>CAVLGL010000115.1:13422774-14791524 GCA_963668995.1 Parnassius mnemosyne
ACGGATTTTATCGCGTATATTAACTTATTTTTTATATTCCCGACGTTTCGGGTGCTTTCCAGCATCCGTGGTCACGGGGGACTGAGGTGTTTGACGTCCTGCTGTGATAGTTAGCCCGGCTACCTTCAGTTTTTTAATATTAATTTTTGGTTCGATTTACGCGGAATGAGCTTACAGTATCTTGAAGTCTAGCAGTTGTATACTTGGGTTTGGATTTTATTTTATTAATTATGGGTATTAAGCTCATTCTGCGTAAATCGAATCAAAAATTAATATTAAAAAACTGAAGGTAGGCGGGCTAACTATGACAGCAGGACGTCATACACCAATACTAGAACCAATATTAGAAATCATCACTAATGATTACTTTGATGTGATATTTGGCACAGATGCCACTGACAGTCATACCAACGTAGAAAGAAAAGTTTCGAGGAATAGATTTCCGCGCGAAATTTAAATTAAAAAGCCTTACTATTTTTGGCCACGGTAGTATATTATTTACCAATTCCAATACAGCTTATAAAAGTACACTGCTGAATATAGGCCTCTCCCATAGATTGCCTCATAGGGGTGATGCTGTTATTATTGCCACGCTTGGCAGGCGGCTTGGCAACCGCAGTTTATTATTATTATTCAGCTGTTGTCAGGAAGATGCTGTAGCCTATCTCCCGTATCAGTTTACCTCTGCCGCCTCTTACGACACCCACGGACGATTTGGGCTAGTAGATTTTCTTACACCGCCACTAAACGATTGTATATATATTATATGACAAAGCAATTCACAGTACCCGGTCGTAAATATTACACCCCATCTCAGTCGCATTTTATATCAGTCCAGTATATTATTAAAAGCTACAAACAATCTTGTTTTGTAGAAAGTTAAAGTGTAGTTTAAAATAAATTACATATTATATTGAGAGCTGTGGTAGCTCACATTTTAATTACTCTTCAAAATATAAGTACTTTGATCTGGACCCGACTAAAACCATAATAAACTTAAAGACATATAAGTCGCTCCACAAAGGCGAAGTTAGTCGATAGTCATTTTCTAAGTTTCGATATGATGTGATCTTCACGGCCGGGAACTGTATGTATAATTTATATACTCTATAGCCGTGAAAATTGTGGTCAGAATATCTATCTAATGAGCTGCAAGTTTTGGATTCGGATCCCATAATTATTACAGCCCTTCACACGTCCACTGGTGAACATAGGCCTACATTCATCAACTTCTTGCATATCTTACCAGGTCGTCACTCCATCTAGTGGGTGGCCGCCCTACACTTCGCTTATCGACTCTAGGTTGCCACTCGACAATCTTTCTTCTCCATCGGAGTTTGGAAGGGACTCGAGACGCTGATGGTCTTACTGCTTGTGGTATAACGATAGGTAGTCGGCTAAAGCGATACCATCACGACCGATACCACACGAACGATATCGCGTTTTTAAATGTATTGGTAAATTAATAAACATTTATCCTACAGCCTATTTTTCAATTAAAATTGGTATGTTGTTGTTTCAGAGATCTACTTGAATGGAACGGATATGAAGTAGTAGATAACATTGTTGTTTACTCGCGCCTAATAGTCGAAAATATTTCAGTGGCAACACCAGACAACGAGTGGCAAGACAACGATACGTTGTCCGATGTAAACAAACAATTTGAGTTTGTAGATGCTCGTGATGTCGCGTAGATTATTTGTCAACTTAAGTAGTTTATACTTTTTTTATTAAGTATTTAGTTTTTTTTTGTTGTATAAATATGTAGGTTTAAAGTTGAATCCTCTATCTTGTTAAGAAATTGTTATTTAAAAATATATTAAACAATTAAAAGACTGAAGAACTAGTGACATGTTTAGTATCATTGTAAAGTTGTTTAAATATATGGTGTAACGCTTTCATTTTACGGGTTGTTGCTAAGTCTCCATTTCGTTTATTTTAATTTTTTTAAATAGTTAATGTCATTAAGGTTACTTTATTCATTAATTAAATAGTATGATGTTTTTAAACAGTACGATGTTTTAATGTTTTCAAATTGAATTAGTTCTACAATTCCTCTAAGCTCTCCACATCACTTCGCAGCGTCAGTGAGTCAAGCCGAAATAAGAACTCTGTCGTCGACGATTCCAATGCTGGAAGGGGCTGACACTGGGGTGTCCTGACCCTGAGATGAGACCAGTATTAAATGTGAGGCAGAACTTGCGCCTTGTAAAGTTGTAAGCTGTGTGCTGGCATAAATACTGTCCGGTTCAACTAAGCACGCACTGTAACTTGTTCACAGTTTCCTTCACTACTTTGGCCCGGACGTTACGTCGATACGCTTTTAGTTAATGGCAGGATTATTAAGTGTACCGCATCTCCCTATCAGTCCACTACTGACCTATATTGATGTAATATAGTCCACTACTTTCAGTATTACTCATAAATCTTAAGACCTTTCACATTGGAAATATTTTTTAAAATTGTCACGCGTTATCGCTTCGAGGACGGAAGGTGCGACCTCGATTGAGGTACTGAACCCTTATCAATTAAATTACGTAGCCACAATCTGCAAAATTTTCTATCGCAGATTGGCTAGTTAAAGTATTGCCAAGTGGAGAAAATATCGCGGCAGTGCTGCTTTCATCACGACGCACTGACACACGAAAAAATAACAATCAACAGTAATATATCACGCTGTAATTAAAAAAAGGTTTCGGTCTAGTAAGACTTTATGGGGAGAATTTTAATCGAGTGATAATATAGTATACCACAACCACCAGAAGAAATGGCGCGAAACTGTCGCCGCCACCAAACGGCAATCTAAATCATATTATTCATTTAAATTATTAGCGTTTTCTTTTTTTGCAGTGGGATGTCACAGATGTGCATTCAACTTCTTATTCCAATGGGAGTACTATCTCATCGCATCTTTATGGTTTGTCTTATTACATTATAATTTTGTTCTTTTTCTTCTAAGACTACATTCTCCATTTGAAGGGTTGGTTTGCCCTAATCGCCACGTTTTGAAGACGGATTGATGATCCTAGTACCAGTAACCGTCGCCGGTCGGGCTATTTTACGTCGGGCGTAAACGATATGGTACACCGCCATCTATCGATAACCATAAGATTTTTGTGGCATTCCTCATCACGGTTACTACTCACAGTCGCCTCTTACTACGCCCACGGGACGAAAGCATTTACGACAATGACCTGATTGACTCGCATTCGAAAAATCTTTATTAAATGACATTTTTTATGTAAACCTTTGAGGGGAAAAAGGTTTGTGTATCGGTGACTGTAGCTAATTAATTCCAAACTGCGTTAGCTACACCAGGCACGTCATAACTGTCGAAAGATCTGACAAGATGAGAAGTTAATGAATGCATTAGCAAAGTTTTGTTCGAATCTGAATGATAAGAATGAAAATCCTAAGGAAGAAATAAGGAGTGTGAATTACAGTTTGATCTCCCTGTAATATTGGGATCCTTAAGAAAAGGATTACTATATGCTTATTTAAACCATGGTAAAGACTTGACTGTATAATCGCGGACTGTTTTTAAGTGCATACGTGGTAGAGCCATACTGCAGCTATATTAGTAGTGTAGTTGTAGCACGAATGGGTCGGCTCGACCGGGGAAGGACCACGCTCTCACAAAATACCAACGTAAAATAGCGGCTTAACACTACTGTGTTTCGTATGGTGAGTGTAGAGAACCGGAGACCTTTTATACTGGAAAAGGGGCATTCCATCTTAGACCTCACGGGTGACAACGCGTAAATGTAGGATGTATATAAGCCACAGCACCCACTTACCATCAGGTGGACTGTGTGCTCGTTTATCACCCTATCCTATTAAAAAAAAGTGTAAAAAAAGTATTATGAAGCATGCGCCTTACAGTAAGGTGTGTTATCGTCGTCCATTAAACGGATTGCAGATGCGTCGATGTTTCGTTTTAAAGAGTGATACGCCACTGGTTTTAATCGTTATATAACGAGACCCAAATTAAAGATAATATATAATTACTATTAGAACAGAAGGATTCCTTACAAAACCACGTCACAAGCGTAACAATGCTGGATAAAATGTAGCGTCTGCGCTGCGTCGCATCATAAGTTTGGAACGACTAGAATCTAATGGACACCATTCTGCGCGTTCAGGTAGAATTCGTACAGCTGGAGCGTTTTACTGAAGTACCTACTGTCCTGCGCTGACCACGCATCAAGTAACATCGTTGCA
Source organism: Parnassius mnemosyne (assembly GCA_963668995.1). Classification (NCBI taxonomy): domain Eukaryota; kingdom Metazoa; phylum Arthropoda; class Insecta; order Lepidoptera; family Papilionidae; genus Parnassius; species Parnassius mnemosyne. The sequence goes on from CAVLGL010000115.1 coordinate 13,426,996, forward strand.
ATCAATTCATAGACATAATTATAACCTTCGATGTGTTGCAGCTTTAACGGCGTGTTTAGATGCGCATTTACTTTAAAAAATTCCGGGTAATAAAGAAATGAATTGGCTATATCCAGTTCTTGTAAATGAATTTTAGATGTCACAATGAAGGAGAATAGAATTGTGACTGGAATTAACCTTACTCTCTTGGTAGTGCGTGGTATAAGTACTATCTTCCACAAACGAATCGAGACAGCAAGCTTATTGATCTATCCAATATCTTAAACTGCAAAGACTTATTTGGGGCATATCCTGTATATCGACAGAATAAGCAGTATTTTTCATATAACGCGAGGAGTAGGATTTCGTCGTATAGGTACTGGTTTTGACAGCAATCATGGTCCTAACACCACTAGAGCTATCCCGTTTTTTTAGTATGGTATAGTCAAAAACATACGGCTGGTGTCTAGCTTTTGAAGTGTCTTAAAAATGACTGATGACTCTATGCCCGTTTTGTGCCAAGCAAATACTGCAATTCTGTTTTCTTTAACGCGCCTCTCCATAGTTTAATTTCACAATCACCGTGAAAAGTACCTAATAATTATGTGAAATGTGACGGTAAATCAAATAAAGTTTCAAACATAATAATCGTATTAAAAATTTGAATTTAGAAAAAAGAAAAAAATAACTTTTAAAAGTGTAAGATAGTTATGGCCAGTCAAGTTTACTTGATTTATACCCTTAAAGATTGAAACTGTTATATTTGCCAAAAAAATAAGGACAATTAATGCAAGCTATGTTGTTAAATAAATAAGAAGTTTTAAATTTGGATTTAGGTATTATGGAAGGACATTACGCATATTTTATTGGAGAAATTATGTTTGTTCATAATTTTTTTGTATAATATTTAATATAATTAAGTATGAAATTAAAAGCAATACTGCAATGATCGCACTAAACTTCATAAATCATTTCTGTAATGTAATTTCATGTTAGGACCGAAAGTATCGAAAATATCGGGAAATTCCGGTTCTATCTCAGTACCGGAATCTCCTGTACTAAGTTATGGACCGGTTTTACAATCCATACGCACAAGTTGATAAGAAGGAACTTTGTCGTCCCAGATTTAAATCGCTCTTTGTTGGATGCAGTCAAATGATAACAATGTGGGACTGCATGGGCAAGAGAAGACACGTATTCTGATAAGAAGTCTTGCTGGTAAGGCCGAACTTGCGCCTTGGTTGGACAGATGGTTCAACATGAAATAATACTCTGTTCAGCAAGCAAGTAATCGAGGAATTAATATCAGTCGATATGTAGACGCCGACGTTATTGTTTGTATCACTGGCTAAGGCAACAAGGAAAGTGTTAAACATTTCTTCAAAATGGAAAGATACAACAAATGTTTTTCTTTTAGCGTTTTCTTCTGCGGATTGTGTGGGACTAGATTTATTCCGCCCCAAACCGAAACTTTAACGAAGATTCGACTTCAGACACAAGTCGTGCACGAAACATATCGTGCAACTAGTGTTACTACATTCCAACATATACTTGATATACGAAAAAGATATAGAAAATAAATGAAGATAGCGTGCAAACTTGTGGAACACAAGTCCAGAGCCGGTGTTCGCTTGATTTCTTGCTTTTTACTTTTACTTACTTAGTCCTTAGGAGTGACAGTATAATTTTATGTGCCCGATGGAACTTATGCGTATATATTTCATGCAGAGTTAAAAAATACGGAATTAAAAAGTAGAGACACTAACTGACTGAGACGATATTTTTCGGAAATGGGAAGGGGTTAGCAGGAGGTATTAGAGCAGGATAAAGTCCGCCACTCTACCCTATTTCGAGGTAGTGGACCTAATTTCTTAATTTCTCAGACAGACAGGTTTCCTAACGATTTTTTACTTTTACCGCCGATGAGGTTTTACTTAGAGTGTAATGGGCTTTTAGTGCTAAAAATTACTAGACAGTTTTAGTGATCCCGTTGGGATCGGCCTCAGGTTACTCGTCGTATACTACGAAGTTTAAATTTTTTTAAACGAGCGGCCAGTAGATACTGGCCGAGATGGGCTACCCCGGCTCTTTTGCCAAACAGACACTACATAATTTGTCTTGATACTAATAATTTGTGATACGGCGCAGATGTGGATTCTGGCCAGGATTCAAACTCTGGATCCGGAACATATAGTTGCTACAGTAGGTCAAAGACGAATTATTTTAAATTTAGTAATGAAATATCTTTAGATAAATGCCTCCAGCGCGCTCTAGACCTTAAAGTGAGGAAGTTACGCACTTTACTAACTGCTGATCAAGACATTACTACGGAGTTAGACCGCGTGGTCTGTAGACTCATGAAGTTGGCACTAAGGATTAGTGGGGATCGAGATGTACCGCCGCCCACATCCTGGCTTCAGTTCAAATTGTTGGATCTACTTACACTGACGGAGAGAGCGATTGAGAGAAGAAAGCGTCATTTTATTAATAATAATAATAATACATTGACAGTGGTTGGTTATGACGGTATGTATTGTTTTCTTGTTCATTAATCTACTATTTTTTTAAAGTATGAAATTAATAATAAGTAGGTATGTTGAAACGTGGATATTATTACACCGCTACCATGCGTGTGTCGTAAGAGGCGACAGCGTGGCAACTATGGCAAATATGCCCCCTATGAGGTAATCTATCGTAATCGTTCGATAATCGTTCAGCAGTGGCCTTGTAGTCTGTAACGGTGTGTTGAAATGGTAATGGGTCGGCGGAATTGTAGTTCGAAGAATAGACTGACGACGGTGAAAGCAGATTCCCTAATGGAGCCTCCTATTGGTAAACGCACTCTCGGGCGATCCCTTTGTTTTACAAAACTATGCAGGTTATCAAAATACACGGGAAGCTCGCCAGTGGCAATCTTTGTAGCATTCTGTGGAATCTGTGGAAGCAATTCCCATTTCTATCGACACCCACATGATGATATGTGATATATTGTTGTTCCATTTAGATAATGCAAGTTCGTTATAGTTACATAAAGACAGAATCTTATAAATCTTTAACATTAGTGTATTAGAGATAACGCTAAACATTGAGTTTATGATTTTATAAAGTGGCAATGTTGCGCCGGTGGTGCGGCAACGTTACCGCGACAAGTTTTTTTCAAGTTACTTTTACGACATGTTGTAGACTGAAATTAATTTAATAAGGAAGGCCTCCTTCTTTATTCTTTTTTCTTGTTCAGCAGTGGGGTTTTAATAGGCTGCAATGAATGAATGAAAGAGACGGCAACTAAGTCTAACATACACTTAGTTGCCTAAAAGGGTCTAAGAATTATTGTTTTATTGTTCGTTGGTGGCTACAGTTTATAGCTACCAACGAACTCTTAGTTTTTAGAGTTCGTTGCTAGCCACATAGTAACGTTGTATATCGTGTGTATGATATGACAACCCGTTTTTATTTATTTTATTTTTCATAATGTTATAATATTTTAAATCATTTATAATAATAGCTTCTTAAATTATAAACTTAAAAATTAATTAACAATAATAACCGAAAATATTTTTTCCGGTCTTAAAATCAGATTACTACAAAGATAAAGCTATTGAGAAGTTAGATCTTTTCAAGATGAATGAAAGTGATACGGCGTAAGTATTCGTTTACGGTTTTAATTTTTCCTGTTATTTGCGGAAGTTATTATTAATTTTATTTACGTGTTATTTCGTTTAATGTTTGCAGGATGGAAATTGAGAATAAGTATAGTCATTTTGTTGAATGCAAGCACAGCTGTAGTAAGTTTTTTTTTTACTAAACCTTAGATACACGGTGATAGGGCTACTTTTCTGCCGACTTCCAAAAAGGAGACGGTACTCAATTTGACTGTATGTTTTTTTTATGTGTGTTACTTCATAACTTTTTACTGGGTGAACCCATTTCGATGATTCTTTTTTTTATTTGAAAGCTGGTGCTCCTCGTGTGGCCCATATGAATTGATCAAGGTCAGACCTGTAGTTTTTGAGTTATTCTTAATAACTTATATTGAAGTCGGCTGTACAAAATTTTTAATTTTAAATTATTGCCGAAGTGCATCTGTGTAGGTGTAACACTGTTAGCTATTTCTGCCACTAGGCGCCATTAGTGCGGCCACTGTTTTGCACTTTCGGTTTAAAGGCCATGGAGAGCCAGTACAATTGCAGGCTGTGAGGTTTTCATCATAATCCTCAGAGATAACAATGCACCTGTAGTCTTCCTTCTTTGTTTGAAGCTAGTTTGCAGTGCACAGCACAGCACAGCTGCAGTTCTGATGCAGTAGTATTTACAAATAAGGCTTTAACTTATTTATGATTTTTCTTAACAATGTTATAAAATGATTACAAAACTTTCATATTATAATAAATTAAATAAGATTCCATAATATCAAGTATTTCATTAATTGCTTTTGAGCAATAGCACTTTTTTTCAATCAACGTATAAAAGTTATTAATAATATATAACATATATGCTTGTAGATTTTATAATAATTCCATTTTTGGCCATTAATAATTAGCAATGTAATTATTATAAAATCTGTAATATTTATTTCTATCTTCCTATTTACTCACAAAATATGTTTATGTGTGGTAGGAGAAACAGTGGTGGGCGTAGTGCTTGTTGTAGCATATCGTCCGTACGTTACGTTACTAGATGGCGCACTGAAAATTAGTTACATGGATAGTTACACGAAATTATGCTGAGTGTAGTCCTTTTAAACCAAACTTTCACGTGGTAGAGCCATGCTGCAGCTATATTAGTAGTATAGTTGTAGCACGAATGGGTCGGCTCGACCGGGGAAGGACCACTATCTCACAGAATATCAGCGTAAAATAGCAGCTTAACGCTGGCTATGTTTCGTATGGTGAGTGTAGAGAACCGGAGACCCTTTTTACTGGAAATGAGACAACGCATCTGCATTTTGATTTGTAATCGAGAATAGATAGTCTATGGGCCACAGTAACCACGTACCATCAGGTGGACAGTGTACTCGTTTGTCACCCTTATCCTATAAAATATATTCGTCTAAAACTTATGATGACGTTGCTTTGATTGTATTTAGAATTTAGTTTTGTAGTATGAAATTGATTGATTAGTCTATTATGTTTTTGTAACACATGTTTAGTCGTGCCAGCCGTGGTAGCTCAGACGCTAAGTGCTCGCTGTAAATTTCACAGTAGTTACGCGAGTAACCCGGGTGGGATCCCCGCCGGCACCAATGAAATTGTTAATTGCAATTTTAAGTGCTGATTTACCACGTGCTCGGCGGTGTATAAAAAAGGAGTATTAAAAATAAAAAAAATATTACGAGGACTTCTGAGGTTCGCCAACATTGGGGCAGCGCGGTGGACATTTTGTTGCCCTAAAACCCTATCAGATAAGAGAGGAGGCCTGTGCCCAGCAGTGGGACGTATATAGGCTGGAACTTTAACTTTAATTTTTTACAGGTGTTTCGGTGTTTGTTTTAATAAATAAAACTTTATTTATTTCATCATAACAATTTAAAAAACTTAAGTTGTGTGAATAAAATAGTTGAATTGTTTCACTTTTCCTCTATTCAGTCAGGTTATACTTTGTTTGATGGGTAGCTTTTATTTGACGATTGAGTCTTTAAAGGACGAAAGTGAAATCAGAACGCTATAAATACTGCAGTGCTGGTTGATGAATTTCACATCATCATCATTCAACGTCGTTGCTATAAAGAATACTCGACACAGCTATTAAAAGGCAGCTGTTGGACATGTGTTTTTTCGTTGTTCTCGGGAGGGTTTGCTACAAATATAACGCACGGTAGAGAAGGATTGGCGATTGCAGTGTTAGAATTGCGCGCTTTGGAAACTACTTGTTGGCCCCGTTGCAGGCCTAGGCATTTTGCATCTGGCGTTCAAGAGGCGATGACAGTATCAAAAGACGTGAAATACTATAGAGTATTTCACGTCTAGTATATAGATACTAGGGGACGAAATAGAATTGTGAATTCTCTTATATTGTGCCTAACCATACCATAGGGCAATTAATTTTAGAAGCATAAAATAACGTAGGATCTAAGGCAGCAATTAAATTACATTCTCAGATGGTGTAGATTTCGAACGAAAATCTATAGAAGACTTGGCTCAATATGAACAACTCAAAGTCGATGATAAAATGAGCGAGAGTAGCATAGAGCTTTTTAAACGTAAGTACTCGTACACTTCCCTACTTTATGTGGTGGCCATATTTAAATTCCTTATCGGAGTATCTGGTTCAAAACGGATAGGATATATTATATAATCGTTGACTGATTAGATTTTGATACCATGCAATAATAGATAATAGGTAGGTAAACAAGTTACATGTTTCAAATTAACTAAACATACTTGTTTACGATTTTGTTTGGCAACACTTGATTCTATTATTTCATTTATCTTAATTATTTAATTTAATAGTTTTTTTTTATCAAGGGCTGATTTTATCAAATAAAAGTTATTAATAGAATAACATAGAACATAATAAATTAGAATAACAGTTATTTTAATAAAGTACCTAGTAGTTTATTTGTTCAACATTTTAATTCAGTCAGGTTTTAACGTGTGTGAGGATAATTTTATTGTGACAAGTGAAATCATTATACTCGTATATCTATTGCACTGACGGTTGATGAATTTTACATCATTACCTTATATTTGTTTTTAAGAAATGGAGATTTCCTTTCATTTTCTTTACCCGCTGTAAACTTTACTCTGTGCAGTTTCTCTAGGCTCTCTCGTTATCTCTCGGCGTTGCTTTAAATGACGCTTTGCAAAGACGGATTTGAGATCGACGATTGAGTGTCACAGTCGCGCACCTTGGAAAATACTCCCCGTTACATGTTTTCTTTTTTCACTATTATAAACCAGTTCTTTTTTTTATAGAATAGGGGGCAAACGAACATGCGGCTCACCTGATGGTAAGTGACTACCGCCGCCCATGAACAACCACAACACCAGAGGAATTGCAGATGCGTTGCCGGCCTTTTAGAAAGGTGTAAGCTCTTTTCTTGAAAGTTCCTAAGTCGTATCGGTTCGGAAAATTCGCTGGTGGTAATTGATTCCACAAAGAAGTTGTGCAAGGGAGAAAACTTCTTCTAAATCGCACAGTGGTGGACCGCCAATCATCCAGATGGTATGGATGATAACGCGAGTTTTGTCGCGACGTGCGATGGTAAAATTGAGCGGCTGGAATTAGTCCGAACAATTCCTCAGAGCACTCCCCGTGATAGATGAGATAAAATACGCAAAGAGATGCAACATCTCTACGCAGTGCCAGTGTATCGAGCCGATCGGAAACAACTCGGTCATCGACGATTCGAATCGCTCTGCGCTGGATGCGGTCAAGTGGAAGGAGCTGGCACTGGGGTGCCCCGGCCCAGAGATGAGAACAGTATTACATGTGGGGCCGAACTTGCGCTTTGTAAAGTTGCAAGCGATGTGCCGGCATGAAATACCGTCTCACTCTGCTGAGCACGCCAAGCTTTTTAGAGGCCAATTTGGCCTTCCCTTCTAAGTGACCACCAAACTGCACGCTATTCGATATGTCGACGCCAAGGATTCCGATACTGGCTGAGGCAGCAAGGGGAGTGCCTTGAAACTGAGGAGATACGACAAAGGGGTTCTTTTTAGCGGTAAACGCGTAAACTTGTGTCTTCTGGGGATTGAACTGGACTAGATTTAGTCGGCCCCAATCCGAGACTTTGTTAAGCAAAGACTCGACTTCAGACACAAGTTTGTCCCGGTACTCGGCGACGTTTTCCCGAGAAATATTGGCACGGCCGGTATATAAGGCATCCCCAGTGCTGTCGTCTGCATAGCAATGAATGCTACCAGTTAGCAACATATCATTGATATGCAGGAGAAACAGCGTTGGTGATAGCACGCAGCCTTGTGGGACACCAGGGTTGATAGGCTTGAAATCAGAGCATGCACCGTCTACTACGACCTTGATGCTCCGATCAGCAAGGAAACTGGTGATCCATTTGCACAATTTCTTGGGAAGCCCATAGGAAGGAAGCTTCGAAAGAAGCGCCTTGTGCCAGACCCAATCGAAGGCCTTCGCTATGTCCAAACTAACGGCTAATGCCTCCCCCTTGGACTCTACTGCCTCCGCCCATCTATGAGTTAAGTAAACTAGAATCACCTGCTGATCGACCCCGACGAAAACCGTACTGACGGTCACTGATCAGCTGGTGATCCTCAAGGTGAGCTGGCAGTTTATAATGGATTCCATTATTTTGGAGAACAAGGAGGTGATGGCGATAGGCCTGTAGTTGGACGGGTCTGAGCGGTCGCCTTTTTTAGGGATCGGGTGGACCAAAGCTGTCTTCCATGAATTCGGGACTACGCCTTGGGAGTAGGAGTACCGGAAAAGACGCGTTAAAACCGGTGCCAACTCCGGACACACGTCTTCAGCACAATGGGAGGGACTCAATCGGGCCCACTCGACTTGCTGACGTCCAGGGAGAAGAGTGCTTTGCGAACCGAGCGCTGTGTAAATCGCACATCCGGCATGGAGCACTCACATCGCGGGATGGTCGGCGGTGTGTTCCCCCCGTTATCTAGAGTCGAGTTAGACGCAAAAAGAGAGCACAACAGATCGGCTTTCTCTTTTGCGGCATGGGCCAGTGAGTCGTCCTCTCTGTGCAGAGATGGAAGCTGATGGCTGACAGAAGTTCCCTTGGACAGCCTTGGCGAGAGACCAGAATGCACGGGTTCCCGAAGGAAGGCGAACTAGCTTCTCGCCAATTCTGCCGATGTGCTCAGACCTTGCCTTGGCAATGACGCTTTTGAAGGACCTGGAGGAGGAATTATACTTCTTTTTAAGTGCGCTGGTGTTTAAATCCCGAGACGTTGATGCGTCAGCCCAGGCCCGGTAGCACTCCTGCTTATAGCGTGATGCTATTTTACAGGAGCGACCAAACCATGGCTGGGATCTGCCTCCGATGGGCACCACAGAGGATGGAATAAAAAGTTCCCCATCACCCTGAAGTACCGCATCAGCAACAGAATCGGCAACAACGCTAGGATATTCCGGCGAGAAGCAAACCCGCCCCCAAGGGTAGGATGCAAAAAAAGACCGCATCCCGTCCCAATCAGCTGACCTATAGTGCCAAACACGGCGGCAAGCTGCAGATCGCAATTGCGATTGGAGCGTGAGTGGCACCGTGCTCCGGATCAGACAATGGTCCGAAGAGCCCAGAGGGTCATCGACGGAGACCTGATATCCGTCCGGATGAGAGGTCAGCAGAAGGTCCAACAGGGAAGGTACATGGTCTTCCACATCTGGGATCCGCGTAGGCGAATTAACCAGTTGTGTTAGACCATATGCCAAAGCCAAGTCGTAGACAGATCTACCCGCATGATCGGTTAAACGAGAACCAAGCCATTTAGCGTGGTGGGCGTTGAAATCACCGAGTATCACGATTTCTGCGGATGGGACCTGTAGCACGGAGTCTGCAGCCATTTGAACGTGGTCGATGAGTCGGTCTGTGTCGGCATTACCACTATGGGACCTATAGAGGCACCCGTAGACGCGGGGATGGTCGTCGCTGTCTACGCGCAGCCATAGGATGGATAGGTCCGTACCTTCAAGGCTGCCGAGGCGTCGAAAACAGATCTCCTCTCTGACGTATACACAAACTCCAGCCCGGGGCACAAAGGAGTGTTCCAATTTGTATCCCGGGTAGGAGAGATATGAAGTATCAGCCGGAGGGGACACCTGAGTCTCGGTTAAAAAGAGCAAGGCCGGCTTCGCCGTCTCTAGATGGTAATGGACAGCGTTAAGGTTGGAATGAAGTCCCCTGATGTTGCAAAAATTCACGGATAGCGTGACAGGGGTCGCCTTGGTTGTATTGCTGCGCTTGCCCCGAGCAGCATTAGTCGCGAGCGGAATTTTGCCCCCCCCCCCCCCCCCCCCCAGAATACGCGGGGCAGCCTGAGCACCCACGCTCAGGAGTGAAGTAGGTTGGTCGTGGATGCTCAGCGAGGGATTCTCCAGGGGTGCTGGTACCCTCCTGGGGTAGTCTTTTATTTAATTCCACTACCATGTTGATGGGGGGGGGGGGGGGGAATTGGGCCTCCGGCCACCTGCACTCAACAAGTGCAACGCAGAGGTAAACCTCTACTTCACGCTGGTATTCTGTGAGGTCGTGTTATCACCCCGGTTCGAGCTGGCCCATCCGTGCGACAGCAAAAGCTACCGCTTGGTTCTACCACTGTTTAAAAACCAGTTCTTAAACTACTCTCCCACCTGATAAGCGCACTGACTTTAGCTTAATAAAAGCCTATTCACTCTTGTCTCTTAGAACACCCACATTATAATCAGATGGAAACACAGGATGCTGGAAAATTATTAAGCAAACCGTTTCGTGGACCATGTGGACATTTTGCGTCTGGAATTAAAAAGATGATACTGTCATGTATCGAAAGTCGTGAGATATTTCTGCCATTATTCCATAGTCACCTTTTACGACACCTAGGAGACGAAATACTCTTTTGCATCCATACCATATGAAAAATATTTTTTTTATAGAATAAGGATGAAAATAGAGCTCACAGCTTGATGGTGCGTGAATGCCCATAGACATCTACATATATTCCCGGTTAAGAATCATTTAATACCAGATCCAGAAGAAGTTTCCAGTAAAGAGGATCGCCGGATCTCTTAACTCACCATACAAAACACAGAAGCATTAAGCTGCTGTTTTACGCTGGTATGAGAGCGTGATTCTTCCCCCGTCAAGCCGACCCATTCGTGCTACAACCGCAATATACGAGTAGCTGCAGCATGGCTCTACCACTTATAATCTACAAAAAATAAAGTAATGTAGAAATTAATTCGTGAGGTCAATCGACGGATCCATCTTGGCTGGCCAGCGTTCGGGAAATTACGGCACATCTTCTCGTCGGGTATACCTTAAAACTTGAAAAACAAACTGTTCAACCAGTGCGTGTTGCTTGTGTGTTATGACCCATGGAACTGAGACGTGGTCCTTCACTGATGGCCGTATGAGGAAGCTCAAGGTCGCTCAGCGTGATATGGAGAGGGCTATGCTCGAGGTTTCTCTGCGTGATGAAACTTAGGAATTAGAATAACCGCAGTAGAACCAGAGTGACCGACATAGCGCAACGGATTAGTTAGCTGAAGTGGCAATGGGGCGGCCACATAGCTTGAAGAACCCACAACCGATGGGGAAAAAAATTCTCGAGTGGCGGTGTAGTCCGTACGTCCGTCCCTCCACTAGATGGAGTGACGACCTGGTAAGACATACAGGAAGTTGAAGGATGCAGGTGGCTCAGGACCGTGCTTTGTGGCATTCCTTGGGGGAGGCCTATGTTCAGCAGTGGACTTGTGAAGGGCTGTAATGATGATGATGATGATGAGAATCTAAAAAAACAAGTGAAATTTCAGATGGTGAAGATTTCAAACAAAAATCTATAGAAGACGCGTCTCAATATGAACAACTCAAAGTTGAAGATAATATGAGTGAGACTAGTAATGACTTTGTTAAGAGTAAGTACACTTCCTCAATATGTTTATTGAGATGGCTTACAGTCATATATATCTAGTAAGAGTAGGGTGTGGAATCGTTTCCTGATTTCAACCTACTTTACGGTGTGTCGAACTTATGATGTCGTGCAATAAAAGGAAAACTAATAGGTAGTAATAAATAATTATAAAAAAGAATAAGAAAAAAAATTGTGATCTTACTCATATCAATAATATACATTTAATATTTTCAAAGCTGTATAGTTTTCGGAGTCATATTTATGTTATTCGGGAGATGTAGTTTTTGCGGAGTTAAGGGAAAGAGCGAGGCTAAACTTTTGCCTTAGGATCGTCTGCGCACCTTCTTTACTTAACATTATGGAGCATCCTTCGAACAGCCCCAAAAGCTTAGTTATCAAGACTCTCCAACTGCTTGGATAAAACAATTCCTATTAAGATATTTTTTATAACTTATAAAGTTATAACAAATATCTTAAGAGGTAATACATTTCTTCACCTTTCACGTTAGAAAAAACGTAAAATATTGGCTGCTACGTTAGCCAGAATATAATCATAAACCTTTTTTACCATCTTATGATTTTTTCTACGATTATAAGCTACATTATAAAATGTAGATTAATTATTCCATTTGTATAACAAGTGGGATCGGTATCTTCAGTCCATAGTCTAAAGAGGTAGGTACTTTACTAGTGTACCATTTACTTCCATTTGTCTTTAATTATGTCTTTATCCAGATTTATGTCTCTGAAAGGCAAATAATGTGATATAAAATAACGAAGAAAAAAATTGATTACTACAGGCATCTTATTTTCGAACATTTTTCTCGTCCTTAGATATTCTCATGTTATAATTATAGTTATAGTGTTATAGTTATAATTATAATAAAAACCTAAAAATAATTCCATTTCTGCCAGTTTATGATTACAGTAATCAAGACAGTGACTCTTCTCATGCACGATCCCATACAAGTAGAAATGAACACAACGAATGCACTAAAGTAGAGAAGGAAACTACTTCCGAAACTAAATTTAAAAGTATAGCTTTTCCTAAACTTGTTAATCACTCGGGCGTTAGAAGTTCAGGTGACACAGACCATAGTGACAAAATGAGTAATCGAAGTAGATGTAAAAAGCTGCATAATAAATATTATGACGAGAATATCGACAATTTACAAATCGCCAAGGTAATTAACATAGATAATAAAAAAATGCAGAAGAAAGAAATTAAAAGCAGTTATAAGCATGAGAGCAAGAACTGTAAAAAAATATCGAGGAAAAAGATAATTGCGAAGAAAAGTCTTTATAGTTATTTAATCAAAAACAATATTTCCTCTATTGAATATGAACATTTTAAAATTAGTATGAAAAAGAAATTTAAGCAGCATCGGCAGTTGAGATCTTCTATGTCGAAACCTGTAAGACTCATATAATTAACATTATATATTTTTTTAATTAGATTATCTATATTTATCCTTTCTTTTTTGGTTTAAGATTCCTAATAGCCTAATAAAATTTTGCCATCAAAATATGAATACCAAAGGAGCTATGGATGGTTCGATATGTACCCTTAGTAATAATCACAAGAATCCGGTTTTAATAAGATCTAACAAGTCAATAGCAGATACAAAGGAAAGTTGTCTTATAGAAATTGTCACTGATTGTAATAGATCAGGCGAAACTATAGCTCTACGTAGAAGCATTGCTACTGATACAAATGATCGTACCTTATACCATTGTGAAAGGCTTTCGGCATTAGAATTAAAAACAGAAAAAGTCACCTACGAAGAAAAGGATAAAAGTTTAACTAGTGAAAATGTATTACGACTGGAAGATGCTAAGTCACAAACAATATTTTTATACGGTAATTGATTTAAAATTTTACACTTAAATTATAGTAATATGCAATACATATTTAGAGCGTATTCTAATTCATCGATAACAAGTTTTCAAATAGGCTTTTTCTGAACGAATTTAAAAATTATAATAAAAGGCATTGTAATGGTTTTTTTAATAATATAAAATTATCAAATAAGCTAATAGTCTAACTGATGGTATTAGTAAGTGGTTATTGCAGTACATGGGAAACCAAACGCAGGCCACAGAAGTTATATAAGCCCTGCAGGTTAAGTTATAAAGCCTGTATACCATTATTTATGCTAGCTCTCTTAACGTAACATAGAAGTGTGTGCAGAAATGGATAACAGACTGGTACCAAACATTATACTACTTAATATATCGAAGGGCTGAGGCATTTCAACAGTAAGGCTACAATGCCCAACCTAGAGTATGAAAGTTTTTTTTCTCTTTATTTGGATCACCAACAGACGATACACAATACTAACAAAAATGTAACTTAACAATCTATATATTCACACTTAACGCCTCCATGCGGACTTGATAAATCTACACCGTATGCCACTAAAACCACTTTTTATGTAAAAATAGCAATTGATCGATTTAAAGAATAATAAGTTCAAAAATCATTTATCTTTCTGAAAATGTGCTTTTTATATCATTTATATGATTGGTAGATACGATTTCATGCGACAAAACGGAATCTTGAATTTTAGGCGCTAGTAGAACATACATAATTACGCGCTTTGCGCTTAATTCGTGTAATAGTGACTTAATACTTAAGGAGCCCTTTTTTGGGAGAATTCTAGCTACCGAGATTGAAAGATCCAATGGAATCGAAGATATATATATATACGTGTCGTATGTCTTAGGTAGGATGCCTGGCTTGAAGGTTATATATTAAATAATAAATCCACAATGCCTACGACTTTCACTGTGAAATATATTTTATATATATAATTTATTTTATTTGCTTTCAGTTTTCTTTTAACTTATAAAAGTATAATGTCTATTTTCGTGTATTTCAGATATTAACGAACCTAGTACTTCAAAAGGAGTTTGCCATGTTAATATGGATGTACAATGTAGTCTAGATGTCGCTTTTATAAGTCCGGTGCCTTCTGCAACAAAATCTCTAACTAGACTATCTACTAACTTCACAAATATCAAAAATGCCGTATCCGGAGAAGATAAAACAACAGAGTGCGACTTATTTATAAGTTCTAATGTGAAATCCAATGGAATTCAAATAAAAGATTCTGATATGGTACTGCACAAGAATGACGACATTTGTCATAAGACTCATTTTGTGGTAAATTACAACACAGTTATTGAACCAACCAAAGACCATTTATCTATTGCAGAAACTGAAATTGTATGTCCCAAAAAAGTATCAAATATAATGAAATTGGAAGATAATTGTCCTGACTGTCGCCAGAATGCAATTTGCGTTCCTCATCACGAACAATATGAAGAAAAACCGCCTCAGTCTTTATTACCAATTACTTGTTCATCACAAGAGATGAGCAAGGCTATCATTAAACCATTTATAAATAAAGAAGTTGAATTCATGAATAATATTTCACTTACCAAGCCTACCCTTGCATTCGGAGGAGTTTTAGTTCATAGCTATAGAGATAGAAAAACGTGTGAAGATATAATCTACCAAGGAGAATGGCAACGCTTTGTACCAAAAACACTTGACAGGAAAAACCGTTTCGATACAATTGTACTTAAAAGAATGATGAAACAAAGTAATGACAAACGTAGAAATGTCTTTCCTGAAGAAAGTATACAACATAGTAAACTACAAAAGACTGACATTAGTAATATATATAATGATCGTCAACAGCGAGTAAAGATTTGGAGCGAGAAATTAAAAAGTCAAAGCATTTCTAAAAAAGCAGACCGAGATAGTAACAAAACGTCATCTAAGGTATTTTTAGTTCTTATAATGTTAATGTTTAAAAGCAAACATTTCTTTTTGTTACTGTTACTTGTATCATTTATTCTATTTTAAAATTACAGGTAGTATTGAAGATAGTGAAAAGGTAAGTAACACATGGCAAGTAATTTATGATTTTTGAGACTGATGATCAGTTTTAGTTTCGTTTCAGTTCGGTTTTACCAAGAAGTAAAAAAAATGAATATGTTAACGTGAATGATAAAAAGTCTTTGATAAATTCAAGAACTACAAATGAAAAAAACGTGGTAGTAAAACACATGACAAAAAATTATATTCCTCAGTATTTAAAAATACGAAAACGTAATTTTCTTGATGACAATAAACTTCAACAAAGCACAGGTACAGTTAAAGTTGAGAAGAGAGATAATAAAAGACAATGTTTGCATACGAATTCAAAGACGAAGGACATCAAAAGCGGTTTATTAAAATTTATTCGTGAACCTCGACAAAAGATCACTTACATTCACGTGAGTGATAGAAAACCCTTGAAAAATTCAAGTGCTACAAATGAAAATAATGTTATACTAAAAAATAGCACCAAAAATTATATTCCGCAGAATTTAAAGACACGCAAGCTTATTTTTCTAAATAATAATAAACTTAAACAAAGCATAGATGCAGTTAATGTTGAGAAGAGACATATTAAAAGAAAATATTTGCGTACTATTTCAAAGACGAAGGACATCAAAGGTGATTTATTGAAATTTATTCGTGAACCTCGACAAAACATTAGTTACACTATATTTCGTAACAAAATTGAAAATGAAAACGATAAAAACATGCGAAGTTTAAGTATCAAGACTAACAATAGCATTAAAATGGTACGCAATGCACAATCTGCAAATAGTTCATGTTCATCTACAAACAGTGTAAAAACAATCAAACAATTATCTCCAAACAGCAAAGAATCTCAATGTAATATAAAGGCGTCTAAGAATACTTTAGTTAATAACATAAACAAATCTTCAAAATTATTCAAAAAAATTGCTAAAAAATCATCTCCACTATTAGATAATAAGGAAAATAGCCCGCAATCTTCAAAAACTCTTGAAACAGAAAATATACAACTTCTGGGATGGAGTAAAAAGCCTTTAATGCCTCAAAACACGGTATCTATGCATAAAAATAAGTTATCTTACATAGATGTTTCAAAAGATTTTGACTCTGTTGATAGAAAAAATTGTAAGTCGAGTACATCTATATGTAAAAGAGTATCATTACACGAACCCAGTGAAAATATTGTTTCTAAGAATCAAGTTCTTATTGATAAACCCAATCTAGTTTTGGTTTTAGAATGTAGTAAAGAGCTTAACACGGAATATAAAAAACTTTCTACTCAGACACCTTCATGTAAGGCTATTCAAGAAATAGATTCACTTGATACTGAATTATGCACTTCCTTTGATAGCGGTAATAATTTAGCTAATCATATTGAATCAATAAATATAAGAGACGAAGTTTTAAGTATTATAGAGGAAAGATTAAATTTTATTGAAAATTCTTCAAATGCGAAGATTTCTAGTAAGCAAAATGAAAGTTTAATTTCAGAAGGATTGAATAAGAGCTGTGAAAAAGTTAATTGTTTCACTGATAAGTCTCTTGAAAATGAATTTACAGCAAACTCCCTACATTCGGGGCCAAAACCTGTGGATGTTGATTTGATTTCATTTAAATCTTTTGCATCAATATCAGGTTATTCTGAATATTTCTTAGCTGATAGTGAATTAAGCGCCACTTTAGATTCTCTTGAAATTTTCACTTCACCTGAGAGATCTATGCAAGAAATATTTGAAAAGAATAACAAACTATGTATTCCGGTAAGTTAGTTTAGTTTTTTGTTAACATTTAATATTCTCATTAATGAACGAGTAAATATTAAAATGTATTTTTGTTAATGCACTTTTCATAAAGAGTACAGATCTAGTATCGCACACATTTAATGGATTTTCAATAAATAAAAGAAATATAAGCGAGCAACCGGACTCCATTAATCTAGTTGACTCTGAGACTGGCAGTGTGGCACAAGGCGTAGAAGTAAGACGAGCAGTAAGTTTAATCTATCCTTGCAATCTTTGAAGCAATTATTCACTGGTTTGTGTAAATTCTAACGTTATTTTAGGCATCAGAGGAGGTATTCACATCGGGTAGATCATCCGATACCTACGTATCTTGTCAAATTGATGATGATGATATGGTCCCACAGTGGCTTTTTCACTTGATGAACCAACAACATTCCGTAAGATTTTTATTATATTCCTTTATATGAATATCATCTCTGTAGTACAACGATATGATGTGTAAAATGAAGTGGTGCCGCGTTTTTGTATGTTTTTTCATTAAATAAATTTTAATTTTTCGCGATTTTTTTAATGATATGAAAATTATTGCAGATATCATCATATACAATCAAATAGCAATGATACCATAAATAATACTTTCTTTCGGCGTTCATGTTTTTTTCAGACATGCACGTTTCCTTACTATCTTTACTGTACGGACGAAAACGTGGTTGATCAACACTTAATATTTAATTAACATTCAGTTACTGATATCGGCGAGGGCCGAACTTTGTTAATTTGCGTCCTATAAAATTTTAAGGCAATTACTTAAGCTAACTTGAGCTGCCTGATAGTTTATGTTTTTTTTTTGATAAAAGGGATATGAATATTCAGTTTAAGATATCTTCTTAACAAACTTTTATTTAATTTATATAAAATCTTTTTTAAAGTTATCGGTTTGTGTCTTAATTCAAGTTAATCAGATTCTGATGTGCAATTTTATGCGTCTTTCAAACTGGAATCCTCTCCAATGATATCCTAAATTTTATAATGTCAAGATTTAGTGAGAGATTGGTGAATATAAGTGACTTAAGAAAAAAATTAGTAACTTAAGATTTCAGGAGATACAGCCCCTTTTTTGGGAGAATTCTACCCTAAATTTAAGCTAGCAGCCTCCCCTTGTAAACACCATTATTGTTTGCTTTTGAGATGTGCTTTCTATTTTAAAATTTAGTACAATGATTTCTATGCTTTCTATTTTAAAAGAAAACCGATTATATTCATTAGTTTAGCGAGTGTTCTGAGACGTGTAATATACGGTTCCTCTTCGCAGATTCATATCAACAATTTTATAAACTTATTTTCTAAATTTTGAACGCTTTCGTTGTGATTTTAACCGAAAGCATTCCTCAAGTTTTTTTTTAGTTCGAAAAAGGGGCTGTATCTCCTGAAGTCTTAAGTTACTAATTTTTTTCTCAAGTCACTTATATTCACCTATCTCACTAAATCTTGACATCATAAAATTTACGAATCATTGGAGAGGATTCCAGTTTGAAAGGTGAGGCAAAGCTTCATTGCATAAATTTGTTTATAGACTCATAATTATTTTAAAAGATCTTTTTAATGACACGTGCAAAAAGTCATATGATACTTCTATACCTATAATATTTAACAATTAAAAGCTATTTTTTTTTTATAGGAGAGGGGGCAAACGAGCATGCGGCTCACCTGATGGTAAGTGACTACCGCCGCCCATGAACAACTGCAACACCAGGGGAATCGCAGATGCGTTGCCGGCCTTTTAAAAAGGAGTATGCTCTTTTCTTGAAGGTCCCTAAGTCGTATCGGTCCGGAAAAATCGCTGATGGTAATCGATTCCACAAGGAGGTCGTGCGAGGAAGAAAACATCTTCTAAATCGCACAGTGGTGGACCGCCAATCATCCAGATGGTGTGGATGGTATCGGGAGTTCTGCCGCGATGTGCGTTCGTGAAATTTGGCGGCTGGGATTAATCCGAACAATTAATTAGTTAATATTAACCAAGCACTTTTTTATAGGATAGGGTGACAAATGAATACACAGTCCACCTGATGGTAAGTGGTTGCTGTGGCCCATAGACATCTATATTTATCCTCGTTTGTGAATCAAAATGCAGATGCACTGCCACCCGTGAGGACTAAGATGGAATGCCTCTTTTCCAGTAAAAAGGGTCTCCGGTTCCCTACACTCACCATACGAAACACAGCAGTATTAAGCTGCTATTTGACGCTGGTATTCTGTGAGAGCGTGGTCTTTCCCCGGTCGAACCGAACTATTCGTACTACAACTATACTACTAATATAGCTGCAGCATTGCTCTACCACGGACAAAACATAATAACATATTAAAGTAATAAACATAGCAAGGGTAGCGTGTAGTGGTGGCGGTGCAGTGAGCTGATGGCATGGCTGTCCTTGGCCCCGGGCGACAGGTTTAGCGCGGGTGGCATTCTGAGAATAAAGTAACAACTGCCGCGATAGTAAAATACTGTGCTATTTGTTATGGTGGCTTTGATGTCGGACCGTGGAACCCCTTAAACATAGAACATGTTACAACATTGTTTTAAAGTGTATTAAACATTTTATGCATAATCATCATCATCATCATTACAGCCCTTCACAAGTCCACTGCTGAACATAGGCCTCCCCAAAGAATGCCACAAAGCACGGTCCCGAGCCACCTGCATCCATCGACTTCCTGCAAATCTTACCAGGTCGTCACTCCATCTAGTGGGGGGACGCCCTACACTTCGCCTGCCGGTACGAGGCTGCCACTCGAGAACCTTTCTTCCCCATCGGTTGTCGGTTCTTCGAGCTATATGGCCGGCCCATTGCCACTTCAGCTTACTAATCCGTTGGGCTATGTCGGTCACTCTGGTTCTACTGCGGATATCCTCATTTCTGAGTTTATCACGCAGAGAAACTCCGAGCATAGCCCTCTCCATAGCTCGCTGAGCGACCTTGACCTTGCACCTTATGCATAATGAAAATATATATTTGTTCAGGTAAAAAATCAGTTATCTTCTTCAAAGTAGTTTGCACTGCAATAAGCCAAAATTATATTGATGAGAAATGTGAGATTTAATTGTGGATTTTTTGTCGTTTTCTTTTAAAAATTCCTCAGTGAAATATACATAACGCACGAATTTTAGATTTTTTACGTTATTTAGGATGAAGAGGAGCCGCAGCATATCTCGCCACCTATTCCGTTTCATTCTATTGAACCACATTTGGATGTTAATGGAAATATAATGGAGGCAAGTGGCCTAGGTGCGGGAGCTGGTGATGGTTGCGGTATTCATAGTGACCAGGACAGCTCAGGGCGCGATACGTCTATGAGTTCTACTGAAACGTCATCTGGACAACATAGTGAAGTATGTAGCAACGTAGCCTAAAGATAAAAAAATACCTCCATAATAAATTTTAAAGACATTAATTTATCTCTCAGCCTTCTAATGTTGTCGTTAATGGCTGCCAATATAATATTTTAAAACAATATATGTTATTGTATACATATGTGTATGTAAAATTATATATTGGCATCATCATCATTACAACAAGTCTTCACAAGTCCTCTGCTAAATATAGGCCTCCATCAAGGAAGGCCACAGAGCAGCGATATCGATAGCACACTCTATAACCGATCCCGTAGGCGATGTCGGTTACTGTGGTTCTATTGAGGATTTCGACATTTTGGAGTCTATTAGGCAGAGAAACTCCGAACGTAGCCTACTCCATAGCTCCCTGAGCGACCTGTTGCATTTACCAGTATAACCTGTCGGAAATATCTGCGAACCTCGCTGGAATGCGCTTCCCCTCGCGCTTCCCCGCACCTCCGCCCGTTATCGTCTATCCAGTACCGTTGCCATCTCTCCATATTGCATGACGTCATCAAGCCAGGTTCGCAGATATTTCCGCCCGTTATCGTCTATCCAGTACCGTTGCCATCTCTCCATATTGCATGACGTCATCAAGCCAGGTTCGCAGATATTTCCGACAGGTTATAACTACGAGTATCCGTATTTTATTCTAAGAAATAATTTATATATGTATTTGTTATATATATGTATTTAGGATTTTCTGTAGGTGGGTACTCTGACCAGCCACGTGGTATGTAAGTTTTTAGTATAGAAGTGTGATTTTTTTTCAAAATTTTTATAATGCAAGTGAGACGACGAGATATATTATATTCACTGTAATAGCCTATGATGGTGACAACGATGAGGAAGAGAATTTCAAGTTTAACATTTTAATGCTGTCGAAGTATGCCATATAGTTCATCTTACTGTAAATGTGTTAATAGCGTGTCTTTTTTTATTTTTAGGCTATATTAATTGATCCATCGGCTTATACAGCCCATATTGAATTCTTACGAGAACCAAGCAACCATCCATTTTCACAAGTGACATCTGCTGTGTCTCCAGATTTATCATTTCGGACAACCGAAGGTAGTAACTATTTTTCTTTCAATTACTCTATATCTTTGTTTAAAATACTTATTTATATATACTTAAAAAAAAAAAAAGTAAATTAAACTGAAACTGAGTTATAGTCGTGTAGTGGCGGCGAAAGAGAATCCATTATCTTAAGGCTGGGTGTTCCTGTTTTGTCCGTTTTAAAATTGGTATTTTATAGTCAAATTATTACATTTAGAATCTGAAAAAAATAATATTTTAGATACATTCTTTCTCCTTACTATGTACCCGGTTAGTATATGATACAATACGATTTTCTCGATAAAAAAAATCACCGAACTACGTTCGATTTGCAGTTTTTTACAAACAAAATTTCATTTTAAACCAGTACTAATACTTTTTTTTGTATAAAAAAATATATCAATTTATAGGTAATATATTTTGGAATCAATTCCACCCGATCGTTTTTTTTTTTCATTACATTCATTAAAATCGTTGAGCTTGTCAGTGTCCCGTGGGACGTTGCCGATGTAAGATCTGTGCAAAGTTTTTGCGCACGCACTTCTCTTCTGCTACGTAAATAATATTTAGGAAATAAAAAAATTGTAAATAACTATAGTTTTATTGAACTTATATAGACTATAAATAAGATTTTGTTTGTGTGTTTGTTTCTCATTGTGTAAATATTTGTTTATAACTTTAAAACAATATTTTTGTGATTATTTTTTGGAAATCACTATCATATGCGCGGCCCAACTCGATCTTTGTGATTACCACTTGTAAATATTTGCACTAGGAACACCCAGCCTTAAGTAAAAAGAGCCAATAGAAAAAAAATGCCCCAGGACGTAAACATCAGCTTATAATAATAAAAAATAAAAACGCCAAATATGGCAAATATCCCCCTTAGAGCCAACTATGCCCTGTGTATAGCAGTGGACTTTTGATGGGCTGCAATGAATGAATAGATGAATGAATATATATATATATATATATATATATTTAAATAGATTAGGAAGTATATTTAGTCAGAATATTTGCAAAAAGATCAGTATACTGATGGTGTGTTTTGTGTGGTGAGTGTAAAATACCGGAAGTGTCTAGTATAGAGAATGGAATGCCTCTTAACTAGAAACTGCTCACTTAGTTCGCAAAGGTAATAATGTATTTGTATTCTTAATCGATGATAGATTTAGGTGTTTCTTGCCCAAATACTCAAACGCCACTCAATTTTAAGATGCCGTTAAGTTTGGTGCTGTCTCTATAATGGGCGATGCTACAGTCTCTTCAGCGGTGCCAAGTTGACTAGCGGTATATCGAAGTGCTGAAGTGTTTGTACAGTAGGGCTACGACAGCTATCCGAGTACAGAACCAAACACTTTATTATTTGTTAAAATATCTTTTATGAGAACCTGATTGTTGAACTTCTTACAGGCACAGAAAATGATACCATATTTAATACGAGCGAAGGTTCCGCCAGAAATGTTTCGCTGTTTGGAACAATACAAAGTGATCGAGACGCTGACGTGAGTTCCTTGGATACTGATACAGCTGATTTTTCGGATAATTAAATCTTTGTTTAATGTAATGAGGAAGGTTTATTTTAGGATTGCAATTTTTATTAAATCTGTGTTTATTTATTTCATTATTGAATAGCGAAATAAATTGTTGTGTACCATTCGTTATTTTATTACAACTGACAACGCCATACGTGTAGTGTTTTATTGGTCAGGCTTTCTTCATAAATATGCATCTGACAGTTAATGCAATGGTGTAGATAGCGCTATCGTACCCTATGAGTTTGCTCATTATTTTAATCTAGAATTCGAACTGGAAGTGATGATTTTAGATTAGATTTATTGTGTTTATGTAAGATATGCGAAACTGTTGTCAGTCAGAAGACCTTTGATAAAAACGCTGTTATCTGTGTATGTCAATATTTTAAAGGCAAGTCATACATAAAAATGCATCGCGTCTATAATTTTTTATAAACTACTTGCTGGCCAGGCAGACGTGGTTCTGCCAGTTCCGACGAGCCTTTGTTCTTTAAAAAATCCTTAAATTCGAAATAAAAAATATCGAGGTTCATTTATCAGGGTAAATACTATCCTATCTCTCAAATTACAACTATTTGGAATTTTAGTTGAGATGGCACTGTTTCAATAAACTTGCAACGTAGATCGCCGGTGTAGTTGCAAACTATGTCACAACGGTTAACAAATTTAAACATTGTTGATAAATACATTTATTAGTATTATTATTATTATTTAGTACTTACACATTTTAGAGCTCTGCGTTATACTCTTATGACGAATGTAATCATTTTTAAAATTAAATTTTAAGAAAGATAAGATATAACCATCCTTGTTTAAACGCCCTAGAGTGTAACAGGGTCGTTTTTAGATATGTCCCGAGTCATGCGGGTATCTTAGGCAATATAAACTAGCAAACAAACAAGCTCGCTTGGGGAGGATTCAAAGAGTACACACAATTTGGACCCAAGCCATTTTGTGGAATCTCAAAAAGCCTGGCTCAAGTGACCCTTGAAACTCTTTATCACAATAAATCCTTGCGCCTTGTAAAGTTGCAAACGGTGTGCCAGCATTAAATACTGTTCCGCTCTGCTGAGCATGTCAAGCTTTTTAGAGGCCAATTTAGCCCCTTCCAAGTGACCGCCAAAACTGTATGTCATTCGATATATCGATGCCAAGGATTCCGATGCTAGCTGAGGCAGCATGGGCAGTGCTCTGAAATCGAACAGATACGACAAAAGGTTTCTTTTTAACGGTAAAGGGGCAATTCTGTGTCTTCTAAAGCTTAAACTGAATTAGAGTACTTATTCCTTAACCTGAGATTTCGTTTATTAAAGACTCAACTTTAAGCACATATTTGTTTCGATACTCGATGACGTGTTATTGAGACGTGAATATTAGCACGGTTGGTGTAAAAAGCATCACAGTGGGTGATAGCACGCAGCCTTGTGGAACACTACCATAAATAGGCTCCTAGTCAGAGTATGCACCTTGATGCTCCAATCTGCAAGGAAACTAATGAGCCAATTATATAATTTCTCGGGAAACCCATAGGAAGGATGCTTCTGAAGAAGTGTTTTGTGCCAATGCCCATTGAAGGCCTTCGCTATATCTAAATTAACGACCAAAGCCCTACTGCTTCTGCTCACCTATGAGTCAGGTAAATTAGAAAATTAGAACTAGAACTAATGAGCTGCTGGTCCTCAAGGTTCCTTATCAGCTGGCAGTTTATAACGGATTCCATTATTTTTTTATCTTTAAATATTGGAGAAGAAGGAGGCGATGGTGATAAATCTGTAGTTGGACGGATCTGAACGGTTACCTTTTTAGGGAACGGGTGCATTAATGCTGTATTCCATAAGTTCAGGATTACGCCTAGGAAGTAAGAGTACCGAAAAAGATGCGTTAGAGCCGGTGCTAACTCAGGAGCACCTGACTTCAGCACAATAGGAGAGACGCCATCAGGGAGAGGAGTGCTTTGCACACAGCGCTGTGTAAACCGCATATCTAACTTGGAGAATTCACACCGCGGGATGGTCGGCGGTGTGTACCCCTCGTCATACAGAGTCGATCTGATCTTACAAAGAGAACCTAAAAGATCGACTTTCTCCTTTGCGGCATGGGCCAGTGAATCGTTCTCCCTGTGCAGAGATGGAACAGATGGCTGACAGAAAGTTGCCTTGGATAGCCCTGGCAAAACACCTTAATAAAATTAGAGGTAGAGAGGAGGGCTTGAGCAGTTTAAAATCTTTGAAACACGTTCAGTCAGTCAACGAAAGACGGAAGGTAACAAATAATTGAAAGTCTTATTTTTACAATCTATTTGTTTTGCGCCAAAACAAAGACAGAGCAGCAAGTAAAATACTTGCGTCACTAACTCTTAGGCAAGACCAGCGCCCGCTCGAACCTTGTGCCCTTGGCTTCAGTCTAGTTAGCCTGTGGGTAAATCAGGCCCTGCAAGTTGTGCGCGAATCGTGAGTACTTAGATAGACAGACAAACAAACACTCTAAAACTATTTAATATTTGCTTCAATATTTTTTATTTAGTTTAGGGCCGGGAGAGGTGTGTCAGGAATCAGGATCGTGACAAATGGAAGTCCGTAGTCTCTGCCTGGTAGGGGGACCTGGATGACGGGCGTGAGTATTTATTTATATATTAATAATTTTAATATTTAGTCTGGTCTGTTTAGTAATTATTAAATTAATTTCTAACGAAGAAAGAAAAATGTCTTGTTTGGTGTTAAAAGTACGTAATTAAAAAAAAGTTGGGTAATTAATAAATGCTGATTTCATATTAGAGCAAGATCCCAGGGCCACCAGACGTCACTTATTTTCTGACGAACGAAATGTGTAAGATTGAGTAGTGTTAGTACCCACTATAATCGCATACCTACCTGTTAACTTGGCCAGTGGGCCATTTTCCAGGTATCAGGTAATCAAAGTACGTAAAAACATTTTGCACCTCACGTTAATTCTCGCAGCTGATTTTTTAATAGGATAAGGGTGACAAACGAGCACACAGTCTACCTGATGGTAAGTGGTTGCTGTGGCCCATAGACATCTACATCTATCTTGTATTACGAATCAAAATGCAGATACGTTGTCCCCCGTGAGGACTAAGATGGAATGCCTCGTTTCCAGCAAAAAGGGTCTCCGGTTCTCTACACTCACCATACGAAACACAGCAGCGTTAAGCTGCTATTTTACGCTGGTATTCTGTGAGAGCGTGGTCCTTCCCCGGTCGAGCCGACCCATTCGTGCTACAACCATAATATAGCTGCAGCATGGCTCTACCACGTATAAAAGAGAGAAAAGTTACGTATATGTTAGATAATATCGTTAAAAATCAATCATTATTACTCCCAGACACTTTCTGTCAGCAGTATCGCTTTGCAGACGCTTTAAGCTCTCAAAAAATTACTCAATTTCGCTTTCATTCTGCATGTCCATTTTTTAAATGTTAGCCAGACAACTATTTTAAAACGTATTACAAGAGGGCAGACCGATCCAAGAGGTCAATTATCCCCTAGACCCAATTTTAATGCCTCAGTGGGTTTGAGCGCGCGGGAACTATCCGCGCGCATGAGCGTGAGTCACGTAATCTTACACATTTCGTTCGTCAGAAAATAAGTGACGTCTCGTGGCCCTGGGATCTTGGACTATATTAGAAAACAGATTGACACATTTTGTAAAACCTTACTGCATTATTATATTGTACACGCAGGGCGTTATACTGTTTTTAAATATAATGCTAAAGCTTTGAAAAGAAGTCGTCTTAATGGCGACTTCAAAGGATTGAAAAGAATAAAATAATAAATAACACCTATATAATATATATATAAACAATTTATATAAGAGTCCCTGAAGTACATTACCTATTTAATATAAGAATCTTAAAAATCAGTTTACAATGGGCGACGATATCGTAAAACAGAACGTACTACAGTCGATTTGAGTAACTACTCTTTTTTGAAGTCGGCTAATAATAGAACGGAGCTTACGGAGATACAGCAGTTGACACTTTTTCTGCCACCATGGTGGCGCCATTTACGAATTAGACTTAATGTTTGACAGATTTTAGAGAAGTAGAAGAAGGAGACGTTAGTTAGAGAAGTGTAGAGATTAATGTTTCTTTTCTAGATATTAGTTATTTAGTTTAGATTAAAAATGGTTAAACCAAACTAAGTATACTCTTAAAGTAGAAGAATGAAAAAAAAAACAAAAATGTGTAAAAAATGAAATAATACACCATTGAGGCTTTGTTTTGTGTATATATACATACACAAGAAACTAAAAAACTTTTAATTAAATCGCAACTTTACAACGATGATGATACTGTGTGACTATCTGCGTTACAAATAAGTTCATCTTAGTCCCAACTAGCGACATCTGGTGATTGAAATTGTAACGAACCCCCCCCCCATCTTTTTTCTATTTTACTATATATACACTTATTCTTGTATTTCTTTAGAATCTATATCTGTAAGATATATAAATATATCTTATTTACGTGACCAGTATAACTTGATCTTTCTAAAGGTTTAAATATAGGCCGTTTAATAAATTTATGGCGTGATCGTCTTAGTTAGGACCCATTTTTACATTGTGTTTGTATAGTAACTTAGTTCTTTTAGGTGTATCTTGGAAGAATGAATATTCACGAGAGCAATCGAAAGCTGTTGGTAGAGTCTTATAAGCTAGAGAACCCCGTTCACGAAGACAGAGCTCAAAAAGGTTAAGAACAATAAATTGTCCCTATTCCACTTGTATCTGGTTCACAACAGTCAATTCCTTATTAATTAATCCCTTCCCGCTTGGAAAAGGCTCACAATATTTATATCAAATACCAGTTACAAGGGCTTCGCTCTCCCACATTTAAAAAAAATGTGGAGGAGGTACACGGCCCCACACACGCCGCGCACGGTGAGCGCCAACCATTTTAATGCGCTCCCCCCGAAGGATACGCAAAGTTGGGAACTGGACCGTAGTCCACAGCAAAATAACTGGCGAACCAGTAAAAGAGGACTTGGCCCCTTGATAGTGCGTAAGCACAAACATCGACCGAAGTCGCGCATGTCAATGCGTGTAAACGCCATACAGAATACGATCAAATCCAGCCACAGTGAAATGTACGTCACACGGGTTAGGCAACAATCGGCACACTGACCATAAAAAGCCCTCCGTGAGCGCCACCACCTGCCAGACCGCCGTTTCTGCAGACGTGATGTAAGTGTAAGGCATCACCACCAATTGCATGGTCAGCACGGCCAATTGGCCGCAGAGCGTGTCATGAGTCTACCGCTCACCTCAAGGGAATGGGGTCCCACGTTGCGCGGCTTTCGGCCGCAGCCTTGAGAGCCTCCTCAGATTCTCCCTCCAGCTACCACCCGCATGAGGTCGACACATATGCTCCACCAACCAATACAATGGCAGATATAGCCAATAGGCAGTTATAAGATAATAGTAATAATTCGCCATCAGAAAGGGTTTGTGTCACTGACGTTGAGTATATGCATTTTTCGATCATGTTTGTCTCACCCACCAACAAGTTGCCTTCAATCTCTCAAAGGTGGGAACTTTATAGAGATATATTATTAAGTTGTTATATAAAACATCATGGAGGGCAGACAGTCTGCAGCCCCGCAATGAAGGGACCCGACTTGGGCAAAGCTACTTAGGTTGTGAGTCAAACCAAGACGCAGAGAGCGCCATTGAGAATAGCGGCCCGCCAAACAACCATCGTAGAGACGCAATGCTACAGAATGCAACAAGCATCAATACGACTATCGTCGGGCTTACACCATCCCAAGGTCCCCCATACAGTCCCAGCAGACATCACCACCCGCATACCTCCATCGACCAGAACCACAAGATGCATCGAATCAGGTGCAGCACACCCGCAGATCCATCACAAGACACAATACTGCAAGTAGCAGTAAGCATCAATGCAACTATCATACGGATGGCGCCCCCTCACAACACACCCACATGATCCCTATCGACTTTGGTAACAAAATTTGATAATGTTGTTAACTAAAAATACCACTAACGTATCATAGTAGTACGGTACTAAGACGTCAGTAGCCAAAACTCCACGTATCATAGCGCTATTGCACTAAGACATGAAGTTGAGTATGCTTGCTGCACTTAAAAGTACTACCAAACACACTCACCCTAATCCGAAAGATAGCCGACGTATCATAACGCTATGCGCTAAGACGCCGCCCACAACCGGTAGGGGTGTGCGATGTCCACGGGCAAGTCGTATTGCTACAACAAACCCGCTTACCACCGGCACTAAGATGATATGTCTAGGACACATCGGTTAGTGAGTCCAAGTTTACCTCGGTCTCAGAGGCTGCGAAGCAACCTACACGCCACTATAATAATCCTTTTCAAGTCCCATTTCTTTCAATATAATGCTTTTACATATTTGAGACCTTCCACATATTTGCTTTATTTCATAGACCATACTACTGTATGTCTTATTCATATGGGACTTCAAGTCATAACTCTGCTATCATAATGCTTATGCATCATAGAGACCTTCTATATTAATGCTTTGGTTCGTCAGACCTTACTATGTTAAGTCCCTAATATAGGACTAGTCATTGTGCAACCTTAGTACTAGCAGTCGGTCAGTCGACCACCCCATATATATGTACAACCTTGGGTATGTGTCTCCGACAACGCCCCAATATAAGGAAACATTACAAGAACACGTTCATTAACTTAGAAATTTTCCAATTATTACACGAACACCTTCATCAACTTAGAAAATTTTAATCCATTTTTTCTATTATATTACAAATGTTATTTATCTTTGTTATTGCAATATAATCGCCTTGTATTTATATGATTTGATACATTTTTAACATTTTAAGCAGGTTTTTAATAAATTTAGAGATTTTTAGAGACATTTTATGCGTTTACTAATATATATAATATTCAATATTCCAAATGGATATTTTTGAACTCTATGCTTATTATTTGCATTTTATTGTTAAATTATAATTTCTAAGACATTTTTAAATGTCTGTATAATGAATTTAATTATTATTTATTAATAATAATTATGAGGCGTCACAATCCACCCCCAAATTTTATGTTAATGATCCACATAGTGGAGTTGTTAATATAAAATTTTAGATTTTGAGAGCATATACACTACACTCAAATAATTGTTTGTATATCTGTTCTTTCCTCTTTTAATCTGTTACAATACGGCATATGTTATCAAATCCCCCTGCCCCAGAGAATGGCCGCCACCAACACCCCTTCAACCACAATTATCACAATGTGATAACACCATAATTCAAGTTATTGTATATCGTGTTGTTAATAAAGTTTGCAGTCAATTGTCGATTTCTTATTTTATTAATTTATCTTTAAATCTTTGAAACATTATTTCGATAGTGTCACACTTTATGTGCATACAATCCAGTTGGATATTTGTTGAGGTCAGTTCGATACCACATAGGATAAATGTGTTTGAGCCATTCGCCCTGACCCAACTCCCATATTTATTTAATAAAAATGATTACAAAATTATCTTGCGATCTATATTTACAACTCTTCATTATATATTAATAACGTTCTACTATCATATAACAAATCTCTTGCTCATAACTTTAATAATTTTAGACCTTTAACTTAAACAATTATTTCCATGGGCCACCCACAAAACCCTTTTATGTTACAATATTTATTTAATTACTCTAATTTATACAAAAAGAAATTATTATTTAAAATATTTTAATAAGTGAATAGCATTGAAAATTCCTCTAATTTCGTTTGTCTCTGGATTTGCTAAGGTATATACATTGTCAAATGGTACGGCTGCTATTACATAAGGTCCTTCATATGCCAAATTGAACTTACTCATAACTTTATTATCAGCGTCTGATCTACTAGATCTTGAAATTTTTACTAAGTCACCAATATTATATTTTATTAATCTATTTTGCTTATCAAATTTTGTGTTTCTTATCCGACTTGCCTCTTTTAAATTTTTACGCACTTGTTGTCTAATTTGTTCGACATTATGTTTGTCTTTACTTTTGGAAATTACTTTGTCAAAAGACATCTCATTAGACTCACCATAAAGAATCTCATAAGGCGTGAAGCCTGTACTATTGTGATAAGAATTATTATACAATTCTTCTAATTTCGGCAATATTATCGCCCAATCTTTGTGGTTAGTATGACAAAGCGTCCTAAATAATCTGCTCAACTCTTTATTTACTCGCTCTGTTGTATTTGGTCTAGGATTTCTAACTGTGGTATATATTGGCTTTATATTTAATTCACTCATTGATTGTTTCCAGTGATTACTTACGAACTGTTTTCCATTATCTGTCATTATTGCCTTGGGCTTTATAATCTCAACAAAATGCTTTACTTTTGTTACAACAGACTTTGCTGTTGACTGTTTTAAAGGATATAATTTGATAAATTTACTGAATGAATCTTGAATGACAAATATGAAAGTGTACCCAAAGGTACCTGATACAAGTGGTCCATATAAGTCTGCCATGACTATATCGCCAATGTTTTCTGTTATTATAGATTTGCAGGGACCCACATATGTTATATTATTTTTCTTAGATAACTGACATAAATGACAAGCCCTTAATTGGTTTTTAATAACTTTTGTTAAACCTTTCCAAAAGAATCTGTCTCTCACATATTTAATTACCTTATAGGGTCCTTGATGACCCATTTCGACATGCACTTGATTTATAATATCTTGTCTCAATGCTTTAGGTAAATATATTACTTCTTGTAAATTCGTTTTGTAATATAATACATCATTTTTCAAACTATACCTTTTAAATTTATTGTTTTGTTTTATTATGGAAGTATTTAATGTCTTTAACTTTTCAATAATAGCCAACGACTCTGAATCTTGTAATTGATATACTGATAAGGATTTTAATTTTTCTATCAACTCAATATTCGGTTCGCTCTCTGTGTAAGCAATTTCTAAACTATTATTTTTATCCTCTTGTATTAAATCGCCATCAGGAGGATAACGTGATAGCACATCTGCAACAATATTACGTCTACCCGATATATGCTGTACTTCATAATTAAATTGTTCTATATACAAAATCCATCGGGTTACTCTACCATTGAATAACTTCATATTATTAATAAACAATAATGCTTTATGATCAGTTAGTATTATTAATTTACTGCCCCGCAAATATGTTTCAAATTTCTTTAGGCAGCTTATTACAGCATAAAACTCTTGTTCAGTAACAGACCAATTTAATTCGGGGCCTTTTAAGGCTTTACTATGATAGCCTAAAATTCTCATTTCATTATTATCATCTATCTGATATAGTACTCCGGCCATACCCACACCGGAACAATCTGTTTGTAAATAATACGGCTTATTAAAGTCTGGATGATGCAATTGTATTGTATTAATAAATTGTTGTTTTATAAAATCAAATGCCTTCTGTTCTTTACCGCTCCATTGGAACTTTCGTCCCTTTTTAAGTAATTCACAGAGCGGTTTTATGCTCTCGCTGTAATTTGGTATAAACCTTCTATAAAAATTGCATAGACCTAAAAAGGCCCTTAATTGTTTAATCTTTTTAGGTGCTGGAAACTCTTGGATCGCTCGAATCTTATCGGGATCTGTCTTTATGCCTTCTGTTGAAATTATAAAACCCAGCATTTTAATTTCTTTACAAATAAATTCACATTTCTGCAAGTTACACGTTAAGCCAGCTTTGTTCAATTTACTTAAAACAATATCAATGTGCTCCAAATGTTTATCTAACGTTCCTGTTGTAATAATGGCTAGATCATCTAAATAGTTCACACAAAATTCTTGGACTTCTGGTCCTAATATTAAATTCATGGCTCTGCTAAAGCTTCCTACTGATGTTTTTAATCCTTGCGGCAAAACATTATATACATATGACTTTCCATTGAATGTGAATCCAGTATATTTTCTACCATCTTTATTTATCGGAATTTGAAAATATGCATTATTTAAGTCAATGGTAGTGATATAATTCGCTCCGTGAAATGAATTCAAAACATCTAATTGTATAGGTGGTTTCTCTGTTTCTGCAACCATTTTCTTATTTATGCTTCTGGCATCAAGCAGAACTCTAATTGAGCCGTCTTTTTTAAGAGTGAATGTCAATGGACTACTGTAAGGCGTTGATGTCCTTGTAATGATACCAGCTTGTTCCATTTCATTTAACTTTTCTTCCATTTTCGATCTATATGCATATGGAATGGGATAGGACCTAGTAACTATAGGTTCATCATCGATCATTTCAATTTTATGCTCATAGCAATTGGCTCTTCCCAATTTGCTCGAAAACATATTCTTATGCTTTTCCAAAACCTTATTAAGTTTTGCCCTTTCAGAGACCTCCAATGTAGATCCTATTTTTATATTTATTAAGGGATCATCGGTACATTGTTTGATGCAGTTATTATGTAATACAGATTTATTATTATATTTGAAAGGTATAAAGTAGTCTTTGTTTTTCACTTTAAATTCTATTCCAACAGTAGTATTTCTCAAATCAATCAATATTTTATTTCTCTTGAGCCAGTTGAAGCCTAATATTAAAGGTCTTATTAAATTACCTACAATTAAAGTTTGTGTTTCAAAGACTACTTCATCTATCTTTATAGGCAATATGATCATCTGTTGTATTTTTGTGCTGCGCTGCCCAGCAGCACCTTTTATTTGCATTGCTTTAACTGGCATTATTGATATTTTACGATTATTTTCTTTAATTTGTAAATATAAACTTTCTGAAATGCATGTAACATCGCTCCCAGTGTCGAGGAGCGCGTCTATTTCTTTGTCAAATATTGAAACTTTAATTTCAGATTTCATATTCCCTATAAATTCCCTTTGATATTTATCTTCGTCTTCCTCGAAGACGGTTTGCACGAATAACTCCGTTATGGGCAAGTCCGACCTGGCTTTTAAGGTGTTTAATATGCTATTTACATTGTCGTTATAACCAAGGCCTTCTCTGTTAAAATTTGCTTTTAAAGTAATAGGTTTTCGCAACCCTCTATTGTTTTTACCCAATGTTTGACCAGGTCGCCAACCCAGTTTTAATAACATATTTAATGCTTTGTTCCCTTTTACATTGTAAGGGGTCGAATCGGGAACTAGTTCGACCTCTACAGCTCTAAATTTGGCTCACGGGCCGTAACATCAGGTTGGTCATTAGTGAAATGTATTTCATGTACTTCATTAACCTTCTTTTTTCCCTCTTCGGGTTTACACCATGTTTTGTATGATTGTTGTATTTCTTTATGTTTTTGCTCCGTATTATTATTAAACTTCCTCCTTTTCTCATTATAGTAAGGTTCACGACCTTCATCTTGTTTGTCGATGTCATCTAAGTTTCTTAAGAAATCTGTCGTGTCTATTATTGTCTCAATTTTAGCTATTCTCCATAATTGCTGCACAGTTTTAGGATAATGTCTGATGACATCAGTTACTAATTGTTTTTCAGGTATCGGATATGATAATGTTTGTGCCTTCTCAACCACATAAAGAAAATAACTAACCATGGTGGGGTATGTATTTCTATTCCATTTATTTTGGGGTATGTATTTCTATTCCATTTATTTTGCACAAGGAATCTCCTTACTTTATTTTGTTCTTCTTCACCCCAAAACACTCTCAGGAAGTCAGCTTTAAAATCATCAAAAGTTGTCCAACGCACATTATTAATGCGAGCCCAATACTTGGCTTCACCTACTAAGCACTCTTGTGCTATCGAAATTTCGAGACCATTAGATGGAACGTTCTTTAAATAATTGGTGAGATCTTCCAAAAATGATACTGGATGAGTATTTCCATTTCCAAATTTCGGCTTTTCTATTGTTACATTATGTATATTATATACAATATTTTGTCTAGGATCATTTACATGAGAGGTGCTCGCCCCGGACACCTCTCCTTGATTTATTTTAATTTGGTAATCTTTCGTTTGGTTAATAAATTTTTCCTCAAGATCCTTTATTTTAACCTCAAAGGTTTTCACTGCATTCTTAATTAATTTCTGAAGCATTTTCATCTCATCTTTAGGCTTAGCCTTAATTGAGGTTGATTTTTTCTTATTTTTAGCCATTTGTAATTTTTATTACCACTTGTTTTTTTTTTTTTTTTTTTTTTTTACTTTTTGTGTCCTTCACTTACTTTAATTAAGTTTTCCACTTATTTCACTTTATCATATATAGTATTGCAGTTTTTTTTTTTTTTTTTTTTTTTTTTTTTTTTTTTTTTTTTTTTTACACCTGTTGTGTCCTTCACTTAGTCTAATTGAGTCTTTCCACTTATTTCACTTTTTATTATTTCGCTCCGTTATGCACACACCTCCTATATTATTACTCCATTTTAATATATAAGCCCCACCCCCAGACTCTCAACCACCCCCAGCAAACACCACTCTCCAAGACACCTCTCCATTTCACGGACAACAAATTGTAGGCATATAGCCTACCTCATAATTTTATATTACCGGCCTCCTATTTAAAATTTAACCTCTATCCTGGTCACGGCACCAAATTGTAACGAACCCCCCCCCCATCTTTTTTCTATTTTACTATATATACACTTATTCTTGTATTTCTTTAGAATCTATATCTGTAAGATATATAAATATATCTTATTTACGTGACCAGTATAACTTGATCTTTCTAAAGGTTTAAATATAGGCCGTTTAATAAATTTATGGCGTGATCGTCTTAGTTAGGACCCATTTTTACATTGTGTTTGTATAGTAACTTAGTTCTTTTAGGTGTATCTTGGAAGAATGAATATTCACGAGAGCAATCGAAAGCTGTTGGTAGAGTCTTATAAGCTAGAGAACCCCGTTCACGAAGACAGAGCTCAAAAAGGTTAAGAACAATAAATTGTCCCTATTCCACTTGTATCTGGTTCACAACAGTCAATTCCTTATTAATTAATCCCTTCCCGCTTGGAAAAGGCTCACAATATTTATATCAAATACCAGTTACAAGGGCTTCGCTCTCCCACATTTAAAAAAAATGTGGAGGAGGTACACGGCCCCACACACGCCGCGCACGGTGAGCGCCAACCATTTTAATGCGCTCCCCCCGAAGGATACGCAAAGTTGGGAACTGGACCGTAGTCCACAGCAAAATAACTGGCGAACCAGTAAAAGAGGACTTGGCCCCTTGATAGTGCGTAAGCACAAACATCGACCGAAGTCGCGCATGTCAATGCGTGTAAACGCCATACAGAATACGATCAAATCCAGCCACAGTGAAATGTACGTCACACGGGTTAGGCAACAATCGGCACACTGACCATAAAAAGCCCTCCGTGAGCGCCACCACCTGCCAGACCGCCGTTTCTGCAGACGTGATGTAAGTGTAAGGCATCACCACCAATTGCATGGTCAGCACGGCCAATTGGCCGCAGAGCGTGTCATGAGTCTACCGCTCACCTCAAGGGAATGGGGTCCCACGTTGCGCGGCTTTCGGCCGCAGCCTTGAGAGCCTCCTCAGATTCTCCCTCCAGCTACCACCCGCATGAGGTCGACACATATGCTCCACCAACCAATACAATGGCAGATATAGCCAATAGGCAGTTATAAGATAATAGTAATAATTCGCCATCAGAAAGGGTTTGTGTCACTGACGTTGAGTATATGCATTTTTCGATCATGTTTGTCTCACCCACCAACAAGTTGCCTTCAATCTCTCAAAGGTGGGAACTTTATAGAGATATATTATTAAGTTGTTATATAAAACATCATGGAGGGCAGACAGTCTGCAGCCCCGCAATGAAGGGACCCGACTTGGGCAAAGCTACTTAGGTTGTGAGTCAAACCAAGACGCAGAGAGCGCCATTGAGAATAGCGGCCCGCCAAACAACCATCGTAGAGACGCAATGCTACAGAATGCAACAAGCATCAATACGACTATCGTCGGGCTTACACCATCCCAAGGTCCCCCATACAGTCCCAGCAGACATCACCACCCGCATACCTCCATCGACCAGAACCACAAGATGCATCGAATCAGGTGCAGCACACCCGCAGATCCATCACAAGACACAATACTGCAAGTAGCAGTAAGCATCAATGCAACTATCATACGGATGGCGCCCCCTCACAACACACCCACATGATCCCTATCGACTTTGGTAACAAAATTTGATAATGTTGTTAACTAAAAATACCACTAACGTATCATAGTAGTACGGTACTAAGACGTCAGTAGCCAAAACTCCACGTATCATAGCGCTATTGCACTAAGACATGAAGTTGAGTATGCTTGCTGCACTTAAAAGTACTACCAAACACACTCACCCTAATCCGAAAGATAGCCGACGTATCATAACGCTATGCGCTAAGACGCCGCCCACAACCGGTAGGGGTGTGCGATGTCCACGGGCAAGTCGTATTGCTACAACAAACCCGCTTACCACCGGCACTAAGATGATATGTCTAGGACACATCGGTTAGTGAGTCCAAGTTTACCTCGGTCTCAGAGGCTGCGAAGCAACCTACACGCCACTATAATAATCCTTTTCAAGTCCCATTTCTTTCAATATAATGCTTTTACATATTTGAGACCTTCCACATATTTGCTTTATTTCATAGACCATACTACTGTATGTCTTATTCATATGGGACTTCAAGTCATAACTCTGCTATCATAATGCTTATGCATCATAGAGACCTTCTATATTAATGCTTTGGTTCGTCAGACCTTACTATGTTAAGTCCCTAATATAGGACTAGTCATTGTGCAACCTTAGTACTAGCAGTCGGTCAGTCGACCACCCCATATATATGTACAACCTTGGGTATGTGTCTCCGACAACGCCCCAATATAAGGAAACATTACAAGAACACGTTCATTAACTTAGAAATTTTCCAATTATTACACGAACACCTTCATCAACTTAGAAAATTTTAATCCATTTTTTCTATTATATTACAAATGTTATTTATCTTTGTTATTGCAATATAATCGCCTTGTATTTATATGATTTGATACATTTTTAACATTTTAAGCAGGTTTTTAATAAATTTAGAGATTTTTAGAGACATTTTATGCGTTTACTAATATATATAATATTCAATATTCCAAATGGATATTTTTGAACTCTATGCTTATTATTTGCATTTTATTGTTAAATTATAATTTCTAAGACATTTTTAAATGTCTGTATAATGAATTTAATTATTATTTATTAATAATAATTATGAGGCGTCACAAAATGAAATTAATGAAATGAAAAAATGAAAAACGTACTTGTCAATGTAACTTTTATGTAGTTAATATCAATGTAGATGGTAAATTATTATGATCTACAGTGACATAAAGTTAAATATAAAAGCAGAATTATCGTTACCGTTACAGCCTACTAAAGTCTTCTTCTTCTTCTTTTATATTATGGCTTCTCTTGATAGAATTCTACCAGTGTCAAGTCAGCACTGCTGAACATAGGCCTCCCTCGTAGATTTTTTCCTCATGAATATTTGCTATCGTTTTTAGGGAGACGCTGCTGCCCACCTCCTGATTGTTTCCCTCTGTCGCCTTTCTTCAATCAGGCCTTTAATTCTTCGATATCGTAGCTCCGATTTCAGATGCTTTTTACTATGTGGAAATTGCTTGTTTTATAATTTTTTTTAGTGTTTTAAATGGGACTGTTGAGATGTGGCCTATTTATTTAATTGTTTTTAACTGGCAAAGATATTGCGTAACATACATGTGCCTCAGCACCTCTTTTTTGTAGTCTGCTATAAATTGTGTAAGGGCGTAATTTACGCTCTGTTTTCGATCTCAATTCGAGTAAAAACGTTGGAACACTTAAGATCCGAAAACCGTTCTGGTGCTGTTTCGCATACGCCTTTCATTATATTATGTCCTCCGTCAACTTTAAAAACTGTTATCATATGTACGGTGACGCAAGAGAAATAAAGATTTCTGATTACACCACCACCACCGCAACTACTTGCGTGATGGCGCGATTAATACAAAATAATACTGTGGTTACCTCGGTCTGTGAATTTTACGATCAGATCTAGAGATATTCTCGACTTCGTAGAACGAAATTTGGATGTAGTGCACAGACCCTTTTTCCAATTTGGTCTACAGCTACTTCGGAACAACATTTCTCGGATTCGGATCGGATGTAGTACGCCAACTCTCTAAGAATGACGCTACAGTTACTAGTAATCAAATAATCACATTAGAGTATTTTCAAAATCTTATTGAATCTATAACGGAAAAGCGAGCAAATTTATGAGACATTACGAAATGAAGTAAACACAACAAATCGAGGAAATTTCGTTTTTGCATTTATTCATATTGTACAATCTTATAATATGATTCGTTCTGCAAAATTTTACAGGCAATCAAGAATTCATATATAAAACAGCTCTTTCGTATTTTACATAACCATTTTACCAGTATAGTGAAAACATGCGTATAGTATTTAGTTTAGGATAATAAATTACTTAAATACTAATTTTAAGTTTGGTTCTTTATTAAATACAATATCAATAGTATCGCACTATTTTGCAAAGTTATTGAACGTACCAAAAAACTATGGTGGTTTCTTGACGCCGATGAACTTTCTATGCTAATTATGCGATAATATAAAATATAATAATTTTCACGAAGCAGTTACACGGTAAAAGGCAGACGTCATTTTCTCGCCTGGGTTGATTGCTGGCTGGCTGTCGTCTGGCTTAACTCACTTCGGTTACTTCGTTGATAATAATAGCTAAGCTTTCTCTTACAGCAACGTTAAGGCGCAGGTATGGTTAGTATAGTTATTCAATTTCACGATGAAGGTTTGACTTTGGTTGTTGTAGCCGTGCACATACACATTGTGTTAGTGTGCGTAGGCTGCGGGCGCTCGGGCGTAGCGCTCCCGAGGCCTACGCACTCTAACACAATGTGTATGTGCACGGCTCCCGCAGCCTACGCACACTAACACAATGTGTATGTGCACGGCTAACAACAACCAAAGTCAAATTTTAATCTTGAAATTGAATAAATATACGGGATTAAATTTTAACACCTAACTATAATAAAATGTTGGTGGGATAACTTTTAAGCTTTTATTCTGGTAACTATACGCCAATATATGTAATAGGCACAATAAAATTACATCAGTCCTTCTCCTAAAGTTTTCTCACTAATTGCGATTTGGAAACCAAATGAGTTAAGGCAGTTACATTTTTTTTAAATCAATTACTTCGTCACTCACGTCGTTTATATTGCTGCGTTAAAGGGTGTTTGTCAAAATTACATTATATCGGCCAATTGTGAAAATATTTTTAACTTTAAATCATTAAGTATTGGAGTGATTTCTAAATACCTAAATGAAGTCTGAGAAGACGATCTACGTTTTCATATTGTCGTAGAATAATATAAACGAATAAAGATGAATCTTTACTTATCTGTTTTAGTTAAGTTAACTATTACGACGAGCTTTTATTACTTTAAGGCAGTGAAACACCCAACTCAAATTCAAGGATAGTTGGGAATAAAATTACCTAGCTAACATTAATATTAACTAGTAATATATCAACTAGACATTTTCACAGGCGACCTCTACATGGCGGCCGCTTTATATATTACAATATTTACACCTCTTAAACACGTATTTTAATGAAACATAATCGCAATCATTACGTAGGAGTCACGAACACTAAAGCGGGACGCACTCTGTAACTCTTTTCCACTCAGTCATTGAAAGTCCATCGGCTTATTGTATCCTAACACCCCAATTATGAAGACATAACGAAAATACTGGAACATCTATACAGTAACAATACAAATTTCACAAGTCAAACATGTTAAATAATAAAACTACGAAGAAGAAATCTAACACTCTGAAATCGAGGTTAATATTTTATATTATATGCAAATGGCATGCCTTTTCGATTGTTAAGTAAAACAATTCAATTACACTAACTAGTGTTGTGGTTGTGAGTAATACTATCTAAAACAGTTTGCGGTTCTTAAGTCATCTCAGCTGTCGCCTTAATGCAATTCAAGAACTATGAACTTGGTTCAATGCTGTTAATATATCTCATTGAAACAGCTACAAGTGAGTAAGTTCAATAGTGATACAATTTCAGAGTGTTATTATAGAGATTGTCTTTGATCTCGAGAAAGAAGAATCAAATGAAATATTTACTTACTTAGATAAATACATACGTCTCGAAGCTTACATATTTTGTACTATTAACAGAGGTAAAATATTTAAAATAAAAACATTTAAAAGCTATTCTTTTCTAACGAATTGTTCGTGGCCTTTTCCACAAATAACAACAATTATATTGGAGTAATAATATCGAAGTCGACTAATATGGCTACTACTAATATAAATATATATGATCTTGAGACTTTTATGTAAGTTTCCCTAATAAACAAAACAAGAATAAGCTTAACTTGTATGAAGACGTCTCGTTGTCTTTAACCAAGAATTTGTAGTAATATTCAAAATTTAGAAACGAAGTAAAAAGAACAAGCATTATAAAAGAAGGTAAAAAATGCAGTTATTAACTTATTATAATATCCACTTATACATGTATTAGATTAAACAGAAAGGAGACGAGTTAAAAATGAATAGACGAAATTTCAAAGAGGTAATAGTAGGTAATCAATTTATAAGTCAACCTTATGAGTCTCTTACTACACTGCGTCGTTTTATTTCAAACTTTAATGAAAGTCGCAAGATCAACTCATCAAATCATAGTATAGCGCTATCGACAAATAAATAACTTTCATCTGCAATCACACAGCTCTAATATTTTACGCATTTGTTCACCATGTTATCACAGAAAATCATGTATTTACAATTTTGTCGCACTAAAGTGTCGGACGTAATCTACAGCTTGCCGCACATCAATGGTGGTGGATGGTGTTAAACGCATTAGCCTCACCCAACCACTATTGTATCGTTTAAATAATTTAGGTTCAAAAGAAAATCATTTTAAGATTTTATTGAACTCTTATTTTTGTTTGTGAAAATATTGACTATACTATCAAAATAGCGACGAAAGTATATACTGCAAAAAGCTATCATTAGGATTATGCCAACTCCTGTCATTGATTTTGTAGATTATTTAACGAAATTTAGCACATTAAAGCGTTTGGTTTTCATTCTATTTGTGTGTTTATACGACCTACACATAAACTATATCATGTACAGATTATATTGAGAAATTAGAATATTACTTTCGCCATATATCATACAGGGCATAAGGGCATCATGAATGGCAGCGGGTTGAATAAATCATATGGATTGTATACATAAAATATGTATGGTAAATTTAATATGCAACAATAGATACTGAAAAGGAAGCTACCAATTGATTGACCAAAATAGGATACAACAATTTTATTTGGAAATTTATTTTCCAAGTTCCCAAATAATCTATATTTCTTATCTGCCGCCTTTAAGTGGCGTTTAAATTTACCATAATATTATGTGAGGCGGATGGCATACTATTTACAGAGTCAATATCAATTTAATACAATTCGTATGATTATTTCCCCTGCTATACACATCTTGCCCGTCCGACCCCAAGTGTAATTATAGATTTTCTGTGTTAAAGTTAGTCTCAATTTTATTATAACCTATTACATTTTGTACTTTCACTATAAGGATACAATAGGTGGGTTTAGATAATCTATTGTTTAAATATGGTGGTGGATTTACAAACAAAACGATATCTTACTTTTCTAGAATTAAACACTTGGATGGGACACATAGAAAAGAGAAAAATTAATTAAATAAATCAATTTAGTATTTAATTAAATATTTAAAAAGTTGTAAACCAATTCGATACAAAAGTGCTATCGAGAGATTTTGTACCTGGCGTTCAATTGTATCAGCATCTGACTATTGATTCAAAAGTATAATATAGAATAAACCAATTTACCTAATAAATTTAATTGAAAATATAAATATTTTCTTACAAAATTACATACAATAGTAAAAAAATAAGGAATAAAAACGTTCAGTAATATATTCATTAATATGAAATAAAGAAAAGGATAGAAAATGTTTTAATTACTATTATCGACAACTTTTCTTGCAAGATCAACCAGGCTACAAAATCTTTTCTAATAATATCGAAACCGATTTAGACGACAATGACTTGCTATATTTAATATTTTTTTTTAAATTACAGACATGTAATTTATTTTGAAATATTAGTAGAGCATTTATTTGGTGAAGTGTGCTATTTTATTGCTTATAAAACGATGTAATGCTTATAATAAGTCTTATCCGTTTATATAAACTTAATCACCAAATGTAACAAAAAGAAACCTGCCTATTGATTGGCCTAAACACGATTTAACAATTTATGTAATAATTTAATGTGGAAATATATTTGCAAAGTTTACATACAATCCATAATATTATTTAGTTATACTTGTATTTAAATTTAAATAACGTAGATATAAAGCACTTCGGAAAAGGACAGCAAATTCAATAAAAAATGTTTAATTATTTATTTAGTATAATTTTAACTAAGTAAAAATTATTTGCTATGTAAATATTTTATACATTAATAGCTAGTGTTCCTCCAATTTCTAACTTGAACGTGAAACGGATAGAGCGAAGTCCACTTAGGGTGCACGTGACGCACGAAGGCGCAGGCGCACACGCCATCGTGAAAATCGGCCTGACCGTTTCAGCAGGCGATATACATATATTTAAACTTTACGTAGTGCAAATTTAATATAGAAAGTTTACTTTTACAATACAGACTAATAATTTTATTTTATGTAAAAATCCTAGCGCAAACTGAGTTGCCTGGCACTGTTTATATTACTCCCAATACCCTAATCGTAATATAAATCAAAGAGTAAAATTTTAGCGAATTAAAAATTAAATTTTCCAAAACTTTGTAAATACTAGAATTTGAATTTTGCTCGTGGAAACACGGGTTCGGCGATCCAGAAGAAACGTCCAAACACCTGAGCAACGAGAGTCGTCTGTACGTTCGCCAAGTAGAAAATGAGATTGTTCGCGCGGGGGAAAGGGGGGAAGATAGTCCGGCGGGCGCAGCGAGCGCGACGCATCAGAAGGTGTGTGCGTGCGGCGCCGCGTCGGGGAGCCGCGGCTGAGCCGCGCGCACGTCCCTCTGGGAGCGCGCGCGGCCGCGCTGCTAGCACCAGTCGTCCTCGTCTGAGTCCGAGTGGCGCGCGCGCGGCTTGTACCCGTTGGGAAGCCGCGGCGCCGGCACCGGCGACGGCAGCGTCCGCGCTCCCCCCGCCCGACCCATCGCCAGCGCCGCCTCGTACGACAGCGGCGCTTCGTAGGCACGTCCGCGCTCCGATTCGTAGCCCCTACCACGTCTGCAGAAAGATTAGGCGTTTTACCTTTTCGTGAATAGAAAACATGATCTGTTACAGATAATTCAACTCATCTTGGTGTGTGTGTGTGTGTGTGTGCATAAAGCTTATATATAAACAGTGACTGCGTGTGTGTGACAATGGACTTATGGAGGACAACAGCGCCGCGCTGTATGATGTAGTTCATTTTCGATTATTTTATAATTGACTTTTACTAGGTGGTAGAATTCCTTTTCTAAGAAGTCCGTCCGAGTTGGCGCTATTCTCTTTCGTCAATCTACCGCCAAATAGCAGTATCTGCACTACTGAGTTACGGTATGAATTCCATCGGCATGCCATCTTATCTTAGTCCTAGGTGACAACGCATGTATATCCTGCATTGCTTGAAGTTGGCTGCAGGTGTTCATATACTGCATTAGTCT
The DNA here is from genome assembly GCA_963668995.1 of Parnassius mnemosyne. Taxonomy (NCBI): domain Eukaryota; kingdom Metazoa; phylum Arthropoda; class Insecta; order Lepidoptera; family Papilionidae; genus Parnassius; species Parnassius mnemosyne. The sequence continues at coordinate 13,471,889 of CAVLGL010000115.1, forward strand.
CTTAACGTCAGATGGACTGTAAGCTCGTTTACCATATCAGTTTACATAACAAAAGGAAAATTAGAATATTAGTAGAATAAAGGAATATTCACCCACCTTTCTCTAGATCTATAATCTCGGTGTATCAGTCTTTCAACTTCCCGGCCATACTCATACTCATCGTGCAGAGGCTCTACAGGTTCTCGTACTGTATGCCTTAACGATAACTGGAAATAGGTTTTTATTTTTAAATACCATTATTATATCTTAATATCTTTAGCTTACTTAATTTAGACAAATGTTTAATAGTTACGTGGGAGGGGCTGTGGCTTATTCTTGTGAATGGTGGTTGCTGTTTGACTTGTAATGTGGACGGCTTGGTAGGCGTTGGAGGTAGCTGGCGACCGCGGCCTCGTCTCTGTCCCTCTCGTTCCCAAGACCGCTCCCGCCATTCTCTCCACTCGCGCTCCCGGTCCCGATCGCCAACTATAGGTGCCCAAACTGATCTTTGAATAATTTGAATGTTCTTTTTTAGGGTAAGTCTCATGATAAATATTTAATGAATAAATCGGTATTTAAATTGTATATATTATTTTAATACAAACAAAAGAAAATTGTATACTAATGAAGAATTTGTAAACAGATGTGCAAACAATTTTCTTATCTAAATTGTCACGCCCTTTTTTATAAGCAAGCGTCTTCTTCACTAGACATATATGCAAGAAGCCAATCTTTACAGACGTGTAATTTCAAAAGCTTTCGACAAATAATATTGTTTAATTTTATTAGCAAAAGGTCTTTCTAGTTGATTATATAAAATTATCAAGCCAATGTTTTTAAAATAACAGACCTTTTGCTTTACAATTTTTGATTCCTGATAATTTATTGGTTTTAAGACTGAAGCACAAATTAACAAATTTCGGAATATTCTGCAAATAGCTTCAAATAATGGCTTCAAAATTTCAGACCTTTGCAATGTCAAGTGAACGGAATGATAAAGTGATAATTTAACAGTGAGCTAGAAGTGAAAAATATGTAAATAAAATCTATATAAATAAACACTAAATTTCAATTCCAGCTCATTTTGTAAATTTTTAGTTTTTGACAAAGCGTATTGCGTGTTCTTTGTAGTGAGAGTGTGATCCAGTGTGTGTGACGAGTGGCGAGTGGATCTCACCGTAGGTGTGATGTGGCGGGCTGGGTGACCGCGAGGGCAGGCTCAGGCTGGTCGTAGGATACGGCGCCCTCCACTCCTTCCCTGCTGTCAGGAATACCTTCATGTACCTTCCACCACGCTTTATCTTAAGCGCGTCGGAATACCGATCAAATTTTCTTGCTCACAAAGGTGACTCTAAAAGTTTTGGGTGTAGTCGAAGGTGGTAACAGAGAGGTCGTGGACACGGAATTGGAAAACCAAGGATTGGATAACTTGCTTTGTATGGATTAAGTAGTGTGTCCAATTGTTTTATCTGATATGACAAAGGTATGTTCTCAAATTTTACAATATTTTTGGAAAGTATAAAGGTATCTAGGTAGAATATCTACATAAAATATACAAATTTGCACTAATTAATTTATCAAGCTTTTACATGCTGCATGAATTATTTTTGATTGTATTAAACACATGCGCCTTAGACACAGTTTTCATTAAAGCTCTTGTTAATTAGGTGCAAATAACAATCTTATTAAATTCTTAACTGAGCACCAAAATATTATTAGCATGCAGCAGGCAAAATAATTCCATATGTTTCTAATCTCTGTTACGAAAATTTACATTTTTAATTTCGAAGTAGGTAAAATTTTTATTATATATATATAAATAGTCACTTAATCTAATTTGTTATTAGATTCTAATCAATCAATTATAAATAGGTATGTATCTAACAATAATTAGCATAATATGAGAGCAATTATTTAACGGAACTAAAATGTTTGCTACTAATATCTTTACAAAACTAGCTTGTGGAATGTTCAGTAGAGCTAGATTATACAATCTAAATCTAAATTTACCAACTTATTCATTAATAGCACAACGGCTTCGCTCCTTGGATCTTAAAACTACATCTACAAAATATGAATATCTACATCTACTATAAAGCTAGACTTCTCGTCTTCTCACAAAACTTTCAGAGTACCTTCATGAGAAGAAAAATGTTTGCAAAACTGTTTTGATCCATTACATCAAAGCTAAATGAGTAATTATGCTTAGGCTTTTGTTTTAAAATGTGAATATATATATATACTATATGAAAATAATGATATAAAATTGTTAAGGCGTATACATACACAGCTGGGAATGCTAATTTTATCGTAAGGATAGTTTCAATGGTCTTAACGCAATCAAAAAATTTGCAATAGCTCAAAGCCGTGTAAATCTGCTGGTGTGAATACGTGATACATTTGATATTATAAACAATACATAAATGGTACCAGCAGATTTACGTGATAGATTATTAAATTATTACATTTCGTGTTTGGTGACGTTAGCAATTTATTAGTTATGTAAAATGTACCTACCATGAGGATGATAGTGGTGAGGCGCTCGATGAGTTCGCCCATGTCGTTGGTGTTCATGTTTGACTATCTCGACAACATTATTAACTGTGTCGGAGAAACCAATATCGTGTTGATAGCCTCCATATTGGCCACGCCGTCGGGGACTTGGAGTCCGTCTGTGGTTCGTAAATATATTTGAATGACGACATTAGATGTTATATGTGCTTATACTACATACTTACCAGCATATCGCATAACAAAGTAATAGTTTTTTATTTTCACAAAAAAGGGTTAGTCACACGCAAGGCCAATCCAACTTATTGATCAAACTATTAGTTCGTATGTTAATTAAAAGGTGTTAGTATTGAAATATTATATATAACAATGAGACGGATTTTGTTATGTATGATGGTTACTTTGAATTATATATGAGCATAAGTTGCAAAACTGTTAAAATGTTATTTTTAGATTTTTATTTGAGAATTAAAAGTATTTTTTCATTAATATGTTACGTTTAACAGTAATAAGAAAATTGTAATCGATACTCAAAAATATAAATATGAATAATTAATCATTTTATAAGGGCCCGTGTTCAAAAACATACAAACGCAACATCTCTCATGTTTGGTAATAAGGATTCGTCGCGCTGTGCCGTTTAGGGTAAAATATGTATTTTAATAGTAAATATCTCGATTTCTCACAACTTATGTTTTAATTATAATGACATTTTGTAAATTAGGGCCAAAAGTTATATTTAAGCATTTTAGCGGTGTCAGCATCAAGTTCTAAATTTAGTTTGCTCGTTTGAAGGGAGCGAAAAAAATCGATATTATATAGTGCTCATTTTCATCTAGTTGGGCCCTTATAAACTTAGTTGTTTTACACATTGAGCATGCAACAAGGAACATTAGAAAAATATAAAGTTTTAGTTATATTAGAAAAATTATAACCAGACTAAAAATGTCATTTCTGATCTTTGGTTGGTTTCTTGAACCTGATGGACATACCCTCGTCTCAAAACGATTATTCTCACTTGCGTCATATCATCGATGGCACTATAAATAAAAGATCAAAATAATATAACAATAAAATAAAAATAAAATGAAATATATCAGATAAATTTAAATAAAAAGCAAACCGTAATAAGGAACACGGTACCTTAAACTAGAAGATCTCCCGTGGTGACCATTTTGGTAAACATGTGTTGGTGGTTGTAGTCTGGCTTCGTCTAAAGATTCTAAAGATGCGTGATGAGATGCAACATCTTGTAGCTCCAAAACCTAAAATTAGTTTCTTATGAGACAATTTTAAATCATTAGAAAAAACGATAAATAATGATGTCTAAGGTATTTACGTCAAAAACTTACTGTCCCATATTTACAAAATTTGTTTTTGTCACAACATCAACGCAAACATCAAATGTGAGATATCCAAAACATGCAATGCATACCGTGCTTGTGTGGCAGGCACTTTAACATATTTTACGTACTTACCCAAGACTTCTGAGCTAGTTAGTGCAAGTTAAAAATCTATGAAGGTTTCATGCGTTAATAGAATTCTATAACATAAATATTATCATGCAAATTTGTCTTCATATTTCTATAGATGTTGTGTTTTAAATGTTATAATGTCAGTAATGACTATGGCTGTAATGTGGAAGTGTTTGTGTATTGATTCTGAAAGTGCTGTCTAAGAAATTCATTATTTTAATTTATTATTCATCACACAATTAAATACTGTATAAAATCATAACTCATAGATTTTTTCTAACAATCGCTTACAAGTTTACTATGTTCTACATTTTGATAAATGTAATCCCTATTTTACTGTTTTTTTTTACCTAAGTATTAATAACCATCTGTGAATTCGAAACAATTAGTAACATTGTTCACATAGAATCTATTTAACATTATGGGTCTAAGCCCCTAATTAGCGCCATTTACCATAAATATTAGCCTAATCTTGTTAAAACTGTAGCTAATACAAAACATTTAATACCATCAATTGTACGTTTTAACTAACAAAACATCGATACATCGACTTTCTAACATAAAACAACATCAACTATCTATTACAAATGGAATGCACCGGTATGGTTTGTTGCTAAACGACACACCTAATAGCAGATACTTTAAGAACTGAACATCTTTAACCCAGAACATTAGGGTAGTTACATTAAATTGATATTCCAATCGTATTAAAAATTATTTGAGGTGCAGGTGATTGCAGTATTTATATATATTTTTCATCTAATAAGGGGGTCACGATAATGATTGGGTCAATATGTTCAGTAAGTAATCACCTTTTTATTGTTCCTGAAACAAAAAATAAATAATGGTTAGTAAAATGGCCCTTTATATCGATAGAAGCGTCTTAAATCTATACAAATAAATAAAATTGAAGTGTCTGTTTGTAATGACAAAATTACAGCTTTTTACTGAATGCATATGAAAGTATATACGGTACTAATAACAAAAATACAATTTTTTATGTTTTTGTCTGTCTGTTTGTTCCGGCTAATCTCCGAAACGGCTGGACCGATTTTGACGGGATTTTCAGTGGCAGGTAGCTGATGTCACAAGGAGTAACTTAGGCTACTTTTATTTCAGAAAAATTATTCGGGTTCCGCGCAAAAAAATTAAAACCCTAAAAAATACGCGGGCGAAGTCGCGGGGAACAGCTTGTTTTTAAATATAAATTCAGTTTTACTTTCAATTTCCTAGGACCTACATTTACGATTACGATAAGTAAAAGAAAATCTCATATAGTAAAAGAAATGTAGTAAAAGAAAGACATAAGTCCTGGGACGTTGAATATTAATTATCATTATATTCGTAAAGGCTCTACAATAACCTGCAAGCGCAGTATGAATAGTTCAGACAAATAAGGTCTGAAGTCAAAATTTTGACACTCAACTTGATATAATGAAGTTTTAATGATACAAAACCAATGTGTAAAGGAATTCGTGTCAGCAACCCCCGGCAAGGGTTAAAAAAAATTGTCAAGTGTTTTCCGCAATTACTCGGAGACGGTAAAAATTAGACAAAAAAGTTTTCTTAAAAATGTGTAGAGCATAAAATTTTATTTTTATAAATAAAAAAGGTTTAATTTCAGACCTTATTTGACTGGACTATGAAGCCAATCTCCCCACTAAATAAAGTTACTGTTACAGCCTATGAAAAGTACACTGCTAAACATAGGTCCCATACATGCCCCATAGATTGCCTTATAGGGGTAATATTTGCCATAGTTGAGAAGCTTGGCGGGCAAACGAGTTTATTACTTTGGTTGTTTTTCATAAAGACCCCATGTTCTGGTATGTTTCCTTCTATCGCCACACATGCGACTCGATATTGGGTAGTGGATATTCTGACCAAAATTAATGAGATATGCAGAGAGTTGATGGCACAGAAATGCGCTTTGTGATAGTGTATATATATATACCTATATTTAGCAATAGGTATATCATTAACAAAATGATGGTGATGATAAGTAATAACATAGTTATGACAAATTTAGTTCCTTGTCTACTACTTACTTGAATGATTTTCTGGTACTGCGTCTTGCGAAGTTGGCTAAAGTATGTGGATCTTCCGGATGTCCCTCCGCGGTTGTGATAAGAGGACCTTCTTGACTCAGAGAACCTGTTCGCGATCCGGGTCCGAGTCCCGCAGCCACATCCAGCAGGCAGTTAAAGAAGGACGCCTTCTGCACCACGCACCCCACATCACGTACCCACCCCATGAAGCTCCAACTTGCGCATTCTCATGTCACTCGATGTTTGTAATTTGGATTCAAACGATGGCAATGTTCTAATATCTAATGCCTACATGAGCTTGCGCAAAAATTTCTTACACCATGTCCATGCTGGAGTTCTTTTGTTAAATTGAAATTGTGTATTGTTTCGTGTTTTGTGTGTATGTAGAATTCCAACGAATGGACAGTATTGGTTGAGAAATACTTGTTGTTATCACGTTTATTAACATGAAGGCAGCTAGTGGTAAATCTGAGAACACAACTGTTACATGTTTAATGTAAATGTGTTTTAATTGTTTGTGGAGTTTTTATAGAAACATGTGATAAAAATAAAATAAAAAAAGTTCAACGGTAAGGGATATGAAAAGCTTTGCTTCGGTGCCAAATAATACATTTGGTGCAAATGTATTGAAGCCAGAGGCAGTTACTTTCGCGGCAAGATTAAAATGATTGCCTCGATTTTGTATTTAAATTATGTTATTTCCCTTTATTTCTCAACATGCTTAAATTAACAAATAAAAATAATAGATTTTAATTATTTTAAATATGGAACTAAAATTAAAAAAAAATATAAAGAGGAACGTCAATAGCAAATATGGAAGAAAATCTTGTATAAATATATTGTTTAATATGGGCTTGAAAAATGACGTAGTAATTGAGCCAAAATGTTATTTATAAACAGTTATTCAAACTAAAAAAGTGCAGTAAGTTGTAGATAACATGTAGTAGTCAAGGCATGCACTAACTCCTATTTCATATATTAAATTATAATTATAAATATGGATACAAATATGAAAAGGATTACTGTAAAGAAAAAGAATATATAAGTCGGGCATCTAAATATTAGCGAGCGGAACATGAAAACTGAGACGAGACAAACAAGAAATGAAAAACAATTCTACAAAAGACATAATTCTAACACTACAAGAATCCAATTCCAACCACTCTTCAAACGAGTACAGTTTTCTAAAAAACTAAATAAGAATTTTGCAACTATAGGACAGGTCACTAAAGTGTGGTTTACGATGCCCTGAATTATATTTGATTGCCAATTTTGTACTATATTAGCACAAAATTGTTTTATCTAATATGAAAAATATGAAATTACTTCTAAATCTATTTTATTATTGTCCAGACCACTAAACTACTTCGTTTATAACTTGAAGACTTCATAATAGATTGTACTATTTTTGTATTTAGTTGTCTTCATAGTTAGTATGTAATCAATATTCAAAATATTCAAAATTCAAACACGATGCCAAAACATGATATGACAGAAAAATAAAATATAAGAGAAAAACTAGAACGGTGCAAGAAAAATTAAATATTCGTTCATTAAAGTTTTAAATACTACCGGCTGATTGGCCGTAGGGCTATTCTCGCTGAATGCCTGAAAAGTAAACCACCAATGTAGTCGACTCAATGGAGCCGATTTTAACTAAAGTGACGCTGTATTGTTGTAATCTTTGCAAGTATATTTATTTATATAAGAAACAATTGAAGAATGACGTTATTCCTCGGGTAAAAATATTAGAACGTCAATATAGACAACAATACATCCACAGATAAACAATACAAATACTATTACGACTAGCTATTATTACACGGTAATTTAATAACTAAATATAAGGAATAGTTGGGGGTTATCAACAAACACTACTCTTAAAAGTGTAGTTAACCTAACCACATTTGGCTCAAAGTTACGAAAATAGTGCAGATTGTTACAATCAGTAGCCAAACAGATTGCTCTGGCTTCATATAATTCTACCAACAACTTGATGAGACTTTAGTGTCTAAGAATAATAAAAATAAAATTTAAATAAATACGGTGCGTAGTAAATTATTTTTTTAAATTTATTAGAAGGCTTACCGGAACACCCTGTGGTTCTGTCTGACCAAACCTAGTCGATCTCCAACTCTCTAGAATAAGCAGTCCTGCGTAGATCTTCCCGACTGTCAGTTTTCCTGCGTTAAGAACATCATTACGAGGCACCAGCAAGTCTAGCATCTTCTTCGCTTGGAGAGGCCATATTTGTGTTATAGTTTGTCTTAACTCCTGATCAGCTTGATCCATCTCTTCAGCTTTTTACAGAAATGGAATATTTTATTAATTTCACAAAAAAAAAAACTTGTGGTGATTAAGTATAGAACGTTTATATAATTACCAGATCTCATCTTTATGTTAAGATTTTCACGAATTAAGGCAAAAAGAGTTGTTGTGAAATTCACTTTTCCTTCTTCATCTAGTGGCATGTTCATTCTTATTAATTTTTTATACGCTAATCTATTTGGGCATTTATTACCAAACCCCAAGGGCGGATCCATATTCTTTAACATATCGTACATTTCTGTATAATGGATTTTCCCTCTGAAATGTAATAAAAAAAGCAAATATAAAATTAAAGCATTTTTTTTTCTAAATAATTCTTCTATATATTTGTATATATTGCTTTTATAGTGTCAAAAAGAAGTACGTACGTAGCATTTGGGTCGTATTCAGCCCATATTCTAACAAATTCATCGAGATGATGCGCCCCAAGAATGGACGAGTCTCTTGTCAAATAGTCAAAATTATCCATAATGACAGCAACGAATAAATTTAACATCTAAAACAAAATGGTCAGTGAATAAATTACAGACTTTTGTGACTTTTCTTAAGTGTTAACGTGTGTTATCGAATATACTTACAAGAAAGGAACAGAAGAATATAAAAGAAACGAAATATGCGTAGGCTAGTGTGCTTCCACATTCTTCCTGGGGCGGCTTGCCAGCTTTCTCGTCACATTTTGCCGGCTTCAGACAATCCAACATAATGTTTGGCCAAGATTCTCCCGTCGCACATCTAAGATTATTTAAAGGTTAATAAAGATTAAATCAATATATTTCGTTTCAATATAATAGAGTATTCATACAACATTGATTATAAAATATTAACTAGCAAAAATGAGAATACCTGAATAATAACATAAGTGCTTGAATGAAGCTTTGAAAATTGTTATGCCGGTTCATGGCTGTTTCAGGCGCATTTTCTATATTGCCAAACACCTGTAAAGGAGAAAAAAATATCTTAAAGTTCACTGTTTAGTTTCGCAATATTTGGAATTTTCAACACAACACTAAATATATATGTTTTGATGTAATACACTACACTTTAGATATAACACTTTTTTCTTTAAGTTTTATTTACTTTTATATGTTAAAGTTATTGTGAAAGATGATGAGACGATTAATGAACAAAGAAATAACTAGCTAAATAGAAGCACCTGCATTCCGATAATAGCATATATGAAGAATAGCATCGCGATGAGAAGGCACACGTAGGGTAAGGCTTTAAAACTCTGCACGAATGTCCATAAAAGTATCCGAATTGTATAGCCTTGTCTCAGCAGCTTGATCAGTCGCGCGGCTCGAAACAGGCGGAGGAATCCAACGTTGAATGTGTTCTCCTGTAATAGTTTAAGTTTTCTTTTATTGAGATTTTAATTTCTTTGGTTACAAAATTAAAAAAATATTTATAATAAAATAACAACAATACAACACACTATTTGCATCTATAACGTCTATTTATTGTTAGATCACATCGTAAATTCACAAATACTGCTAATAATGAATACTTTTGTATGAGAATAATTTAATATTTCAATTTAGTAAAAAATATAAAAATAGCGCATTTATATAATAGGTGGTGGTTCATTGAGGTCGATTAAAATTCCAATTACGTGGATTAAAGATGCTAATCTACACAGAAATTCAATGATATAAGTTCGTAATATTTCTTTTAAATTTCCTTCGAGCTATTCATTATTTTTAAAAATGTAAATATATAATATGCAATTCACAAAGTCTTTAAACTTGTATCGAAATGACTGATTATAAAATAGAAATTATTATGAAAACGTAATAAGTTATTAAATTGAAACATTTGAAAACACTAATAGGTAACTCGATAAGACTGAGTGAATTGTAGTTGCAATTTAATGCAAATAAAAGCGAAAATAATTTAGCGACACTACTGTTGAGTCATGTAATCACAAAACAATATATGACTTCTATAAATTCTATCACACATAATTAAAACACATCAAATAAAAAGCTCTAGAGTCTAGACAAAGACCTTTATATTTAAAAACACACTTAAAACAATTAAATCTAGCAAATCTAAATATCCTAATTGACCTTATTGGTTTTCATTACTTTTAAGTCGATACTATATATAAAATATTAGCAAATTTACCTCAAAAAATTAAAAATATGGTCTATATTCTTTTTTCACAAAACATTACTTTATCCTAATAAATATTGAAAACATATATTAACGACAGTACTTCCTCTGTATCTATGCAGTCAATTATATTTAAATAAATCTAGCACTACCAATATCGAATTCTCTTATATTATAAAACTCAATCTATGCTTATTACAAACTGGAGTACTTGACTAGACTAAAACTCCTAGCAGTGAAATGATTAAATCTTTACCTGCTGACAGGATATGTCAGCACAGTTTTCAGCAAGGTCACTCTGGAATCAGGATATTTATTTCCTTTACATAAACCCCCAGAAATAAAATTAAGACAACAAAACAGTTCGACAGTGTATCGTAATCGACATTAGAACTAAAATAGAAAAATAAGGTACTCACGCCAAACTCCATAATAAGAGCGTCAATAATACTTCCAATGACCGTTATGAAATCAAAAATGTTCCATGGATCTTTGAAAAAATTCTGTAATCATAACACGTAAGATTACGAATAAATTAAAAACACTAAAGCGTAAATATAAACTCTAAATGATAGATTATTAAAAAATCATAAAGAATCTAATCTTCAGTTGGCAATTTTTCACCAGTCTTAATTCATATTTTAAAAATATTAATTTTAATAGTAGTATAATTTTGAAGAGAAAGCTTTAATAAAATATTAAATTGCTATTAATTACTTTATATAGATAGAAAACTTTATACCTGTATACAAATGTACGCTTTCTATATATAAAACGGATCCAAAAAGGATGATTCAAGGATGGGAATGAGGATATTTCTCTCAATTTCTCTATTCATAAAAGCAAATCGTAATAACGTGAAATTTTAAACTATTAAGAACCTGTGTTATATTAAATAATATAAAAAAGCGGCATCTCAAAATATCGTTCATAATATAATAACAATTCTAATTATATTCTAATCATATTCAAGTCAATGTTGAATTTTGTAAGCTGAACTAATATATTTTTAAAATGTGTACATAACTTGCAAACGCAATCAATACAATCGCTCATTGAGTAAATAACGAAAATATATTAAAGGTAACCAAAACTATTTTATATTAAGTATTATTTCTTTATATTTCTTTTCGTTTTACTCATAGGGTGATTGGTACTATGTAGGTATATATACACAGAATTCAAACAATTTTTAAAATTTAAGCAATTGATAAAATTCCATGTATACTGTACACCATCTTAATGTACTCGTAGTACTTAATAGGCTTAATATTAAAATTGCTTTAAACTCTTACCGTACATCCGAAGGCAATTAGCTTCAAAACAGTCTCGAGTAGGAAGAAGAACGTAAAGACGATGTTCATGAATGTTAACGTGTCCATGAGTACTGGTGGAGCCTCGTGAAACTACCACAAACCAAGACCAAATATTTTAAGACTTTTTAAAGTCAACATCAAAGCTAAATGCTAAATTACTAATGTATCGACAAATGTTAAACAAGAATACAACTTCGTATGAAACACTTATAAAATATAAAATTACATTTAGCATTTAGCTCATTCTGTTTTGAGTAAAATATATTATTTATCTACCTGCTATGTTAAAAGAACTAAATCAATTGTCACACAATGTTAATGTATCGATTTTGTGTGTATGTCTGTGTTCTGTTTTAGATTGGAATACTCTTGAGCCAATACTCGTATTTGTGTTATGGTGTACATAATTTATGGCTAGTGCACGTGCGTCATGCAGAGCCCAATATACAATCATGCTTGTAGGGTTTCAAAAATACACGTGAATTCCCTTTCAAGAAATAGCAGATGTTTAAAGCAACACAATTCGCATAGTTTACATTAGTTCTTCTCAAATAGACAATGTAAAGAAGTGATATCACTTACCTTATCACGAGCTGGTAATCACGTACGAATCTAAACAAAAGCTTGGATTCATGTTTAAGTATGTTAGTAAAGCATTAGTAAAATTTTATTTGTGTTCAAATGTAAAACATGCATTCGATAGGCCATGCGTTGTACATACTGTTTGTTAATTATTTAATGTAATTTCTTTAATTATTTAGAGAGAAACCAGTGAAGGATGGTTGGAAAGGAATATAAAATAATATACATATATTACTTGGCCAAAAATAGTTTCAATGCAGTCTTGTAATTAAAAAAAATAACACCTTGTCAACAGAAAGTGTACATTTGTATCATTTGATGATTTTTATATTTGCAATTTCAACAAATAAAGTGTCAGTGAAACTGCGCTTGTGTACTTACTTTGACACCGTAAGCGATGATTTTCAACACCGTTTCCACGGAAAACATTCCAGTAAACCCCATATTCGAATACTTGAGGATATCAGCATAGAGGTCATTTTGTTTATAGTACTGCCGTTTTGTGATGACGTGTCGGAAAAGCCCAATAAAAATACATTTTTGTTACTTGATTGTAGGTTAATGGAAATATGATTTTAAAATATAATGAACTACGATTGTAAAGTATAGAATTGGATTTGTTTATAACTATGTAGGGTATTTATTTTATAGTTTTTCCAGAAACCAAAAATAATAAAATCGGAACGTACTAACGAATCGTGCTTATTCTAATATAATATATATTTTAAATGACAAATCATTAAAAACCAAAAGAGAAAATAAGGGATATGTATGTATGTTAAATTATATACTTACAATAAATTATTACATGCAAAACATAATATAAATATTCAAAAGTATATGAGATTTCGACGTACAATTTATTAAAGTACGTTTTGGAGGTTTACTTATATATATCTTTAGGATCTAAAATCGAATTATTGTAGTAATTATTTCACAACATAAGCAGCTCAAAGCCACATAACGGTATATTGATTCTCTTGCCGTTCTAATCATGCTCATACGGTACATCGATGAGAATAAGAATGCTTTTAAAACATATTATCATGCAAGACGAACAACATTAATGTCGCGTAAGCCGCGGCCGGACCAATGGCGAAGATTGTGCATTTAGAAGCACCATTAACAATTTAAAACGTGTTTTTTCGTAGTGCGTCAGATGTGCAGGAATTTTATGCCGTGCATTACATATATAATATTATTGATACATACATATACATATATATAAGTTACAGCAAGCAATAGTCACAAAAGATTCACGTAACAAAACACAAAATAAAATAAAGAAAATACAAATAGTCCTGGCAGTACAATAGAGGGATAGGCTCAGTCAGACTTTTTGATGGCGCATTCCATTGCAGTATGTATGTGTACTGTTGATAAAATATTACGCTGTATATTGAATGTGTGTGTAAAATTGTTAATGTACAGTGTGAATAAGTGATAATGTAATGAGGAATGTAGGCAGTACTAGCGTTTGTCAATTCGTTGTATAATATATTTACTATTTAATATTGGCATGAAAGATAATAAAACTCGAGAATGTTACATTACTGCTTGAGACTTTGTGGTAATAGGCATACAAACGATAAACACGACACACGTCGCCAAACCAGAGAGAATTTTATCGAACTATTAAACGATCAATAAAAAAAATTGATTTTACTCTCTGGAAAGGCCGAGTTTAAACTGTCGCACAACATTGAACCAAATACCATCTAACATAAAATTTTACGTGCTTTGCGATTTTAGTTAAAATTCCCTGTTGCTGCTAACTTTACACGTGATTGTTAACTACGTGATTTCATCGTAGTTTGTTTTCGTCTCGATTATTCATGATGGAAGTGTTTATTAAAATAATGTCATTTTAATGTATTGGAATTTATTATAATGTTTTGTATAATCAAATTCTAATATTAGTTAAAATTAAAAAATACGTACCTTCATCATGAGTAACAAAGTATTAAGGACGATTAGGGTCATGATGAAGTACTCGAAGGGCGTAGAGACGACTACTCTCCACACTTTGTACTTAAAACTCCCTCTTTTGCTTGGCATATACCTCTCAAGAGGTCGAGCTTCTATCGTGAAATCAATACAAGATTTCTGTGAAAGAATAATTAGAGGTAAGTAATTCACGAGGTTTTGAAATTTAGTGTAAATAAACAAATTTATGGAATGCATACATAAATTGGAAGAACGCACCTGATTTTTATCAATTTCACCATCCTGTAATTCAGCTTCACCCTGCTCTTGAAATGTAATAATTATAAGGGCTACGAATATGTTAACAAAGAAAAACGGAAACACCACAAAGTAAACTATATAAAATATGGACATTTCTATTCGAAAATTTTGTATGGGTCCCCTGTCTTCATACGTTGCCGCCATTGAGTTTTGCAACACTCTGTAAAATAATGTGACATTAATTTCTTACTTTTTCGTAATGAAGAATAATTAACCTAAATAATATACCAAATTATAGAATCTTTCATACTGTTGCACACAAGTTTGAAAATTTCTAATATGTTTTGGGGCATTTTTTTACTCGTAATAAAACTCATAATATAAATAAAATGTTTAATAAATGCTGGGACGAGGAAGTTACGTTATTACGTCATTGGCGAATTTAAATATATAGTCAAGAAAGGCATAAAAAAGAGGAAGAAGTTTTTTTTATAGAATAAGGGTAAGAAATGAGCACACAGTCCACCTCATGGTAAAATAATTCTGTAGCCCGTAGATATCTACATCTATATTCAATTACTCGTTTTTATGCGTGGTAGAGCCATGCTGCATCTATATTATGGTTGTAGCACGAATGGGTCAGCTCGACCGGGGAAGGACCACGCTCTCACAGAATACCAGCGTAAAATAGCAGCTTAACGCTGCTGTGTTTCGTATGGTGAGTGTAGAGAACCGGAGACCCTTTTTACTGGAGTAGTCCTCACGGGTGACAACGCATCTGCATTTTGACTCTTAATCGAAGATAGATGTAGATGTCTATGGGCCACAGCGACTACTTACCATCAGGTGGACTGTGTGCTCGTTTGTCACCCTTATACTATAAAAAAAATTAAATATTAAAATATAGTACGTGAGAGCAAAGTTAGAAAAAAACTCTTCATACAAAACACAACAGCATTAAGCTGCTACTTTACGCTAGTATACTGTGAAAGGGTTGTCCTTCGCCGGTTGGGCCGACCTATTCATACTGCAACTATATAACATAGTTGCAAAGTAGCTACCACGTTATCAAAAATTTCGTATAAAATGTTAATCTTATATGCATTAAGTTACATACTGTGGCCATCCTTCTCCAGTCTGTACTGCAAAAAGCGTTAGCATCGCTGACGCCACGTTGTCATAATGGAAGGATTGTGTATCCCACTTCCGTTTGACTACTCGCGGTAGCAGACTGTTCGCTTCGTAGACAAAATACGACCCTCTGCGAAAAGTACGTAGCGTTAATTTAAGTGTGCATGTGATGAATGATGATTTGGTTTATTTCCTTTTGGCTGCTTTTGTTTACATTCAAATAACCCACCTTTATTTCCGTCTCAAAACTATATACACATATCTAAAAACATATAAATATTTTCATTTGATTATATCTAAGAGTTTGACACAGAAGGCAGTTTTAACCAGAAACGATAAATTATTAATAAATTGATAACGCATTACATTACTAAATACAATAAATTATATTCGTAATGGGTGCATTAACACTCGTTGTTGTAATTATTAAGGTAAATACACTTTATTCGGATGCTTCATCTCTTTCGTCATATAGTAATCAATTTCGGGCACAGAAGAATTAATTTAGAATATTTAATTAGTAGTATAGAGTTAAATTACCATAAAAATTAAAACTATATAACTAACAGTATTAATTTACATAAAGAAAATACTTACTGGCAGTCTTGAAGAGTATTCTTACTGATATCGTTGCAATTAAAAAATTTACCATTAAAAAGTTGAACTGCAATTACAGCGAATATGAATTGAAACAATATGTACACTATGAGAATGTTAATGACATTTTTCAAAGAGTTCACGACACAGTCAAACACTGCTTTTAATTTTGGAACACGCTTTATAGTCTTTAATGGTCTAAGCACTCTTAACACTCTTAATGATTTTATTGTAGACAAATTCTGACCGGCTCCTTTCTTCACACCTCTGAAACAATAGAAGAACATTACTTCTACAGCTAAGCAGTAGTGTACATACTGCTACGTCCCAATTTACAGAGTAAATAAGCTCGTAAAATTACAGACAGTGAGCATTTCACTAAATCCGCATGACGCATATTTGAAATATGTTGGGATTCTTATTTTGAAATTGGTTACATGTGTCGATGGTCTGATATAGCCACTTGCCACCATGTAGGTTTTCTGCTGTTTTTCTTACTATAATGTTGGAAAATATTATTCATAATCTATACTGCTTTTGTATTACTGCATTATAATCTCTAGGATCTACTTTAATATAAAATCTACATTATGAAAGACTGTCTGAACTTTATAGCGCAAAACTAGAACCGTTTTATTAACTTGTATTTTGTAAATCTGGCGAGTGAGTTAAGCTCTACAATAAGAGGAAACAACATATAATGACCACAGTCACCAGACATTACTAAGTAAGATAATAATCCTATTTGATGACAAAATTATTTTTTGTTTCTAAGGTCGAAAGTTTGATAGCTCAGATACTATAAAAAATAAATAAAGCAGAAGCTTTGAAAATCAAAATGTACCCGATTTCAAAACCGAAGCTGACAAGCGCGCAGATTACGACGGCAGCGTCCATGATATTCCACAAGTCGCGCAAGTAAGCGCCCGGATGGAATAGAATGCCGAGGTCGACGATTTTCAGCAGCATCTCCACGGTAAACACTCCCGTGAACGCATAGTCAAAGTAGTTAAGGATTTTGTTTCTGTAAGAATTAGAAAAGAAATTTAATTAATAAATTAATTCTAATTAATTTGCAAAAATTAAATCGTTCGCAAAATGAGGTGTTACGAAATTCCATTAAACGCGTAATATCTTAGTATCTAGTATATTAAAAATCCAATAAAATTTAACTCGTGTCTATGATTTTTATTTTTGCCGGAAATACTTAGTAATTATTTTACTTTATTGTTTGTATTTACCTTTCACTTTCTTCAACTACTGGATCTTCTGCCGCTAAAGCCATTGAACTCATACATATAACTAACATGATAAAAACATCAAAATATCTTAAATTTACAACCCAGTGTGCGCCTCGCCTAATTCTGTAATGGATAGAAGTTAATATTTAAAATATCCAATATTTCATATATTTGTACATAGATTATCAAACATTCATGTGATTATTCACTTACGGATTAGTTGGTGATAAAATAAACATGGACGAATATGGCAGCATTGGTTTTGGTCCATCTGGTATCTCTTCTTCTTCCTTTTTGGCCTCTTCTTTCTTTTTGTTCTGAAAATATTATAAATCACTTAACAAAATATGAGACAAAAGGTAAACAAAAATATACCCTCATATAATCCCAACACATCAAAATTTAAGTGTAAGTAGAAATCGTTTCCATAAAATCTAATGCTAAAATAATAAGGGTATAGTTTTGTTTTTGCTTATATCCTCACTACATATTTCATTATACCCACCATTCAACTATTAGTACGATAAATGTATGATATCAGTAAAAGTACATAATAAATCTATAATAAAAACATTATTCAGTTATTTAAACATATTATGATCGGTAAGCGTTGGTTGAATTCTTTTAAGCTATGTAAATAAAAGTATTTTGTAATTTCCATACAATTCTTTAAAATTAATATGTAAATTTTATTACTAGGCATGCATTCGTCTTCTAATATTATATTCATACACGATAGCGTCATAAAACTGTTAAGCCAATGCCAAAACTAAATTATTACAATTGGTAGTAATTTAATTAAAAAATTAAGTATATTTGTTCTATATATATATAAAACAATATTTCCCATCCATTTTCATTTATAAAAGCGACACTGACTTACTCTTTTTAGACAAGGACAAAAATATTGTTAATTTGAAATAAGTATATATTCGTATCTTGCTTCAAACATTCTATTTTAATAGTGACCCACTATGCACTAATATTTGTAATTTTTAATATTGCAATAAAATTTACTAATACAAGCAATTAAAATCTATTGACATTATTGAATTAATTTCTTAAATATAATTTATAAAAACTAGGATCTGCATAAATAAACTGATTTATATACGTCAGAAAATGTTAAAACACGAATGGAACTAAATCAACAATATTTTACACTGTCTAAACCAAAGCACACAGTAAGCATAGCTGAGTACCACCACCGACATCTTTTACCTTCCTACTTGCCGCTGATGTAGGACTTATGTCTACTCGAGGTGGAGTTCCATCCACCGCGTGTAATGCACCCATCTCTTTCTCCAATTCCTAATTAGCCGAAACAGAGGTTGTCGTATGAAATAAAATTTTAGCTTTACTTGCATATAATCGCATTATACAATCCATACAACAACCGTTTAACGATTTTTATACAATTTTGACTAATAGTGCGCAAGTATGGAAGTTGTGATTAACTACAGTTAAAAGCGTTGGAGGATGAACAGAACATTCTAAGAGAATAGGTAAATTAACATGAAAATATAATATACATTCTGAAAACTTACTTGTAGCTGTTTTTCTTTATCCTCTTCCACTTGCTCTTCTTCTGCTGCTGTTAGCTCCTGGAAACACAGAACAGCCACATTTATGCAGGAAGCGGCGTCATATACAATTAGCAATGACATCAAAACACAACAAACATTCAGTTCCATTAGTCACGCTTTGAAATATTTTGACAATCTGTACATAGTTAATACTAGAGAGTACAAAAGTGGCATTAGAAAACTTTACCTGTGCATTTGCCAAATTGTCCACCGCGATGGCAAGAAACACGTTCAGTAGTGTGTAGTTGCCAAACAGTACAAGTATGACAAAGTACAAAGAATAGAGCATTCCTGCTTGTGTGCCACCCTGCGATTGTATACCGCAGTACATTACTTCATTCCAATCTTCACCTGTTAGGATCTATAAAAGAAAAAAGTCATTATAACTAAATTGAATAACAATAATATCTTGTAGTAGAGAAAATGTTGTACATAATACAATCTTCTTGCCCTAAGCCAGTAAGTAGTCTCCTGCTGGATATTGTTATGTGGTAAAGCCACACTGTAGTATATTAAGTTTTCAGCACTAATGGTTCGGCTCGATGGGGAAAGGATCACGCTCAAAGAATATCAGCGAGAAATTATTAGCATTATTGCTGTATTTCGTATGGCATTCCGTCTTAGTCCTCAAGGATGATAACGTATCCGTATTTTGATTTTTAGTCGAGGATAGACGCAGGTTTTTATGGGCCACAGTATCTAGTTCCTATGAGGTGGACTGTTTGCTCGCTTATTACAGTTTTTTTTTAAATAGTTTTTTCCCTTACGTCGCTACAATTTGGCGAAATAAAGCTTATTAATCTATCAAATTATAATCAACAAATATAATTACACGATAACAAGAATTATTATTTCTGATATTATCAATAAAATTTAATAACTATTATAATATAAAATCTCATACCTGGAATACGGTAAGTAGAGCAATAGGAAAAGTGTTGAAATTGGTCGGTGGTGTGCCATCTTCGAAGTTAAATTGCCCCCCGAATAATTGCATACCAAGTAGCGCAAAGATGAGTATAAACAAGAATAGAAGGAACAGCAATGAAATGATAGATCTCATAGAGTTGAGGAGGGATATTACGAGGTTGCGCAGCGAAGACCAGTATTTTGTAACCTAAAATTTAGTACATTTGAATTAAATTTCATTGAAGATAAAAATATTCGAGTAGCTAAGTGCTTAGTTATTTACCTTGAAAATTCTTAACAATCTTAACGCTCTAAGAACAGAAAGACCAAAAGATCCGCCTTTAACTTCCGACCATACTACTTCGAAAATGGAACCGGATATTACAACGCAATCAAAACGATTAAACGATGATTCAAAATATATTCGTGGGCCTAACGCATACATTTTTACCCACATTTCCATCATAAATAGCCCAAGAAAAACAAATTCAGCATAATCTGTAAGCAAACATTAAAATAATGTTATTTCTTTTTAATTATTTAATTAATTTACATTAAAATTATAATAAAACTTACATAAAAACGAAGTCAGCCACGGGGGTTGACCGTAATGTTCAACTGCAACACATATTGTATTGAAGAGTACCAGAACTATAACGAACCAGTAGAACCATTGTGTTTTCACGGTGTGTCTGATCCAAAATCGAAATCTCTTCTCTGCCCGCCAAAAGTCTGCACATTTGCCGGCGGAACGAGCTTTGCTTTTCAGAAAACCTGTTTCAAATAGTAACATTAGAATAAACTCAAGTTTTTAGATACTTGTACATATATTATACTCATTATTGTCATTTTTGTTGACATCTTCAATGCAATATTTTATTAAAAAAGTGAATAAAACTAGAACTTCACAAACCACGAAATTATTTTTTTTTATTGGGGTTTTATTACACTCTGATCTTACCAAATTATCTAACCTTTTCAGATACGTAAAGTAGTGGTATTTTAAAAAATAAATAAAACTACTCGTTACGTTTTAAGGTAACTTTCGATTGTTAAAAAAAATATACAGGTACATAAAACCAAATCCCTGGGACTTAAATTTAATTTGTTTGTAATGTTATTGTTATAGTTCCTATTGTACTACAGTGCTCATAAACTAAAGGACTAGAGGAAAAGAAACGGCTTTAGATATGATGACATAAATTGACCGGTTCTGAGGGGTTGCTAAGCCTATAGCTACAACTAAACTAATTCGACTACGTAGAAAATGAAAAGGAATATTCTACCAGAATCACGCTTGATCCCATACCTTGCTTTTTCTTTGGAACTGTAAACAACCAACACACAAATACATCACCGTACAGAATGAAATGGATAAGAAATAGTTTTTAGACACAAGATACAATAAAACATGCAACATACTGAAATAGTAGTCTAATGGACGAAATGATATACTTAGCTATCTATTTATGTATGTATACATTGAAATTTACTTGACTAGCATCTTTCGATAATAAATGAATCTATTATATCACTATTAATGACATAAAAAGGAAAAACTAAATTAATGTCCCAATTTACGCAAATAATTAAAAGTTGTTTTTGTGTAATTGAAATAATAATAAAAGATATAAATTTTACTTGAGTACACAACACACAGCACAAAACATTCACACAAAATTTTGAGTGTAGTATACTGACCGTCATCACCACAATCTTCATCCTGTTCCTCCTCTTCTGTATCTGTACTTTTACTTTTACCAAGATTTTTCAATTTTTTCTTGGCTGCCGCTCTTCTTCGCGCTGTTAATAATGGAAGATAAGAATTAGAAAGTTTATAAAAACACCAAAAATAATAATTTGAAGATGATTTTAGTAAAGGAAAATTATTATTTTCATCAGTTCATAAATAGTCCACAGTTGGACTTCTCGCCTACTCTTTTAAATGATACCAGAATCTCACACCTTTGATACTGCTTTGCCGGCCTAGTTGTGAATGAGAGTCGGTTTATCGCCATCAAGTCACCAGAGGATTTTTCCGTAAGTAGCTAATCACTATTAATATATTTTCATGTAGGTATGTATATACTTATAATTTAGAGTATTTATAAGCAAAATATGCTTATTAATACTCTAAGGTATGTAGCCACCGCAAGATGATCGAAAACTAAGATACTATTAATGCGACAGTTAAATGTAATTACAAGTTATTCAATATTGTCCTTCCTTACCTTCTATTATGTGCATTTTTTCTTCTTCTGTAGTCCTTTCTTCGGCTAATATAACTTCCTCTGTAATTAAAAAAAATATTATTTCAAATTTAGTACTTATACAAATCCGCACCAATTAAAAAAAACAACTGACTGTCAATTATTCTTACCTGCTTTACAAATCCACTCAACATAACCATTGAGTTCTCTTTCTAATTGCTGCTGTCTTCTTAATTTAAGAAATTCTTGCCTATTTTCTACTTTCTCTCTTTCTTTAGCAAATTCACTGCAAAATAGCGTGAAATCTATAATATTCTAGCAACTATTACATGTTTGATTTTGAATTTGCGACTTTAATTCTATCTTAGCTACGACTAGCATAGTATGTCGAAATTACTTACTACGGAAATTGTTTTCAATTCTATTTTTTAGTGAATGTGTAGCTTAATAAGTTATGTAATTCAATACCTTTATAAAAATTTACCAATAACTGAGTAGCGCATCTACATTCAAAACTGATAAATAGAATTATTCAACAGCTTCGTTGGAAATTATTATTACGTGCTGTATGAAACTAATGTTATGGATTTTATCGAGTTTAATTGTCTTTTCTTTTTGAAATTCCTAGAATCTAAATAGAAGTTAAGGGGAGTACTTTGCAGCATCTATGCTAACAGGTCGACTAAGGCTTTCAACGTTCTCGTGATAAGGGGGAAGTTTTAAATAAATTAAATTAGATATAATCTATAAAATTAGTTAGATTTAATGTGTAGTATTCGCGCACATATAAAAAAATATTGAAATTATCGAGTTGACAGGATAGTAATGAGAAATATTATTGTTCTTTTTTTTTCACGTATGTATGTTTTTAATCACTTAAAAACATACATACGTAAGGAACATATTATTATTATAAAACTTACATAAGTGAAGTGTTTAAAATACAACATGATATTCTATAGCAGTGTTGGCATTTGGGTTCAACTGAAACTCTCCGTATAAATCTTCGTCTTTGAAAGTGGTCGTCCTAATGAGCGTTGAGCCTACTATGACTTAAACTAGCGAGATTCTCTAGCATACTATCGAATCCTAATCTGGCTCGCCTGACAGACACTCGTAGAAATGCACATTCGAAAATATTATTCGTCAACTTTATAATTAACTCAATTGTTAACGAGTGGACTATTGCGAACATTTTTTTTAACTTATTATAAGCCAGTGCTTGACCACAAGCCCACATGGTGGTAAGTGCTGATGCAGCATTAGATGGTAAATCGCACTGTCTTAGCGTAACAAAAGCCTATTAACTCTTGCCTTGAAGACGCCCAGATTGTATTCGGACGGAAAGATAGACGCCGGCAAATTATTCCACTCCTTTGCTGTACGCATTACAAAAGACGAAGCAAACCGTTTGGTTCTAATGCGTGGAATATCAACAACAAAGGAGTGAAGACCCGCCGACCGCCAGCTTTTCCGATGGTGAAAGAATAGGGAGGAATTAAAGCGTGTAATTCCTGCGCACACTTATCGAAATGCATCCTATAGAATAACAAGAGACTTGATACTCTGCGCCTGTGCTCGAGGCTGACAAGATTGGTTTCAACCAAATTAAGACACCAACGAGCCTCTTAGCACGTCTCTTCACTGAGTCCAACGCTTCCAGGTGGCATTTTGCGGCACCAGCCCATATATGACAGCAGTACTCCATGCATGACCGGACTTGCGCTTTATATAAGGTAAGAAGCTGCACCGGCGTGAAGTACCAAGGCATAGAAGGACACCAAGTTTCTTTGTGGCTGCTTTAACTCTGGACTCAATGGACCTCCCATAGTTGAGGTTCGGAGAAAATTCAACCCCTAACAACTGAAGGCGGTCAATTGTCTCAAAGGATACATTCCGGAAAGTAGGAGCCAAAGTGAGCGCGCTCCTTTTAGCGGTGAAAAGACACATTTGTGTTTTGGAGGCGTTGAATCTCACGAGATTGGCATCGCCCCATTCAGAGACTGCCTATAGTGTGAGATTCATTCATTTGATCTTAGGGATCATTTGATCCCTAATAGCCCGAGCACTTGGTTGGTATCCCTCCACAACTGTGCTGTCTTCTGCATACCTATAGATGCCGGGAATGAGCAGATCATTTATATGCAGCAAGATGAGAGTTGCGGAGAGAACGGACCCCTGAGGAAATCCGGTGTTTGTCGCGATAAGATAGGACGAGCAGCCATCGATGACGACACGGAGAAATCGATCACTCAGAAAGTCCTTCACCCAGTCAATTAGGCCAGGGGATAAGCCGTACACTGAAAGCTTGCCTGATAGACCTGAGAGCCTGATAGCGTGCCAAACCCTGTCAAAAGCCTTCGAAACATCGAGGGAAACAGCAAGTGCTTCACCACTGTTTTCGAGGGCTCGCCCCATATGTGAGTGGCATACGCCAGAAGGTCCCCAGTTGATCGATTTAGGCGAAACCCGTACTGGCGGTCACTGAGGAGATCATTCTGCTCTAGGTATGCCATGAGATGGGCGTTCAATACGCTCCATAATCTTGCAGAGTATGGAACATTCCACAACATACTTGAATATAGTTAAAAGGAATGCCTTTGAATTTTTCTGATTTTATTAATTGCTTCATTACTTTATTGATACCAATATATATGTATGTATACATTTTATTATATTATTTATGGCTGTCTCTATCACTTTAAGTCAAAATGGCTGTTACACCACGAGACTTAACGACATCTTAAAATTTAGTTGCGTTTGAGTGTATACGGGCATTATTATTACAAAGTTGCCAATATCTGGCTATCGTTAATCACTGAATTGTACTCAATACCGTCCGATATCTTTACTTTTCATATTATTATTTAGTTTTTAAAAATAAAAAATAAAATATACTAATAATAAAAATAGCTTACCAAATTATAAACAAAAAAAAAACAACCGAAATAAATATACATGAAATTTAATTACCACTTGTAATTATCTACAGGTGTTTTAGATAAATAGCGTAATTATTTACACAATTATTTGTCATATTCCAACCTGCTTCTGTTATCCAATTGATATATGCTGTGAAATCTTGATTAAACATCTGGCGAGCTCTTTCCTTTTGGAATTGAGCTCGTCTCTCGACTCTGGTTCTTTCATTAGAGAACTCACTGCATATTACCCAAAAATTTACTCTTAATGATATAGAAATAAAATTAACACAACAAATAATAAAATAAAACAACAGAAGCGCTTTAAATACCTAAATCAGTTCAGAAACTTACCCGCTAAGGACACCGAGAACTAAGTTGAGCATGAAGAATGAACCCAATACTATGAGAGGTACAAAGTATATCCAGTTGAACATACTACCTAATGCATCATTTGTCTGAAACAAGCATAAAAAGTTACGAAATGAGTTTCGTAATGTTTAAAATTTTAGCCATATATTTCAATTTATTTAGATATAATTATAATTATTACAAGACGATCTCCTCTCGTAACACATAACGACTGGTCTCCATAATTTATTTTTAGAGTAAATTTATATACATTACCCTATAATAGTTACTATATAAGTGAGATATACAAGTCAAATAAGACTAGCAGCTCATAAATTATTAAAGAAAACAACAAAGTTTACCCAGTAGAGGATGGATGTCCAGCCCTCCATGGTAATGCATTGGAAGACGGTGAGCATAGCGAAGCCGATGTTATCGAACGACGTGATGCCACGATTCGGCCCTTCCCACTTTTCTAGACATGTACTCTTGTCTGACGCGCATACGTTTGCGCCTGGAGGTGCCACTGTTTCGTTGTCGGCATTGCACGGCGTTGGATTCTCGCCTTCATTCACTATTTCATCTAAAATTTTAAATGCGAATTGAAATTTTTTTTTGGTTAGTATACATTTTAAAGCAATTTTTATTTTACGAAATTAACAAATACCAAGAAGTTTTTAACGCTATACAGTTTTTTTTATTGATTTTTGACAGCATTATAAACATTCCAGTGATTGTAATCGGTAAAAAGTTCTGTTCATTACTGTAAAGAAACGCAACGTGGCTCGAAGAAAGATTTTACGGGTCATGGAAATTTTTGACGAAAAAAAAATTACAAAACCTAAAAATACGAGGGTTCATTGCGAGAATTACAGCCTATTAAAAGTCTACTGCGGAACATAGGTCTCATAGGGGGATAATCGCCATAGTTGCCTCGCTTGGCAATCTTATTGTGTTGGAAACCGCAGTTTTTTTTTAAATTTTTAGTCTTTATAAGGAAAACGCTGCTGCCTATCTTTTTTTATAGGATAGGGTGACAAACGAGCACACAGTCCACCTGATGATAAGTGTTTGCTGTGATCCATAAACATCGACATCTTTCCTCGATAAAAATTCAAAATGCAGATGCGTTTTCACCCGTGAGGACTAAGATGGAATGCCTCTTTTACAGTAAAAAGGGTCTCCGGTTCTCTGCACTCACCATACGAAACACAGCAGTGTTAAGCTGCTATTTTACGCTGGTATTGTGTGAGAGCGTGGTCTTTCCCCGGTAGAGCTGACCCATTCGTGCTACAACTATACAATATAACTGCAGCATGACTCTATCACGTAAAAACTCTTCTCTTAACTCGAAAACGTTATCAGCTCCTCCTACACTGATATCCTCGTCTGTAATCCAGAGGCGTTTCTCATACATAAATTGAATTAAGACAAATATTCAGATATAAACCAACTTTTTATAGCCCAACCAACATATAACGTGGTATAGGGACTACAGTCACACAAATGAGTCGATTCGTCGATATACTTCTCCTTCATTATCTCATAGCCTTATTATACTATATATTTTGGTTATATTGAAATTTTATCCAGAACTAAATGTATAATGAAATTTTTGCGTTGCTACAGCGTCAAAATCTCACCAACTTGCGAGTTCACTGGTAAATAATTTATTTAAAAAAAGAAAGTGGACCTTATTAAGCATTAGGATTGGGTCCGAATTCACAAATTTCCACCAAGATTTAAACAAACTTAAATAATATGTTTTTATTAACCTAATTGATGGTACAATTTTTAAAAATTCTTAAAGTACTTACTAATATCTTCTAAACTATAACAAGTCTTATGAAGCGCCCCGGAATAAAATTCGAGGCCAATTATGGCGAATATAACGATCGCAAAAAGCACCAAGAGGCCGATCTGAAGCAACGGGGCCATCGCCTTGATGATGGACTTCAATACAACTTGCAAACCTATACACAGAAAAATAATACGTAGTTAATGCTTAGTAACAGTAATAAGTTGTGTGTAATGATTTTTGAAGAAAAATAGTATTGTGAAAGATTAGATGAAATGTTATGAATTGATGAATTGCCGAAATATGTAAAATTGTTATTAAAATTAACAATATTTATGTAATAAAATGAAAGAGAGTGTGTTTAATGTCACTATGCACAAGAATCATAATCATACAAATATGTGGTAAAAATCTGAAGGCAAAATAAAAATAACGATGAAAATAGTAATACATCAACAAGTCAAAAATGAAAATCACGTGCACGACGAACATTGATATTATGCTGTTGTATAATTTCCAAATAATATTAGATTTTATAAATAAGAAAACGTATTTTCTTATCGATTTTTGTATACTATTAATACGTATATATCATTTACTTTTTTATTTTTATTTTTATTTTTACAATCATATAAATACAATAATGTTAATTTCATTTCATCAGTGAAATATGTTTATTACTTCAAACATTAAAATGGATTTTTTACAACAGCAAAAGGTAAGACTACAAATGCTAAACTAATAATGTTCTAGAACTCACTAGGAACGCCCGATACTAATTTAAGGGGCCTCAGCACCCTAATGGCACGCAAGGTCCTGAAGTCGACTTCGGGCGCGACCGCGGGCAGCTGCGTGATGATACTGCCAAACACACATCACTCGGTACTATAGCCTGCACTAGCAGCTAGCTTAAAATAAACTTACTACCAAGGATTGTGTTTGACAAGTTTAATAACTATCCAATTTTCTTCGCCCGGTTGGTTATTCAATGGCAATCAATTTTTTCTAACAAACACAACCCTTCTTTACAAATTTACAGTTTATGACCACACACTAGCTTATTCTCTACTGTCTAGGTATTATATCTAATTAATTACCATATTATTCACACGTTAAATCATAAAAGTTTTAATCTAAATGCGCCATGTTTATTCACACCTATATAATTGATTGAACTAAATTCTTACATTTAGCCTTTATTTGGAATACCTACACAATACACAATAAAACAATAGCAAGTTTTTACTATTATGCAACACGTAAAATAGCCGAAATTCAAATTACGTACATTTAACATTGTCCATTAAAATTGTTCAAAATTAACACATCTCTAAAGTGTAAACGAATTTCTCAAAAATTGCAAGAAATCGATGCTACATTCTCACTAAGAATCAAAAGAAAAAAAATACTATATTATCAAAACTAGAGACATAGTTCCTCTACGTCAAAAAGTTCGAAGATCGAAAATTTCTAGCGAGAATGTTCTATATAATAAAGGTAGTTATTATGTGAACTTTCGCCAATTACTGTGAATTACTTGGTATCCGCGAGACGAGCTTCAAAGGTCGCAACACTCTGAACGAGCGCAGCATCCGCAGGTCAACGTCGACGTTGTATTCGGCGAATATTGTCATCGACCTATTTTTTGGTATCGAATGTTTCAGTAATGACAGAAATGACCTCTCCCTAACAAATAAATTCATATTCTACGCAATACGCATTTCATTTTTACTATTTTGCTACTCATAGGTGTATAGAATGTTTATTTTAAAAGTCCTTTATAATTTTGATAGTAAAATAACCGAATTGGATTTTAATGAAAATAACATGGCCAAAATCAATTGAACTTTTGATGTAGATACACTATTAAAACTACGATAATAATATAACATGACTTACCCAGTTACTACAACGAAAAAATCCATTATGTTCCAAACGTTTCTAAGATACGATCCCCTGTGTAAAACAAAACCTAAGGCTAATATTTTTAACGAGGCTTCTACGCAAAATATTCCTAGAAAGTACGCCTCGGTCTTTTCCTGTAACAAACAAAAATAAGTGCTTAGTGTACCGTATTATCAATATCATTGTCAAAAGTTTGCAAACTGCTACTGGTTAGCTTCACACAAGGTAACTGTAATCGTTTAGTAAACTTTGATGCGATCTCACTAAATAATGAAGTAAAGAAAGAAGTGGAGAGTTTAAATGTTGGTCTCTTATATTTGTACAAATGTTGTCGTGTTGTGGCTGCGTAAAGGAATCCACTACCCAATAATATCTCGGAGGTGTCGTGAGAGGTGAAAGAGGGAAATGGAACAGGAGATGATCATAGTAATAAAAAATTGCAATTGTCAACCTTTTTTGCTAAACGTTGTAACTAAGGCAAATACAAAATTGAGTATTCTATTGAGGGAGTCCTATGTTTAGCAGTGAACTTTTGATAAGTCGTATTGATGATGAATGATGTACGAATATATTTTTTTCAGTATTTAAATAAAGCTAATTAAATGGCAGTAGTGTGGGCAGACACATAGTCATGGGTGATATGCAGCAATCAAATGTTAGTAAATATTATAAGAAATATTATGTTAACCAATTCCGATTTGAATTCGCAAATACAATTAACGGCCTAGGTCGTAAAACTAAGCGCCTAATATATAGGATATATACAGCTTTAAATGACATCTTATGCCAAAAATATTTTAGCCACACTAAAGATAAAAAGCTAAAAAGTATACAAACTTTACCTCATTCTAAGATGCTTGAGACATAAGAGAGAGAATATACCCACATATTAGAAAATTCCATTGTTCTAGTCACTCAGTCAGTCATCATTCTTGTCTTTAATGGCCGAATACTCAAACGATACTCAGTTTTAAGACGTCGTTAAGTCTCGTGGTTTTACAGTCACTTTGACTTAAAGTGATAGAGACAGCACGAGACTTAACGACATCTGAAATTGAACAGCATTCAAGAATTTGGACATAATACAATAGACATAATTTAAGTGTGGGTAGAAGTTAATACAAAATCTCTTGCAATTATGAACATGGTATAGTTCTGTGTGAGAAATTAACCCATTTTTGACTGCCAGAAGCGCAACGCGGGCTTACAATTTTCTTCTCCCCAGATGTCGCTGAGGTAAAGTTTTTATTACACAGTGTAATTTAATTGAGAAGTTGGTTTTTAATAAAAGTTTATCAGTTTCTAGAGTATTAAATTAATACACAAAACAATGCGTCAGTGGTTTGCTCTTTAATTTTTTTAATACATTTTTAACTTTTTAAATTTTTCTACTTAAATGAATATCTGTGGTTTGGTTTATTTATTTTTAATCTTATTAATATAAAATATAACTAATAGTGCAGAAAGAAACAATAACCTTTACATTTTCCGAACAAATTAACTTCCCCGCTATGAAATCTGTCAAATATTGTACCCCACTTTCTAGTGGCGCCGCCCTGGTGCCAAAAAAAGTTGTGGATACCCTCATTGACTGCTAGCGGAGGCATAATTATTACAAAAGACCAAAAAACTCTAATGCTGAATGGTCAAGAAGTTGGCAGTGAATGGCAAGTTTCTTCATGCTAAAATCTGTTGCTTTCCGATCTTGAGCGTCGAGTAGATACGACAAATGCTCGTAGTTTTTAACTTGGGCGCATTCCGCATTAAATGATGAATAAACATTACCACCGAACTACATCGTTTGACACACCGCATTGGTTACAGCATCGAATAAAAACAGAATTCAAGCCAAGGATAGAATGCAAAAAGGTGTCACATTTCATCCCGATCTGCTGACATATTCGTGGAACACCTCAGTAATTGTAATCGGGTGGGGAACATAGTGATACAAACTTCACCAGACAGTGCTCTTATTTACCCAAAGAGAAAGTAACCTGTGCGTCATACCTGTCTGCTGCGATAGTCAGCAGAAGGTCCAACATTGACGTAGTGACAAGGTAAGATTCTATACTTCTTCCAGTATAGTCGGTCTTTTGATACGGGAACAGCTAGTATTGGTGACAATTGTAAGAGTCCCTCTGGAAGACCAGCTTTGGAATAGCAATAGAGGACCGATTAAAGACCACATAAGCAGATTCACTTAAAAGTTCAAATAATCAAATTGTCCCCTTGTTAATCAGTACTTGCCATTACCCAAAACGTCGAAAATGTAAAGTCTTGACACAAATATCATAACCGAAGAAAATATAATTACGGACGTACACACAAACTCCGGTAAGTAGGTAAAATTTGCAGAATATTTATTTATTAATTTCCAACTACAATATACATTAAGAGAGTAACAAAGAATATGTCATCATTACAGCCTTTCACAAGTCCACTGCTGAACATAGGCCTCCCCCAAGGAATGCCACAAGGCACGGTCCTGAGCAACCTGCATCCATTGACTTCCTGCATGTCTTACCAGGTCGTCACTCCATCGCGTGGAGGGTCACCCTACACTTCGCCTACCGGTACGAGACTGCGACTCGAGAACCTTTCTTTCCCATCGGTTGTCGGTTCTTCGAGCTATATCGCCGGCCCACTGCCACTTCAGCATACTAATCCGCTGGGCTATGTCGGTTAATCTGGTTCTACTGCGGATATCCCCATTTCTAAGTTTATCACGCAGAGAAACCCTGAGCATAGCCCTCTCCATAGCTCGCTGAGCGACCTTGAGCTTCCTCATACAGCCAGCAGTGAAAAAGAATATGTGCTTACATCTAAAACAATACTATTGTCAGGTGAAAAACTGGTGCCTAAACTCGGTAAAACCTGTATCTTAGGTCACCAGGCCCCATCTATATATATCCGTGGACAAAGTAGATTAGACCACCAGTTTATTTAGGCACCAGTTTTGACCAAGAAAACCTAAAATTCTATGTGCGAATTTAGTTCCAAATGTCAAGCTTGTGGACATTCAATCATGTCTTCGCTTTTTACTTTTGAGCTCTGGATCATAAAGAACTAAGCGATGT
Source organism: Parnassius mnemosyne (assembly GCA_963668995.1). Classification (NCBI taxonomy): domain Eukaryota; kingdom Metazoa; phylum Arthropoda; class Insecta; order Lepidoptera; family Papilionidae; genus Parnassius; species Parnassius mnemosyne. Next base: position 13,504,153 of record CAVLGL010000115.1, read on the forward strand.
TGTCTTTGTATAACCGATTGGACAAATAGCTGTCGCACTGATGGACTTTCCACTCCTTATAAAGTTCTTTAGTAGGGTAAAGAAAATAGCGAATGAATGCTACTTTTAAGATTGTTTTTTGGGCTCTTTCTAATAGTGATAGCAATGTTTTTGAAGAGCCTCCTCAGAGAGATATAGAGTAGGTCAAAACGGACTGACATAATGCGTAATATACTATTTTAAATAAGTTAAAATCAGCAATATAGCGCAAGTTTCTGAATATGAAAATTAATTTACGTACCCTAGTTTTTAAGAGAGTAATGTGCTTTTCAAAGTTTAGACGAGGATATAAATCCTGACTCTATCAAAAATCTAGGTGTTACTATAGAGTAACACCTAGATTTTTGATAGAGTTAGTAATGGTTAATTCTGTGCATGAACATATAGCTGTTTGAGCACAAGACTAAACGATCAATTTGTAGATGTTTTGGGGTGGAAGGGATAACAGTTGACTACAAAAAGTAATGTACATTGTTTTGTTTGTGTTAATCGTCCAAAGGTAGCTACTGAATAACGATATTAAGCTGTATTTGGGCATATCTAAAAACCTCCTCCCAATTTTCGCTTGAGAAAAGGAGACATATGTCATCGGCGAAACACATGATTTTACCATGATCTAGTTTCAGGTTGCATAGGCCATTTATATAAGCCAAGAATAGGGTTGAACCGATTATACTGCCTTGCGGCACACCAAATTTATTAGGAAGTTGACAACTGGTGTAGTCGCTAATCTTGCCGCATTGGGTTCTGTTGTGGAGGTAACTTTGAAAGACGTCCAACTGTTTATCTCTAACACCCAAAGCTTCTAGCTTATTTAGGAGTAGGGGAATAGAGACCGTGTCAAATGCTTTGAATAAGTCAAGAAATACACCAATACATTTTCTACCGGCATCTAAGTTTAGACACTACGTAATTAAGGCGGCTACTCCCTTGCCTGCCGCAGGGGCAAGCTAGGGTGAACAGCGATCAGGGCAATATCAGAACTATCCCTACATGTCTACTATTCAGTATGAGAGTGTACGTATCGCTAGACGCACGCGTTGAGAATGTCCCCAGTTTTATCGAAATTACAATAGAAACAGAAACAGAAACAGAAACTTTTTTATTCAATATAGATTATAAATAATACTTATTGAAAGTCACTCTTTTGTTTGATTACCAATGAATTGGTATATATAACCTTAGCACTTTTTATATAAAATAAGGGTGACAAATGAGCACAGTCCACCAGATTATAAATGGATACAGCGGCCCATGGACACCCATATTTATCTATAAAACATATAGTACTTGGAAGCTGCAGCGTGACTCTACCACGTTTAAAAACGGTCTGCGGTGTTATCGCAAAAAAAAAAACAAAAAGGAGATACTGGGCGGAGAAGCCGCACTTTATACACTACACATACACTACACATCTATCAGTAGTGTCTAAATTTCATATTTTTTATTGTTATCCATTGTGAGATTGTGACATGTACTCGCACGTGTTCTCCGCGCGAAAGTCGGTAACGAACTGATTGAAATTGACCCAATTGCGCTACACACGTGACAGCGGCAGCTACGATCTAGGGAGCAAGGAAGGTCTTGCGCCCCTGCCACCCTGCCGCAGGGCCCACTTAGAAAATTGCCCCTGCTTGCATATACACATCACAATTGAGGAGGCAATTAAGGGTCATCCCCACTCCTACAATCTAGATTGCCCCTGCGGTAGACAAGTGAGTAGCCGCCTTTAGTTAGATCTAGTGTTGCGTCATTAGTACATTTATTTTTATTAATGATTGTTACTTTCAAAGCGTTTTAAGTGTCAGTAGCCTAATGGCAGGGTGCGGACCGCGAACTCGAAAGGTCGTGGGTTCGAATCAGCCATTCGACTACTGTCGTGAAATACTTCTAACACAAGCATTTTAAGCTTACCGGAAGTGGTTTAAGAGAATATTAGTAATGTTTAATAGCATTACTAGTATTTTAAAAAAAAGTAGTCTGTGAGTCTAGTACTTATTGTCCGTTCGATTATTTTAGACATTGCTGGCAATATAGATAAATCTCTATCCCTATTCTTATGAATAAAAATTATAATAGACTTAATATATATAATCTCATCAAACAGCAGAAAATAGAGCAGATGTGTCTTCCAACGTATATATATTCAGATGAAGATGAACAAGACAAAAGTCATGTGTTACGTCCCTGTACGAGTCCATACGTGTACCTATGCCGGTAGTTGTTGGTGGCACTATGCTCAAAATTGTTGAGAAGTATATTGATAAGTATACAATTTGTCCTTGATAAACATCAATGACAAATTCCGACTAGGAGCGTGTTGCCACTGAGAGAGACAGAGCCAAACGCATCAGCTGATGTGACAAAGGGCCTGTCATACAACCCGAAGAATCGATAGACAAAGAAAGGTTCTCAAGACGCAGCCTCGTCCCAGTAAACTAAGTGTAGGGCGGCCTCCCAATAGATGGAGGGACGACCTGGTGAAAGATGCAGGAAGTCGGTGGATGCAGGTGGCTCAGACATGCTTTGTGGCATTCCTTGGGAGAGGACTATTCCATACGTGTACCTATGCCGGAAGTTGTTGGTGGCACTAAGCTCAAAATTGTTGAGAAGTGTATTGATAAGTATACAATTTGTCCTTGATAACCATCAATGACAAATTCCGAATAGGAGCGTGTTGCCACTGAGAGAGACAGAGCCAAACGAATCAGCTGATGTGACAAAGGGCCTGCCATACAACCCGAAGAATCGACAGACAAAGAAAAGTTCTCAAGACGCAGCCTCGTCCCAGTAACCTAAGTGTAGGGCGGCCTCCCAATAGATGGAGGGACGACCTGGTGAAAGATCCAGGAAGTCGGTGGATGCAGGTGGCCCAGACATGCTTTGTGGTATTCCTTGGAAGAGGACTATGTTCAGCAACTAACTTGTGTTGGGTTGTAACGATGATGACTTTTAATGAGAAAACTTGCAGCTGCTGTTTATTCAGCAGAAAATTAGGCGTTAGACATCTACGCTTACGGCAACACCTGCCTACAACGGGAAAGGCCTATGACCAACAGTGGACTTTTACGGGCGAATAATAACACACACATCTTGGGTGAACATATGTGCATTAAATTTTTTCATGGTTAGAATTAAGTGTTGCCAGTTGCCAGTAGGTGTGGTTAGGGTGACACTTGAACCAACACAAAATCGCTTGAAAAAATGTTTAAAACAGCATTCCTAGTATTTTTCTAAAAAAATAAAAATATTATTTTTTTGTCTGTAAAGATAATTTATTATTTTTATTAATTCCTCAAAAGGATCTCTTTTATTCTTTATAATTTCTCTTCTCCATAAATATTCATATATGAAGTCGGTAAAATTTTCTCTGTTATTACAGTTGTTTTTAGCGAAATATCTCTTGAGAGAGAGTATAGACAGTACAATATTTTGACACTAGTCTTATGTCCTTGTCGCACTTAAACAAAATTCCATGTTTACGTTTTTCCATGTTTTACGCATTTTAGGTTACAATAGTTTTTATTTATTTTTTCGATAACGGTGCATTACCTTTTAATTTGAGTGGTATTATTATAATCGGGGACCAAATCTCTACCAAATAAAACACCTTACTTCCCCAAATTCCCGCCAAACGATTCTAAATCCATGCAAATGAACATAATATTGAACATTAGCCTATGGGAAAACCAAATCTAAGCCATCTAATAGTCTATATTATAAGCCATCTAGTGGGAGGCCGCCCTACACTTAGCTTGCCAGTACGGGGCTGCCATTTTATATGATATTATATTAAATACACGTGGTGGTATTTAAATTTAAGATAATCAAATTCCATTAATTTTTATAAATTTTTCGTTTTTTTTAAAAAAAAATCTTTTACGTATAAAATATAGCCTAGGTCACATCTGTTCGTGATATTGCATTACAATCGGTTCAACCATTTTGAAAATTAGCACACACAGACAAACCGACAGACACACGGATTATTTTTTAATTGTTATTCATGTCTTAGCTCAAATATAAAGCAGTTATTTTGATATTATAGACGGACACTTCAATTTTATGCTATAAATGTATAGATAATAAATTAAAAAAAATAATAATTTGAAATATTAAGTATTTAAATTGAATTTACCAGATTCTGTGCTAAGATGGTCTTATCGCCGTTGGGTAGATGCTCCTCCAGCGCCAGCACCACGCAGTTGGCGATGATGGTAAGCAGCACCGCGTACTCGAAGGGTGGCCACTCGATGATGAATTTTGTATACCTGGAAATATAATAAGATAACGCCTTTCAATATTTATTCATAATCGCAGTGCACGTTATTCAATAGACAATGACAGTTATATTAGGGTTCCACTTACAAGGATACAAGGAACCCTAATTATTTTGTTCTATTCGTCTGTAAGATCTATTAGTAAATAAACTTTGTTTTAAAAATATCAAGCTCCCCCTTCTGCACACACATTTAATAGAAACTAGAACTTAGAACACTGCATTAGAATTTAAGAAATTATTTGAGACTAGCGATCCGCCCGGCTTCGCCCGGGTGATTTTTGGATCTCGACAACAGTGTCACCTACCGGGTACTCAAATATACACAAAAATATTCATCATATTGGTCCAGCCTTTTTCAAATACTTGCGAGACTAACCGACAGCAATTGATTATTATGTATAGAGATTATCGCTGCAGCGAAACCTTACCTCATGCGTGTCTCAACTCTCAACATGTACTTGGATTTTTTATAGAATCAATACAATCTATAACCAAGGCCGTGACAATGAGGACTAACCACTCGCAGAATAGCGCTACAGACGGCTAACTGTATTACCTAACGTTACAGCCTATTAAAGTCCACTGCTGAACATAGGCCCCTACTTGCCATAGTTGCCCCGATTTTCAAGTGGGCTGGCAACTGCAGTTTTTTTTTATTTTTCATCTTTATTAGGAAGACGCTACTGCCCATCTCCTGATGTGTTTTCCTCTGTCGCCTGTTACGACACCCACGGGATGATGTGGGGTAGTAGATATTCTTACACCGCCACTACAAGATTATTTTTTGCATAGCTAAATCTTAAATACAATAAGTTTTTTGGTTGAGTTTAGTAGTAACCATTTACAGTTTTATCGCTTAATATCTCACGAATAACACAAATGATTATTAAGCTGCAAAACCTCAATTAAGAAAACCTTTATAACGATACCCATATATACATATATCTACGTATATACCGACACCAAGTAAAATAAAAAAAATTGCTAAATGTTATTTTATTAATAACATCGAACACGTGTTTAAAATAACATAAGTTAGATAATAACATAAGGCTAAACTAAGAGAACATCTTCCAACGTTATAATAGTGCATTGTAAACCTAATATCATAGCGTGCGATTATCGCATTAGCTTTCTATTACACGACCCATTTCACGCTTAGACACCGGGGCAAGAGGCTGATGCACTTAATGAAGAAGAAGCGCCCCTTGAGATATCGTTTAAGTTATATAACTAAATCAAATACAATTTGTTTATATATTTTAACACATTTTCTATCGAGAAAAGACGGGTTTCGCATTAAATGTAATTAACAAAATTAAACTTTTATTATAAAGTACAAAACATCTTCAAAACTAAAAAAAACATTTTTCCACATATTATACTTTTTGAAGTCGAGGCTTTAATTTTTCAAAACATTTTTTTAGCGTCGACTTTAAAAGTTATTAGGTGATTTTTTTTTATTATTAAAATTTTAATTATTCAATCCTTTTGAGTGAACTAAGGAATACTCGTATGGTAAGTTCAATGTAAACAAATCGAATGTCGTACAAATGTTTCCATTATAATCTTCATCCGTTATTTTTCCAGCTTTGCTTCATATGAAGCAACTTTTTCTTAAAATTTACATGGGATTACCCTTTGTGGCCTATTTAATAAATAAAAAAAAAACAATTTTAGTCGATTTAGCCGTTTCTGAAAAATCGGTGAACATGCATAAAAAACATAAGCGTCGAAGCTTAGACGTCGAAGAACCTCGTTTGTTTCGCGAAAAATAAATAAAAAATTTCTTCGTGATTTCTAATTGTTTTTCTTCCCATATTTCATTTTATTTATATCTTGATTCTATACTCATATTTTGTTAATAATGGTATATTGACAAGGTAATTTGTATCAAACTATTTTATAGGCAAGTTTTATCGAACAATTTTACGATTACTTGACGAAAGTTACTATCCTACATTGGTCAGGCAATTGTCGAGACTGCTTTTCCGCCATAATTTATCACAGTTCACACGATTTTATGATACTCACGAGTCGAATCATGGAGTCTACTACTGCAATTTTTGTATAGTTATGTTCTCGAATAAAACTATGACAATCTGGATGAAATTTTGCGTTTATATAATCGTTTACCTTCCATGTTTATCTCGATAACATTTATCCCCGAGAAGATTGTTTTATTTTCTAACGTCAGCAAAGCTTAGTTGCCCAGGTACTATTGTTTAGTTTTAAAAAATAACATTAATTATACTATTTTTGAAATGTACTAAAGTCATATTATTAATCGTTATTATCTACAATATAATGGTTCGGAAGAAAACGCGTCTTTTATATCTCGCAGATGTTGGAGGACAAATAATACCACTATCAACAATTGTTGACCGCACTAAACGTTTCTATGCTTTGATGATCGGCTACGAGTACCTACTACGAGTATCGTAGAACCGCGACGCTTCAAGCGCGCGCTTTACAACATCATTTTATTTCCATAATTAGCTCAAAAAATATTGATTTCTAGTCAGCGAACTTTTTACTGTTTTGAAGCAAAATTAAAATACAATAATAATGTTCATTCAGGAGAAAATTTTAATTATATTGTTTTATGATAACTATAAAAATATTATATCAATTGCTAGTCGTCATCTTTTATAAGTTTTTTTTTGAGCGAAAGCTATCTGAATACAAGTCTTTCATCCTATATGATGCACTTGTTTGCAAACAATGATGCACCTCGGATATTTATGTATGCGTTACGCGTGTAACATTTAAAAATCATTTTATTCTTATTATTCCGCCATTTAAAAATATTTAAGTTGAAATTTCAGCAAAAGTTCGACTCGTTTGTCGAGCTTTTAGTCCAATAGATAGTAGGTAAGTGACTGCAACGCCCTATGTATAGCAATAACGAATTTCAAACAAAGAAGTTCAGGACTGGAAAAGCAATGCAACTAAATAAAAATTGAAGAACATTGAACATTTTTGTTAATTACGCTTGTTAGTTTTTTTTTACAGTTTTTTGGGCAAATGTCAAGAAAATTGCCTACTCCTTTCTAAAAGGCGTTATCTTAAACGGAATTAGTTACTTACACTTCTAAAAAGGTGTATTTACATAAACTCTCATAAGACGGTGTCAAAATACAATCATGAATCATGATGGGTACTATTTACAGGGTGGTGGTGGTAGGTACTATCGTACCTATTTCTGCCGCCAAACCACAGTGCGTGCACTGCTTTGCTTCGGTTTGAAGGGTGTAGAGAGTAAGAGTGATTAGAGGTCATGAGGCATTTTATCTACATAAGTTCTCAGAAGTGACAAAGCATCTGTTGCCTTCTTTGTATGAAGTTGGGTGCAGGTTTCCCTGTCACTTTTATTTTAATAAAATAAATGTATAGCGTTAGCAAGTATTTTTTACGTGGTAGAGCCATGCTGCAGCTATATTAATAGTGTAGTTGTAGCATGAATGGGTCGGCTTGACCGGGGAAAGACTACGTTCTCGCAGAATACCAGCGTAAAATAGCACCTTAAAGCTGCTGCGTTTCGTATCGTGAGTGTAGAGAGAACCGGAGGCCCTTTTTACTGGAAATGAGGCATTCCATCTTGGTCCTCACGGGTGACAGCGCATCTGCGTTTTGATTCGCAAACGAGGATAGATGTAGATGTCTATGGACCACAGCAACCACTTACCTTCAGGTGGACTGTGTGCTCGTTTGTCACCCTTATACTATAAAAAAGTATAGTTTTACTGACCTCCGTATAGGATTTTCGTCGGAGAATATAAAGAGCGAGCTGGGCCCCGGAGCAGCGGGCTGATGCGCGCCGCCCATGGTATCAGCTGGCGCCGCGCGAGCCTGCGCGCCCGCCGCCTCCTGCGCTGCCGCCAACCTGGAAAAATACAAGTAGCTATTTAATCCTAAATAAAAATCAATATTAACGAGCCGTGGTAGTTCAGGGTGTAAGCGTTCGTTCGATCTCCGCCGACACCAATGAATTTATGATAATTTTAAATTTAAGTGCCGATTTACTACTAGTTCCGTGGTAAAGGAAAAACGTCGTGAAGAAACCTGCATGTCTAAGTAATCACAAAAAATATAGGTATATGTTTGCGAAGACGTTCACTAGCAATAGGGTAGTACGGTGGACCCTTCCTCGCTCTACAACAAAACAGAGAGCAGGCCTGGGCCCAGCAGTTGAACGAATATAGTCTGTAAACTGTTATTCCGTATTTTTGTAATTGTGTATATTTTTATGTACTAGCTATGATCTTTAAACTACTTATATAATATTTCCTCTTTACACTTCTCTCTTGCATAGAATAACAGCGTTAAAAGTAATGATAATGTCTTTCGTATGCTGGGCGTCGACCGCCGGAGACCCTCTTTACTAGAACAAGGTATTCCTCCGAATTCATAATTCTATTTATTCTATTTTTTATAAAAAATATTACCTCCACATTAGAAGTTTCTCCTGTATCGTGGGGCCAGTTTATATACACAAATTTCGCAATGGCAAACATCCAGACCCGGAACAATTATTTAGGCCATACAAATGCTTGTTCTTTGCGGGATTTCGAACCAGCAGCGGCCCTTAGCGGCTGCAACTCATTCTTAAGCCGCTACGCCACGTAGCCGTCAATAGAGGATAGATTCTGGTGTCTATGGCCACAATGTACACTTACCATAAGGTGGACGATGTGCTTTTTTGTCACTCTTACTTCTATAAAAAAGGTTCTTCAGACTCCAATTATATGCTTGAATAACGCACTGTGCTTGCCTTCTTAAAATTAACATTCAATTTATTTAATGATTTCTTATATTTACGCGAACACTACACATTTTAAATAAAACTAATTTTACGGATTTTATCGCGTATATTAATCTACTTTTATATTCCCGACATTTATCTTTTTGTTTGTCCTATGTAGGTGTCTGTGGTCTCTCCTACATAGGACAAACAAAAAGATCTATTAAAACCCGCGTTAAAGAACATATAGCTGACGTGAAGCACCGACGTATCGGGAAGTCTGTAGTTTGTGAACATGTTCAAGATCGTCCCCGCCATTACATTAGATTTGATAGACCACAAATCCTCGCAAAAGAACACCGATTCCTCCCAAGGATGATTCGCGAGGCTATTGAAATTAAAAAACATCCTAATTTCAATAGAGAAGATGGATGGGTGCTGCCATCTGCTTGGGATCCCATAATTAATAAAATCAAATCCAAACCCAAGTATACCACTGCTAGACTTCAAGATACTGTAAGCTCATTCTGCGTAAATCGGACCAAAAATTAATATTAAAAAACCGAAGGTAGCCGGGCTAACTACGACAGCAGGACGTCAAACACCTCAGTCCCCCGTGACCACGGGTGCTGTAAAGCACCCGAAACGTCGGGAATATAAAAGTAGATTAATATACGCGATAAAATCCGTAAAATTAGTTTTATTTAAAATTCAATTTATTATTATCAATATTCGTTATTTTTAACTTCCCATTTAGTCGTTGTTATAGGTTCGATTTTCGAAAGTCTAAATAATAATATTACTACAACATACGTAACGAGGTTCGTAAGTAAGTGAACTTTTTCACCTTTTTCTTTTACTTTTGTGAACCAATCATGATATCGACTCCAAACCGTGTTTGACGCGTTATTGTATAATTCACATTTGATAGAGTTTTTTTTAATTGATTATGAAGTATATACTAGAATACTAGACACAACGAACTTACAATTGCCGTTTGGGGGAGTTAATTGTGACCAAAAACCACATTAAGCCTATTTATTTTAAATCACCTTTGCTTTTAGTATATTAGTTTAGTACATGTGTTACTTAAGATGTCCAGCGATATTAACATATTTTTTTAATATATAACGCACTCTGTGTCAATGTCAAGCCACCTTAAGGCTTAGGGTGGTAGACAATCTAACGTTCTGATAATTAACCCACCCCAGTGTTAAATGACATTTCATACATTCAAACATATTTTTAAAGCATATTAACTACCGTTTCGCCCCGGCTTCGCACGTGTTCTTTTAATCTCGACAATAGCGACACCTATCAAATCCAATTGTAAACTCAAACCATACAGGGAGCACTTAAACACACACAAAAAATGTCATCAAAATCAGTTCTGCCATTTAGTATTTCAGTGAAAAATAACGGTCCAAAAAATTAAAGCTCTACCGGTTACGTACTTTTCCAATACGATGTAAATAAATTTAATTCACTTCAGTGAACGCTCGTGGCGTGTAGTAATGAAATAATGAGTTTGTGGACGCTTGAAAAATGTTTAACATTTTACAATGTGACCATTAATTAACCATAATATTGTCGTTATATATCGAGAACGCCAATTTAAGCCGTTTTAACACTTGCCAATATTAATAACAAAGAGTTTTTTATTTGTTGATTAAAAATACCTACTATTATATTATATTACCGTTAACTACACAGTAAGCTTATGTTAGAAATAGTTTACGGCCATAGGGCAACACGGGCCACCGGCAGATCAGAGGGCAGCTTAGCCATACGCAGGCCAGGCGTTCCCCTCTGTCAAAGTCTAAGACCACGCGGTAGGAGCCGCACTATTCACTGGACTAAATCTAGTAGCGCGTCTTAATCGACTTTCTATAAAAAGGCCGAATTGTACAGTTTTTTGCTGCAAAAATAAATCTGCCACAAAAAGGATGGCGTTACCATTCATATAATATGTAATATTTAATCACATTATTGCAATTTCCTTGTTCTTAAACTTAAAAATTACAATAACGACGGTTGCGTAGTTTCGGATTTGATTCCAACACAGGTCGCTCGTCTTCATACAGTATGCAGATCGGTCGAGCGACTGATCCGAGTCCGTATCAGAGTTGTGAAATTTTTAGTTTATATAGGCTTGGCGTTTGATACAATACTTCTTTTTTATTGATGTAAATTTTTTTAAGACACGACTTGAGAGTAACTTAGATCATTTTTTAGACTTTTTTATAAGGTTAGTGACTGTCTATAGCATTTCAAGAGTATATAAATAAGTATATTATTGGGTATAACATTGTATTTTGAGATTTCATATATTATACAGTCATTACGGATAAAAAATGGGATTAGAAATGGCAGCTCATCATGCCCATACCCTCAAAATGAACAGTACCAATAGCGAAACACGCTAATAACGGTATATCGTTATAACTTTGTTATTTGGTTAATTGGAAATTTTCTATTAATGGGAAAATATTTGTAAAGAATTATACTTATATACGCAAGTAGGTATATTCACGTGGCGTTATTTAGACTTGAGGTAATCGCTAAAAGCTATGTCTACACCAGTGCGCTTTCCTGTTCATTTTGCGTCTTCCTCTAACGCATGCCTGAGCAACCATAGTGCACGCAATAGTGCATGCGCTAAAACTAGTTCGACAACAGCGCATGCCTCTAGCGAACGCTGCACAGTCACCGGTGGATTCGCATGCAATATTTCATGCATTTTAGTAAACAAAATGGTGGAAGACAAATTTAAAACATTAGATAATGAGTGTTACGTTTCGTAATTTTGACTCCACTATTTTCAAAAGCTTGTAGAAAGTGACTTTAGTCGTTCGTGATATTGTGTGATTTCTCCTTTTCTTGCGTTTTTTCCCTGCATTTATATGTCGCACTCATAGCTACTAGTGCCACGTCCATCTCTAACCAAACCTAACCGAGGCTCGTGAGGTATAGACAAGTTGTATGCGACAAGCGCACTGGTATAGACGATAAGGTGCATGCGTCTTATGGCAGAACTGAAAGTTGAAACGTAAAATGAACATGAAAGTGAAATTGAAAGCGCACTGGTGTAGACATAGCTAAAGACCATTTTTTCTACTTATCAATATTTCTATTTTAATAAAATCTTGAATCAAACTACTTTTACGGATTTTATCGCGTTTAATTAAGTTATTTTGTATTCCCGACGTTTGAAAAATAACTTAATTAAACGCGATAAAATCCGTAAAAGTAGTTTGATTCAATGTGTAGTGTTCGCGTAAATATAAGAAATCATTAATAAAATCTCTAAATTTTTCGGATAAAATTTAGTCTACATCACTCCTCGTCTCCTGGTATTATTCTCTATTTGACAAGTTGAACTGAAGTTTTAGAACGTACGAAAAATACATATCGTTATGTATTCTTTTTGCAGTCTTTACAGGCGGGAATGAGTATAGATAGCAACAGTGTGCGAGCGAGAGGTGAATAGAGGCGACGCCATTTTCAATCCCATTCTTTAACCGCACGGATAGCACTTACATATATTCCTGTTCTATTTTTATGAAGTTAAATATTAATAATAATTGCTATTTAGTATTTATTGATGAATACCTAATTTTGTTGTAAAAAATATTTTATAAGAGAAAAATAAATAATACCAATATACATAATATTAATATTAATAAGTTTTACATCAACCGCGCTCGCGTAAAGTTATACAAACTATTTTTTTGTTATTAAATGTTAGGAATTTCTCCCCCAATTGGAATTAATCCCATATCTTGGAGACGTTTTACATTACGGTCAAACATCCCGATCCGGAACAATTATTTGTAGGCCGCTACGGGCAAAAATGCTTGGCCACAAAGCTTTCGAGCCGTCTGGTTAAAAGAGGTATACATTGTATTTTTTTAAATAAAATAATAACTATTCATATTAGTTTTTCATTAGAAAATCTTAAGTCATAATTAAAGTTTTATAATTATTATGTGCATGCCAAGGACAATACTTGGAAGAACGTAAATTCTTTTTCAAATAATTATTCTGCTGCTATGTTCTTTATTAAAAACTGCTGAACTGATTATTTATGCAAGAACAGCAGATATTATTTTTTATGTCTGCAAGAATTGCGCGTCTTGGTTATTACATAGCACACATAGCACCCCAAACTTTCTCCTAACTTTTCAGTAATCTTTGTAGTACTAGCGATTCGCTCCAGCTTCGCATGGGCGATTTCGGGATCTTGTCAACAGCGCCACCTAACGAGTCCAAATCTAAACCATCTAGGGACCCATTTAAATACACACAAAAAATTTCATAAACATGCGTTGCGTAGCTTAAAAGATCTATGCGTACAGACGGCGGGAAGCGACATTGTTTTATACTATGTAGAGAAGACTTCACAATTACTCTGTCATCAAAATAAGTATTCAAATGAACATAATACTCACATATTTTGTAATAAGTATGCACTTGATTTTTACTTCAATTTCTTGTAATAGAATAAAGTACCTATTAAAGGTATTTTGATATCATTGATTGATATTTAATGTACAGACTATCAGCGTCGGTAATGCCAGTGTGCTTTCATATTATTTAAGTTATGCATAAATTGAATAGACACGCAAAATGTAGGTCAGTGCCTCGACCCGCGCATCGAGACTTCTGTATGATGGCGATGTTGTGCCTAGCTGGTCCTAGTTTCTAATCTTTTTTCGTTTCTTGAAATCGACAAATGTATTTCAATAAATTAATTTCGTTCAACGATACAATAAAAAAAAAATGGTTGAACTTTATTCATCATAGCAAGCAAGCTGTTCCGTGTAACGGATTTTGTTTGGATTTGATTGCTTAAAACCAACTTCAATATAAATAAAATGAGTACATCGTCAATGTACCATTATTAAGGATAATTAAAAAACTACTGGTCAGATCTAGATCAAATTTATACGCAACTACATGAGAAGCATCAGCTTTCAAATAAAATATCATCAAAATCGGTTCACCTAGAAAAAAGTTCTGATGTAACGCACAAAATAAATACAGTCGAATTGAGAACGCCGTCTTTTTTTTGAAGTCGATTGAAAACCGAGGTTACCTACCAGCCTGTAAAGCTTAGAACCAATGGCATAAAATCAGATTTCATTTTATCTTATCTAGGAATTAATAACATGTTAGTATTATCACAAGTATATCGGCAATTAATCTCCAATTTGGGAAACTAAATATTATTTATTTATTCAGTCTACGTCTTAAATTAAAAACATATTTGCAATATATAATTGACATTTATGATATTATATTTAAATTTTTGGGTAAAACACTATTAAATAATCATTTAATAATTTTAGCTGCGCTCAGCGTGAAGATTGGGGTCATATGTATAAAACAACTTAGAACTTATGTGTATATATTTATTGTATAACTAACTGTTCCCGCGACTTCGCCCGCGTGTAATTTAGGTTTTTAATTTTTTGCGCGCAACCCTAATCCTTTTTCTAAAACAAAAGTCTACGTTACTCCTTATAACATCAGCTGTCTGACAGTGAAAGTCCTATCAAAATCGGTCCAGTCGTTTCGGAGATTAGCCGGAACATACAGACAGACAGACAAAAAGTAAAAATAGTGTTTTTGTTATAAGTACCACATAAATTTTTATATTATGCATTTAGTGAAAGGCTGTTATTTTGACGTTACAAACAGACACTCCAATTTTATTTATTTGTATAGATTAACTCGGAGATTTTGATTCTTAGAGAGACGATTTTGCAAACATTTGCTTCAGTCAAAATTTTCTAAATCTAAAAAAAAATGTCTTTACTAACAAAAAAAAAAAACAAAACAAAAACTACAAAAAACGTACGTACAATGAAATGAGACCACACAATATGATATAGCAGCGCCCGACGTCTCGCAACTTTAATGGTGACGGGTAAAACGTAATGATTAGCCATATTATACTCTTTGGTGCTGTGGCTAGGGTTGCCACCCGTACTATAATATATAGTATCGTACTATATTTCAGTCAATTGTACTATATATCATAGAAGAATGTACAAAAGTGCTATATTTTTGCATGACTTTTTCGAAAAATATTATATTTCTTAAAAAAATGTGGCAAGCCTAGCTGTGGCTGACATTACTATATCATAATAATATGTTACTCCTCTAAAATAAATTATTACAAATAACTATAATTTTATGTGGCTATTTTTAAGTCGTGCATGTACCTACTTCTTACATATTTATTTAATAGTTTATATACACACCAGCTATTACTTTCTATATCTTCTATATATCTAATTTATAAAAATTAATGTTGTTTGTTCGTATTTTATGCGCTGCCGTACCGTTCATCAAGCCGCGTCTCCACCAAAGTTTTGTTGTCAACACAACATTTGCCAACAAAACTTGTTTCGATTTTCGGCGGCAACATCAAAGGAATACGCTTGTTGCCGACATTGGTTCCCTCGGTGGAAACGCTTGTTGACAGAAACATTTGTTGGCAAAACGTGTTGGCAAATGTTGTATTGACAACAAAACTTTGGTGGAGACGCGCCATTAGATTGCGGTAAAACGTTGTCAACTTATTGCTTGCATTTGCGCGAAGGTTATCGGTATAGTATAACTACTTTCAATAGGTGGCGCGCATATCGGACGGACAAATTTATTTGAAATTTAAATATCATTCAACTTCAATGAATGTATTATCATTCCTTATTAAACAATAAAATTCTTCCAAATTTAAAACATTTTTGCTTTTGCGACAGCAACGCGCCTAGTACCAGCTAGATAAATGTATATTAAGGCGACTCACGTTGGCCAACATACTGGCGAATCTGTTGGCCAATAACGATGGCCATCGTGTAGAGCGGGTGTTTATGCTTACTTTTTTATGTATTGGAATGGTGGCCCACAAGTTGGCGTGAGATCCGTTTGGTGTCGGTTTTTTTTACAAAAGATCAAAGGGTTGTGGCAGAGTATTGGCCGCTGCGTCCACATGTTGGGCGCATGGGCAGTTTGCTACAAGCTCCCAGAGTGATCACACGCACCTGATTTAAATTTTATATGCACGCATTGTAACTAGTGTCTACATAATTGCAGTAACAATCACCAATGAAATAACTTTTCGCTTTATAGAGCCCTACCAAGCCGAAAATTGTTTGTGAAACACAAGTCTTTCAAGTCTTTTTTTTAAAAAAACGTTACCCCCACACTAGGATTTTCTCCTGTATCGTGGAGGCAGTTTACAAACATAAATTGCATAAGGACAAACATCCAGACCCGGAGCAATTATTTGCAGGCCATACAAATACTTGTTCCGTGCAGGATTCGAACCCGCGGCCCCCAGCGCAGCAACTCATTGCTAAGGCACTACGCCACGGAGCCGTCAAGAAATATTTTTTTCCATTTCTTTTTGATCACCATTTTCTTATACACATCCACGTTGTAGTGGTATGCTGTAAATAAATAAACTGCAGCAGCCGTTAGCGCCTCAATAATCATTTTAATAAATTCGTCCGTACATTGACCTGAACCGAAGCAAACTGAACGATCTTCCAAGGTGTGGACGCGATCACAAATTCTTTGCCAATATCTCTGCCAACACATTCGCCACTATGTTGGCCAACGTGAAGAGCCGCCATTAAAATTACACACAACCGATTTTAATATACACATTTACAATTTGAGAGATAGGATAGTTTTTTTCCCGAGTGACCCTCAATATTTTTTACTGTGAATTTAAAGATTTTTTAAAGGACAAAGGGTCATCGAAAAGAGCAGAACAAAGACTGCTTGGCCAGCTAGTTAAGTATAATTTAGTTAAAAGCCTGATCCACATATTTACTTTTCAAGGTGTTTCCGGTGACACATACATGGCTGGGTACTGTTTTAATTTCTATAGGATTAGCGTATTCATACATTTTATCGTTATTTTAACTGACACGCTATAGTGTATGATGTAAATTTTATACCAGTTGCATATGATTACGCAAATAATAAAATTTCATTAGTTCTAGTGAGCTAGTGACATTCCCTTACATTATTAATAACTATAGAAATAAATAGATAGGTATACGCCATATCGCGTAATATAATCATTTCTGTATTCTGTTTTGTGTACTTACTACACTTTTTTATTGCAGATTAAATAAAAGCGGGCGATACGGACATTAAATTAATTAACCCGGAGCTTAGTGTGTTTCAAGTTCGTGTGTACGTGTCACACGAGGGATCGCTATTGAACGTATTGCACACGGCTATATCGTGAGTAGGAAGTAAAAAGTGCTTCATAGTATCAAAAAATCTATTACTAACTGTTAAAATACGTACTATTTAGAAATCTTCATCATCAGCGACTACTTGACTACTGGATAACTGGACCACTCACACTGTAGGAAGCATTTGCCTTCATCGTTACGTTTAGCAGTATTAGTGATCTCGTTTTAGACTAGTTATGTAGATACCTTCGACACTGCTTAACGTCGTTCGTGTGGATATATTATAGAACTGAAATAAGCGATATGGCAATACTGCCATTAATAGAAAGTCATGAGAGAGATTTTTTATATTTATCATAGTCGCCTCTTACGACAACCACGTATTGGGGACGTAAGAGGTGACAAAGGGAAACTTTAAGTTTCCCAGGTGATGGACAGCTGCATTTGCCAAGGTGGCAACTATGACAAATATCCTACTAACTGATACCCGCGACTTCGTCCGCGTTGCTTGATATATTAACAAAGTTTGCGTATGTGCGAAGGAAAAAGACAGAATTTCTTTGCAAACATTGTTATTCGTTGCTACGTTAGTGGCTAAAATATATAAATTATCTGGGTTAGTAACACGAGAGCAAGCGGCGTACAGTTGACCGTGTGAAAAACCTCGTATAAAAATCGTTGTTTATTAAAACTTTAATAACTTTATATTAAATGAAGATATCGCAATATTTTTTTTTAAATAATGAGCCAAGTGTCTAAGAAATAAAACTTAGAAAACCTAATTGAAATCTATTCAGTAGTGTTTCCGTGATGTGCGCACAACTGAAAACCTCTGTCATTCTATTTATATACATGAGACGATCTATTGGATAGACCTATGTTCTGCAGTGGCGTTTGATAAGCTGTAATGATAATGATGATGTCGTATTATGTTAAAGCAATCATAGGCCAATATTTAATTTAGCAAATGTGAATGAACTACTCAACTTATACAGCTTCGTAAGGTAAAATCCGCCATTCAATTTCTGCCGTAAACTATCCTTTTTGGTTTGAGTATTATTTATTACGTGTTTTAACAAGAGTACAATTATTATAAATATTTAAATCCAACAGCTATGCATTTGTTTTAACAGATTGCGACAAAACGTGGAGGTTATCAATAAACTTCATGTTTTTTTTTAATGAATGTAACATGATATCTTCGAGATAGTATACACAATTTATACAAATTTGAGTTGATTTTTTATTTACTGATAGTGTAATTTTTAAATAGACGTTACACATGTGATTATAAAAAATACTGATATATAAAATATATCATCATTAAAACCCTCCCCCATATAATACCACAAAATACGATCCCGAGCCAGCTGCATCCATCAAGTACCTGCATTTTCCATCAAGTTATCACGCCATCAATTTTTTTTATAGGATAGGATGACAAACGAGCACACTGTCCACCTGATGGTAAGTGGTTGCTGTGGCCCATAGACATCTACATCTATCCTCGTTTGCGAATCAAAATACAGATGCGCGTGAGGACTAAGATGGAATGCCCATTTTCCAGTAAAAAGGGTCTCCGGTTCTCTACATTCACCATACGAAACACAACAGTGTTAAGCTGCTATTTTACGCTGGTATTCTGTGAGAGCGTGGTCCTTCCCCGGTCGAGCCGACCCATACGTGCTACAACTATACTACTAATATAGCTGCAGCATGGCTCTACGGCATCTAAAATCTAGTAGAGAGTTACCCAACACTGCACTTCTTAGTACGATGCTGCCACTCGAGAATATTTTTCCCATCAGTAGTCTGTCCCTCGATCAATATGACCGGCCAATTGCCACTTCATTCAATTGTTCCGCTGTGCTGTCACTGACTCTTGTTCTTCTGCGGATATCCTTATTACGGATTAATCTCGCAGAGAAAATTTGAAAATAGCCCTCTCCATCGCGTGAAGGATCACGTTGCACACATACACACTACATCAACAGGCAACGTTTGTATACTTTTGTTTTAAGGTTCTGAGGTATATCGGAAAAAAAGATTTGTCACAGTTCTCGAACGCGGCCCAGCCAAGTGGGATTCATCTGTTAATATTATTGTTGAAATTGGATTTGTGTAATTGGACATTTTGCAGTATCAGGTACGTAATACATATACTCAGTACATAATACATATGCTCATGAATAAGATGAAAATAATGATATTAATATTATACGTGGAGCCATATTGCAGCTATATTATGGTTATAATACAGACGTGGTCGAGCCAGCTCATTTGTGCTTAATGCTGCTATGTTTTGTATGATGAGTGTAAAGAAAAAGAGACCCTTTCTACTGGAAACGAGGCAGTTCAACTTAGTTCTCAGGGGTAACAACGCATCTGCATTTTAATTTAGTCGAGAATAGATGTAAACATGTCTATGGGCCACAGTATCCAGTAGTATCTATCAGAGAACAGTTTGCGCTAGATCACCCGTATTTTAAACAAAATAAATCTAAAGATGAAAATTTTGATCATTCCGAATATAAATGGAATACATCATCTATGCCAAGTAGATTACAAGTGTCCAAACGCACATATTTCCAGTTAATCATTCAGAGGTAAGAACCTAATAATATTTGATATAATTGTTATACGATAAATTCGAAGGCTTAAATGAAGTGCAGTAGAAAATAAGGAGATGAATAGACCATATGTAGATTTAAAAGCCAATTGTTAGTGTTTTTTCTTTTTTAATTCTAAACCTGCGACGTAAAGTTTGAAACTTTGGCCGCTAATATAAGTGATGTCGTATATATTCTACACTGTTACCCATTTAAAAATTGCCTTAAATTAAATCACGCTTCAGTTAAAACAGATCAAAGCGCTCTGTTTCAATGGAGATTAAGTGAAGTAGAAAGTGATCAGACGTGGCAAAGAATAAACACCCTTAATTCACCTTTGTTCAGTCATTAGGAAACTCCACAGTACAAAACTAGGAAACAAAACGCTTAATGCTTTGACTTTATATTCACATTTATTCAACCTAATTATACACAATTTATGTGGCGTTGCTGATTCTATTATAGCTCTCATATTTTTTTTATTTTATAACAACAAGTTTTGTACGCACAAGACTTTCGGTATAGAGCCTTTACAAAATATTAGACATCATATCATCTTGTAATTAAGTTTTATGTGGACTGTTTCACGTATAAAAACGACAGTTTAGTCTTCAAATTTGTATACGAAAGATATATTTTTCTCTAAATTCTAAAAAAGTAATGTTATAATCTTGTTTAATCAAAATATAGGTATAGTTTGTAATATTACTCACAGTTCTGAGCATCTTCGCATTTCTGAGAGGGTGTATTCGACACCGCAATGCTCTACTTTCAACGCTGAGCTCATTGTAATACAACAATTCAAATCGCAATAATCATATTTCATTTTATATATGTACACGGTATGTGTAGTGGCAGTGTAAGAATATTATAAGAATATAATAATATAAGAGATAGTAACCTCATATCATCCTGTGGGTGTCGTAAGAGGCGATAATGGGAAACAAACCAGGAGATGGGCAGCAGAGTTTTCCTATTAACGACTAAAAATAACTACTTGCCAACCATGGCAACTATAATATGAGGCAATCTTCCTAGATTGCCTCATATAGGCCTATGTTCAGCAGTGGACTTTAATATTCCGTAACGGTATCAATGTTATTGGTGACAACGAGAAAACGCTGATTTTATATATCCAATATTTTTTTAACATGGCTACAGTTATGTCAAGTGATAGTTACACTTGGATATTTAAGCAAAGCTTAGCAAAACTTTTGTCATTACAATATTCTGTACATTTAAAATGGCATAGTTATATTTTTATTCCTATTGAGGAAATCAGAAGCGGGGAGGACCATTGTACGTCGAGTCTATTGACCGCGAACGAATGCAGACGCGCCGTATAGAAAACTCGCTAATGTGATTTCATTGTGAAAAGAAAATATACCTACATTTAATACATTACGTTGTAATCAGAGGCGGGTTATGAGCAAAAGTTAACCTTGAAAATGTTCTGCTTATTTAATCTATTGAGTAAATATCAAATTGCAATTGTTTTCAATTTTGAAATGCAATTTTTTTACGTGGTAGAGCTATGCTGCATCTATATTAGTATTATAGTTGTAGCACGAATGGGTCGGCTCGACCGGGAAAGGACCACGCTCTCACAGAATACCAACGTAAAATAGCAGCTTAACGCTGCTGTGTTTCGTATGGTGGGTGTAGAGATCCGGAGACCCTTTTTAATGCAAATGAGGCATTCCATCTCAGTCCTCACGGATGATAACGCATCTGCATTTTGATATGTAATAGAGGATAGACGTAGATGTCTATGGTGCTCGTATGTCACCTTTATTCTATAAAAAAATGCGCTGATTAATTAATTATAAACACAAAAGTTTAAATACATCTGATATATGGCGATATAACCATATTATTTACGCCAGACGAAAAATACGGTGACTGGCAACGGGCAGCAGATTCAAATGTGTACATCTGTGTGTAGTGCGAATGTTATTTAAACTGCCCATAACGATTGAGACGAATCGTGCCCCGTGCCTTGCTATAACACAAATGAAATATATTGTCGTATAGTACCACTAAATTCAATTTTATGACATTATAAAATCGTGATCCAGACCGTAATTCATTAAATTTTTAAGTTTGTATATTAAGAAAGCTGTATTTCAATATATATGTTTTATCTATGTTTTCAACTGCAAGTTGATATTTAAAACACAGGTATTTGATATGAAAAATGTAAAATAAGTGCTTTTTGCCTCGATATACACTCCAAATCCACAGACTATTGAAAAAGGAATATTTGGAATCATATAAATTTAACAGCTAATTCGGTCAATCTGTCGGTAATAATTTTTTGTCTACTTTTTAAATTATTTGGCGACAATTTTTAGTCTGTGCGCCTGTTTGACAAAAGATTATTATGTTTTCATTTCAGCATTTCGTGTTTGTAATATCGTATAAAAATAATCGTTGTTTCATATTTATAACCGATTAAAGATGGGAAATGGTGAAAAAGATTTGTTAATCAGCAGGACATAGTATATAACCCGAACGTATCAAGAATGGAGTTTAAGCGTGGACCCCGAAAGGGATGCATGAAGCATTCGAAATACACGAATTTAAGATAGCTTAGGACTCAGGATCATGAAGCGTGAACGTTTTTATCATAATAGCTAGCTTAAACAAAAAGAAACTAGCCCAAGGTTATCACAAGACACAAAATCAATATCATAACTACTTTTGAAATAAGGCTAATTATTGCTTTATGCTTCTATGAAGTGTTATAACTATCAACATCTCGCACGCGAATAAACATGTAATATATCATGCATAAAATACTGTAAGGCCTTATTGGCTGTAAGATATAGTTAAGTAAAGTATTTAAAAAATAATGGATATTCCACAGCTCTTACTTTTTTTATTATATTATAGTAAATAAATATATCAACAAATCAATAAATCGAAAAATACCTTTATCACAAAAGAAATAAAAACAAATAATAACTCCAGGCGCGATTTGATTTCTCTTTTGGGTAATTAAAAAAAATTGTAAGTGTAGAATATTTAGAGTTTATAAGACGAATTTTACATTTCCACAAAATGTACTACCAAAGTGTAACATAATATACAATGCTTAGTATATGGCGTATGTATTATATAAATAAAATATTTTTGGATATTAGAGACACGCGAGCAAATAGTCTACCTGACGATAAATAACCGTCCATGGACACCTGATAACTTTAATTAAAGAAGGACACAGAGGCGCTGATACCCAAACTGTGATTGCATTTTATATTAAGTACTCATACTATAAAATGCCTTATTAATTCTAGTTTGCACTTTCTTTAACTTTTTAAATCAAAACACAGCAGTGTATATATATATACATCATTTTATAAACTGTATTAAATATGGTGAAGATATAGGTAAGATCTTTTTTGGCTTGGCAACAGAAAAAAGTAAAACCAACCTAGCCAGACTCTTAGGCAGAAGAAGAAACCGTGTACCTATTATAATAAAAAGTTTACTCATATTTTGTCTCTATAAAATTTGAAGAAAAATCTCTTTGATTGTGCTGTTTGCATCTGGCTGGTTTTAATATTAATACGTATAGGATATTAAGAAAAAGAAAAATAAAAAGTAAAAAACACTTTCCTGCCATTTTTCAATTTTTTTTCTGTCCGGCAAAATGATTGAATCTAACGAAGAAATTTTCAATTTTTTTCTGTCTGGCAAAATGATTGAATCTAATGAAGAAATTTTAAGACCTATAAAACATCTTTGTTTTAAACATTCTGAAGTTTTATTACAAAAAAGGGAAAAATGCGACTTAAGCTGCGAAAAATTTTGATGTCAAAGATGCAGCTAGCTCTGGTCGCCTTCATATGGAGAAATTCGATGCCATTTTTGCAAAAGTGGAGCAAGATCGGCATATTAGTAGTTAAAACTAGCCGAGGAATTGAGGATTAAGCACAAAATAGTTTTGACCCATTTGAAAAAGTCTGGCTTTACAAATAAGCTCAATATTTGGGTACCACACGAACTCACTGAAAGAAACCTAATGAATCGTGTATTAATTTGTGATTCTCTATTGAAACGCAATGACACCGAACCATTTTTGAAAGGATTGATCACTGCTGATGAAAAGTGTATCACCTACGACAACAATGTACGAAAAAGATGGTCAAAGGGTAGTGAAACTCCACAGACTGTAGCGAAATCTGTGTAGCTCTGTGTATGGTGGAATTGGAAGGGCATCGTTTATTGTGAGCTTTTACCGCCGGGCAAAACCATAGATTCGGATTTCTACTGCCAACAACTAATGAGACTCAAGCAAGAAATTGAGAAGAGGCGGCCGGAATTGATCAACAGAATAGGAGTGGTCTTTCATCATGATAACGCTAGACTACACACATCTTTGGTCATTTAGCAAAAATTGGTTGGGAAGTGTTAATGCATCCAACATATAGTCCTGACCTGAGCTTTTCACCTGGTTAGATCTCTTCAGAATTGTTTGGGTAGTGTTAGGTTAACATCAAGAGAGTACTGTCAAAGCTAAAAAGCAAATATTCCAAGATTTCTACAGCAACTTATCTCACTATCTAACAACACCAAATTGTTGTTATGTTGAACAAAATGGCATATATATATATTATAATTAAATGTAATTAAACTTTGAAAAAGATATGTCTTGCATTTGTTTATAAAATATGTAGAAACTTTTTCCTCGACCTATTATTATACACAAACAGCTACATTAATGATCGTTTTCTAAACAAAAATGTGTATTCTTACGTTGATATCTCCATTTTTCTGTGGTCATTTGTCAACACAATTAGTAATTCAGCTTGTCCTTAAATCTTATTCACTTCTTATTAAACATCACAACTTAAGCACTTCTGTTATCAATTTAAAATCATAACTTTTGTAATTTATAGTTTATACAATTTCATCGCAAAGAAAATTTTATCGCTTGAATAAATAAATCTATCTACCCTCAACTCTCAATGCATATTAAATTTGTTGTAAACATTACATTTAACAACTGGATTGCGTTTATTTGTATATGTACTCGTAATATACTGATTCTTATTATGATACATAAAAATAAATTTATTCTAAATAAAATGTTTATAAATGTAGTTTAGTAATGTATTAAATAAAAAAGGGCGTGTCAGTTCAGACGCGTGACTGGAGTTTACTCCTGAATAACGATGGTCTTAAGACAAAGAAATTAAATAAACTCAAGTATTTATTTATATTGATTTAATAAAATGTATAAAATAAATTATATTACATAAAATATATGAATTATGTAACATTATTCATTTCACGCTATAACATGCTCGAGTATGTTGCGCAGAAGAAAACCATAACGGTTTCACTTTTTGTGAACGCTTGATTTTACTATATATTTAAAAGAAATTTCGCGGTGACAAAAGGCACAAGACCTATACCCTGGACGGATTTTCTTTGAAATACGTAGGTAGGGTTAATAATGAGTGTGACGCAGTCGTACCCGTAATTTGGGTCGGCCAAGCAAGCTGATACGTAACGTCACTAAATATATTTAGGGAAATAGATAGATGATTAATGCAACGCAGTACTTCAGTACATCAACAAAAATCATTCAACTTATTACGGATTACTAAAATTAAAGTGTTTTACAGGTTATGGCAATTTTTTTTCGACATTCTCTTTGATAAATGAATATATCATTATTTCAATTAAACTTGACAGTGTGTATTTTAAGCACTGTTTGCGGGGCTTACACGGTACAAATTATCACTTAGTTACCTTCTACATTCTGAATATATATATATATATATATATATATATATATATATATATATATATTCATATAGAGCGTCATATATATATGGAGCGTCAGTAGCCTAATGGCAGGGCACGGACCGCGAACTCGAAAGGTCGTGGGTTCGAACCCGCCATTCGACTACTGTTGTGAACCACTTCTAACACAAGCATTTTAAGCTTTTATTTAAGAATATTAATAATGTTTAATAGCATTACTAGTATTTTTTAAACTTAAAATATATATATATATATATATACTATATTGCCAAGCAGACGTTGTTCTGCCCTTTTCGACGACGCTTCATATGAAAAATCCTTAAATTCCTAATAAAAAAATATTCTATCTTTCAAGTTGGACCGAACTGCATAGAGTGTGCAAAATTTCATTGAAATCAGTTCAGTAGTTTAGGAGTTCATCGCGGACAAACAACGTGACACGTAATTTTTATATATTTGATATATGAGCATTTCAGTTAAGTTAGACTAGCCTTTTTACCAAACTGCGCAACACACTTTTTATACGAGGTAGAGCCATGCTGCAGTTATATTAGTAGTATAGTTGTAGCATGAATGGGTCGGCTTGACCGAGGAAGAAGCACGCTCTCACAGAATACCAGCGTAAAATAGCAGCTTAACACATGTTTTTCGGATGGTGAGTGTAGAGAACGGGAAACTCTTGTTACTGGAAAAGAGGCATTCCAGCTTAGTTCTCACGGGTGACAACGCATCTGCATTTTGATTCGCAAACGAGGATAGATGTAGATGCCTATGGGCCACAACATCCACTTACCATCAGGTGGATTTATTATAATATGTATGTTTGTTCCTTTGTGGCGCTCTAGCGACCAAACGCTTGGGCCGATCTTAATGATTCTTATGTCAATCATTTGTCGTAATCTTGTGAGTATCACTAAAGACACACCAGCAATTAAAATTCAATATGGCGACAACCAGACACCATATTGTGAGAAAGAAAGATTTTTTTTTTAAATTAATGTTTATACCATTAAACTTGTTACTAAACGTCGCTGTTCAATTAGCGACTAATACAACGATGCATCTATCTTATAATATCAACGACAGTAGGTAGAGGTGCGGTTGGGATGGCCCTTAGGCCACCCTAACGCCGCGTACATTTTTGTAATATATATAACATATAACTAGGCACATAACACATAACATAAATTATGTGTTAGTTGCACAGGTTAGTGATATTACATTGCATGGTCACCTTATTAATTTAATTCAAGGGTATAAGGAATTAGCTAGTTGATTGCGACATATAACATTTAAAATGTATATACATATACATTTTTAATATTTTCTTATTTTTTAAATAAAACGTTGAAATCATGTTTTAACGAAAGATATACTTCAAATTTTTATCTACGAGTGACTCGGTCAATAACTCTCAGAAGTAATTATGGCGTAATTCATAAGTACATTTGGACAGAATTTACATATAAGGGCTGCTTCTCAGGATCCAGTGACCAAAAAAAATGAATGTTAATGTATAATAGAATATTGTTACACTTAACACGCTTCATGCCGTGTGTAGAGCAATGCTGTGAAAACTAAAATGAGCTCTTTTAGTTTTCACAGCATTTCAGTTAGTCATGTTACTTAAAATGTAAATGATATTGATATTAAAAGTTAAAGTTAAAGTTACAGTTCTACTACGTCCCAATCCTGGGCATAGGCCTCATCTCATTTCTTAGATGGTTTTGGGACTAGAAAAAGTCCGCCGCGCTGAATTTTTTTTTAAATTTCTATGACATGCAGGTTTCCCCCACGATGTTTTCCTTTATCGTTCGTACGACGTGGTAAATCAGCAGTTAAAATTGTAATTAACAATTGAAACAGAAACAGAAACTTTTTTATTCAATATAGATTATAAATTATACTTATTGAAAGTCACTCTTTTGTTTAATTACCACTGGTTCGAAAAAAATCCTCTGTCCTGGGAAATACCAGCAAGAAACACAGCGGGCCTTTCTTTTAAATAACAGCTTAAAATCATGTATGTTACACAATTAATAACACAAAACAAATTAGAAATAGCTTGGTAGCGATCACCTCATTCCCAGGGGTTATTATCATCCATAAATTTCTTAATATTATAATAACTGTCTTTATACAAACTTAGTTTAATAAAGTTTTTGAACCTTGAGCTGGTCAAATTTTGTATATTTTCTGGGATTTTGTTGTAAAAGCGTATACATCGACCCAAGAATGAATTACTGACTCGGTGGAGTCGAGTAACTGGTACTACTAGCTTATGTCTGTTCCTAGTATTTACAGAATGAATATCACTTATTTTTTTTAATATATATTTTAATTTAAACAAAAATAAAAGTAGTTACTTTTATTTTTGTGTACATACATTACATTTTGGCCAAAGTTAGTATATTAATTTCTTAAAATTTTTGTCGCCGCGACTCTTTAGACTTTAAATCATAAATTTCTCATATGGCCCCCTTATGTAAAACAATTATAATTTCAGTGTCAGCCACGTGTCCCCATAGAAAGATACCATACGATATAATGCTATGAAAATAGCTAAAGTAAACTAGTCTGTTTTCAACACTGGTATGATTTCTAATCTTTCTTACAGTATATGCTGCAGAACTAAGTCTGCTTTCTAGTTTTGAGATATGGGGGCTCTATTGAAACTTCGCCTCTAGTGTGGTTCCAAGAAAAATGGTGGTATCGACAAGATTCAGTTCCCCCCATTTAAAATTACATTAGTATTTAATTGTTTGACATTTGGATTCATGAATTTCATACATTTCGTTTTAGTGCCATTTAAATGCAAATTATTAACATTGAACCAATTTACTAATTTAGATATAGCATTATTTACTTCGTCATATTTTAGTAATTGTCGTTTTAATTTGAAAAGTAAAGAAGTGTTATCAGAAAATAACACTATATCATGGTTATCCCCTACTATTTAAGGTAAGTCATTAATGTATACAAAGAGCAAAAAGGGGCCGTGAATTGAGTCCTGAGGCACGCTCATTTGAACCAGCGACACGGAACAGCTCATACTATTAATGACAACTTTTTGCGTTCTGTTACTTAAAATGACATAATTAAGAGCTTCGCTTCTTACATCGGGGTTCGAACCCGACTTACTCGCCTACTGTGATATTTACATCTAGCGCTTGGCTCTTGAGCTACCACGTCACGGCAGATTGATATTACAGTATGTAAATGATATGCTGAGTAAAGTTTCATAATATTTGTCTTCTTACCAGACTGCCCCAAGAGGAGGATAATGTTTTTCGGGTTTACGTATGTATCGTATTGATTTGTTTTTCTTTTCACCTGACTGCACCGTGTAGTGGCGGTGTAAGAATATTTACTACCCTATAACATCCCGTGGATGTCGTAAGAGGCGATAAATGGGAAACAAATCAGGAGATGTGTAGCAACAACTTCCTAATAACGACTAAAAATGAAAAAAAAAACTACGTTTTCCAACCCGTTTGCCAAGCGTGACAACTTTTGTAAATATCCCCCGTATGAGGAAATCTATGGAGTAGGCATATGTTCAGCAGTGGACTTTAATAGATTGTAATGGTAAAATACTGCACCAGAAGGGTAATATTTTTCAACCTATGTGTGTATTTCTTGCTCTGTAGCTTAAACGAATTCATAGATTTTAACATACGGTGTATCGTTAGATTCACCTTAGTAGTGAATGTGATATAGGGTATAATTTTTGAGTTCTTCTCTTTTCAGTAAACTTTTTTTACGTAGTCTTGTTTTTAAATTACTGTTTTAATTATTGGGCTTGCTTTTAACACTTCTTATATTGAGCACAGAAATTTAACTTGAATCGCATTTACTAGGATTGTTTCACGACAAGAATCGAATGTCTATTACATTCGATTCTTGTCGTTTCAGAGTAAGGGAATCCATCGCCTCATTTATTTATTTTTTAATTAAATTAAAGTATTACTTTACTTATATTACGGTTTTAGCAACTTAATGCTGCTATGTTTCTTATGGTGAGTGTAGAGAACCGGAGACTCTTTGTACTGTGTAAGCGATTCCATCGTAGTCCTCAGGGGTGGCAACGCATTTACATTTTGATTATTAATCGAAGCTAGATGTAGTTGTCTATGGGCCACAGAATCCATACCATCCACTTACCTTTAGGTGGAATGTGTGCTCACTTGTCACCCTCATTATATATAAGAAAAAGTGGCGAACTAACTTACATTGCACCTGCAACCAACTACAAATAAAAAAGACGTCAGATGCGTTTTCACTTCTGACGGCTAAGATAGAATGAACATTCCTCAACGGTATCTTGTCTATTTATCTAAAGATTCTCTAGATTTCTGAGGATCTGAAGAGTACCTCAGTCCTAAATGTTATTAAAAACTAAAAGTATATATATTCGGATGTTTGCCCTTTCACGCTTGAATTTCTAGACCGACGTTAATGAAATTTGGGGTAGCAGTTGATTACATTGTGTAATAGGACATAAATTACTTTTTCTAATAAATAATACTGGAGATTAATCTACATATAGTAAAGCTTACAAACACAGGTAACAGCTTGTAGTAATGTAATAATCTTATACTTAAAACATGACTTATGTCTATCTCTACATAACTACTATATCTACTAGCTGGCCAGGCAGACGTAGTTCTGCTCTTTCCGAAGACCCTTCCTATAAAAAATTCTTAAATTCAAATAAAAAAATTATGAGGGTCACTTATCGGTATAAAAACTATCCTGTCAAGTTGGACCAAACTGCACACAGTGTGATAAGTAATTTTAATATATAAAGATATATATACACACATATATATATATATATATATATATATATATATATATATATATATATATATATTATATATATGAATAAATAAGTATACGAAATACCACTGACTGACTCATCACGATATCTCTAAAACTATACAATAGATTGATTTGAACTTTAGTATAGTTCCTCAGATTTTACAATCGTCCCATAAATTTTTTTCTTGGTATTTTACATCTACGTTATTATCGTCTCTTATATGAGTATCAGCTATTACAGTATAAAACAAAGTCGCTTCCCGCCGTCTGTACGATTAAATCGTTTAAAAAACACAATGGATTTTAATGCCGTTTTCATCAATAGCTATAATGATTTAAGATAAAGGTTTATATGTATAACACATGCATATTATATATTATATAATTCTTCTGTCTATGTGTATGTGACTGAACTCCACCTAAACGGCTGGATCGATTTTGATGAAATTTTGTGTGTGATAAAGTTGATTCTATAATGATTTAGATTCACAATTAAACACGGTTAGTGGCGCTGTTGTCGAGATTCTGAAATCACATATGCGAAGCCGCAACGGTTCGCTAGTAAAAGCTATAAGTCGGACTAGAGGTGTATTTAAAATGCAACCTATAGGCACTAAGTCACTGGTTCTACTACGCACATTTCCATGTCGAATTGTATCACGAGCTTATGCCAGGACTTTTCTAGCACTATATTTCCCCCTCCATAGCATTCAATTTTGAAAGATATTACAGTACAAAATTTAGTTTGCCATAAACGTCTACCACAGTCTTTAACTTTGGCAGTCTGCCTTCAAGGACAACATTAAGAGTCGAAGTTAAAGATTTCCTTTCAACACGTTGGTCAGCTTGTTACTTTAAATTTTTCATCGTCATTATCATTAGCAGCCCGTAAAAGTCCACTGCTGGAGTTGGGCCTCTCCCGTTATAGGAAAGGCTTTTAAAACTATAGACCGATCCCACAACCAGCAATTGTAATGTGAAGCGGGATTCCTTAGAAATCATAAGGAAGATGAAAACTCAGTTGGGGACATATATTTATGATAGAATTAAATGCATTATTTGAAATGTTTTACTATATTGCTGTTTTGAATTGATCTTGATTTAACAATTAATAATTTAAAATTAAATAAAATGTGCAACTGACTCCAATAAAAATTATTATGAATAACTCAAAAAATATATGTCATACCTTGATCAAATTTATATAGCACCACATGAGGAGCACCAGCTTTCAAATAAAAAAAATAATCATCGAAATCGGTTAACACAGAAAAAAGTTATGAGGTAACACACATAAAAAAAGAATTGAGTACCTCCTCCTTTTTGATGTCGGTAGACAATGAAGTTGCAATTTTGTATGCTTTCTGAAATATTTACTCGAATGTAAAACTAGCTGGCCAGGCACACTTTGTTATGCCATTTCCGACGACTCTTTGTCGTTAAAAAAAATCTTTAAATTTTTAATAAAAAACTCACTTATCTGGATTAAAACTATCCTTACTCTCAAGTTGAAGCAAGCAATACACATTTACAAAATTGAGTGGTTTTGGAGTTCATAGAGGACAAAAAAGGCGGATGCGAAACCATTCTCTGCCACTCAACCATACGGCAGTGATATAACTCCATAATCGGTTAATGAAAAATGATAATGAATTATATTATAAAATTATATTACAAAAATGAAATAAATATAAAATACATATATAGTATTAATGATGATGATGATGACGATGATGAAGATGACAAACCAACGATTTTGAACCATTTTTAAGAAATGAGGCTGTGTATGCATTATTTGAGTGGCGCCAATGCTCACATTGTGCATAAAGAAATAAATTTTAATAGTTTCCCTACACACGCAAAGACGCGTTATCATCGCATATTTTGTCTAACGACTTGAACAGCTGACGCTCTGATGATTTTTAAACGAAAACAGAAAAATTTGTTACTACGAGCATGAGTGTGAGCATAGATTTATAAATTAAAAGCTTGCAGGCTCTGTCCAACAAGAATCCACAGATCTATTATACATTTGTAGGCTACAGGATTCTAAGCGGTTGTAGTTGAAAGCTAATAAATATTTAACTATTGACAGAATTTTTAATTTTATTTCGCAAGTGAATATTTTTACACCGCCACTACACGGTGTTTAATTAAATTTTTGTAACTGATGGCTATCTGTTATTTCTCATTTTTTTTATTAATCTAGAAAGCTAATAAATATATAACTATTGACAGAATTTTTAATTTTATTTTTGTGTGGATAATTATTTTTGTGTGGATATTAGACCGCCACTACACGGTGTTAATTTAATTTTTGTAACTAATGGCTATCTTTTATTTCCCATTTTTTTTATTAATCTAGATTTAAGATAAAAATTTCTTTTGTAAATATTGACTAAAATATTAAATATAACACTTTTTCTTCCTTCAGGCAACCATATTTTCGGCTGGTCTCTTTTTGTCGCAGATATATCACGCACTCCAACCAAATGGTTTGCTGTCGTAATGCGTACAACAATGAGAACAGGTGTGGTTTAATATGCCAGCACCTGTATTTCCTTCTCATTCCAGAATGGGTGTCTTCAAGGTTGGAGTGAACAAGGTCTTATTAAGCTAAGTCCGTGCACTTTACTGTAATTGGCTTCTTCACCAATTACCATCAGCTAGTGCTTGACAATGCAATGGCTGATGGTTAGAAAAAAATATGATAATTATGTAATTACAAATGTGACCTATTCTTGCTTATAATAAATTTTTATTTATAATTTGATATAATAAATAAAATATCTAGTAATCTCGTTTTCTCTTTTAAATTTAGTATAAATATGAGATTGTTACATCACCATCTGTGGGAGGTCACAGCATTTTTAGACATTTCCCTAAGTCGCTTTTTACAATGCCTTTAAGTCCTTTCATTCATTTCATTACAGCCTATCAAAGTCCAATGCTGAACATAGACCTCTCCATACATTGTGTCCCTCTGTTGCCTCTTACAACAACTGCGGGATGATATGCGGTAGTGGATATTGCTACACCGCCATTACACGGTCGCGATTGTTTACTTGTTAGCAATGCTCATGTTTGAATCAAGTAAAGTAGTTTGCAGCTGTTAAATTTACATTTGTGTCTTTTCCTTTTATTGGTTTTATAGAATTCTTGAAGGATAGTAAGTCCTTGAGATACCATATTTTTTATGGCTTAGCTATTCTCTACTTCTTATTGAATGATATTCAATTCCCTACTTCTTGCTTAATGAATGATCTTCTGGGGTGGCTATTTGGCCTAGATAAGAGTTTTATTATCTTATATGTTATATTATTTGTCCATTGAAATCTAATACTTCTTAGATATTTATTGACCATCAATATTGTTTTTTTTTTCAATTTTTCAAAGTGAGTCCTACTCCCTTACTTTGTTTTGTTATTTGTTTTATCTTTTGTAATTTAGAAGAATTAACGCACAGC
The DNA here is from genome assembly GCA_963668995.1 of Parnassius mnemosyne. NCBI lineage: Eukaryota > Metazoa > Arthropoda > Insecta > Lepidoptera > Papilionidae > Parnassius > Parnassius mnemosyne. The sequence goes on from CAVLGL010000115.1 coordinate 13,538,118, forward strand.
AGGAACAGATCATCGGTAAACCTTAAGCGGCTCAGCTACACTCCATTTAAACTAAAGTCTAACTTACGCCTAGCGAAGCGGATGAGTAACAACCAGTATGTAATAAACTCTTTTTTGTATTCAATATACAATAAATTATATTTATTTGATTGAGTTTCAAAAAAAAGTACTTAAAGGTTTAACCGCTGAGTTTCTTGCCGGTAGAATCAAGTAAAAGTTGAAATTTATTTAAAAAAAAGTGTTATTAATAATCTATAGTAAGTAAAAGTGATTCTTTACTATTCTATGATGATGAAATATTAATCATCATTATTCAAATATTAATAATCATCAGGCCATTGTTGAACACAGGCTTTGAGACTGAGCTACATAAATCTATAAAGTATTCTAAAGGCATTAAGCGATATAGCAAAACACAACATTTCTGGTTAAAATAATTAAAAAGCTATAAATTCGCTTATGAAAAAGAATTATTATTACCTTAATAATGAAATATATTTTAAGAGCTTAACCATTGTTAAAAACATTAAATGGGTTTACGTAGCGGCAGTGAATGTAAAAATATAGGTCATTTCAACGTCACGACATTGATAAATTGTAAGAGTATCTACGCCATAGGGTTTTCTCAGCCGATGTCCCATTAACATAACAGCCGAACTGACCTCGAAGCTTACATCTATACAAAAAAAATTCCCTGGGTGAGTTCCAAGACGCCGGTTATTCGGTCTTTGGGTTGAAGCTGGGGAGACGAGACGGCGCCAGAGACCGCCCCGACTGTCAGGCGCCGCGTTTTACCAACTAGGGTAACACCACTGCAGATGAAACTTTGAACTGAATTATGATTTTTTCTTTTTATACTAACATGTGAATAAACTTGTTTCGTAGAAATTATGTAATTTTATATGTATTTTGTGCATTATTTCTATTACGTACTTTTAAAACGTTGTGTTTTTGTTAAGATAATAATGTTTATGCATTAGATATTAAAAACATAAAACTGTTATTATATATTAGATATTTAAAAAATACTATTCTCAAATTAGAAACATTCCCGTCCATGTAACTTCAATCAGCGAAAAAGTCTGCTTTGTTTCCAATACTGTTGTTTTAATTTTTCAAATGTCTTGCTTTTAATCAGTATTATGTCTGACACTGATTTCAAATTTTCATTGAGATTTAAAGTGAAATCTCCAAGAATATTTTTAGCTCTTTTATGTAGGCTCTTCAGTTATATTTAACGTTTTTGTTTTTCTTATTTCAGTATCTTCATACTTTCTTCTTTATGAATAAAGAATAATTAAATATATTTGATAAACTAAAATAATTTTTTTATTTCTCTACTTTATCGCTAATTTTATAGTTCCACTAGAAGATTGCCATGCTTGAAAATTGCAATAATTGCATAATATTATGTATAACAAAAAACTACACATCTTTAAGTTATGGTTGTAGCACTACCCTGTTTTGTTCCGACGTGACTTCTCCCCTGAATAAAATGTTTATTTGGATTTGCTTGTACGAGTACAAATATTATAAAAATATACGATGAGAATTTACGACATTCATATAATAATAAATAAGGTAATAAACTGTGGTCGCCTCAAGAGTTATAATAGCACTTTGTCTTAGTAGATTGAATGGAAAAGTTCATTAATAATAATTTTATATTATTGGATGAATACCAAACACAACGTAATGCTTATTCCAGATTAAAATTCACGTTAAGTGTGTGTTATTTTCCAAGAATTGGCAACGCGAAAGTGACGCATCGTAATTGACCTAGAATCTAGTATCAACTCTATTATGAACATGCTGAGTTAAATTGAACGCGTAACAATGAATCGAATACAGATTTTAGTTATTGTTATAACCCATAAAAAATTGATATGTTAAGTATACGAGTATTGTAATTTAGTAATGATAGTAACAATTATAAGGGGCTTTTCTTTTAAGGTAGGTAAATATTTTGTTTTAGTTAGGTGTACATCCACACAATACTTAACACGCATTATTTATACGTGGTAGAGCCATACTGTATCTATATTATGGTTGCGGCACGAATAGATCTGATCTACTTAGGATAGCTCCCTCAGACAGGAAAATATTTTACTGCGACGTAGTGGCGGCGACAGAAAATCCAGTCCCGTGTGTGTTGTATGAGAAAGCAAAGGGAAACAAAACAGGAGACAACTAAGCCACGGTTGCCAACCAAGCGTGACAACTATGAATGGGGAGGTTTATGCTTAACAATAGACTTTTGATATGTTAAATTAATGAATGAATGACATGCAGGGTTTCTCACGAAGCGACGTTTTACTTCACCGCCTAGCACGTAGTAAATCAGCACTCGAATTCGCAATTGACACTTTCATTGGGCACTGTAATTTAGCAGCACTTAGCCACAGATATTAATAATAAATAATATTAAAATCAACAATTATTAAAATCAAAATAAAAGTTTATTCAATGTTAATTTGATTTCTTCTTAAGTACGTGCGCACAAATAGCATTATTATTAATAATTGTTTTAAGATCATAAAATAGAAAATATTACTTATATTCTCTATAACTATAAACTGCATTTATACGAGTATAAATTAAAAAAATATCATTATTTTAAATTATTGCATATTAATCACTACTTATTAAATCAAATGCCATTAAAATATTCTGATTTTGTCATTTAGAGTTGCTAATCATTCCACGTGATTTGTGATTAGGTTATGTAACAGTTCTGCAGTTAGTTAGCTGGAGGGTCGCCAGAATCCGTTGTCCTTCAGATCCTTCCTGTGAGCGAGATAAGGCGGAGGCGACTGCCTGGCGCCACTCGATCTATACAAAACAAGCGTCTATGGACTGGAGCTGTGGGCATTTAGAGGTCATACGGTGAAAAATGTTTGTGGTATGAATTTTTGTAAACAAAAAGTTCTCTAAATATATCATACTGAATAGTGATTGTGTTGCATATTATATCTTTTGATTGTATCCGATATTAATTGTTTTCAAAAAAAGGAGTAGGCTTATAATTCGAATGTATGTTCTTTTTTTATATGTATGTTTTGCGATATCTTCGTCAATTGAGAACCTATTTAAATGATTCCTTTCTTATTTAATATTATATCCTTTGTTATTAAATATATATTTATTCTCAGTTGTAGTGCTATAACATGAATTTGGAGAAAACAATCCACAAAATTGCAAAATAGGGGTGAAGTTTTTAATGTAATTCTTTAGAGGTTGTGATATTCCTTACTCCGTTCAAAAGGGTAAAAAACAACATTTATTAAAAATTAAAAGTATGTTTTATATTTCAAACATGATCACAATCTCATTGAAATTTAATATTCTATTGATTAAAGTTCTAAATTTTAAAATAAAATTTCAGCCCAAAGGCTGATAAAATAGGGATTAAGTTTTTAACGTAACATTTAGACGATATTCTATCTAGTTGTTAACATAAACTTGTAGTATTCCTTAGTCTACTTAAAAGGGTAAAATAATAAAACTTTAAAAAAAGTAAAACGAATATCAAAATAATATTTTTTACTTACATACATATTTTTTCGATACACTATATATCTTAGCACAGACTTCTAAAGCTATTATTCAAATTAAAAAGACATAGAAATTATATTTTTATTTTAAAGTCGAATTTACTTTTTTTTGTATAATTTTTTATTTAAAACTGGGCCCAGGGCCTAGGGCCGTGGTAGCACAGCGCTCTCTGTATATTTCACAATACGCGAGCAACCCGGGTTTGATCACGGCCAGCAAATTTTGCAATTTTCATTTTAACTTTTAATTGCAATTTTTTGTGCTGATTTACCACGTGCTCAGTGATAAATGAAAACATCGTGAGGAAACCTGAATGCCTGAGAAATAAGAAAAGCAAACTATTTCGAAGAGATGTGAAGTTCGCCAACACGCATTGGGGTAGCGCGACGGTAAAACCGCGCGCGGCCCTAAAACCGTCCCCGAAATGAAAGGAGGCCTGTGCCCAGCATAACTTAACTTTAATTTTAATTAAAACTGATTCGGATACTACATTGATTCTTCGATTGATCGGAAAAATCCAACGATTTTTCGGTAAAAACGTTTACAGTACGTAATAATAATAAAGTTTACTTTTTCATTCGAGCAATTCAAACAAACATGCGGCTAATTAGATTTTAATTATAACGTCCCACAAACAAGTTCAGTCAATGTCATCGACTTCGAATTCTACGAACTGCAACCCGCAATTTCATAGAATTGAACTTGCAATTTCGTCACGTAGATTCCGAGTATAAATAAGCAAGCTACATAAATATGTTTACTCTGAGCGTAGATTCAAAAACGCCTTTATTGAAATATCAACAATAATTATTTCAGTTTCTGTTTATTCATTATTATAGTTTCTTAATAATCATGACTGTCACATATTTATGAAACAGAAAGTAATGATTATTAACACTGCTCAATCTTGTGCCATAAAGTTTTTTTTAATGTTTTGGCTAATAGATTAAAACTAAAATAAATCTAAGGGCGCGTTTATATCTATCCCCTCAGTTGTATGATTTATCGCACACTTTTTCCATATACAGTATTAGCAATAAGTTATACTTTATTTTGTGACTGCTAGAGCCTTCATTTCGGTCTCATAAGTAAACATCTTTGGTAACAGGAAAAAATAGAGTGAGAGGTGGAGTGCATTAGGACATATATTTTGTTTTCATTCATCATCATTACTGTCTATCACAATGCCACATCTGAATTTGCCCAGAGTGCTGCAAGTTATTGTTAAGGACCCAGGTGCATTTATCGCCTTCGCGCATGCTTTAACATGCCATTATTTTATCTAGTGTGACCTCCACATTGCACTTGCATATTGCCCGTACGGAGCTGAAGCTTGAGAAGTTTATACAAACTCCGAATGTGCGTGATGCCGTAAATACTTTATGGATTAACACTTACTTATAGTTCTTTGATGTTAGTGTGACTCCTATTATAGGAAACAATGTTAACGAAATTTTTTGATAGTGGCAAGTAACTACTAACTTGCTTATCGATTGCAACTCTGGTTATTTGTAAAGACCGACTATATTTGAAGTGTAAAAGAAACGTAGACCAAAAGTGAAACAGACTATTTCATTGGATTTTTGGATGGTGACTATTGAATAAGAAAATAATTGTTACCTGCATCTGCTTTTGCTACTACTTAAAAACAGATGAAGGGAGCGTTAAGGGGTTTTGTAGCTAATACAATAAGCTCTCCTAATTGACGGAGAACTTACTATTTAATATTTATTATGAACTAACCTTTTTGTTTATTTTTCTAAATTGCTACACCTATCTTAAATTCTCACCACTCCATGGATTAACTGGTAGTGATTACCTAGAGGTATTTTTATATAAATAAGGGTGACAAACGAGCACATAGTCCACCTGATGGTAAGTGGATATTGGACCCAGGTTTTCTTTCGATTAAGAATTAAAATGCAGATGCGTTGTCATTAAAAAGGGTATCCGTTTCTCTACACTCACTATATTAAAAATACAGCAGCATTAAGCTGATATTCACGCTGGTGTTCTGTGAGAGCGTGGTCCGTCCCCAGCCGAGCCAACCCATCCTATATATATATCCTATATATCATATTATATCACGTATAGAAAGTAAGAATTTATAAAATAAAAAATTAAATTTTATAAATAAATAAAAAAAAACCTGTCAGTCGTAGCACTGCACGTCAGAAATGAAAACTTCTTAGCTTCACAGCGTGACGGTCACGCGTGTTCAGTGCTCTTTCCCTACCCGAATGTGCCTAAAGAAGTTTTCACTTTAAAAGTTTCACTTCAAACATTTACATTAGTTTATATTATTCTGGCAACAGCATCTTTTTTATAGCATATGGGTGACAAACGAGCACACAGTCCATCTGATGGTAAGTGATTCCTGCGGCCCATAGACATCTACATCTATCCTCTATTACAAATCAAAATGCAGATGCGTTATCATACGTGAGCACTAAGATCATTAATAAATATATTAGTGATAAATACATACATACATAAACACTCACGCCTGTCACCCAGAGGGGTAGGCAGAGACTACGGACTTCCATTTGGCGCGATCCTGACACACCTCTCTCGCCTCTTTCACATCCATATATCTACGCATACACGCTCGTCGGTTAAGGGTACTCCTAATCTGGCCCATTTTCAATGTATCGCCGATCTGGTCGATAAACCTTCGTCGAGGGCGTCCCTTTCCGACCCTGCCGTTCACTTCTGCAACATAAATTTGCTTTGTCACTCTTTCCTCGTTCATTCTTTCTACGTGACCAAACCACCGAAGCATTCCTTTCTTAATCCTTGTCACAACGTCATCTTGCAAACCACACTTTTCTCTTATTACACTATTTCTCACCCTGTCATTCAGATTCAGCCCTAGCATACTCCTTAAGGAACGCATTTCTACAGCATTTATTCTACTCTCATGCTTAGTGATAAAATCTTAAAATAATAGGAAACTGCGGTTGCGAACTCGCCAGCAACTATGCAACTATGATAAACATTCTGCAACATTGTGAGACAACTATCATTTCGCACGGCTGCCTCATCTATCTTAACCGCCTCGACGGTCTAGTGGTCAAAAGCGCGACTGCTGACCATGTAGTACTGAATTCGAGCCTCTGGTCGGGGCACGATCAGTCATTGGATTTTCTGTCAGGAAACTCTTGGTAGCAGTCCAGAGTCAATATATTATCTCTATACTTTTTCTTCCGTTTACACTTCATAGTTTTCTTTTAAATTTAATCTAAAATAATTAAATATCGACAAAGTTGCGGTTAGTTTTAAGTACTAAAACTGTATCAACAATTTTTTTAAGCAAACGTTACCTCCACACTAGGATTTTCTCCTGTATGATGTGAAGGGCAGTTTACATACATATATTACACAAGTAAAAACATCCAGACAATTATTTTTAGGCCATACAAATACTTTTTCCGGATTTGAACCCGCAGCCTTTAGCGCTGCAACTAATTACTAAGCCACTGCGCCACGGAGTCGTCCTTCACTATACTTTAAAATGTTAACTTCACCTTTTTTTTTACTTTATGTACCATTTAATTAGATAATAATGATATTTTAATATATTGTCCTTAATGTGCTTTTCCAAACGTGTACTGTATCGCTCACATCATAATCAATCGACCCGTTGTTACGAAGTTGGTTAGGCGTAAATAACTGTTACCACGGCTAACCGGGCTTGTTCGTGTATTAATAGGCATAGAGTGAAGTGTAAGGCTTCGGTAAGCATAATGTATCATAATTTCATTATTGTCCTCAAAGTGTGATGAGTGTTCAAAAGCGGATCAAATGAATTGTTAAAGAAGTATGCGCACTTAAAATTATTATTGTACTTAGGTTCATAATCCCTTCTCTACAAGTAAGGTATTTTAATTGCCGTTTCATCACGTGAGCTATGTTTAATATGGCAGTATCGTGCTCTATTATTAATGAAGGATTAATAAATGGAGTGAATTATAATAGGGTTAGGTTAGGCGATCTTAACGTGACAAAATGAATCACGAAATTCTGTTACGTTATGCCATAAGCTAATAAAAAAGTAACGGAGAGGTTATTTTGTCTATAAAGTAAATTAAGAGTAGAAGGATTCTTGTTTTAGGTTTTTCACAGGAGTACAATAAATATAGGGGCGAGGAGGGGGGGGGGGAGAAGGAAGCCTTACTAGTTGATTATACTTGATAAATATAGATCAGTATGACCCGTATAATTCACACCAGTAGAAGTACCAGCTTTCAAATAAAAAGAGAATCGCCAAAATTGGTTCACCTAGAAAAAAGTTCTGAGGTAACGCACATAAAATAAATACAGTTGAATTGAGAACCTCCTCCTTTTTTGAAGTGGGTTGAAAATAAAAAAAGTCTGCGTTACTGGCAGAGTACCCGATACAGTCCAACGGACCAGTAGGATGAAGTGATATTGGGTTGGATATAAATATTTAAGAACTGACAACTGATGGGTAAGAATAATTCTCGAGTAGTACCTTAACCTTAGTGTAAAACTAGATAAAACAATGACCTCTCTCTTAAACTGATCTTTTTTAATGAAGTTTTGTAAAAATCTTAAAAATAATCTGAAAAACACGGATTACTTTTGATTAAAATATTTAGAACACTGCAGTGTTGCAAATTCTGAAAATAGAGATAATCTGCTCACAAGCACTTGTCAAGGTCAAAATATTCTTATTTTGACCTTGACAATAATAAAAATATAAAAATAGAAGTATTATTAAAAATAATATATTAATCATCATTATAGATGCGTCGGCGTTAGGGAATTCACTGCCCCATATCATCCCGTAGTTGCCGTAAGAGGTGACACAGTGAAATTTAAACATATTGGACAGTAGTATCTTTCTGCTAACAATTCAAAATTATTAAAAAAAAGCGGTTGCAAACTCATACCCAGGTGCCAGGAGCCAGGGCGACAGCTACCCACTCTACCCATTTTTCCAATCTATATAATGAACCCTCGAATCTTAAACATATTACTGCAATGAGAGCTAATAATTTTCTGTTCACCAGATGTCGCTAGTTGACACTGAGGTAAAGTTTTTTGTTACACACTGTAATTTAATTGAGAAGTTGTTTTTTAATAAAAGTTGATCAGTTTCTAGAGTATTATATTAATACCCAAAACAATGCGTCAGTGGTTTGCTCTTTAGTTTTATTTGCACATTTTTAACTTTTTTTTCATTTTTATACTTTTATGAATATCTGTGGTCTGGTTTATTTATTTTTAATGTTATTAATATAAAATATAAGTAATATTACAGAAAGAAACAATAACTTTTACATTTTCCGAACAAATTAACTTCCCCGCTATAAAATCTGTCAAATATTATACCTCTTTCTCTTTCTAGTGGCGCCGCCCTGGTGGCAGAAAACGTCGTGGATGCCCCCATTGTTACAGTTTCGAACTTTTTAAGTAGAAAATTAAATTAACACATTCACTGTTCGACAAGAGACACAATAATAAGACAATAGCAATGTACCATATGTGGCTCGTGGGACAGGAAATGGGTTAAGAAAGTATACAATATTTACAGTGATGCGGATTTTCTGTGCAACCCTTTAATAGGACCATTCCACGCCCGAGGCGATGAACCCGCCCGAGTTCAGTAAAAAAGTACACGACGAACAGTGCCGTGATTACGTAACCTTCGATAGTAGTAGAGGTGGTAGAGATATTGAAAAATGCGTTAAGAAACCTATTCGTTCTTTATAAATGTTGGTGACATGTATTAATAATTTATAAATAATAAAATAATTAAAAATGTATTAAATATACACGTGAGTGACGTTAAGCTAAAGTAGCTCACAAATCATAGACAAGTTCGCAAGAATGGGCTTGACTTATTAGTTTATCGTTTAAATTGATTAGTGTAATTTAGTGATTTACAGTACGAGATGCATCTGGCCTTATAGACATTTATTTTTATTATGATAGACAATTCTCCCCGAAAATTAATGCAAGTGTAGACTTAGGGCTGATTTTTCAATCGTCAGATAAGTTATCCATCAAATACATTATAACCTGAGCAAATATAAAAGTTAAATAATTGAATTATTTTGTTCATACAACTGTAATTTTTAATTTGTTTATATTGTGTTCTACGAGTAAGTTTTTTTTTTTGCATATTATAAAATATATATATAGATACTGTTAACCAGAATATTTCGTAATTTAGTATTAAATTAAAAACAATCAGGTTCAATGGTCTGTGTAATGGAGATAAATAAAAGTAAAGTTATATCGTATTATATACATGCCCCATTGCTGGTCATAAGCCTCCCCTCATATCTGAGAGGGTTTTAGGGCAAAGAAATGTCCGCCGCACTACCCCAATTTGTATTGGCGTACTTCGAAAATCTTCGAAATATTTTTTTTAAATAATATATTAACATATCCATGAGGACAAAAAAGAATTAAATGCGATGAAAACATACCGCTAATCAATAAACAAATAACTAATTTTGAAAAAAAGTACCATTTTTCAAAATAAAATTAATTTTAAATTATAATCCAAATCAAAACAAAAATTATTTAGATTTAGAATGGCCAGTACTGCAGAACGAACATATCATAGGTAAAGACTTATTATAAAGCTTATAAATGTTACTTACATTTATTATTGTAATATAATAGATTTGTATTCCAATTATTAAATACCTTTTGAAAAGATTCAAAAGGTAAATAAAATATTAAGAAGAGTTTTAATAAATCTAATGAGGTGCGACGTTTTTTTCGAACCAGTGGTAATTAAACAAAAGAGTGACTTTCAATAAGTATTATTTATAATCTATATTGAATAAAAAAGTTTCTGTTTCTGTTTCTGACTTTTTAAAGACATTATTAAGCCTTTACTTTGCTTAATGTTTGAAATGAATGTATTTTAACTTTAATCTTAATTATGCATATAAAATGTTAAAAATAGTGCATCTATGATATGTTACCTCACGACGTTTTCCTTCACCACCGAGCACGTGGTAAATCAGCACTTAAAACTGTAATTAACAATTTAATTGCGATCGAACCCGGTTTCTCACGTACTGTGAAGTTTGCAGCGTGCGCTATGCCCCTGAGCTGCCACGGCAATGGAGATAAATGCTTTATACAAATATATCATAAACATGGTTATTATAATAATCTTAATGCTGCTGTGTTTCGTATGGTGAGTGTAGAGAACCGGAGACCCATTTTACTGGAAAAGAGGCATTCCATTTTAGTCATCACGGTTGACAACGCATCTGCATTTTAATTCGCAAACGAAGATAGATTGTAGACGTCTATGGGCCACAGCAACCACTTACCATCTACGTGCCTATGTGCTCGTTTGTCACCCTTATTCTATAAAAAAAGTAAAGAGATTTTTGTGGATCAATATAAGTTTATAACAATACTTTGTAATTCCAGCACAGTTAACAATTTATGATATACTCAGACTTTTCACCATGTTTAACAGAGACACAAAAATATTATACATTTTGAGGTTGTTATATTAAAGAAGTAGGTTCAATGCAACCGTTATATGTAGTTATGATTATCAAAATATTTTGAATAATGTTTTAATACGGGTACTAATTTTCTCATACAAACATACGATCATAAAATCGTTTATGTCAATGCAGCTTCTTTTTTATTGTTTTCGGACTAACAGCTTACCTCGTGGTAAGTGATTACTAGTGAGAACTAGGACGGAATGCCACACATCTTCTTATTATAATTATTCAGTTTAATAACAAAACTGCTGAGATAACTTTAGGCATACGCGAATGTTAATACGGTCAATACGGTCGCCTTTACAACATCACAAAATGCAGTTGAAGATCAAATTCAACGTTAAACATCAAAATCTACACCAGTTCTCAAAAACAAGATCTTCTCATTCGAAACGAGGTGCATAGTTGAACGATGTCTTGTCGGGTTTCATTTATGGTAACTAACACTCAGTTGCTTAGTGATGTTATTGACATGTATGGTCGTGTTTATAAGCTATTTAGGCATAATATATTTACATCACTTCATTTTCCTTATCGGAATAGATTTGATTAGATTGCTTCTATAGCCATGATAACTCTCATATTAATATTTGATATATTGGTAACTTGTTGTTTGTTTCAATATTCGGTTAATACGTCGTGTAATACGCATGGTATTAAAAAGAAACAAGCTCATACTATCGTGCACATGCTGGTGGTGTATATGTGGTATGTAATTGTTTTCCAATGTTAACATCACCTGTAGGTAGAGCACCCTTTTATTATATTTATTTATTTATTGAGGACCTTCAGCAAAAGGTAGACAGTATTTGGTACTCTAATTAATCACCCCGATTACTAGTTAACAAAAATTAAAATTAACGTTCACCTTCAACTACAGGAGATATTCATTATCTAGGGCTAAGTTGCAGCAACAGCAACATTGCTCCATTGTATTTTATATAAAGCAAAAGTGACAAAAAATAACAATAACTAATGAGAAAAATTGAAAACCAAAAGATAAACCATTAAAAGATTAAAAAATTACAAAAAAACAAGCTGGTATATTGTTTATAGTCTTCGTATTCATACAATTCAGTACCAGATGTTGTATGAATAGTATGGTGGCCGGATATGACTGACAGCGTCTAAAACAGCTGTTTGGAAGACTGTTACTCATGTACGGTTCATTTTTTTTTGGTAATCTTATTGTATTGCATTTGTGCGTGGTAGAACCACGCTGTTGCTATAGTTGTAAAATGAATAGGTCGGCTCAACCGGGGCAGGACCACGCTCTCACAGAATACCAGCGTAAAAGAGCAGCTTAATGCTGCTGTTTCGTATGATGAGTGTAAAGAACCGGAGACTCTTTTAACTTGAAACAAGGCATTCCTTCTCAGTCCTCAGGGGTGATTTAACGCATCTGCATTTTGAATCTTAAATGAGGATAAGTGTGGATATAGACATTCACACTTATCAGCATAGGGCCACAGCATCCGCTTACTATCAGATGGACTGCGTGTTCGCTTTTCACCCTTATTCTATTAAAAAAATTGTATACAAAGCCTAGGCACTGCAGTGTTATATCCAAGGTTTGTTCTAGAGGCAGAAAATTTTGTAAACTACGTCAAGTATCTACACTTATGGCTAACCTTATGGCTAAGACTCTGACCATCGTCAAATATATTTACATTATATACAATTTGGTACAATTATGAGAGTATGGTATTTTGCCGTTACCAAACCGTCTGCCCAGAAAAGTATAAAATTAAGGAATTCAAACATTGACAAAAACTAAAAGGACTCTGTAGAACAAAAGATTGCTATTCATGTAGGCCAACACATAACACCTGCCAACTAATGAATACCTTGTATCGATTAGTGTTGCAAGGTGGTTTATGACGTCAACACATAATGTGTTCATATTCGACCATGTACTTTTGAGTCCGTGCAGACAAGCCCTTCATTGTAACTAGAGGTTGCATGTTTTTAATATTTTATAGTGATAGTTGGTGTAATAAAAATATGCAGGCATTATCTTTAAAAAAAATTAATAATCAAAAATTGCTTAGTAAGGGTTATTATGATACAAAAGTATAATAACCCTTCTACACGTACATGATTGATAATAACCCCTGAGAATGAGGTGATCGCTACCATGCTGTTTCTAAATGTTTTCGTACTAATGTATAAAATGATATATTGTAAATTAATTTTATTTAAAAAAGTTCCGCTAGATTTCTTGCTGATTCTTCACAGGACAGAGGTATTTTTTCGAATCAGTGGTAAAAGTAAAAAATTACTTACAATAAGTATTCTTGATATATAGATTATATTGAATAAAAATGATTCTGTTCTATTCTAATAACGGATGTTTCTTTTGTAGAATAGAATGATAAACTAGCACTCAGTCCACCTGATGGTAACTGGTTGCTGTGACCCATAGACATCTACATCTATCCTCAATAAAGAATCAAAATGCAGATGCGTTGTTACCGTGAGGACTAAGATGGAATATCTCTTTTCCAGTAAAAACTCTATACACGTTGCTATTTCACGTTGGTATTCTGTGAGAGCGTGGTCCTTCCCCGGTCGGGCCGACCCATTCCTGCTACAACTATACTACTAATATATAGCTGCTGTATGGCTCTACCACGTATGATGTTTAGATTCCTATTATATATAAAATGACAATGAAGCCTAACATATTTTCTTAATACTACATATTTTTAGTGATTTATAGACTTATAAACTGATTTTGAATAAACTAATATTCGCTTACGTTTATTTATAATTACTTAATGTTTACACGAATTTGCCATTGTGATATAATTATTATTTAACATGTGCGAACTAGTATATTTATCTCATTTTTAAGATGGAATCACAATTTGTTATTATGTTATGTACTATTTAAATTATATTAATGAAAATTTTTAGTTTTAAAATTATTATTAGTAATTTGCATATCGTACCTTTGCCGACGAAATATGCGAATATGTAAGTAATTTAACAACAACCTACCGTATTTCTGCAAATAAATGTTATTTCATTTTATTTCCTTTCATAGTATGATTAAATTATGATATTTATATAAAAATTAAAAATAATTTACAATTATTTGCTTGTTTTAATACGAATAAAACCTGACATAGCTAGTTGGCACTGCACTGATAGTGTGCCGGGTGGCAGGCATCCTACCAGAAGAGCATTTTTGACTGATCCAACACGTGTCCTCACATTTCACTTGTTTTCGAAATGTTTTCAACTTCTGCTTATTTGAAACTCCGAGCATTTATTTGGCTCCGTGGCGCATTGGCTTAGCAATGAGTTGAATCCCACACGGAAAAAGTATTTGTATGGCCTATAAATAATTGTTCCGGGGCTGGCTCTAACTACCTCCACGACACTGGAGAAAATCTTAGTGTGGAGGTAACGTTAAAAAAGAAAAAATATAAATACATAATTATAATCGATAATATTCGATTATTCTGTAATATGATTTAATATTTTAATTTGTTTGACAAATATAAGTTAGAGGAAAATTAAATTTAATCAACGTACAACCACTAATAATGTTTTATGTTCATATAATTTTAATATCTTTCAATACAGATTTCAAATAAAGGTTCTCTGCAGTTAGTGGGACAAAAATGAATCGCAGCAACGTATCGACTCGGGTATCGGATATGGAGCAATTTCCCTCCAAAAATGACCACCGCACATTCGACAGCGATATTGTCGAACGGTATGCGAACTGTGAGCAGATTTATCTTCGATCTCACAGAAATAGCAGTTTATCGTTATTCTATTAAATGATAAAAATGTATCTCGTGCAATTTATACTGTCTATACAAAATAAATATGTATGGTTTGATATTTACCACGTCCAAGTACAAATCGTGATGAGGAAATGCATTAAATTTATTAAAATTATTTGATGTGAAGTGTTTACTTGATCGGAAGTCCACTAACACGTATTGGGATAGCGCATGGACTCTTTCCAAAATCCTTACAGAAACAGAAGAAGGCTTATATCTAGCAGTAAGACATTTAAGGTGAAGGAATCACTTACAATTTTTGTCACTCATATGTTTCTTATTCTACATAACACTGCTGGTACAGGCCTCACATTCCAAGGAAGATTTTATGAAAACTTTACGTTTGATAGGTGACATATGAGTCGGAGGAAATCACAGCACTAATCGTCTTGCACTTTAAACATGACTTTACTTTTTTGTCAATGCAGCTGCAGGTGACATTAAAACGATGTTTCATTCATAATTCATCTAGATCCAGTAGATATCGCGCCTAAACGAACAGAGTGAGTACAGATAATATGTACCATTCACCAAATGCGTTTACTGCATTTAATTTAATTTTTATAAATATGAAAATGTTTTATCATCATCATCATCATTACAGCCCTTCGCAAGTCCACTGCTGAACATAGGCCTCCCCCAAGGAATGCCACAAAGCACGGTCCATCTGGGGGCCGTATGCTATTGCTCATGGGTATATTGCCATAGTTGCCACGCTTGGCGAGCGGGTTGGCAACCGTAGTTTTCTTATTGTTGGTTTGCTGTTATCAGAAAGATGCTGCTGCCCATCCTCTGCCTCAGTTTCCCTATGTCACCTCTTACGACACCCACGGGAAGATATGGGGTAATGAGTATTCTTACCCGCCACTACACGGGGGAGGAAAATGTTTTATACAATGTGATAATAAGTGGAAATTATCATCGCATGTATGTAATGTCGCTACAAATCTGTATCAAAAATGTAATTATACTTAATGACATATTGTTAAACGGTGTGTAAGTATGAAAAAGTTACTTTGGTCCCAGCAATTGCCGAGAAAAGTGATATGTATTGAAGTGGGAAGAATTTTAAAAAAAACAACGTAATTTCATCCTCAAAGATGTTTCGGCGGGCACTGGCCGGGGCGTCTGCGAGTTCTTGAACTCTTCGAATTTTTTTTTCATAATATAAAAATCAAAACTATTTGTAAAATCTAGGCTTTTTATTTGATACAGGCTTTACACGGTTTCATTAAATTAACCCTGTCTAACTTTGTCCGTGTGTTTAACAAAATAATTTTGTTTTTGCATAGTAATTACAATTAAAATTAGTAGGTACCATAGGATTTCAATAAGCATTATTTTAACTATTTCGTTATATTAAAATCCTTTCTATCTATTCTAAAACTAAATTAAATTTATTTGTTTTTCCAAGCAAGAAATTAAAATTATAAACCACCGATGCACAAGCAACAGAAACTTCGCAAGTGTATGTAATTTTTTTAAAACACTTAAATTACCTAAAGTTATTATTAATACCAATTGTTGTTGATTCTTAAACATAGATTATCCAGTTAAGAAATTTATTAAATAATTTTTCAACATGTATTAAAGTAAACAATAATTTTATTGTATGTAATTTTTTTCCTTTAGAAACTGAAACTAATGTCTCATCATGTAATATTGTTCAAAAAGTACATTGTTTTTGAGTGTTGTATGGAATTAATTAATATGGAGAATAAATAAAAATTAATAAACTACTAAAACTATTACTATTAAACCGTTTATTGGCTATGTAAGAATATCCACTACCCCATATCATTCCGTGGGTGTCGTAAGAGGTGACAGAGGGAAACAAATCAAGAGATGGGCAGCAGAATTTTCCTAATAACGACTGAAAATAAAAAAAACTGCGGTTGCCAACCCGCTTGCCAAGCGTGGCAACTAAGGAAAATATCCCTCCTATGAGGCAATTTATGAAGGAAGCCTATTTTCAGCAGTGAACTTTAATAACCTGTAATGGTAATGGTGATATAACTACTGAAGAGTACATGATTGATAATAATACCTGGGAATGAGATGACCGCTTCCGTGCCGTTTCTGTTTTCATATTTATGGTACAGAATATTATATTGTAAATTAATGTTTAAAAATGGTTCCGCTGGTTTTATTGTTGGTTTTTTCCAGGAAAGAGGTTATTCCGAATCAGCAGTAAAAGCAAAATTAACTTTCAATAATTATTCTTGTAAACTATCTATATCTATAAAAATAAATAAAATTGAAGTGTCTGTTTGTAATGTCAAAATTACAGCTTTTTACTAAATGCATATGAAAGTATATACGGTACTAATGATAAAAATAATATTTTAAAGTTTTTGTCTGTCTGTCTGTCTGTCTGTCTTTTTGTTCCGGCTGATCTCCGAAACGGCTGGACCGATTTTGACGTGATTTTCACTGGTAGAGAGCTGATGTCACAAGAAGTAACTTAGGCTACTTTTATTTTAGAAAAAGAATTAGGATTTCGCGCAAAAACTTAAAACCCCTAAAAAGCACGCGGGCGAAGTCGCGGGGAATAGCTAGTCTTTATCTATAAAAATTACGTGTCACATTGTTTGTCCGCGATGAACTCCTAAACTACTGAACTGATTTCAATGAAATTTTGCACGCCATGTGCAGTTTGGTCCAACTTGAGCGATAGGATAGTTTATATCCCGATAAGTGACCCTCAATTTTTTTTTATTGCTAATCTCAGGAGTTTTTTAGGAAAGCAAATGGTCGTCGGAAAGGGCAGAACAACTTCTGCCTGGTCAGCTAGTATGCAATAAAAGTTATTCCATTT
Source organism: Parnassius mnemosyne (assembly GCA_963668995.1). Lineage (NCBI taxonomy): Eukaryota > Metazoa > Arthropoda > Insecta > Lepidoptera > Papilionidae > Parnassius > Parnassius mnemosyne. The sequence goes on from CAVLGL010000115.1 coordinate 13,555,805, forward strand.
TATCTATCCAATTAGTAGAATAGTTGTAGCACGAATGGGTCGGCTCGAACGGGGAAGGACCACGCTCTCACAGAGTACCAGCGTCAAATAGCAGCTTGGCTTGAGTTTGGTGACAACGCATCTGCATTTTGATTCGCAAACGAGGATAAATGTAGATGTCTATGGGCCACGGTAACCACTTACCATCAGGTGGACTGTGTGCTCGTTTATCACCCTATCCTATAAAAAAATATATTAACAACTTATTTAATTTATATAACAAATCAAATCTTAACTTCAAAGCGAACTGATAAGAGAGTCTGCTGTTTGCAATGCATGTTGCAGTGAATATAGCCACTAGAGTCAGGCTCAGGCCCGCTATAAATTAGATTATAGTTGCAAGCTTCTGACTCACAAGCACATCGTGCGTCTTCTATAGTTGGCATTTACTTGGTTTTGTGTAATGTTACTACAACAAAGCCTGGGGGCCTTTAGAAAGTAAATAGGAGGAGGTTTTATATTCGACGATTAAAATTATTCTTTCTTTTTAAATAGGGTTCTTCAGGGTTGGTCTCATATAAATATCATGATATATATTTTTCCCCTGGAGTTAAATAATAAGTAAAAATTAAAGAGCAAACCACTAAAGCATTGTTTTGTGTGTTGATTGAATACTCTAGAAACTAACAAGTTTATTAAAAACTAACTTCTCAATTAAATGACATTGTGTATGTAACAAAAAACTTTACCTCAGTGTCAACTAGCGACATCTGGTGATCAGAAAATTATTAGCCCTCATTATCCCTAAATGAAATGTATAAGCTTACTACAAAAATTAAATTACTTAAATTACATAATTTTCGCTTAATAGTTTTTGAAGTCAGTGCTATGACAAAGTGTATCAAAGAAGAAAAACCCCTACTTAAAAAGCCAGTTACCAGTCCACTGCTGAATATAGGCCTCCCCCATAGATTGCTTGATAGGGGGATATTTGTCATAGTTGCCACGTTTGGCAAGCGGGTTGTCAACCACAGTTTATTTTTTAATTTTAGTCGTTTTTGGGAAGACGCTGCTGCCCATCTCCTGATTTGTTTCCCTCTGTCGCTTCTTAGGACACCCACGGGATGATATGGGGTAGTGGATATTCTTACATCGCCACCATACGGCAAAGCTAGTACAGTCGGCTTTTAATGATTACTAAAATTTTAATTTTTAGTGTAAAATAACAAGTGTACATATATGATTTGTATTAAAATATTGTATTACTGCTGTCAGGCCAAGGACCCTGAACTCGTGCCCCATGTGCAAACAGAAAAGCACTCAATCATTTTAGTCTAGCTATAGAGTTGTAACTCAATCTTAGCGTATATACAATGTTGTGTTTGAGACACAAATATGATCACATCACATCTAACCCCGACACCCACAATTGTTTTATTGCACATATACTGATTCCGGCTGGAATTCGAACCAGGACTAGTGGTAAAAAGAGAACAATATAGTCGTATTTGATTTACGAAGTACTGTCACAGTATAAAAATGTACAGTTAACATATTTGTTATTCTCGCACCGCACGGAGATAACTTTTTTTTCTCGGATGCGCAGCGAGAACTATTTACCCGTAAGTACTAACCTCACCGCGCAGGTGTATGGGCGCCCAGCTCACAAATTGTTCGTGGTGTTGTGCACCTTCAGCTCGTGTTTGTTGTTTTTTCACTCACGGATATATGCGATAGGTAATACCGAGATATTTCGTGCCATGCAAGTGAAAAGTTACAACTTCTGGATAAATCACTCACTACGTCATCATGCATCACATGATTCATCAAACTGTGAATTCACCTCAAATTAAAAATATCTTCAGTATCTGGGCATGATATGGGTAATAAATTCCATAAAACGGAATTATATTACTATTGGGGTAATATTACAAATGAATTCTAAATAATTCTGTCAGCGGCACAATGTCCTCCAGACCGAATTTCGGTCAGGGCGGCCAGCCTCAACAGAGACTATCCATCTGCATAGGACAGGATTATAGTACTCAAATATATGTGTAGGCACAGGTGCACTACTCTCTCACTCTCATAGTCCGATAGGTCTGTAATACGGCACGACAGGAGAGAGATCAGGCGCAGGACCAACGGTCTTACGTGATTTCCGAGGCATGGGTGTGAAACGCTACCAACTTTCAGACTCCGGACTGCAACTGAGAATTTTTGACAGAAAAACTCAATTACCGATTTTGACGTGACCCGGGGTTGAACCCGGGACCTCATTACCAGTAATGCGTTCACAATCGCTAGACCAACGAGGCAGTCAATCAGCGATATATACTTGACTAATATTGGAACAATAAACGGACCTTTAAATCAGTTTCGTGCAAAAATGTATCCCGAATTAAATCCTAAATGCTTAAGTGACAGAAGCTTTGGCCGACGAGTGAAGATGGGAGCGAAGAAAATGAAATTTAAAACTGTATAAATTTTCAATTTCACTGTTCATACTAAATCGATATTTATAATTTATTTTCACTTGTAATATATGTTCCTTATTTGTTTGAAGCTAATTGCAGATGTCCATGGGCATGTAGCTATTTAGCATCAGGTGGACTGTGAGTTCAATTGTTAGTTCGGTTTTATATAAAAAATATTTTACTCGTGATTTTTTGACTTTTGAAAATTCCATGGTATTTTGTCTAACAAAATAAGCCAATAGGCCAGCCAATTAAAGTCATAGAGTATGCTTGTTAAGTTACACAGATTTATAGGTCTTCAAATTGATAAGGTATTAAATTAAAATATTACTCGTAACGGACTAACGATACAATTAGTACGGGAACTATGATAATCGCATCGCACCAGCTTATAATAACAAGTAATAGACCCCGTACTGAACGTGTTAGTTATTGATTCCTCTCTATACATCCATAGTATAATGAAGAGTGCGATAACTTGAATTCCTAAATTGATTTATTTTTAAATTTCTCATTTTCATAGCGAATTTTTAGTTCCATCGCTGGACTAAATACATGATTATAACTTTCTATACCATTGTATATACAGCGAACGTTATGATATTTTTTATATAGCAGAGGGGCCAAACGAGCATGCAATCCACCTGATAGTATAAGTGATTACCGCTGTCCATGAACAACTGCAATACCAGGGGAATTGCAAGTGCGCTGCCGGCCTTTTAAAAATAATTAAGCTCTGTTCTTGAACGTCCCTTAGTCGTATTATTGTCTGGTCACTATGAATGATACTCGTCAAATCAACATATGCAAAAACATAAATTGTTAGTTTTTGGGTCTTATCGAATGATTGCCCTTGACCAAAAACTAAATTAAACTGCGTCTTATTGCGAATTGTTACTTTCCTTAAAATTATAAATCCTAAGCCTAAATGTAGCTCATAGTGCTTACCAGGTACTTATCATTGTGCCAACTCTACAATCAATGTCATTAACTAGATTTTCCTTATTTATTATAATAATAAATTAATTCATAATGGCCTTATTTGTGAAGGTGTTAAATAAAAATCCTTTTTTTAAAGACTCTCGTTTCCTGTGTTCTAACAGAACGTATATCGTACTTCCGATCTTACCGCAAAAGTCTTATACCGTGTTAGGACTGGTAAAGTGTCACTGTGTTTGCGTGAATAATCTTAGCATAATATTCACTGGCCAGTTGGTAGCTTGCGATTATTCGGGACCAGAATCATCAACAAAAAAATCTTTGCCCATGTTAATTCTTTTACTTATATCAAATGTGAGTATAATATTGTAATTATATTTTGTAAATAATTGTTTAGTAGTATTATCCGATCTAATAACTAAGTAGGAAAATAGGTAAATTTTAGATTCGACTCAATAATGAAATGCTTCTATGGCTCAAAACATTGTATTTAACTATTAATATTAATTTTAAGTAATATTATAAATATATATATAAAAGCGTGGAATGGTCATGTAGAGTATCCACTAACCCATGTCATCTCGTGGGTATCGTAAGAAGCGACAAAGTGAAACTGAGACAGAAGATAGGCTGTAGAATCTTTCTCTTTCTTTCTTTCAAAATCCTCCTGTGATTTATAGGCTCTAATGGCTGTAGATTAGTCGTGTGCTGGCGGCGTAAGAAAATTCGTAACTTTGTATCATTCCGTCATGAGTGTCATGAGAGTATCATGAGAGGGAATTATGGGAAATGACAAAAAAAACTTATAGCTTTCGATGGTAGGCGTTTTATCCTGACTACTACTGCGATCTGCAATTTGCTTATCTAACGTGTCTATAACGGAAGAGGCCCATGTCTAGCAATGGAGTTTTATAGACTGATGAAGAAGATATAGAAATAATATTAAATGAAACTAATTTTTACGGATTTTATCGCGTTTAATTTAACTTTTTATTTCCCAACGTTTCGGATGCTTTAAAGCACCCATGGTCACGGTAGGAGACTAAGGTGTTTGATATCCCGATGTGTTTGTTAGCCCGGCTACCTTTAGTTTATATGTTAATTTTGGGGATAAAAAAGTTAAATTAAATGCGATAAAACCCGTAAAAACTAGTTTCATTTAATATATAGCCTTCGCGTAAATATAAGAAATAATTATAGAAATAATATCTTAATTAAAAAGAAAGATAAGAAAACCTTCTGGGTTACATATACAGAAATATTTCTAATCAGTTTACAAAATAAGAAAATATTTTTACTTAGAAAATTATTTTAAAAGAAGGCAAAACAACTAAAAATTTTGTGATATAGCAAGAAGTGAAATATTTTACTACTCAGGATGAAGCTTTAGGTTTATACCTTCTCTCGATAATTTTAATGAAGTGTCATCACATTTCTCTTTGTCAACGTACAAGAAAACGCCAAAGTGTTTACATGACGAAACCAAAGAGTCATTGCTGTGTAAGGAAAGGTGCACTAAGTTCAGACGTTTTTTGGTTCAAAGACCGCACTTGACCAAAAAAGTGTTTGGTTGGTTGTTGACATCCTTATGTCTTTTAAAAAATTACTCACTAATGCGAACTTTTTATCCTAATGCTTTATAACATTTGTCAATAATAATGTTATAAATCTTCATCATCATCATCATTACAGCCCTTCACAAGTCCACTGCTGAACATAGGCCTCCCCCAAAGAATGCCACAAAGCACGGTCCTGAGCCACCTGCATCCATCGACTTCCTGCATGTCTTACCAGGTCGTCATTCCATCTTAAGTTAATGATATTTAAAATATATTTTATATTTAATACAAACAACTTGTAGTAACAATTATATAATGCCATCTACTACTGGACACAGACCCATATTCATTTCTTTAGGTTTTTAAGGCAGAATGGAACCCGTCGGGCTGTCTCAATGCATATTGAAAGACGAAAAATATATATTTTTTTAATTTATTGGATATGCAAGCTTTCTAAACATGTTTCATAAACATTTTTTCAATACCGAGCACTTAAATGAAATCATTAATTTATTTGATATGAGTTATGTAATTTCTAAATCTTTACTCTAGCCCATTTTCAATGTTCTTTCAAATTATCTGTTGTCTTTTGATATGTAAACGTTAAAACTATAGTTAAGTGCATTGCTTGATGATTTATCACTTTTTTCTGCCGACTTCAAAAAGGAAACGGTACTTAATTCAACTGTATGTTGTTTTTTATGTGTGTTACCTCATAACCTTTTATAAGTGAACCGATTTCGATCATTCTTTTTTTATTTGAAAGCTGGTGCTTCACATGTGGTCCCATATGAATTTGATCAAGGTCTGACCAATAGTTTTTGAGTTATTCTTAATAATTTATATTGAAGTCGGTTGTATAAAATATTTAATTTAAAATTATAAATGTTTTCAGAGTTTCCTTTCCTACAATTAATTCAACTATCAATGAACAAGATTTTGAAAACGTAGTGTAGTTTTTTTATAGAAATAAAACGTATGCCTGTAACGTCTGCCCCAATTAAGTCCAATTTCTACGGCTAGTTCGCGTTTTCTCTACACCACGTGCTCGGTTCAGGCCCGGGCGATTGCGTTAAAATAAATATTAGTAGCGTATTTTGGAACGCAGCTTTTCAGTTAGGTCTAAACCTGTAAGAGGGAAGGAGACGAAAGAATGTAGAGTTGAAGGTGAGAGTGAGACGTGACGCTTTTATCGGATCGATAGCCGCAGCCGCAGAGTGCCGCTCGTGTGACGTCACGGACCCGTCTCGTCATCTTGACTCTGAAGAAATTGTCACTACATTTTGTATAGGCGACTGAACACCATTATCGGATGTTCGACAGGTACTGTTTTGTTGATCGCTTGTCCTCTAGATTTATGTATTTACGGTAAATGGAGCATGAATTAAAATATTTTTTCTATCCAAACGAAACAAAGCCAATGTTGGAAGAGCTTTTATTACTTAAACCATTGTAATAATGTGAGAGTTAAGTGGCTATAGAACTAATTAAAATGAATTTTACTTACAAACTCTATTTTGTAAATACAGATTTAACAAAATTGATTTTTGTTGTGATTTAGAATAATTTTATTACTATTTTAATGCTTTTTGATGTTCTACCAAAACTAATTTTACAGAAATATGAATCATCTTCATGAGATACATTAGATTAAACTTACATTTCCGTAGCAGTTTGGACTGCTACGGCGTAGCACTTATATACAAGCTTCATGTTTTTGGTTAAGGGATATTATAGACAATAGATATTGTAAAGTTTTGTTTCAAGGATTATATTAAAGATAAAAAGAAAGATATCTAGGATTTTTAAAGATAAGAAATATATAAGTTAAGCATCGTAAGCAATCTGCATTTCGATGTCAGAAATACAATTTTAATTGTTTTGTTTTTATGTTACAACTAGGCAAAAGTATAATTTTATTAGAATGCGTACGTATAGCTTTCTTAGCTTTTTGAAGCAATTATAAATAACTTATAATAATATTTTTGATATGACAACTTTTAAAGTGAAGGATCGAAATTGTGAATCTGGATTAATCTTCATTTTAATACGAAAATAAAATAAAGTAATACACAAAATATTTTACCGCTACTTTATGAAATATACGTCTTATTTTTTATGGCGAGGGTTTTGGAATGAGTTTTCCAGTTCATGTAGTTTGCAACAAATTTTACGGTTGTAGTATGACCTGATTTAAAATACTTGCAAGTCTATAGTTTAGTAGTATAGCTTTGCCTATGAGTAAGCGTACTCTAAAAAGTAAAAATGGGTAAAAAAATTTTTTCGTCAAATTCACACGAAAAATTGAACAAATATATAATTGCAAATCAAAGGGTTTAGTTGTACCGAAGACAGATTAATTGTTTTAAGTATTTAACTGGATGATGTGTGAGGTGATGACTGTGAAGAGGTGGCTAAAGGATGTGAATTATGGAATTTATTGCGGGAGGCCTGTGTTCATCAATGTACTACTAATAGGCTGTTATGACCATGATAAAGCGGACATGATAAAAGAGCCACCGATCTTACCTTAGAAACATATAATACGTACCTGTCCTGTTTAGTTTAATCATAACATGAGTTATTGGATACAAAATTAAGAAAGAAAAAGAAGAATAAAGCAGACCTTTGTAACTCGTAAACCAAAGTAGCAATGAGACGTCTGGGCACGTCTGTTGAATTATAACTTAATTATATAAGTATTATATGTAAATATCTTGGATAAGGTGTGACACATCTGTAACTGCAAATGCCAAACCACCTGATAAATATGTCATTTATCTATGATCCTCAAAAGGCAGCCTTGTTGAGATTGCCATTGTGCAAACCTAATGCCGGTGGATGAAAGAGGGCTATACTTTATGAAATTATATGTCTAAAATTTAACTTGTAATGTATCATTTTGGAGGATACGGATTTGTTACGGCTAGTTACCTACACCTTTTTAAGCACATTGCTCGCGCGGAGGAGTATGAGATTTTGGCATAGTTAAAGTTTATATGTGCAAGGAATGCACGAAGCTAAAACTTATATAATACAGCCCCAGAAGAAATAATTGTGGAAATGTCGTTTTAAATTTTGAAGGGTCATATTGTTTAATTAGAACTTAGAAATGATGATACATTTATTGAAGTTGAATGACACGAGCAACTTACTGTACGTTAATTATACTATGCCCATAACCTTCGCGTAAGAGCAAGCAATAAGTCGACAAAGTTTTACCGCAATCTAATGAACAGTGTGGCAGCACATAAAATACGAAGAAACGAGCATTATTTTTTATATATTAAAGATGTGTACCTTAAATCAAACAAAGTACGTAAATACATACTAAAAGTTAACGTTTATACTGATAATGTCTCAGAGTAAGTTCAAGCATTCATATGTTATTTCTCTAAGGCCAATGTGAAACACTTAATAGTCTGTAGTTAAACAGTCGGAAAGAGGAGCGATTGTCGGCATAAGAATTTTAAAATGCTGCCAAAAGCAAATAATTTTTGGCAGATTGACTGAATAGACTATGGATTTTGTGTGATTTCAAATGTTCTTTTTTTAATAGTGTGTGGAGAGAGCAACACGCACCAACAACAGACCGGAGGGGAGTAGCCATAGCGTTTTTCCCCGAAACAGAACTGTCTGTCATTTTTTGCGAGGGGAAATCTGCGCAAACAAAAACAATCGTTTGTCACGACGAAACTCACATATAACAATTAAACAATAAACTAACTATTTCATACAATACATAGATTTGATAGAATACGCGAGCGGCCTGTTTTTGTAAAACAATCCAAAACAACACGACCGTCATTATTGTAATTTTTAAGTAAAAAAAGAAATTAAAAATGCCGTACATTACAGGTAACACCATATTTTTGTATATTTGACGTTGCGGATCTCTTTATAAAACCTTAACTAAACCTTGACTTAAACGAAGTGAGGAAAAATTGAACCTTTGAATATAATGTGTATATAGTACTGACTTGAACAGAATAATAGAGGGTTTTTATACGATATCAAAGTAATGAATGTAGCTATTTTAATTCAGCTATTTAAAAATAAAATAAAGATATATATAAATATAAAGAATATAAAGAATCAAAATGCAGATGCGTTGCCACCCGTGAGGACTAGGATGGAATGCCTCGATTGCAGTAAAAAGGGTCTCCAGTTCTCTACACTCACCATATGAAACACAGCAGCATTAAGCTGCTGTTTTACGCTGGTATTCTGTGAGAGCGTGGTCCTTCCCAGGTCGAGCCGACCCATTCGTGCTACAACTATACCACTAATATAGCTGCAGCATGGCTCTGCCACGTATAAAACGACTTTCCTGTATTGTTCTTACTTAACATCTCAGGTCACTCCGAAATTATGCTACCATAGTCGGTCTACTGCAAATTTTGTTTGGTGACGCTTTCCGATCTAACAGATCTCTGTTTTTTTTATTGCTTCTTCAATACGACCTGTATTGAATCTGTGTAAGTCTCGATTCATATATTTGGAGAGTAGTCTATTTGGTTGCCTGCATGCTGTCATATTTGATGAAAAGTAAGGTTTTATTTCGCGTCTAACAACCATGAGATTAAGAGTGTAAGAGAGTAAGAGAATTTTTGAGTTCTTCAACGACGATTCTTGTAAAACTTGACTCTGACCGCATGGACAGTTTCTACGGGCTACTTATTAATACCTTCCATTGTATTGAAATGTCCTGTATGTAATTCGATCTGAAAGTTTTCGGGGCTTTAGATTATTAGACGTGACTTGATTTTATTAGACGTGACCTCTTCAACTTAACGTTATGATTTCAGAGAAGATAAATGTCGGCAATTGTAAAAGATCTTAAGCATCTAAATAGTATAAAAACATAGTGTGCATTTTTATATCCATTAAAATACATAAATTAATACTTAATATACGAAATAAAAATGTCAGGTAGTAATTGCCTTAAAGTTGTGTTGTCATAAAAGAACTTTAAATTCTTAATTTAATCAACCTGTACTTTAAAAGAGAACCTGAAAACTACACTACTGTGCTGTGAAATTCTAATCCTTAGACGGTTTGAATGGCATGGTACTCGATCATAGATCAAGTTAAGAAAATTAAAGTTGTCGTGAGTATGTGTAGGAGAATGGGATCATTAAAAATTTTACAAATTACAAGTGATCGTGTATGGGTATTGTAAGAATTTACGCTACACTATTTGTCCTGTAGGTGTTTGAAGAGGCGACAAGGGAAAACAAACTAAAAGATGAGCAGCAACGTCTTCCTAATAACAACTAAAAAAATAAAAAACTGCGTTTGCAAACCCACCTGCCAGGCCTGTCAACTATGGAAAATATAACCCCTATGAGGTAATCTATGTGGAGGCTATTGTTTAACAGTGGACTTATAGTCTTAGTACTTAGTGGATAGGCTGTAACGGTACAGATAACGGTAAAGTACAAATAAAATTCTATAATTACACCTTTGACGAATCGAAAAGCATTTCGATTTGATTTGGACGCTATATAAGTATGAGAGGACGATATGTGGTCATATTTTTTTATAGAATAACGGCGAGAAAAGAGCACCTGATGGTAAGTGGATGCTGTGGCACATATACATCTACATTTATCCTCGAAATGAAGATACGTTATCACCCTGAGGAGGTATGAGTAGATAGAATGCCTCATTTCCAGTGAAAAGGGCCTATTATTCTCTACACTCATCATACGAAACACAGCATTTATTTTACGATTACGATTAGAAAGCTGCTATTTATTGATACCAGCTTAGATATTCTGTGAGAGCGTAGTCTCTACCAAGTTCGTGCCAACCCATTCGTATGATATAGCTGCAGCGTGGCTATACCACGTATTCAGAAAACCGAAAAATATTCCTTATTAAGAATTATTTTTAAGAAATTAATACGAAGAATTTAAGAATATTTATAATTAAGAAGCTGCTCTATCTTGACGACTACAACTAACTTTTATGTATCTATTACGTTTATTAAAGAATAACAATATGGAATCAAAGTCTCATTATAAAATACAGGAAAGAGATTTTCATAATCAATCTTAACCTTCAGTTTCGAATTTCTAAATATAAAATTATATCATCATATCCATAGTTATAAATATATCTAAAAACAAAGCCATTACTGCAAGTTTTGGATTGGTTGGTTCACCGAAACCTTATGATTTATATTAAAAAGGGACAAGTTGCATCTATGGGTGGTAGTAGCATTTTGAACCATAATTAATGACCGCCATTACAATAAATGCCCGTACGTTTCATTCCTTTAAAGAACGAAACTATAATATTTAATTTTTTATTTTGGGGTCTTTAGAATTCAAAAATAATTATAGTTCATTTTTCTTCCTATAACTTTATTTACTTACCTATATGATTTAAGTTAATCCACGTACACGCAATCGCATGACGGAAGGCGAATGCGTTTTCAAACATTGAATTGTTTTATCCGTGACATGAGAAATAGAACGTAGTGCTGAGTGGATATATAATTTACAAGTATGTTGGTCAAATTAATATTGTTAAATCAAATTAGTTTTTGTTTACTTAAACATAAGTTAGATTGCTTATTAAATATAAGCTGAGATTATAATACTATTTTATTTATGTCAAAAGAAATTGAAGACAATTTACTATAGTCAACATCAAAAACACGTTTTTGTTTTGAATATACTGATATAAAATAACGTTTTTTATGGAGGAGACTTGCATCTAACCATTTCTCGCATTTCTTTATCGATTTTTTTCGAATTATAAAAATATATATAAAAATTTATTTTTGTTTGTTCGTACTTTATGCGCAGCCTTTCTGTTTATCAGATTGCACTAAAACTTTATCAACTTATTGCTTGCACTTGCGAAAATGTTATAGGCATTGTACAATTAACTTACAGTAGGTGGCCCGCGTATACCGACAAATTTGTTTGAAAGTTATAATATATTATTAAATTTCAGTGAATGTATTTTCATTCTTAGTTAAACAATATAACTCTTCCAAATTTAAAACGATATTTCCACATTTTTTCTGCGGCAGCAACGCACCGGGTACCAGATAGTTTTAAAATAAATTTAAATCTAATGGTTTGTACTTCAAAAAATTTATTCTTAATTTCGTTTTAACCTCGCTCTATGATATCCTGCCCCATTTATAGAACGCAGTACGCGTTCTGTAAATTTCCACTATTTGTTGTCCCTAGTGTATACTACTCCTTTTGTAAATATTTTGTGTGATATTATTCGTACTAATAATATTAAACTGTAAAATTACTAATCAATTTTGGTGGTGGCATTTAAAAATGTGACGTCTTTTGTTGTAGATTGTGAACCCACTAGTAAAATTGAGAACTCCTTAATGTAATAAATATTTTCTTGTCACTCCCATGACTGACTTGACACTGGCAGAATTCTATCAAGAGAAGCCATAATTTAAAAGAAGAAGAATAACTATTTAAAATGAACAAACAAAAATCTAATTGTTTGGTCGAGTTAAATACTGAAATTCTACTTCGACAGAATTCGAGTTTTATTTTTTGCTCTTTTCCAGAACATCTGCCATCCTCCCCTACCGGCTTCTATCACCAAACAGCAGAGTACATAATGCTGTGTTCCGGTTTGAATTACAAGAAAGTCAGTACAATTGCAGGCTGTGAGGCATCCTTAGGAATAACAAAGCTACTGTTACTTTTCACTTTCTCTTTTTACTTTTACAAGTTGCCTTAAATCATATATTCTTAAAAACTTCAAATAACCTCATTTCTAAATCTATATCGGAGATAAATTCCGAGCATAGCCCTAACTATAGCTCCTGGGTGACATCGAGCTTCAGATGGTATAGGTGGTTGTGTTCACCTTGCAGGTGGCACAGGAATGTGCTGTGTGGCATTCTTTGATCCCCCAAGTAATGTTAATGGCTAATGTTCAGAAGAGGAATTTTGAATTTCTAATGATTATGGTGATAATCTTACTTCCTACTTCGTATCCTCTATCGATACAAAACCTTCTATACTGGTAGTAAGTATCATCCTACTATTCCTACTAATATTATAAATGTGAAAGTTTGTGAGAATTTATGGATGTTCGTTACTCTTTCACGCAAAAACTACTGAATGGATTTTAATGACACTTTACAATAATATAGCTCATACATCAGAATAACACATAAGCTATAATTCATGAAGATATTATGTAAATTGGCTAAAATATAACGATAAGTGTTGAGTAAGTCTGAAAATCAATCTATCAATCAGCAATTAGCAGCGCAGCGCAACAAATCAATTAGCAATCAGTTGTTGCGCTGGGGGCCGCGGGTTCGAATCCCGCACGAAACAAGTATTTGTATGGCCTACAAATAATTGTTCCGGGTCTGGATGTTTGTCTTTGTGCAATTTATGTTTGTAAACTGCCTCCACGACACAGGAGAAAATCCTAGTGTGGGGGTAACGTTTTTAAAAAAAAAATCTGTGAGCTATTTTGACGTGGACACGCATCACTCAAAAATCTGTGAACCGATTTGGATAGGACTTTCACTGGCAGATAGCTGATGTTATAAGGAGAAACTTAGCTTGTTTTTATTTTAGGATTTCGCGCAAAAAAAATCCACGCGTGTGAAGTCGCGGGGAACAGCTAGTATTTAATATTATTATTTATGCATAAATTTTTAGGGCTTTTGGTTGACAAATCGTTCTATGACGTACGATTAAAACATAGTGAGATACCCATTCGATTAGTTAGTTAGTCGGTAATTACTTGGAAGCAATTAAGATGTCATTGCACGCCGCGCCTTCCATTCCCGCTATCCATCCTCGCCTCATTGCTCCTTTTAGTAAAATTGAATCATATCAATGCGCTTGCTGGTCTTTTGTGCCCTGGCAAACTACGAAAATTTAACGCCTTTTTGATCACGGTTTTTATCTTTTTTAAATTTTTTTTACTTATTTTAAGCCAGCGCTTGACCACAATCCCACCTGGTGGTGATGGTGATGCGGCCTTAGATGGTAAATCACACTGTCTTAGTGTAACAAAAGCCTATTCACTCTTGCCACTTACGTTCCTTACAAATTATATTTCTCAAGAATTGATAACGTTTTGTCTGAGCAGAGTAATAACAATAGTACTCTTAACCTAATTACAATTTTTTCATCATTACTTCCATTTAAAAGCTCAGAAAGATGTTCATTATTTTTTCTATAACATGAACAAATAATAATGATAATTTTTTGTAAATATTGTTGGGCATAGAAATTTTTTCTCGAAAGCGGAGGAATCCGCTAGATCCTGTTTTGCTAGAGGCCAGGTTGGACAAACAGAAACTTTTTATTCAACATAGATTATAAATAATACTAATTGAAAGTCACTCTTTTGTTTAATTACCACTGGTTCGACTTTTTTTTTAAATAACAGCTAACAGTCATGTATGGTACACAATGAGGGCATCCAAGACTTTTTCTGCCACCAGAGCGGTGCCACTTAAAAGTGAGGTATAATATTTGACATAATTCATAGTGGGGAAGTTAATTTGTTCGAAAATTTAAAGGTTACAGTTTCTTTCTGTACTATCAGCTATATTTTACATTAATAAGATTAAAAATAAATAAGCTAAACCACAGATATTCATAAAAGTAGAAAAAATAAAGAAAGTTAAAAATGTGCAAAAAATTAACGAGCAAACCACTGAGGCATTGTTTTGTGTATTAATATGTAAAAATACTCTTGAAACTGGTAAACTTTTGTTAAAAGCCAACTTTTCAATTAAATTAAGTTGTGTAATAAAAAACTTTACCTCACTGTCAACTAGCGACATCTGGTGAGGAAAAAATTACTAGCCCTCATTAACCACAGAAAACCAATTAAAAATAGCTTGGTAGCGATCACCTTATTGCCAGGGGTTATTATCATCCATAATTTCCTTAATATTATAATAACAATTTTTATGCAAACTTATTTTAACAAAATTATTGAACTTTGAGGAGGTCAAATTTTGTATATTTTCTGGGATTTTGTTGTAAAAGCGTATATACATCGCCCCAAGAATGAATTACTGACTCGGTGGAGTTGAGTAACTGGTACTACTAGGTTGTGTCTGTTCCTAGTATTTACAGAATGAATATCACTTATTTTTGTATAATATTTTTATCTTTGTGTACGTAAATTATATTTTCATAAATGTATTGTGAGGCTAAAGTTAATATATTAATTTCCTTAAATTTTAATATCTTAAATAAAATATATCGTATTAAAAACATGATTTTGATACTTACAAATTGATACATTTCAAATAATAGTTTAAATAGTATTTCACACGTTTGGAAACGCATACATGAAATACTCGATAAAATTCTTAATCGAATGGGTTTTTAAATACTTTATATTATTAACGTAAAAAAAATTATATTAAAATTCTCGGTTTTTTTTAAGCGACAACCATATAATATTTTCGCTAATAATAAAAGATAATAAGTAAAAACGTTTCAAACGAAGTAACATTTTGTCCGTCGAATGTCGCACGCTTTCTTCGTGCTGAACAAAAACGTGCATTGGAGAAGAGAGCGCTGAAAACCTTTTAACATAGAAAATCCTCGCCTAAGGCAACAATCAGAATATTATATATAGTCACAGAACGGAAAGGAAATTTTCACAAGATTCAACTTAACGGAAAAGACTTTCATTGTACTCGTACTTGAAAATAATAACAAGTAATAAATTGTTACATAAATTGTTGATCACGGAATACTAGATTTTAAAATTAACTTTTTACTGAGAAGTAGAGTACAAATTAATTAACGTCCGATTTTAAGTATGTATGTTTTCGTTTAAAATTTTCCAAAATGGCTTCGATTCGAAATCACCTTGACCCCTTTTTTCAAATGTATTATTTTTGGAAAGTCCATCTTTAAAAGTCGGATTACTTTCTAGACGTCTTAGTAAGAATTGATAAATATATTTTTTTATATAGGATAGGGCGATAAACGAGCACACAGTCCACCTGATGTGGTTGCTGTGACCCATAGACATCTAAATTTATCCTCAATTAAGGATCAAAATAAGAAAAACCGCATCAATCCTTACCAGCACCAATGAAATTGTTAATTATAACTCTAAAAGCTAACATACAACGTGTGATGATGCAAAAAGCAGTAAGCAAACCTGCATATTATCTGAGAAGCAAAAATATTTCAAAGACAAGTGAAATCCTCTGACATGCACTGGAAATACGTGGCGCGATAATTCATTCATAGCTCTCTCGGAAATGAGAGAAGGCCTGTATAAAGGCTGTTGCTTTACTTTTTCTACTTTACTTACTTTTTTATAAATTTCTTTAGGTTTTTTTATAGGATAAGGGTGACAAACGAGCACACAGTCCACCTGATGTGGTTGCTGTGATCTATAGACATCTACATTTATCCTCAATAAAGAATCAAAATGCAGATGCGTGTCACCTATCACCAGGACTAAGATGGAATGCCTCTCTTCCAGTAAAATGGGTCTCCGGTTCTCTACACTCACCCTACAAAACACGGCAGTGTCAAGCTGCTGTTTTACGCTGGTATTCTGTGAGATAAAATTGAAGTGACAAACGAACTTATAAGCCACCTACTGGTAAGTTGCTACTGTAGCTCAGAGTCACCAGCAACCAACTTCATACGAAAAAGGCTGCAGATGCGTTGTCACCTCTGAATACTAAATTGGAATACCTCATAGCTTGTAATTGTACTGATTCTCTATATCCTTTAAACTAGGACACAGCAGTGTACGTACTGCTGTTTGGCGGCAGAAATAGGTAAGATAATAATACCTGTCCAGGTAGGCCCTTAGCCAAAGCAGGAGTCCTACTAATTAATATAAAAGCTGATTTTTAAATTTACTGATATAAGCGTACAAAATTCTTTTAAGAGTAAATGTTTATTCACCATATGAGGCGCACACGCTGTAGCAATTGTAACATGTATGGGTTAGCTCTCACAGAATACCAGCGTAAAATATCAACATAATACTAGTTTGTTTTCCTTCAGAAAAGCCTCTCAGAAGTGAGAGGAGGCCTGTGCCCAGCACTAGGAGGCTGTAACTTATATAGGCTGTAACTTTTACTGGTTTATTTTATACGATTAATGATGAGAACCGGAAAGTCTTTTACTAGTAACGAGGCATTCCGTCTCAGTCGTCAAGAGAAATAAGTATTCTGTATTTTCAGTTTTAATGAAAAATAAATCTACGCGTTTGTTGTTTAGTGATGGTTTAAGAGAATCCACTACGCCATATAATCTCGTAGTCGTCGTGACAAAGACAAGTGAAAAAAAATTTCCTCGTGGCGAAAAAATTGGCGTGGGCCACCAACATAATACAATCTATGAAGAATCAAGTCAAACTATTAGGCGTATGTTGAACAGTAAAGTTATGATGAAAATATTCTCATAGGTGAAAATGGAAAACAGCATCTAGGTACTGATAACTGTATGATCGTTTGTCAACTTGATTTATATGAAATAAATCCTATATTTATCAAACAAACAACATTCGCTCCAACCGAAAATCGAAATTTGCCTAGAATATTCAACTCATACTTAAGCAACCGTTTGTACTTGAAACGAGGTATTCCATCTTAGTTATCAGGAGTGCCAACGCATCTGCATTTTAATTCTTAATCGAGTATTGGATATAGATGTCTATGAGCCACAGCATCAACTTACCATCAGGTGGCGGTGTCTT
Organism: Parnassius mnemosyne; assembly: GCA_963668995.1. NCBI lineage: Eukaryota > Metazoa > Arthropoda > Insecta > Lepidoptera > Papilionidae > Parnassius > Parnassius mnemosyne. Next base: position 13,573,476 of record CAVLGL010000115.1, read on the forward strand.
TGTTTGTCGCCCTTATTCTATTAAAAAACAAAAAAAGTTACTAGTTTATAAATGTTATTATATTTACACGTGATTTGTGCTCACAAGTATTATTATCTGCTAATGGTAATTTTTTCGGGTTTATTATTATTTGTTTGTGTATAATGCTTCCAAAGCAAGGGCAAAATGAACTAATTTAGAAGCTATAGCTCCAAGGAGACATAAAATTAGTTTATCAAATATAATAATTTAGTTCAATAAAATAGTTATAATTTAATGTGTAGTATTTGAGAATAATAACATGTTTTAAGGATAACTTAAGTAAATAATACAAAAAAATTTAAGCTAAAGAATTGTCTGTCTGTCTATCCGGTCTTATCTTCGAAATGGGCGAATCGATTGTAATGAAACTTCACAAACGCATAGAGAGCAATTTCAGATGTAATATATGTTATATTTTAACAGAAAAACTTAGAGATTAAATAATCTCCATGTTTTCAAAATTGAAAAAACGAATAATTTATAAAATAAATAATCATATAATTTGAAATGTAAATAACGTCACATTTATAGATTCTAGGCGAACGGAGTTGGTGGGAATCGCTAGTAGTTATGTAAGTTGTTAACAACTCAACTACTTATAAAATATTTAGAAAAATCGATGTTACCCTTTTACTCAAATAGCTCTTTAGGCCATTACATCATCGGTCGCTTTGTTTATTTAGCTCTTATAAAATGCAAAAGAGTCGAGTTCACTGATCTACGGTATATCAATTTGTATACAGAGCCAAAACAAAAGGAAAGCAAAAAAATAGGTCGCATGTTTAAGCTGTAGCCAGAATTTCTATCAAAGAGGCCTATTTCTCAAATTGGTTGAGCAATGAAGGTGCCCTACATTTGTTCTTAATCGAATAGATGGCATTTGTATAAGCTAAATACAGTGACGCTACATGTTACAAACATAGTAATGTAGTTAGTACCACTTTTTAACCGACTTCAAAAAAGGAAGAAGTACTCAATTTGACTGTATTTTTTAAATGTGTTAATTGTGTTAGAACTTTTTTATAGATTAACCGATTTTGATGATCCTTTTTTTATTTGAAAGCATCTCACGTGGTCCCATATATGATTATGATTCGACCAGTATTTTTGAATTATCCTTAATAATGCGTATTTAATTAACTTCGATTACATTGATGACATTTTATAAAAATTTAGAAATGAGGATATCCGCAGTAGAACCAGAGTGACCAACATAGCCCAACGGATTTGTAAGCTGAAGTGGCAATGGGCCGATCATATAGCTCGAAGAACCGACAACCGATGGGGAAGAAAGGTTTTCGAGTGGCAGCCTCGCACCGCTAGGCGAAGTCTAGGGCATCCCCCACTTGCTGGAGGGACGACCTGGTAAGACATGCGGGAAGTTAATAGATGCAGGTGGCTCAGGACCGTTCTTTGTGGCATTCCTTGGGGGAGGCTTATGTTCAGCAATGGACTAAAGGCTGTAGTGATGACGATGATGATGATTATATTAAAGGCATGCCGTTCCTTTTTGAAATCAGTTATTCATTTGTTTCTTTGAGTTTTTTTTCTGGGTTATATTTATAATTATGGACTCTTAGAAAATTTGTTTTATTTTGAATTTTAGTTCCGACGTGGAAACAATGCGTCTCAGACGGCACGCAATGTCAATGACGTCTACGGACTTAGCACAACTAACGAACGAACTATGCGTTATCGGTTTAATCGCTTTCATTCGGAAAATTTTAACCTCACAAATGAACATCGTGGCTGTCAGAAGGAGGTCAACGTAATTACGGCGTAGCTAGAATCGATCCTTGAAGTGACAAAATATTGAATAAAACTATTTTTTACGGATTTTATTGCGCTTAATTTACTTATTTTTAATTTCCGATGTTTCGGGTGCTTTGCAGCACCCATGGTCATAGGAGTCCTGATGTAACTGACGCCCCAATGTATGAGTTACTGGAGTACCTTCTGCTTTTTAATTATTGCTTTTGGCCCGATCTACGTAGAATGAGCTTACTGTGTTTTGAAATCTTGCAGTGGTATGCGTGGGTTTAGTTTTAATTTTATTAATTACAGGATTACATAGGCATTACATAGGCCAAACACAAAGGTCAATAAAAACCCCCCTAAAAGAACTCTCTGGGAAATCAGTTTGTGTTCATATCCTAGACAGCCCCCGTCATTACAATGATTACGAAATTAGTGACGCAGAGTGAGAAGTCAACGTCAAAGCTTGCGTTATATTGCTGAATCGCATACAAAGGAGATAATATTGAGTCAATTGTTTGTTGATTTTGATTGACAGATTGCTTTCGATTAACAATTTAACTTGTGTGTTATTGCTTTCACAATAGTTAGATCTAGGTGTCCAAGCTAAACAACCGGTGCCCGTAACAAAAGATGGCGTTATTCACTATAGCTTCTTACCATCTGGTGCCGTAGTTACAGCTGACACTTATTATAAAAAATTACAAATGATGGTGGAGAAGTTGGTACTCAAACAACCTTGATTAGTGAACTACTATTCGCCATTACTTCTTCATGACAACGCCCGGCCACAAACCGTTTATTATCCATCATATTCTTCAGACTGACGAAGTTCTAAAAACTCTTTGATAGCTAAAAAAAATTATTCCGAAGAAACAGTAAAAGTAACTCGCGCAGCATACTTCTATAGCAATGACATACTGATTTAATTTGAATTTGAATGATGAACATAATGACATATTAATTTGAAATTCCTCATACACTACGGCAATTTCATAATTAAAAACTAAATATATTAACATTAATTCGATGGACGTCACCATAGAATTTTCTCGCAAAATTAAAGAAACTTAGTATTAGATACCAAGTACCGCTAAACTAATTTCTATATATAAAAATTAATGGCTGTCCGTTAATCTCGCTAAAACTCGAAAGTGGTTCGACTGATATTGATGAATTTTTTGTGTGTATTTGAGTGGGTTTAGATACACAATTGGACCTGGTAGGTGACGCTCTGGTCGAGATCCAGAAATCACCCATGCGAAGCTGGGGCGTATCGCTAGTCTTAAAATATAAATGAATAAACACAATAGATTTATGGATACGTTTCATTATTCATATAACGTTGTAAAGTTATATTATACATAATAAAACGTGAAGTAAAACTAATGAGTACGGCAGCAATCCCGCCATAACAAGTTTAATCTCTCATTGTAATAATGAATAAAATACTCCCACAAAACGTCTAATGTGTTTCACATAATATTCTATATTCATTAAAATACCATGCTGATATCGGAAAACTTATTACTTGAATTTGGAACGTTATGCGCTTTGATTATGCTAAAATTTAATAGGAGGAGGCGTGAACAGTTGAGCTGAACTAAAATCAGAATTAATAATAAAATTAACCCATATATTGGTAGCATTTTGTCGTACATGCTCAATCACACATACATTACGGATATAACTCCTATTTGTAAAGACTCTATGTATCAACCTTCAAAATTTTGAATAAGACCATTATTCTGTATATAAATAAGTAGCAACATTATTGGTTATTAATATCCGTGGTGATAGCATTTATAAAACCTATCTATTGTGATTTATATCTTGGATAGATGAGGAAAGATCTGCCACCAGACGATTTAAGTGACAGGAACGACCAATAGGACACCAGTGCTCTATGTATAGAGTTGGAGTATTTCGAGTATGTGGTGTTGTTTAGAAACTTGTAAAGAACGGGGTAAGCGTTAATTATATATTGGTATTAATCATTATGATGCGACAGTAACGCCATCTATGTTTAGTAGATTTAATATTATATAGATAAATCATTAAAGAAAATTCAACTTTTAAAACACGAAAACATATTTCACGTACTTAATCGAAGTTATGCATGAAGAAATCATTTAAAATTTTAAAGAGGTTTTTTCGAGATGTAATTTATTGAGACGTGCGTTTCTTTCATAGAATACTACAATATTCTATGTTAGGGACGGATATAACATCCGTAAATTATCGAGATCTGTCAAATGTGTGCATAATGTTACCTATTTTGTTTTTATATTATTTTTATATTACATATTATGTGGATTTTTACACCTTTGCTAGTTTGAGATGGTCTAAAGTGAACTAGTCTCGTTTTGACTAAATAAAATAGTATAATCAAACGATCTTATCTGCAAATGGTTAAAAAACTGCCATTTTTACTGCCTATTTAGCAATAGATGTAATAAGAAGTAGCCCATTACCTCAAACTTCCTTACCAAATATATTTTTGATAATCTTTACTTGCTTTTGTTAGTTAAATTTTTCTTCCTAAGAAGATTTTATTAAATTTTATGTAGTTTCTCATTAAATTACAATTCTTTACTTTTAAAAAGTAATTACTTAAGAAATGTTTGTTCGTATCTCTGGTAGATGTTTTATTAAATTCTAGTCTACTGATAGACGTCAACATTCTGTGTTTAAATCCAACATTTCTGATGAACTTCTAGCGTCACTCCACCAACGCTTGCAATTGACTTGGAGGAAACCAAATGCCAGTGGTTCAGGGTGTTGTTTTTAGCAGTCTCTAGAGACGAATTATTTTAGCTGTAAGTTTGTAATGGACTAGAATAATGGTGATGTTAATAATAATTGAATATTTAAAATTTAAATATAGATTTTATCAGCGTTCATGAAAAAGGTGGTGCTGTTTGCCTTTATAGTTCTGTGCCTTAAAAGCGGAAGGGACGTTTAAAAAAGTGATAACACGAAACTTTACGGGATATAGCCATGGTGCAGCTAGATTATGCTTGTAACACGAATGGCTCAGCTCGAGGAAGAACCACGTTCTCACAAAATATCAGCGTAAAATAGCCGCTTAATGCTGCTGTATTTCATATGGTGAGAGTAGAGAACCGGAGACCATTTTTACTTGAAATGAGACATTCCATGTTAGTCTTCAGAAGTGGCAACGCATCTGCATTTTGATTCTCCTGCTGCATAGGATAGATGTAGGCACATAATGATGTGACAAATTATCTATATAAAAAAATAAACTAAATCTTCGATTACTTATCATGTAATATTGTTTCAAAATAAATATGGTTTTTCGGACAAAATGGAACACTAATTTATCAAAATATTCCAAACAATGGGTTGAAATTGGCTTGAAATGTGACCACAAATACAGGCATTTCTTTTCAATATAATTAGCAATGTGCAAAGAATAAGTAAGTCACTACTGTGCTTTTTACTTAGCCTACTCTTTAGTATCTTATTCATTATCCTCTTAGCAGTCGCCGCGCTCTACTTTTGGTCCCGTATTCAGTAATCGTTGTGCCCTATTTTCTAACTTTCATATTACTCAATCATTTTCGTCGATGTTACCTTATGATACTAATTGTTCACATTCAACTTGGTATAAAAACAGTTTCAACGCGTTTTATAAATTTATCCGTTTGCATAAGTTATTATCCTATACTATTTTTGTTTTTTTTTTTCTATATGCCCACCATAAATAATGGTAACATGTATGTTATACCCCGCAATACTATTTACATGAACTTAGAAGACGTTGAGTATTGTTTATATTATTACAGTTATTTTTATTTTATAAGAGATTATTTTATACCTTTTACGTGCGGTGGTCTTTTTCTTCAAGAAAGGCGACAATGCTCTCTTGAAGTACTACAGACCGATTTCCCTTCTGAGTCGCGTCTACGTGTTGTTTTCGAGAGTTATTACGAATCGTCTCGCACGCAGACTCGATGACTTCCAGCCTCCCGAGCAAGCCGGTTTCCGAAAAGGCTTTAGCACCATAGACCACACACATACCCTCGGCAAATTGTACAGAAGACCGAGGAGTTCAATCTGCCACATTGTCTTGCATATGTGAACTATGAGAAAGTCTTTGATTCCGTCGAAAGCGGTGCCAAGTTGACTGTCGATATATCGAAATGCTGAAGTGTTTGTACAGTAGGGCTAAGATAGCAATCCGTGTACAGAATCAGAGTACGAAACCTATCCAACTACAGAGAGGTGTAAGATAGGGTGACTTTATATCCCCAAAACTCTTCACCACTGCATTAGAAGACGTTTTCAAGCTACTGGACTGGAAAGTATACGATATCAACATCAATGGCGAGTACATCACTCACCTTCGATTTGCCGACTATATAGTCCTTATTGCAGAATCTTTGCAGGACCTAAGCACTATGCTCAATTACCTCAATAGTGCCTCCCAACGGATAGGTCTTAAAATGAACATGGACAAAACAAAGACCATGTAAAACGTCCATGTCAGTCCTATGCCGGTAGTTGTTGGGATCACTAGGCTCGAAGTTGTCCAACCAACAACAAAGTCCAACTTCGACCAAGAGGTCAATCGACGGATTCAACTCGGCTGAGCAGCGTTCGGGAAATTATGACACATCTTTTCGTCAGGTATACCGCAAAACTTGAAAACGAGACTGTACAACCAGTGCGTGTTGCCAGTGATGACTTATGGAACTGAGATGTGGTTCTTCACTGCTAGCCGTATGAGGAAGCACAAGGTCGCTCACCGAGCTATGGAGAGGGCTATGCTCGGGGTTTCTCTGCGTGATAAACATAGAAATGAGGATATCCGCAGTAGAACCAGAGTGACCGACATAGCCCAATGGATTAGTAAGCTGAAGTGGCAGTTAGCCGGCCATATAGCTCGCAGAACCGACAACCGATGAGTAAAAAAAGTTCTCGACGTAAGACTCGAATGGTTCGTTGTAGCCTCGTACCAGTAGACGAAGTGTAGAGCGATGCCCCACTAGATGGAGTGACAACCTGGTGGCATGTGCAGGAGGTCCATGGATATAGATGGCTCAGGACCGTGCTTTGTGGCATTCTTTGGGGAGGCCTATGTTTAGCAGTGAATTTTTAAAGGGCTGTAATTATGATGATGATAATGACGCGGTAGAGTCAAGCTGTAGCTATATTATGGTTTTAGCACGAATGCGTTGGCTCAACCGGGGAAGGAACACACTCTCACAGAATACCAGCGTAAAATAGCAGCTTAATGCTGCTGTGTTTCGTAAGGTGAGTGTAGAGAACCGGAGACCCTTTTTACTCAAAACTCGGTGCCAACGCATCTGCCTTTTGAATCTTAATTGAGGATAAAAGTAGATGTCTATTAGCCACAACGTCCACTTACCATCTTGTGCACTGTGTGCCCGTTTGTACCCTCATTCTATAAACAATAATATATTTTGACAGGCCTGTTGGTCTAGTGGTTAGTGACCCTGACTGCTATGCCGGAGGTCGTGGGTTCGATTCCCACCCAGGACAAATGTTTGTGTGATGAGCACGATCATTTGTTCTGTGTCTGGGTGTAATTTATCTATAATATTTATGTATTTAGAAATATATAAGTATGTTTATCAGTTGTCTAGTACCCATAACACAAGCTCTGCTTAGCTTGGGACTAGATGGCGTTGTTGGATAGTTGTGGAATATTATTATTATTATATTATTTTTGAATTTGTTTTCTTTAGTGAAAAAATATAATGTGGAGGGGAGGTGTATACGTAAAATTTTACTACATCCTCTTTTCTGTAATAAACAATAAGCATTCATGGTGTGATTTTTTATTACTTAAATATTGAAGTAAATAAGTATGATATGTAATGATACTTAAATTACATTCACCATTATCATAATTAAAGCCCGTCGCAAGCTTACTGCTAATATTAAAAAAAAATTACAAATAAAATTCATTCAGGACATCTCATTGGGGAACAAGAACTATGTCAATTGTGATGCAGTTGAATAATTTTCGATTCGTATAAAGCAGAGCAGAGGTTTTGAATGATTATGTATAATCAAGTAAAGTATACAGATCAACTTTATATAGGTCACGGAGTCTAAAGTATCACGAACTACGGTAATTCGGCACCATGTAGGCGTTAATGGAAAAAATGTCGACGCAACCGATTTTACAATTTATAACGATAATTTTTCTTTCAAAACTATTATAAACTAATATAATACATAAATATTTCTAATATCTAAAATTATCTCATATTAATACTAAAAGTGTTTTTACAAGCTGTATATCAACTTGCTTTGTTCGTATATTTTTCCGATTCAAAATATGTAACCAATTTTTGAAGCGCTATCCGATTGAGTTGAAATTAGACATTTTTTTATAGGATAAGGGTGACAAACGAGCACACAGTCCACCTGATGGTAAGTGTTTGCTGCAGCCCATAGACATCTACATTTATCTTCTATTACAAATCAAAATGTAGATGCGTTGTCACCCGTGAGTACTAAGATGGAATGCCTCATTTCCAGTAAAAAGGGCCTCCGGCCACCTGCACTCACCAAGCGAAACGCAGAGGTAAACCTCTACTTCACGCTGGTTTTCTGTGAGGTCGTGGTACCGCCCCGGTTCGAGCCGGCACATCCGTGCGGCAGCAAAAGCAATAATATAGAACCATGGGGCTGATCTTATGATGGACCCAAATGCTGTCTATAGTGAACCCTATAAAAGCTTATTTCTAAAAAGATTTTATAATTTTGGGTTGTTACAAACGTTGACCCTTAAATTTATAAATTTTAAAGTGAACAAATTAAGAAGTAAGAGGTCGTGACAATTTTTTACAAAATTTTATTGGAACGAAGTTATGGCACGATATGAATTTGGCGGATGGGGGCTAGGCAAATAAAAGTGTAAGATTTTTCCCCTTTCTGTATAGCGAGCGAGATGGAATAATATCCATCTCGCTCGTTATGCCTCTCACTATGCTGCATTACGGTCTAAAGGGGATAAAAAGCCTGTCATATTTACGAGATGGAGGCATTCCATTTTGGTTTTCAGAAGTGACGTCTGTAATCTGTTCTTTTAAAGTTGTTTGCAGGTGTCCATGGTCACATTAATCTGATCATGATGCATCATCCTAACTGACAAACGAAGCTCTAGCTGTCAATAAATGTAGGTATTTCTGAATACTTCGAAAATATATTCTACAGATTAATAAAGTTACAGTTCGAGGATATCAGTTCTGTGCTCACGAAAGCACCTAACATGTGCGATGACTTAAGTACTTAACGTATTTTAAAAGGCCTTTATCAAGCAAAATTAGATAACGATTAAAAGTAAATAAATTTTAAGAATGTGAAGCTGCAAGTTAAGACTGCACTTTATTATTTATAAATTGACGCAATTTTTAGTTGTTGCTTCAGCCAGAATCGGAATCCTCAGCGTCGGCATATCGAGTGACGTGCAGTTTCGTGGTCACTTGGAAGAGAAGGCCAAATTAGCCTCTAAAAAGCTTGGCTTGCTCAGCAGAGCGAGACAGTACTTCATGCCGGCACAATGCCTACAACTTTATAAGGCGCAGGTTCGGCCTCACATAGAATACTGTTCCCATCTCTGGGTTGGAGCTTCCCAGTACCAACTCCTTCCATTTGCCCGCATCCAGCACAGAGCCGCTAGAATCGTCGACGCCCGAGTCCTTTCCGATCGGCTCGATTCATTGGCGTTGCGAAGAGATGTTGCATCCCTTTGCATTTTCTTTCGTATTTACCACGGGGAGTGCTCTGAAGAATTTTTCGGATTAATCCCTGCCGCCAAATTTCACGAACGCACACCGCGGCGGAACTCGCGATGCCATCCACACCATCTGTATGATTGGCGGTCCACCACTGTGCGATTTAGAAGATGTTTTCTTCCTCGTACAACTTCCTTGTGGAATCGATTACCATAAGTGATTTTTTCGGACCGATACGACTTAGGGACCTTCAAGAAAAGAGCCTACTCCTTTTTAAAAGGCCGGCAACGCATCTGCAATTCCCCTGGTTCCACAGTTGTTTATGGGTGTCGGTATCAACTTACCATCAGGTGAGCCGCATGCTCGTTTGCCCCCTCTCCTATATAAAAAAAGTTGCTAAGCTTCCAGCTACTCTATGATTTTGATGACCTATCAGTGAATCTGTCATAGATAGTTTATTAGCTTACCGTAGGTATTATTTTCTCTGGATTTGTAATAGAGCATCCGTTTGTACTAGACCTTAGTAGCAATTTAGCAATCTGAGCGTGGACACGAGAACGAATACGTTTAATATAATATAGGCAATATATTTGCGTAATGCACGGCTTCCGTACAGCTTGTATCAAGAACTTAGCTAGGTGTTGCTCAAGGATCCCTCCTCGATCCACTAATGTATACATTTATTTTTTGCCAATAATATGAAGAACTAAGACCAGCAAAAAATCCTACAGATCGATAAAATGTAACATATGTATTTGTCGCATCGCATATGTCTAGGATTTGTTATAAGGTCATCGACAACATTACATGATATGAAGAAGTTTATAAAAGTATTATTCTGTGATTTGTTCGATATACACGCTTTAATTTCTCCCTCTCCTTTCCACCATCGGACTACCAGACGGTATCCAACCCTTTGTTGTCGATATTCCACGTATTAGAACCAAATGATTTGCTTCGTCTTTTATAATGCGTACAGCAAAGGAATGGAATCATTTGCCGGTGTCTGTCTATCTTTCCGTCCGAATACAATCTGGGCGTCTTCAAGGCAAGAGTGAATAGGCTTTTGTTACGTTAAGACAGTGCGATTTACCATCTAAGACTGCATCACCACTTACTACCAAGTGAAATTGTGGTCAAGCACTGGCTTATAATAAGTAAAATAATTTAGAATTTTTTTACAACCGACTTCAATATCAATTATTAAGAATAACTCTAAAAACTATTGATCAGGCCTTGATCAAATTTATATGGGTTCACATTAGAAGCACCAGATTTTAAATAAAAAAATAATCATCGAAATCAGTTCACCCAGGAAAAGTTATGAGGTAACACACATAAAAAAAACATACAGTCGAATTGAGCACCTCCTCTTTTTTGAAGTCGGTAGAAAAAGTATTGCGTGCCAATATGCAAGCATTTCAATTATAACATCATGTTGTGTATTTAAAATCTCGTAAATAGCACAAGAAGCCAACAGAAAGTCGAATTAAATCGCGTTCAATGGTACGCTCGTGGTAAGCGTATGTCCTATATTTCACAAGGCCTATTTTGCATGAGATTACGTTAATACCAATTGACATCTCCAACTGGCTACAATGAAAAGAAAGTAGTACAGTAGTACATATAACTTAAGAAAATATTCGTTTGATAGGAACGAATATTTTCTACGTGGTAGAGCCATGCTGCAGCTATGTATATATTAGTAGTATAGTTGTAGCACGAATGGGTCGGCTCGACCGGGGAAGGACCACGCTCTCACAGAATACCAGCGTAAAATAGCAGCTTAACACTGCTGTGTTTTGTATGGTGAGTATGGAGAACCGGAGAGCCTTTTTAATGGAAAAGAGACATTCCATCTTAGTCCTCACGGGTGACAACGCATCTGCATTTTGATTCTATATTGAGGATAGGTGTGGATGTCTATGGGTCACAGCGACCACTTACCATCATGTGGACTGTGTGCTCGTTTGTCACCCTTATCCTATAAAAAAAACCTTAATAAATTTATAAAAAAGTATAAAAAGAAGAAAAATTAAAGCAACAGCCTTTATACAGGCCTTCTCTCATTTCCGAGAGAGCTATGAATGAATTATCGCGCCATGTAGTTCCAGTGCATGTCAGAGGATTTCACTAGTATTTGAAATATGTTTGTTTCTCAGATATTATACAGGTTTGCTTTCTGCTTTTTACATCATCACACGTTGTATGTTAGCGTTTAGAGTTATAATTAACAATTTCATTAGTGCTGGTAAGGATTGGTGATAGGTTTTTCACATAGAATAAGGTTGAAAAACGAGCACACAGTCCACCTGATGACAGGTGGATGCTGTGGTCCATAGATATCTAAATTTATCCTCAATTAAGAACCAAAGTTGATAAAGCTGAGGACTGAGATAGAATGCCTCGTTCCCAGTGAAAAGGGTTAAGCTGTTATTTTACGCTGGTATTCTTTGAGGGCGTGATCCTGCCCCGGTCGAGCCGACCCATTCGTGCTACAACCATAATAAAACTGCATATCGGTCCGGAATAACTGCTGGCTACATTAAATTCCACACTGTGGTATTGCGTTGTATTGCGTGGCGCGCAGGCGATATTTAAAACTATTTCTAAAATACTAAGCGTATAATAAACGTAATGGCCTCCTTTGTACTTGCCGAAGAGTTTACGTTGAAGACCCAGCAATTGAGATATATTGGTTGCGTCCTGCGATTATCCTGTTTGATACCCATATTGCATTACTGCGTTGTTTGTGTGCAATTTAAGTTCATTTATATCTCTACTACAGGATGTAAGTGTACTCAATATACTTTACGTCGCATAATGGGAAGTAAAGACGATATAAAAACAAGAGCTTAAATAATAACAACAAGGTTATAATAGAGTTTTTTTTTTAATTGGAAACGAAATCACTTAGTAAATTAGTTTATAAATAACGTGTTGAACTCAACAGTAATATTTTTCTTTGATTTAAACCTCAATTTGTGAATACGTGTCAAATAATTGCCATATGCATAAAAATAAATTTTATTTGTTCGATAATGTTAACCAGCTATCATACTTTAAATTTAAAATTTAACTGTGTACAATTTTAACTGTCACTTATATATAAGTTCATTGCCTAACTCCATAGAGCAACACGGGCCACCCGCGGACCCGGGGGTAGTAGCTATAGTGTTTTTACCGATACAGAACTGTCTGTCATTGTTTGCGAAGGGAAATGTGCGCACACAAAAACAATCGTCTGTCACTACGAAACTCACACATAGCAATAAAAACCGACAACTAACAATTTCACACACCCATAGATACGTTATAATAGTATCGCTCAGTGACAGCAACAACTCGAATACAGACTCGGATCAGGAGCTCGAACAATCTACATATTGTATGAGGGCGAGCGGCCTGTGTTGGTTAGAAACCCGAAACAACACAACCGTTATTACTGTAATTTTTAAGTTCAAAAAGAAGTAAATAGCAATATTGTGATTTATAATTACTTTTATATATATGAAAGTCACCCTCATCTTTTCCTAAATTTGACGTAGGAGATCTCTTAATGCATCAAAAAAACTGAACAATTAAGAATTATTGTAGGATGTCGATTGCGCCGCGCAACATTTAGTCCAGTGAGTAGTACGGCTGCAACTATTTATTGCGCAGTCCTATGCGTACAATTGTTTTATTGTACGCATAGGTTCGCGTGTACTTATACTTTGACAGAGGGGAACGCCGGTTATTCCGCTGGCCCGTGTTGCTCTATGTCTAACTCTGATATAGTTAAGTTAATCGTGGGTAACTGTTATTTGCTAAGTTATTATTTTTTTGTCAGAACTTAATTGTATTTATTAAATGTTTGGTTATGGCGTTGTCATCATTAATAGAAACAACTTAACAACTAACAAAAGTTTTATGAAATTTAAAATTTATATATAGTACTAGCTGATCCCCGCGACTTCGCCCGCGTGGAGTTATTTTTCGCGGAACCCTAAAATAAAAGCAGCCCAAGTTACTCCTTAATAACATCAGCTATCTGCCAGTGTGTTTAAATATTGACAAATATTAACATTAATATTTATACGATACTAACGTCACTCAATTGTTTTGCCTTCCCGGAACCCCTCCACTAACACTTAATCTTTATGGTATGGTATTAAAGTTCAAATTGACTTTTAAGTATTATTACGAATCTTTTGTATGGGAACATAGAAAAGTGTTGTTTTTAGACTTTTTCAGGCAATTTCTTAAAGTTTTCTCTCCGTAAGAACCATCTTCGTACTTCAAGGAATATTAAAAAAAAAAGAATTAGCGAAATCGGTTCAGCTGCTCTCGAGATTTGCGCTTAGCAACACATTCAGCGATTCATTTTTATATTATAGATAAGTGGTAAAATCTTAATAGCTTAGATTTTAAAATTACTCTGCACTATGATCGATGATCTCTACGATTCCAGTTTTGTTTGCGTAACAATCGCGATGCTAATCAAGTAGTGAAAATATGAACGTTTTAGGTTATTGTGAGATAGAGTCTGCCAGCCAGACATATAAAGTCGAACGTACTGCTATCCTAGTGATATATGGCATCTCCGATTGTTCTGTGGATTTACTGAGCATCTGTCTAGAAATAATCAAGTTGTCGCAATCCTATTTCCCTCGAAGACTCTTCCCTGCAATTTTTTTTATTAAAGCGCTGTGAATGCTGCCAAAACCGATAGTATTAATATGTTTTTTTTAATCTAAGTAATGTAAGCAAAGCCTGTAATAGTATAAAAGCCATATATATTATATTTATATAACCTCACTAACAATCAAAAAAATTTTTTTGTTGTGTTGAGAGAAAATTTTATAAGGGAAGTGTTCGCTCCACGATATCTCTTTACTTCCGAATAGTAGTGCAGTTTTAATACTATTTAGTCTTATTATTATTATCCTTATATATAAAAATTACGTGTCACATTGTTTGTCCGCGATGAACTCCTAAACTACTGAACTGATTTCAATGAAATTTTTCAAACTGTGTGCAGTTTGGTCAAACTTGAGAGATAGGATTCAAATTATGCAATTCCTGCGCGCACTCCAAAATTCATCCTGTAGAAAACCGAAAGGCTGGCTACTTTGCTCCTGTGTTCAAGGGTGGTAAGATTGGTTTTAACCAAATTTGGGTCACCGATAAGCCTCTTAGCATGCCTTTCCATTGAGTCCAAAGCTGCTAGGTGGCATTTTGCAGCACCAACCCATATATAGCAGCAATACTCCACGCAGGACCGGACTTGCGCTTTATATAAAGTAAGCAGTTGTCTCGGCGTGAAGTAACGCCGCACCTTTGCAAGGACTCCTAGCTTCCTTGTAGCTGCTTTGGCATGGGACTCAATTAAATACCTGAAGTTCAGATTTGAGGATATCTCAAACCCCAACAACTGAAGGCGATCGGTGTATCCCAGTGATACATTTCGGAAAGAAGGAGCCAAGGTGAGCTAGCTCCTTTTTGCAGTGAAGAGACGCTCTTGTGTTTTGGATGCGTTGAATTTCACAAGATTGGCATTGCCCCATTCAGACACTGCCTATACTGTTAGATTAACACGCTCTACCATAGCTATTATTAAACTGATTGACTTTTTTAGACTGTTAAATTCTAGTCTGAGCACACGGTTCACCTGATGAAAAGAAAAGACTATGTATTGTCCAAAGAATCTATTACTATACCTATCCTAAATTATGATTCAAAATCCAAGTTAGTTGTCACCTCTAAAGACTAAGATGGAATGGCAATACAGTACAATAAAATAACAGTAAAACGGATATCCAGTTCACGTGGATCATCATTCGAAACTTGCAGCATTTTGCTGTTATTTTACGCTGGTCTGAATACACATGATGCTTACTCTCATTGGTTCAATCTATTCGGGCTACAGACATAACAAAACTGCAGCATGGCTCTACTACTGAATATTACACAACTTTCAGTTACCGGTGTTCTAAAGGATACATTCCGGAGATTGTGCGCAGGACTTACATAAATTATTTCCTCTCTCCTCTTTCTACCATCGCGCAACCAGACGTTCGCCGCATCTTTGTTAACGATATTCTGAGCATTTAAATAAAATGATTTTCTTCGTCTTTCGTAATACTCGTACATACATATATCTAAAGTGTGAAATAGTTTTTCGGTGTTTTTCCGTTCGATTACAATCTGTATTTAATTCGGGTTTCTTCAAGGCAACAGTGAATAGGCTTTTGTTACGTTGAGACAGTGCGATCTACCAAATAGGGCTTCATCACCGCTTACCACCAGTTGGGATTATAATCAACCAGTGGCTTGTAATAAGCTTGAAAAATATTGTTGCAAATACTCAAAAATTTAATAATATGTTTATATATTCTTAATAGACTTGGAGTCATTGTTTTACTATGTGATAAATGTTTAACTAGAGTTTCAAACTTAATATTGAACATAACAACATTGTTTTTATACTTAAATGTAAATAAACAACATTTTTAACATAAACAAATGTACTCGTATACAGTCAGTGACGTTGTTGTTTGGAATGCGTTTTCAAAACAAATATTTTTAAAGAGAAATTCCTTGTATTTGTGTAGTCCATAATGAGGTCGATTACGACCGGATACTCTTAAATATTTTATTTGTTCATGAAAACTAAACTAACTAAATTGAATCCTTAAATGAAAATTATTTAAAGAAGCGTTCAACCGTGTAGTGACGGTGTAAGAATATTCATTACCCCATATCATGCCGTAGGTGTCATAAGGGACAACAGAGGGGAACCAAACGGGATTTGTGCAGCGGCATCTCCCCATTAACAAATGAAACTAATAAAATACTGCAGTTTCCAACACGCTTGTTAAACATGCTAAATATCCCTTCTTGTTAAGTAGTCTATAAAGGAAGCTTATGTTTAGCAGTGCACTTTTAATTGGCTGTGATAATAATATAATCTGATAATAATGACGATGATGATGAATTTCAATGAAGTAGTATTACCATAACTAAAGATAAACACGGGCATACTTAAAATCACTTTAAAAGTGGACGCTAATTAAGTAAAGCAAGATAAAAATTCGATTTTATGCAGACGTAAAACCATTTTGACGAGGTAAGAGTTCTTTATAACGTCGTTCCTATTAAGGCCCTATTGCAGTACGGTGTGTAGATATGAAAACGTTACCTCGCTCCCCGCGATCGTATAACGCATTAGTACTAAAGTGGGAAAATATTTATAAAAAGCAACATATGCCAAAGATGTCTCTACGGGCACTGTCCGGACGCCGCGAGCAATTGAAGTAATAGTATATTACGTCACTAGGGAGGAAAGTGTGACGTTGCAACTTGCGTGGTATTGTCATCCGAGCCGAAGGCGAGGGTGATAAGAGCGCGGGTTGCGATGTCATACTTTCTTCCCGTCTGCATATACTATTTTTTTACCATACATTGATCAAAATAAATGTACATTAAAATATATCATGACATATATTTTTGACGTTTAAAAACAATAGAGCTAGAAATTTGACGCGACGAAATTAATAAGTTAATGAATCAGGAGGCAATTTGGCACTTTTGTCCCTGGAAGTAGAGTCGAAATACGAACGGTACAATAAAATAATACGGTATAATAAAAAATTTATTACATCATATGATAAAATAAAAACAAATTTATAAAATGTGTTCTCAAAATGACCTAAACATTAAGCCTATTCATTTGATATAAGTTTTACTCGATTTCATGGAATCTCTGCAAGGCTAACTTTTAAATAGCGTATTTTTATTGAGCCAATTATTATAGTTCGCGTTAGTGACTTCATACAACCAAATTTTTAAAATTTTTGTAAAATGATGATACATTTAATTAGATTTATGGATTACATCCCCGCCCCCAAGATCAGGCTAAGCAGTGCGCCTTGGGTGAAGCCTATGTCCAGCAGTCGACTGCCGTTGGCTGATGATGATGTTGATGAATATTTACTTTTTACATACGTACAATGATGGAGGAAAACAATGTGAGCACACCTGCATATTGAATATCTCGAAGACATTTGAAGTTTTCTGAAACCCATTGGAGCAACGCGGCGAACATTTCTCCTAAGGAGAGAAGGCCTGTGCCCATCACTGAGAGAAGGGTACTGGAGGCGAAGCAGAATTTCTCTTTATCGAAGTTCTTCTCGGTCATACTAAATTACTTCTCGGAGTCTTTTACAGCCCCTCTCTCACTGTTGACTACTTCACCACGTTAGAAAATATTCTTGAAAATCTTACACCTATCTATTGTCATAGTATAATTATGGGTGACTTTAATACTTGTCTTTTAAAAACCAACGCCAGATCAATTAAACTAAAATCTGTTATCGAAGCAGCAAATTTAAAACTTCTTCCTACTTCTGCCACACACTTTTTCCCGAACTGTGCCCCTTCTCTTCTCGACATAATGTTTGTGTCTTCACTTGACCTTGTTAATAAATTTGGGCAATATGCTGCTGATTCTTTTTCCTATCATGACCTTTTATACTTGTCTTACAAAATCCGTCCCCCTAAAGCTAAGTCAAGGATCCTACTTCAGCGTAACTTTAGTAACTTGGACTTGAAGCAGCTTTTAAATGACGCTCGAAAAATTGATTGGAATGTAGTCGTCAATGCTTCCACTGTTGATGAACAGGTAGCTTTGTTCAACTCTTTGTTAATTCAGCTTTATGACGTTCATGCTCCTGTTCGTCCAGTGCGTGTAAAGCATCCTCCCTCTCCATGGCTGACTGATGATATAAAAAAAATCATCCACATTAAAAATTGTGCCAAAGCGAAATACAAGTCAGTTCCTAGCGACCTGAATCGAGAGAAGTATAGATTAGTACGGAATCGTTGCAACAATCTGTGTAGAAAAGCACAACGACGCCATATCCATGAATCAGTACAAGATCCTGACCCTGCTAGGGTCTGGAAATTTCTTAAGTCTTTAGGAGTTGGGAAATTACGACAAAATTTCACTCACCTTAACTTTGATCTCAATCAACTTAATTTGCATTTCTCATCTTCGTCTTGCATTAACGATAATGCAAAACACAATACTTTGGATTCCCTTTCAAAAACTCCCGCTCCAGACACCTCTGCTTTTAATTTTAGTCAATTTAACAGTTGTGATGTTATGAAAGCCATAATGTCCATCCATTCAAATTCAATTGGTAGTGACTGCATTAGTCGGAAAATGGTCATCCCTCTCATTGATCTCCTTTCACCTGTAATCACTTCCATCCTGAATAATTCACTGAATTCTTCTATTTTCCCTTCAGCTTGGAAAGATGCATTTGTAGTTCCTCTTCCGAAAAAGTCGAATCCGTCTAGTTTTTCTGATTATAGACCTATCTCTATCTTGCCTTTCCTTTCCAAAGTTCTTGAACGTCTTGTGCACAATCAATTAAGCATCTATCTTTTAAAACATAATCTTTTAAATCCTTTGCAATCCGGTTTCCGTCCTGGCCATAGTACGACTACTGCACTTTTACAAATCACTGATGATATTCGGTATGGTATGGAGAAACAAAAGCTTACCATTCTTACGTTACTTGATTTTAGTAATGCATTTAATACAGTAGATTTTGATATCTTGTTGGGCATCCTGCGCTTTCTCAACATATCTCCAACTGTAGTTGACTGGTTTCGAAGTTACTTGTTTGGTCGCCGACAGCGCATTCAGGTGCAAGATGTTTTTTCCACCTGGACTACTACAGCGGCTGGCGTACCACAAGGTGGCGTGTTGTCTCCTCTCCTGTTTGCAATTTTCATTAACTCTATAAGTCATAATCTGTCCTCTTCCTACCACTTGTATGCTGATGATCTCCAAATCTATACTCAATCTTCTCTTGAAGATTTGTCTAAATCAGTTGACACTATTAACGCTGATCTGACTTGTATTTCGAATTGGAGTAAACGTTATGGTTTAACGATCAATCCCAAGAAAACTCAGGCAATTATCATCGGTAGTTCTAGATTAATTGGAAAAATTGACTGGTCTTCCCTACCTCCTATTTTACTAGACTGCACTCAAATCCCTTACAGTAACAAGGTTAAAAACCTGGGGTTGTATCTCGACTCTTGTATGTCTTGGACCTCACAGATTAATGAGGTTAGTAGAAAAATGTTTGCTGCTTTAAGCTCTTTACGTAGATTACGTAATTTTCTTCCCACAGTAACTAAAGTTACGCTCGCCCAGTCTCTACTTCTACCTATCCTTGACTATGCTGACATATGCTATCTTGACATTACCGAGGAGCAGCTTAATAAGCTTGAGCGCATTCAAAATTTATGTATTAGATTCATATTTGGGCTTCGCAAATATGATCACATCTCTGAATTTCGCAAACAGCTCAAATGGCTCCCGATCCGCCTTCGCAGGAATACTCACATTCTCTCTACTTTGTATAGCGTGCTGTTTAATCCTTCCTCTCCTCATTATTTAAAAGACCGTTTCCAGTATCTTTCCCTTACCCATAATCGGTTCCTTCGATCCTCCGTCAATCTTTCTCTCTCTACTCCTTCGCACTCTTCCTCCTTTTTTAAGAAATCCTTTAGTGTAACTGCTGTACGTTTGTGGAATTCTTTACCTCTCCACATTCGTCGTGCTCAATCTCTTCATTCTTTCAAATGTCTTGTTAAATCCTATTACTTAGAACACTATTAGATAAATCACTTTTCCTTTTTCGTACTCTTTTCATTTAATCTATTATATTATATCATACATAATCTTCACTTGCCTTTATTTGTATGTATTTTATATTTTTTTTTTGATTTTGTACGCCCCCCTCTATTTTTAACTATTATTTACATCAGTTCTCTACACTAAGGTTGTCTGGAAGAAATCACTTTCAGAGTGATAAGACCGCCTGTTGTACATTTTCTAATTTAGATTTAATTGTATTCGTTTTTGTTTTGTTTTTGGTGTACAATAAAGAGTAAATAAATAAATAAATAAATAAATAAGGGTGTGTAGGCTGTAATATTACTTTTTTACACAGGTTCAAAAAAGTTTTTTTTAATAGGATAGGGTGACAAACGAGCACACAGTCCACCTGATTGTAAGTGGTTACTGTGACCCATAGACATCTACATCTATCCTCAATAAAGATTCAAAATGCAGATGCGTTGTCACCCGTGAGGACTAAGACGGAATGCCTCTTTTCCAGTAAAAAGGGTCTCCGGTTCTCTACACTCACCATACGAAACACAGCAGCGTTAAGCTGCTATTTTACGCTGGTATTCTGTGAGAGCGTGGTCCTTTCCCGGTCGAGCCGACCCATTCGTGCTACAACTATACTACAAATATAGCTGCAGCTGTTTTGTAATGAGTTGTGACACTAATAATCAAATTCTAGCATCATTTTCTACTTTTTCTTTAATTACTCATTGTAAGTAGAACAAATACGATGGTAGAATAAATATCCTATAATGAATTTGTCACAGTGATCCCTGATAATCTTTTAACTAATCATAAAGTTTGAGAAAAACGAACGCAAAGGAGAGAAAAATTAGGCACATCATTAAGAAAACAGTGTTAGGACACCTCGAACAAATCTAAAATATTGTCGATGTTTCTTGACTTACAGACGAAATTGTGCTTAACTGACCCAATTTTTGAAAGGTTGCATCTTGTCCTAATTCTAAAGCGGCTTAAAAATCTGAGTTAAGCTGGACTGTTCATTGTTGCGATATAAATTTTATAATTGTGAACTTTTGACAGTTTTTACAGAATCAAGCAACTACGCAAGTCTATGCAACTAGACAATCAATAAAAACAAAAATGCATTGTAATCTTAATTTGTCTATTATATAGACCATGGCGTAAGAGGGAATATGACGATCTTCAGTCCAAATGTCAACCTCAACTCCACGTTGTGCATCCGACTGACAGCTGAGACTCTACGCACCCTGACTTCTTCGCTCTAGTTTAAATATAAATTTCATAGAGCATAACAATTAAATTATATCTTCAAGTTATAATTTGAATCATGTAGTGGCGTTGTAAGAACATGTACACTATGTATATTGTTTAAATAAAACTATTATTTATTCTATATTCCCGACATTTCGAGCACTTTAGAGCACCCATGGTCATAGGGGTACGTAGTACTATTACTTATTCTGTGATATGGGCGACTGAGGTGTTTGACGTCCCAACGTCATCGTTAACCACTGCCACCTCCAGATTAAAATTATTAAATTTTGTTGCGATCTACGCAGTATGAACTTACAGTATCTTGAAGTCTTGCAGTTGTATGCTTGGGTTGGGATTTAATTTTATTAATTATATATATTTATTAAACTCGATAAAACCCGTAAAACTAGCTTTATTTAAATGTGTAGTGTTGGCGTAAATATTAGAAATCATTACCCCATATCGTCTTGTGGCTGCCGTAATAGGCGACAGAGAAGGAAACTAAAGCTGGAGTTGAGCAGCAGGACCTTCTTGATTACAATTCAAAATTATAAAAAACTGCGGTTGCGAACCCGCCTGCTAATCGTGACAACTATGGAGAAGTCCCCTATGAGGCAATCTATGGGAGAGACCTATGTTCCGCAGTGGACTATTATAGGCTATAATGGATGGATGATTTGAAATGATAATTACAAATATGTTTAATTGTTTACTTTACCAATTTATGTGACTGTCATGTGTTGCATTTTTGTTTGTTATAAACCTTTGCGAATGTGGGCACATTAACTCACTGAAGTTTAATTGTAATTTGTAATCGGATGAATGGTATAAGAACGTTTACGGGACAAACAAAAAAAAAACATTCTTTTTATACCGGCTATGTTTTGAAGAAAAGTCTTTGATCATTACATTGATATAGAGGTATTAAGAAATATTGTGCTATTTATCTATATATAATACGTGACTTTGCATTGAAGCTCCTTGTTTTCTAAGTTACAAAGAATAAATGTCTCTATGATAGCGCGCATATTTCTTCATCTTAACCTCCAGCTTATAGCTTTCCACTGCTGTACATGGTAGAATTTTGACATGGTAAATCCACGCTGCAGCTACAATATGGTTGCAGCACGAAGCTTACTACGACTGGAAGATACTGGGAAGGACGACGCTTTCGCCAAACACCAGCGTAAAATAGCAGATTAATGCTGCTGTGTTTCTTATGGTGAATGTGGAAAACCGTAAAGCCCTTTTTACCAGTACTCGTAATGAGGAATTCAATTCTTAATAGAGGATAGATGTAGGTGTCCAGCGACCATCGCATCCACTTAGCCTCATATGGCATGTATGATCGTTTGTTATCGTAATACTATAAAATAGAGGATTTGTGACTGTAATACCAGACGTATCCTATTTGACACTTTCCCGTCACCGGTTTGGTTATATACTTGTAATGGTACGTACATACGTGATAGACGTACTGCTATGATAACTTGTGCTTGGCGACGTCTCGTGAGTTGTCCCACTGCAGCATATGCCGAGTCGGATGCCTCTTTTTATTGCTATAGTATATTAATTACGTAAAATAATTTATATTAATATTGCTTGTGGTCGAAATTCGACTAATTGTGTGGAAACAAAGCTATATACAGTTTATTTATATAACTTTTTTTTTACAATATTTCCGTATTGGGAAGACAAAGAGACCTTAACTCACACTGCCAGAAACGTGGTTAAAATGGTTTCATTTAGTTGGTTAAAGTTTTTTATTTACTTTATTACCTGACTTAATGACAACATAATAAATAAACATATGATTTTCTTTTTTGTTAACTTCCATGGCATAATACTTTTTGAATGATATATATCAATCCTAAAAATCTACTTCAATTTTCGATGTTCATACAATAATATAATGGATGTTTTATAGGTCAAATCGTTGGTCAACCTTTTTTAAAATTTTCCATACTCGTATTTCATGATATTCTAAATGTGTTGTACTCGTAAGTTGCTTCGTGCAGGATACGGACCCATTTCGCAGCAACGCATTCAATTGCTCAGCTATTAAGCTACCGGGCCGATGTTGTGTTGTGCTTATCTCCATATCACTAACATCGCATGCTAGCTTAACTCCGATCTTATCGATGAGCAATGATAGGCTAGACGATTACTTAGGTATTACTCCCGCACTTTTACTTAATAGTGTCAAGCAATTTTCGGAAGTTGTATCTGTCATCGAAAAGCAGCCAGAAAATCATCATCTCCATCGTCACTTACGTGATCATATTATGATGAATACTAATTTAACATTTGTATTATTTGAGCACTTAATTAACATTTGTATAAAATCTGAATTTATCAACAAATATAATTTTTGCTTCACGTATAAAAAGATGGGCAATATATTGTTAAATCAATATGTTATTTTATGTTATGAATGTAATAGAATTAAATAGAATATTTGGATTCTTAACTTTTTAAACGTAAAATTTTACAATAGTCTTGTACAATTGTTTACATGAATGAAGTGTAGGGTGTCCCCCACTAGATGGTGTGACGACCTGGTAAGACATGCAGGAAGTCGATGGTTGTAGGTGGCTCAGGACCGTGATTTAGGGCATTCCTTGGGGGAGGCCTATGTTCAACAGTGGACTTGTGTAGTCATGAAATGATGATGATGATGATGATTCATATGATTTATGACGCTTATATGCTGGCTATGGCACATGTTAGCCATCATCTCATTCCAAGGGGTTATTTTTATTCATGTATTCCATAATAATGTAATAAAATAGTGTAATAAAAACCTTTTTATGCAATTTTTGTTTAAAATTTTTTAAACTTGTTGATTGATAAACATTGACATCTGGGTTTTGTTGTAAAAGCGTCTGCATTGCCCCATAAATGAATCACTTGTTCTGTAGATATTAATTACGTTCCAGTTTGAAAACATTTTACTATTATTAAATAACATAAATGAGATGAAATAGATGTCCTTTTTAGGTTGCCATAAATGAATATAAATCTAACGTATTCCAGTATATTTCATTAGGTCATACTCCATCTAGCAGGCCTAACCCTACATTGAACTTACTACAAGTCTGCTTGTGGAGAATCTCTCTTTCCTATAGGATAACACTTATTGCCACATGCTGTAATTTCATATTAGTGGTACGTTGGACTGTGTTAGTTCTCCTAGTTCTGTTGCGGATATTCTTGTTATTTAATCACGTAGACAAACACCGAAAATAGCCCTCTCTATAATTCGTTAGGCGACATTGAGTTCCGCATTTAGGCTAGCAGTATAGGATCACATCTTTGTCTTTTTCTTTATATTGTAAAAAGATGTGCAAAGCGCAATAAGAATTGTAAATAAGCAGATGAAAATTAAAATTATAATATTATTATTTTAAATTTTTCAAAACAGATTTTTTTTCAGAAAAGAATGGGTTTTAAAAAAAGTTGTATTTTGAAATTACTTCTGTATTTTGAGCACATGTATAATATGTATAGAATTTATTGAAGTTGTTTAAAAGCTTTATATGAAAATTATTTTCAGCATTGAGTTGCGCATTATAACGGGTAATTTAATAATTCTAATCCAGTTCCAATTTTGCTTTAAGTTACTCGTCACCTAATGATTTAATCAACTTAATTGTTGTACATACCTGTACGCTTAAAAATCAATCCAAGCTTAACTAACAACACTACATCTTGTCACTTTCAAACATATTCGAAAAGAAAAGGACGAGACGATGGCTTTGTTAAAGAAGTTTATAAAGGATTGAGGATTAGTTAATAAACGTTCTTACATAAGTGGAAGTATTTATGAGTTGTGTCAAACAAATATTTGGATTCCTTATCTGTGGTGAATGAGCAATCAGCATTCTATTTAACAGGCGCTAAGAGATTATTTCCGTTTTAATAATTATGTACTTTATGTATAACCTAATTCATTGTCAAATGTCAAATATATAAATGATCTTGTATCCCAATCAAATTTGACGTATAATTATACTTGTCATCACACATAAGTTATGGTTGTTGCTTAATAATTGTTACTTAATGACGAGTACGATAAAAACAACATTGGCTGAAAAATACAGAAGTAGAACGCACCTATGCGTATTTCATGCGAAAATGGCACGTTTAACGAAGCCTTACAATCTACCACTCACCAGACTTTGGGGCATGGGCGCGGCGCGTCGCTCACGAGCGCACTCCTTTTACTAAATGAATCCCTGATAAAATATCGCTTCGATTTTCGCCATTTCCTTATATAAAAACACCGAGCATAGACTTAAGATTAATTTATCATGGTTGCCCCCTTGTAAAGAATCGTTGTTGCTAGGTGCAGATGAATCACTGATACTTGTAGGTTACATGAATGAAACCTACACATTTCCTTCGAGTTGTGTAAATATATCGACGACGAATCATGCGTGACTTCGCGTTCTAGAGTAAAGTTTTTTGTTAACGTTGTGAAATATCACAATAATTTCTGGTTCACGCGTTGGGTTTGGCACAGTGGTTACGAAGTTCGCGAGAGAGGGGTGGCGGATCAGTTGTAAGGACTGAGCCTGACGTGTCAGTGTCGTATTTCGGATGGGTTGTAGACGGCGGCGGCAGAAGGTCGGGGAAGCCGGGAGCGCGCTCGGCGCGAGCCCGGGCTCCGCTGACGTCAGCGACGGCTCGGCGCCGTGCGGCCCTAGTCACCACCGTCGCCGGCCAATTATTATTTTATATACACGAATGAAAACGGCGAGAAACAAAAGGCGACGACGGCGGTGAGGTGCGGGCGGAGAGAGCTCGCCGCAGGAGCGACGCGCGGCGCCATCTAGTGGTTCACGCGGCGATAACCCAAGCCTACTCCTTTCGGGTCTGCGGACGATCGAATCGAGACGAAACCTCCGCGCTGTCCGAACCTCACTGGCGTCAAAAACACTGTCACTAATCGGGAGCAACGCGTAAGAGGCCGCGTCCAGTTAGGGTGACGCGCACCGTCCTGTTCGGGGAACGATTCGTACCGTCGTCAGAGCGTGGCTGCGTGTGGTGGTGGCGGTCGGGAAGGCCATGCTGTCAGGCGGCGCGTGAGAGGCGCGGGCCGGGCATGGCGGGCTCCTGCTCGACACTGCGGTGCGGGCGTCCGCGGCGCGCGCTGCACGCCACTGGCCCGCGCACCGCCCGCGCCCGCCTCCGCCGCCGCTGCGCGCGCACGTCCGCACTTGCCGCCACGGACGCACCGCGCCTTCGAGGTTTCTGCTTTCGGCCTGCAGCCGCGTGCACCGGCACCATACCGCCCACATAACAACACACACACTATCTATCGATTGCCCACTTCACTCCTCTGCACTTCTTAAAAAGGTCGCAGCGATGCAGTTCAGCGTTTAAGTAGTGGTTACAGCTGAATTCGCAAAACCGTTCAAATGTACTCGTAAGCTAGGTATGTTAATTAAAGCGATTTTATGGAATCGCTGTAATGAAAGTGTAAAGGTGAGTCAAGGTCCGATGTGAACACAAAGTGGCTAAATTTTGTTTATTTACATAAAGTTTGCTAACCACTAAAATGTTAATCTTAAAATTAATTAATGTATTACAATACGCATGTCAATTCATCTTTCGATTAACTGTGTTGTATTTCACTTTATTATAAAATAATATTATCTTAATCTTTATCGGTCATTGTAACAAATATTTTATATATAACTTAATGAAGAATGTATGTAAGACCTAGTAAAATTAAATAAAATATTTTTTTCGAGTGGTGGTAGAACACAACACAATCGCTTTGCTGCAGGAGTGTGAGGGGTGCAAAAATTATTTAATTGAGAAGCAACTAGTTTTATTTTTAAACGACTTAAAAAAGAAGTAATTTATCGCTATCTGCGAGGTCAATTAATTAATTAAATATACTCGTACAATTAAGTTAATATTCCTGATTTATTAAATTACTGATAAGTATAATATATTAATTTAAACAAATTGTATGATAAATGATATTGGTATTGATATTTATATAATCTAATTAATATTAAAAAAATATATTAATATTCTTATCCTTTAAAAATTCTGCTAAAAAGGCATATTTGATGTAAATATGAATGCTCGCCAACGCATGGAGACGGCGTAAATAAATTTATGTTCACATCTTTCGTGGGTGTTGAAATTCGTACCTTACTATGTTCCAGAAACACTTTGACATTCCATAGATTACGGGAATGCGTTGTCACTGACTAACATGGAATATCTCATGGCTTATTTACGTGGTAGAGCCAAGCTGCAGCTATATTAGTAGTATAGTTGTAGCACGAATGGGTCTGCTCCACCAGGGAAGGACCACACTCTCACAGAATACTAGCGTAAAATAGCAGCTCAATGCTGCTGTGTTTCGTATGGTGAGTGTAGAGAACCGGAGACCCTTTTTACTGGAAAAGAGGCATTCCATCTTAGTGCTCACGGTTGACAACGCATCTGCATTTTGATTCAAAAACGAGGATAGATGTAGATGTCTATGGGCCACAGCAACTACTTACCATGAGGTGGACTGTGTGCTCGTTTGTCACCTTATCCTATAAAAAATATGTGGCTGGCTCTACATATGAACCGAGTCCGGTAGGTACCACTTTCTTACCTATTCCTGCCACCAAGTTGCAGTGTTTGAACTTCTGTTTTTTTTTATAGGATAAGGGTGACAAACGAGCACACAGTCCACCTGATGGTAAGTGGTTGCTGCGGCCCATAGACATCTACATCTATCCTCTGTTACAAATCAAAATGTAGATGCGTTGTCACCCGTGAGGACTAAGATGGAATGCCTCGTTTCCAGTAAAAAGGGCCTCCGGCCACCTGCACTCACCAAGCGAAACGTAGAGGTAAAACTACCTCTACTTCACGCTGGTTTTCTGTGAGGTCGTGGTACCACCCCGGTTCGAGCCGGCCCATCCGTGCGACAGCAAAAACTGTTAACTACCACTACCACTGTTAATAATTCTGTGTTCCATTATGAATTGTATAGAGAACCAATATAATTTTACAGGCTCTGAGGTATTTCATCTTAGTCCTCAGAGGTGACAACGTATCTGTAGCTTTCTTTGTTTGAAGCTGGCTGCAGGTGTTAACTTACTTTTTTTTATAGGAGAGGGGACAAACGAGCATGCGGCTCACCTGATGGTAAGTGACTACCGCCGCCCATGAACAACTGCAACACCGGGGGAATTACAGATGCGTTGCCGGCCGTTTAAAAAGGAGTAGACTCTTGAAGGTCCCTAAGTTGTATCGGTCCGGTAAAATCGCTGGTGGTAATTGATTCCACAAGGAAGTTGTGCGAGAGAGAAAACTTCTTCTAAATCGCACAGTGGTGGAATATATATAACAAATATAATATATATAATACCACATACAAGTTGAACTGTAAGTTCGTATGTTACTTTTCAGTTTTTTTTTTCAAATATACTCCCCCAATTCGTCCCGTCGACATCGTAGAAACCGAACTATGTAAATGCTAAGAAAAATTCACTCCCAAAAAATATTTGAAAAGATCAATATCAAAAAATGTTCAAGACCAAGAATATTCAAAGTAGCGATTGGCACCTGCGAATGCTGTTCCGTTTTGCAAGAGGTTTTGATCAATTTCGCCAAATTGTTTAGGACCGACTTGTGATAGGGCGTTTTTTTTTTAATAAAATTTATTCGCATGAATGTCGAGTAAACCTACTACACTCAGCTAAAGTACGAGCAAGGATTATTATAAATTAATCATCGTGGTAATTGTGCTGTTCACGAGAAAGACATGTTCATCGGACTCTTTAAAAGCGGTAATTGATGACGATAATGTTGTTTCAGGTATTCGTAATCCTATTGGCAAGATAAGAAAAAGTACGGGAGAGATGGATATTATTCCATCTCGCTTCCTTATAGCCGCCAAGGCCGTCTACGCTATGTCAGGAGGGGTCGTGACGAAAAATCTTACACTTTTTCTCGCCTAGACGCCATCCGCTAAATTCGTACCGATAAAGAACTTCATTCCAAAAAATATAATTTGTAAATAGTTATTTGCATTAACAATAACATTGCCAACAAAGTATCTCTGACCGTTAGAATGTGCTACTACCACTACTAGCGATTCCCCCGGCTTCGCACGTTTGATTTCTGGATCTCGACAACAACGCCACCTACCAGATCCAATTGTGAATATAAGCGATTCTCTAATCAACTTAATCACACAAACAAAATTTCGTCATAATCGGTCCAGACATTTAGGAGGAGTTCAGTTAGGGAGAGTTCAGAAGATTTATATAATATATAATATGTATGTGTTATACATATAGACCTTCCCATTGAATCAATCTGTTTATTGATTAAAACCGTTTACCGTAACCGTAGCTTAAAATATCTAAGCGTAAAACGGCGGGAAGCGACTTTGTTTTATACTATGCAGAGATTGAGCCTTGAATTGCAACTTTTGTCGAACTTGATACTTTATAAATAGATACATAAAAAACTTAGGATATTATACATTCACCTATATATATATATATATATATATATATATATCCAATTGTCCATAGTATTCAGCATCAGCCTGGGGAAGTCCTACGCTTGACAATGACCTTTCCCCTTTTAGGAAGAATTTGACTTAATCGCCGCGCTTGGCAGAAGAATTGAAGATTTTTTTATTTATTTAAACTTTTATGCACAAAAGAAAAATCGTACATATGGCGGACTTAATGCCTTAAGGCATTCTCTCCCAGTCAACCGTTAGGCTAAGCAGAGATAAACATATGAGAGGTAGTCCAGCAAAAGTAAACTAATAATGAGAAAATAGGTGACAAAGTTCGAATAAACTAGAATATAGAAGATATTCTATACATATATCATAAAATGTAAATATAATAATACAGACGTACAAGAAGATCGCAGTACCAAACGCACTCTTTTGATACTACTTCCCGGCAGTCGCTACTTACGACATCTACCAGTTACGCTAACAGTAGGTACACTGCAGATATATATATATTAAACATACACTTTTCCTTACTATAAGGAAAACATGAACACATGTCTTGGAATAAAAAACAATCGGACACAATCTGCCAACACGCACTGGAGCAGCTCTGCGGACTAAGGCCGGCCACATACATACGGAATTCCGTTTCGAGATTCCGTTTCGGAATTTCGAACGGTCGGCCACACACAAACGGAATTCTGTTTTGCCCGCAAAATATCGAACGAAAAACTACCGTACGTGTGTGGCGGGTCATAGATTTTATATGGACTTGCTGCGTTCGGGATTCCGAATCGGAATATCGAAACGGAATCTCGAAACGGAATTCCGTATGTATGTGACCGGCCTAATTGCTGCACAACCATCTCGGAAATAAGAAGAATTTTAAGAAATGAGAGGGTCTATGCCTATGACGTAAATATGCTGTAACTCTAACTTTTTAAATAATCTAAACGAGCGAAATAAGAGAAAAGCTTTTCGAATAGAACTAACTGTGGGATTAATATGATTTAACTTAGCAATAATAATGTGCTTTTAATACTAACTCATAATTTATAAGAGTTAAAAGAGTAGCTTATATAATCTGAGAGTAATAGAATGCTATAAAACGTTGCTATGGTAGTTCAGGGTCACGCTTTCATTAAATTTAATAGTACGCAAGCGACTAGAGTTCAATTCCCGATGGTGTAGTAATATTACAAATACAAATTGTAAAAAAAAATCATATAAAATCTGATTACTTTTTGGAACGAAGTTACTTATCGCACGATACGAATTTAATGGATGAGGGCTAGGTGAGAAAAAGTGTAAGATTTTTCCGTCACGACACCTTCTGACGTAATGAAGACGGCCTTGGCGGCTATAAGGAAACGAGATGGAATAATATCCATCTCCCTCGCACTTTTTCTTATCTTGTCATGAACGAAATATTTTATTTTAAATGACGCTTCATTTTAATAGACGCTAGTAATTCATTGCATGCAACTATGGCAAATACCCTTCAAATGGATAAAGTTACTAAGAGACGGCCCCAAGTCCCCGGCGGCCCCGCTATTCCTGGCTACGGTGGCGACCATGGTAACGGCGGTGCAGGGGGTGCTGAGAATCTCCAGTGGAGGTTCGGTTGCCACCTACGACGACTCGACCTGGCAACATACAACGCACGCACCCTGAGGACTGACGAGAAGATCGTGGAGCTGGAAGAAGAGATAGACAAGTTACGCTGGCATATTATAGGATTATCCGAAGTCCGCAGAGAGGGGGAGGAAACGGTAATCCTCGAATCCGGCAACTTGCTCTATTACCGGGAGGGCGACCATCTGTCCCAAGGAGGTGTCGGATTTATCGTCCACAAGTCTCTCGTTAACAACGTTGTAAAGATTGAGAGTGTGTCGACGAGGGTTGCGTACCTTATACTCAGAATCACCAAACGGTATTCGCTGAAGGTCATACAGGTTTACGCACCAACCTCGGCACACTCCGATGTGGAGGTGGAGGAAATGTATGAGGATATCTCTAGAGCCATGCATTCTTCCAAAACCCAATATACGGTGTTAATGGGAGACTTTAATGCAAAACTAGGCACAGAGAGAATGGTGAGCTGAAAGTAGGGAAATTTGGAATAGGGCAACGGAACCCAAGGGTCCAGCAGCTGGCAGACTTCATGGAGAAAGAGGAACTCTTTATGATGAACTCTTTGTTCCAGAAGCGGCCCCACAGGAAGTGGACCTGGTCGAACCGGACGGTTCGATAAAAAATGAGATTGACTTCATTATGACGACCAGACGACAACTGGTCAGTGATGTCTCAGTGATCGCGAGGGTGAAAACCGGCAGCGATCACCGAATGGTTAAAGGCACACTGAACCTAAACGTTAAGTTGGAGAGGTCTCGTTTAATGAAGCCAACGCTCCGTCCCCTTCGTGCTCTAATCCAAAGTCCTGAAACCTTTCAGCTCGAGTTACAAAACCGTTTTCAGTGCCTAGAAGACTGCAATGAAGTGGACGATATGAATGACAACCTCGTGGAAACTGTCCATGCGCTCGGAGCTAAGTTCTGCAAGACCCGCCGCAGAAGAACACAAAAACTCTCCGATCACACTCTTAATCTCATGGTTGTTAGACGGGAGATGAAACTACATTCTTCAACAGATTTGACAGTATACAGGCAACTGAACAGACAGATCTCCAAATGCATGCGGCGGGACTTACGCAACTTCAATACAGCTCGTATTGAAGAAGCGATCGAGCGGAACCAAGGCTCCAAAGTCTTTGCCAGAGATCTATCTGCCAGAAAGAGCCAACTGTCAAAGCTGAAGACAGAGTGTGGCAGCATCGTTTCCGGGGCACCTGAGATTTTGAGGGAGATTGAGAGGTTCTATAGGCAGCTGTACACATCATCGTTGGAGCCACACGCAAGTGTGAGTAACGATCCAAGAGCGAGTCTTATCCGACATTATTCCGATGATACCCCAGACGTCAGTCTGAGCGAGATTAGAATGGCCCTCCAGTACCTTAAAAACGGAAAGGCCCCAGGCGAGAATGGAATTACAGCGGAGCTCCTGAAAACGGGTGGAAAACTAGTACTTGAAGTCCTTCAGAAGCTCTTTAATTCCGTCCTCCATGGTGGCATTACACCGGAGGCGTCGAGCAGAAGTGCGGTGGTCTTGTTCTTCAAGAAAGGCGACAACGCTCTCTTGAAGAACTACAGACCGATCTCCCTTCTGAGCCGCGTCTACGTGCTGTTTTCGAGAGTCATTACGAATCGTCTCGCGGACAGACTTGACGACTTCCAGCCTCCCGAACAAGCCGGTTTCCGAAAAGGCTTTAGCACCATAGACCACATACATACCCTTCGGCAAATTATACAGAAGTCAGAGAAGTACAATTTGCCACTATGTCTGGCGTATGTGGACTATGAGAAAGCCTTTGACTCCTTCGAAATTTGGGCGGTGCTGCAGTCCCTTCAGCGGTGCCAAGTTGACTGTCGGTATATCGAAGTGCTAAAGAACTTGTACAGTAGGGCTACGATGGCTATCCGAGTACAGAACCAGAGTACGAAACCTATCCAATTGTAGAGAGGTGTAAGACAGGGTACCGTTATATCCCCGAAACTCTTCACCGCTGCATTAGAAGACGTTTTCAAGCTTTTGGACTGGAAAGATCAACAATAGTATCAACATCAATGGCGAGTACATCACTCACCTTCGATTTGCCGACGATATAGTCCTTATGGCAGAATCGCTGGAGGACTACTATGCTCAATGACCTCAATAGTGCTACCCAACGGATAGGTCTTAAGATGAACATGGATAAAACAAAGATCATGTTTGATGTCCATGTCACACCTATGCCGGTAGTTGTTGGGAGCACTAAGCTCGAAGTTGTTGACGAGTATGTTTACCTGGGACAAATAGTCCGACTAGGTAAGTCCAACTTCGACCGAGAGGTCAATCGACGTATTCAACTCGGTTGGGCAGCGTTCGGGAAATTACGGCACATCTTCTCGTCAGGTATACCTCAAAACTTGAAAACGAGTCTGTACAACCAGTGCGTGTTGCCAGTGATGACATACGGAACTGAACACTGCTGGCCGGATGAGGAAGCTCAAGGTCGCTCAGCGAGCTATGGAGAGGGCTATGCTCGGAGTTTCTCTGCGTGATAAACTCAGAAATGAGGATATCCGCAGTAGAACCAGAGTGACCGACATAGCCCAACGGATTAGTAAGATGATGTGGCAATGGGCCGGCCATATAGCTCGAAGAACCGACAACCGATGGGTAAAAAGGCTTCTCGAGTGGCAGCCTCGTAGCGGCAGACGAAGTGTTGGGCGTCCCCCCACTAGATGGAGTGACGACCTGGTAAGATATGCAGGAAGTCGATGGATGCAGGTGGCTCAGGACCGTGCTTTGTGGCATTCTTTGGGGGAGGCCTATGTTCAGCAGTGGACTTGTGAAGGGCTGTAATGGAATGGATAATGGATGTGAGTAACCTAATGGCAGGTCGCGGATCGCGAACTCGAAAGGTCGTGTTTCCCTATCCGCCATTCGACTACTGTCGTGAACCATTTCTAACACAAGCATTTTAAGCTTATCAGAAGTGGTTTAAGGGAATATTAGTAATGTTTAATAGCATTACTAGTATTTAAAAAAATACTACGAAAGGAACTTCGTTACAACCGAGTGTTCCACGACACTCAGGTATGTTTTTATATATGGTAGAGCTTCACTGCAGCTATATTATAGCTGCAACAAGAACCACGCTTTCACAAAACACCGCCTAGAACAGAGATACACAATACTATATGTGCCCGGCATGTGTGCATGCGTGCGATTTTAGCGAGCGCGTGCGTTTATCGTAATAGGATGAAAGGTGTAGGAAAGCATACAGGACAAACAGAAACAACATTCAATTTTATATATGTATAGTAGGTTTACAAATAATAATGAATTAACAGAAATTTTTAGGATTTTCAATGAGTTTCAAGGCAAAACAAAAATAATGCGTGATAATGAAAAAATAATAATATTCTAAATATCCTGTTTTACTTCGGAAATATTGTTATCGAATATGTGATGAAATATGTGAAACTAAACAATAATTTTCCTAGAAGTTTGAGAGAAATAACCTCAATTTTTAAGCGAATTTAAGAAATCTAATAATAAATATAGTAATAATAATAATAAATACTCATACCGCCTGCAACTTTACAAGGCGCAGGTTCGGCCTCACATGAAATAATGTATCCCATCTCTGGGCAGGGGCGCCCCAGTGCCAGCTCCTTCCACTTGACCGCATACAGCGCAGAGCGGCTCGAATCGTCGACGACCGAGTCCTTTCCGATCGGCTCGATTCATTGGCACTGCGAAGAGATTTGCATCCCTTTGCATTTTCTTTCGCATTTACCACGGGGAGTGCTCTGAGGAATTGTTCGGATTAATCCCAGCCGCCAAATTTCACGAATGCACATCGCGGCAGAACTCCCGATACCATTCTCACCATCTAGATGATTGGCGGTCCACCACTGTGCGATTTAGATGTTTTCTTCCTCGTACAACTTCCTTGTGGAATCGATTACCATCAGCGATTTTTCCAGACCGACACGACTTAGGGAGAAGAAAAGAGCCTACTCCTTTTTAAAAGTCCGGCAACGCATCTGCAATTCCCCTGGTTCCCCTGGTGTTGCAGTTGTTCATGGGCGGCGGTAGTCACTTACCATCAGGTGAGCCGCATGATCGTTTGCCCCCTATCCTATAAAAAATACCTATAACACAAATAAAAAAATAAAATTTTAGAGGGATTTTTCTGCTATGATTAAGAAATGTGATTTACTGACAATTTATTTTTACTATTTATATAAAGTTTTTTATCTAATTAGATATCTATTTTTGTCATTTTACCTATTATATTGGTACATTTTGTTGTAATTTGATTTTCAATTTTTAGAAGTTTTCGACGTTTGTAATTTTGTATGATTAAACTTATTAACTCTAAATAAAATCACATTACTATTATTACTAACCTTAGATAAGTAGGATACTATGTAAGTAAAATTACATTACTGTAAATTCCTCAATATTGAAAACAGTAACGGAGTTTTTTTTTTTCATTTTTTGTTAAACGATATTGTCGTCGTAAAACTATTTGTTTATTGTGAAATTCATTTTTTTACATTTGTATTGCGGTTGGCAACCCACCGGCGAGCTTGAAGTGTCTTTTGATGCAGTCAATAAGTCCACTATACGCTTGTGATTCTAAAAACATCGTGTAAGAGGCCTAATGCAAAGGACTGCTATAGACAGTTCATGTTTAATGGACCCAGAAAAAGCCTGACACGAAAATCAAAGTGAAAGTTATGGAACAACTTGTTATTTTTAATTTTTTATGCTTGTTTAAAGTTCTTATGAACGTCAAAGTCTTTTATTTTATCATTTTTATTTTAATATGTCACAACAGGATAGTTTCCATAGCAGCCTATACAAAATTCCACTGCTGAACATAGGCTCCCCCCTCGATTGATAGGGGGAAATTTTCCATAACTGCCAGACTTAGCAGGCCTGTCGCCAACCACAGTGTTTTATTACGAGTTGCTGTCGGGAAGATGCTGCCATTTTATTTTATTTCAACCTGTCGCTTCATACAGTACCCACGGGATTACGAGTCCACTGCATGGCGAATTTCATACGTACGGAACCGTTATCGTTACAGTCCATTGAAAAAATAATATTTAATTAAATAAATTATGTATTATTTAATAACAATAGTCTCCTGCTGAATATAGGCAGCCCCCATAGATTGCCTCATAGGGGGATATTTCCCATAGTTGCAACACTTGGCAAGCGGGTTGGCCAAAGCAGTTTTTTTTATTTTTAGTCGTTATTAAAAAGACGCTGTTGCTCATCTCTTGATTTGTTTTCCCTGTCACCTCTTACGACACTCGCGGGATGATATGGGGAATTGAATATTCTTACACCGCCACTAACTGTTATACTTACGGAACAACGGAGACGGAACTTCATATTTTTAACACGTACTTAAAATTTCAGGGTTTTCATCGTTCTTAAGCGACTGTAAAACTAGTGGAAGCTTAAAAATTATACACAAACTCATATTTTCAATTTAGACTTTCATTATTCATCTCCAGACAGGGTTATGAACGTTCTTAGTAAGTCTCCGCGTAAAAAGAGGTCGAGCTGTAAAATCTCATGCATGTTAGCGAGCCCGCCACTCGGGCAGGCGGATGTAAATAAGAACCAGAGTACTCATGTTTTGAATATACGCTATACATATGTGCACGCAATCTACATATGCGTGATTGTGACAGTTGTAGTACTTGGTAAGAATTAAGATGGATTTGTTTTTGAACCGACTCCAAAAAGGAGGAAGTTCTCAATTCGAGTGTATGTTTATTTTGTATGTATATTACGCGATATCTTCGCAGATTGTAAACCAAATTTGATGATTCTTTTCTTATTAAATAGCTTATACTTCAAGGGTAGTGCCATATAACTTTGGAGATTGACCCCTAAGAGCAGCAAATAAATAACTTCTTATTTAGCAATTTGAAGTCTGCTTTTACTTATTGTTAAAAGTTATAATTATTATAATAATTATAGTTTGTAGTTTGTTGAATTTAATATTAAAATGTTTGTATTAAAAGTAGCGAGGGTGGACTTTTTTATAGAACAAGGGTGACACACTAGCACACAGTCCACCTGATAGTAAGTGGATGCTGAGACCCATAAACATCTACATCGATCCTCGATTAAGAATCAAAATGCAGATGTGTTGTCACCGTCAGGATAAGATGGACTGCTATGTTTCCAGTGCAAAGGGCTCCGGTTCTGCCCATTCACTTACGAAACACAGCTGCCATAAGGTGTTGTTTAACGCGAGTATTCTGTGAGAGCGTGGTCCTCCACTGATCGAGCCAATCTATTCGTGCTACAACCATAAAATAGCTGCAGCGTTTAAAAACACTACTAGGTGTGGAGTATACTTCTGGTATACTTATTTGTGCACAACCATCTTATCTATACTTAATGTACAACCATGATTAGCTTTTAGTTGTAGTTATGTTTATATTATATATACTTTACTATTTACTATTATTACTATTATGATAAATTCCGTAATGAATAATAATGAAGATCATAAAATGGTCCGCCTGTTGAAGGCCCCTACGACTGTACGAATAAAAAGACTTCAGCCTCCGTTGATGATACGAAATATTAAAACTTTGCACACTCGTAATTCACATAAAATCTTTTTTATGGTGGAAAAAACCACGAAACATTATACCATTATTCATTTTTATTGTTTACAAGCAACCCGCCCCGATAAAATCAATTAATGCAGCGTTATTTTTTTACAGAATAGGGGATACAAATTAGCACACAGTCCACCTAATAGTAAGAAGAGTTGTCACCTGTGCTGTGGCCCATAGACATCTACATTTTTCTTCGATTAAAAATTAAAATGCGGAAGCGTTGTTACCCCTGAGAACTACGATGGAATGCCTCGTTTCCAGTAAAAAACGTCTCTGGTTCTCTACACTCACCATACAAAACATAGTAGCATTAAGGCACGGTCAAACCGACCTATTCATGCTACAATCATAATAAAGCCGCGTAGCTTTACCATGTACAAAAATTTGGTTTTGATTACCTTTATTTAGATTAAAGACAACCAAAATCTTTTTATCAACTTAACGTTTCAATAAAGAATATTTAAGTTTTCCGGATATAGTCTAAATCTATTCTAGTATTCCTCTATATCTGTTCGTAAAATGTCGACATAAACGTTGTAGCCATTCCTAAGATTAGCTTGGACAGACAACATATATTTTTTAAATTATTAAGAATGCAAATAACGCCCTGAACTTAATGGAAGCAAGTTGTTTAAATTTTACAGACAGACACATCAATCTTTTTTGTGTGATAGATATACATATATGTATGTCGCTGCCAACTAGCTTAATTAGTGTTTTTACTAAAAGGCGCCGTTCAACTATCCGCCTGAATGATATTCAGACGATGTATATAATATGTTTTTATAGAATAAGCGTGATAAACGAGTACACATACCACCTGATGGTAAGTGGATGCTGTATATATATGCCATAGACATCTACATCTATCCTCGATTAAAAATCAAAATGTAAATGCGTTGCCACCCCTGAGGACTAAGATGGAATGCCTCGTTTCCAGTAAATAAAGGTCTCCGGTTTTCTACACTCGCCATACGAAACACAGCAGCATTGAGCTGCTATTTTACGCTAGTATTCTGTGAGAGTGTGGTCCTTCCCTGGTGGAGCAGACCCATTCGTGCTACAACCATAAAGTAGATGCTGCATGACTATACCACGTAATACAACATTGCACATATGAATTTAATATTAGCGACAGTAGGTTAAGTTGCAGCTAAGGTGGCTTTTGGGCAACCCTAAAGTCGCGTACATTTATATAATATAGCACATAGCGCCAGCAGTACAAACCAGCGATCGTCTCGAAGAATGAAATGAATAAGGTGACCATGCCGTGTAATGTCTAGGCTGTTAACTGAAAGGCTAAGTAAGCTAGTTGGCTGCGATATATATTTATAAGTAATAACATGGATATACATATAGAAATCGAATGAGAATACCAATAAATAAATACGTAGTTTCGTAAAGTTGTGATTAAAGGGATGCGCGCATACTGTACTGTTCATATGTTGGGCGCTGGCAGAATAACAGCGTTGTAGGCAACTGCAACATTTATGCTGAGCTAGAGCTCATTCATTACTACACTATGTAATTCTTGTCATTTCTGTATGTACTCATTTTAACTTTATTGGTGGTAATGAATAAATGCTTATTATTTTGGGGTATCTATAAAGTTTTCTCATCTGGTTGGGCAGTATAAATATATAATTGTAAATGAAAATGGTAAACATACATAAATATGAATAAAATAAAATAAATACATAAAAATACATAAATATATAAAAACCCAACCAGATGGAAGCCCTCGGCAGGGGAGACCAGACGGCCGAGGGTTAGGGGGAAAGGGAAAGAAACCGGCGGACGATGCGGGCGGTATCGAGGAGCACCGCCTTCTGCATTTGAGCCTGGAGCGGTCCGTCACGGAGTCTCAGTCGCCTCAGATGACCCGGGAGGCTGACTGGGATTAACCCGTTCGCAGAAACGACCACAGGAATAATTTCGGTCGGCAGACCACCCCACATGCCGGTAACCTCGTGAGCCAGGTCCAGATATTTCGTCACCTTATCTGTTTCGGCTTTCACGAGGTTCTCGTCATAAGGAATGGTAATGTCGACCAAAAATATCCTTGACTGTGCCCGGTCCATCAGCACAATATCAGGCTTATTCGCAAGAATAGTCCTGTCTGTGATGACGGCCCGGTCCCAGTAGAGCCTGGCGCGGTCATTTTCGAGCACGGCTTCCGGCAAGTACTTATAATACGGCAATTTCCGATCCACGAGGCCATATTTCAGAGCGAGCTCCTGGTGTAGAATCCTGGCTACTAGATTGTGTCTGTGCAAATACTCAGAGTTAGAAAGCGCCGAACAACTGGAGATGACATGCCTAAGTGACTCACCGGGATGGCGACAAGCTCGACAGATGTCGACGGCGCCATCCTTTAGGATGTATCTCCGATAATTGTTGGTCTTAATAACCTGATCCTGTATCGCACAGACAAAACCCTCGGTTTCCCCAAAGAGTTCACCGAAACGTAGCCAGTGAAGGGAGGCGACTGTGTCTACGAAAGGCTCATATAGAGCCTTGTGGAACCTCCCGTGGAGCTCCTTCTCCTTCCATACGGCCTCCCGGTCGGAAATGCACTGTACTGCTGGGTCTTGCCATTGCTCGTTAGCTAAGGATAGAGGGGTCAGTCCTTTATCACAAGAAATAACGTCCCTATAGTATGGATCATCCGCTCTCGTCAGAAAGTAATTACGGAGGCTGCACACTTCGCGATTATGCATGGTAAGCGCGCTTAAAAAGCCGCGACCACCATGCTTCCGCGGCAAGTACAGCCTCATTACTGACGATCTCGGATGATGCATCCTGTGGGACGTCATTATAGTGCGGACTTTTCTGTCCAGAGCGTTTAGTTCGGTCTGAGTCCACCTAAGTATGCCATAGGTATACATGAGAACAGGCATGACCCAACCGTTATATGCGTGCGTCTTATTCACACCGGACAAAAGGCTGTTAAGCACTTTGGTCAAGCGTGCATAAAACACATCGCAAACTGACTGTTTCATACCCGCCTCATCAACACCGATGTTCTGTGACATACCCAGGTATCGGTATGTTTCAGCCTCGGAAAGGGTCCTTATGTTGATGGGCATAGATAAATCTATGCCCTCAGAGTTAGCAACCCTTCCCCTTTCAACATGGAGGACCGCACACTTATCCGTCCCCAGCCCCATTCTAATAGAATTGCTAAAATCGCAAGTGATGTTTAGCAATTCCACAAGATGAGAGCGACTGGAGGCGAATAACTTGAGATCATCCATATAGAAAAGGTGGGTCACTTTTGTACCTCCCCTCCGAAGCTGAAATCCCCTCCCGGAGCCCTCCAGTAAGGTACTGAGAGGGTTCAGAGAGAGGCAGAACCAGATTGGACTCAGACAATCGCCCTGGAAGATACCCCTTCTTATCCTTATGTGGTTCTCCGCAGCCGTCATCCGCTCGCCTAGATGACAAAGGATCGTACTCCACTGCCCCATACACTGCCCGAGGAAGTCTCTAACTGTACAGTCAACCTTGTACAGCTCGAGGACCCTCTTCAGCCATGTATGAGGCACCGAGTCGAATGCCTTTTTGTAGTCTATCCAGGCGGCGGATAGGTTCCGACGGTTGCGTTTAACCACTTTGCCAATGACCGCGTCAATGAGGAGTGGTTCCTTGGTTCCACGACCACCGCCCCGACATCCATTTTGAGCGCGCGACATCACCTGATTTGAGTTCAGGTGACGAGTGATTCTCGCGCTCAAAATGGATGTTAGTGTCTTATATATCGTGGGTAGACACGTGATGGGGCGGTATTTGCTCGGGTCTATGTCTATTATTAAAGTCAAATAACTATTAATTCATATATTTCCGTATAATGGAAATCCTAAAACCGACCTAATTTTGCAAATGAATATATACATATATAATATTATAGATATAAGTAAAAGAAAAAAGTTAGCTTGATCTGGTATGGAGAGTAGTACGATCGGAGTTTCCCTGCGTGATAGACTTCGTCATTTGGATATCCGCGTGGAACCAGAGCAAAGTCCAACCGATCAGTAAGCTAAAGTGGCAATGAGCTAGCCATATAGCTCAATTTCATATAAATAAAATAAAATGAAATAGCCTTTTATTTTTAAAATCAAAAATAGTTATATCAAAAGTAATAATATTACTAAACTTATTCAATTATTAATATCATTAATATTACTAACAATTACGAATATTATTAAAAAATAACAGAATAGGTCGGATAAAAAATTTATTCGTATTTTGTTGTTTGTATAAAATTGAAAAAAAAAATGTCTTTGGTATTACTGTTTGTCAATACACAATGGACATTAAAAAAATAAAAAGTAAAAAAACACTTTCCCGCTATTATTCAATTGTTTTTCTGTCCACCAAAATGAGTGAATCTAACGAAGAAATTCGATACATTCTGATGTTTTATTACAAAAAATGTTAAAATACGACTCAAGCCGCGAAAACAATTTAGGCATTTATGGACCTAATGCAGTGTCAATAAGAACAAAGTTTGTTGAAGCGTTTTTAGTCCGGGAATTTTGATGTCAAATAATATGCAGCTAGCTCTGGTAATACGGATAAAGTGGATGCCATTTTTAAAAAAAATGGAGCGAGATCGGCAAATTAGTAGTTATGACACGGATTGACCACAAAACAGTTTTTCCGTTGTTTCCGGTCGTGTGTTATATTAATAATAATTTCTCAATTTTCCTACTGAAACTTTACAGTATGAGAACTGTTTAGGTACGTACTATCTTTACACATTTCATATACATCATAACGATCTTTTCAGTAAACTTTCCTCTATGTAGACTACGTGCTTAGTATCGGAAAATTCCTTTTATTGTTGAAAATTTTACGTGGAAATTTTGACGTTCGCTTTAACCGAAGCACTATAATTCTTTATGTTGCAATGGAGTTCAAAGAATCTTTACACAGTTATTCTGCGTAAAAATAACTTTTATTACTTAAACATTTTTAGAACTAATACGACAATACCTATAGGATATCAATCATTTCATTTTCTTTATAGATTTTATTATTTATTATCAACTGATAAGGATAAAACATAAAAAAGAGAACAATCTTTTCTCCTACTAGATGTGGCCGTGAAAGGAAAAAAGGGGAGATCTTCCGCCGGGCAAGTTGTTCTGCCCGGGGAACGGCCAACGCTTCGAGTGGTAGTTCGGAGCTATTCTATATTTACTGCTTTTACTTCGGTACATTAATAGCGTGACCGTATAGAACTTAAACAGAAAAATCTGCAGATTTAAAGTAATGGTGGTCTTTGGATAAGTAGTTCAATTATCGAAAAACTTACTTTAGTTCTTTAGCTATACTCTAGAAAACTATGTACGATATGGGAGAAGGTTTAAAATTATAGTCTATTAATATCACTGTAAAAAAGATATTGTTATTAATTACTTAATTTATTTAACACTCAATAGTTATAAAATGATGTTAAAGAAAATAAAATATAATATTCGATTTTGTGTCAAAACTATAAAATATAGAAGATAAAGTGTAAGGATTTCTTTTAAGTAGTTGCAAACTAATAAAGTTTCATATTCTCAATATTTTTTTGTATCTTATATAGTTAATAAGATAATCGTCAAAAACCGTTTATTTCATCATGTTCCCATAAAAAGTTTGCATGTTTTTTTTGGATAAAATATAACCTAG
This sequence comes from Parnassius mnemosyne, assembly GCA_963668995.1. Lineage (NCBI taxonomy): Eukaryota > Metazoa > Arthropoda > Insecta > Lepidoptera > Papilionidae > Parnassius > Parnassius mnemosyne. Next base: position 13,617,369 of record CAVLGL010000115.1, read on the forward strand.
ATAGCTCCTGCCATAACACTATATCTGTTCGTGATGTTTTTACACATTCGGTTTAGCAATTACGAAGATTAGCCCAGACAGACAGGCAGACAAAATTTATATTTATAGATCAACTCGTAAAGCCCACTACTGGAAAAACTAAATCAACTAACCATTGATCAATGACAATGACGTCTTATCCACATCTTATTATACCTTGGAGCAAACCTGGCTGAAAATATTACAACTCTAAACAAACTACACTTTCCCTTTCCAATGATCATATCTCCGAAACACCTCTCAATTCACTTGTCATTCTCCCTACGGATGAGGAAGACATTTTAACCCTTATTAGAGGATTAAGGAACAACAGTGCTGTGGGAATCGATCTGATCAGCGGGAAAATAATTAAAAGATATGCAAACCTTCTCACCTAATCGATCACCCACATATATATCAACCACATATATAATACTTTAACGGTGGTAGAGCCACGCAGCAGTTTCTGCTGTTGCACGTATGGGCCGGCTCGAGCCGGGTTGGTACCACGGCCTCACAAAATACCGGCGTGAAGTAGAATCTCTGCTTCTGCGTTTCGTCTGGTGAGTGCAGGTGGCCGGTGGCCCAATCCCCCCCCCCCATCAACATCAACATTGTAGCGGAATTACACGAAAGACTACCCCAGGAGGGTACCAGCACCCCTGGAGAATCTCTCGCTGAGCATCCACGACCATGTTATTCCACTCCCGAGCGTGGGTGCTCAGGCTGCCCCGCGTATTCTGGGAGGGGGGGGGGGCAAAATTCCGCTCAAAAACATAACTGCTCGGGGCAAACTGAGCAACAATACCAAGGCGACCCCTGCCACGCAATCCGTGAATTTCTGCAACATCAGGGGACTTCACTCTAACCTAAACGCCGTCCACTACCATCTCTAGACGGAGAAGCCAACCTTGCTCTCTCTGACCGAGACGCTTGTTTCCTCTCCGGCTGATATTTCGTACCTCTCTACCCGGGGTACAAATTGGAGCACTCCTTTGTGCCTCGGGCTGGAGTTTGCGTGTATGTCAGAGAAGACATCTGTTCTCGACGCCTCGGCAGTCTTGAAGGTTTGGACCTGTCCATCCTTTGGCTACGCGTAGACAGCGACGACCATCCGCGCGTCTACGGGTGCCTCTATAGGTCCCATAGCGGTAATGCCGAAACAGACCGACTCATCGACCACGTCCAAATGGCTACAGATTCCTTGCTACAACAGGTCCTATCCGCAGAGATCGTGATCCTTGGCGATTTCAACGCCCACCATGCCGAATGGCTCGGTTCAAGTTTAACCTTAAAAGTTTAACTTTAAAGTTCAAGTTTAAGGCAAAGTCATAAAAAGATTTGTTTATGACTTTGCCTTGGCATATGGTCTGACACAACTGGTTACTTCGCCTACGCGAATTCCAGCTGTGGAGGATGATACACCTTCCCTGTTGGAACTTCTGCTGACCTTTTATCCGGACGGATATCAGGTTTCCGTCGATGTCCCTCTCGGCTCTTCGAACCATTGTCTGATCCGGAGTGTGGTGCCACTCACGCTCCCCTCGCGGTTGCGTTCTGCAGGTTGCCGCCGTGTTTGGCATTACAGGAAGGCGGATTGGGACGGAATGCGGTCTTTCTTTGCATCCTACCCATGGGGGCAGGTATGCTTCTCGCCGGATGATCCCAGCGCTGTTGCTGACTCTGTTACTGATGTGGTGCTACAGGGAATGGAACTATTTATTCCATCATCTGTGGTACCCATCGGAGGCAGATCTCAGCCTTGGTTTGGTCGCTCCTGTAAGACTGCATTACGCAGTAAGCAGGAGTGTTATCAAGCCTGGGCTGTGGCTTCGGCGACTCGGGATGTAAACACCAGCGCACTTAACAAGAAGTATACCTTCGCCTCCAGGTCCTTCAAAAGAGTTATTGCCAAGGCAAAGTCAGAGCACATAGGCAGAATTGGCGAGAAACTAGTTCGCCTTCCTTCGGGAACCCGTAGATTCTGGTCTCTCGCCAAGGCTGTCCAAGGGATTTTCTGTAAGCCATCACTACCATCTCTGCACAGGGAGGACGACTCACTGGCCCCCGCCGTAAAAGAGAGAGCCGACCTTTTAAGCTTCCTTTATGCGTCCAACTCGACTCTTGATGACGGGGGGAAACACCGCCGACCATACCGCGGTGTGAGTGCTTCATGCCGGATGTGCTGTTCTCACAGCGCTCGGTTCGCAAAGCACTCCTCTCTCTGGACATCCAGAAATCGAGTGGGCCTGACGGGATCCCCCTAATTATGCTGAGGATGTGTGCTCCGGAGTTGGCACCGGTCCTAACGCGTCTTTTCCGGTACTCTTACTCTCAAGGCGTAATCCCGAATTCATGAAAGACAGCTTTTGTCCATCCAATCCCTAAAAAAGGCAAACACTCAGACCCGTCCAACTATAGGCCTATCGCGATCACCTCCTTGTTCTCCAAAATAATGGAATCCATTATTAACTGCCAGCTCATACGGTACCTTGAGGATCGCCAGCTGATTAGTGACCGCCAATACGGTTTTCGTCGGGGTCGATCAGCTGGTGATCTTCTGGTCTACCTGACTCATAGATAGGCGGAGGCAGTAGAGTCCAAGGGGGAGGCGTTGGCCGTTAGTTTAGACATTGCGAAGGCCTTCGATCGGGTTTGGCACAAAGCGCTTTTTTCGAAGCTCCCTTCCTATGGGCTTCCCGAGAAATTGTGCAATTGGATCACCAGCTTCCTTGCAGATCGGACCATCAAGGTCTTTGTAGACGGTACATGCTCCGACTACAAGCCTATTAACGCTGGTGACCCACAAGGCTGTGTGCTATCACCTTGCTAACTGGTAGCATTCATTGCTATGCGGATGACAGCACTGATGATGCTCTGTACACCGGCCGTGCCAATATTTCTCGGGAAAACGTCGCCGAGTACCGGAACAAACTTGTGTCTGAAGTCGAGTCTTTGCTGAACAAAGTCGCGGATTGGGGGAAACTAAATCTAATCTAGTTTAATCCTCAGAAGACACAAATTGCGCGTTTATCGCCAAAAAGAATCCCTTTGTCGTGTCTCCTCAGTTTCATGGCACTCCCCTTCTTGCCTCAGCCAGTATCGGAATCCTCGGAGTCGACATATCGAGTGACATGCAGTTTTGTGGTCACTTGGAAGAGAAGGCCAAATTGGCCTCTAAAAAGCTTAGCGTGCTCAGCTGAGCGGGACAGTATTTCATGCCGGCACACCGCCTGCAACTTTACAAGGTTTGGCCTCACATGGAATACTGTTCCCATCTCTGGGCAGGGGCTCCCCAGTGCCAGCTCCTTCCACTTGGCCGCATCCAGCGCAGAGCGGCTCGAATCGTCGACGACCTAGTCCGTTTCGATCGGCTCGATTCATTGGCACTGCGAAGAGATGTTGCATCCCTTTGCATTTTCTTTCGCATCTACCACGGGGAGTGCTCTGAGGGATTGTTCGGATTAATCTCAGCTGCCAAATTTCACGAATGCACATCGCGGCAGAACTCCCGATACCATCCACACCATCTGGATGACCACTGTGCGATTTAGAAGATGTTTTCTTCCTCGCACGACTTCCTTGTGAAATCGATTACCATCAGCGATTTTTCCGGACCGATACGACTTAGGGACTTTCAAGAAAAGAGCGTACTCCTTTTTAAAAGGCCGGCAACGAATCTGCAATTCCCTCCCTGGTGTTGCAGTTGTTCATGGGCGGCGGTAGTCACTTACCATCAGGTGAGCCGCTTGCTCGTTTGCCCCCTCTCCTATAAAAAAAAAGAATATTGCATCACATCATTGTGGGGGGGGGGGGATGTTGCCAAAACTCATCTAATCTAATATAAAAATGTATACTGTGCCTAAAACACACTCCCAGCTGCAGTATGACGAGAAGCTACTTAATGATAACTAATGATACTTAATGATTTCTCACATAAGTTCTTTTGCTGTCTTGGACAAAATCTATACAACAAATTAATACGAGTATATATCCTAAAACCAAATTTACTGTAAAATAACATTAAAAAACTATTTAAAAATCTAAATTATGAAAAAACAGAGCACCTTTTGATTGTACTTAAATAATCCTAAATTTAAGATATATCTACTCATAGCCGTTAACTCCAGACTCGCAACACACACATATTTACACATTTACCCTCCCAAAAATCGCTTCGTTCATACATTTGCACTCACACACTTATTTTATCAATAGCATTTTATTCATTTTATACATTTTTTTATATCAATAGCTTTTATTAGTTTTATTTATGCCACTAATTCTGTCCGCGGGTTGGGGCTCTGGTATCCTGTAACACAGGATTTTTTTACAAAAACCTACTTCAGGCACCATTCTCTCACAAAGCTGAAACCTAATTATGGTAAATTGTTAACTCTAAAAGTACTATTTGTGAAGAGAGAATAAATGGTTTACTATAATTATATTATTATTATACCTACGGGATGGAAAAAGGGGATTCCCGTACGTTGTCGTGACACGGTAATAGAGTTGTCATAAGTGAAACCTAATGGTAAAGTTTTGATGTAGCCAAAGATGGCAAATTAGACTAACTTAGCCTAGCAAAAGCCTATTCACACCCACACACCCACACCCCGGAAGACACCCCACAGTGTAATCGAATGTAGAGATAGATGCTGGCCTTTTTAAATAGAATAAGGGTGACAAACGATCACACAGTCCACCTGATGGAAAGTGGTTACTGTGACCCATAGACATCTACATCTATCCTCAATATACATTCAAAATGCAGGTGCGTTGTCACCCCTGAGGACTAAGATAGAGTGCCTCGTTTCCAGTAAAAAGGGTCTCCGGTTCTCTACACTCACCATACGAAACACAGCAGCATTATGCTGCTATTCAATGATGGTATTCTGTGAGAGCGTAGTTCCATCCCGGTCGAGCCGACCCATTCATGCTACAACCATAATATAACTGCAGCATGGCTCTACCACGTAAAAAAATATTTCACTCCTGTCAAAGAATATATACACTACGCGAACTCCTGTGTTGTTCGCTTGACGAGATGATAAGCAAACTATTTGGTACGAATGTGTGGTAGATATATCAACAATAAAGGGTTTGATTAATAATTATATACGTGACATAATACGCATGCATGACATAATACGTTCTACACTCATAACTCTATAATCCAACAACTCAATGTAATTTGATCATAATTAACTTTAATGCAACATCAAAAGTGCGAATCATCTGATATTGCGATATGCCGCGCGCCTCTGGAAATTTAAGAAATCACAACACGATGTTCTAACAGAGAAATCTTTTAGCATTAGGTCTGGCATTGTGATTCAATAAAGAATAAATAATAATTACCAGCCCGCCTACTACGCATAGCAATTATTGCAAATCCTTTTTACAATGAGAGAAGCACATCTCAAGTGGTCGATTGTTACAAACTGATAAAGAAAAAGATTCAATAAAGATACATTCTTTCGTAACAAGCAGGTTACTAACACATCATAACTTTTATTAGTAATTTTTGTGTAGTCATAAAATTAATAATAGTTATTATTTATTTATGCATAATTAAATAAAACAAGGTTTACAACTATCTCGATTACATAGAGAATTGGCGGCTTCATTTTAATATAAAGGTACATCCACAGTCCCCAATTACAAAGTTCAAGTGTAGGTATAATCGGAACGTCGACGCTGCAGCGGCGGGGTTGCGGCGACGACCTACTGACCGAGGTCGACGCCCGATGCACCGCGCCGCCCTGGAACCGACACGGGTGCAATTGACCCATGGACCTAGAAATGGGAAGAACTACCTACCTATGTTTGTTCTAAGGACCCTTAATTCGTCTTTAACGCTAGACTAGGTGTTTTCGATTTGTTGAAAGTTTACTTCTAATCTCATATTGAAATTGATTTTTTTTTAAATTCAACCTGTATTATGATTTTGTTTATGTTTATATTATTATGTCTATTTCGTCTGCTATGTATGTACAGACTATATACTATATGCATTATTTCTATGCCTGCCTTATTTTTTTTCCGAGTAGTGGCGGCGCACTATAGGAAAACCGGGTGTGTTTCGTCTCAAAACTTCATATTTCAGTTGTTTCAAAGCTGTAATTTTACACACGTATATCTAGATAAGTCGGACTAAGTTGACTGTCGGTATATCGAAGTGTTGAAGTGCTTGTACAGTAGGGCTACGATGGCTATCCGAGTACAGAACCAGAGTACGAAACCTATCCAATTGCAGAGAGGTGTAAGACAGGGTGACGTCATATCCCCGAAACTCTTCACCGCTGCATTGGAAGACGTTTTCAAGCTTCTGGACTGGAAAGGATACGGTATCAACATCAATGGCGAGTACATCACTCACCTTCGATTTGCCGACGATATAGTCCTTATGGCAGAATCGCTGGAGGACGTAAGCACTAGGTAAGTCCAACTTCGACCGAGAGGTCAATCGACGGATTCAACTCGGCTGGGCAGCGTTCGGGAAGCTACGACACGTCTTCTCGTCAGACATACCTCAAAACCTTAAAACGAAATTGTACAACCAGTGCGTGTTGCCAGTGATGACTTACGGAACTGAGACGTGGTCCTTCTTTGCTGGTCGTATGAGGAAGCTCAAGGTCGCTCAGCGAGATATGGAGAGGGCTATGCTCGGAGTTTCTCTGCGTGATAAACTTAGGAATGAGGATATCCGCAGTAGAACCAGAGTAACCGACATAGCCCAACGGATTAGTAAGCTGAAGTGGCAGTGGGCCGGCCATATAGCTCGAAGAACCGACAACCGATGGGGAAGAAAGGTTCTCGAGTGGCAGCCTCGTACCGGTAGGTTAAGTGTAGGGCGTCCCCCCACGTGATGGAGTGACGACCTGGTAAGACATGCAGGAAGTCGATGGATGCAGGTAGCTCAGGACCGTGCTTTGTGGCATTCTTTGGGGGAGGCCTATGTTCAGCAGTGGACTTGTGAAGGGCTGTAATGAATGAATGAATTAAAAATATCTAGATATCGGGAATTTTGATTAGAGCACCAGGGGGACGGAGCGTTGACTTCATTAGACGAGACCTCTCCAACTTAACGTTTAGGTTCAGTGTGCCTCTCACCATTCGGTGATCGCTGCCGGTTTTCACCCTCGCGATCACTGAGACATCACCGAACAGTTGTCGTCTGGTCGTCATAATGAAGTCAATCTCATTTTTTGTTGAACCGTCGGGGCTCGACCAGGTCCACTTCCTGTGGGGCCGCTTCTGGAAGAAAGAGTTCATCATAAAGAGTCCCTCTTTCTCCATGAAGTCGGCCAGCTGTTGGCCCCTCGGGTTCCGTTACCCTATTCCAAATTTCCCTACTTTCTGCTCACCATTCTCTCTTGTGCCTAGTTTTGCATTGAAGTCTCCCATTAACACCGTATATTGGGTTTTGGAGGAATGCATGGCTCTAAAGATATCCTCATATATTTCCTCCACCTCCTCATCGGGGTGTGCCGAGGTTGGTGCGTAAACCTGTATGACCTTCAGCGAATACCGTTTGGTGATTCTGAATATAAGGTACGCAACCCTCGTCGACGCACTCTCAATCTTTACAACATTGTTAACGAGAGACTTGTGGACGATAAATCCGACACCTCCTTGGAACAGATGGTCGCCCTCCCGGTAATAGAGCGAGTTGCCGGATTCGAGGATTACCGTATCCTCCCCCTCTCTTCGGACTTCGGATAATCCTATAATATCCCAGCGTAACTTGTCTATCTCTTCTTCCAGCTCCACAATCTTCTCGTCAGTCCTCAGGGTGCGTGCGTTGTATGTTGCCAGGTCGCGTCGTCGTAGATGGCAACCGAACCTCCACTGGAGATTCTTAGCACCCCCTGCCCCGCCGTTACCATGGTCGCCACCGTAGCTAGGAATAGCGGGGCCGCCGGGAACTGGGGGCCGTCTCTTAGTAACTTTATCCATTTGGGGGGTATTTGCCATAGTTGCCACGCTTGGCGAGCGGGTTGGCAACCGCAGTTTTTTTATTGTATGTTTGCTGTTATCAGGAAGATGCTGCTGCCCATCTCCTGCCCGTTTCCCTTTGTCGCCTTTTACGACACCCACGGGAAGATATGGGGTAGTGGATATTCTTAACCGCCACTACACGGCACTGCTCTTATAGCTGTGCCTAACTATGTTTTAAGCGAGAGTAGTGTAATGGCCATGGGTCTGGACTGCAAACTCGAAAAGGCGGAAGTCGAATCCACCATTGAACTACTGTAGTGAATCACCTCCAACACAAGCAGTTTAAACTTACTTTGAGTTGTTACTAACAGTTCCAGCATTAGTAATGTTAATAGCGTTACTAATATGCTTTCAAAAAAATACATGCAAAACAAATTAAAACTTCCAAATGCTCCATTTTTAAGCTATTTTTGCAACACGCATTTGAAAAATAAATTTCATAACGATGTCTATCATTACCTATATTTCAACGGCGCAAAGTAAACGTGTATAAGTTCAGATATATTATCTGCTATAAAAAAGGAAACTTTAACGCGAGCTTTAATGGCACATCCGCTATATACACGGCTCGTGAATAGTTCGAAGTATGCATTTGCACTCCACCCTGTGCCAACAGCTTTGCGACGTGCACAAAGCAACCGTTGATGGCCTACAAACGAGCACGCCATTGTTTCTGGATTCACAATTATGGGTTAGGTTTTCGCTTATAATATTATGTTTGTGCTACTCTATTAGAAAACACTAAAATGATCTTAGAGTACCTTTTAGAATACTTTGCGTTCTGCGTGAGTTTATTATTGGAACGAAGTTCCTTATCGGACGGTACGAATTTGGCGGATGGGGCCTAGGCGAGAAAAATGTAAGATTTTTCCGTCACGACCGATTCTGACGTAGTGTAAACGCCCTTGGCGGTTTATAAAGGAAGCGAGATGGAATAATATCCATCTCCCTCGCAATTTTTCTTATCTTGTTATGAAAGAAATCTTATTTTATTTTAAACGACGCGTAGTAATTCATTTATTTGTATTTGTTATTAAAAATTATAATATTTTTTTAAATAATAATACTACGAAAGGAACTTCGTTCCAACCGAGTATTCCACGACACTCACGCATGTTTTTTTGTGTTTTTTTTTTTATAAAACTGAAGTTATAAACGAGCTTATAGTCTACCTGATTATGTGTGCTACTGCAGTCCTTGGATGGGCATGGTCCCAAAGCCTGTCATTATACTGCTTCTCTATCTTCAGATCTGTACACACACACAGGCACCGCTATTTGGCGGCAAAGTAGTTAAGAGGGTGGCACCTACCCAGACGTATTCCTAGGCAGGAAAGAAGTTCTACCACTTAGTTTATTTCATTTTTAAGGCTATCTTCAAGTTCTCGTGTTTTATTAGAACGAAGTTCCTTATCGGACGGTACGAATTTAGCGGATGGGATAATATCCATCTCCCTCGCACTTTTTCTTTTCTTGTCTTGAAAGAAATATTATTTTATTTTAAATGACGCTTCAGTTAAATAGACGCTAGTAATTCATTTATTTGTATTTGTTAATCAATAATATAATACGTTTATCAATAATAATATACTACGAATGGAACTTCGTTCCAACCGAGTGTTCCACTACAATCCAGCATGTATTTTATTTTACTACCACATTTTTATGAACTGGGTATTGTTTGGTGCAAATTTTGCAATCGATTTTTAACTACACTCCCGACGACTGGAGATTCAAAACCCTAAATATACCTCAGAATTAGATAGCAATAAAGTAAAAACTCACTTTCTTGTCTGTCTGTTGCTACTGGAGAGTTAATTTCTGATTTTCTATACCCTTCAGATCGCAAATCAGTGAAGACATTGATAGTTAGCTGCAGAAATAGGTAAGGGAATTGACCTGACTAAACAGGCAGGGCAGAAAAGGGATCCTGCCACCAATCTACATAGAAGACGGCTTTATCTTGTCTAAAAAATCCAAATCACCTGCCAAGCGAGGAAATTGTGACGAAGTAATAAGTAATTGTACGTGTTTTAATATAAAAAGTCACTGTCGAGCACCTGGAAATTGGAGGTATACATTGTTAGCTCAGCGCGTTGTTCCCTCTAAACTATCACTATTCTAGTGGAAGTGATAGACTGATAATGATGATGATGATAGTTATTTATGACCTGTAGTTGTCACAGATTTTCCTTTCCTATTTTGTATCTGTGTATATTTACATATGTACTTTGAATGGAAACTATGCCTTGAAGTTGGCAATTTGGATAACAGTCGAAGCAAAAATTTATGCAAAAACATAAATTGTTGGTGAGTCCACTTTGTAGTAGTTTCTTTGACACTGTAATTGTTAGTGTCTTTGTCTAGTTGCTTTAATTTTTTATATATTTTCATTGATTAATTGTTTAAATTTATTTCTTTTTTATTTTGACAGTTCTGTATTTTCTTTGAGTTTCGTTTTTCTTTGAGGTTAACCCGCAATCCTTTTTTAAAGCTATACCTCTGATACCAGCGTCTACGAATGAGTGATTGCTTTTTGTTCGCGCGTACACTAGCATATGAGTAAACTTTGATTAAACTTCACTCAAAGCACCATAATATTTCCTGAGCAATTAAACAATTGTTGCAGTGTAAGCGTTTTACACAACCTGAAAAAGTTTAAGGAATTCATAATATTTTTTTCTATTAATTTATATTGCCTCTGACAGATTTTTAACATGCTTATGCTTGCATTTATTGTAGTAGTGTTTTAAATTATCAATGTTATGTACACCAGTATTATCATATACTATATATGCTATGTATCTCAGGTGTTTTTCTCTGATTTAACCATGATTTAACTAAAAATTATGTGGTAGTATTATAGTAGGAGGTTGAAATCGACGAAAATAACATACGTATTTCCTTTTTTCATTAAACACGAACACGTCGAGTCACTTTTATTACCTTATGATTTAGATCAGGTCAGTATGAGGCACTCCACATATTTCCTAAGTGCTCTCATTTCGACCGCATTCACTTTTTTTTCAAGTACTTTATGGTTCATCCATAAGTTGATGTATGGAAGTATGCCGTGCATCTTGCATACATAAGTGTTAGGATCATCTAAAGATTATCATCGGATTCTTTCAATCCTTAATATCATATCCCGCTCGGCAATAACTAAGCTGTTTGTATATACAAACTTCAACAATTATAAACAGTATTAGATTAATTTACATTGCGTATATTATATACCCTCCTTACTTGCGTTAATGAAAATATATAAGTAAGTAACAAATCATACACTTGAAAATGCAACAGAAAACCCATCAAACAAATTCGTTCCTTATATCAAAGCCATCACAGTGTCTGTGTGCTCGTTTATCACTCTTATTTTTAAGCTCTTGTCATAATATTATTTCACAATGGAGCCATCGCCATAAATGTATCGTCACTAAGCTAATGACAGCTTTTGTCTCAGTTTGACTGATTTTAACCCCTTTTAGATCGAAACACAGCAGCTCAAGCACTGCCGTTTGGAGTGAGAAATAGGAAAGACGGTAGTACCTTTTCAAACAAACTCCTAGATAGAACTCTACCACATAGTCACCCAAAATATTTTTTATAATTCTTAGAATTGTCTGTCTGTGTGTCTGTTTGTTTATGAACGCATCACGTCTTCTATCGAAAGCTATGATTATTATTTTGAAATGTAGGTTCGAATTTGTTTAACGGCGGCATAAAATCTCAGAAATAATAATAAAAAGATTTGTGTGTAAAAGAAAACGTGCTATTATAGCACGTTTTCTTTTACACACAAATCTTTTCTATCTAATCTATTTATACTTAAAACACAGTAAACAAAATATATGTATTCTTTAAATTAAAAAAAGGATGTTTTCTATTCAAAGAAACGTTCATGAGTCCGATGAAGCTGAAAGAGCCGTGCCGTGTAGGCTAACAGCACAAACATCATCAGAAAAAACAGAAAGCAGAAAAAAGAAAATTGCAACAAAATGTCGTAATAATGTTTTTTTATACCCGCAATCCCTCTAATACCAAATAATTTTCCTTACTGTTTTAAGCGTGTTCTGTTCCCACTTTCCTGTCAGCGTGTGTTATGCGATGACCGATGACAGTAAATAAAGCGCAAGGTCAAACTTTACCCGTTGCAGGAGTGGACCTCAGTACTGACTGGTTTGCACATGGCCAACTCTATGTTGCTTTTTCCCGCGTTAGTGGCTCCCGTAACCTTTTTCTGTACGCCCCGGCTAAGTCTACTTCTAACGTCGTTTACACAGAAGCTATATCATAAACGACTCAGAACTTTGAGCTTAACGATTTATTTTGTTACCACTTATTCATACAGTAATTATAAATCGTTTAATATTATCTTACCTAACCGTCAAATTCTTTAAGTAAAACCTATATACGCGAGTTACGCCGCGGGCATAGCTAGTCTTTAAATAAAAGTAGTTTTTACGGATTTCATCGCGTGTATTAACTTACTTTATATTTCCGATGTATCGAGCACTTTACAACACCCATGGTCACGTGGAGGACTACGGTGTTCGACGTCCCAATGTCATAGTCAACCACGGTTACCTCCAGATTAAAATTATTAACTTTTGTTCCGATATACGCAGTATAAACTTATAGTATTTTAAAGTCTTGCAGGTGTATGCTTGGGTTGGGATTTAATTTTATTAATTATAGGATCCCAAGCAGATGATAGCATCCAGCCATCTTCTCTATTGAAATTAGGATGTTTTTAATTTCAATAGCCTTGAGAATCATCCTTGGAAGGAATCGGTGTTCTTTAGCGAGAATTAATTTGTGGTTTATCAAATCTGGTATAGTGACGGGGGCGATCCTGTATGTGTTTACAGACTGCAGACTTTCCGTAGCGCCGATTCTTCACATCAGCTATATGTTCTTTAACGCAGCTTTCTATTGGCATTTTAGTTTGTCCTATGTAAGAGAGAAAAAATAGTAGTAAAAATTAGTTTTATTTAAATGTGTAGTGTTCGCGTAAACATAAGAAATCAGTAAATTATCTTTATCAGATTTACAAATATAATTAAATAAGTAGTATTGTGTTTAGATGAATGTAGTATATTTTCATAGGATGTAGGCGGCCGAAAAGAAGTCAATCGTCGGCCTAGAGAGAAAAATATTCAATGTTGTATTCATGTTGTAGGCATGTTTCTTTAAGAGATCAGTTGTATATTATACTTTGGTAACTAGTTTTCACTGACATAATTACACAACGCTGTAATCACATTTTACATGGTGGAGCTAAACTGCAGCTATATTACTGGTATAACTTGTACCAAGAATGGGTTGGCTTAACCGGGGAAGAACCACGCTCTCACAGAATACTAGCGCAAAATAGCAGTTTAACGCTGCCGTGTTTCGTATGGGGAGTGTAAAGAACGGAAGACGCTTTTTAATGCAAACGAGGCATTTCATCTTAGTCCTCACGGGTGACAACACATCTACATTTTGATTCGTAATCGAGGATATGTGTAGATGTCTATGGGCCACAGCAACCACTTACCATCAGGTGGACTGTGTGCTCGTTTGTCACCCTTATCCTATAAAAAAATCTTCTGGATTACCTGTATTAATAAACGATGCTTCTCAAAGCTCATTTCCGGCCGATTTCTATTACTAGTATTTATTATTGACTTAACTTTAATGATTTTTAAACTTAAACTAAACGTGACGAAGTGAATAATGTTACATATTTTTTATATTGGCTTAACGTTAACAACCTACATTTAAACGGAAATAAGACTAAATTTATAAAATTTTATACACCAAAAGTGTGTACACCAATATGTTTTTAAATGGGGAAGAACTGCGCTTTGTCAATTCCACTGTTTTCTTGGTATTACTTTCGATGCAAAGTGCGGCCATACGACTATATCTAAACTAGCAAGGAAACTTAACTATGTAGCTTAGGCTGTAAAAAAGGTTAGAAGTCTCCAAGACAGCTAGATTATATTATTTCATTTATTTCTATAGCATAATGCCTTACAGGATTTTGTTTTGGGCTAGTGGCTAATGTCACTGATTTAGATACCATTTTTGTTTAGCAGTAAGAGCTATTTATACTTACTTAAAACTAAGAGTCCCTCACAGAAATTTTTAAACAAATAAATATGTTAACTTCTGCCCCTAAGTACATAAACGAAAATTAAATGTACGTTCTAAAAAATAAAAGTTTTAATAAAAAAAAAATATACAAACTGAAACGCCAGAAACGAACACAACGTAATGATACTAGTTAATTGACTCCACAGAGTCAGTAATTCATTCGTGCGTTAATGTCTACGCTTTTGTAACAAAGTCCTAGAAAATGTACAATGTCACTCTATTACCAATTTTTTTTAATGAGCATAGAATTTTTGAAAAGAGTAATTATAATAAAAATTACTTTTTAACATGGTAGAGCCACGATGCAGTTATGGCTGTAGCACGACTGCCTTAACCGGAGAAAATCCAAACTGTCACTGAATACCAGCGTAAAATAGCAGCATGCAAATCGTTTGGTGAGCGTAAAACACCGAAAACTATTTTAGTAGTCACGAAGAACAGAATGCTAATGTTAAGCCAGTTAAGTAAAGTCAGTAAAATATAAAATATAATTGAAAAATAACTTCTATTGGAAGCTGTTACTTAAATGAGCTTTGCAAGTAATTGTAAAACATACTTTTTATTGTATTGCTTCCCAGGACAAAGGTTTTTTCCCAACCTTTAGTTACGAATATTTAGTTGAGATTGGAATATTTACATAGGATTGAACACAATGCAGCCTATACCTCAATTCAATTGAGCTTGTTTAGGCCACTGAAAAAAGCGCTGTATGTAGTTTTTCTGTTTTCATACAAACAACGGAGCGGAGAGCAGCAGTCGTCAATAACCGGGGATAATACTCCATATGACCTTATAAAAACTTCATCAGGTTCTATGCACACTAATGTAATCAGCGATAAGGTAATAAGAAAAAGAAAAAGGTCATAACTATAATTTTAATTGGTAAATAAATCCCACGAAATGGAAATACATAAGATATTATTGATTTATTAAAGTTTATTCAGCAGTATTTTACATTTCAGTAGTATAGTTCAAAAACGTTTGTATAATCTGTAACACATTGGTTTACATCATTACATCCAGTAGTAGTATAAGATATCTAATATATTCTGTAGATATCATTAAAGTTTTGTTAGAATAAAATTAAGTAACAAAATCTTTTATTTTTTTAATTATATATATATATATATATATATATATATATATATATCATCATTCATCATCATCATTACAGCCTTTCATAAGTCGACTGCTGAACATAGGAACAACAACTGAATGCCACAAAGCACGGTCCTGAGCCACCTGCATCCATCGACTTCCTGCATGTCTTACCAGGTCGTCACTCCATCTCGTGGGGGATCGTCTTACACTTCGCCTACCGGTATGAGGCTGCCACTCAAGAACTTTTCTTCCCCATCGGTTGTCGGTTCTTCGAGTTATATGGCCGGCCCACTGCAACTTCAGCTTACTAATCCGTGGGGCTATGTCGGTTACTCTGGTTCTACTGCGGATATACTCATTTCTAAGTTTATCACGCAGAGAAACCTCGAGTATAGCCTTTCCATAGCTCGCTGAGCGACCTTGAGCTTCCTCATATGGCCAGCAGTGAAGGACCACGTGTCAGATCCGTAAGTCATCACTGGCAACACGCACTGGTTGTACACTTTCGTTTTGAGGTTTTGAGATATGTCTGACGAGAAGATGTGTCGTAGTTTCCCGAATGCTGCCCAGCCGAGTTGAATCCGTCGATTGACCTCTCGGTCAAAGTTGGACTTACCTACTCGGACTATTTGTCGCAGGTAATTATACTCGTCAACAACTTCGAGCTTAGTGCTCCCAACAACTACCGGCATAGGTGTGACATGGACATTAAACATGATCTTTGTTTTGTCCGTGTTCATCCTAAGACCTATTCGTTGGGAGACATTATTGAGGTCATTGAGCATGGTGCTTAGGTCCTCCAGCGACTCTGCCATAAGGACTATATCGTCGGCAAATCGAAGGTGAGTGATGTACTCGCCATTGATGTTAATACCGCATCCTTTCCAGTCCAGCAGCTTGAAAACATCTTCCAATGCAGCGGTGAAGAGTTTCGGGGATATAACGTCACCCTGTCTTACATCTCTTTGCAGTTGGATAGGTTTCATACTCTGATTATGTACTCGGATTGCCATCGTAGCTCTGCAGTACAAACACTTCAAAACTTCGATATACCGACAGTCAACTTGGCACCACTGAAGAGACTGCAGCACCGCCCAAATTTCGACGGAATCAAAGTTTTTCTCATAGTCCACATACGCCAGACATAGTGGCAAATTGTACTCTTGTGTCTCTGGTGTCAGATTTATCGTCCACAAGTCTCTCGTTAACAACGTTGTAAAGATTGAGAGTGTGTCGACGAGGGTTGCGTACCTTATACTCAGAATCACCAAACGGTATTCGCTGGAGGTCATACAGGTTTACGCACCAACCTCGGCACACCCCGAGGAGGAGGTGGAGGAAATGTATGAGGATATCTCTAGAGCTATGCATTCCTCCAAAACCCAATATACGGTGTTAATGGGAGACTTCAATGTAAAACTAGGCACAAGAGAGAACGGTGAGCTGAACGTAGGGAAATTTGGAACAGGGCAACGGAACCTAAGGGGCCAGCAGATGGACGACTTCATGGAGAAAGAGGGACTCTTTATGCTGAACTCTTTCTTCCAGAAGCGGCCCCATAGGAAGTGGACCTGGTCGAGCCCCAACGGATCCACAAAAAATGAGATTGACTTCATTATGACGACCAGACGACAACTGTTCAGTGATGTCTCCGTGATCGCGAGGGTGAAAACTGGTAGCGATCACCGAATGGTTAGAGGCACACTGAACCTAAACGTTAAGTTGGAGAGGTCTTTTTTTTTACAGAAGAGGGGGCAAACGAGCATGCGGCTCACCTGATGGTAAGGGACTACCGCCGCCCATGAACAACCGCAACACCAGGGGAATTGCAGATGCGTTTTCCGGCCTTTTAGAAAGGTGTAAGCTCTTTTCTTGAAGGTTCCTAAGTCGTATCGGTCCGGAAAATTCGCTGGTGGTAATTGATTCCGCAAGCACGTTGTGCGAGGGAGAAAACTTCTTCTAAATCGCACAGTGGTGGACCGCCAATCATCTAGATGGTATGGATGGTAACGTGCGTTTTGTCGCGATGTGCGATGGTGAAACTGAGCGGCTGGAATTAGTCCGAACAATTCCTCAGACCACTCCCCGTGATAGATACGATAAAATACTCAAAGAGATGCAACATCTCTACGCAGTACCAATGTATCGAGCCGATCAGAAAGAACTCGGTCGTCGACGATTCGAACCGCTCTGCGCTGGATGCGGTCAAGTGGAAGGAGCTGGCACTGGGGTGCCCCGGCCCAGAGATGAGAACAGTATTCCATGTGGAGCCGAACTTGCGCTTTGTAAAGTTGCAATGTGCCGGCATGAAATACTGTCTTGCTCTGCTGAGCACGCCAAGCTTTTTAGAGGCCAATTTGGCCTTCCCTTCCAAGTGACCACGAAACTGCACACTATTCGATATGTCGACGCCAAGGATTCCAATACTAGCTGAAGCAGCAAGGGGAGTGCCTTGAAACTGAGGAGATACGACAAAGGGGTTCTTTTTAGCGGTACGCGCAAACTTGTGTCTTCTGGGGATTGAACTGGACTAGATTTAGTCGGCCCCAATCCGAGACTTTGTTAAGCAAAGACTCGACTTTAGACACAAGTTTGTCCCGTTACTCAGCGACGTTTTCCCGAGAAATATTGGCACGGCCGGTATAAAAGGCAACATCAGTGCTGTCATCTGCATAGCAATGAATGCTACCAGTTAGCAACATATCATTGATATGCAGGAGAAACAGCGTCGCTTATAGCACGCAGCCTTGTGGAACACCAGCGTTGATAGGCTTGAAATCAGAGCATGCACCGACTACTACGACTTTGATGCTCCAATCAGCGAGGAAACTGGTGATCCATTTGCACAATTTCTCGGGAAGCCCATAGGAAGGAAGCTTCGAAAGAAGCGCTTTGTGCCAGACCCGATCGAAGGCCTTCGCTATGTCCAAACTAACGGCCAATGCCTCCCCCTTGGACTCTACTGCCTCCGCCCATCTATGAGTCAGATAGACTAGAAGATCACCAGCTGATCGACCTCGACGAAAACCGTACTGGCGGTCACTAATCAGCTGGTGATCCTCAAGGTACCTCATGAGCTGGCAGTTTATAATAGATTCCATTATTTTGGAGAACAAGGAGGTGATGGCAATAGGCCTGTAGTTGGACGGGTCTGAGCGGTCGCCTTTTTTAGGGACGGGTGGACCAAAGCTGTCTTCCATGAAATAGGGACTACGCCTTGGGAGTAGGAGTACCGGAAATGCCAACTCCGGAGCACACGTCTTCAGCACAATGGGAGGGACTCCATCGGGCCCACTCGACTTGCTGACGTCCAGGGAGAAGAGTGCTTTGCGAACCGAGCGCTGTGTAAACCGCACATCCGGCATGGAGCACTAACATCGCGGGATGGTCGGCGGTGTGTTCCTCCCGTCATCTAGAGTCGAGTTGGACGCAAAAAGAGAGCTCAACAGATCGGCTTTCTCCATTGCGGCATGGGCCAATGAGTCGTCCTCTCTGTGCAGAGATGGAAGAGATGGCTGACAAAAGTTCCCTTGGACAGCCTTGGCGAGAGACCAGAATGCACGGGTTCCCGAAGGAAGGCGAACTAGTTTCTCGCCAATTCTGCCGATGTGCTCAGACCTTGCCTTGGCAATGACGCTTTCGAAGGACCTGGAGGCGGAATCATACTTCTTTTTAAGTGCGCTGGTGTTTACATCCCGAGACGTTGATGCGTCAGCCCAGGCCCGGTAGCACTCCTGCTTATAGCGTGATGCTATTTTACAGGAGTGACCAAACCATGGCTGGGATCTGCCTCCGATGGGCACCACAGAGGATGGAATAAAAAGTTCCATACCCTGAAGTACCACATCAGCAACAGAATCGGCAACAACGCTGGGATCTTCCGGCGAGAAGCAAACCCGCCCCCAAGGTTAGGATGCAAAAAAAGACCGCATCCCGTCCCAATCAGCTGACCTATATTGCCAAACACGGCGGCAAGCTGCAGATCGCAACTGCGATTGGAGCGTGAGTGGCACCTTACTCCGGATCAGACAATGGTCCGAAGAACCCAGAGGGGCATCGACGGAGACCTGATATCCGTCCGGATGAGAGGTCAGCAGAAGGTCCAACAGGGAAGGTACATGGTCCTCCACATCTGGGATCCGCGTAGGCGAAGTAACCAGTTGTGTTAGACCATATGCCAAAGCAAAGTCATAGACAGATCTACCCGCATGATCGGTTAACGAGAACCAAGCCATTCAGCGTGGTGGGCGTTAAAATCACCTAGTATCACGATCTCTGCGGATGGGTCCTGTTGTAGCACGGAGTCTGCAGCCATTTGAACGTGGTCGATGAGTCGGTCTGTGTCGGCATTACCGCTATGGGACCTATAGAGGCACCCGTAGACGCGGGGATGGTCGTCGCTGTCTACGCGCAGCCATAGGATGGACAAGTCCGTACCTTCAAGACTGCCGAGGCGTCGAAAACAGATGTCCTCTCTAACGTATACGCAAACTCCAGCCCGGGGCACAAAGGAGTGTTCCAATTTGTAGCCCGGGTAGGAGAGATATGAAGCATCGGCCGGAGAGGACACCTGAGTCTCGGTTAAAAAGAGCAAGGCCGGCTTCGCCGTTTCTAGATGGTAATGGACAGCGTTAAGGTTGGAATGAAGTCCCTTGATGTTGCAAAAATTCACGGATAGCGTGACAGGGGTCGCCTTATTTGTATTGCTCCGCTTGCCCCGAGCAGCATTAGTCGCGAGCGAAATTTTGCCTCCCCCAGAATACGCGGGGCAGCCTGAGCACCCACGTTCAGGAGTGAAGTAGTTTGGTCGTGCATGCTCAGCGAGGGATTCTCCAGGGGTGCTGGTACCCTCCTGGGGTAGTCTTTTATTTAATTCCACTACCATGTTGATGGGGGGGGGGGGGGATTAGGCCTCCGGCCACCTGCACTCACTAAGCACAACGCAGAGGTAAACCTCTACTTCACGCTGGTATTCTGTGAGGTCGTAGTACCACCCCGGTTCGAGCTGGCCCATCCGTGCGACAGCAAAAGCTACCGCTTAGCTCTACCACTGTTAAAAATCTAATCTAAAAGGTTTCGTCTAATGAAATCAACGCTCCGTTTTTTTTTTTTATAGGAGAGGGGGCAAACGAGCATGCGGCTCACCTGATGGTAAGTGACTACCGCCGCCCATGAACAACCGCAACACCAGGGGAATTGCAGATGCGTTGCCGGCCTTTTAAAAAGGAGTAGGCTCTTTTCTTGAAGGTCCCTAAGTCGTATCGCTCCGGAAAAATCGCTGGTGGTAAACTATTCCACAAGGAAGTTGTGCGAGGAAGAAAACATCTTCTAAATCGCACAGTGGTGGACCGCCAATCATCCAGATGGTGTGGATGGTATCGGGAGTTCTGCCGCGACGTGCGTTCGTGAAATTTGGCGGCTGGGATTAATCCGAACAATTCCTCAGAGCACTCCCCATGGTAAATGCGAAAGAAAATGCTAAGAGATGCAACATCTCTTCGCAGTGCCAATGAGTCGAGCCGATTGGAAAGAATTCGGTCGTCGACGATTCGAGCCGCTCTGCGCTGGATGCGGTCAAGTGGAAGAAGCTGGCACTGGGGAGCCCCAGCCCAGAGATGGGAACAGTATTCCATGTGAGGCCGAACCTGCGCCTTGTAAAGTTGCAGGCGTTGAGCCGGCATGAAATACTGTCCCGCTCTACTGAGCACGCCAAGCTTTTTAGAGGCCAATTTGGCCTTCTCTTCCAAGTGACCACGAAACTGCACGCTACTCGATATGCCAACGCCGAGGATTCCGATACTGGCTAAGGCAACAAGGGGAGTACCTTGAAACTGAGGAGATACGACAAAGGGGTTCTTTTTAGCGGTAAACGCGCAAACTTGTGTCTTCTGAGGATTAAACTGGACTAGATTTAGTCGCCCCCAATCCGTCCCCCTCGTGCTCTGTTCCAGAGTCCCGAAACCTTTCATCTTGAGTGACAAAACCGTTTTCAGTGCCTAGAAGACTGCATTGAAGTGGACGATATGAATGATAAGCTCGTGGAAACTGTCCATGCGGTCGGAGCTAAGTTCTGCAAGACCCGCCGCAGAAGAACACAAAAACTCTCCGATCACTCTTAATCTCATGGCTGTTAGACGGGAGATGAAGCTACATTCTTCAACAGATTTGACAGCATACAGGCAACAGACAGATCTCCATATGCTTGCGGCGGGACTTACGCAACTTCAATACAGCTTGTATTGAAGAAGCGATCGAGTGGAACCAAGGCTCCAAAGTCTTTGCCAGAGATCTGTCTGCCAGAAAGAGCCAACTGTCGAAGCTGAAAACCGAGTGTGGCAGCATCGTTTCCGGGGCACCTGAGATTTTGAGTGAGATTGAGAGGTTCTATGGGCAGCTGTACACGTCATCGTTGGAGCCACATGCAAGTGTGAGTAACGATCCAAGAGCGAGTCTTATCCGACACTATTCCGAAGATATCCCGGACGTCAGTCTGAGCGAGATTAGAATGGCTCTCCAGCACCTTAAAAATGGCAAGGCCCCAGGCGAGGAAGGAATTACAGCAGAGCTTCTGAAAGCGGGTGGAAGACCGGTACTTGAAGTCCTTCAGAAGCTCTTTAATTCCGTCCTCCATGGTGGCATTACACCGGAGGCGTGGAGCAGAAGTGCGGTGGTCTTGTTCTGCAAGAAAAGTGACAACGCTCTCTTGAAGAACTACAGATTGATTTCCCTTCTGAGCCGCGTCTACGTGCTGTTTTCGAGAGTTATTACGAATCGTCTCGCGCGCAGACTTGACGACTTCCAGCCTCCCCAACAAGCCGGTTTCCGAAAGGGCTTTAGCAACATAGACCACATACATACCCTTTGGCAAATTGTACAGAAGTCCGAAGAGTACAATTTGCCACTATTTCTGGCGTATCTGGACTATGAGAAAGCCTTTGATACCGTCGAAATTTAGGCGGTGCTGCAGTCCCTTCAGCGGTGCCAAGTTGACTGTCGGTATATCGAAGTTTTGAAGTGTTTGTACAGTAGAGCTACGATATCTATCCGAGTACAGAACCAGAGTACGAAACCTATCCAATTGCAGAGAGGTGTAAGACAGGGTGATGTTATATCCCCGAAACTCTTCACCGCTGCATTGGAAGACGTTTTCAAGCTTCTGGACTGGAAAGGATACGGTATTAATATCAATGGCGAGTACATCACTCACCTTCGATTTGCCGACGATATAGTCCTTATGGCAGAATTGCTGGAGGAGCTAAGCACCACGCTCAATGACCTCAATAGTGTCTCCCAACAAATAGATCAAAGAATGAACATGGACAAAACAAAGATCATGTTTAATGTCCATGTCACACCTATGCCGGTAGTTGTTGGGAGCACTAAGCTCGAAGTTGTTGACGAGTATGTTTACCTGGGACAAATAGTCCGACTAGGTAAGTCCAACTTCGACCGAGAGGTCAGTCGACGGATTCAACTTGGCTAGGCAGCGTTCGGGAAACTACGACATATCTTCTCGTCAGATATACCTCAAAACCTCAAAACGAAAGTGTACAACCAGTGCGTGTTGCCAGTGATGACTTACGAATCTGAGACGTGGTCCTTCTCCTTGGGACAGATGGTCGCCATCCCGGTGATAGAGCAAGTTCCCGGATTCGAGGATTACCGTGTCCCCCCCCCCTCTCTTCGGACTTTGGATAATCCTATAATATGCCAGCGTAACTTGTTTATCTCTTCTCCCAGCTCCACGATCTTCTCGTCAGCATAGGTAAAAGGAGATATATAAAGTAAAGGTAGGTCATAAAACCACCACTCGTTTGTGCATTATAAGGATCCACGCAGGCGACGTGCTCGGTGATTCCGTTTACTGCAACTCTTAATCAATATCGTGATTCTGTCCGTTGTGGTGATTCTTAAAACCCAACCAATTACGGCGCGTCTTCGTAAAATCAACTTGAAAATAAAAACTGCGGATGCCAACCCGTTTGTTAAGCGTTGTTATAACAATGAGGCCTGTGTTTAGCAGTGGATTTCGATAGGCTAAAATAGATGGACAGGTGAAGCAAAGAAGACTATTTTGCTTAGAAACTGCCCTGTTATATTGAGATAAACGGTGTTGTTGGTTTGCACACTTACTGGTGCTATCAAGTAATTACGTCCATCACGTTACACTAATGTGTGATTATGACCAGGACGTATTACGGTATGGTCGAACCGTAACTGCACTATTATATTGAATGAATAGTGCGGTACGCTGTTTAACCGTTGATAATGATTGAGCGCCTAAGCAATTGTGCAAGATACTAACACTATTATTATTATTAAAAATAACCTCTTTAATGTATTTTCGACACAAATATTTAATGTATTGTTCATTACACATAAGGCCTTTCGTTATCTATACCATCAATAAATAAAGTTTTTTGAAAGTTGAGTAATCTGCAATTATCCTTCTCTATTATTCAAAATAAATTTTATTTTTATTTTTAGATTAATTACAGGGAGCATTGACTATGTTTTTTTTATGGGAGCGAAGGCAAACGAGCATGCGGCTCACCAGATGCTAAGTGATCACCGTCTCCCATGGACATCTGCAACATCAGGGGAGTTGTAGGCGCGTTGCCGTGCCGTTAGAAAGGAGTATGCTCTTATTTGTGATATATCTGTTATTACGATTGTGATAGATTCTTACAGGTCCTGTAGAAAACTGAAAAAGTAGCTTAGCGTAATTAAGAGCAAATTACATTGGGTGGGGCAAAGTTTATTATGTATAATGAAATTGGTATGTTGCATTTATTATTATATTATACCCTCTTTGTTGTTGATTTTTCATTCCAACCAATCAATTTGCTTCTACGTTTCTCATACGCACAGTAAAGGAGTTGAATAATTTGCTAGCATCTATCTTTCCATCCGATTACAATATGGTGTCAGTGTGGGATAACAGTAAAGCACTTGCTTAGAATGTATGAATAAGTGCAAAATCGCACCATTAATAAATAAACCATTTTCTTGCATTGACTTGACTATAAAAATCTAAGTATTTGGTTCGAAATATTTATCACGTTTATTTTCCATCGGTTTCGAAAAGTAACGCATACGTCTAGAATGCCTTACTGCAATATATTATAAAGCTGCACCGACGATTACCGATCTCGAATGATTACTACTCGTGATTCTCTTGTCAAATTATCGTCGGTGCATATTTCTTTTCTACCCGACTGCCAACGAAGGGTTATTTTTTTCGCGCGTATCTTGTATGTTTGTAAATTTTTTTATTAAATCGTATCTTCCAAACATCTGGATGGATTTCGACAAATAAGGTATCGTTTTATTCGTCTTAGAAACCCAAGTGTTTTGTTTATGACTTTGCCTTGGCATATGGTCTGACACAACTGGTTACTTCGCCTACGCGGATTCCAGATGTGGAGGATCATACACCTTCCCTGTTGGACCTTCTGCTGACCTCTCATCCGGACGGATATCAGGTTTCCGTCGATGCCCCTCTCGGCTCTTCGGACCATTGTCTGATCCGGAGTATGGTGCCACTCACGCTCCCTTCGCGGTTGCGTTCTGCAGGTTGCCGCCGTGTTTGGCATTACAGGTCGGCGGATTGGGACGGAATGCGGTCTTTCTTTGCATCCTACCCATGGGGGCGGGTTTGCTTCTCGCCGGATGATCCCAGTGCTGTTGCTGACTCTGTCACTGATGTGGTGCTACAGGGAATGGAACTATTTATTCCATCATCTGTGGTACCCATCGGAGGCAGATCTCAGCCTAGGTTTGGTCGCTCCTGTAAGACTGCATTGCGCAGTAAGCAGGAGTGTTATCAAGCCTGGGCTGCGGCTTCGGTGACTCGGGATGTAAACACCAGCACACTTAAAAAGAAGTATAACTTCGCCTCCAGGTCCTTCAAAAGAGTTATTGCCAAGGCAAAGTCAGAGCACATAGGCAGAATTGGCGAGAAACTAGTTCGCCTTCCTTCGGGAACCCGTGCATTCTGGTCTCTCGCCAAGGCTGTCCAAGGGAATTTCTGTAAGCCATCACTACCATCTCTGCACAGGGAGGACGACTCACTGGCCCAAGACGCAAAAGACAAAGCCGACCTTTTAGGCTCCCTTTTTGCGTCCAACTCGACTCTTGATGACGGGGGGAAAATACCGCCGACCATCCCGCGGTGTGAGTGCTCCATGCCGGATGTGCTATTCTCACAGCGCTCAGTTCGCAAAGCACTTCTCTCCCTGGACATCCAGAAGTCGAGTGGGCCTGACGGAATCCCCCCAATTGTGCTGAGGACGTGTGCTCCGGAGTTGGCACCGGTCCTAACGCGTCTTTTCCGGTACTCCTACTCCCAAGGCGTAGTCCCGAATTCATGGAAGACAGCTTTTGTCCACCCGATCCCTAAAAAAGGCGACCGCTCAGACCCGTCCAACTATAGGCCTATCGCGATCACCTCCTTGTTCTCCAAAATAATGGAATCCATTATTAACTGCCAGCTCATCCGGTACCTTGAGGATCACCAGCTGATTAGTGACCGCCAATACGGTTTTCGTCGGGGTCGATCAGCTGGTGATCTTCTGGTCTACCTGACCCATAGATGGGCGAAGGCAGGAGAGTCCAAGGGGGAGGCGTTGGCCGTTAGTCTGGACATTGCGAAGGCCTTTGATCGGGTTTGGCACAAAGCGCTTCTTTCGAAGCTGCCTTCCTATGGGCTTCCCGAGAAATTGTGCAATTGGATCACCAGCTTTCTTGCAGATCGGAGCATCAAGGTCGTTGTAGACGGTGCATGTTCTGACTACAAGCCTATTAACGCTGGTGTTCCACAAGGCTGTGTGCTATCACCAACGCTGTTTCTTCTGCATATCAATGATATGTTGCTAACTGGTAACATTCATTGCTATGCGGATGACAGCACTGGTGATGCTCTATACACCGGCCGGGCCAATATTTCTCGGGAAAACGTCGCCGAGTACCGGAACAAACTTGTGTCTGAAGTCGAGTCTTTGCTGGACAAAGTCTCGGATTGGGGGCGACTAAATCTAGTCCAGTTTAATCCTCAGAAGACACAAGTTTGCGCGTTTACCGCTAAAAAGAACCCCTTTGTCGTATCTCCTCAGTTTCAAGGCACTCCCCTTCTTGCCTCAGCCAGTATCGGTATCCTCGGAGTCGACATATCGAGTGACGTGCAGTTTCGTGGTCACTTGGAAGAGAAGGCCAAATTGGCCTCTAAAAAGCTTGGCGTGCTCAGCAGAGCGGGACAGTATTTCATGCCGGCACACCGCCTGCAACTTTACAAGGCGCAGGTTCGGCCTCACATGGAATACTGTTCCCATCTCTGGGCAGGGGCTCCCCAGTGCCAGCTCCTTCCACTTGACCGCATCCAGCGCAGAGCGGCTCGAATCGTCGACGACCGAGCCCTTTCCGATCGGCTCGATTCATTGGCACTGCGAAGAGATGTTGCATCTCTTTGCATTTTCTTTCGCATCTACCATGGGGAGTGCTCTGAGGAATTGTTCGGATTAATCCCAGCCGCCAAATTTCACGAACGCACATCGCGGCAGAACTCCCGATACCATCCACACCATCTGGATGATTGGCGGTCCACCACTGTGCGATTTAGAAGATGTTTTCTTCCTCGCACAACTTCCTTGTGGAATAGTTTACCACCAGGGATTTTTCCGGACCGATACGACTTAGGGACCTTCAAGAAAAGAGCCTACTCCTTTTTAAAAGGCCGGCAACGCATCTGCAATTCCCCTGGTGTTGCGGTTGTTCATGGGCGGCGGTAGTCACTTACCATCAGGTGAGCCGCATGCTCGTTTGCCCCCTCTCCTATAAAAAAAAAAAAAAAGTGTTCTTAGATAGCTTTTTGAAAAAAAAAATAAACTAAATGGCGTATTTTTGGGGCTAAATAGTAATATGTTAATTAAAAAAAATTAACCAAATCTATCGAGTGGGGTATGAAAATCAAGGAAATTAAAAGGCGATTGCAAAATATATATATGTTCAATTAGTTTAAATTTTTTAAAAATATGGTACAAACTAAAAATGGGACATGTTTGTGTCGGACATCGTGCTATCATAATATGAAATTTAGTTCATAAGAGTGAGTCGGGACACTAAAAAGTCTAAAATAAAATAAATAATTTAAAAAATCAAAAACCCGACTGCAAAAAAAGACAATTTAAAAGTAATGCACTGAAACGATCGAAACAAGATTGAGAATAGAATACATAATTGAAATAAAGTATTAACAAAATAAAGTCTACTTCGGTTTAACAGACTATACTATGAGCTGAAAGCTCATAGTTTAGTCTAAGTTAAATACTAAGTACATAGTTTAGAAATAACGTCACCCTGTCTTACACCTCTCTGCAGTTGGATAGGTTTAGTACTCTGATTCTGTACTCGGATAACCATCGTAGTCCTACTATACAAACACTTATGCACTTCGATTTCCGAAACCGATGGGGAAAAATGTTCTCGAGTGGCAGGCACGTACTGGTAGGTGAAGTGTAGGGCGACCCCCCGCTAGATGGAGTGACAACCTGATAAGACATGCAGGAAGTGGATGGATGCAGGACTTGTGAAGGGCTTTAATGATGTTGATGATACCGATCGAAGACGTAATTTACCCAGAACGGCAACCAGTATCGTGATTAAAGATCCTTCTACCTACTGACAGTCAACTTGGCACCGCTGAACGGACTGTAGCACCGCCTAAATTTCTAAGAAATCAAAAGCTTTCTCATAGTACACATACGCAAGGATAAGTGGCTGATTGTATTCTTCGGCTTTCTGTACAATTTGCCGAAGGGTATGTATTTGGTCTTTCGTGCTATAATAGCCTTTTCGCAAACCGGCTTTTTCGGGAGGCGCGAAGTCTTCGAGACTACGTGCGAGACGATTCGTAATGACTCTCGGAAACAGCACGTAGACGTGGCTCCGATGTGAAATCGGTTTATAGTTGTTCAACGGAGTGATGTCGCCTTTCTTGAAATAAAATACCATCGCACTTTTGCTCTAGGCCTTCGCAGTAGTGCAACCTTGGAGGACGGAATTGAAGAGCCTTTGAAGGATTTCAAGTACTGATTTTCTACCCACTTTCAGAAGCTCCTCTGTACCTTCATCCCAGCCCAGAGGCCTCGCCGTTTTTAAGGTGCCAGAGAGCAATTATAATCTCGGTCAGACTTAGGTCCGGGATATCATCGGAATAAAGTCGGATGAGAATTCCTCTTGAATTGTTACTCACAACTGCATGTGGCTCCAACGATGACGTGTACAACTGCCCATAAAACATCTCAATCTCACTCAAAATCTCAGGTGTCCTGAAAACGATGCTTCCACATTTGGTCTTCAACTTCGACAGTTGGCTCTTTCTGGTAGACTGATTTCTGGCAAAGACTTTGGGGCCTTAGTTCAGCTCGCTCCCTTCTTCAATTGTATTGAAGTTGCGTAAGTCTCGCCGCATGAATTTGGATCCGTTAGGTTTCCTGTATGCTATCATATCTGTTGAATACTACAGCATCATTTCCCGTTTCCCAGCCAAGAGATTAAGAGTGTGATTTGAGAGATTTTGGGTTCTTCGTTGATTTCATAAGACGTGACCTCTCCAACTTAACGTCTTATGAAACGTCGTCTCATCTCACCATTCGGTGATTGCTGCCAGTTTTCACCTTCGCAAGCACTAAGACATCACTGAACAGTTGCCTGCTAGTCGTCATATTGAAGAAAATCTTATTTTTTGTTGTACCCTCCGCGCTCGACCAGGTCCACTTCCTGTGGGACCGATTTTGGAAGAAAGAGTTCATCATAAAGAGTACCTCTTGATGGCCCCTTAAGTTCCGTTGCCCTATCCCAAATTTCCTTACCTTCAGCCCCCCGTACTCTCTTGCGCCTAGGTTTGCGTTGAAGTCTCCCATTAAGACTATATAGTGGATTTTGGAGGAAAGGATAGCTCTAGTGATATCCTCATACATTTCGTTCACCTCCTCATCGGCGTGTGCCGAGATTGGTGTGTAACCCGTATTATATAATTATTTTGAATTGAAATGGCCAGTACTGCAGAAAGGCAATTTCATAGGTAAAATCCCATTATTATTTATTCTAGATAATGACCGTTCTCCTTAGTTGAGAGAACAAGTAAACGCCGTCAATGCCACGCTTACGCGTAGCTGTCAGAATGTAACATAAATAATTTACGTTAATTGTACCATACGTGTATAATATTAACCGTTATTTGACCTACTACTACAAAACATCTATTTATTTATTTATAAAGAGCTGGGGTTACGCAAGGGATAAACATACTCCTTGAAGTACGTATGGTAAATGCCAAACCGAGTTTTTTCATTTGTTATGGACACGTACGGTCATACTTTTGCGTGTGTCGAGTAATTAAAAAAAAATATTCTTTACAATATTTTGTTTAATTTTTTTCATAGACTAAAGGTAACAAATTACACAGTCCACCTGATCATCAGATGACAATGGACGACGTATATACACCTACATCTATTCTCGATTAATATATAAACGCTTATGGGTTTTCGCCCCTGAGGATCAAGATTAAATGCCTTGTTTCCAGTAAAAAAGGTCTACGTTTCTCTCCATTCACCATTCGAAACACAGTAGCAACTAGCTGCTATTTTAAGCTGGTATTCTGTGAGAATTTGGTCCTTCCTCGTTCGAGACGATTCATTAGTGCTACAACTATATTATAGCTATAGCATAGCTCTACCACGTTTACGTAACTTCACGGTTTATATCAACGTCGCTTCCTTCTAATATTTTACATGCGCAGACACTTAATACACAAATAAACAGCATCACTTTTAAATAACAAAAATAACAAAATCCACTTCATATTATTATTTATAAGATAAAATAGGAGCAACAGTCCGCCGGCGGACAAGTTCCCGCCAAAACTTCCAAATCAAGTTTGAAAAGTAAAAATCGTAAATTGTTAATTGCAATTGCTTAAAGAAAAACGTTTTTACGGAACCTACATACACAAGAAATTAAAAAAATCGAGAAAAACCGACCAACATGCATTAATCCTTTTTACTAGAAATGAAGCATTCCGTCTTAATACTCAGGGATGACAACTCATATGCATTTTAATTCTTAACCGAGGATAGATGTAGATATCTATAGGCAACAGTATCCACCTACCATCAGATGGACTGTGTGCTCGTTTGTTGCCCTTATTCTATAAAAAAATTGGTGGTAAACGGTGCTATTAGCACATTTATTTTTAGGTGGCTTATAACTAAAAGTTTTGTGTTAATGTATATAAAAATAAGCAATTATGAACGACCCCATCATTCAAGCCCAATCGCCTTGATATTAAACAGTCTAGCAGCTTAAAAATAATAATGATTTCTTTGTATACAAATTGTACCACGGCGAAAATTTTCGATTAATGTCGAAAGCTATCAGTTGCTGCAAATCTATTGAAGCGCCACTAATTAAAAGTGCTCAGAGGCAATTAATGGTCCTCACTTTTTATAGGCTTATCATGTACCAAAGCATACATATCGCGAGAGCAGGATACGGACTGTATTATTGCACGGATTAAAAGCTCATGGTGTTTTCTTTTTCGAATTTAACGCCCCTTTTTTAATTTAACACAGAAAATGTCTGAGTTACCGATACTAATATATATTATACAGAATGCTACTGTTATATATTCCTTTAAAATAACAAAAGACGTGATACCTTCAGAGTAACTTTCACCGTTTCGCCGGCCAGATAGTCTGTTTTGAGTGAGTTTTCAAAAATTAAAAGCAGCTTCATCGCTTCCTTTATTAATGTAATAAATAATAATAATTTATTATTTTTGCTGATATATTTTATTGATGAAGGCATTAAATATTTTTGATAAATAGGTGAATGGTGGAGGAAGAAAGGTTATCGAGTGGCAGCCTCGTACCGGTGACGAAATGTAGGTGGGCCTCCACTAGATGGAGTGGCGACCTGGTAAGATGTGCAGAAAGTCGATAGATGCAGGTGGCTAAGGACCGTGCTTTGTGGCATTCCTTGGGGGAGGCCTATGTTCAGCAGTGGACTTGTGAACGGCTGTAATGATGATGATGATAATGATGTGGACAATCCCTTTCCCTTTAAGTAGCGTGCGTGAACATTTTTAGTGCATTTTTAAGCATCATACAAGAGCAGTGGGGATACACGGGTCCGCATGGACCATGTATTTTAACAATAAATCATGGAGTCTCAAGTCGCAAACTGCTTAGATCCGGTATTTTAAATTTTGTAATCAACCCCTATTTTACCCCCTTGAGGAATTTGGTAAAACTACTGAAACACGTGGTTTTTGATTTCTCATCAAAAGCCTATACTCAACCATATCTTAGAAATACATTTTGAAGTTTCACATTAATCATTCCGCAATAACTTTGTACAAGCGGACTCACATGATTTAAAATAACCTTTTACATAAATCCCAATAGTTATGATGTAATATACATGTCATTACAATATGTATAGTTCTTTATTACTAATTTAAGTTCGAATTTTAAAAACAAATCAAAATATTAAAAATTTGACCAGATTCAACTTTTTTGCCTGACGTTGCTTATTTATTTATTTATATAATCAGGGCTACTGCTGTTGGTACGGTACGGTTGCTTACACTTAATTTTATTCAATGACATACGTGTAAAAAAAAAATTAGGCATGTTAAATTTAAAAACAAATTCAGATTATAGAAAAGAATAAAATTGACCAACATTATATTATTATATTATAATAAAATAATACCTATTAAAATTTAGGCTTAATCATAGTATATACATATATATTATTATATTGCACATATTAGCATTACATTTATAAAATTTTATTGAAACATTATACAGAATTAATTAGTATTGTATTTAAAGAATCGTAATAATTTAGATTTAAAAACAGGTAAACTAACGCAAATAATATCGGGGCCTTTGAGGTCTTTGAGGACAGTTCGTTATAGGTAGATGCAGGTCTCACTAACGGGGAATATTTTCCCAAGTTCGATAGGTATAACGCTACATGAAATAGAGCGTACGGTTTTCTGGGCAGCCTTCTTAGCCCTTTAAATTTAAATAGTTGTACTATTGCAGGACAATCAATTTTGTTATTAAACATTTTATGTAGGAATATCATATCTAACATTTTTCTATGCAACTCCAGTGATATGATATTATATTGTTCCAGTCAATTGTGGGTTTGATTGCAACCAGCGGTACGCAAGATGACGCTGCAGTCTCTTTTGTATTCTTTCAATTCTAGCATTATTAGTTTTATAGTGAGGACACCAAATTAAGCTGCAGTGTTCTAGTTTGCTCCTTACCAAGCTATTAAAAAGTTATATCGTAGTAGAGGGCTGCCCGAACTATTTGGAATTTCTCAGCACAAAACCCAGTACCTTTGTAGCTGAGGTAATTACATTATCAATGTGGGTGGTGAATCTTAGTTCGCTGTCAAATATAAGATCTAGGTCACGAATCGCCCGACCTGCAGTCAATTTGTCAGTGGCGATTAAATATTGACTCATATTGGGATTGAGAAACATTTTATTGTTGTTACACCAATGGATTAAGCGGTTAAGATCTTCTTGCAACAACTCTACGTTAAAGTTGTTTAAGTTTTTTCAAATACCTATATTCGAGTGCTGAAAGACCGAGACAATGTCGTCCATAAAAATATTAAAAAATATTTGACCTAAATTAGACTACTGTGGTACTCCGGAATAAGCAATTGCTCCCGGCCATATATTGCTTCTCTCTATCTATCACCATGGTAGAAGATCTACCATAAAGGAATGGTGAGTACCAAGCCAATAAAGTCTCACTACTTTCAAGTTTTCTTAATTTATTTATAAGTAGTTTTAACAGTGGTAGAGCCAGGCGGCAGCTTTTGCTTTCGCACGGATGGGCCGGTTCGAACCGGGGTGGTACCACGACCTCACAGAATACCAGCGTGAAGTAGAGGTTTACCTCTACGTTTCGCTTGGTGAGTGCAGGTGGCCGGAGGCCCTTTTTACTGGAAATGAGGCATTCCATCCTAGTCCTCACGGTGAAAACGCATCTGCATTTTGATTTGTAATAGAGGATAGATGTAGATGTCTATGGGCCGCAGCAACCACTTACCATCAGGTGGACTGTGTGCTCGTTTTCACCCTTATCCTATAAAAAAAAAGTAATGTGTGATTTACTTTGTCAAAAGCCTTAGAGAAGTCTGTATATATAGCATTTACTTGTAGTCTATTATCAACATTCTCGATCAAATCAGTAACATAAGGGAATAAATTAGTAATAGTAGATTTACCAGAGAAGAATCCATGCTAATGAGAGCTGATACCTTTTACTAAGTCTTTGAAGATTAATTCGTAGACTAAGGTCTCAAAGACTTTTGACGTAGTGAATAAAATGAAAATAGGTCTATAATTTGGAATACTCGTGGGGTTTTCACATTTATAAATAGGTACGATCCGTGCTTCTTTCCACTTTTCAGCGAAAATAGCAGAATTCAAGGAGGCGTTAAATATAATAGTCAACGGAGTAGTAAGTGCGTCCTACACTTATACATAAATATAGGCGGAACATTGTCTGCGCCTGCATTTTTAGATGTATCAAGTCTTTTTAGTCTTTTCTTAACTTCTCCCTTGTAAAAGTAAATCTTGTGTAAATAATATTTAGATTTAGGGATTGATGGCGGAGAAGAATGATT
The DNA here is from genome assembly GCA_963668995.1 of Parnassius mnemosyne. Classification (NCBI taxonomy): domain Eukaryota; kingdom Metazoa; phylum Arthropoda; class Insecta; order Lepidoptera; family Papilionidae; genus Parnassius; species Parnassius mnemosyne. The sequence continues at coordinate 13,651,358 of CAVLGL010000115.1, forward strand.
TATAGCATAGTTTTTATTAAGTACCAATGAAAAATGACTAGCAATATATCACTTATTTCTTGCCTAGTATTTGCCTGTTGATTATTTAGAAACATTTTATTAGGGTAATTTGAAGCTTTACGTCGCAAATTTCTTATATGCGTCCAAAAATATTTCGGATTATGGCCAATAGCTTCTTCTTCTTAATATATATATATATATATATATATATATATATATATATATATATATATATATATATATATATATATATATATATATATATATATATATATATATATATATATATATATATATATATATTGGTAGTGGCATTGTTTTATGAGTTTATCACATTCTTTTCTTAGATAAGCAAATCCAATTTTATCTAGTGGGTTACTATATAATTATTTTTTATGTAATTTATTTTTAAGTTTAATAAGCTTAATTAGAGCAGGCGTAAAACAAATAGGATATGATTTTATTGATTTACATGAAATGGTGACGAATGTATCTATTGCCACCTGTAAAATTTCATAAAACCTAGATACCATTTCATTTACATTATTTAATGAGCCTAGAATTTGGAGCCAATATAATTAAGATATGCTATAATGCTTTGTATGCAGCTTTATTATAATTGTATAAACGCTTAGCCTTAGTTATAGGAAACATATCTGTAGAGCTATTTTTTAAAGTAATGTCTGATGGTGGGTGCAAATTATCTACTTTGCGTAGTGGAAATTGACTTTTAGTGACATTGAGGAATACGTTGGATAAGACCAAATCTAAAACTTTTCCGCTTTTATTTATGATGGCGTTAAATTGTATGAGATCGTGCAAAGCGAAGAAATCTATTAGGCTACTTTTAAGGAGGCAATTAATGTGGTTGGCAATTATTGTCAGGTTGCATTGTCCAAGTGATAGAACTCATATTGAAATCGCCAAGTAATAGAATAGAATTATTAACTACGCCAAGATAATTATTATTTATGGATTCAGTTGTATTATCAATGAAAGCTTGTTTCAACGATATGTCGCTATGTATCTTACCGTAGTGTTTGGTAGATTAAAATTCATTGATTTGCGAATAATCGGCAAAAAATATTCAAATAATCGAATCTTTAAAATTTATAATTTCTTATTTGTTTATTTAAATTTTTACTTTTAAAATTGCTTGAATTATATTAATCATGAATAAAACAAGTTTAATTTATTTAATATTTCCTACTTTGTCAGTGTAAATTTAGTGTAGGCAAAAAACTCATTCCCAAGGCCGATCTGAAAAAATACTACGTAAAAAGCTTATGATTGATTACTTTTGTGATTTTGTGAAGCTTGTGATTTTGTGTTTGTATTTCTTATTTTGTGACTTGGCTATAACTTTTTAGACTGATTCTTCTATATTCGTATACCTTGGCAAGGCTTGAAGTTATATCCTGGAGTCTGACTAGGCAAGTGATCATAATGTCGAAAAGAGCACGTAATTGGATTTAGGGTGGCCTAAGGCCCACCCCAGCCGCACCTTAACCTACTGTCGTTGATATTATATCAGATAGTCTGAACTTTAAATCAGGCCAAATCACTTTTGACTGAGGAGGTTAGTCGAAACCACTTTTAACTGCAAAATATTGAGTAATAGTGATTTTGACCAAATTATATTCGCTAGAGAAGTGGTTTTGGCCAAGAATATTAATCAAAACTACTTATGACTTATACGTTTGAATTTTAAAATTAAAAAGTTCAATTCTTTCAATTTTATATTTTATGTCATTATAATGTATGCGGATTTAGGGTTGCCAAGAGATACCCCAGCCGCACCTTAACCTACGTCGCTGAAGGAATAGAATAGTTTGAACTTTAAATCAGGCAAAATTTTGAATAAGAACGTTGGTCAAAACCACTTTTGACTACAAAAATCAGTCAAAACTGTTTTGGCTAAGAGCATTGGTCAAAACCATTTTTGTCTGATTTTCGCAGTCAAAAGTGGTTTCGACCGGTTATGAGTTTTGACTGAAACATACGAGTATGTATAGATAAAGTCTCAACAGGTATTTTTGATAAAATTTAGACATGGTAAAGACATGCTCCAGCTATATTACCGTTGTAGCACAAATGTATCAGCTCGACCTGGGCATAACCACGCTCTCAGAGAATATCAGCGTAAAATAGCAGTTTAATACTGTTGTGTTTCTTATGGTAAGTGTAGAGAACTAAAGACCGCTTTTTACTCGAAATCATTGAAAGATGTCCATGGGCACAATACAGCATAAAGTTAACATCAGGTGGACTGTGTGTTCGTTTGTCACCCCTATTTTATAAAAAAAAAACTTTAAATATTACGGAAACCGCATCATCTGATTTGTCAATTCAATTACGAAATTTCAACAAAAGGGATCGGTCATTGTATTTACCAGTTTTATGGATTATATCCCTACTAGTGGTATTAATTTTGTTTAACGCTTTCATTTTCGCACAAACTTTATTAAACGTTTCAGAATAATTTCTTAAAAAAACAAAAGGTCGTAAGTATTTTAATGTGAATTTCTATATAAACGTAATAATATATTTGGAGTACTTGTGACGAACTCCGTAGGAAAATCCGATCAGGAAAAACTTATTCGGATGATGCATAAGCAATTAACTAGAGTGCAGAGTGCATATGAGTCAAATGTGCGTCATTTTCCAAAACAATGTCGACCTTACACACTGCACTCTTGATAAGCATGGGAGTATAATATAATAAAGGAGTAGTTAAAAATTCTACTAGTAGGTATATTATGTTACTGCAGAAAAGGAGTGAAGAACTTGTGAAGATATTAATATGAGGAAGTCAGTGGATGCAATTGGCTCAGAACCCTGCTTTATTGTATTCCTTGTTTGAGGCCAATGTTGGACTTGTGATGAGCTGTGATAATAATGATTGTGATCTATAAGACGTCGCTGTGGTTGCGAATGACCTGAAGACAATTTTCACCGTATTGCTATTTCGAAAATTGCCGCTTAACTATAAATCATAATTCTTGTTGACGTAGAGAGTCGGCGAAGTACGAGATGGTGAGAACTTAAGCTTTGACAAAGTAGGATAATTAGGGCCGGGAAAATAAAACTAAGAATAATTTAATAAAAAGCCGTTTTCCGTCGATTTTTCGCTTAGTTTTTATATTATATGAAATAAAAAAATATTTTTAAGTTGCTAAATTATTTTAGAAACATATTATTCAGTAGAATTTTCTTTCTAAAACAGATCATCATTTTTTATTCATATATTCTATATACTCGTATTCTGTTTTAAATGGAGTACAATTTAACAATATTTTAAAAATGATTAGCTTATAATTAAAATATTTGTTTTGTTGTGAATAAGAAATATTTTTGACCAGTAAAATTACATATTAAATATTAAATTAAATTAATTAATTAATTAAATTAAATTAATTAATTAAATTTAATTTAATTAATTAATTAATAATTAATTAATTAAATTAATTAATTATTAATTAATTAAATTAATTAAATAATAAATAAAATTGAAGTGTCTGTTTGTAATGTTAAAATAACAGCTTTTTACTAAATGCATATGAATGTATATACGGCACTTATAACAAAAACACAATTTTTTAAATTTTTGTCTGTCTGTCTGTCGGTCTGTCTGTCTGTCTGTTTGTTCCGGCTAATCTCCGAAACGGCTGGATCGATTTCGACGGGACTTTCACTGGCAGATAGCTGACGTTCTAAGGAGTAACTTAGGCTACTTATATTTGAGAAAAAGAATTAGGGTTCTGAGCAATATAATTAAAACCCTAAATTACACGCCGACGAAGTCGCGGGGAACAGCTAGTATTAAATAATTACCTAGTGATACGAGTCATAGCGCCTTTTTATTCATTAATAATATATTATTCTATTTGGGTATTTCTGTAGTATTCTCGTCTTGTTGGGATTCATAAATAAGGTACGTGAGGGTAATGTAGTCACCTTAAGCTTTGCCGCCCAATAAAACCAAAACTAGGAGGAGAACAGAGACAAAAAAACAAAGTTGTACACTATAACTAATATATTAAGAAAAATAGTAAAAAGCTTTAGCAATAATAAGGAACAATTCGAAAAATCAACTTAAAAAAAACTAATTATAGTTAGTGTTTTTTTAAGTTGATTTTTTGATTGGTATACCACTCAATACTAAAATCGGCTAAAATATTTACCATAATGTCAACTGTCATAATGGCGTCGATGAACAGATATCGTATCGCAGAGCCGTCTATGCAAACAAAGCTGTAGTTTTTGAGTTATAAGAAAGCGACCATATTAATTGGATGACCATATTACCCTCTGGTACTATAGTTATAAAATATATATTATATACTACTACAAGCATAAATGGGATTTGGTACACCCTGCCACACACTCTTCGAGTGGCATGGGAAGTAGCTAGGAAAGGAGGAAGAGACATAGTGTAGCCACAATACTTGTCATGCCACACGTCATGCTCCTCGTCATGCAAATCTCCCTGTTTTGTCTGTTTTTTGGGCGCGAGTCAAAGAACTGGCAATATGAGCGCGAGTGGTTGGCCAGATACTTGCCCTAACGCAGTTCGAATGACTAATGCGAAGAATAGATGTTTCCACCAACTCTGTTGGCGAGGATGACAACGTATAATTCTTTTTATGACATTGATATAATTAGCTATACTAAATATGGGTGCGCGATGCCACAGTTTCAACTACACAATGGGTGTTGCAAACGCAAGCAATCTAGTGCGAAGCGTCGCGATTAATTGCTCGAGTAGAGCAGTGTGTGGGCAGAGAGGGCAACATCGCGACAGCGCGAGGAGCAGAGCGAGGAACAGCGCAAGATACATAGTGTGGCTGAGCCATTACAGTAAAACATAAAAAAATACAACTAGACTGAAGGCCATGGTAGAAGAAACGGGAAAAAATCGGTGTAATTAAGGGAAAAGAGAAAAAACCGGCGGACGATGAGTGCAGTGTCAAGAAGCACCGCCTTCTCTATTTTAATCCTTACTTGACTTAACCCTTAACCCGTCCGTAGAAATGACTGATAGGAATAATTTCGGCCGGCAGACTACCCTACAAATCGGTCACCTCTTAAACCGGGTCCAGATATTTTTTATCTGTTTCGGCTTACACGTGGTTCTTGTCAAATGAAATAATTTGACGACCAAAAATATCTTCGAAATATTTTTTTAATTTCTCACGATGTTAATCGTCAAAAAAGAAAACAGGCTGTGTTTATGTTTTACTAAATGAATAAATGGATTTTAAACAGCTGTATACACTTCACTCACTCTTGCAATAACAATATGTCTAGCGTAAATATCGTTTATGCAAAACGTTTAGATATTTATGCGATATAAAGTTAAACTAGAGAGTGAGTGGTAGTGGGGTAGAATGTTTGAGGGCAAGGAAGTGTCCACTGTGCTGAACTTCAGAGTGCTTAGCCGATGAACTTACCACGGCTTCATTTACGTTGGGTCGTAATTAACTCCGTGTCTCTAATGTTACGTCTGGACCCACCCCATTTACATGCGTAAGATAAATTGAAAAATAAATGTTTTCCATGCAAATACAATATGTACATAAATACTTTGTAATATATCCTGCTCCGACGGTAAGCAGATAACATTAAGAAATTGTCTTAGTGATCAAAATCGTATGGATGACAATTTATGAAATCTAATGAATTACATTTAGAGTAAATATATATATAGCATCTTTGCCAACGCAGTTTCAGTTTATTGATCTTATTATATTATTACAATAATGATTGACTTTATTGCTTCTTGAAGAAATCAGCTGGAGCAGCAAATTCTTCAAAGGCATTTTGTACTACCCTTTGGGTATTGAAATTTTTTTACCGCAAAAAAGTTATCAGGTTCTAGAAAAAGTATAAGACTGTAGGCTCAAGATCCGGTGAGTACGGCGGATGCCGGAGAACTTCCAAACCCAGCTCTTGTAACTTAGAGACCGTCTGTTCTGCAGTATGAGGTCGCGCGTTGTCGCACAGGAGCAGCGGGGACGAGCGATTGAGAAATGCTGGCTGGAGACGTGCGAGCTTCTCCATCATTGTGTTCAGTTCTTCACTGTTCAATACCCGAAGTACAGTACAAAATGCCTTTGAAGAATTTGTTGGTCCAGCTGATTTCTTCAAGAATCAATAAAGTCAATCATTATACTTATCTATACAAATAAATAAAATTGAAGTGTCTGTTTGTAATGTCAAAATTACAGCTTTAATATAATAACAAAAATATAATTTTTAAAGTTTTTTTCTGTCTGTCTGTCTGTCTGTCCGTCTGTCTGTCTGTTTGTTCCGGCTAATATCCAAAACGGATGGACCGATTTTGACGGGATTTTCACAGGCAGATAGCTGATGTCACAAGGAGTAACTTAGGCTACTTTTATTTTAGGAAAAGAATTAGGGTTCCACGCTAAAAAATCAAAACCCCAAATAACACGGGGCGAAGTCGCAGGGAACAGCTAGTAATATAATAAGATCAATAAACTAAAACTGCGTTGGCAAAGATGCATCGATTGCATAGATGATTACTTTGATTAATAGAAATAAGAAATTTAGAAAAAAAATATGTTAACATATTTCATAAAAAAACGGCAATTTCATAGATAAAGACCTGATATAATTTCACTTCGTCTATTTTTATATAATGGCTTTAATGATAAGAAAAAATAGTAGTCGTCTGTGGATAAAATTAATTTCGTAAGAAGCACTAAGTCTCATAAATTTATAATTGTGATGATTTTTATATATAAAGATTATATATAATAAGTATAATTTTAGTGTTTTCAATATTGTACATAATTTATTATAATTATATAATGTCAATTATTAATGTTACGTAGTAGATCCACGTTGTTGCTGCAGCATGAATGAGATGTTTCTACCGGGGAAGGTCCACGTTCTTATGGTGGCCACTCACGGTCAGTTAAACATCCAAAAACAGACCGTGAATGTGAAATCTTAAGTTGAAATTTTTTAACTGACGGCAACACACGGATTTTATTCGGGCGTGCTGTCAGTTAAACTGCTCCGTTGAACTGACGTACATCCAAAAACTGATCGTGAATGTGAAATCTTAAGTTAAAATTTTAACTGACGGCAACCCACTTATTTTTCCGGACGCACAGTAATCCGCTGGATTCAGTTCGTTTCCATTATTGGTAAGTACATACTTTCTTAGTAGCTTTTATATATATATATATATATATATATATATATATATATATATATATATATTTTACTAAAAAAAACGTAACCCCCACTAGGATTTTCTCCTGTAACGTGGAGGAAGTTTACGAACACAAATTGCACAAGGACAAACATCCAGACCCGCAACAATTATTTGTAGGCCATACAAATACTTGTTCCGTGCGGGATTCGAACCAGCGCCCACCAGCGCTGCAATTCCTTGCTAAGCCACTGCGCCACGGAGCCGTCATATATATTTAGAGAAGTTGGTTTGACAGAGGATGGAGACCAACTGAATTCAGCGGATTACTGTGCGCCCGGAAAAATAAGTGGGTTGCCGTCAGTTAAAATTTCAACTTAAGATTTCACATTCACGGTCAGTTTTTGGATGTACGTCAGTTAAACTGATAATTTTAACTGACCGTGAGTGGCCACCATATGAGTTCATTTAAACCGTTCAAAATTATAGTAACAAACTAAACGTCAATGGTATCCAAGCAGTCAAATTATTAAAAAATGTGGAACACTTCAGGAAAATAAAATTATACTAATATCATATTGTACAAATTCTCTTTTTTTAAGTCTTTTTGTATGGGTATCAATAGTTGTGCAAAAAAATAATAATTATCGCATCAAATGCTAAGTCTTCAATAAGTATAAAATAATATAAGATTTTTATTTTTATGCTATTACACGCAAATTAAGCACGCGAAAGCTACTACTTACAAAGTTGAGATAAAATAATTTAATTTACAATCATCAAAAAAAAAAGATTTTCAAATAATAAACGGATGAAACATGTCAATGTAACATTATTTAATCTGTGGTAAAGACACAGAGTAAAGAAGACGGTTTCTTTACTCATGTGGTAAAGGGTAAGCGAAATTATAGTAGGTACTGCAAGGAACAATAATAATTTAGTATGAAGTAAAATGTATATCTTTTATAACAAAACTTAGAGCAAAACAAATTGCACTCAATTGTATTAAGATAAAGTTAATTTCCTGTTGTGTCCCGCATTTTTGAATAGTTTAGCTGCTTCGCTACCATTGAAGTTTTGGTTGTTATTTTATTATAGACTGTTTGACTGAAATCATATATTTGTCGCTGTATATTATGTTCCGATATATTTGAGCAAGATTGGTGATCATAAGAATTTGCCTACTTTGGATGGTTGAATATTAATGATCACTTTGAATGTTTCTAAATATTTGATCACCTTGACTGCTATCTTTCCTTTGACGCTGACTATACTTAATTAGTTTGCATGCCGTATGGTAGAACATGGATGTATTTTTGTTAAATTATTAAGACCTATTGTAACCCATATATCGCAAACGAATAAATGAATTCGAATTTTAAACAAATAAATAACTGTATTAATGCAGCATTTCGTTTGATGAGTGACTAGATCCAAATATACTTTTAATTAATAGTAACTAACCCTTCTGTTTAGTCCTCAACGGTGATAAAGCATTAGAATATTTAATCTTAATAGAGGATAGATGTAGGTTTATTTTATAGAATAAGGGTGATAAACGAGCACACAGTCCACCTGATTGTAAGTGGTTGCTGTGGCCCATAGACATCTACATCTATTTTCGTTTGCGAATTAAAATGCAGATGCGTTCTCACCCGTGAGGAATAAGATGGAATACCTCTTTTCCATTAAAAAGGGTCTCCGGTTCTCTACACTCACCATACGAAACACAGCAGCATTAAGCTGGTATTTTACGGTGGTATTCTGTGAGAGCGTGGTCCTTCGTGCGGGCGTCCTACAACTATAAGAGAGCCGACCCATTCGTGCTACAACTATAAGTACTATTAATATAACTGCAGCATGGCTTTACCACGTATAAAACGCCTATTAGCAGTATCTATAAGTATCCACAACCAGTTAGATTGTGTGTCATCCTGACCCTTTTAAATATCTGAATTCCCTTTTTTTCTATTCAAAAAGTACCTGTGATTTAGTAAATATATATTTGTGAAATAATGAAGAATTTTTTTATCATACAAAAGAATGTTATTGTATAAGCAACGATTAGTAGAATACTAGCGTTACACTCCATAAAAATAAGCGAGTCAAACTAAAATTTATTACATTTTTTACCATGAGTTTACCGTTAATAGGCATAAACATAAAGCCACAATTTAGATTACATCGACAACTCAACTTTTCACCTAATTACTTTGCTGTATAGGGAAAGCAGCATAAAAATAGGTCATATATTGGCGACAGAGCGAGAAGGAAAATAGTGCAACAAATTGTGGTATTGCTCTGCCTCGCTCTACCGCCGGAAATCAATAATGGCATCTGGCCACGTGGAGCTAGTAAGTATAGCATGTTCCATTTACACTGGCCAAAGGTGAAAAGCCGATGACTTTCACAACGTTCCCTTATGACGAATTTCAATTTGTAAGTCTTACTTGCCGTTTTAATTGCAACTTGTTATCGATAATGTCTGTTATTATCATATTAAACAACCAAACAGAACTAGAACTATTTGTTCTACAAAGGAAGTTAAATTTATTTAACCCCAAAACTGTTTCATGCTCTATAATATTTAAGTTATATATAATTTAATCATTTATTTAAAAAAAAAACAAAACCTGGATTTATATCTTTACGAAATCTTAGTAACTTTAAGTTGCAATTAAGCATCCACTAGAGCCATCTTTATTACTTTATCATGAAAGAGAATATCAAAGTTTTTCGCAACATGGACGTCCTTATAAAGGTTTCATTCCAGGTATACATTGACAACTAGAGGGCAGTGCTTTAAAGTAATAACATTGTTATCCTTTCTTCACTTACTTTCCGCTTTCCACCGCTACATGGCGCTAGGAAGTCGTGATACTTTAAATAGAGTTTACGAGATGATCAATAGAGGGCGTGTATATATAGTGGAAAATCTTAGTTACTACAATATGACCTGGAAAATATTTTCATTTACTTCTCTACTTTTTACACAGAGGGCATTTAGGTGTAAGGCAAGGTCAGCTTAGTGATTAGAATGACTCTTCAGTACCTTATTGCAGCAAGGCCCCGGGTTAGGATAGAATTACAGCGGAGCTTCTATAAGCAGGTAGAAAACCTGTACGTAGTGCTAGCTTCTGAAAGCTATTAAATTACGTCCTCCATGGTATCGTAAATCGGGAGGCATCGGGAGGCATCGGGAGGCTTTCTGAACTACAAATCGATTACCCCTTCTGAACTTCGTCTACGTTCTGTTATCGAGAATCATTAAGAATCATTTTGCTCGTAGATTAAACGAGTTCCAGCTTCGGTAAAGAAAAACATCGTCAGAAACTTTGCAAAACTAACAAGTACTAACACCTCTGACGGAGAAAAAATAGGGCCACGAGGAAGACAGTTTGTTTCATTACCATTAGCTATTTATTACCACTGACATTTTTATCCGTTTTCAACACCTATCGTTGTGCAGTTTTGTGGTGATCTGATTTAGTGAAAATCCGAGTTCGATCCTAAATGGCACTAATTAAATTTTTACTTCAATTTAAAGTGTTAATGTACCAAGTGCTCCGTGGTGAAGGAAAACGTCGAGAGCAAACCTGCAAGTCTATGAAATTTAAGAACAAATAAAAGACGTGAAGTCCGCCATTGCATTACGTGCGCATAGAGCGCGGCGGACGTCCACCGCAAACTAAACTAAATTAGTTTGTCTCAGCTCGCATATCTGAGCCAGTTTTTCATACACGTGCGTCCACCGCAAACTATGCCAGCTAAGATAGGCAAAATAGCCAAACTAAGTCCAACTAACTTAGTTGTGTAGGCTGATCTGAAACTACGCGTACTAAGCTAAGCGCCTCTCACCCCCTTACCTTAACCCTCTGGAGTCTTTTTAGTTTTCGGTGGACGTGCAACGATTTTCCAGGTTAGCTTAGCTTAGTTCAGTGAGCCTAGTTTTCACATATGGTTCGCGGTGGACGTTTGACTTAATCCTTACCTTAAAACCAGTAATGATAAGAACAACTTTACTTTACTTAAGTAAGAGTAAATTATTTAAATATAGGGCTTAATTTTATGAAACGAAAATATTTAAACAATATATAAATAATTTATACACTTCTCCAACGCGTAAACAGACGATGGTGATAGTTTTGATTGTAGAAAATTATCGATCGTGGTAGGAAAACTCACATGATGTCCCCCAGCTTGAGGCGTGTGTGTATGAGGGCGCATGTCTTGTGATCGGAGGCAGCGAGCGCGGCGCGGCGGCGGCGCGGCGGCCGCGGCGACGCCGGCGGCGACTCGCCGCGCCGCACTCCCGGCGAGCTGCCCCGCCGCCGCACCGTGGCGTGCCGACCACCCACGCCGCCCAGCATCCTGTGGAAGAAAAAAGCAAGCTCAGTTATTGAGTTTTTCTAGCAAGAAATTATCAATAACAACCTATAGTCAGAACGTTCACGTTGTTTTACTCCCGTGCCTTGGAATGCAGGTAAAGCTGTCAGTCCGGTGCCTGAACTCCCTCCTGTCGGGTTTCTGTTCCATCGGACTATGAGAGTGAGGAAATAGGGAATGCACTTAGGCTTGCGCACACTCTCGGTCAATATAATCCTGTCCTGCGATGGCTAGTCTCCATTCAGACAGGCCCCCGGGGTCAAAATTCGGTCTGGAGGACATTTATTGCGAGGAGCAGTGACATAGGTGCGAAAAGTCTGGTGCTGCGATCCTCAATCAGTCTGCCAAGCATGGAAATTAAGGCAAATCCTCCTTATCTCTCCCGACGCTCATATCCAGCTGTACGACTGTTACGAGCTCATAAAAAATAGAATAGGCGCTATAAGAAAATCCATTACCGCATTTCGTCTTTCCAGCCTTTGAGAACAGGTGCTAGACAGATATAAAATAGCCAGACTGGCGACGGGATGCGGCGTTAAAAGACTCATCTGACAATAGTACTCCAATGAACAATCCACCAAAGATGGGACAAGCTAAGTTGGCAGAACCGAACTATTTTTGTACTTTCCATTAGAGGCTTAATACGCAAAAATACTTTTGAGCTTTGCAAAACATTTTTAAATATCTTGCACAGCCTACTTTTCTGCACAAGATAAGCGAAGAAAAATTTAATATTTTTACGAGCGAGAACAAATTAATATTTTCAAATTTCGAAATGCTTTTGTTGAAACTTAATGATATTTTCATATCTACGCGAACACTACATATTTAAATAAAACTAGTTTTTACGGATTTTATCGCGTATATTAACTTATTTTATATCCTCGAAGTTTCGAGCACTTTATAGCACCTGTGGTCCCGGGTAGAGGGGGGAGGGGAGGCTCAATTGTTCGACGAGGGACTTAAAGTTGGGGACTGGACCATCCACCGCAAAATAACTGGCAAACCAGTAAAGGAGGGCTCGGCCCATTGGTAGTGCGTAAGCACAAACATCTGCAGAGGTCGCGGATCTCAATGCGTGTTAATGCCATACAGAATACGATCAAATTCAGCCGCAGTGAACGTCGTGTGGTTTAGGTATACGTCCAATAATAGGCACACTGGCCATAAAAAGTCCTCCGTGAGTGCCACCATCTGCAAGACCGCCGCTCCTGCAGGCGTGTTGAAAGTATAAGGCATCCCCACCAATTATATGTTCAGCACGGTTTCTAGCCGTAGAGCGTGACATGAGTCTACTGCTCACCTCAAGGGAATGGGATCCTACGTTGAGCGGCTTTCATCCTCAGCCTTGAGAGTATCCTCCCTTCAGCTACCACCCGCATGAGATCGACACATATGCACCTCCAACCAATACAACGGCTGGTATTGCCAAATGCAAATATATGATATTAATAATATTTCAGCCATCAGATAGGGTTAATGTATTTGACGTTGAGTATATGCATTTTTCGTTCGTGTTTATCTCGCCTGCCAACAAGTTGGCTTTATCCATTAAAACGTGGGAAATTAACAGAGACTCTTTACTATGTTGTTATATAAAACATCATGGAGGTCAGACAGTCTGCAGCCTCGTCATGAAGGGACCCGACTTCGGCAACACTAGTTATTTTTGAGTCAAAAGGCGCAGAGAGCGTCACTGAGAATAGCGACTCGCCAAACAACCATCGCAGCGACGCAATGCTGTAAAACGCAACAAGCATCAATATGACTACCGTCGTGCCTACGCCATCCCAAAATCCCCCACGCGATCCCAGTTGACATCCCTACCCGCATACCTCCATCGACCAGAATCACAACTTGCGTCGAATCAGCACAGCAGCACTCACGCAGATCTATCACAAGACACAAAACCGCAAGTAGCAGTAGACATCCATGTAACTACGAGTATCATACGGATGATGCCTCCTCACAATACACCCACATGACCGCTTTCGACTTTGGCAACAAAACACTTAAAAGCTGCTAACAAACACACTTTCCCTAATCCGAATAGCCAACGTATCATAACGATATGTCCTTAGACGTCGCCCATCGGTGCACGATGTTCACGGGACAGCCGTATGGCTACAACAAACACGCTCACCAATGCGGTCGATATCATCTCGATCACGATAAGGGAATCTATGCGAAATCTTTAAAAATCCTTTTCAAGTCCCATTCCTATCAATATAATATACGAGTATTTGAGACCTTCCACATATTTGCTATATTTTACTTTCATACGTCTTTTATATATGGGACTTCAAGTCCCCACTCTGCTATTATAATGTTTATGCATCTTAGAGACCTTCTGTATTATTGCTACGAGTACCTTACACAATCGGTACGGGTGCGCGATGTTCACGGGACAGCCGTATGACTACAAAAAACCCGCTTACCATCGCGGTCGATATCATCTCGTTCACGATAATGAAATCTACGCGAAATCTTTAATAATCCTTTTCAAGTCCCATTCCTATCAATATAATATATTTGAGACCTTCCACATATTTGCTATATTTTACTTTCATATGTCTTTTATATATGGGACTTCAAGTCCCCACTCTGCTATTATAATGTTTATGCATCTTAGAGACCTTCTGTATTATTGCTACGAGTACCTTACACAATCGGTACGGGTGCGCGATGTTCACGGGATAGCCGTATGGCTACAACAAACCCGCTCACCACCGCGGTCGATGTCATCTCGTTCACGATAAGGCGATCTACGCGAAACTATAATAATCCTTTTCAAGTCCCATTCCTATCAATATAATATATTTGAGACCTTCCACATATTTGCTTTATTTTATAGACCTTACTTTCATATGTCTTTTACATATGGGACTTCAAGTCCCAACTCTACTATTATAATGTTTATGCATCTTAGAGACCTTCTGTATTATTGCTACGAGTACCTTACTATCATATAGCCTTATGTAATATGGGACAATTACATTGTACAACAGTACTTCGGTAGTCAGTCGCGATCGACCTCCTCACTTATGTACCTGTATATACGTATATTCATATAATATCTGAATGCATCTCCGGCAGATCTCCAATAAAATTTATGGGAAAAATTGACCTCCTTGAATTCTGTCTCCAAACTTCGTATGGAGGTATTATAACTTTAAATCATTACACAGGAAATTGTTATTTTTAAATTTGTAGCATTAGGTTTTGAGATTTAACAAAATAAGAGTATGAACACGCTCTATCTATAATTTTGAAATATTTTGACCCAATTTCCAGTTATAATATATGACTTATAAATGTTAGCTATTTTTATTATTATAAAAATGATTATTTTCTTGTATTTATATTACTTAAATACCTTTTGAATATTTTAAGCAGAGTTTTGATAAATTGAATAAAATTATAAGGCCGATATTAAGCCTTTACTTAACCATAATACTTAATATTTTAATTGTTCAAAAAAATTACTTAAATGATATTTTAGATAACTTTATATAGTAATTGATTATTATGTATTATTAATAATATAGCGCCGTAACAATAAGAAAAAATTCTACTAAGTTAGCTAGTAGATAGTAAATTACTACTTAGTAAGAATTAGGCCGACTCGACCGGAAACAAATTAAATATTGTCAAAGAATACCTGCGTAGATTAACAATATTATACGAGACAGATTGAAAAGCTAATTCTTAGATAATACTTAAATGTTGGTAGTTCCGAACAATGTTGCCCAAGTCGTTAATCGTTATATTTATTAAATTAACATGACAAACGAACGAACAAACGAACTCGACGGCTCCGTGGCGCAGTTGCTTAACAATGAGTTGTTGCGCTGGGGGCTGCGGGTTCGAATCCCGCACGGAACAAGTATTTGTATGACCTACAAATATTGTTCCGGGTCTGGATGTTGGTCTTTGTGCAATTTATGTTTGTAAACTGCCTCCACGATACAGGAGAAAATCCTAATGTGGTGGTAACGTTTTTTTTTTAAAGTTAAAGAACTAATAATCCACCTGATGGTAAGTGGCTACTGTAGCCCATTGACACCTACAACTAACTTCAAACAAAGACGGTTACAAATGCGTTGTTACAACAGATGGAATGCCACATAAAAATTATACTGGCTAATTATACTACCTACAATTTACTTTTCAGAACGAAACAAAGCAGTTCGCGCCCAGCTGCTTAGCGGCAAAAACAGGATAGAGGGTGATTTATCTATCCAGACTTCTAGAACTAGAACTTCTAGGCAGAAAAGAAGTCCTACCTTCTAGTATTCTAGTGATGACTATCATCACCATTTCTAAAACAGCCTTTCACAAATCACCTGGCAAATATAGGCCTCAAGGAACGGCATAAAAAACGAAGCCACCTGCATCCATCGACTCCTTGCGTGTTTTACAAGATCGTCACTCCATCTAGTGGCGGACCAGCCAACAATACGTTAACCGATACGAGGCAGCCACTTGATAATAATCGAACTTAAAACTATTATTTCAAAATTTTTTTCCTCGATTTAGAAACACTTATGTAAATTTTTAAAGATAGCAAAAACCCTAGTAGAGTTTGGTCATTTTAATGTATAAAATACTTGAAAATTTGGTGATAGAACTCTTGTACTAAGATTATTAATTCCGTGCGGTAGTGACGTAAAAATACTCCATTGCCCAATTTTATCCCGTGGGTATTGTAAGAGGCGACTAAAAAAAATAATCTTTAATGAAACCGAACGTGGCATTGAATGAAACCTGTATGAAGGAATGAAAGAGTGTCATATTTTGTTTCTTATCTGTGAATGACATTTAAACCAGTACTAACTTTCATACCAACGGGTCCTCAGATAGTCTGCCATTTGTAATAACCACACATTTTAATTTTGGTATTAACCTTAATACTGTAACAAACCTGGATCTTTTAGTGCTGGTTTAACCCTATTCTTGGTACTGTGTACAATTTGATATGTTCAACTTTTAGAAAATCCCGAGACTTTATCAAAATAATTTTTCAAGCTTTTATTGTTTTATATTAGAAAGTATACTAATATTCCTACCAAAAATACCATTTAAGTGCTTGCAATACCAAAAAGAGCTATATAACGCAAGATGGCGGACCGATCGAATGCGTCTACGCATCGCAAGGTACGAAATATAATAAAAAAAGATTATTGTTAATCTTTTCTTAATTTTTTCTTGGCAAATATTTTTTCTTATAGGGTCCACCAGTACTAAAACATTTTTGGGAATAAGACCACTTAAGTTTTATAGAACGCGAACCATTCGAGTTTTATCCCCAGTGGCACCAATGAAATGCAATTTTAATTACTGATTTACCCACGTACCCGACGGTGAAATATAAACATCGTCAGGAAACCTGAATGTATAAGAAAAAAAGAAAATTTTCAAGGACATGTAGGTACAGACACCTTTACAAGAATAAAAAGCTCCTGCCTAGCATATAAAAAAAGAACTTATTAGGCAGTAAGATTGCTAGCCTTAGCTTGTTATACTACATGTATTTAAAATATAACATTGTAGGTATTTTTGGGACAACAACAAAGCGGTTAGAGGATAAATTACAAGTCTTGAGTAGTCAAGTAATTAACTAAATTTTGAGTTAATTTTAAGCGACTTATATTATTTAATAAGCGTTTACTCGTTATCAACACTTATATTTGTTAAGCGTTTTAGCTTACCCAAGATGGACGATTAATAGCATATCCTTGTCATAAATTCAGTTATTTAATTCATAGTGAGACTTTAAACGAAATAAAGGATGAAATAGTCAGAAAACGGTAATATCGTAAAATCGGTGGTGAGAAGATGAATAAGCTTCGAGAGCAATTTTGTTTCATGAAGTAACAGGAGAAGAAAAAAAAGAGTTTTTCTCTGCACTACAGATGTCAGAAGAATCCTTTAATCACTTGTTGTCTAAATTTAAACTTAAGATATCAATTCGAGATATTGTAATAATACAATGTGCATTAGAACCGAAAATTTAAATTTTATATTGTAAAATATTTTTTCGCTACCGGAAATAGTTTTTTCTTTAAATCTTCTAGAACAAACTTTACATATACATAAATATATACATAAACACTCACGCCTGTCACCCAGAGGGGTAGGCAGAGACTATGGACTTCCATTTGGCACGATCCTGACACGCCTCTCTCGCTTCCTCCACATCCATATACTCGCGCATGAATGCTCGTCGGTTAAAGGTACTCTTAATTTGGTCCATTTTCAATATATCGCCAATTTGGGCGATAAACTTTCGCCAAAAGCGTCCCTTCCCGACTCTGCCGTTGACCTCTGCAACATAAATTTGCTTTGTCACTCTTTCCTCAATCATTCTTTCTACATGACCATACCACCGAAGCATTCCTTTCTTAATCCTGGTCACAACGTCATCTTGCAAATCACACTCTACTCTTATCACACAATTTCTCACCCTGTCATTCATATTCAGCCCTAAAATACTCCTTAATGATCGCATTTCTACAGAATTTATTCTACTCTCGTGCTTCTTCTGCCACACCCAACTTTCACTACCATACATTAAAGTAGGGACTAACACAGCAATGTGAATTGCCATAATTGCAAACAAACAAACTTTACTGTAATATAAATGTGCGTATTTTTCGTCCATTTCACCATTTTTAAAAAAGTTTTCGTAAACATCAACTTCGAACGTGACGCTTCACTAAACTTATGTTAGTTAAACGTATGTATGTTCTAATGTGTGTGTGTGTGTATCAAGTAATTAGCCGCGCCCACCAACTTCACCAGTACGCCAGCAGTTCGCATTCGATCCCCGCCGGCACTAATTAAATTGGTAATTGCAATTTTAAATGCTGATTTACCAGCTTATACAAACCGGCATGTCTGAAAAATACAAAAATATTTCGAACACAAACGAGTGAAGACGAGAGGGTGAAATCCGCCGAACCGCATAGGGTACGCGCGGCATACACTTTTATGATCTAAAGAACCTTCCAGAAATGAGAAGAAGCTTCTGTCCAGTAATAAGACGTATATGTAACCTTAACTTGAAATTTGAACTCTATTTTTAAAGAAGTAAGGGTGGCAAACGTAGTCACAGTCCTCTTGCTAGTAAGTGCACTTAAGGCTGTGGCCTATAGATGCACACATACATCTATTCTCAATTGGGAATCAAAATAGAGATGCGTTCTCACGCCTGAGGATTAACGTGAAATGCCACCAGTAAAAAAGGTCTCTGGTTTGGTCACTTACCATACAAAGCACAACAATTTTTACGTGGTAGAGCCAAGAGAGGAGAGGTCTCCTCGACCTGGGAATGATCACGCTCTCACAGAATACCTACGTAAAATAACAGCTTAATTCTGCTGTGTTTCGTATCGTGAATGTAGAGAACTGGAGACCCTTTTTACTGGAAACGAGGCATTCCATTGTAGTTTTTTTTTATAGGAGAGGGGGCAAACGAGCATACGGCTCACCTGATGGTAAGTGACTACCGCTGCCCATGAACAACTGCAACACCAGGGAGGGAATAGCAGATGCGTTGCCGGCCTTTTAAAAAGGACTACGCTCTTTTCTTGAAGGTCCCTAAGTCGTATCGGTCCGGAAAAATCGCTGATGGTAATCTATTCCACAAGTAAGTCGTGCGAGGATGAAAACATCTTCTAAATCGCACAGTGGTGGACTGCCAATCATCCAGATGGTGTGGATGGTATCGGGAGTTCTGCCGCGATGTGCGTTCGTGAAATTTGGCGGCTGGGATTAATCCGAACAATTCCTCAGAGCACTCCCCATGGTAAATGCGAAAGAAAATGCAAAGGGATGCAACATCTCTTCGCAGTGCCAATGAATCGAGCCGGTCGGAAAGGTCTCGGTCGTCGACGATTCGAGCCGCTCTGTGCTGGATGCGGTCAAGTGGAAGGAGCTGGCACTGGGGAGCCCCTGCCCAGAGATGGGAACAGTATTCCATGTGAGGCCAAACCTGCGCCTTGTAAAGTTGCAGGCGGTGTGCCGACATGAAATACTGTCCCGCTCTGCTGAGCACGCCAAGCTTTTTAGAGGCCAATTTGGCCTTCTCTTCCAAGTGACCACGAAACTGCACGTCACTCGATATGTCGACTCCGAGGATACCGATACTGGCTGAGGCAAGAAGGGCAGTGCCTTGAAACTGAGGAGATACGACAAAGGGGTTCTTTTTAGCGGTAAACGCGCAAACTTGTGTCTTCTGAGGATTAAACTGGACTAGATTTAGTCGCCCCCAATCCGAGACTTTGTTCAGCAAAGACTCGACTTCAGACACAAGTTTGTTCCGGTACTCGGCGAGTTTAAAAAACGCACCTGCATTTTGATACTTAATCGAAGATAAATGTAAATTTCTATGGGCCACAGCATCCACTTACCTTCAGCTGCACTATGTGCTCATTTGCCACTCCCATTCTATAAAAAAAAGCAAAATAAAAAGTATTACGCTGCTATGTTATTCTGCGCGAGTGTGATTCATCCCCGACCGAGCCGACCCATTCATGCCACAGTCATAATACGCGGTAAACCGGTTCTACTACGTATACTTACTTACACAGTCTTGTTTTATCAAATACTAGCTGTTCAACGCAACTTCGCCCGCGTGTTTTTGGGGTTTTAATTTTTTTGCCCGGAACCCTAATTCTTTTTCTGAGATAAAAGTAGCCTAAGTTACTCCTTGTGACATCAGCTATCTGCCAGTGAAAATCCCGTCAAAATCGGTCCAGCCGTTTCGGAGATTTGCCGGAACAAACAGACAAACAGACGGACAGAAAGACAGACAAAAACTTTAAAAATTGTATTTTTGTCATTAGTACGGCATATACTTTCATATGCATTTAGTAAAAAGCTGTAATTTTGACATCAGACACTTCAATTTTCTTTATTTGTATAGATAAGACGATTAAGTTTACAATGGCACCACACAAAGGCTATCGCCTGAACACAGTCAGCGAGCGATGAAAGTCGGCCATCTCTGAACTGAAGTTATAAAAGCTTTGTTAGTTAATGTTGCTCCTTTAAGTTACATAAAGGTTTTTATAATAAGCAGCTTATTAATAATTAAGATTAATAGTTAACGAAATCGGACCGAAATATACAACTTCCACAGTAGGTAGGTGCTTTTGAAAATTATTAATTTTCAAAGCGGGAAGTAACACTATATCATAGCACCGATTTCATAAGTTAATTTTTAAATTCCCGCTTTGAAAATTAATCATTTCCCTTTCTGCTTCGAAAATATCTGGGAAGTTCCAGGGATGGCCTGCAGGGTCAACCGTTTTTCAGATTTTTTATTGAATAAGAGTGAGAAATCAGGACACAGTCCACCTGATGGTAAGTGGATGCTATAGCTCATGGACATCCACATTTATCCTCGATTTAGCATCAAAATGGAGATGCGTTGTCACCAATGAGGACTAAGGTGAAATGCCTGGTTGCCAGTAAAAAGGGTCTCCGGTTCTCTAAACTCAACATGCGAAACACAGCTGCATTAAGCTGCTATTATATATATACCACGCTCTCACAGAATTTATATATATATATATATATATATATATATATATATATATATATATTCTGTGAGAGCGTGGTCCTACTCCGGTCGAGCTGGCCACTCTACCACTCCAGTTTACCATGTAACTAGATATTAATACTTCATCCTTTTTTGCCACCCTTAATTATTCTTAATTTATAGGAGACCACTTTTTTATAGTATTGGGTGACAAACGAGCACACAGTCCACCTGATGGTAAATGGTTGCTGCGGCCCATAGACATCTACATTTATCCTCAATAAGGAATCAAAATGCAGATGCGTCGTCACCCGTGAGGACTAAGATGTGATGCCTCGTTTCCAGTAAAATGGGTCTCCGGTTCTCTACACTCACCATACGAAACACAGCAGTGTCAAGCTGCTATTTTACGCTGGTATTCTGTGATAGCGTGGTCTTTCCCCGGTCGAGCCGACCCATTCGTGCTACAACTATACTACTAATATAGCTGCAGCATGGCTCTACCACGTAGAAAACTGAATTGTAATATTTAATTAAAGAAGAATCTTTAAAATCGGTTCCACCGTTTCTGAAAAATATTGTATTGAAAACATGATGCTTCCTCGCGTATGTTTTCAATACATGCAAAATATGTATTGAAAACATACGCGCAACGAAACATCGAATTTAATATTACTCGGTTAAAAATATATGATCATCTGGTGTGTCTGTTGGTTGTGTGGTCCCAGGTTCAGAGCCGTAGCAGTGTTTCACTCCGTATCGGATAGCAATATCGAATTGCCGTCCAATGAGAGCAAGGACGTAAAGAGTGCGAATACGTTTCCGCATCACTCGTGCACCTTAAAGGCATGATTCCGATCTCGACAGCACGCATCAGTGCTGCTAATGTGGTGCTGCGCAGCAGTGCTGCCTACCGTGCTGATTCCGAGAAAGACGGCAGTGTTGCCCTGTTTGTGGTGTTGCGCTATTGTGTATTCATTCAGTTGCTTTGAGTTGACCAACCACCAACTTTTATCTATATTGTTGGAAGAGGAAGAACTTGTTTTATTAATCTCCTTCGATATATCTTTCCATATATTGTCTTTAATTAAATTATTACTATAATTAGTATCACTGCTATCGTAAAGGGCTGGATATAAAGTCACAACGTTAATTAATTGTTCCTCTTCTGAATCAGAGAACTTAATCTTTTTTTGGCAAATTTACTTGTCAATATTCTCATAGGTACTATCGCTGCAGCGGACGCGTCACTACTGGTCTGTTGCGGTGGCAGGACGACACAGCCTTGCAGCAGTGCTACCGCTGCATTGCTGCCGCGGCATTGCTGTGGAACTCGGAATGTAATCTCATATAAAACTATAGAGAATATGTGTGGACCAGTAGTGTTGCGGCAGCACTGTTGCGGCAGTACTGCTGCGTGCAGCGGAGTTCGAAATCATACCTGAAACATGTCTTGTGCTAGTCTCTATTGAAATTGGCTGGCGTGACTGAAATTCGGTCTAGAGGGCATTAATCTCTGAGAATTTGTCGTATGTATATGCATCCATCCATTCATTCAGCCATTACAGCTTATAAAAGTCCACTGTTGAACATAGGCCTCCCACATAGATTGCCTCATAGAGAAAATTTTGCCATAGTTGCATGGGTTGGCTCTACCGGTGTAGGGGAGCACGCTCTCACAGAATACTGGCGTGAAATGGTGTGAGTGCAGAAAACCGGAGATTCTAAGAACTAGTAACGAGGCATTCAGAGGTGACAACACATCTACATTTTGGTTTTTAACTGATAATAGATGTATATGTCTATTGTCTATGAGTGGCACCTTCTAGATGTGTTATCACTCCTTAGGACTACGATGACATGCCTCGTTTCCAGTAAAAAGGGTCACCCCCGCACCACCACCACCACCACCGCACCGCCTGGTGCCCTATATCACTATACGAAACACAGCAGCACCAAGCTGCTTTTTTACGCTAGTATTGTGTGTGAGCGTGGTCCAACTATAATACAGCTGCAGCGTGGCTCTACCACGTAAAATGATCTCTACAATAGATGGCGATGTACTCGATATGCTAGATGTATGGCCAAATCGGCGACGGGGAGCTGATTCAAAGGTGCGTGACATCCGAAACTACGATTGCCAAAACTTGCCAATCCGTCTGCCAAAGGGGCGATTACGGCAACTGTTTTCTAAAACAGAGAGATGCATGATAATAGTGAATTTATTGGCTAAAAGGAATAAACTCTTCTTATACCAAACCACATTCATATGCAACATTATTTTCGTTTCTTCCTTCGCATATTATTAACTTTTAAACTACCCCTGATAAAAACAGGTAATATTCTGATACTAGTAGGTAATAAATAAGTTTAAAGTTATAAAAATAAATTTCTTTCTTTCTTCATAAAACTAATGGAAAAGTCGAATGTGAGTATATTGCGCGATCTGTCCTCTTTTATGTTGCGTGAATCTGTCACAAAATTTCACATAATATATTACGAGATTTTATATAGGTACCATAAACTGGAGCAAAAGAAATCCTTATACTGCATGTTCAAATCGTATCGGCATATTTTTGTAACTATAATATCCAGAGCTTGACTACTATACAGTCTGATGAAAAATGGTGATGCAGCCAATGATGGTATCGGTATCACGTACTGCCTTAGCTTAACAAAAGCCTATTCACTCTTGCAGCGCCGCAACCAAACGATAAGTCACTACGCTACTGAGCCGCTAGGCTGTAGTGTAAAAATGCTGATGAAATTATTGCCAACCTCACCTGTATACTTTGCACCTTACTGAGTGTCGGACGAGGTTCTGGCGAGACTTATACCAGAAAAGCTATCCAATAGCTGGACCCAAATTCAATACACTAGTGATTGGGAAGACAAAACTAGATCGAGGTAGTCGGTTCTACACACGCCAATCCGCTGGTTTTACGTTATTTTTATATATTATAAAAGCACAGCACTCATTTTACCTGATAGTGACTGGGTACTGATACCTATGTATACCTAAGTTCAATAATAAGTTAAAATTCGTTGCATTATCTCTTGCGGCAAAATAAGATGGAATGCCACGTTTTCAGCAAATAGGCTCTCCGGTTTCCCTTACTTTACGTACGAAGTACTGCAAGATAGGCTCTTATTTTACGCTAGTATTCCATCCGATGGTTAGTTAGATCATCCCTAGTCTTGTTTCTCTCATTCAT
This sequence comes from Parnassius mnemosyne, assembly GCA_963668995.1. NCBI lineage: Eukaryota > Metazoa > Arthropoda > Insecta > Lepidoptera > Papilionidae > Parnassius > Parnassius mnemosyne. The sequence continues at coordinate 13,675,692 of CAVLGL010000115.1, forward strand.
GTTGCAATGTATTATACGCAACAACGTGAGAAGTTTCACGTTCTGGTGTATCATTATATTAAGACTTATTATTATAATGTTTATAAGTTTTATATTTGCAGCAACCGCGTTGATATTTACTCAGCAGAAGGTAAAATACGCTATTTGCAAAACGTCTAATAAGTTAGTTATTTTTAAGAAATAGGGTGATAAACGAGCACACTTTCCACCTGGAATGTAAGCGGCTGCTGAGGCCCATAGACATCTACATCTATCCTCGTTTGCGAATCAAAATGCAGATCAGCAGATCAGCCGTGAGGACTAAGATAGAATGCCTCTTTTGCAGTAAAAAAGTCTCCGATTCTCTACACTCACCATACGAAACACAGCAGCATTAAGCAGGTGTTCTACTGGTGAATAATAATCCCAATGTACTAATACAGTTCTTGGTACTCCGTAACACGTTTTTAAAGTCCTACATTTTTTTAGTAGTTTAGGGTTTTTTGTCAAGGAATTCTCAGTAGTAGTCCGGAATCAGAAACTTTGTGGTGTTTCACCCTTCTCGGAAAGCATGTAAATCTGGCTGATCCTGCGACAGATCTTTTATGAAATCAGATCAGTTTTTGTAAATACGAGTAAATAAGGCTTCTACTTTTATTTGAAATTATCCCAAATTGAATATGATTTATAGATGAACATAATATATATTTATATTACAAGGTTTTTGCCTACCGATCGACCCTTACGAATGTGTGCGTGCGCAGTAAAATCAGTTAAAATAATACATTACCACGCATTTTGAATTTAAAAGATATAAAGGACGAAATCGACTCGACTTCTCTGCAATTTTTTTATATAGGATAGGGTGACAAACTAGCACACAGTCCACCTGATGGTAAGCGGTTGCTGTGACACATAGACATCCACATCTATCCTCAATAAAGAATCAAAATGCAGATGCGTTGTCACCCCTGAGGAGTAAGATGGAATGCCTCTTTACCAATAAAAATGGTCTCCGGTTCTCTACAATCACCATACACCATATTTTACGTGGTAGAGCCATGCTGCAGCTATATTCCTGGTATAGTTGTAATACGAATGGGTCGGCACGACCGGGGAAGGACCACGCTCTCACAGAATACCAGAGTACTCGTAAAATAGCAGCTTAATGCTGCTGTGTTTCGTATGGTGAGTGTAGAGAACCGGATACCCTTTTTACTGGAAACGAGGCATTCCATCTTAGTCCTCACGGGTGACAACGCATCTGCATTTGATTCATAATCGAGGATAAATGAAGATGTCTATGGGCCGCAGGAACCACTTACCATCAGGTGGACTGTGTGCTAGTTTGTCACCCTATCCTATAAAAAAAATACGCAAAACAGCAGTGTTAAGCTGTCATTTTACGCTGGTATTCTGTGAGAGCGTGGTCCTTCCCCGGTCGAGCCGGCCCATTCGTACTACAACTATACTACAATATAGCTGCAGCATGGCTCTACCACGTATAAAAGTACCATATATTAATTATAATGCAATTACAGGTCCACTCTCTATTCCTTTATTCACCATACGAAACACAGCAGTGTTAAGCTGCTATTTTACGCAGGTATTCTGTGAGAGCGTCGTCCTTCCCCGTTCGAGCCGAACCATTCTTGCTACAACTATAGGTACTACTAATATGCTGCTATACTACTAACTGCAACATGGCTTTAAGCTCTACTACGTGTTATTAAAAAAATAACCGGTACTACGTGTTAATAATAATAATAATTAATATATATATTAGTGGCTAGTCTCCGTTTAGATAGGCCGCCGTGACCGGGATTTGGTCTAGAGGAGTTTAGCTTAGCTAAGCTTTGTTCAAAATCAGTTTAAAAATAAAGATATTTATTTGTTTTATTACCTTTATATATGTCACTTAAATATTGGATCCTTGATAAGCAAAGGATAGCACACTATTAAAATTCATAATACACGAGCATGCGAATTTGTTTATATTACTTACTAACATCACTGTGTTAATAAAGTATAATTAGAAGTACATTAAGTAAACTATCTCTGATTATCTGATTTTATTTGTTTTCGCAATGTGTTGTGACTACTTCTGGAGGGAGCATCTCAAGTTGAAGAGGATCTAAAGATGACGAAAGCACTTGATTATTTGAGTTCGTTTGTAAAGTCAACGTTGTTGGTAAAGATGTAGACAACTCTATACAATTCTGTGCTCTATCTGCCATTAAATATTTGAACGTTAAATTATCTATATCATTCATTAGCTTTAATCGATTGTCTTCGTCCAATTTCTTTAGTTTTCGTGCTAGGAGCTGTAAATAAAGGTCACATTCATCATCTTCTTTTTTAAATTCTTTATGTACAGATTTCTCTTTTGTTATAGGAAATGCTGGTTTCGTTTGCTGCTTCACAGTAACTACGTTTGGACGACGCCGTTTTCTTGAGGTATTTAAAAAACCGTCAGTGCTACTTGTGCTTGAATTTCGTGATAGTGGTCGATTTATAAATACTTCACTGGATGATGAATATTTTGTATTTTCAATATTAGACTCGCAGGATAAAGACCTCTTGGTTTCGAAATCATTCAGTTCCTGAAACAAACGCACAATAGTATTGTTGTCTTCAAGGTGAAATTTGTGACGGAACAAGAGAAGTCGCGGACTACAGTTAATATACCTAATACTAATTGTGAAATGGTTATATTGTAAATAATCATCATCATCATCATTATTACAGCGTATCAGAGTTCACTGCTGATCATAAGGTTTCCCATTGACTGCCTCATAGGGGAAATATTTGAAATAGCTGCCACGCTTGGCAGGCGGGTTGGCAACAGCAGTTTTTTTATTACTTTGAGTATTTATCAGGACATTGCTACTGTCCACCTCCTCTGTCACCTTTGCTCTTTCGAATCTTACGACATCACTAAAAGGCGATTATTTACAATACAAGTTTAAAAACAAAGGAATATTTCATCTACTTAGACTTATTGGCAATCATGTCATGCATCTCATAATACTGACGCTGCCTCTCTTGTCTCTGTCTGTCTCTCTCTGTCTTGAAAATAGACAAGTGAATAGGTATTCATTGCTATACTCGGTAGGTATTTTACATCAATTAAGTATTAAAGGTTTACATTACATTATTATTATTTTACATCAATTAAATATTAAAGGCTTATACTGTCATCTATTTGACGACATAATGTAATCTTCCCATGAGATAATATGAGATAAATATAATTATAATTGGATTTACAGAAAATTGCAGAGTTAGTATATTTTACCTAAATATTATAATATGTTTACAAGATAAAAAGTATTAGGTTTCTTAAGAAAAGTAATTTTACATTTTTTTTTATATACATGTTTCTGAATTAAATAAATAAAATTAAAGCAGAAAAATGTAAAGCAGGATTTCAGCTTTTTACTTCTAGAAATATAAAAGTGTGGAAGTGATTGTGCGCACGATTAGCCTAAAGCAACAGCGATTGTCGAGTGAATACTTATTTTTTTTTTATAGATTATTATTATATATTGTTACCGTAACCCTTCCCAACCAGTCAAAGTTCTACTGCTGAACATAGGCCTCCGTCATAGATTGCCTCATAGAGGGAAACTTGCCATAGTTGTCACGCTTGGCAAGCGATTTGGCTAACTCAGTTTTCTTTAAAAAATATTGATATTTATTAAAAAGACGCTGCTGTCCTCCTTGTCTGTTTTCCTCTCACGACATCCAAGGGGCGACATGCGGAAGTCGATATTCTTACCTCGCTTCTGCATTAATACAAAAAATTAATATAATAAAGATATCATACTTGAAAATGTACCTAACTAATACGAGTATAAGCCAATTCAAAAGTCGCTATCATTCTATAACTGTCAGTATGTGAGAATTTCTTTAAGAGTAGTTTTCCTCAATATTTGTGTACTCGTAGTTCTGTGTTTCCTCAATAGATGTCAATAGCTGTATGACCCATAACCACTCAACCCTCTACGGTGACTACAGTCCCCAAAAACCATTATTACCTCACCTGTTTAGGCACCAAACGACATCTTTCGGTTTAAACGCGTACAGTGCAAAAGATAGCTGTTATTAATAAAGTTATAGATGGTGCTATATGAAATTTGTCGTCTGTGAAAGTGAATTTTATCTGTATGATAGTAACAAAATATTTAGGAAAAAAAAGTTAAAATTAAATTTCGCCATTTTTGTTTGTGGAATGTTAACGTGTGAGAAATTCTATAAAAAATGTGATAACTTTTCTGTTTTTATACGTTATTTCTAATGTTATCGTACATCAAACTAATTGTGAAGATATTTTCTTTAGTAAATATGTATCATTACGAAAATTCCAAAACGTTTACATATGATAATTTAGCTCTAAATATTAATCACTATACGCAATCGTCGTTTATTGATTATATGTTGTTTAAAATGTATTCTAATCAGTTTTTTAGTGTTAAATGAATGCAAAATATAAAATAATGATTCACGATTAACTAGTGACCGACCGAAGGTTCGGTTTCGGCAAAAAAATCTAGTTTCGGTTTCGGCAAAAAATCTCCCGAACCTTCGGCGGCACCGAAACTCAGTGTTCGTGGATTATCACGCGTCTTTCGGATGAGTTCGTGACTCGTGTATTATTCATAATTATACAGAAACAGAAACTTTTTAATTATTTTATTTTTATTTATTTATTTATTACAAAGTATAGTTATTTAATAACATCCAACAGTACAAATAAACTTACAAAAGTTTTTCCATGTACCGCCAATTCGCAACTTCAATCATGTTCAATCGGTTCGCGTTGCGACAACTTATTTAATGACGTATACGAGGGCGGCACTGAAAATTTCGGGAATCAAAGAAGTGACACAACATTACTATTTAAAAATGTATTTATTGCTTTTCGAAGTATTCTCCGCGAAATTTGACACATTTTTCCATACGATGGAACCAATCATTGAAGCAACCATTCCATTCGGAAGTTGGGGTCTCCAAAATGGCCGTTTTGTAGGCGTCCACAGCTTCTTCATGTGATGAAAATCTCTGTCCACGCAATTTATTCTTTATTTTAGGGAAAGTATGGAAATCATTAGGGCTTAGGTCGGGGCTGTACGGCGGATGGTCTAATAATTCTACGTTTTCTTGCTCTAAAAACGTTTTTGTTCTGTGTGCGGTGTGAGAACTCGCATTGTCGTGATGGAGGATGATGCGGCGGTTGCAGTTCTTTTTACGGAGTTCAGAAACGACCTGTGGCAAACAAATGCTAGCATACCATTCTGCATTAACCGTTCTTTGTCCCTCAAGAGGAATAGTCGTAACATGGCCGGTTTTGGAGACAAACGTGGCCACCTGATTTTTTGCAACACTCCGTGAACGAACAATTTTTGTTGGCTCAACTCATTTTTGAACACCCAAACTCGTGACTGGTTTTTTGTTTCGGGTTCGTACGCGTATATCCAGGATTCGTCACCTGATACGATGTTGTATACAGCATTTGAGGATCCTGCGTGGAATCTTTCGAGAGTTCTGACGCACCAAGTAACGCGAGCCGCTTTTTGCTCTTCACAGAGCGAATGCGGTATCCATCGGGAAAACAACTTTTTTACACCTAATTGTTCATGCAAGATTATTTGTATTTGACTCATGCCAATGTCTAAAGTTGCCTGAATTTCGCGGTATGTCACATGTCGATCTTCCTCAATCAGCTTACGCACAGCATCAACGTTTTCTTGGGTGACTGCAGTTTTTAGACGACCTTGACGGGGATCATCACTGAGCTTGACACGTCCACGTTGAAATTCAGCAAACCAGCGATAAATTGTGGTTTTGGATGGGGCTTCATCACCAAATGCAGAAATCATCCGGTCAACACACTGTTTTTGTGTTAAACCACTTCGAAAGTCATAATAAATCATCGCTCTTGAATTTTCTCGAGTCAATTCCATTTTTTCAACGACTAAACAAGTTTGATAAAACCTTGTGGCAAGACCGAGAATCTTTTTTTAAATAAATAAATGGTATTCGATTTTTAAAACCAAGGACTTTTCAATTAAAAGGATTTTAATATGACAGGAACAGTGGAAATATTCTATTCCCGATACTTTTAGTGCAGTCCTCGTATAAATGGTGTGACAAAATAGCAAGAAAAGCAAAATATGGTTAGTATTAAATGAAAATTAGTAAATTAGTAAATGTATATACTCGTATTTATTAGTTTTTTTTTTATTTATGTATATTATATTATGCTGTGTGTTAGTGGATATAGTTTTATATTTTAGTTTAAGTTATTATTAGGTATCGTTAACAGTTTGTCCATAAAATACCTACTGTTTAAGCATATATTTAATTTTTTTTTCAGTAAGTTCATTTTTATTGGTTTGGGAATTTGGTTCAAAAGAGCGGGAATTTGATACTGTAATCTAAATTTTCCGTACATATTTTTGTATTTTGGGATAATAAGTCGAGTAAGTTTTGTATAAATACGGCAAATTTTTAATTCTTCCTTGCCATAATTTTCAAGTAGCAATAGGTATTTCACTTTGTCGTGTACTGGTAGTATTTTGCAATGATGGAAAAGACCATAAGGATTTTTTTATATTTATCTTTTATTTTAAGAGGGGTGATACATTTAAGGATGCGCAACTGTAGCTCGTATATTTTTTCAATGTGGGTTTTATAAGTGCGTCCGTAACTGCTCAACCCGTACGAGACTATTGATTCGCCGAGTGCATTATATAGTAACAGTAACATCTGGTAAGGTACTTTACTCTTGATGAGATAAAATTTTGCAAGGATTGCTCGTAGCTTATCGCATACAGATTCAATGTGATCAGTCCATTTCATACGATCATCAATTATTAAACCTAAATACCTACATTTTTCTACTATTTCAATTTGGGGACATTCACAGTTGTTATTATGGGCTGAATTTTGGATATTATGAAGACATGTGTGATTATGAGCTATAAGAGTAATGTTATGTTTTAATCTATTTTGACTGGAGCTAACGTACATCATTTTAGTTTTATTCGAATTATGTACTAGACCTGCGTCATGTGACCACTGCATGAGCTTCGTAAAGTCTTCTTGTAACAGTTTTACCGCCTTATTCATATTGTGGTGGGCTACCACCAGACATGTATCGTCGGCAAATTGGAAAATTTTTGAGTATTTTAATCAATTTATTGATATTATTCACGGAAGTGATGTAGTATAGCGGCCCTAATACTGAACCCTGTGCTGTACCTTACCAAAACTTTATTACTTAATGTATCCCCTACTTTGACATAATAGGAATGATTTTTGAGATAATCTCGACACCAGTCAAGAATTGGCCCTCTAATTCCACAGTCGTCTAGTCGCTCTAGCAGTACATCATGACGTAAAGTATCGAACGCCCTACTATAGTCGATAAGTAACAGCAATACATGTTTTTTTTTTCATTAAGATTTTCATATATGTTATCGGTAAATAGGGAAAGTAATTGAGTAGTGCTTTTTTGTGTTGAAATCCAAACTGTGTGTCATTTAGAATATTATTCAGACCATAAAAGTTATAAATTTGTCTTGCTATGTATTTTTCTATAATCTTGTCTATTATAGGCAATATAGTTATGGGACGGTAATTATCGTAGTCCTGTTTACTTCCCTTTTAGTATATAGGTCTCACGATTCCAGTTTTCGACGAGTTTTCCACGATTCGTCTGGATATTTATTAATTTTTATACAAGCATTGACCAATTTTGCAATAGCCGGAGCAATTTCTTCGCAAACTTGCTTTATATCTATCGCCCGTACTTTGTCGAAAGCCGGAGCTTATATAATTCTATATAGATTATAAATAATACTTATTGAAAGTCACTCTTTTTTGTTTCATAACCACTGGTTCGAAAAAACTTCTGTCCTGAAGAACCAGCTTCTTGCTGGTTCTTCAGGACCCAGCAGGACTTTTTTTTAAATAACAGCTTACAATCAGAGGCGTAGCGTGGATTTTCTTTCCAAGGGTCTACCCAATAGATCTATCTATCCTACGTACCTACTCTATATATATATATATATATATATATATATATATATATATATATATATATATATATATATATATATATATATAGGATCGGGTGACAAACGAGCACACAGTCCACCTGATGGTAAGTGGTTACTGTGAGGACTAAGATGGAATGCCTCTTTGCCAGTAAAAAGGGTCTCCGGTACTCTACACTCACCATACGAAACACAGCAGCGTTAAGTTGCTATTTTACGCTGGTTTTCTGAGAGAGCGTGGTCCTTCCCCGTTCGAGCTGACCCATTCGTGCTACAACCATAATATAGCTGCAGCATGGCTCTACCACGTATATATTAATTCCTCACAAGTTTCGTATTCCGTCAATGTTACAATCGCGTTCTTTGAAGGTAGTAACAACGGCCTCGCAATCGCATTTAAGAGGGGCTTCCTGCGAGGCCCTAAACAAACACAAACAAACGCATTAAAAGTAACTTTCTTTTTCGAGCGTAAAAGTGATCAAATTAATAAGTCATCTGGGGTAAAGTCTGGGGTCATCGCATTTTAGGGGGCCTCGTAATCATATATGTAACAAAATAAATAAAATACAAAACAAATTAGAAATAGCTTGGTAGTGATCACCTCATGCCCAGGGGTTATTATCATCCATGAATTCCTAAATATTATATAACCCTTTTTATACAAACTTAGTTTATTAGAGTTTTTGAACTTTGAGCAGGTTTTGTATATTTTTTGAGATTTTGTTAAGTTGTGTGTATATTGTGTAAGTGTGTGAGTGTGATATATTATGTTAATGCTCTCATTGAATACTATTAACAATATTGTGAACACAATAAAATATGTTCTCAATTAGCGAGTAACTTTATATGGGTACTTACGTTGATTTTTCTACAAAATTGACTTAAAAAGTATTTCTTTACGTTAAATTGTCGATTTTTACTTTAAAATAAATAAATATATTGCTACATGACTATTACAATAACTGTTTGTCATTAACATGCATAAAAACTATACCAGATTTCAGTATACAATAAATAAAATTAACATGTCTAAATAAGTTTCGGTTTCCGTTTCGGTTTCGGCCGAAACTGACACCCAGACCGAAGGTTCGTTTTCGGTTTCGGTTTCGGTTTCGGTTGACAATCCTGTTTTGGTCGGACACTACTATTAACACGTTGATAGCAATTTATAAACGAAATATCTGTTGAGGTGTGTCTAGAAATTATTAAAACCTATTTTTTCATTTATTTACTTATTTATTCAAATTTATATTGGGTTAACATTACATACTTATGTATATTGAGTATATAAGATGTTATTGATATTGGTGTCATTTTAAAGGGAATATTATGTACTATTATAATATAAAATAATTGTCTCCAGTAAATATTACACTTCTTGTAAAACTCGAAATAAAAAATAAATACGATTTTTTTTTGATTTTCCCATTTTTAAGCTTTATTTTCAGGCTTTATTTTTAATTTGACTAATTTTCTTTTAACAAAATAAAATTTTGAATTCTTTGAGTCTTTTGAGAATATTTCTTATTTGAATGTAGGTACAGTAGTTTTACAGTAGTAATCGTTTTTGTTAACCGTTCAGTGCGGATGGCACGCCCGGCGTGCCATCGATTACTTTTGTGTGTGGCGTACGACACACGAGGTGTGTCTTTTTAAAAATCGTTATAACTCGCCCAAATTGCGTTTTTGGAAAATTTATCCAGAAGAAAATATTCATTATTTTGCAAGTAGTTCATGCCTGCGGCTTCGTTTCTGGATATTTTGAAAATTTGAAATTTTTAGGGGTTAACAACCTTATTTTAACTTGTACATGGTACTCTTACTACTTTGTGGGTTTTCAATCATATTGTGGAAAAATAGTCTAATAAGGAACAACTAATAGCACTCATTGCGATCGCTGACAAACTCAAGTTGTAAATAAATTTCTGGAAAACAAGTCTCCTGTTAAAAAAAACAATGAGTTTGTCTTATTGTTTAATTTTGTTTGAAATAGTTGAATTGCCATCTTATTACTATCATATGGCCGAATAGACCTACGAAGTACCATGTGCTCTTGTGATATGGTATAAGGTTTAGTTTTGCTTGAAACCGTTCGAAACCATTCAAGCATAAAAAAGTTCGCTAATAAATAGTCTTTAGTCAATCCGCCGCCGTATAGCGCCGGCGTTTTTTTCCTTTTGAAAACACTTGTTTTGCTATTCTTACTAATTAGACGTTTTCAGATCGACTTTACTTTTACATTTGTATAACATTAAATAATATTTAACATTTGTAAATATCAATGAATGATATACCTTTTTTTTTCAAATTAAGGTTCTTCATTGTTTGATATTTACAAATGTTATTATTAGGTGGAAATTTAATTTAATAAAACCAAGGTTTCCAGGGTGATTTAGCTGTACCTACTTATATAAATGATTTTTATAACAACAAAAAATAGTACAAAAGGTTTGTAATCTCTTCATAAAAAAGTCACTTTCTCTCAATTTCACAGAAAACGCGTAAAAAAGCACGTTGTTACCCACTAAAAACAAGTATCCTTCCATTTGTAACTTATGTTTGATGTCAAATAAACTTAATTAGGTCTAAACAAGTGAAAAAAGCATAAAAAAGGTAATTATTTATACACATGGCTAATGGCACAATAGGCGTGTCATCAACTTCTGTGGCGCGTGAAATATTTCTTCGCCGCCACAGCTAAAAGTTGTCGAAAATTGGTGCCGCAAGGAATCGGTTTAGACTGTCTTGCCCGGTAGTAAAAAATTGTAACATTTAATTCGTGGACAGGTCAAGCGAGAATCAGTCGCATGGGGCGGACGGTTGAGTGGTTAATTAAGGAATCAAAATTGTTGATGATAATGAACTGAAACCCTTTTCTCATTTTTAACTCTTTTTATAAATTTAAAAATAGATTAAAATGTAAAATTTTCTTACCTCATGGTTCAACGTGGATTGAATGTCATAAACATCGCATAGAAAGCTATTCATTAAATTAAAAGCAAACCATGAAGGTTGATATATTTCATTTGCTTCGGTTCTACATTTGGATGTACCTTTTATTCTTTTCATGTAGAATCGATACTGCGTAAACAGACAATTCTTTTTTTTCTTTAACTCCTTAACGGTCATTGGGAGAGAGAATTCATTCTTAACCCGTGTCCATGCATCAATTGCTAAATTTCGGCTCTTGCAATTTGTAATGTTTGGATTCCAAAGGATCGGTTCTCTTTTTATTAATCTTATAAATTCTAAAGTATGATCACTTGTCCACTCCATAATTTATTGAACTTGCTCACACGTAATTCAATACAACAGAACCATTCACCGTGCCACAAACCGGTTGACTGGTGCCTCGCCAATGCCTGTGCTACTTCCAATATTTGTAGTTTACGCTTTGGGTTGTTTCTCACATGTGCACATATATGTACAAATATTTGTTATTTATTAAAGTTCAGTACCTAGACATTGTACAGATTTGGAGAAATAAATATCCACAATGCTGTGGAAATTTATGTAAATATGCGAAATAAATTTGCAGACAAGGTTCCTACACGTTTCACAAATATTTAAATAAGTGTGTGTAAAGATTGCCGACGTGTTGAACATCTCCATTTGATATTGTATGGCCCGTTGTATTATCGGATAGGGTCACATATGATACTGGTTATTGGTTAACCTTGTAACGTTAATCCCACCAAAATCATAAATGTGAAAAGGGTTACAAAGGGCTTTCAAGGCTGTCCCCACGGGTGACAATGCATCTGCATTTTAATTCTTAATCCAGGATTGATGTCTATGGGCTTCAGCATCCACTGAGCACCATGTGGACTGTGTGTTCATTTGTGACCCTTATTCTATAAACAATAACCTACTTAAATAGAAATTTGAGTTCAAAAGACGCAAATAAAAACAAACAAATCTTTATTTATATTATTATTTCATATAATGAATCAAATATGTGTTTTTTCTATGCACATTAATGTACTTATTTCCCAGAATATATACTTAAACTAATTTTTGAATAAAAATATATAGGTATTTAAGCATTTAATTGCGTTTAATTAAAATGATTTTCAAATTTCGACATTTAAAGTGATTTCCAGCATAGTCTAATATACTTGTAGTACAATGTACGTTTGTACATGATACATTTCTCAATGGTCTTAGGCCTAAATAGTTAGTTACAGATATCGGCATCTTGGCTCATCTCAGCTTATTAATATACAAATGTCAAACATACTACATGAGTCAACTTTACAGATAATTTCGCTAATTTGAGTAAATCGTATAATACTTAAGCTGCCCGAGAGTTGTTTGCGTACCTATGGTGTTAGACAATTAAATACTGCCGTAGGCAAAATTAAATCACGTGTGTGCTTAGTGCACGAGCAAATATTAATACGAAAGAAGTTTTATAGAGTTGTAGTATGTTTTTGTCCTCACAGAATTTGTATTATTACTTCAGCATATGACTGCGTTTACTATGTTGTACTGACACATCAAAATTATTACCCTTGTTCTCTTTATTATACTTCATAATAAAGCTAAGTACTTTAGTATTGTTAGACTAGTTTATTATATTTATTACTAAAGCTCATACGATAGCTAAATAAAGATATCTCTCTTTGTATACTGTAATCGTTAGTTTTTTATCTATTAGCATAGGTACTTTCAGCTGTATTATTGCTCAGTATATGTGTGTTTACTGTATTACTGGTACTTTAAAATTATTACTAATTGCACTTTTCTGTTCAGAAGGTAAAATTATTTCAATTGTTTGATAAAAATATAAAGGGTAAAATTACTCTATTTTGACATTGATTTATATCTGTCAAAATAAATCTTGTTGATGTCAGATATGCAAAGGTTGATGATCATACAGCCAATCCATATTAAGTTTTACATTAAGTTATTTTCGGGGTAGAAGAGTTCAATAAATTTAATTTGTTTACTTTTAAAAAATTCTGTTACTTATTTTCTTTATGTTTGTAATATTATTGTAATATGTTTTTACTAAGTTTTGCTGTAAATGTTGTGCACGTTTGAAATATAACATCTATTGATTGTTTAGTTGCGATTTGCGATCTTCTAGTAACGCTGGTTGGTAGAGGAGATTTAGTTTATTTCTTATTTATTCAAAGTATTTATACTTATATAATATCTTGTTATTATTATTATTTTATATCACTATATATATATATATATATATATATATATATATATCACATTATTCTAATGGGCGATTTTAACACTTGCATGTTAAAGAATGATCACCGCACTAAAAGGCTGCGCTCTATTACTGACTCCTGTAATTTACATATTCTGCCACTATATATACACTATAGACTTTATTTCATCTTTGTTAAAAAAATTGTTTGTTTAAAAAAATTTGGCGCTTAGACTTATTATACTTCATATTTAAGTAACAGAACTCAAAAAGTCGTGATCAATGGTAAAGGTTCCTCCGATCGGTAGTATCAATGGGCGTTCCTCAGGGCTCGATTCTTGGCCCATTCCTGTTTTTAATCTATATTAATTACTTACCTTATCTTGTAGGGGACAATCACGATATAGTATTTTTTGCTGACGATACGTCTTTAATTTTCAAACTCAAACGGCAATTAATTAATTATAACGATGTAAATAATGCTCTATCGAAATTAGTACATTGGTTTAATGCCAACAATACGCTCTTAAACGGCAATAAGACAAAGTGTATTAAATTTACAATACTTAATGTAAAACATTCGAATACCAATGTGCTGTCAAATGGGGAGGAGTTGAGTCTTGTGGATACCACTGTTTTTCTAGGTATTACTATTGACGCGAAACTTCAATGGGGCCCCCATATATCTAAATTAGCAAGCAGACTTAGTTCTGCAGCATATGCTGTAAGAAAGATTAGAAGTCTCACAGATGTTGAGACAGCTAGATTAGTGTATTTTAGTTACTTTCATAGCGTAATGTCTTATGGAATTTTGCTATGGGATAATGCGACTGATATTTAAGCTATATTTGTTTTGCAAAAGAGAGCCGTACTGGCGATTTATAACCTAAATTGTAAAGAGTCTCTCAGAGAAAAAATTGAAGAAATTAACATATTAATTTTGGCATCGCAATATATTTATGAAAATGTAATGCATGTACTTAAAAACATAAAAAGCTTTGATAAGAATAAGGATGTGCATATTTTAAACACTAGAAACAAACATAAGCTTGTAATATCAGTTACTAGATTCCACAAAATCAGTAATTCATTTATGGGGCAATGTATACGCTTTTACAACAAAATCCCAGAACATATTCAAAGTTAGTCAATAAACAAGTTTAAAAGTTTTATCAATGAAAAACTGTACAAAAAGGGTTATTATAATATCAAGGAATACATGAATGAAAATAACCCCTGGGAATATAAGGTGACCGCCACCATGCTGGTTCTATGAAAAATTATTTGAAAATTGTGTAAACGAAATTATGTTTGAATAAAAAAGTCCCGCTGAGTTTCTTGCTGGTTCTTCCCAGGACAGAGGTATTTTCCGAACCAGTGGTAGATAAAAAATGACTTTCAATAAGAATTATATAATAATCGATATTGAATAAAAAATTATTCTATTCTATTCTATTCTATTCTTAGATCTTATCATAGTATCATCTCCTGATCACGTGTCAAAGCATGGTCAATATGAAGCCATGGAATTCTCTCATCAAGATCTCATCTTCCTATCGTATAAAATACGCACTCTTAAGCTTCGAGGCAAGGTACAGATGCTACGAAATTTTAGTAGGGTTGATATTAAACGTCTGTTCAGAATCTGCTCAGAATGCTGACTGGTCTGCTGTATACTCTGAAGACTTATAGACCTAAAAGTGGAAACAATTACATCTTAATTAACCTTTACGACACCCATGCACCCGTCAGACCAGTTAAAATTAAACACACCTCTGCGCCGTGACTTACAAACGATATTAAATCACTGTTAAATAAAAAAAATAAAGCTACGTTATTAGTTATTAAGTTATTTATTACAGTGTAAAACCGGACCACAATAGGGACACGTACAGAAGCATACGGAATCGCTGCAATACAATTTGTAGATGTACAACTACGCCATGTTCAAAAATCAGTCGAGAACGGAGTTGCTATTGAATCACTAAATCAACATTTCTCATGTACATCTTCAATTTTAAATGATAATATAAAATCATATACTTTAAACAATCTATGGAAAGCATCAACTCTTAATTTCTCGCCGTTCACCTTCAATCAATTTTCCGATTGTGATGTTAAGAAGAACGTTTTGTCCATGTCGTCAAGTGCTATCGGATGTGATGAAATTAGCTGTAAAATGATGGTCCCCCTGATTGATATTAAGAGCCGTGGTAGCTCAGATGGTTATCGCTCGCTGTAAGCTTCTCACAGTACTCGAGTAACCCGGGTTTGACCCCGCCGGCACCAATGAAATTGTTAATTGCAATTTTAAGTGCTGATTTACCACGTGCTCGGCGATGAAGGAAAACATCGTGAGGAAACCTGCATGTTTGAGAAATAAGAAAAAAAATATTTAGAAGACATGTGAAGTTCGCCAACACGAATTGGGGCAGCGCGGCGGACATTTACTTGCCCTAAAACCCTCTCAGAAATGAGAGGAGGCCTGTGGCCAGCAGTGGGACAAAATAGGCTGCAACTTTACTTTACTTTACTGATTGATATTATTCTTCTCTTTTATTTTGACGTATTGCTGAGTCTGCTATGTTCTATTAACATATCTCCAGCGGCAATTGAATGGTTTCAAAGTTATTGCGTGGCCGCCGGCAGCGTGTTATGGTAGAGGGTGCCACAGCTACGTGGTGTGAACTAACTGCTGGTGTACCACAGGGTGGGGTGTTGTCTCCTCTCCTTTTTTCTGTATTTATTAATTCTATTACTTCACGAATTTCTTCTCTTTACCATATGTGTGCAGATGATCTCCAAATTTACTCACATACATCACTCCAGAATCTTACCAACGCCATCAATGACACCAATACGAATCTTGCCGCAATAATTGATTGGAGCAGATCGTTCGGGCTTAATTTAAATCCCAAAAAAACCCAAGCCGTTATTATTGAAAAAGCACACTAATCTCGAGAATTTGTTGGAATAACCTTCCACCTATTGTTGTTGATGGTGTTGTGATACCTTTTAGTAAATCTGTAAAAGACCTAGGATTATAATATATTGATCAGAATCTTTCTTGGTCCCTGCATATTAAGGAGTCCAGCAGAAAGATGTTTGCGGCAGCATCTTACTTACGACGTTTGCGTGACTCGCTTCCCATTTCTACTAGTATTTTATTGGCATAGTCCTTGTTACTCCCTATACTTGATTATACTGATGCATGGCTACTCCGATCTTACTGAGGATTAATTAAATAAGTTTGAGCGTCTCCAGAATTTCGCTATTAGGTTCATATCTGGCCTTCGCAAATATAATCATGTTTCCGAGTACCGTATTAAGCTCAAGTGGCTCCCTATCAGACTTCGTCGCAATACTCATATTCTATCTCTACTGTACTGTGTACTATTCGATCCTAAAACACCGAGTTATCTTAAAGAAAAATTTGAGCTCATGGGCGCAGATAAAGATCATTCCAGAATAGCTGATAAACTTATATTGCGTATGCCTCCTCACAATTCGAAATTTTTTCATTCCTCCTTTTGTGTCAAAGCAATCAAATTATGGAACTCGCTTCCTTTAACAATTAAGAAAGCACAAAGCATTGAGTCTTTCAAAACTATTATTATTATTATTTAAATATATGTTCTACTTAATATATTTTATCTGCCGACTTCCAAAAAGGAGACGGTACTCAATTCGACTGTATTTTTTATGTGTGTTACCTCATTACTTTTTACTGGGTGGACTGATTTCGATAATTCTTTTTTTATTTGAAAGCTGATAGTTCTCGTGTGGTCCAATATGAATTTGATCAAGGTCAAGCCAATAGTTTTTGAGTTATTCTTAATAACTTATATTGAAGTCGGCTGTAAAAAAAATTAATTTTAAATTATTGTCATATCTACTTTTCTTGATAAGGTTTATGTATATGATATATACCTAGTTGTATGGTTTGTAAGGCCACACACTTTCAAGAAGTAGAATTGTAGTTAGTTAATGAGCACGTCATAATGAAAAGATCACCAAAGTCAAAAGTTTATTAAAAGTAAAATAGTTATAAAGTTAGAGTGACAAATCTTTCCTTGAGTAGTTGGTGTTTAGAAAGACGGTTGTTGACGTACTGCCGATTGCATTTACTAAGTAACATGTTAACATGTTAATGTATTACAAAAATATTTATAAATATGTATGTATTTCATGTATGTATATGTAAGTATATGTGTATATGTATTTGTGTGTTTATGTGTATATGCATATATAACATTATGTATTTGGTTATTGCATTGTCTTATATACTATATATACCTTGTACTATTAATACCGTAAATTGGGGATATTTGGAAATCGTGGGTATATTTGGTATTTTTTATTTTTAAGATTGCGATCCAAATATTTTTTGATTTGGCAATGGTAGAAAAGAGATATTCAATCTGGCTACACTATAACTCATGTCAAGTTTATTCTGAAAAGTTACGCCACGCTGCCATAAGAACTGTGTCCACAAGGATTATTTTAATAAAACCGTGAAAAAACAGCAAAAACTTCATTGTTGAACTTTCGGACGGTGCTTTGAAGATTTCAAAGTAAGTAAAAAACTATTTTCTACAAAGAAAAGAGCGATATCTCGGCATTCCAAAACCCTCCTAATCATCATCGCATGTGTTACCTGTCCGCCATTTTGATCGAATATTCTCATGAGGATATTTGGAACAGCAATTTAGGATATTTGGTACCGTAGTACCAAATATCCCCTTATACGCAATGATGGTGTTATTTGGACCAACTATACCAAATATACCCACAAGTAATGTGA
Organism: Parnassius mnemosyne; assembly: GCA_963668995.1. Lineage (NCBI taxonomy): Eukaryota > Metazoa > Arthropoda > Insecta > Lepidoptera > Papilionidae > Parnassius > Parnassius mnemosyne. Next base: position 13,693,705 of record CAVLGL010000115.1, read on the forward strand.
TCCCATGTTTGCATTACTGGTGTTATTTGGAACGATAATACCAATTATACTCACAAGTAATGTGATGTTTATTAAGGGTAAGATGTTCGAATCCTTTGTATTTCGGATATAATTTTAAAGACTTTTGATTTTGTTGCAGGAATATGCATCAAAATGCCACGAATATATATTAGAAAATTCAGGAATACTAGGAATGGAAAGTCCTTCCTACCTTACACTAATTACAGCTCTGAAAATTTACAGAAAGCAATTCGAGACGTAAAAAGTAAGACTTTAACACTAGGAGAAGCATCATCTAAATATCAAATACCTAAAACAACGTTATCGAGAAAATGTAGAAACCTTAATTGCTCACAAGAAAAGCAGGACGTCCTACCCTTTTTTCACCTGAAGAAGAGAAAGCCTTCATTAAACACATTGTAAATTTGGCAGACTGGGGATTCCCATTCGATCTTATTGATCTTCGTATTTTCGCGCAAAGGTACTTAAATAAACTCGGAAAAACAATATACGGACTACCCGAAAATTTGCCTGGTTCAGAATGGGCTTGAAACTTTTTAAGGCGTCATAAAGATTTGCTTTCGAACCGTATGGCTTCCAATATATCTACCGATAGAGCAAAGGTATCAGCATCGACGATAGACTCATTTTTTGAGTATTTTGCACCAACAATCGATGGTGTAACACCTGACCGAATCATAAACTATGATGAGACTAATTTAACTGACGACCCAGGAAACAAAAAATACATTTATAAACGTGGTGTAAAATACCCAGAACGGGTAACAAATACATCGAAAACGGCTGTTTCCCTAATGTTTGCTGCTACAGCCGAAGGTCAGTTATTACCGGTTTACGTGGTGTACAAAGCAGAACACCTATGGGATACCTGGTTAGAAGGAGGTCCTCCAGACGCAATATACAATCGCTCTAAAAGCGGATGGTTCGACTCGGTTTGTTTCGAGAATTGGTTTGAAAAAGTGATCGTTCCATACGCTAAAAAAAAGCCTGGACGTAAAATTGTCATAGGTGACAATCTCTCTTCACACTTTTCTGAAAACGTATTAAAAAAGTGTGAAAAGCTAAACATTTCATTTGTGTGCTTGCCCCCCAAATCAACACACCTTCTGCAGCCGTTAGACGTTGCTCTGTATGGACCTTTAAAACATTATTGGCGAACTATATTGACTGGGTGGAAAAAAGTAGAAGGACGCAAACATAAAACCCTAGTAAAAGATGTTTTTCCGAAACTGCTGGCCAAACTTATGAACAAACTTATGGAAACCAACACAGGGGGAAAAAACGTCATTGCAGGTTTTAACAAATGTGGGCTTTATCCAATCAACCCGGAACGACCGAAGTCACGACTGCCACACAGTCATGACTTACTACCCGAGGAAATTGAAACAGCTGCTACTTCAGTTGTCATAGAACATCTAAAACAAATGCGGGGGCTCTCGGCTTCAGATGAGCCCAGAAGACGTAAAAAACGATGTAATGTTCCAGCAGGCCGAGGCATCACAGCACGAGACATTGAGCAAACGAAACCTAAAAAACCAAATAAAATGACAGATAATGAGTTTTTAAATAGTGAAGTAGAAGTTTCTTCATCTGACTCGTCTGAAATAATAGATATTTCAACATTTAATATTCTAGAGCCAGGTCCGTCCAAGTCAATAATCCAAACAAAAAGTACGCAGAAAAATAAAATGTATGAAAAAGAATCTAATATACATAAGAACACCAAGAAAGGTAAAGGTATTGTAAAAAGTAGCAAAATTGGAAAAGAAAATCAAGATAAGAACATGAAACGCAAAGAAAACGGGAAAAAGAAATGTTTTGAAGAAAATAACCATGATAATGCACTGAAACAAAATAATAAAGATAAAAAGAAAAAAAGAAATTGCAGAAAAATTTCAACATGCTCTACTACTTCAGAGTCACAAACCATAAGTATATATGAAGATTCTGATTGTATTGACGAAAACTTTGACATTGATAGAGATATGGATTTAAGAAATATGAATCGTTGTTCCTCGGGTCCAGTCACATTGACAGAAAATCAAGAGATAGTCCAATCTTCTGACAACATAGAATCAAAAACACACAAGGAGTTAAGCACACTCGAAACTATAGAACAAATAATCCAAACTTCTGACAACATAGAACCAGGAATTACAAAGAAGGAGTTTAGAACAACCGAAAATATAGAAAACATTAAAATAACTACACCTTCTGACATAATAGAACCAGACATGAAAACAAATAAAACAAGCTCAATCAGCATTCCAGCAAATCAAGGGATTGCTCAATATTGTAACAACAGAGAGAAAGAGACAACAACGACCAATGAGACTCAAGAAAACCGAGACACGAGTGAATTTTATGATAAGAAAGAAGCAAAAGTTACTACGAAAGAGAAATTACCAACAGAAAGCACTGACAAGACTATATCGAACCAAGAGACAAAACTATCAGAAGAAGATATCAAGACCAATTTTAACAACAATGATTCAGAAAGTAGAAACACAGAACAAGAAAAAGAATATGAATTGAATGACCACGTAATTCTAAGATACATCAACAAAAAGAAATGGAAATGTTATATAGGTATCATAGAAAACATAAACATGGAAAATGAAGAACCTTATACTATTAGATTTTATAAAACAACTAAAAAACCGTCGTTACGGTTCCTTTTGACACGAAAGCTTGACAGGGACATAGTTCCCTCTATATGTATTGTCAAGAAAGTCAATTTGATACAAAACCCAAATTATTCAAAGGAGTTCTTTCTGTCCTTGGCTGACGATGATGTCGTGGAATTATTTACGTAAGTGCATGCTGATCGTCTTAAAGGATTGTATAGGCCATTGGTTGAAATCAATGGATAAAATTCACTAACTGACGCTGTCATAATTATGTCAGTGGTTCCATATAATTTTTAAATATTATTTTGTACTTGTAGTAATTGGTAAGCCTAAAGTTTTCATACATTGTAAGAATTAACTCAACACAAATATTTAAAATCATGACAGTTTGACATTGGGACTTTGGGACCAATTCACAGGCACAAAAGTTATTTGACAGGACTAAAGTTGTTTTAAACAATCTTTCTTTTTCTTATTATGGACAAGAGAAGGATATAATCCTTTAAATAATTTTAGTATTGTCAAATAAGTTGTGTGCCTATGAAATAGCCCAACTCTAGAGAGATTTATTATAGTAGACGTTTTCTTTAACACTTAAGTATAAGATTTCAGGATTTGATTTGGGAGTTCATACTTCGCGATCGCTAAATTTTGTAAGTTTATATTGTGATAATTTGATTTGTTACCTAAAATACACACAATGTTAATTAAACTGGGTTTTGTTTTCGAAAACTATACATATGCGATTGGTTTATTCAATAATTGACAATCCTTGTTCCATATTTCGTAAAAGTAAACTTTTAAATGCGAAATTTCGTAAAATTATACCTATAGTGATATCATTTAGCAAAAAATAAGTGGAATACTTCGCCTTAAGCCTTATCTACTGTTCCAAATATCATCCAATGTGTATAAAATGGTATTATTTGAGAAATACATCGTAACAACACTCACGGGATTTTCATTTCCAAAAAACCCCATGAGGGGTATATTTGGAACAAGACCTTAAAAAATATATATCTCGGTAACAGTCGGCCTTATACTATTGAGACAGCCACTATCAGACCTATCTGACTAGGGTTTTTCCATAAGTGTTTAGAATATTACGCAATTATTTATATTACGTTAACAAACAAACGTTTTCGTCTCAAAAATGTACCAAATATCCCCATTTTACGGTATATACTTGCTTATCTACTATTTATGCACACTTGTATATATTTAAATGAAAATTATCTCCTTCACCAATGTTTGCCTGGAAGAGATAGCTGTCTAGCGATAATGCCACCTAATTGTTGCCTACAAAGTAAAATTAAGTATTCTGAACCGATAATAACTGAATTAAAGCAAAAAGCAATAAAAAATATTAAAATCGAAAACTATTTAATAAATTTTCTTTTAATTCATGGCTTCTCTTGATAGAATTCTGCTAATATTTAATAATTTAATTTTAATCAATTAATAGGTTAATTAATTGTGTAAACCTCAAAGTAATATGTATATAATTACTGTAAGGTAGCAAACAAAAAAAAAATATAGCACAGAATTAAAATTTTCACTTTTTTCCGATTTTTTTTTATTTTATTTAATTAGATTACCAACGATTGTTACATTACTCAAATCTTAATTGCTAAAGCTTAGTATCTAGTACATAATGCACAATCACTTATAGGTAATCATCGCTTACACAATAAAACATTAAATAATAAGGCAAAAGACTAAAAGCTACATCTCTAAAATGGTTTTTTTGAATTTAGTGGTAGTCATACAATGTACGTCAAGGATTTGGTGATGGTCACAATATTTGTTATAAATATGGCACATTCTAGAGATCGGGGAATTCGATCCTAGTAGCGTCCTACGGAATGGGCATACTAGAGGCTTAATAGGAGCACGAGGTATTCTCCGCGGCACTCTAAAGCAAAATTTTGAGAGGAGTTCTGGAGAGCATATTATGTAGTTTCTAATAACTTTATAGAAGAACATTAGGTCCGTTATATCTCTTCGCTTGTCCAGTGATGTTAACTTAAAGTATTTTAAGGATTTCGAGTACGAATAGGGATTACTCAGCTTGCCAACGGAGTACGATAAATGACGTATGAACCTTTTTTGAATCCGTTAAATCCTTAGACTATGAGTTGCAAAATGGGGACGCCATACTACACTTCCGTATTCTAAAATTGAGCGCACTAGGCTGCAGTAGAGCAAAATTTTGGTTGCTGGTTTTCTGAAAAATTTTCCATTTCTTATTACGAAACCTAACATTTTTGATGCTCTCTTTGTAGCATGATCAATATGATTGACGAATGTTAGTTTTTGATCCAAAAGAATACCCAAATCTTTGACCACATTTACCTCTTTGATCTGAATGCCTTCGATATGATAAGTAGTTGGAATAATTTTAGATTTCCTAGTAAATATGATGTGAGATCCTTGGGGCACACCTGAAGGGATGGGATGCAACTCTGATGCAAAGCCATTCACTACCACATAAAAAGCTCGACCAGTAAGATAAGACTTAAGCCATTTTAAAAGAGAACCATGAAAACCATAAATTGATAGTTTCTTTAGAACGATATCATGAGAAACTCTATCGAACGCCTTGCTGAAGTCCGTGTAGATAACATCAATTTGTCTATTGCTATCCATCTGCTCAATTAATTCCTCAGTGAAGAGGACCAGATTAGGACAAGTTGATCTACCGTTCATAAAACCATGCTGGCAGGGTGATATGAACTTCAGAATGTGATTTTGTATGTACGGACAGACAAGTGCTTCCAGTACTTTAGCTAAGGTAGATAAGATGGAGATTGGTCTGTAATTTGAGACTCTACAATTGTCACCATTTTTATGAATAGGCACAACTTTGGAAGTTTTCCATATAGTTGGAAATATACCTGTTTGAAGTGAAATGTTAAAAATTTTGTAAAGTGGTTTCAGAAGATTGTTCGCACACTTTGAAATGAATATTGGGGGAACATTATCGTAGCCTGCTCCTTTAGAAATGTCCACACTCTGTAGCTTTTTTAAAATTAAATTGTGATCTAATTTTAAGGAAGAAAAGCATTCACTGTTTTTGCTAATTATGTTGAGATTAGCGTCAAAGTGTTCGCTTGTATTACTTTTATTTATGATTTGAGAATTACAGTATATGGAAGTGAAATAAGAGGCAAAGAGATTGCAGATGTCCCTACCCTCTGTAAAACAAGCGGTACCGTCGGTCATAGACATAGGATAAGTACTAGAGCCCCCACGTTTGCTTTTTATATATGACTAGAAATATTTAGGGTTTGTCTGGATGCGATTCTCGACTTACGCGTGATAGGATTTGTAGCAAGATTTCATTAGGTTCCTACAACGTTCTGTAAGAAGACGATAAGAAATCAAGTCTAAGGGATTGTGATACTTTTTGTATTTTAGTCTGTACTTATTTTTTTCCCGTAGGCGATTAATTAGGTCTTTGGAGAACCATAATGGATATCTTTTATTATTTACTCTAGTAACAGGTACATTCTTTATAATTACTTCTTTGATATTATTATAAAAAATGTCTACCATCTGATCGATATCTTCGACACCTGTGAAAAGTTCATCCCAATCGATCTTGGCTAAATATTTGTTAACTTTGTCATAGTCAACTAGATGAAAATTTAGCCTACGTGTGTCAAGATTGTATGGCAGAGTTGGACTACTAGAAAAAGTAATTTCAACTATGAGTGGTGGATGTAACGGGTCCTCGGTACATAATATGTCTGTTGCTCGAGAAACAGTGCATGAAATTGTGTCTATTAAGACTAAATCAAGTGTTCTACCCATAGAATTATTAATAAAATTGCATTGTTTTAGGCTGTTTACCATAGAAAAATCAATAAAGCTTTGATATAAGGGAGAAGTCTGTAAATTTTCTGAGTTGTATACACTACTCCAGTTTAAGTTGCTCAAATTAAAATCTCCGATGAGGCAAATTTGTGTGTTAAGTTGCTCTTTTACTTTATTAAAATTATCGATAAAATGATTAAGTAGCGAAATATGAATTGGTGGTGGGAGATACACGGCACAAAAAACAATCTGGTATGTAGATGAGGATGAGTCTACTGCTACCCACAGGTCTTCGCATTTGCTATCATAGTGATGAAGCCTTTTGGAGTGAATATTTTTATTAATGGCAATTAAGACTCCTCCCCCATCTTTATGCGAATTAAATGTAAAGTCCTCTCTATCTCTCCTGTATACTACGTATCTGTTGTCGAATATTTCAGAACTAAGGATGTTTTTATTAAGCCAAGTTTCTGTTAAAATAATAATATCATAATTACTAGCTAACAAGTTACAATAAAATAAATGAGTTTTGGTTCGGAGACCACGTATGTTTTGGTAATATATATTAAGAGCTGAGAATTTTATAGCTTTTGGCCAGGACTTTTATACTATCAATACCAAGGACAAGCAAGTATTTATTTAAGTTTGTGAATAGTGTCCATATCCTTTATAGTTATGCAGTTCGCCTTGTCGCTTTTCCTCATGTAAATACGGCCATTTTTAATCCAAACGTATTTATATCCCTTTTCTTTTGCAGCGGATCTGGCGGCAACGTGCAGGGCTCTGTTTGTCGGTGATAGATGATCAGTAATGAATATAGGTGTTTTCGATCCTTCGTATCCAAGATGAGAGCTGTTGAGTTTATCGTGAACAGGTTTCGGTTTGTTAAAGTTTATAGCTGCGGCCATGAACAAATTTCTGGATTGAATGGTGTTGAATTGAGCAACGATCGATCTGGGTCTTGTGCTTCCAGGATTTAGTTTAGCTATGCGAGTACAGTGGGAAATATTGTCCCTGGAAATATTACAGTTAATGACTTTGCCAATGTTGGTTATAATCTCAACAATATTTTCATTTTTCTTCTCCGGGATGCATTGGATTTCCACATTGTTTGAGCGTGCATTTTGTTCCAGCATGTTAAGTCGTGTGCATAAGTCTTTAACTGTGTTTTTAAGAGTCAAGTTTTCTACCTTTAGATCCGACAGAGTTTTTTTAACTCCGGCTTGCTCTTTAAGGACTTCCTCAAATTTGCTGTTCATGAAGTTCATTGAGTCTTTAATATCCTTCATTTCATTCATAACGGCTCTCAATTCAGTACTGAATAATTGAAGGGAGTTGCTAAGATTAGTATTCAATCCATCTATTTCCTTGCGAACCACTTCCTGAACAACGCTACGCATATCTTCTTTAAATGTATATTCTGATGCGTTGTCAGGGGGGGATTGTAACGCCTGCCTTTTTGTGGCGCGGATTGTTATATTTGGATTGAAACGCACCGGAGTCTCATCGTTGTTAGGGTTTTTTGGCTGGGGGGTAGTGCATGTTGGACAATTCCAGGATGGTTCAATCAGATTTTGAAGGTTAACAGTTGATGAAGTCAAACAAGCCAAGTGAAATGTCTTGCGGCATGTATGTACCCATTGTCCTCTTTATTAGACCCTCCGCAACATCCCCATTCATTATTTTTACTGGACATTATTATAAAGTATAATTTATTAGTACTCCTACCACTTCTAATATTTCAATTGACACTATGTAAGATTGATTTTAAAAAACTTGTAGGCGTTGTGGGTTTAGAACGACTGGGGTACTAAAATATTTCAACTTTTTATACGATTGGTTCTTGATTTGTTTTTAAGTTGCACCGCCGTAAAATGACGTATACTTAAACAATTTAAGAAACAAAAAAAAATAATAAAAAAGTTCTAAAGTAAAATAAATCTTCATCTATGATAATGATTGAAGGTTTGAACTTGTGCCGATAGAGTAAATAACAGTGTCGCGGTAATGCGCAACGTTCAAACCGCTAGATTTATGTTAAATAAGCCACTGGTTGTTGAACACAGTCAAATTAATCAATAAAAATGCGGGTCTTTTTGTTTCTTAACAATACTACACAGACACTCACGGTAGCAATTTACCCTCAATAATTTCTGTGAACACTAATGTTAATCGGCACTTTTTGTTTACTTTTTTCCTTAAAGTTGAATTAATACACACAATGAATTATGCTATTTAAAAGGTGTTTGTTTCACGCACTGACTAATATAACTTCCACCACTAACTTCGCAGTATTATTCACTTAAACTATTATTTTTCTGTGGAGATATAACTTATGCGTCTACTTCGTTAGAGCCTCATGTATTATGTTAATATATAATAATGATGTATATTTGTATCTAATTTATAAATGGTAATCTGAAGCGAAGCACAAACCAATACAATTATTGACAAAATCATGATTGTGTGCAACTTTCTAAGCTTTCATACAAAGTTGCATCACCCTGATTATAACTCAATGTTCTTGCCGCCGGAACTGGTGCAAGTGAAAAACCTAAGTAAATTCTCACCTATGCCCTGTTGTTTATACCACTCTCCAGTTTATATCCAATCAATTATGCACAGGCTTCGAAGCAGCTATGAGCACTGCGCAATACTGAAAACCTGGAGTGGACATGCGAAGATTGTCATAAAGAATCGATGAGAATCGAATCGACGATGATACTGATGGGAACCAACTGGGCAAAAGCGGTTCGACAGCGATAAGTAAACTACTTCGTGATTTCTCACTTGAAGTAAAGAAAGCAGTGAAGAAGGAACTGGCTTCTGTGAACGAATCGTTAAGCTCATGGTGTATTAAAATGGATGCTATAAACGCTACACTGGACATTCTAATGGAAAAAGTTAAAGACTTGGAGAAGAAAAACATGTACTTGATAAATCGAAATACCCACCTGGAATTAAAAGCTTATGCAATGGAACAACAAATAAGAAATATGGATCAAAAACAACTGGATAATGTACTGGAAATAACCGGAATTAATAAAGATAAGCCGATTGTCATAAGGAGCTCATGTGATATTGATAAGATATCGATGCTGAAAGATCGACAGCAGTTTGACACAACGCAACAGTTTCTTCACCGGAAATACATGAACTGTTTGACTGTGCTAACATAAACGATTTTAGTAAATATCTACCACATAATACACAAAAACTAAATATCCATATAAATTTACGATCAATAGGTAATCATTTTTGTCTAGTTTTACAATTTATTCATTCTTCTAAAACTGATGTTGACGTTATTATAGGAATTTCCATAAGCAGTAATCTTATGCAATTGTTTAATATTCATGGCTGTGAAATGTACTGTAAACTTCGTGAGCAGCGAAGAGGTGGTGGCATTGTGATGTATATAAAAAGTACCCACAATTTCCAAATTCTAAATAATGTAGCACTAAACCATTGTGAATCTTTATTAGGGAAATTACTACGTCACTTCATTACACGGCACTTATTTGTTCGATGTATAGACCACCTAAAGAAAGCAAGCACTTATTTATCAAGGAGTTGAGAGAACTGTTGTGTAAGGACTCTTAAACGCTTAGATTAATACTTATTGGATGATATAAATATCGACTTGAAATCGCATATTAACATACGTGAATACTATATAAGTTGTATGGTCGAGTGTGGCCTAGCGAGTGCAATATCAGATCATACTAGAATCGAAAAACGAAATGATACTATTACGCGGAGTTGTATTGATCAAATTTTTGCAAGAACGCTCGCTAGACCTTTACTCGGCCGCGCTCGGTACTGTTATGGCGGACCACCGTATGATTGTGTTGTCCTGCATAGGAAACGGAGTTAAAAATATTATACAGAATGGTGCAAAAGTTAAACAGCTAATTGATTATAATACATTGATACCAAAGCTTAATGAAATAGATTAGAATGTAGTCGAAAAGATGCAATGTCTGATATAAATTTATAATTATATAAAAAATTAATTCAAAATATGTTACGAACAATCTAAATATACACTAAAAATACATTTGAATAGCAATAGAAACAAAGAATTAGGGATAAATAATAAAATAAACAATATGTGCCAAAAAGAGATTTACTTTTTAATCAGTGGAAAAAAGATACGAATAATCATATACTTATATTAGAATTTAACAAACAGCGAAATAAAACTCAAAAATTAATAGAAAATTCTAGAAACAAATACTTTAATAATATAATTAATATAATCAACAATAATAAAATTAATAAAAAGAAAATGTGAAATATATTAAATAAACTGACTTGTCCCGTCTGTAAGTCAATAGATGAAGCTGTAAACAACGCATTTAAGAATAACAATTTATCATTAAAATATAGCTAACAATTTTGGTAAGGAATTCTGCGAAAACTTTACGAAAATTTTGCCTAGGTGCAGCAAAAAACTGATGTCAGAAACGGAATATATATTTCCAGAAAATAAATCTATGCTATTTAGAAAACCTACTAAGCGCGATATATTAACTATTATAAAAAGCCATGTTTTTAAAACAAATAGGACCGGTTGCAAATGTGAGTTGTTAGAGCAGGTTTCTCGTTACAAATACTTAGGACTAGTAGCTGATGACAGACTGGGGTTATCATATTGACACAATTTGTGACAAACTGAGAGCAATGTTAGCTAAATTTGCTATCTTGAAATACAAAGTACCATTTAAAATATTACTAAATCAATAAATAATGTACTCGCAGAGCCAATCATTTCATATGGGATCACAAGCTATGGAGGACATTTAAATCTTATTTGGACAAAATATACAGCCTTCAACTTCGGTTTTTAAAAATAATAACATGATGACGATGCCTTATGTAAATATTGTAAAATCTTACCTGTTGATATAAAAATAAAAATTTGGCTATTAATTGAACAATTTACTAACAAAGAACTAAAAATAAAAGTCAATCATAAAATAACCATACGGAAAGTAGTTCAATCAAAACTAGAAATACCAAGAGTCAGAAACTATTACGGAAAACGAACAAATGCGTATTTAATACCAACTCTCATTAATGACATAGCAACTAAAACCCATTTAGAAATAACGGACAACAACTATAAACATAAATATAAACAATACTTTTATTCTTTACTTTCATAACAAGTAGTCTAATTTTAATCAAATCAAACCTAACGTAATAACATATCGATAATTGCAACAATCGTATATAACACACTCAAATAGCAACAGCCAGCCGGCTGCCTGCGCCGAGCCGCTATTTATAAAAATTTATGTGAAAGATATGCAGAAGCTCATGGCCTCAGGTATAACTCCAAAAAGAGTGAACTACTTGTTTTCAAGGCAGGGAACAAAGAACCCAAGGCTATCCCACTGGTCAGGCTTGGAGGAGTACTTCAAATAGAGTCACCAAATTTAAATACCTGGGGCACTGGGTTACAGATGACCTATCTGATGACATAGATATTGTAAGAGAACGTAGAGCATTGGCAGTGAGGTGCAACATGCTGGCTCGCAGGTTTGCAAGGTGTCAAGCTGTCAAGATAACCCTTTTTAAGGCGTACTGCCAAACGTTTTATACCTGCAGCCTGTGGGTCAAGTATACTCGCCGATCAGTAAATGCTCTACGTGTTCAGTACAATAATGGCTTTAGGATGCAGATGGGGCTGTCTCATTTTTGCAGCGCATCAGGTAATTTTGTTGAGGCTAACACGGACATCTTTGATACAATAGTGCGGAAGAGAGTGGCCTCCCTGATGCGACGCGTGCGAGACAGTGCCAACGGACTCCTATGTATTGTATTAGGAAGGCTTGATTGTCCGGTTGTGCGGCACTGGAACACTATGCATATGGGGTCCAGAGCTGTTATGTTTAATATAAAATCTACTAACATTAATTTTAAATTTATATTATTTATTACTAACAAAGTATGGAGCTTGTATTTGAAATAAAATTATTATTATTATAACCGGTTCCTTATTGTCCGATTCTGCGTAAACAATGTACGATAACTGCTAATATTGTATTTTTGATGTTATAATAAAGTAATATATGTGTAAACTAACGTCAACAGATTGTTCAAAAGTGTCTCAACATCCAAACAAAGAAGTAAGGGTTTTTGTGATGTTTTTATGTTTATATTGTGTTTTTCTTTCATTAAATAAATTAAAAAATATATGTAGTCTATGATAGTCATGTTACTACTATTAAGATCTATGACTCATAGAAGGTTTCAATACAAGAAGCCTTTAATAGAAACCCTTAAAGCGATTATCATATGCGTACGACGTGCATTTGGCTAAAGTGCACGGCTTATGTTATAGTGGCAATACAATTAATGCGGCTTAACACTTCCCTTTTGCACTACCTTTACTTAACTTAAGTTGATATAGATATCAAAATACATTTTGAACATTATAATAAAATTAGTTTTTTATATTTTGTATATAGACATTTTTTATAACTAACTAGCTGGTACTCAGCGCGTTGCTGCCACAGAAGAAATAATTGTCGAAATATCGCTTTAAATTTGGAAGCGTTAAATAGTTTATTTAGGAATTATATTATATTCATTGAAGTTGAGTGATACGATATATTGGTACGATACGTATGCCACCTATTATAAGTTAATTGTACTAAGCCTATAACCTTCTCACAAGTGCAAGCAATAAGTTGATAAAGTTTTAGCGGAATCTGATGAACGGTATGGCAGCGCATAAAATACGAACGAACAGAAATGATTTTTTTATACATTAAGATGTTATTAATTTCTTGATTGTGAAGCTAAATACTTCAACACGGTAAGCATCATGATTCATCCCTAGGTACTGTAGAAGAGGTCCATGACCAGTGGACTCTTGACTGACTTTTGATTGTTGGTTTCTTAGCATAATCTGAATTGCGATTTACTCATAATGAAACTACCTCAGACATTGAATTATATGTACTACGTACTAGAGAAGCCATTCCAAACAAAAATTGTGTCCTACTCTATGTCTTCGCACATGCGCGGGAGTAGTAGTCGCGCATGCGCGAAGACTTTAATTTGATATAAAATAAGATATTAATATAAAATAAATATAAGAATTTGATATAAAATGTCTTTATTTAATCTAAACAAACATATTTCTAAATAAAAGGTAATAATAATTATTTTATGGAATTCACAAATCTTCAATTTACGCAATATTTAGTTTGTACGGATTGCAGTACAGTTCAGTTGAACTGTACTGCAATCCGTACAATCCGTGGTTCTCTAGTACGTAGTACATATAACTCAATGACCTCAGACCATATGACTGAAAAAGCAATCGCATTATTATTCTTATCGAGACGAGATTATGGGCCACAATATCCACTTTTACAATAAATTTGAAAATAAAAAGTTATCTTTATAACACATGTCCATAAAATATATATAATAAATAAAATATCATGAAGTCTGTTAATAAGGTACAAAATTACGTACATCAAGGGGCTCAAGTGATCCATCTCTTCATCTGTCTTAAATTACGTGTATTCTGTGCTACTAGAAAATATCTAGAACAAAATTTCAGCTTAATGCGTTAAATTCGTTGCTACAAATATAAATTAAGATAATTTAAAATAATTTCATTATAAACGATCCTTGTGTATTATTATATTGGCAACTTTATACTACACTTACCTATAGAGAGGAATAGAAAGCTATAAATTAAAACACAAAATAATAATTATTTATTTCGATTGCAAAAAAAAAATTAAGGTCCTAATAATAATGCCAAGAATGGAGTTATTTGTTGAAGAAATAACTGCACGGCTAGCATGGGCTGGGGACAAAAAATTTATCCCCCGATTATATCCACTAATAAGAGATAAAATTATTTTGTCCCTATGCGGCAACGGGAAGAAGTATATTCCCGTTTGACATAACGAGTAGACATATATCCCCCGTCCGTAGCATGGAGCCAAATTAAAGATAAAAAATTATGCTTTTTTGACATTTGAAAGAGACAATTCTATTCTAGTTCATTGGACGTGGGTTTAAGTTTATATTCATACAAAAAATCTATCTAAGTCTAAGTCAAACTCCCATTAACTCCCCAATAAAATTAAATCCAAACCCAAGTATACCACTGCTAGACTTCAAGATACTGTAAGCTCATTCTGCGTAAATCGAACCAAAAATTAATATTAAAAAACTGAAGGTAGCCGGGTGAACTATGACTGACGTCAGGTATCAGGACGTCAAACACCTCAGTCCCCCGTGACCACGGGTGCTGGAAAGCACCCGAAACGTCAGGAATATAAAATAAGTTATTATACGCGATAAAATCCGTAAAATTAGTTTTATTTAAATGTGTAGTGTTCGCGTAAATATAAGAAATCATTTTCTCCTATCCCCGGGGATAAAATTGTCTCCTGCTCATGCTAGCCCTGCAGGCGCAGGATAAAGAAAATATTACTCTTTTTTATAAAATTTTACGTTCCATCATAGTCCTCAGAGTTACGTATTAACTCTGAGGACTATGATGGAAGTGCTCACAGTCTTTAATCATACTGGCTCTCTTTACCTACTTGCACGCGTTGCTCTTCATTTGGGGGTAGAAATAAGTAAATGTTTCCTAGGCAGAACAGGCTCATAAGCATTTGGTTAGAACATCTACACATCTATACAAATAAATAAAATTGAAGTGTCTGTTTCTAATGTCGAAATAACAGTTTTTTACTATATGCATATGAAAGTATATATGGTACTTATAACAAAAACACGATTATTAAAAAATTTGTCTGTCTATCTTTCTGTGTGTCTGTCTGTTTGTTCCGGCTAATCTCCGAAGCGGCTGAACCGATTTTGACAGGACTTTCACTGACAGATAGCTGATGTAATAAGAAGTAACTTAAACTACTTTTATTTTAGAAAAAAAATTAGGGTTCCGCGTAAAAAATTCAAATCCATGAAATCCAATCGTAATAAATTACGCGCGGGCGAAGTCGCGGGGAATAGCTAGTTAATTAATATTTTTATTATAGGTAATTTAAGTTTGACGGCTCCATAGCGCAGTGTGCAGCAGAATTCCGCACAGAACAAGTGTTCGAACAGCCTACAAATAATTGTTCCAGTTCTCTTTTACCTTATATAATCGCGTTATATTTTTTCGCAAATACTAATGAAAGGAAAATTATTGCCTACTGGCTGCCCCCCAGCGACTTCATTCGCGTGGAATTTTTTACGATTTCATGGGTTTTAATCCTAATCCTCTTTCTAAATATAAGTATCCTAAGTTACTCCTTATAACATCATCTATCTGCCAGTAAAAATTCCGTCAAAATCGGTTCAGCTATTCCGGAGATTAGCCAAAACAAACTGACAGACGGACAATAATTTCAAAAATGTTTATTTTTTGTTATTACTACCGTATATACTTTCGTATGTATTTAGTAAAAAGCTGTTATTATATCATTACAAACAGACACTTCCATTTTATTTATTTGTATAGATATAGATTCCACTACTAGGCACAGGCCTCCTCTCATATCTAAGAAGGTTAAGAGCCGTGGTGGCTCGGGGCGTAAGTAACAGTACAGGAGCAACCTGGATTCGATCCCCGGCGGCACCAATAAAATTATTTATTGTAATTAAAAGTGTTGATTTACCACGTGCTCGGCAGTGAAGGAAAACATCGTGAAAAAATCTGTACATTTAAAGAATTAATTTTTTTTTCGAAAACGTAAAGACCGCGAACACGCATTGGGGCAGCGCGGCAGACATTTCATGGACCTTGCCCTCTTAGGCATGTGAGGGAGTTCTGTGCTAAAGAGTGGGACGAATATAGGCTGTAAAAAAGTGAAAAAGGTAAGTGATTACGTTTGGAATTGACTCATTGTATTTTTCAATATAAAAAAAATGTTAAATTTGTTCGCGGGCATAAAAAATAATAATGGTACAATATAAAAACTTAAAACCATTAACCTGCTATTCGTTTGCGCTAATCTTTGCATTGCTTATCATCTATCGAATATTATTAAACGAATATTAGCTATGTAATGTATTTGAAATTAGAATAATGAATTGCTCGTTATACGGTAATAAGATGTCAGCTGTCAATCAAAATGAATAATCTCAATACATTGATGATCATTTATATAAGACATATTATTGGGGAGAAGGAATATATAGACTTATTTTTCAAATGCCAACATCATAATTTATTTTTTATTAGATTTTATATTATCTAACAATATTTACTTAAGATTTTTTGACTTATTAGACAACTGTCCCGCGTTCTATGCTATGGAAATTGTAGTTGCCTTGTCCCACAGGAAAGGCCTAGTGTGGGGTTGGGTTTTTAGCAGTTTGTAGCAGTCAGAAGCCGTAGGAGGAGCAGGGGATAAACACAGGACATTATATTTAATCATATGCGGGCGTAAATTGCAATTTGCTAAATATAATGTGCTATGTATATAACACTTGTCTCACAACAAGTGTTATAATGCACTTAGCAGAGAAGGAAATCACTGTAAAAAAAACAGCATGCCCAAGAAATAAATTATTGATTAATATAACTGTCATAATTGAGAGAAGACCAGCGTCAACGTCCTGAGTCGGACTATTCCACTTTACGCCGTGTGATACAATCGAAGGTATCTTTGAATATAATGGCCGACACTTTGACAATATTTAAACCAAAAAATTAATTACTTTACTTTTGTATTGAAAAAATTCTAAAATTGGCTTGTGGCTTGAAATCAAACATGGGCAGCAGGAACATTGATAGCTTAGCCACGTGGTTTTAAATTAAATTTATATTTAATTTTTTTTAATTTCAAGGTCAACATGTGCAGTTTGTGGAAAGGAACTTAAACTAAGCCAAAGTCTGTATTTAAGAGTACTCCTTTAAAATATAATTATCATTAGTTAAATTAAATGCACAGATGAATTTAAATTTAAAACTAAAAACATTACAAATTAACCTTATATTTAATTTCAAAAATATATTTTAGAAATATGTTATTTCGCCCCTTAAGTGGCAATAGTATTCTTAGGTTTGCGCTGAAATTAATTGGTGCACAGAGCTTTTGAAAACGGAATCGTATGCCAAAGTACATAATGATTCATATGAATTAGTTTATAACTGTACTCTCTCATGTTAGCTCGTTACAGAGCTACCGGGATGCTTTGTGCTCGCACAACTAACTTTGCAATGTTTTTAGACGGTTACTCTTTTGTTATTTGCTTTGTTTGTTGTTTGGTTTGTCTTTTGTCTGAGACGTGGTAGCTCAGATGGTTAGCTGTAAGCTTCACAGTACTCGATCCCCGCCGGCACCAATGAAATTGTTAATTGCAATTTTAAGTACTGATTTACCACGTGCTCGGCGGTGAAGGAAAACATCGTGAGGAAACCTGCATGTCTGAGAAATAAGAAAAAAAATATTTCGATGACATGTGAAGTTCGCCAACACGCATTAGGGCAGCGCGGCGGACATTTCCTTGCCCTAAAACTTTCTCAGAAATGAGAGGAGGCCTGTGCCTAGCAGTGGGACGTAAATAGGCTGCGACTTTACTCTTTTGTTAAATGACGCTTAAAAAATAAATGCATACTAGTGTACGATCGCCATTGTCGTGTGTTAACTGCGTAGTAATTATAAAATAATAAAACTGAGCATGCCAACCCTGCCAAGCAAAGCAACTATGTCAAATATTCCCCTATGAGGAAATCTATGGGTAAGGCTATACAGCAGTGGATTTAATAGGCTGTAATGACGATGATGATAATCGGTAGGTGGCAGTGTAATTGCTTGTTATATAACCTGTAGCAAAATGCTTAGACCCGCCAAAAGAAGAAACGCCAATGGCGTGAAACGTCTGGTAATTTTTTATAGGATAGGGTGACAAACGAGCACACAGTCCACTTGATGGTAAGTGGTTACTGTGACACATAGACATCTACATCTATCCTCAATAAAGACTCAAGATGCAGATGCGTTGTCACCCGTGAGGACTAAGATGGAATGCCTCTTTGCCAGTAAAAAGAGTCTCTAGTTCTCTACACTCACCATACGAAATACAGCAGCGTTAAGCTGCTATTTTACGCTGATTTTCTGTGAGAGCGTGGTCCTTCCCCGGTGGAGCCGACCCATTCGTGCTACAACTATACTACTAATATAGCTGCAGCATGGCTCTACCACGTAAAATCAACTATACATCAGCTGCAGTTGTTTATTTGCGCATGCCTTACCAGTTCATCAAATCGGTTGCGACTGAAACGGTCTTCACTTCTACATGGACTCAATTATGCTCAATCGGAAATCGCAAGCAATCAGTTAACTGAGCGACTTTAAATTTTCTCGTATTGTTGATAGTAGAAAGGCTAATCGACTGTTGAAGACAGTCCCATTTATTTTTAACGGCTGGATTATTTGCATCCTTTTATCGCAATATAATAAGAAAAAATGTGAAAATATTTACAAAAGATCAAACCGAATTATTTTTTTTATTAAAATGTAAATTAGAAAGTCATGTAACTCGAAGGATAGCAACCGATGGAACAGAAAGATGCTCGATTAGCATGTTGGTACTGGTTAGAGCAAAAAATACAGGAAGTCGATGTATGCATTTGCCTGAGGCCCGTGCTTTGTGTTATTTTTTGAGGATGGCCTTTGTTGTGCAGTGAAATTATGATGGCTGTATTGATGATGATGATGATGGCGATTGAAAGTCGTTCTAAAATTTTTAACACGCACTACTATAAATTTTATTTTCAAATTCAATTTTACAAAAGCTCCTTCTTTTAATTAATACGATTCAGAGAATGAAGCTTTTAGAGATATTTATACGAGGTTCATGAATCTGTATTTTGATTTTATCATACCTTAGGTTTTTCTTCTCTTCTTCTTTATCAAGTTCGCCGATTCAACTGCTGGATATGTCTCTCCGATTGTAGAAAGAACTTGCTCAAGCGCCAAATTCGGCAGGTGGATTGGTAATACCGGTAATACTTACCGGATAAAATACATAAAACACTATATAGGAATTAAGGTGATAAATAGATTGTCTTACGCTTACAGTTTTTTTTTCTGATAAATTTTCAGACAAAGATTTTTCTTCCGATAACTTTTCTGCTTAATGGAAATGACTTTCAGTTGCAAATGCCATGGGTAAGGCCACTTCATGGTATCCGATAAAGAATGGTATAATACGAGTCTGTTGTAAAATATATAGATACCTATAAAAACGACAGGAACAACGTCGAAGGAGACATCGGTAACTGCCATCGCCAATTCGCCTTCAATCAAATTGGCTTTTCAATCTTGTCTCCCAAATTGTTGTAGATGTAAGCATATACTTTTATTCATTGTTGTTCCCTATATATTGATTAATTGGTGGAAATAAATAAAAAATTAAATAAAAAAATAACTACGCCAAATCATTAGTAATGTAGAAGAGACCGGTGTCTTGATGTGAACTGTAGTAAGCCGATAAAAAATAAAGTTTTAATTTTATTGCTAAATACTAAATTAAACAGACGCTTAAAATATACATACATACATATAATCACGCCTCTTTCCCGTAGGGGTAGGCAGAGACCAGTTCTTTCCACTTGCTACGATCCTTACATACTTGTTTTGCTTCGTCCACTTTCATTATTCCCTTCATACATGCTCTACGGTTTAGGGTACTCTTAAAATATACGAGTGGAAAATATCAAAGTGCTAAACTAAAACATTAAGAAGTATTTCGCCTTTCAAAATGGAGTTTATTGTCCAATCGTAGCTTAAACTTTTATTAATTATCTTTAATGTCAGCATCTGTATAACTTAATTAATTGGCGTTTTACTTTGAGATTTAGCACAGTACATTTTACTACGTGATATAGATGGGTATCACTCTCTTAACTTTTTACATCAAGTGGACTATACGTTCGTTTCTTAATTCATTTTTATAAAAATAACTAGTACGGGTGACAAACAAACATACAGTCCACCTGATGGAAAGTGAATGTTCTGGCCCCAGCCCATAGACTTATACGTCTATTCTTAAGAATAAAAATGCAAATCACGGATTGCCGCGTTCCCATAAAAGGAGTCTCGGGTTCTCATCGCTCACCATACAAAACAGAAACACATTTTGTGGAAGAGCGGTTCCTGAAAGGTTGAGCTGGATCATGTTGCCGCCTATCTCTAACACGTCGACCTTAATATAATACCACAGTCTATCAAAAGTCCACTGTTTAATATAGGGATATTTGCCATAGTTGACGCACTGGGTAAGCGGGTTGGTAACCACATTTTCTTTATTATATTTTTTAAGTTGTAACCTGGAGATTCTGCTGCCCTTTTCTCCTTCCATTCCATCCTTTTGTGGCTTGTTATCCAACTGTCGCCTAATGTGACAACCAAGAGACGATTTGATTTGAGGTAGTGGATATTCTTACACCGCGATTATACAGTAAAATACGAAACCTTTAGAAAATTAATAATTTTTGTACACATTCACTTTCATATTTCATTACTAGATGTTCCTAGCGACTTCGCCCGCATGGATTTTACTACAATTTCATGGGTTTTAATTTTATTGAGTGGAACTACAATTCTTTTTCTAAAATAAAAGTATGGTAAGTTCATCAGCTTTCTGTCAGTGAAAATACCGTCAAATCCGTCTAGCCGTTTCGGAGATTAGCCGGAACAATCAGACAGACAGACAGACAAAAATTTTAAAAATTGTGTTTTTGTTATTAGTACCGTATATAGTTTCATATGCCTTTAGTAAAAAGCTGTTATTTTAATATTACAAAGAGACACTTCAATTTTATTTATTTACATAGATGTAGAAATTATCAAAAGCGTTGGCTTATACGGGTTCACGACAATAATGATAATATTAAACGAATGCAATGATTTCTTATATGAAAGGCATCTGAAAGACAACTGATGATCTTCGGCGTTTTAAGTGTTATTCTTTATTGATATGGGATATATAAGATTATATCTTACATCAATGTCCTTGTTCTTTTTATTAAAGGTCGGTGTGTAAAGCTGGTACTTCAATGCTGCTCGTGTTAGGAAGCCGAAGCTTGCTCAGCGACATATGGATAGGGCTATTCTCGAAGTTTCTCTGCGTGATAGACTTTGCTATAAAGATACCGCATCGGGTAACTGACATAACCCAAGGGAACATTAAGCTGAAGTGGTAATACCCGGTCATATGGCCTAAAGAATCGATCGGTGCGAAAGAAAGTTTCTTGAGTAGCGGCGCCGTACCGGTAAGCAAAGTGTAGAGTGGTCCACTAGATGGATAAACGACCTAAGAGATGAAGAAAGTGGATACAGGTGGTGCAAGAAGGTGATTTGTGGCATTCCTTGGGGAAGCAGCATCAGGAAGCAGTGGACTTGTGATGGGTTGCGATGATGATGAACAAAGGTCAGAAATAAATTTAAATTAAACGCGATACAATACGTAAAATGAGTTTTATTCAAAATATTGTTTTATCATAGATCCGCAATGATACACAAGGATTTTAGATTCACGTTTTTTTTTATAGAATAAGGGTAACAAACGAGCACATAGTCCACCTGATGGTAAGTGGTTGCTGTGACCCATAGACATCCACATTTATTCTCAATAAAGAATCAAAATGCAGATGTGTGGTTACCCGTGAGGACTAAGATGGAATGCCTCTTTTCCAGTAAAATGGGTCTCCGGTTCTCTACACTCATCATAAGAAACACAGCAGTGTCAAGCTGCCATTTTAATCTGCTATTCTTTGAGAGCGTAGTCCTTCCCCGGTCGAGCCGACCCATTCATGCTACAACTATATTACTAATATAGCTGCAGCATATCTCTACCACGTACAAATACAAATGCTTACCGCCTCATACAAATTAGCGATTTAATAAATATAATAGTAGTACTTAGTGCAATTATCGCATCAAATAAATATAAGACATCAAGTTCTTTTTTTTTATAGGATAAGGGTGACAAACGAGCACACAGTCCACCTGATGGTAAGTGGCTGCTGCGGCCCATAGACATCTACATCTATCCTCGCTTGCGAATCAAAATGCAGATGCGTTGCCACCCGTGAAGACTAAGATGGAATGCCTCATTTCCAGTAAAAAGGGCCTCCGGCCACCTGCACTCACCAAGCGAAACGCAGAGGTAAACCTCTACTTCACGCTGGTATTCTGTAAGGTCGTGGTACCACCCCGGTTCGAGCCAGCCCATCCGTGCTACAGCAAAAGCTGCCATTGCCTCTACCACTGTTAAAATAACTTCTGCTCATATCTGGTTCATATCGCTTCTGCTCATTTCTGGTTCATATCGCTTCTGCTCATTTCTGTTTCATATCGAAGAAAGAAAGAATGACTATTGGTACAAAGTCTTCAAATTTAAAATATGTCTACTCTTACTTCTAAACAAAGAGACTTACTAACTAAAATTTAATTAAAAATTTTAACCGTACCTATAAACAGATAACATTCATAATTATGTTATTTAACATACCTCGCCACTTGTCTTTTTTATCTAGGCTAGTAAAAACCTAGACACTGAAGTACCAAAAAATACTTTTAATAAAAAGTAAAAGCTGACTTCAAATAACTAATACCTTAAAATTGAAAATTTTGTACAACCGACTTCAATAAAAATTATTAGGCATAACTCAAAAACTATTGTTCAGACCTTCATAAAATTTATATGAGACCACATGAGAAGCAACAGCTTTCAAAAATCATCGAAATCGGCTTACCCACAAAATATTTATAAGGTAACACACATAAAAAAGAACATGTAGTCAAATTGAGTACCTCCTCCTTTTTGAAGTCAGTAGAAAACAATAAAATAATTTCACAATCTAAAGTCCGTGCTAAGATATAGTGTATATATGTAATATGTAATATGTAAAGCCCCGACTTTAGAATGTGAAATCAATTTATTTTTTTTAGCTCTTTGAAGTTGGCTTTTACTTTTAACTATAAGTTATTAGATGGTATCGTTAGCTCCTAAGTATAAGGATCTAATATTTTAGGTATTTTCAGTTTTGACGGTATTGATTGTAAAACATGTTTATCAGACTATGTCGAAAAAACCTAAAATTCATAAATGCTTTTGCCAATAATCTAAAGTATACTGGTTCAAGTTGTGTTATTAAAAAATTCAATACGACGTACTCTAAGCTAACTACTCGCGTTCAGTATACGCGGGACTCGGGTGGGGTACTTTGAGCGACATCTGCAAATTGGACCAGTATACAGCGTTCGCGTGGCGCGTGAGTATGTCAATTTAGGTGTATATTTTTGCAATCAATATATTAGATTTGATTTATAAAGTCACTATATTTTAATTTAAATAAGCATAGAGGGAACACTACAAAATGCTAGAGCAAAACTTATGCTTAATTAGTAGTGACTCAAATTATATTAGGTATTCACGAAAATTTTGAAAAAGTCGAAAGAAGTCAGTCAGTTTTTCATTACATTAGCTTATATTAATTATAATTATGACATTAAATAATCAAAATATTTTTAGATTATAAATTATTAAAGATGAACTGTCAATTATCGAGAACTTTGACCTAGAATTTAGTGAACGTATTTTAGAAATTTTGCCATCCAAAGCCTATTTCCCATATTTCCTGATAGTATTATTGATCAGTCTATTCACCATGTATAATAGAAAATTCAAAAGAATCCTCATTTATCGAGATAGCTTACGGATTTAAGACCAGAAATTTATTTTTCTAGTGCAAAAAGTTACATAAATGTTAGTTTAACTGTACCTGATAATCATACCAGCGATTGGTTTTATATAGAAGATACTGATTCTGCAGAAAGTACTCCTAATCAGCCAAGCAATCGACGGAAGCGAAGTTCAAATATTAAAAAGGACAAGGGATGCTTAAGGAAGTAATTTAAGCAAGAATTGATGGAGAGCCAGAGAAAATACAAAATGAATAGAGGTATGGAGTACAACAGTAGTAAATGAAAAATTCATTCGGCCCTGGTCCTAAAAGCTGCCGTCAAAAATGTTATGATAGGATATCAGAAGAATATCAGAAGAGAATGGCAAAATTTCTAGAATACGTTCAATAAAAAAATTCTACGTCAAAGTTCTCGATAATCGACAGTTGATCTTTAATAATTTATAATTCATAATCTAAAAATATTAACAGCTTATGCTGTCGCACGGATGGGCCGGCTCGAACCGGGTTGGTACCACGACCTCACAGAATACCGGCGTGAAGTAGCTCTGCTTCTGCGTTTCGTCTGGAGAGTGCAGGTGGCCGGAGGCCCAATCCCCCCCCCCCCCCCCCCGCCTACAGAATACACGGGGCAGCCTGAGCAAAATTCCGCTCAAAAACATAACTGCTCGGGGCAAACTGAGCAACAATATAAAGGCGACCCCTGCCACGCAATCCGTGAATTTCTGCAACATCAGGGGTCTTTACACGAACCTAAACGCCGTCCACTACCATCTCGAGACGGAGAAGTTTGCGCGTATGTCAGAGAGGACATCTGTTCTCGACGCCTCGGCAGTCTTGAATGTTCGGAACTGTCCATCCTTTAGCTACGCTTAGACAGCGACGACCATCCGCGCGTCTACGGGTGCCTCTATAGGTCCCATAGCGGTACTGCCGAAACAGACCGACTCATCGACCAAGTCGAAATGGCTACAGATTCCTTGCTACAACAGGTCCTATCCGCAGACATTGTGATCCTTGGCGATTTCAACGCCCACCATTCCGAATGGCTCGGTTCACGTTTAACCGATTATGCGGGGGATCTGTTTATGACTTTGCCTTGGCATATGGTCTGACACAACTGGTTACTTCGCCTACGCAGATTCCAGATGTGGAGGATCATACACCTTCCCTGTTGGGCCTTCTGCTGACCTCTCATCCGGACGGATATCAGGTTTCCGTCGATGTCCCTCTCGGCTCTTCGGACCATTGTCTGATCCGGAGTGTGGTGCCACTCATGCTCCCCTCACGGTTGCGTTCTGCAGGTTGCCACCGTGTTTGGCATTACAGGTCGGCGGATTGGGACGGGATGTACCGCGATCAAACAAATATAGTAAAATCTGTTCGAATTTATAATAAAATACCAAATGAAATCAAATCGAATAATAATAATTTATTTAAAAAAAAATTATTGACTTATCTCAATGAAAATCAATTCTATGACATCAGAGACCTATTTGTTAAATGTAAATGATATATATATTTTTTTAATGAATTGATAATCTTTTTTTTTATAGGATAAGGGTGACAAACGAGCACACAGTCCACCTGATGGTAAGTGGTTGCTGCGGCCCATAGACATCTACATCTATCCTCGTTTGCGAATCAAAATGCAGATGCGTTGTCACCCGTGAGGACTAAGATGGAATGCCTCATTTCCAGTAAAAAGGGCCTCCGGCCACCTGCACTCATCAAACGAAACGCAGAGGTAAACCTCTACTTCACGATGGTATTCTGTGAGGTCGTGGTACCATCCCGGTTCGAGCCGGCCCATCCGTGCGACAGCAAAAGCTGCCGCGTGGCTCTACCACTGTTAAAAAATCTTTGTTTATTTATGATTTTATATTTTTTAGTCTAATTGTTTTGTATTATGATTAAAAAATTTCATTTGTATATGTGCTATTTATGTAAATTTGCATGCTATCACAATCACATAGCAAAACATGTTGTGCTTGAAGAATTGCACCATCCTTATCTGTCCATGTTTTATGCAAATATATGAAATAAATAAATAAATAAATAAATAAATAAATGCGGTCTTTCTTTGCATCCTACCCGTGGGGGCGGGTTTGCTTCTCTCCGGATGATCCCAGCGCTGTTGCTGACTCTGTCACTGATGTGGTGCTACAGGGAATGGAACTATTTATTCCATCATCTGTGGTACCCATCGGAGGCAGATCTCAGCCTTGGTTTGGTCGCTCCTGTAAGACTGCATTACGCAGTAAGCAGGAGTGTTATCAAGCTTGGGCTGCGGCTTCGGCGACTCAGGATGTAAACACCAGCACACTTAAAAAGAAGTATAAATTCGCCTCGGTCCTTCAGAAGAGTTATTGCCAAGGCAAAGTTAGAACACATAGGCAGAATTAGCGAGAAACTAGTTCGCCTTCCTTCGGGAACCCGTGCATTCTGGTCTCTCGCCAAGGTTGTCCAAGGGAATTTCTGTAAGCCATCACTACCATCTCTGCACAGGGAGGACGACTCACTGGCCCATGCCGCAAAAGACAAAGCCGACCTTTTAGGCTCCCTTTTTGAGTCCAACTCGACTCTTGATGACGGGGGGAAAACACCGCCGACCATCCCGCGGTGTAAGTGCTCCATGCCGGATGTTCTGTGCTCACAGCGCTCGGTTCGCAAAGCACTGCTCTCCCTGGACATCCAGAAGTCGAGTGGGCCTGACGGAATCCCCCCAATTGTGCTGAGGACGTGTGCTCCGGAGTTGGCACCGGTTCTAACGCGTCTTTTCCGGTACTCCTACTCCCAAGGCGTAGTCCCGAATTCATGGAAGACAGCTTTTGTCCACCCGATCCCTAAAAAAGGCGACCGTTCAGACCCGTCCAACTATAGGCCTATCGCCATCACCTCCTTGTTCTCCAAAATAATGGAATCCATTATTAACTGCCAGCTCATGCGGTACCTTGAGGATCACCAGCTGAATAGTGAACGCCAATACGGTTTTCGTCGGAGTCGATCAGCTGGTGATCTTCTGGTCTACTTGACCCATAGATGGGCGGAGGTAGTAGATTCCAAGGGGGAGGCGTTGGCCGGTAGTTTGGACATTGCGAAGGCCTTTGATCAGGTTTGGCACAAAGCGCTTCTTTCGAAGCTCCCTTCCTATGGGCTTCCCGAGAAATTGTACAATGGGATCACCAGCTTCCTTGCAGATGAAGAGAAGCATCAAGGTCTTTGTAGATGGTGCATGCTCTGACTACAAGCCTATTAACGCTGGTGTTCCACAAGGCTGTGTGCTATCACCAACCTGTTTCGTTTGCATATCAATGATATGTTGCTAACTGGTAACATTCATTGCTTTGCGTATGACAGCACTGGTGATGCTCTATACACCGGCCGTGCCAATATTTCTCGGGAAAACGTCGCCGACTACCGGAACAAACTTGTGTCTGAAGTCGTCTTTGCTAAACAAAGTCTCGGATTGGGGGCGACTAAATCTAGTCCAGTTTAATCCTCAGAAGACACAAGTTTGCGCGTTTAGCGCTAAAAAGAACCCCTTTGTCGTATCTCCTCAGTTTCAAGGCACTCCCCTTCTTGCCTCAGCCAGTATCGGAATCCTCGGAGTCGACATATCGAGTAACGTGCAGTTTCGTGGTCACTTGGAAGAGAAGGCCAAATTGGCTTCTAAAAAGCTTGGCGTGCTCAGCAGAGCGGGACAGTATTTCATGCTGGCACACCGCCTGCAACTTTACAAGGCGCAGGTTCGGCCTCATATGCAATACTGTTCCCATCTCTGGTTAGGGGCTCCCCAGTGCCAGCTCCTTCCACTTGACCGCATCCAGCGCAGAGCGGCTCGAGTCGTTGACAACCGAGTCCTTTCCGATCGGCTCGATTCATTGGCACTGCGAAGACATGTTGCATCCCTTTGCATTTTCTTTCGCATGTACCACGGGGAGTACTCTGAGGAATTGTTCGGATTAATCCCAGCCGCCAAATTGTACGAACGCACATCACGGCATTACTCCCGATACCATTCACACCATCTGGATGATTGGCGGTCCACCACTGTGCGTTTAAGAAGATGTTTTCTTCCTCGCACGACTCCCTTGTGGAATTGATTACCATCGGCGATTTTTCGGAGAGATACGACTTAGGGACCTTCAAGAAAAGAGCCTACTCCTTTTTAAAACGCTGGCAACGCATCTGCAATTCCCCTGGTTCCCCTGGTGTTGCGGTTGTTCATGGGCGGCGGTAGTCACTTACCATCAGGTGAGCCGCATGCTCGTCCCCTCTCCTATAAAAAAAAAGAGAACCGAAAAATAATTTTTGAAACGTTTTGCAGGATTGGCAATTATTCACGACAATGGGACTTTATAACTAAATACGTTATGAAAATACCAAAAGTGCGTTTAACTATTTCTGAAAATTTGAAGCGGCTTTATACTATTTAATAATATTTACCATGGTTGGAATTAAATGATAATGCAGAGATAACAAGGATATCTGTTTGTGAAACAATGTTTCTTAGAACCCTCTCGATAAGTTTCAACTTTGTTTATACTGCTCTAGAAAAATTTGATCGTGGAGAAGTGTTTGTTGTGTTTGAACCCGATCACCATCCAAAAACTATAACATTGAATATAGTACATAGTGCGATTGATCATGTCGAAGCTCTCGCACCTTTTGAAGCTCATTACACTAGCAAAGATTCGAAATGTAAGTATTTGGATGGCTCATTGTCATTTCCCAAGATGTATAAGCATTATGAGTAGTGGTTTGATTCAAATGTTTATTCTGGTAAAATGTCTACTACGTCTAATCAAATATCGGAGGCGTGATGTTCGGATATAGCTGTGCATTCAACAACCAACACACTAGAGCAGCGTATGAACCTTTCAAGAATATGATGAGCCCTGTGACAAGCAGTGTGACATATACGAGTATAGGCTGTAACTTTGTACGAAATCAATGCATTAAGAATTCTGTTCTATTTCTTTTCCGTCCATTATTAGCATCATGGTATCTATAACTATTATGTATGTTTTACAAAGAGTAGCAATAATTTTAATAAGATTAACCGCATTGAATTAGATAGTGAAGTAACAAATATACAAACACCACACAATTTAACATATTGTTAAGGGTATACAGGATTACGCTCTCACAGAATACCAGCGTAAAATAGCAGCTTAATGCTGGTGTTCTTCCTATGGTGAGTCTAGAGAACCGGAGACCCTTTTTAATGGAAAAGAGGCATTCGATGTTAGTCGCAAACGAGGATAGATGTAAATGTATATGGGTCACAGCAACCAGTTACCATTAGGTGGACTGTGTGCTTGCATGTCACTCTAATCCTATAAAAGAGTGAAATTTTGATGTTTTTAATTTCAGAAGCCTCGCAAATCGTCTTTGGTAAGAATCGGTGTCTTTTTGGGATGATTTGTGATTTATCAAATCTGATGTAATAACGGCGACAATATTGAACATGTTCACAGTCTGCAAACTTTCCGGAGCGTTGGTGCTATACGTCAGCTATATGTCCTATACGAGGGCTTTAGTTTCATAAATAATACATCATTATAAAATAATAATGTTAATAGTAACAATTATTTTATATGTAGTAGCTTTAGGTTATATATATATATATATATATATATATATATATATATATATATATATATATATATATATATATAATACAGATTTGTTTTAAAATCCCTTTTAAAGCATGCTCTCTAGTAGGAGTGCAACCCCGTAAAAGCAATTTTGAAATTTAGTCCGTAATTTAGCAGTATGAAATACTGGCGTTGCGAGTAAATAGAACTGCGATCGATTTTCCGCTTTATCTTGAGGGAGGCGGTGAGGGTGGTGGGAGTAGTATCAACAGGTGCCATATTAAATAACCCTTCAGTCTCTAGCATAACAGAAATTTTCCTTTGCTTCATCTTTATTGAATACTAGCTGAACCGAGCGGCTTCGATTTAAATTTTTTCAGTTTTATTTCCATAATAATATTCTATGTCTAATAGATATATTAGTTTATTTATATAAAACCGTTTAGTTAGAGCACGCTTGTATAGCAGCCAATCAGTATATCTTTCTCCAACTCGATTTTTACAAATATATTGATGTCGTACCGAAAACAAATTTTGATCACAGTAAAACATACCGCAGCCCATAGACACTTGCAACAAACTTTCACCAGATAAGGATAAAAATGCGTAGTCACCTTTGGGGACTAAGATAGAATGCGTCACAACCTGTAAAATACAGACTAAATACAATTTGGGCCGAACACAGCAGTGATCGAACTACTACTTGACGGCCGAAATTGGTATTAGGGTGGTGCTTACTAAATATTTAACCCAGCCTGTTTAAATAAGAGATGCACTTAAATAGTAAAATAATTTTAAAATAAGAGTACACTTTAAGTAGCACACTGTCTATCTGTATCAAAGACGATGCCAGAGATCATGATAATATTCTGACATTTCTGTTTCGCATAATATTGAATGCTTTGTAAATGTACTATCTAGTGTCATGCAGATACGTTGAATTGAAGCTGTCTCGATTCTAATATCACGTTACAAAGTACGTTTAAATTTATGAAAAATAATGTA
Organism: Parnassius mnemosyne; assembly: GCA_963668995.1. Classification (NCBI taxonomy): domain Eukaryota; kingdom Metazoa; phylum Arthropoda; class Insecta; order Lepidoptera; family Papilionidae; genus Parnassius; species Parnassius mnemosyne. The sequence continues at coordinate 13,724,490 of CAVLGL010000115.1, forward strand.
TAAATATCGTTTTTGTTATTTCAAAAAAGAGATTTGTTATTTAAAGGAATTATGTATGGGTAAGATTCAAAAAGAAGGGTTTCATAGTCAAGCAGCCTTTAAATATATTTTTGGAACGTACTTCCTTATCGCATGGTACGATGGGTTTTAGGCTAAAAAAATTGTAAGATTTTTCCGAACGACCCCCTTTATATAGTGCGAGCAAGATGGAATAATATCCATCTCTCTCGCACTTTTTCTTATCTTGCACTGAAAGAAATATTATTTTAAATGGCGCTTCATTTTAATACACGATAGTAATTTATTCACTTGTATTAGTTAATCAATAATATAATACATTTATCAATAATAAAATACTATGAAAGGAACTTTGTTCAAACCGACTGTTCCACGACACTCGTCATTCATCATCATTACAGCTCTTTACAAGTCCACTGCTGAACATAGGCCTCCTAAAAGAAATGTCACAAAGCACTGTCCTGAGCCACCAGCATCCATCGACTTTCTGCATGGCTTACCAGGTCGTCACTCCATCTAGTGGGGGGACGCCCTACACTTCGCCTACCGGTACGAGGCTGCCACTCGAGAACCTTGTTTCCTCACCGGTTGTCGGTTCTTCGAGCTATACGGCCGGCCCATTGCCACTTAAGCTTACCAATCCGTTTAGCTATGTCGGTCACTCTAGTTCTAATGCGGATATCCTCATTTCTAAGTTTATCACGCCCAGAAACCCCAAGCACAGCCCTCTCCATAGCTCGCTAAACGACCTTGAGCGTCCTCATACTACATTGTTGGGGGCACCCCAACAACTACCTGCATAGGTATGATATGGACATTAAACATAATCTTTGTTTTGTCCATGTTCATCTTAAGAAATATCCGTTGGAAGACACTATTGAGGTCATTGAGCATAGTGCTTAGGCCCTCCAGCGATTCTGTCATAAGGACTATATCGTCGGCAAATCGAAGGTGAGTGATGTACTCGCCATTTATATTGATACCGTATCCTTTCCAGTCTAGTAGCTTGAAAATGTTTTCCAACGCAGCGGTGAAGAGTTTCGGGGATATAACGTCACACTGTCTTACACCTCTCTGCAGTTGGATAGGTTTCGTACTCTGATTCTGTACTCGGATAGCCACCGTAGCCGTACTGTACAAACACTTCAGCACTTCGATATACCAACAGTCAACGTGGCACCGCTGAAGGGACGGTGACAACGCCCATATTTCGACGGAATCAAAGACTTGCTCATAGTTTACATACGCAAGGCAAAGTGGAAGATTGTACTCTTCGGTCTGCTGTACAATTTGCCAAAGGGTATGTCTGTGGTCTATGGTACTAAAGCCTTTTCGGAAACCGGCTTGTTCGGGAGGCTGGAAGTCGTCAAGTATGCGTACGATAAGACTTGCTCTTGGATCGTTACTCACACTTGCGTGCGGCTCCAATTATGATGTGCAGCTGCCTATAGAACCTCTCAATCTCACTAAAAATCTCAAATGTCCGAAAACGATGCTACCACACTCAGTCTTCATCTTTGACAGTTGGCTCTTTCTGGCAGATAGATCTCTGGCCAAGACTTTGGAGTCTTGGTTCAATACAAGCTGTATTGAAGTTGCCTAAGTCCTGCCACATGCATTTGGAGATCTATCTGTTCAGGTGCCTGTACGACGCAAATCTGCTGAAGACTGCAGCTTCAGTTCCCATCTAACAGCCATGAGATAATAGATGCTAGTAATTCATTTATTTTTATTTGTTAATCAATAATATAATACGTGTATCAATAATAATATACTATGAAAGGAACTTCGTTCCTACCGAATGGTCCACGACACTCACGTATGTTTGGTTTTAATTAATTTTGAGCAAATATTAAGTTTTTATTTTAATTTATTTATTCTTTCTTGCCACACTAAAAGAAGGTTACAACAAGTATGAAGTGTACATTTGTGTGTAGATCGATGTTAATAGAATCTAAAAGTAGAGCTGAGACACGGCTTAGACTGAAACACCGCGTTGTTCATGCCTTGATATTAGAAAAGTTAATTAAAATTATATTGCAAGAAACAAAAGTAAATTTTAATGTTTTGACATAGCATTCTATTTAGGTGGGCGCATAAAAGCGTACATATAATCATACTTTTCTATCGTGTATTTCTAACAGAAAATTTAGCATTAAGAACAAACAATATAACATATTCACGGTGATTCAACTATACACAACGTTACATTTGTGTTCAGATTCCTTGAAAAATATGCCAGCAACTCGTAACTCGCGCAAGCGGAAAATGTAGTTATCACCTCGTTCTTTGCATGCTTTCAAATACTCATGCATTTTCAAATTTTCAATTTATGTTTTAGGAATTTGGTTCTTCAGTACCAAGTCGTAAGTCTTGTGTTTGAATATCAGCTGCAGTTGGTTTCTGGGTATCTTTATTGGTGACTGGCTAAATATGAATTGTAAATTATCTACTGAATATGAAAAGTGGACAAAGTATGTGGCTACAATGTCGTGAATTCTCTGTACGAGCCTGGAACCTGGCCAGAGTCAATATTTGTGCAAAATCACAGATTGTTTTATTAGCTTGTGCGCGGAATAGTTCTGGAGTAAATATGATGTAAGCTCGTAGACTTGGGATAGTTTTCGGTCTTGGTAAGACTTGAGGAGATATTTCTTATAGTGTTAACAGAAGATCGAATTTGGTCCGGTCCACCTAAGAGCTTCTGTGCTTAAGCACACAATTGTACACTATAATTCTGTCCTGTGCTAGATAGGTAGTCTCCATTGGGACTGGCTGCCGTGGCCGAAATTCGTTCTGGATTATAATTATAGTCCGTATTTTTATATAAGTTCGACTTCGACCTAGAGATCAATCAATGATGAAAATTTGACTCGGCAGCGTTTAACAGATAACTACACAACGTCTCGTCCGGCATTTTATAAATATTTAAACGTAAATGTACAATCATTTAGTGACTCGTAATGCTTTACTGGTGGCAGTGTGTAGAAGTTAGCTAGTCAGTGATTCTACAGAGACGACGCCGTGACGCTGCTCTTTAGCTACGTATTCTTATTATATTATAACGTCTTCGTTACGTTATCTTCGTTATGTAGTTTTTATACACAGTTTTAGTTATGCGATATTGTAGCCAAAAAAATAAGAAACACAACACCATAGGAAAAAGACCAGCATTAAGCTGCTATTTTACGCTGGTATTCTGTGAGAGCGTGATCCTTCCCCGGTCGAGTCGATCCATTCGTGCTACAACTATACAATTAATACAGCTGCAGCATGGCTCTACCACGTCAAAAATTATGTCTTATATTCATACAATAGAAAAGATAACTGGATGCTACCATCTCCTTCGAAACCCTTTAAAAATTAAATCCAAACCCAATCATACCAATGCAGGACTTCAAGATACTTTAAGCTCGTTCAACGTAGATCGAACCAAAAATTAATATTCTAAGGCTAAAGGTAGCCCGGGATAATTAAGATATTATGATGTAGGACCTCAGCCACTTGCGAGGTATGTCAACAAAAGTAGCGGAAACCAGCCGAGCTTCAGGTGATCCGATGGTGGAACGGAGAGGGAGAAATTAATTGCTGCGCGCACTCTCCGAAATGTATCCTGTAAAACACCGGCTATAGATACTTTGCGGATGTGCTCGAGACTGGCAGGATTAGTTTTAATCATATCTGGCACCAATAAGCATCTTAGCACTCCTCTCTATTGAGTCCAAAGCTACTAGGTGGCATTTTCATTTATTAGATAAATCACGCACGCAAGCTAAATTAAACATTTTCGCTAAGCGCGAGTGTCTGGCTTTGCATCCTTTCTGCTAACAACAGAGAGTAAAAAATACAGTACGTATATAGTACCTTTTGAATATTCATTTCATTTACAAATGTTCTACTTTAATATATTGTCGTATATTTTTACCGTCCCTAAAATAATGGATACTAAATTTAAGAGTAGAAAAAGCTCTAAATCTGACGTATAATTTTATTTATATACTGGGCGTGAAAACATTGACACGGAGTCATAAATTAATATTCGTTAATAATTTAAGTAAATTATTTGCTGGCTTATTTCATTTTTATGTTTCAAAATTGTTAAAGAATGTACTTTCAATAATAAACATGCAAATATACATATCAATTGCACTAAATCTTATCATCATCATTATCATTATTATAGCCTGCCACAGAATTAGTGAAATTAGAATGCTACAAAGCACGGTCCTGAGCCACCTGCATGTCTTACCAGGTCATCACTCCATCTAGTGGGGGAACGCCCTATACACTTCGTCCGCCGGTACGAGACCGCCACTCGAGAAACTTTTTTACTCCATCGGTTGTCGGTTCTTCAAGCTATATGGCCGGCCCATTGCCACTTCAGTTTACTAATACGTTGGGCTATGTCGGTCACTCTGTTTCTCCTGGGGATCCTCATATCTTAGTTTATTACACAGAGAAACCTCGAGCATAGCCGTCTCCATAGCTCGCGCGATTTTGAGCTTCCTTATCCGGCCAGCAGTGAAGGACAACGTCTCATAGGTTCCACCCCTCGGTCGAAGTTGGACTTAGCTAGTTGGACTATTTGTCCCAGCTAAACATACTCGTCAACAACTTCGAGCTTAGTGCTCCCAACAACTACCTTGGCATAGGTGTGATATAGGCGTTATACATGATCTTTGTTTTATCCATGTTCATCTTAATATCAAAATATCCGTTGGAAGGCACTACTGACGTCATTGAGCATAGAGCTTAGGTCCTCCAGCGATTTTTCCATAAGGACTATATCGTCGGCAAATCGGCAGTCTGTAGTTCTTCAAGAGAGCGTTGACACCTTTCTTGAAGAATAAGACCACCGCTCTTCTACTTCACGCCCCGGAGTAGTCCCACCATGAAGGACGAAATTAAAGAGCTTCTGAAGGACTTTAAGTACCGATTTTCCATCCGCTTTCAGAAGCTCCGCTCTAATTCCATCTTCGCCTGGCCGTTTTTAAGGTGGCGGAGAGCCATTCAAATCACGCTCAGACTGACTTCTGGGATATCATCGGAATATTAACGAATAAGGCTTGTTCTTGGATCGTTACTCACACTTGCACGTGACTCCAACGATGATGTGTACAGCTACCCATAGAACCTCTCAATCTCACTCAAAATCTCAGGTGTTCCGAAAATGATGCTGCCACACTCGGTTTTCATCTTTGACAGTTGGCTTTTTCTGGCACACAGATCTCTGGCAAAGACTCTGGACTCTTGGTTCCACTCGATTGCTTCTTCAATACAAGCCGTATTGAAGTTGCGTATGTCCTGTCACATGCATTTGGAGATATGTCTGTTCAGTTGCCTGTATGCTGTCAAATCTGTTCAAGACTGAAGCTTCGTTTCCCGTCCAAAAGCCATGAGATTGAGAGTGTTATCGGAGAATTTTTGTGTTCTTCTGCGGCGGGTCTTGCAGAACTTAGCTCCGACCGCATGGACAGTTTCCACGAGCTTGTCATTCATATTTTCCACTGCATTGCACTTTTCTAGGCACTGAAAACGGTTTCATAGCTCAAGCTGAAAGGTTTCGGGACTTTGGATTAGAGCACGAGGGGAACGGAGCGTTGACTTCACTAGACGAGATCTCTTCAACTTAACGTTTAGGTTCAGTGTGCCTCTCACCATTTGGTGATCGCTGCCGGTTTTCCTCTCGCGATCATTGAGACATTACTGGATAGTTGTCGTCTGGTCATCATAAGGAAGTCAATATCATTTTTTGTGGAACCGTCGGGGATCGACCAGATCCACTTCCTATGGGGTTGCATCTGGAATAAAAAGTTCATTATAAAGAGTCCCACTTTCTCCATGAAGTCGGCCAGCTGTTAGTCCCTTGGGTTCCGTTGCCCTATTCCAAATTTCCCTACCTTCAGCTCACAGTTCTCTCTTGTGCCTAGTTTTGCGTTGAAGTCTCCCATTAACACCGTATAGTGGGTTTTGGAGGAATGCATAGCTCTAGATATATCCTCATACATTTCCTCCATCGCCTCATCGGGATGTGCCGAGGTTGCGTAAACCTGTAAGATCTGCAGCGATTACCATTTGGTGATTCTGAGTATAAGGTACGCAACCCTCGTCGACACACTCTCAATCTTTAAAACGTTGTTAACGAGGGACTTGTGGACGATAAATCGGACACCTCCTTTAGACAGATGGTCACCCTCCCAGTGATAGAACAAGTTGTCGGATTCGAGGATTACCATCTTCCCCCTCTCTTCGGACCTCAGATAATCCTATAATATTCCAGTGCAACTTGTCTATCTCTTCTTCCAGCTCCAGGATCTTCTCGTCAGTCCTCAGGGTGAGTGCGTTTTATGTTGCTAGGTCGAGTCATCTTAGGTGGCAACCGAACCTCCACCGGAGATTTTTAGCACCCCCTGCCCCGCCGTTAACATGGCCGCCACCGTAGCCAGGAATAGCGGGGCCACCGGGGATTGGGAGCCGTCTCTTCGTAACTTTATTCATGAGGGGTATATTGCCATAGTCGACACGCTTGGTGAGCGGGTTGGCCACCGCAGTTTTTTTATTGTTGTTTTGTTGTTATCAGAAAGATGCTACGTATACCTAAGTATACTAAACAATAAACGAAAAACGTATGCAAGTGTATACAAAAATTCTATTTACGTAAACAGTTTTAGAAAAAATTGAAATTCACTACTACGTCGCTCGCCTAAGACGCACTAGCCCTGACTGCATATGTAACCTGAGATTGAGGGTATAGAGTGCACCTGCTGGCACGAACACTTGTGCACTGTTTGTTACTTTTGAGATCTGAGATATATTAATTCTCATAAGAATAACATTCACTTTCATGAGAATAGTTTAAGAAGAAATTGTTTTAATAACATAATTAAATGAATGAGACCATCAAACGGTATTTCGGTGTAGTAGTAGCGCATGAGTAAAAAAACCGCAGAGAGGCAAAGCTTCATACAACCGCGCTATGATAGGTACACTACTACAAGCTTGAGGCGTGTGTGTGTGAGCAGTGGCGGCTCGTCACGTACAGAGAGAAACTGCTTTAAACCGGCTCGGCCAGTGCTCAAACTCAGGCTGATGTCAAAAATAATAAGTGTCAATTTTTTTTAAAAATATAGTTTGTATCAAATTAAATATAAAAAAGTGTAAATATGGTTACTAATACCTACGTAGATTTAAATCTTATCGAGATTGCCGCAAGAAATACCGCTGATTTTGTAAATAAAATTGATAACTTGTTTGATTTATTAAACTCAAGTACACTGTGATCTCCTAATAAATATAAAAGAGCTTTTCGAGACGATAGTTATCAAATTGAGTTTTTCGAACAAACGCTAACATTTTTCAGACAAAAATTATTTATTATTATTAATAAGAAGTGATAGGCAGAAAGAGGCTACAAATAGCATGAATTTCATTCACGGATTTCAAGTGTCTATAAAATCTTTATTTAAAAACTTCATGAAGTATTTTTTTATTTTTTTTTAAAAAACGTTACCCCCACACTAGGATTTTCTCCTGTATCGTGGAGGCAGTTTACAAACATAAATTGCCCAAGGACAAACATCCAGACTCGGAACAATTATTTGCAGGCCATACAAATACTTGTTCCGTGCGGGATTCGAACCCGCGGCACCCAGCGCAGCAACTCATTGCTAAGCCACTGCGCTAAGGAGCCGTAAAAATTTTCATTCAATAAAATCAGAAGAAATTAAATGTATATTTACGAGACGCCTCAATTAAAATTGTCTCGAAAATTTATTTGGTATAGTCAGACAAGCGGGTGGTAAATGCCAGGAACCAACATGTCTACAAGTTAGTATTACCTTCTATAAGATGTTTATAACCAATATCTTAAGGAAACCTCAAAATAATAATTGTGAATACAGTTTTGATATGTTACATATGAAACCAGACGACTGCCGTATTTTTAATACAACATCACCGCAACCTGACTTAGTTACTGCCCCTATACTAACAATAGAAACAAATGATTATCGATTTGATTTACCAGAAAAAAAAATGGTTTAGTCTATGTATCGGGACATTTAAAAAATGTTGTCTCGAACACCACAAATGTGAGAAAATAAAATTGTACTATAAATATTAGAAAATATTTTTTTTTCAGCCATTAAAAGGATTTTAATGAAAATAGTGTTCAATCGGGTTTTTTAATAATACCCCTTGATAATTTTATCGCGTTTTTTGCATTCGTCATTAAATTGCTTGAGCAAATATTTCCCGAATATTTTGACTTCGAAAGAAACATTCTAAATATTAAAACGTGTGCATGATTGTATATTTTTTATGCATTATAAATGCTTTCCAATTCATTATTTAAAAAAAAACTTTACATTAGATTTAGAATCTACCATTTAATTAAAAGCCACAACAAATTATAAAATAAAATTATAAAAGTAAAATATTTAGAATACGTAGTTTATAAAAAAAAAATATTATATCTTAAGTATCTATTAAAAAAGCTGATAAACGATTTGTTTATTTAATTTTATCCTACCTATTTTGGTAACAATTTTGACAGCTCCTTAGAAGCTTTGCGTCTGTAGTCTGTACAGTTTTTTTACTCATATGGTAGTAGTGAAAAACTATATAAGATTTTTAAATGAAAACCATAGCGGACAAAGCAGAAATCTTGGTAGAGATTCCTTATTATCTAGTCTATAACATGAGCTTAGGAGTTCTAGATGTATTTTTCAATAGCATACGATGCAATTGTCTTCCCTACTACTAGCAGAGACGGTATCGATTTTAGCGTACCAGTAAGATAAAGTTTTAAAGTGCTGAACAATGAAATTACCTGTTGAACCACTCGAAGTTTAGTTATGTTACTGAGCTCATCAAAGTCTAATTTAGTTTCTAAAAGTGAGATCCTTACAAAGAATAACAAAATAAACACTAAATCTAAGTTATGAAGGAAAAAACAATCTGGTGTCAATGTATTTTAAGAAATAAAAATTTTAATTAAATTTTTCAATTATAATAAATATAATTAAAAATTAAAAATTTTGTACGGCCGACTTCAATATTATTAAGAATAACTCAAATAACTCAAAAACTATTTGTCTGACCTTGATCAAATTCATATGGGACCACACGAGAAGTCTCAGCTTTCATATAAAAAAAGAATCATTGAAATCGGTCCATACAGTAAAAAGTTATGAGGTAACATACATAAAAAAAAAACATACGCTTCGAATTGAATACCGTCTCCTTTTTGGAAGTCGGCAGAAAATGAAATAATTAAAAATTAAAAATTTTGTACAGCCGACTTCAATATAAGTTATTAAGAATAACTCAAATAACTCAATAACTATTGGTCTGACCTTGATCAAATTCATATGGGACCACACGAGAACTATCAGCTTTCATATAAAAAAAGAATTATTGAAATCGGTCCACCCAGTAAAAAGTTATGAGGTAACACACATAAAAAAAAAATTGAGTACCGTCTCCTTTTTGGAAGTCAGCAGACAAAATATAGTCCGTAGACGTAGTCCGCAAATAAAACTGCGGGAATCGCAGAATTGTTGGATAAGAACGTATAACAGGCTATAATATTTTTAACCTTATAAACTTCTTTTGTTATGTAAACTAATTACCTCTGGTCACTGGAGTGCTGCTATTACACACCACAAAATTTCCCAAAAGAAAAAAAACAACGACTCCTAACACAGTCGTCATTTACATCACCTACAGGACGGAATAAGGTGATGGATTCTCTAAGACTGCTATCATAGTAGTTATAAAACATAATTGCAGATCTTTTTAAATACATCATAAAAAACATCTAACTTGAAATATTTATATGGTAATTGATTCTCCTTACTTACTTATATATACTTACTTATAGATACTTGTTGCCTACGATATCCCATTCCAATCTCGCATTTTTTATAGGAGAGGAGGCAAACGTGTATACGGCTCACCTGATGGTAAGTCACTGCCGCCGCCCATGAACAACTGTAACACCAGGGGATTTGCAGGTGCGTTGCCAGCCTTTTGGAAAGGAGTAAGCTCTTTTCTTGATGGTCGTATCGGTCCGGAAAATTCACCTGTGGTAAACTATTCCACAGCATGGTCGTACGAGGAAGAAAACTCCTAGTAAAATGTACATTGGTGGACCGCCAAGCATCCAGATGGTGCGGATGGTATCGGGACTTTTGCCACGATGTGCGTTCGTGAAATTTGGCGGCTGGTATTAATCAGAACAATTTCTCAGAGCATTCCCCGTGGTAGATGCGAAAGAAAATGCAAAGGGATGAAACTTCTCTTTGCAGCGTCAGTGAATCGAGCCGATTGGAGAGAAATTGGTCGTCAACGATACGAACCGCTCTGCCCTGAATGCGGCCAAGAGGAAGGAGCTGGCATTGGGGATGGCCCAGAGATGGGAACAGTATTCTATGTGAGGCCGAACCTGCACCTTATAAAGTTGCAGGCGATTGACTGGTTGAAATACTGCCCTGCTCTGCTGATTACGCCAAGATTTTTAGAGGCCAATTTAGCCTTCTCTTCCAGTAGTTCCAAGAGACCACGAAATTGCACAACAATTGATATGTCGACGCCGAGGATTCCGATACTGGCTGAGGCAACAAGGGGAGTGCCTGCAAACTGAGGAGCTACGAGGTCTTTTTAGCGGTAAACTCACAAACTTGTGTCTTCTGAGCATTAAAATGAATTAGATTTACTCGCCCCCAATCGGAAACTTTGTTCAGTAAATACTCGACTTCAGACACAAGTTTGTTTCGGTACTCGGCGACGTTTTTTCGAGAAATATTGGCATGGCCGGTGTATAGAGCGCATCATCAGTGCTGTCATCCATATGAATGATACTGGGTTGGAACATATCACTGTTATGCAGGAGAAACAGCGTTGATGACAGCTCGCAGCCTTGTGGAACACTAGTATTAATAGGCTTATAAACGGAGCATGCATCGTCTGCTGCGACCTTGATGCTTCGATCTGCAATAAAACTGGTGATCCAATTGCACAATTTCTCAGAAAGCCCATAGAAAGAAGCGCTTTGTGCCATACCCGACCGAAGGGCTTAGCCATGTCTAAACTAATGGCCAATTCCTCTCCCTTGGACTCTTTTGTCTACGCCCATGTATGAGTCAGGTAGACCAGAAGATCACGAGCTGATTGACCGCGACGAAAACCGCCTTGGCGGTCACTAATCAGCTAGTGATCCTCAAGGTACCGCATTAGCTGGCAGTTTATAATTGATTCCATTATTTTGTTGGAGAACAAGGAGGTGATGGCGATAGGCCTGTAGTTAGATAGGTCTGAGCGGTTGCCTTTTAAAGGGATTGGGTGGACGAAAGCTTACTTTCATCAATTTGGGACTACGCCTAGGGAGTAGGAGCACCGGAAAAGACGCATTAGAACCGCTGCCAACTCTGTATCACACGTCCTCAGCACAATTGAGGAGATTCCGTCAGGCACACTCGACTTGTGGATGCCCAGGGAGAGGATTACTTTGCGAACCGAGCGCTGTGTGAACCGTACATCTGGTATGGAGAATTCACACCGTGGGATGGTCAGCAGTGTGCTACCCCTGTTATCGTCATCGACTCGTCATCGAGTCGAGTTGAATGCAAAGAAAGAACCTAGCAGATCGGCTTTCTCCTTTGCGGCGTGGGTCAGTGAGTCATCCTCCCTATGAAGAGATGGAAGAGATGGCTAACAGAAGTTCCTTTGGACAGACTTGGTGAGACACCAGAATGCAAGTTTCTCACCAATTCTGCCGATGTGCTCTGACTTTGCCTTGGCAAGACTTTTTTGAAGGACCTGGAGGCGGAATTATAGCTCTTTTTAAGGGCGTTGGTATTTACATCCCGGGATTTTGATATGTAAGCCCAGTCCCGGTAGCGCTCCTGCTTATAGCGTGATGCTATTTTACAGGAGCGACCAAACCATGGCAGAGATCTGCCTCCGATGGGCACCACAGAAGAAGGAATAAGAAGTTCCATATCCTGAAATACCACATCAGCCACAGAATTAGAGACAAAGTTGGGATCGTTTGGCGGGAAGCAAAACCCCTTCCCAAGGGTAGGATGCAAAGAAAGACCGCATCCTATCCCAATCGGCTGACCTACAGTGCCAAAGGCGGCGGCAGCCTGCAGAACGCAACCGGGATGTTAGCGTGAATGGCACCACATTCCAGACTAGGCAATGGTCCGAGAAGCCACGAGTTGCATCAGCGGAGTCAGCAGAACGTCCAACAGGAAAGGTGCATGATCTTCCACATCTGGAATCCGCGTTACGGTTACTTCGCTCTAAGCCTTTTCCTTCCACCATTCTAAAGTGTTCTCTCTTTTCAAAAGTAAAATGTGAATTATTATTTCATAATATACTCGTATCTGGCTAAAATAATAATAAAAATTGTTAAAAAAGAATGAATAAAGATTAAATAAAAAAATGTGTGTACTTATGTACGCACGTAAGAAGTTATACTTCTTCAGCGTAACAAAACAAAAATAAGTAAAAAATAACCAGGTACCTTGTATATATGTAGTTATCAGAATGTACACAGGATAAAAATAAAATATACTTAAACAAACACAATATATATACGAACAAAGGGGTAAATAAAATAATTATAGCAAGGGAAATGGTTTACAGAGCGAGATAATAAAAAATAAAATACAAAGCTTGCACCGGGAATCTCTCTGAATAATCTCATGGAATTTTTGCACACAATAAAATATTAACTTCAGATAAATATCACATTATCATCGTAAAGGTAAAACGTGCACATGTAATATTTGTACAAGCAAATGAGTGAAAACCTCATAAAATATGAAGGTCAACGAAGTATTAGAGAAATGGGCGACCTCGCATCAAAATCTACTTGGCTTTGTATCAAACGCAGGGTAGGGTCCGAACGTGATTTAATTAATATACAATTTGAGTTTATGTCAATATCTTTGTGTATTTCATTGTTTAATGTCCTTTGACAACGTATACAGATACAGTTTTGAGATTCAATCCTGGTTCGAATATCTTTGTTTCATGGAAAGAATGGTGTTTAAGATTTTGAATACTTACTAAAAGATTTCTTTTAAGTTCTGTGTTTACAATTCATTGAAACGTATGTTTTACAGTATATTACATCTTTTAACTGATTTCCTTAATAAAAAAAAAAAACTTTATCGTAGTTAACACATTCGGTAGTTAGATTTGCGATTAACCTTTCACTTTGTTATATTTTGCCAATTTGTATTTTAGGCTTGATGTTGACCGCCATTTATCAGTTACCAAAGCTTTAAGTTTGACGTTAAAAGAAAAATAGGTTGCCTCAATCTCAACAATAAGGAGGCGCAATAATCACCTCCCCGTTATTGGTGTGAATATTACGAGTACAATTAGCATTTATACGAAATGGTTATTCCGCCATCCATAGGGGACCATGAGATGTTCTTGATATTTCCTATATTCGGTCCTTACGACACAAACGGGATAAAGTGTTGTGATGGATTCACGTATACCGCCACAACACAACCAAATAAATAAAAAATTGACTCAAAAGCATATTTATATTATAACTATTATGTTTGAATTTGTGGACATAAATCTATATCTATACAAATAAATAAAATTGAAGTGTCTGTTTGTAATGTTAAAATTACGGCTTTTTACTAAATGCATATGAAAGTATATACGATACTTATAACAAAAACACAATTTTTAAAATTTTTGTCTGTCTGTCGGTCTGTCTGTCTGTCTGTCTGTTTGTTCCGGCTAATCTGGGAAACGACTAGACCGATTTTGACGGGACTTTCACTGGCAGATAGCTGATGTCATAAGGAGTAACTTAGGCTAACTTTATAATTTAGAAAAAGAATTAGGGTTCCGTGCAAAAAAACTAAAACCCCAATTAACACGCGGGCGAAGTCGCGAGCAACAGCTAGTAATAAATAAAATAAATTATCTCGAGTACTTTTCATTTCCCGCTTCAAAATTTCATTTTCAAAGTGGGAAAAGTTGTAAAAAGTCTCGTCATGGTGTTTATTAAATATTTTAAGCTGAAATACTGTTATTTTTATATTATACTTTCATGTAATCGTTTAAACAAATTATGAGGTTTTTTCATACAATAAGAGTGACAAGCGAGCATACAGTCCACCTGATTTAAGAATCAACATGCAGATGCGTTGTCACCCCTGAGGACTAAAATGGAATGCCTCATTTCCAATAAAACGGGTCTGCGGTACTCTACACCTACCATACGAAACACAGCAGCATTAAGCTGCTATTTTACGCTGACATTCTGTGAGAGCATGGTCCTACCCTGATCGCTGACCCATTCATGTTATGACTCTAAAATAGCTGCAGCGTAGCTCTTCCGCATTGGAAAAGTTTGCTGATTTTGTGTACAACATTTAAATAATTTTAAATAATAACGATTCATCACGGCTTCGCACGGGTGATTTCTGGAGTTTGACAACAGCGCCATCTACCGGCTACAATTTTGAATAGTTTAAATTATCCAGGGTGGGATTATGAGTTGGTACTCAAACACACAAAATATTTCATCAAAATCTGTTCAGCCATTTTCGAGTTTTTGCGAGACTAACGGACCGCAATTGATTTTTATATATAGAGTATATCGCGTATTGTCTTTTAGATATTTTCTTTGAAGAGGCATATGTAACAGAGATTATTTTACGTAATCCGTGATTTGTAGCCAAGGATAGTAAAGCACATTGAATTACTTTAACAAAAGCCCATTCACTCTTGCCTTGAACACACCCACATTGTAATCGAATCGGAATCCTATTACAATAATCTGATAGAAAGACAGACGCTGGCAAATTGTTCCGCTCAATACATATACGCATTACGAACTGTAATCTAATGATTGTTTTATTTTTCATCGGCTGTCGATTCTTAGCGCTGTTTTTTAAACCGGCCTATTGCCACTAGCTTACTGATACTATTATTATTAGCTTAAGATTCTATCTCCTAGACAAACTGCAAAGATAGCTCTCTCCACAGACCGCTGAACATCTTTAAGCATCCTCATACGGCCAGTAGTGATCGATCACGTCTCAGTTCCATATGTCATTCCATCGTCGTACCGGTAGCGAAGTGAAGGTGTGAGAGCAAGAGGAAAAAATGGAGACAAATAGAGTTATTTTTCTTTGTAGAGTAAAAATCGATAGATAGTAAAACCACAGTTACCGCCATAACCCAACGGATCGAGATCTCATAGCTTCCAATAATAGCCACATAACCGTCTCGCTTAATCTTTAGACCGGTGACTAGGAACAGCGTCAAAGATGCGAGATGTCTGGTACTGCTGGTAAAGCAAACCCTCCCAAAGAGAAAGGACCATGGTGTGAAAAATACAATGACTTAGCGGTTATCCATTGCAGAGTTTATTTCTCATGGTAGTGGTTTGCTTAAAGGCGAAACACATGTCATATTATCAAAGTGGTGTGTGTATTAAGTGTTATAAACCCAACACCTGGTGATATTGGGTTTATTGGTGGCAATTATGTGTGCACTATGCACGCAATTGTGGCAGTTGGAGAGGTACATTCCAAACTAGGTTAAACACACTAATTCATTTTCACGCGAAATTTTTTTACAACTTAAGTACTATAATAACATGTCCAGTGCGATTGATTGCTTTTTAAATTATTCGGAAATTCGCGCCATGGTTGGAATAGAACAAAGGAAAAAAGTAATAAATATAATATCGCCTATTGCCTCAATATTTTTACAATTGTATAACGTAAGTAATAAGAAGTACTTGAAATATTCTACTTTACAAACCATTTTTTATTACAATTGAATAAAAAAAATTGTTTGTGACGATTTTTCTTTGTAAATAATTTAAAGAAAACTTTCGTTAGTCCGAGCAACGTGGCGGTTACTTAGAAACCTGTTGATATTGCTTTCGACTCCCTGTACCCACTCCACTACCCGATCTGTACACCCCAAACATTGATCTAATTTGTAATCTTCTCTATGTTAGGAGTTTCATTGTATTCGCAGATTATTACTTATGTCTTCCATTATCATTTTTATTTTAATTCAGTAAAACTTTTACTATATCTGTGTGCAATTTATGTATGCTAAACGCTTTCAAATTATAGGAGAAAATCATTTAAAGGGGATAACATTTAATAAAAACAAAAAAATAAATATCGACTTCGAATTCCAGCAAACTCGGGCAAATCTTTCAAGTTATAAAACATGTTAATTAATGCATTTTAGAAACGGCTCGTGTGCAATTTGTCATTATGTCATTTATCAACTGTCATGTCATATTTTTATAAATACAAAATTCCTTTCATTTTAATATTTGCCTTTCACGATACCCAAGAGTATAATATCTATAATAGAGTGATGGATAATGCCCTCCAGAGCGGATTTCGGTCACGATGGCCAACTTAACAGAGATTAGACATTTGCCCTGGACAGGATTATAGTGCACGAGTTTGTTGGGGACAGAGAGTACACCTGTGCAAAGATGTATTCTCCGTCTCCTCACTTTTATATGTAGTCCGATGGGGCGGCGATCTAACACGACCAGATAGAGATCAAGCGCAAGACCAACGGCTTTGCGTGCTTTACGAGGCACGGAGGAGGAACACCGCTCACTCCGGGCTGCTAATGAGAATTTCTCGACTAAACATCCGATACATGAATTTCAGGAGTCACGCTTACCACTGACCAACGAGGTAGTCAGCAGAAGTAATGAATACTCGTATCCTAAGCGTGATCTAAGTGGTCAGCGTTCGGCGTCGCGTGTGGCGTTGCGGTACTTTTGGTACAAATTTTGAACGGCCTCTTAGTGCACTTCCACGAGTTGAATGCGCTATTCAAGTTTCTATACGCTACCACCATAGATAAGTCACTACCAACAATCGACATGTAAAATATACAGTAACATGTTGCTATTACAGCATACAAAATAAAGCAAGTAAAGCAAAGTTTTGTTTACCTATGAACTAAGCTGAACTCATCTATATGATTTCTTGTTTATGCAAACACCAAAATGAAACCAGTTTTTAGGAATTTTATCGCGTGTGTTAACTTAATAATTAAATAAGTTAATATACGCCGTAAAATCCGTAAAAACTAGTTTCATTTAAATTCAGCTATGTTTAATTTATACCAAGTCAATAATAATTATTCACCATTAACTTTTAACAGTTTTTTAACATATGTTTGTACACTATCTTGTATAATATATATCTAGTCACAATAGTACAATATTTATCTTCAACGGCAGTCATGCTCTTCAAAAACCATAAATAAACAGCAACTTTCTTTGAATCTCTATTAGGAAAACCTCTAATGAGCTGACATACTAACTTCATACTCCTGTAATTAGTGCGGAACACCCATTACGGCTATCCTTATGTATAAGAGAGGCTGTAATCTTTACATTCTCTCTGAATTGTAATTACTACGCCGCTTTGAAGGAGAAAATCTTGCTGCAATTGATCACAAGGACGTCCGTTCTTTTGTGGCGTATACTTATTATACTTTTAGAAACAATAATATGATGTATCATTAGGAGGAAATTTGCCATAATTGCTAAGCATTACAGGCTGGTTGGCAACCGCAGTTTTTTTAGTTGTTTTTAGGAAACTCTGCTGTCCACCCCCTGGTTTGTTTCCCTCTGTCGTCACTTACGACACCCGCTTGACGATGTGGGCTAGTGGATATTCTTACATCGCCACTATACAGTCATTTTCCTTTAAGATCGTCAATATAATTATGAAAGTGATTTTAGTTAATTTAATATATTTGAAGTAATTTTTTTTGGCTTGAGTACATAATAATGTATTTTTGATTAACTAACTTTTTGATGACAGAGTGAGAAATTGCGTGATAAGAGAAGAGTGTGGTTTGCAAGATGACGTTGTGACCAAGATTAAGAAAGGAATGCTTCGGTGGTTTGGTCATATAGAAAGAATGAATGAGGAAAGAGTGACAAAGCAAATTTATGTTGCAGAGGTGAACGGCAGAGTCGGAAAGGGACGCCCTAGGCAAAAGTTTATCGACCAAATTGACGATATATTGAAAATGGGCCAAATCAAGAGTACTTTTAACCGACGAGCGTGTATGCATAGGTATATGGATGTGGAGGAAGTGAGAGAGGTGTGTCAGGATCGTGCCAAATGTAAGTCCATAGTCTCTGCCTACCCCTCTGAGTGACAGGCGTGAGTGTTTATGTATGTATGTATGTATGTATTCTTGTATCTCTCTCTTGCTCTCGCTATTTATATCTCTCTCTCTCTCACACACACACTTACTCTCTCTCTGTCTCTCTGTCTCTCCCTCTCTGCTACTTAGCATTTTAGTACTAAAACGTTCGTTGTAGCTTTCACAGTAGGCAAATAACCCAGGTTCGAACCCTGTCGGCACCAATGAAATTGATAATGTCAATGCACGGCGGTAAAGGAAAATATCGTGAAGAAGTCTGCATGTCAATGAGATATTAAAAAAATTAATGTATGTTCGCCAACGCACGTTGGACCATTATTACCACGGTTTTATTAACTCGCTTTTGTGTTTGTCTGTTCGGATCGAATTTAGTAATTGATTTAAGGGGCTGCGCACACGTGGACACTTTTTGTTACCGACACGGTGCACCATCACAGGAAACCGTAGCTGCTGTGTCCAGTAGCGTCAAGCGGGCACAGTCGCCGGTTGCTACGTCTGGTCACTGGTAACAATTCATTGCTTGTTTTCCGTCAGTTTGACCTTGGATGTCGATGGAGGAACATTACCTTTGCTTGTTGTGTTGATTACACGTTGATGTAGACGTCGTCGCCGTCAATATTTACAAGCAAATCAGCTACGTCAATGTCAGCGCCGTACTATTGAAAGGAAATTTGCTTTGTGTTGCTTGTGTCTTCAACTAGCGCCTTAAAGTTTCCAGTTACCTATATCGAACACTTTTTGATTGTCGTTCGGTATATGTCAAGTGGAAGGAACTGGACACAAAAGTGTCTACATTTGCGCAGCGTCTTATAATAACTTCCCGATAATCTTAAAATTTCGAACCTTGCTTAGAATCGTATGAAAATATAAGAATATGAAAATAAAACGTGGTAAATTACAAATGTTTAATCACATAAACAATTATTCATCAATTAATTCGACAATGTGCGCTTAAAACAGACTCTTAAGCAGATTCGTCATAAGACTGGTCACAGTTTAAACTTATTGTTGTTTACGAATTGGTCTGCAAATGAAAACGATGTTCTGTCAATATAATGAACTGACCGACAAC
Source organism: Parnassius mnemosyne (assembly GCA_963668995.1). Classification (NCBI taxonomy): domain Eukaryota; kingdom Metazoa; phylum Arthropoda; class Insecta; order Lepidoptera; family Papilionidae; genus Parnassius; species Parnassius mnemosyne. Next base: position 13,743,799 of record CAVLGL010000115.1, read on the forward strand.
TTAATTGTTTTATAAATTACATTATTATTGACAATAAAAGATCTCGTTGCGAGAACTACGATGAATCTACAATGAGAACATTAACGGCCCCACCCGTAGTTTTAATGAGTTTTCTCTTATTACTGATTAAAATACAAGGATCTTTCCAGATTTCTGCAACTACGTTGCTAGTGTTCTCTTTGTTCAATTTATTGCGATATTACTGCAATCATTTTTCACGCTAATTTGTGTGTATTTAGCGATTGCGAGTGTCACATGTTCAATATCTTTCATGCTGCTATCCGTTCTAGGTATCGTTATTTAAAATTTCCATAAATTATAGACTATGACACCTTCGGAATGAATGAGCGAATTGGATTTTTTTTTATACTGCCTCCATATCAAAACTAACAATAAAATATATTCTATTTTAAAGGTCTTTTTACTCGCGGCTTTGCTCGCGTGAGCTTGAATTTAGGAACATAATGAAATCCTTTTCCATGTAAATTTATTGAAATTTGAGCACTTTTAGAGTCACCTCTGTGTCTGTGTCTCTATGTCTGTCAAAGATTTTTTTGAATTCTAAAAAACTATTAGACGTAGATGATTGGTATTTGGCATAGATATAATATGCTACAGGTTCCCGTGAATATATATAAAAGCTTTTAGACAAATTTACTTCGCAAATATCCGCGCATCCTCAGGTGATATAGACTCTACGGTGGCTAACCGCTATCTTAGCTATCTTAGCGGTGCTGGGATTAGTGGCGACGGAGATAGTGCACACAATTGAGGGAGGGGTAACGCCTGGTTCTATTATATATGAATATATGAATATATATGTCTAGAAACACCTACTATTTTTTATATCGAGCGCGTCATCCGATGTATCCATAAGAAAGGTAAATTTGATAAATTTGCTTGGAATCAAAATTTATTATTTAGATTTACATTTTACTCTTTACAGTCATTCATAATTAAAGTTAATTTAGTTTTAACAAAATAATTATGAATTTCATGGACTTCTATCAATTTACATCATTGGTCCTATTTAATATTGATTGGCACCATAAAGATGTAGATATTTTTTTTGTTCGAGTAGACTTCAAAATTTCATAAATGCAATTCTATAATGATGTATATTAAACATGGAATAAAACTAATGTTACGGATTATCTTTCTTTTTTCATCTTTTTTTAAAAAACGTTACCCCCACACTAGGATTTTCTTCTGTGTCGTGGAGGCAGTTTACAAACATAAATTGCACAAGCACAAACATCCAGACCCGGAACAATTATTTGTAGGCCATACAAATACTTGTTCCGTGCGGGATTCGAACCCGCGGCCCCCAGCGCAACAACTGATTGCTAACGGATTTTATCACGTTTAATTTTAACTTTTTTACGTGGGGTTTTTTTACGCATCTTTGGATGAAAATTCCATAAAAACCCGCGTAAAAGAACATATCGTTGATTAGTCATTGAAATGAAAACCTTATCAATTTTCATATTTTTGATAGACATCACTATTATCTATTAAAATTAATTACACTTCTAATATAAAATAACAAAAACTAAAAACTAAACGTTAGTATTATTAAATTATTTTAATAATTTATCAGTAACTGAAGGCAAAATATACTACTTTTTCCATTTGATGATAGATGGCGCTGTTTTCATAACTAAATCGGTGTAATTTCAAATTATTTTACCAATGTTATAACTATATTTTAAACTTTATTTATATTTGAAAAAACATCCGTCATCCTGCCTATAACTATGATATAAGAGAAAATTAACATCGAAAGGAAGGAAAATACTTGACCTTCTTTTTTTGAAGTTCCGTAATCGGATAAAAAGTAGCTTATAAATTTCCCCGGGTTACTAACTACCTACATACAAAATTTTATGTAAATCGGTCAAGTAGGTTTTGTGTGAATCCGGAATACACATACAGACAGCCAAAGTTCTAAAAACCATGAATTTGGTTTCACAACTCTTTATTTAGTCCCCTGGACTTGTTTTTTGAAGAATATCTTAGAACTACAGACACAACTTTTCTTCAGATTTATTATATGTATAGATTAGATGCGTCGCTAGAAACTATGATGCAGTATCGCTCGGTAGATAGCTAAAGTAAAATTTATACATTAATCAATAGAACGTTTTATCCATGGTACCTTTATTAGCTTTGTACAAGACTTTATCCTCTCTAGTCCAGTAGCATGGAAACATTTGGAGATAATACTTCACTTATCTTACACCTCTCTGCAGGTGGATAGGTTTCGAACTCTGGTTCTATACTCAGATAACCAGCATAGCCTCGTTAGGGTATAAGCTAAATTAAAATATAAATTGTTAAGAAATTCAATGAGCAGTTGCTTTAACAGGAATTTAGTTCATAATTATTGCTTTACATAATGAACATATTACGTATTTTTTTATATAAAATTAAAGTTACGAACGAATTTACAATCAATCGGGTTGGATACTGCATGCAATACTATGCAATGCAATGGATATAGGTGGTTCAGGATCATGCTTTGTTGCAATCTGAGGGAAGGCCTATGATCAGCAGTGGAATTTTCATGGTCTGTAACCATAACGACGATTTTGATTGATGACCTCTTCCATATTATTCTTCTACAATAATATGTCCTATACGTGGCAGAGCCATGCTGCAGCTATATTATGGTTGTAGCACGAATGGGTCGGCTCGACCGGGGAAGGACCACGCTCTCACAGAATACCAGCGTAAAATAGCAGCTTAATACTGCTGTGTTTCGTATGGTGAGTGTAGAGAACCCTTTTTACTGGAAAAGAGGCATTCCATCTTAGTCTTCACGGGTGACAACGCATCTGCATTTTGATTCGCAAACGAGGATAGATGTAGATGTCTATGGGCCACAGCAACCACTTACCATCAGGTGGACTGTGTGCACCTTTGTCACCATATCCTAAAAAATATGTGACGTTGGTACATGTAACCAATACTTAAGTCTTTACGAAATATAGCGTAGAACTTATTTGTGCGCAACTTGGACACGAGCTTTCCAATTTAAATCTCTGTTCGTTGTCTCATCTCTTTGCCTTTCCTATGATTTCTTTATATATTCCTATAAATTTATTAGCGGTCATAATTAGATAATGTTCAGATGATTATCACTGGAGACGCAGCCTAACAACACTGCTGAACATCAAACTTCCTGCATGTATCATCAAGTCATAACTCGATGTAGTGATGAATATAAAGTCAATGAACAGGAAATTAGCTTTAAGTATCTTATAGCCTTGCCAGGCATGTCATAATCTATCTTTAATTATCTATCTAGTGTTTCACTACAGTTAAAATCAAATTAACGATGAAACAATCACTGATACATGCATTTATGTGGAAGCTTAAAGTTTATGTCAAAGCAAGTTATTTCGAACATGATTAATATAAAAGTAATTTTGCGAACTATCTGCTTATGCAATTAAAGCAATACTTATATACTCGTATATGTATTTATGTAACTGGTTTCTCGGAATCGATTCCTACGATTTGGATGAAACTTTGTATCTAGTTTCAAACTTCTTTGAACGTACGAGTGATAAACCCCTAAGAAATTATTACAAACGTTGGGGACTTTTTTAAAGAATGTTAACTCCTGTTTAACAATCTTTAATGGAAATTATAATTATATCCGATATAATTAATTTATACATTACAGCCTATCAAATGGTCGACATTTGCCATATCTGCCACGCTTTAGAGGCGGCTTGGCAACCGCATTTTTCAATATTTTGAATCATAATCAGGAAGATGCTGCTGTCTATCCCCTGTTTTATTTTCCCTCTGCCTCTAACGATGCCTAAAAGAAAACACGCGGCTGTAGATTAGATTTACTTACGCCGCCACTACACGGCGACATAAATACAATAAAAGCACAAATTTATATACATGGATTGAACGTATCAGTAAGTTGAAGTGGCAATGGGCCGGCAATACTCGTATAGCTCGATGAACCAACAACCGATGTGATAAAAAGGTTCTCGAGTGACAACCTCATACCGGTAAACGAAGTAGTGTAGACAGGCCCACCACGAGATGGAGTGACGATCTGGAAAGATATACAGGAATAGATGCAGGTGATTCAGGACTGTGCTTTCTTGCATTCCTTAAGGGAAGCCTATGTTCACCAGTGGAGTTGTAAAATGTTGTAATGATAATGATGAAGTATTTGATAAAATATTGAATAGAAATTTAAACCATAACGATTGAAACGAAATGTAAATGTCAAACGTAAGTACGCAAGTATGTATCATATACATGTAATTGTACAGACAGACAATTGAAATGATGCGAAGTGGAAAACGCTATTACGAGCTATATAAGGAGAGCGTACTCCGATCTTGAAATGGATAAAGTCTTCATAATGTTATATATAATGGATACATTTATTTTGAATAACCTGTTTATTTTATGTTTTCGTTCTGGTTGCTTTTTTTTATAGGATAGGGTGACAAACGAGCCCACAGTCCACCTGATGGTAAGTGGTTACTGTGACCTATAGACATCTACATCTATCCTCAATAAAGACTCAAGATGCAGATGCGTTGTCACCCGTGAGGACTAAGATGGAATGCCTCTTTGCCAGTAAAAAGGGTCTCCGGTTCTCTACATTCACTATACGAAACACAGCAGTGTTAAGCTGCTATTTTACGCTGGTTTTCTGTGAGAGCGTGGTTCTTCCCCGGTCGAGCCGACCCATTCGTGCTACAACTATACTACTAATATAGCTGCAGCATGGCTCTACCACGTAAAACTTTTTTTGTAAAACTTTTTGATTAGTATGTTACATTTATGTTTTCCTCTTTCAAAGCATTTAAAATTATTTTTTACGTTTAATTATGTTATTTCCTAACAGCACAAGAAACCAAGAAAAACTTATAAGGAAAAATAACTAAGAACAAAAAGCGTAGTAAACAAGAGAAAAATCAACCGAGTCTCGCCTTAATTCATGCCGAGAAAATTATTCCACTTGTGCTTCGAAATTCTATTAGGTAATCATGCCGGATTTCCTTTGAAGTAGTTTTTATTTCGACATTCAAACGCATTTCATGGAACGGAAAGCTCTAATAAAAATAATTCTATTAATTTGCGTTTGTCGTCCGAGTGGCCACACCTTCTAAATAGGCAGGAGTTGAACTCCCAGCCGTAACTAAAATTGGTGCAAAACACCAACTGTTAGTTGCTTATTTGGTTGGTGATTACACACTGTTTCTGGCACTGCATGGTGTCGAATCTTTTGCATAAGCTTTTGAGATCGATACTCAGGCCAATAAAGAAAGACAGACAGAACACTACGTACATTTCAAGTATTTGTAGTAAGTATTTCCGCACAACGTGAAACGTACATAGTGATTGCGAATTAGTAACGCTGAGCTGATCTGAGCGCTGTTGATAACTTCCGATTATTTGAAAATTAGTAGTACTAGAGTACTCGTATTTATAAAGACAAGCAATACCGGAGAAGTTTTGGGCCAAACAACCAAAAAAATTTCAATGAAGTCATCAGTCAATCAAGTCATATTTGCGACATCAGTGGGTGATTTGCAAACGATGGTTATTGGAACGAAGTTCCTTATCGGACTGTACAGTTTTGGCGGATGGGAGCTAGACGGCAAAAGTGTAAGATTTTTTCGTCACTACCCCTTGTGTCATAGTGTAGACGGCCTTGGCGGCGAAATAAGGAAGTGAGATGGAATAATATCCATCTCCATCGCACTTTTTCTTATCTTGCCATGAAAGAAATATTTTTTTTTATTTCAAATGACTCTTCATTTTAAAAGACCCTAGTAATTCTTTTATTTGTATTTTGTTAATCTATACAATTAAATAAAATTGAAGTGTCTGTTTGTAATGTCAAAATTACAGCTTTTAACTAAATACATATGAAAGTATATACGGTACTAACAACAAAAATAAATTTTTTAAAGTTATTGTCTGTCTGTCCGTCTGTCTGTCTGTTTGTTCTAGCTAATCTCCGAAACGGCTGGACCGATTTTGACGGGAATTTCACTGGCAGATAGCTGAGGTCACAAGGAGTAACTTAGACTACTTTTAGTTTAGAAAAAGAATTAGGGTTCCACGCAAAAAAATTAAAACCCCAAATAACACGCGGGCGAAGTCGCGGGGAACAGCTAGTCAATAATATAATACCTAAGTTTATCAATAATAATATACTACGCAAGGAACTTCATACCAGCCGAGTGTTCCACGACACTCACGCATTTTTTTAATGATCATATCTTTAATAGAAAGGGGAATGAAAGTGAACTCCAGTAAGACAAAAGTGATAATTTTTGAAAGAGAAGACAGTAAAACTACATGCGAAATAAGAATAGAAGGGGGTTGATTGCGCTATTGGCTGAGTGCGTTTGTGCTAAAGCATTGGTGGTAGACAACAATGATATAAATGAATGATATAGAACGAAAGGTTTATGTAGATCATAGACTAAATGAGTCTTTTTTCATATTGTGAAATTTGAGCGAGGCCGAAGAAACATGAGAGTAAAATTAATGCTGTAGAAATTCGTTTATTCGTAAGTATATTATGGCTGGCTTTAAACTATAAGGTGAGAAATTGCGTGATAAAACGAAAGTGTGGTTTGCATTAAGATGTTATGGAGAGGATTAAGAAAGGTATGAAGACACTGGAGGTCTTTGACACGATGAATGAGGAAAAATTGATAAAACAAGTTTACGCTGAAGAAGCGAGTGGCAGAGTAAGCGAGGGATGCCCTAGGTGGAAGTTTGTTGACTAATTTGGTTATATATATCGAAAATTGGTCAAATTAAGAGTAACCTTAGCCGAAAAGCATATGCGTAGATTTAAGGATGTCAAAGAAGCGAGAACAGTGTGTCAGGATCGTGCCAAATGGAAGTCTGTAGTCTCTATTTTTAACCCTCTGTGTGACAGGTAGGAGAGTTTATGTTTATTTTATGTAATAATAAATAAAGTTAAATATCATCTCTCAATCGCAACAGCTTAGTGTAAGTAATGACTAATTTTGCATTATTGTAACCACTTACCATCAGGTGAGATCGTAGATAAGCGCTGGCTTAGTAGCATATAAAGAAAGTGAATATTAGGGTAACCTGTCACGGACCTGTATGGACACTCTTATGTAATTAAGTGACTGTACCTTATGCTCTACGGATAGATTAGTAGACTTTTATCTTTCTTTATGAAATAAATTTATCTTTAGCCTTCTTTAAATTCTTATTTTTTATATCAATTTACTGCACGGATATTGGGGCAGCGCGGCGGAAAGCTCTCTTGCCCTAAAACCTCTCAGAAATGAGAGGAAGCCTGTGCCTAGCAGTGGAACGTATATAGGCTGTAACTTTATTTTTAACTTTCCTTACTGCACGTAGACTAAGCTACGTGAAGATTTGGTTTTGGTGGGAATTATTTGAAACAATTTGTTTCACTTACACACATTGTATGAATAAATTAACTTCCCAATTATGCACTTCATATGACATCGTTAAAATCTTATTATCCTCGTAAATTTTGAATAACCCACGTATTCATATTTAAGCATTCTTAACAATTTAAGTAAATATTCTTTTCTACTGACGTACAAGTATTTACTTTGTCTGTAAAGACCACGCAAAGACGCAACGTTCTGCTCCATATCTTTTGAACAATGTAACCTTTACCCGCGCTATCAAGGAAGTAACCATGTGATGAACAACAAAGGGAATATATTACTCATCATAGCTTATTGTTAAAGACTAACAACCCGCCATAGGTTCGCCTGAATCTATTAATGGGGCGTTATTTAGATATAAGTTGATCATCACAAACCATTTATTTTACCGATTTTTTGATTTATTAAAATAAAAACTATCCAAGGTTTTCAGATAAAATTAAAAATTTTGTACAACTGACTTCAATATAAATTATTAAGAATAACTCAAAAACTATTGGTCAGACCTTGATCAAGTTCATATGGGACCACATGTAAAGTACCAGCCTTCAAATAAAAAAAGAATCATCGAAACCGGTTCACCCAGTAAAAAGTTATGAGGTAACACACATAAAAAAACATACAGTCGAACTGAGTACCGCCTCCTTTTTGGAGTCGGCAGAAAAACAGATTGAGTTAAACAATTGATATTTTCAAAGTTATCGTGTTTACCACTCCATGCGTAATTGATAAATCTACACCATAAGCCACTAAAACCACTTTTTATGTAAAAATAGCAATTAATCGATTTAAAAAAATATTAATAAGTCCAACAATCATTTATCTTACGGACAATATGCTTTTTATATCATTTATATGTTCAATACGATTGCATGCAACAAAACGTTGGAATCTTGATTTTTAAGCGCTAGTAGAACATACCTACGCGCTTTGCGCTTAAGGCATGCAACAGTGATAAAAATCAGAACAAAAATTATAAAAATAGATTCAGAAAATAAATATTTTGTTTAAAATTTTGATAACATAAACCTAATGCATTGCAATCTCATAATTTACCAGACAATTTTGACAATATAAAACTCTATCAACTAAATCAGTTCTAATTAACTGTCGCCCCGCTTTAATGTCCTTTATTTAGTAAAGGCCGAAAGAAATCATTATGGGCTGCCCATGTACTTACCTACAAAAGCCGTAAAGGTCAAATAAAAGCAGATGTCTTTATAATAAGGTTGCGAAAAAAGCTTATTGACATTTTACAATAGGCCTTGATGAAAATCCTGTTTACGTAGTAGAGCCATGGTGCAGCTATATTGTGATTGTAGAACGAATAGGTCGACTCGACCGGGGAAGAATCACGCTCTCACAGAATACCAGCGTAAAATAGCAGATCAATGCTGCTGTGTTTCGTATGGTGAGTGTAGAGAACTGGAGACCCTTTTTACTGGAAACCAGGCATTCCATCTTAGTCCTCAGGGGTGGCAACGCATCTGCATTTTGATTCTTAATTGAGGATAAATGTAGATGTTTATGAGCCACAGCATGTACTTACTATCATGTGGCCTGTTTACTCACTTGTCACACTTATTCAAAAATATATAGGCATTTCATCTTAGTACTCAGAGGTGACAAAGTATCTGGAACCAAAGAAGGTAAGATTTGAAGTTGGTTGCAGGTGACCATGTGCTGCAATAGCCACTTTAACATTAGCTGAACTGTGAAAACGTTTGTCACTTCAATTTTAAAAACAGAAACGAATCAAACACACTTTTTTTGAACTATTATATAATTTAAATACATTTAACTAGTCCGACCAACACATTTATAGCGCCATCGCTCAAAGCAACTACAATTTCTTCGCCTCCAGGTCCTTCAAAAGAGTTATTGCCAATGCAAAGTCAGAGCACATAGTCAGAATTGGCGAGAAAGTAGTTCGCCTTCCTTCGGGAACCCATGCATTCTGGTCTCTCGCCAAGGCTGTCCAAGGGAATTTCTGTAATCCATCACTACCATCTCTGCACAGGGAGGACGACTCACTGGCCCACGCCGCAAAAGAGAAAACCGACCTTTTAGACATCCCTGTTTGCGTCCAACTCGACTCTTGATGACGGGGGGAACACACCGCCGACGATCCCGCGGTGTGAGTGCTCCATGCCGGTTGTGCGGTTCTCACAGCGCGCGGTTCACAAAGCTCCTCACCATGGACATCTACAAGTCGAGTGGACCTGACGGAATCCCCCCAATAATGCTGAGAACGTGTGCTCCATCAGTTAACACCAGTTTTAACGCGTCTTTTCCGGTACTCCTACTCCATAGGCGTAGTCCCGAAATTATGGAAGACAGTTTTAACCACCCGATTCCTAAAAAAGGCGACCGTTCAGACCCGTCTAACTACAGGCCTGTCGCCATCACCTCCTTGTTCTCCAAAATAATGGAATCCATTATAAGCTGCCAGCTAATGCGGTACCTTTAGGATCACCAGCTGATTGAAAAGACACAAGTTTGCGCGTTTACCGCTAAACAGAACCCCTTTGACGTATCTCCTCAGTTTCAAGGGACTCCCTTGTTGCCTCAGCCAGTATCGGAATTTTCGGCGTTGACATATCGAGTGACGTGCAGTTTCGTGGTCACTTGGAAGAGAAGGCCAAATTGGCCTCTAAAAAGCTTGACGTGCTCAGTAGAGCGGGACAATATTTCATGCTGGCACAACGCCTGCAACTTTACAAGACGCAGGTTCGGTCTCATCTCTGGACTGGGGCTCCCCAGTGCCAACTGCATCCACTTGACCGCATCCAGCGCAGAGCGGCTCGAATCGTCAACGATCGAGTCCTTTCCGATCGGCTCGATTCATTGGCGCTGCGAAGATATGTTGCATCCCTTTGCGTTTTCTTTCGCATTTACCACGGGAAGTGCTCTGAGGAATTGCTCGGATTAATCCCAGCCGCCAAATTTCACGAACGCACATCGCGGCAGAACTCCCGACACCATCCACACCATCTGGATGATTAACGGTCCACCACTGTGCGATTAAGAAGATGTTTTCTCCCTCGCACAACTTCCTTGTGGAATCGATTACCATCAGCGATTTTTCCGGACCTATACGACTTAGGAACGTTCGGGAAAAGAGCCTACTCCTTTTTAAAAGGCCGTCAACGCATCTGCAATTCCCCTGGTTCCCCTGGTGTTGTAGTTGTTCATGGGCGGTGGTAGTCACTTACTATCAGGTGAGTCGCATGCTCGTTTGCCCCGTCTCCTATAGAAAACGTCTGCAACTTTCTAGAGTCATATCATATGATTCCAAGTTAAAGTTAGATGGCTCCGTGACGCAGTGGCTAAGCAATGAGTTGCAGCGCTGAGGACCGCGGGTTCAAAGCCTACACGGAACAATTATTTTGAATGTTTTTCCATATGCAATTTGTGTGCAAACTGCCTTCACGATACAGGAGAAAATCCTAGTGTGGGGGTAATGTTTTTTTCTAAGCTTTCTGAGCTAAGCTAAGCTAAAGTAAATAATATTTTTGCTCCCTACAACGGAATAAGCGGGGAATTTTCGATGGCTGATGAAGAAGATCACTTCACATCAGGTAGGTTATGCAATCTAAATTTGAAATTTTCATTTAAAATCTGTAATCAAGATACACTATACATATTTTCATTCATTGACGATAACATTATAAAGCAAAAATACCGATGCAAAAATGAAATAAAAAAGATATTGAATATTTGACATCTATCAAGTGTAAGTTACCTAATATTAAAGCGAAAACATACTGCAGAAATAGTCACTTACATTGTCCTACAGAATTCAATAAGGGGACACATTTTCCTTTCAGAGAACGATATCATTAGTCAAAGTCGCCTAAAGCGAGGATATCATCGTACTGTTCAGCGAAGCGAAATACTATAAGAATAACAGGTAATATTGTGAGCATTATTGACAATAAGATATATCATAACATTTTCAAACATACCTTTCACACCGGTAAAATAATATAAATGTATTTAAGATAAATAGTTACAGATGTTGCTTTGATTGTCATGTATATGACACAGGTTTATGTTTTGACCAAAAACCTTGGCTTTTGATCAAGAACTGGAAGAAGGCAAAATTATTATTTAATCTCATTATTAATTTAGATTTATGATAAAATTTAAGCTTAGGTTAGATAAGCTTATAGGTTATGTTATCTATTTTTTTTATAGGATAAGGGTGACAAACGAGCACACAGTCCACGTGATGGTAAGTGGTTGCTACGGCCCATAGACATCTACATCTATCCTCTGTGAGGACTAAGATGGAATGCCTCATTTCCAGTAAAAAGTGTCTCCGGTTCTCTACACTCACCATACGAAACACAGCAGAGTTGAGATGCTATTTTACGGTGGTATTATGTGAGAGAGTGGGCCTTCCCCGGTCGAGCCGACCCATTCGTGCTACAACTATAATACTAATATAGCTGCAGCATGGCACTACCACGTATAAGATAATTATTTTTTAATTGTTTTATTTATTTAAAGAATTAGACATTGATTTTATTATAAAACTACATCCAGTCTAGGTTTTTGATGAAAATACTGTATTTACTCAGGTTTATGATACCATAAAATAGTGATTTGTCTCCTTCCGGTTCTTGGCCAAAAGCCTAGGTTTTTGATCAAAAACCAGGTTTTGTTATAAACCTACGACATAAACATAAAGATAGAATAGTTTTGTTACCTCCCCTCACACATCCTTAAACCTTATTTATAGAAAATATACCTCTCACTCACACTAGCACTATTCTGTATCGAGAAGGCAGTTCGCATAAATAAATTGCACAAGGATAAACATCCAGACCCCGAACGATTATTTATAGACCATACACGGGATTTGAACCAGCGGCCCTCAGAGCCGCAACTCAATGCTAAGCCACTACGCCATGGAGCCGTCATGAAACCCACTGGTGCTACTCCCAAGGAATACTGCCCAATATTCCACATACCGGTACAAGACAGCATGTCACTCGATAACCTCTCTGATGATTAATTATTAATAATGATGTATTGTACTACTACTACTACTAATGTGATTTAAATCCTTCATCGTTTATTAAATATCTCTGAGATGGGTAATATTTATATAATCAACGTGTAGTGGAGGTGTAAAGATATCCATCACCCCATATTATCCCGTGGGTGTCGTGAGAGCCGACCGCTGAAAAAAATACAAATGATTTTTCGTGAAACTGTTAGACTTAAAATATAATAAAAAAACATGTTAAATGGTTAGATGAGTACTTTGTTTATAGTAGGTAAATATATGAAAATTATGGTGATTATTGTAACATCCTGGTGTGAATTTTATTATTTAGTAGAATGTTCGCTTAAATCGAAGCTCATAAACACCTGTTGCTTGAATCTTCTGAATTGGCGCTCATCCAAAACTCTCGCTAACTAAAATATAATATATTATTCTATCGTGTAGAGTTAAGTCGCATTGGAAAACTTCTACTCAGATGAAATTGAAAGTGATGTTTTAGCTAACAATTGGTGTCAATAGACAGTATTTTTCTATAGTCATTTTTAATTTTCAACTGCACACATTTTCTCCTACAAACATATCTCGATACAGTACTATGTAGGATTTTTTTAAATGTTTTTTATAGGATATCGTGACAAACGAGCACACAGTCCACCTGATGGTAAGTGGTTGCTGTGACCCATAGACATCTACATATATCCTCAATAAAGAATTAAAATGCAGATGCGTCGTCACCCGTGAGGACTAAGATGGAATGACTCTTTTCCAGTAAAATAGGTCTCCGGTTTTCTACACTCACCATACGAAATACAGCAGTGTCAAGCTGCCATTTTGCAGTGGTATTATATGAGAGCGTGGTCTTTCCCCAGTCGAGCCAACCCATTCGTGCTACAACTATACTACTAATATAGCTGCAGCATGGCTCTACCACGTACCACGTTGTAGGAGAGCAAGATTTGTACCGACTGTCGTGTGTAATCTAACTGGAAACAGTATTGCCCTGTATCAATAGTGGTTTTTCAAGCATTACCTCCTAGTACTTTTATTTTTATTCAATAATTTATACAATAGAATAGAATAGAATAATTTTTATTCAATAAAAATTACAAAAATACTTTTTGAAAGTCATTCAAGCTTTACCAATGGTTCAGCAAAAATCTCTGCCCTGGGAAGAACCAGCAGGAAACTCCACGGGACTTTATTTTAAATATAATTAATTTACAACATTAGTATAAAATAATACACAATTAGTATTAAAATATTTAAAAACAGCATGGTAGCGATCATCTATGGGTTTTTTATCAATCGTGTACTCTTTAGTAGTATAATAACCTTATAATAATTATAATAACCTTTACTTAACAATTTTTGCTTAATAAAAATTTTAGACTTTTTGATAGATAAGGCCTGCATATTTCCTGGAACTTTGTTGTAAAAGCCATTACCCCATGAAGGAATTATTGACTCTAGTCTAACTATTGACTAGAGTCGAGTAACTGTAAAAAGTAATAAATAATGAAACATCAAAAAACGCTTTCGACATTATTGACCCATTTCAGTAATATACCGACAAGAATACTTACTTAATATTTAACCTTTTAATTAAAAGTAAAAAACAACTTCAAATAAAAAAGAGAATAAAATTATTTCCACATAATAATTTCTAAAGTCGGTTATAAGACATAGTGTTTTGCGGAATTGAAGCCCGGTTTCAATTTGGTCTTAATTTTTTATCAAAAATTTAATTAGATACATTATTTATCCTTATAAGTGTACTAACGAATATCACAAGACTTAGGTATCAAGTAGACTGTCGTCTCTAAATTGTTACCATCGCTATTTTAGGGACGGATTTTCTTCAAATTTAAATGGAACCAACCTTAAAGTATAATTAATAAAAAATAATAAATAATTTAAATCGGTTTAGAGGTTTCCGCAAAATCTATAAAAAACATATGCGTCGATTATAGAACCTTCTTGTTTTTTTGAAAGCAGTTAAAATGGGAGTATTTCCGTCTGTTCATTACTCATTTAAATAAATAGGGCTATTCGTGCAAGCCCAAAAAAAGCAAATTTATGAATAATATATATTTTACATGATAAAATCCTTTCACTTTGTATTTTAGCTTTCATTTGAACGGCGGATAAATCATATGATAAATATCTTCATACCTTTAAATAATTAAAATTGGTATATACTACAACTAGCTGTTCCCCTCCCCTTCGCCCGTGTGTAATTTAGGGTTTTGAATTTTTTGCGCGGAACCCCAATTATTTTTCTAAAATAAAAGTAGCCTAAGTTACTCCTTAAAACATCAGCTATCTGCCAGTGAAAGTCCCGTTAAAATCGGTCCAGCCATTTTGGAGATTAGCTGGAACAGACAGACAAACAGACATACAAAAATTTTAAAAATTGTGTTTTTGTTATAAGTACCGTATATAGTATATATGCACCGTATATATGCATGTAGTAATAAGCTGTTAATTTGACATTACCAACAGACACTTCAATTTTATTTATTTGTATAGATGTTATTACGACATTTTGGTTAGCCATGTTTTAATTATTATTAAATCAATTAATTACAAGCAATTGTTAAAAATAATAAAGTGTAAGAATTAATGTTCAACTTGCTCTCTCGTTTAGGCAATTAATCATTAACTGTTTAACAGCAATATACAGCGTGTGTCGCACTACATATTCAGCGATTATCGATATTGTTCGACTATACCGTAATGCGTGCCGGTTACAAACGCATATGTAGTGTAACGTGATGGATGTCATTATATCATGACAATACCAAAATCCGACTAAAAACTCAACTCAAAACTATCCGTAAAAGAATCCACTAACCCATATTAACCCGTGGATGCCGTAAGAGGCAACAAAGGGAAATGTAACAGCAGATAGGCTTCCTGATAACATCTCGAAAACTGCGGTTGGCAACCCACCTAGCTAGCGTGGCAACTATGGCAAATCTTTTTCTCCTCTGAGGCAATCTATGGGGGAGGCCTTTGTTCAGCAGAGGACTTTAATAGGCTGAAATGAATGAAGTAACGATGTAGACCAAAATAGATTAAGCATGCAAATAAACAGCAACACTGTTATAACGATAAAGTTCACTGGTCAACAGCAAAATTACCTAACCTCACAATTCTATCCTGCCTTCACTTCTATTTATCTCTTTTAACTATCTGCTGATGACGTACAAGGAAATACATGAGAGGAAGCTTTAAATAACATATATAACAAGAAATAAACGAAGTAATTCTGCTTGTGTGAAAGAAAAACATAGGTAGATTAACACATTTTAAGTGAGCCGTAGTAGCTTAAGGGCTAAGCGCTCCCCTTTGATCCTCGCCGGCAGTAATTAAATTGTTAATTTCAAGTGCTGATTTACCACGAGTTCAGCAGTTGAAAGTAAATATCGTGAGTAAATACGCATGCCTTATAAATAAATAAAAATATTCACAGATTTCTGAAGTTCACCAACACGCATTAGGGCAGCACAGGCGGCTTTAAAACCTTTTCAGAAATTAGAAGAAACTTGTGAACAAAAGTTGAAATTTGACTTTAAATTTTAAATTAACGAATACCTATACTAAGGTTTTATAAAAGCTACCAGTACATTTTAGATTATATTGCTGCGAGCGAGCATTATCCACCGTATTCAACACAAAGCGAACCCCTATGCTTGTAATGCAGACTAGATATATAGCTATATATCTACTTTATGCTTTATGCTGCCTTAGTACTCAAACAAATATTAATAATATTTTGTTTTAATATTATACTTTTGTATTCCTTTACTTTTCATTAAACGGTAGGTACTCGTAACTGTAGTTAATCTAATCTACTCTTGAAGGCGTAGTAGTAATTTTAAACATTTTTGAATGATGAATGGCTCCGTGGCGCAGTGCCTTAGCAAAGAGTTGCCGTGCTGGGGGCCGCGGGTTCTAATCCCGTACGGAAAAAGTATTTGTATGGCCTAAATTTTTAGGCCACACAAATACTTTTTCTAGTCGTTCCGGGTCTGGATGTTAGTCCTTGTGCAATTTATTTTTATAAACTGCCTCCACGATACAAGAGAAAATCCTAGTGTGGGGGTAACGTTTTTAAAAAAAAAATTCTCTATAAATGTCATCCATTATCCATCCATTACAGCCTATATAAGTTTACTGCTTAACAAAGGCATCCCTTATATATTGCTTCATGGTGGTTTTTGTCATAGTAACCACGATTGGCAAGCGGGTTGGCAACCGCCGTTTTTTATTATATTGAGTTGTCATCAGGAAGGTGCTGCTGCCCATCTCCTGTTTCACTTTCCCTCTGTAACCTCTTATGACACCTTCCGGACGATATAAGGTAGTGTATATACTTACACCGTCACTACATGATAAATCTATTTATTGCGCAACAACAAAGTCATATTATGAAAAAATTACATACGGGCGTTTGTCGCGTGAAGAGAGAAACACGAATCTATACAGAGTTATTTTTCATAGAGTAGCCAAATTTTAAGCTTAAGTTCAAGTATATCAATAATGATATTTCGGTTTATTATAGTTTTTCTCAAATACGAGTAAATAAGGCTTCTACTTTTATTTGAAATTATCTCAAATTGAATGTAATTTATAGGCAACAACGTTTTTATCTACCGATCAACCCTTACGAATGTTTGCGTGCGCAGTAAAACCAGTTAAAATAATGCATTACCACGCATTTTAATTTTAAAAGATAAAAGGGACAGAATATTTGAGATTTTTTAAATTAACGTTTCTTCACCATTTGCCTTTATTGCTTATTCCTTATTGCAGAGAAGGTTAATACAAAAAATATATAAAGATTATGCTTTACTGCTAGAGGTAATTCTTTCACAAAAAAACCTCAATAAGGTCCAAAATTAAAAATACCACTAATCGGTCACGTTGATTCTATTTTAACACCCGAAACAAAAAGAGCTAATAATATTCAAACGGCTGTAATTTTCTTGGAACATAGCTAAAAACATTCTCTATTAAGGCACTACCAAACTATAAGCTAAGGTTATCGACCAGTTGTAGAATTAGTCCCGCATGAAACCATTGTTTCGTCAGGCGATGATCATCAGCACGCTTTCTTATCTTATATTTTTTCTTTATTTCTTATCGGCCGGTTGAATCAGAACAATATGGTTTTCATAGAAGTAGCATGTGTTTGTGTTCTTCTTTTAAAAAAACTTCAAAAGAAACGCCGACAAAAGCGTATGTGCTTCATTATTTTGTCAAGACTAGCGAAAGGGCAATTTGGCCGGTCCCACAAAGATTTAACATCAACTCAACGCTTCAACCAAATCCATTATTTTCCCGAAGTGATTTCGATTCAAAGGTATAATGCTATCAGTCGATGATCTGATTAGAACGAAGTTCTTTATCGGACGGTACGAATTTGGCGGATGGGGGCTAGGCGACAAAAAGTGTAAGATTTTACCGTCACGACCCATTCTGAGGTAGTGTAAAAGCGAAATGGAATAATATCCATCTTCCTAGCACTTTTTAGTAATTTGTCATGAAATAAATATTATTTTATTTTAAACTAGATGTTCCCCGCAACTTCGACCGCGTGTAATTTTTTTATGTTGCGCGGAACCCTAATTCTTTTTTTAAAATATAAGTATATAAGTCCAGCCGTTTCGGAGATTAGCCGAAACAAACTGACAGACAGATAGACAAATATTTTAAAAATTGTGTTTTTGTTATAAGTACCGTATATACTTTCTTAGTAAAAACTGTTATTTTGACATTACAAATTAATATACGCTAGTAATTCATTTATTTATATTTGTTAACCAATAATATAATAGGTACGTTTATCAATAATAATAAATTACGAAAAGAACTTTGTTCCAACCGAGTGTTCCACGACACCAACGCATGTTTTTTATGGTTCGTCACAGATTTTAATTGGATTCTACGTGTGCTTATACATAAACACCTATGTCGAAGTCAGCTGATAGGTTAGGCGGCCGATCATTTTAGCCATGCACGCGTTTAATTTTAATAATTTTTTTAATTTACGTAATATTTGCTTTCTATTAACGGCGCCATTCACTACTGTTCTTTTTACTCCATGATTTTTTTTTATATGAAACTGTAGTTACAAACGAACCCACAAGCCACCTGACGGTAAGTGGCTACTGCATACCATGAACAACTGCAACCAATTTCAAACGGAGAGGGTTTCAGATGCGTGGTCATCCGAGAATGCCTCAAAAACGGTAAATACTGGCTCTCTTTAACTCTATACACTTCACATTGCAACGCCGCAGAAATAGGTAAGAAGATTGTACCTAACCAGTAGGCCAAAATATAGTCTCATACAAGGAATTATTATAATATACACAACTCATTTTTGGCCCGAGTGTGAGTTGAATCATTTTCGTAACTACGTCCAGTTGAAGTGACTATTGTGTTCGCGCTGAGTACCTTATTATTGTGCTTTATTGTCCACATAATTCTTTTTTATTTATTCAATCTGACATTTTCTGTAAACCTACCTAAAGCAGCAGTAACTATTCGTACTTTGACATAATAAGTATTTGACTTAATAAACACCTTTAAGCTACTGATTTCACATTTAGTTGCCACTTAATGTGTTCTTTCGTTATAACGTTAATCGTTTTTTTTTTATAGGATAATGTTGACAAACGAGCACACAGTCCACCTGATGGTAAGTGGTTGCTGCGGCCCAAAGACATCTACATCTATAATCGTTTGCGAATAAAAATGCAGATGCGTTGCCACCCGTGAGGACCAAGATGGAATGCCTCATTTCCAGTAAAAAGGGCCTCCGGCCACCTGCACTCACCAAGCGAAGCGCAGAGGTAAACCTCTACTTCACGTTGGTATTCTGTGAGGTCGTGCTACCACCCCGGTTCGAGCCGGCCCATCCGTGCGACAGCAAAAGCTGCCGCGTGGCTCTACGACTGACCACTGACCACTGTATAGTGGCTGTGTAAGAATTTCCTAACCCATATCATCCCTTGGGTGTCGTAAGAGGCGACAGAGGGAAACAAATCAGGGGATGGGCAGCATCGTCTTCTTAATACCGACTAAAAATAAAAAACTGCGGTTGCCAACCCGCTTGCCAAGAGTGGCAACTATGGCAAATATCTGTAGTTCTCGAGTGGCGGGCTCGTACCGGCGGATGAAGTGTAGTGCATCTCCCAACTAGATGGAGTGACGACCTGGTAAGACATGCAATAAGTCGATGAATACAGGTGGCTCAGGACCGTGCTTTGTGGCATTCCTTGGGGGAGGTCTATGTTCAGCAGTGGACTTTAATAGGCTATAACGGTAATTTATTCTTTCGTTATGTTGAGCTATCCGTTCTTCCTATTGTTTCAATCCTTTGTACTCAGGTTTAAATAGCTGATAAATAATACAATGCGATGCACCTTGCTGTGCAATCCCAACCCTAGTGGTTTTCAATATTTCTTGGTTAGTAATTACATATAGCTTCCCATACTGTAACATTATGGGCCATTTTAATTTATACATTAACATATTGTTTTGAACGTCAATAGCCTGTGCCTGTGTGCCTGTGTGTTTCTTTCTTCTTTCTTTCTGCTGTTATTTCCACAACACAACACAATCAAGGCTACAAAATAGCGTTCGCAAAAGAGTGGTTCCCTCATACACTGTATCTCTCATTAAAATTTTTAATTGAAATTAATATTTAAAATGGTTGAGGTTCACTTATGTAATACTTGTTTTCATAATGACTTGGAATAACGAGCTACATTTTTGAAAACAATTTCACTTGATTATAGGTAGGAATTTCGTTTTGTCCACTTTACATCATATAATTTAAAATATTAAATTTTGTACAGCCGACTTTAATATAAGTTATTAAGAATAACTCAATAACTATTAATCTGACCTTGATTCATATGGGATCACACGAGAAGTATCAGCTTTCAAATAAAAAAAAATCATCGAAATCGGTTCACGCAGTAAAAAGCTATGAGGTAACACACATAAAAAAAACATACAGTCGAATTGAGTACCGTCTCTTTTTTGGAAGTCGGCAGAAAATATAATCGCCACTCCTTACTTATTACTTACATATATAAACACATCAACAAAATCTAGGGATATTTTATATTTCATAAAATATCTAAAAATCTGTGAGGAATTTTCTGATATAGTAAATGGAAGAATGATAGGTTATTTTAAGGTTGGTATAGTTGTTTTAAATAAAAATGTTAATTAATGATTTCTTATATTTGTTATATTACTTGGCAGGAATCGATGTTCTTTAGCGAGAATTTGTGGTTTATCAAATCTAATGTAATGGCGGGGGCCGTCTAGGATATGATCACAAACTGCAGAATTCCCGGAACGTTGGCGCTTCACCAAGGATGATACGTGAGGCTATTGAAATTAAAAAACATCGTAATTTCAATAAAGAGGGAGGCTGGGTACTACCACCTGCTTGGGTTAAAACTAAACCCAAGCATACCACTGCAAGACTTCAAGACACAGTTAGTTCATTCTGCGTAGATCGGACCAAAATTATTAATTAAAAAAGCTGAAAGTACTCCGGTTTAACTCTGACATCGGGACGTCAATCACCTCAGTCCCCCGTGACCACGGTTGCTGGAAAGCAACCGAAACGCCGGGAATATAAAATAAGTTAATTAAACGCGATAAAATTCGTAAAAATAGTTTTATTCAAAAATATTAATTTTTATAATCGCCGTAATAAATTAGTATGATAAAAGAAATTTCTTATATTAATAATCAGTGTTGCCACCTCTCACATTAATTGCACATCGACATCGATTGTTCATACTTAAAATTAAATTGTCAATTTCTTGCTGCGGCATTAGGCCCCATGTTCTTTGCAAGTGTTCGTAAAGTTGTTGTTCCGTCGTCAAATTTGCGGCAAATCTCTCAAAGCTTTTCGTTGTAACATGTCCCAGACATGCTCGATAGCATTTAAAACGGGTGCAGGCCAATCCAAAACTTGAATGTTGTGGTCTCGGAGAGTGGCCGACACCAGGCACGTCATATGGGAAGGAGCATTATCTTGCATGAGTGGCAATTCCTAGCCCATTTGGATTCTGTGTGGGATAATAACAGGCTCTACTACCTTCTCGTGGTATTTTCGTGCAGTCTACTGCCTTGGATCCAAACGAGCTGGGTTCGTCCGCCAAGAATAATTCCTGCTCACACCATGATAGTCCCGCCTTCATGATAGACCTCCTGCGGGTGCCGTAGACAGCTAACTCTCCTTGCAGTTCTCCAAACGCGTGTTCTTCATGAATCCGGATGAAACTCAAACCGGGACTCATCGGTGAACAGCACCAAAGACCATTGTTCATCACTCCATGGTAAATGCTCCCGAGCCCACGAAAGCCGCCGACCGCGATTGCCAAGTCGCAATGCTGGAGCACGAAGCGGTCTTCGAGCTTGAAGACCAACTTCATGCAACCTCCTTTGCACGGTTTGGTCGCTTACCAGCAGCTGGTGGTCCTCATGGAGCCTTTGTAGTAGTTGCATCGCTGTGATAATGGGTTGTCTTCTGGCAGTCATTTGGAGAAAACGATTCTGTCTCTGCGTACTTATAGTAACCAGATATCCCCTTGCGTGCCGTTCAGCAAATTCCCCAGTACTACGATAACGTGACCACAGCCTTGATATCACGTTTTGGCCGTTGTGTAGGGCCTCAGTAACGACGCGTTGAATAGCACCATTTTCTAACGACAACATGACATGACTCTTAAGGCTCGCAAGGCACTTTAAATTAAAAAAGAAAAACAATCTAATCCCTTTTCATTAATTAATATCAGTAGAACAATTTAAGTTTTCCTTGACATAATGAATTACTAACAATTTTGCGGATGTATTTTGTTTTCTTCTTATATACCTACATTTTTAAATTTTGAAAATAGAATAAAAGAGGTTTCAATCTGTATATTATAAACTTTTTATGGAAACTAAAAAGATTTTAAAGTATGAAGTCAAAAACAATTTAGGATTAAGTTATCCTGTTGATATTCGATTGTAGAACTAACACCAGAAAGACAGAAGAAAGAAACGCCATATTTTGGCGCAAGCTATTGAGGTGCAAAATAATATATTATTTTAAAAATGAAAATACGTAAATTTAATAAATTTCACTTTGTAGTTCAAAGGCATGGCAAAAATTCGTCACTCAGCATGAGTTAAAGTGAAACCACTGTGCTGATTTTCAATAATAAACAACATCAAACAACAATATCAAACGTATTTTCATATTCATATTATTAGTTAGATATATTTCTTTTCTTATTAAGACTCAAACATTTTTTTAGTATTTCTTTTTATTAAAAATATCAATTACTCGTATATTTTTATTTGTATCAAAAATGTCGTTGCTACGGTAACTAGCACACATAAATTTGCGGACTTATGCTACAGATTTATGAGTGTCATATTATATATACTGCTTCAAGTGACACTGCCTTCATAAAACTTAACTGATCTGACCTCAATCCTAGTACACTTACTTCTTATAAAAATTATAACTTTTCTACATTCACGACGCAAAGATATTATTAGTCAGACTGTATTGTTTTATATTTACATAAAAAATGTGTACTTATATTATTAATACTTGATTAATTATTGATTATGGGATTTCCGAATTGGGCAATTATTTTACATATGTAAAGATGACAAACGGACGGACTTCCACCATAGTAACAACTATGGTGGAAGTTGTGGTGCATCTTACATCTGTTCTTAAGTCAAAATGCCTCGCTTACAGTAAAATAGTCTCCGGTACTTATTGCTTACCATACTATAATAATTCCATAACTTGTGCACCAGTCACAGATGGCCTGAAGATCTAGATTTTAACCTCTGCTGGATAAATCCGAGCGTACAGCTGTAAATCGTCAGCATACAGATGGTAGGAGCATTTGAAATTTACAGTTATGAGATTTATAAAAATAGAAAATAATAAAGGAGAAAGAATTCCGCCTTGTGGAACGCCAGTAGCAAGATCAGACCAATCAGAGAAAGACTGTTGATTGACCTTAACTCTTTGCTGGCGACCACGAAGATAAGTTGATAACCAATCGAAAACTGACGAAGAGAAACCCATGTATTTACAGATAGCAAGAAGAATGTCATGATCGACTGTACAGAAACATTAGAGAAGTCAATTAATATGAGAACTGCTAATTTTGACTCCTCCATACGTCCTCGAGAACTTTAAGGAGAGCTGTGGTTGGACTATGTCCAGGACGAAAACCAGATTGTAACGGACTAAGAAGCTTATTTTTTATAGCTGGATAGCTGTTTGTGTGCAGCTGATTCTAAAATCTTTAAAAGAAAGGGAAGTATAGAAATTGGTCGAAAATGGTTAACGGAACTAGGATTATCTAACTTGGGAAGAGCAAGGACAAATGCTTTACGCCAAAAAGATGGAAAAACCCAGTAGAAAAAGAAACATTGATGATGTGAGTAATGATTGGGAGAATGTTATCAAGTATGGTAATAATCATATATCTAGTCACATCATCATAGCCAGCTGCTTTAGATTTGATGGAAAAAATAATTTTACGAACATCTTCATCAGTTATTGGAGAAAAAGCAAAGCAGTTTGAAGAGATGAGATAAGTGAAATGGTTTTATGTTTAGTGGAGTTGTCGACTATATAGGTGCCGAGGAGAAGTGCTTATTAAGATCATTGAGAGATATTGCCCCCATATCTGGGCAATTTTTTTGTTTAGGCCAAGAAAATTGAGAAACAACCAAATGCCGGCTGGCGATCAGCTTAAAATATTCTTATAGATATGTCGGCATTTTACAGCTCGAATCATCTGATTGTATTTGTTCCTGGTAGCTTTATATATATTCCAGTTGTCATCACAGCGGTTTTTAAATCTTACAAAAGCCCGATCACGTTTTGCCATTGCTTTATGGATATCACTGTCCACCCACGGTGCTGGAAGGCGCTTCACTTTAACTTTGCGTATATGGGCTACTGCATCGTATAACTGAAGGATATTACTAGTCAG
The DNA here is from genome assembly GCA_963668995.1 of Parnassius mnemosyne. Classification (NCBI taxonomy): domain Eukaryota; kingdom Metazoa; phylum Arthropoda; class Insecta; order Lepidoptera; family Papilionidae; genus Parnassius; species Parnassius mnemosyne. The sequence continues at coordinate 13,768,329 of CAVLGL010000115.1, forward strand.
TGCCTCTACCATGTGATTTACATCAGATGTATAAAAAATATCTGACCAGTCAATTCAGGCAGCCTCCTGTTTCAACAACTCCACATCCAGAGTCGCAAAGCTACGCAGGCGCTAAACAAGTGCGGTAACTTTTGGCGATTTGACTCTATAGGTAATGAATAAAAAATTATGCCGCGAGAAGCCAGACACCGGAAACTGCCCATGATTTACAACATGTTCAGTAGAAGAAACGATTACCAAATCTAACCATGAATCAGCAGTGTTAATATTAGAATGCGTGGGTCCAAGCGGATAATAGAGAAATTTACTGAATTCATGATCATTCGTAGTTCCCGCGATCTAGGGGAGTTCTGCAAAAGGTCAGTATTGAAATTGCCCATAATTATATGATGTGCGTACTCAGATGCAATTTTCATGATAGCTGACTCAAGGTCATAAAAGTAATTAACTGAGGATGGAGAATATACAACTTCAGGAATAATTTTGTTTCCATTTAGGAGAACTTCTATAAAGAGATACTCAAGAGACCCAGACGCTATAGAAGGAGAAGTTTATAGTATATTATTATTGATAAATGTAAAGCCCCATCCGCCAAATATGTACGTTTAATAAGGAACTACGTTCCAAAAACCGAAATGTAGTTTAAGATTTTAAATACGAGACATTTAAAATTTCTTAGGGCTATTTTTCAAGCAGCAGATCAAAAATATCATATACATCGGATAAAAATACAACTATACGAACTAAAATTTTACATTTGTAAAAATTATACATGTTCTTAAGAATGAGAGGAGAAAATAAAAAATACATCTAAGTGCGGAGAGAATTCCGAAACCTCCACTCGTTCGAACAGTATCAAGTACGGAGCGAGTAACTACATTCGATCAGTCCTTCTAAACTTGGAGCCAAGTCTCTGTTTTAACGATTTATTTTTTTTAGGTTTAATTATTTTATTGTAGGAACGCATTTCCGCAGTCGTCAGACTCGACAAAGGATGCACTTGTTTCGCGTTTGATAATGCTTCGTTACCGATTTTTCTACTGCACCATCTGTTTAAATTTAAAGGTACTTTACAGACCTTATCTATCAAAAGGTTTAAAATATTTATTAAGCAAAAAATGTCTCGTAAGGGTTATTATACTACTATATTTATTTACTATATTATTATACTACTAAAGAGTACATGACTAATAATAACCCCTAGGAATGAGGTGATCGCTACCATGCTGTTTCTAAATGTTTCATAAAATATTATATTGCAAATTTTGCTTTTAAAAAAGTCCCGATGCGTTTCTTGCTGATTCTTCCCAGGAGAGAGGTTTTTTCTGAACTAGTGGTAAAAGTAAAAAAAAATTTTCATTCAGTATTATTGTAGTCTATATTGAATGTAAATGATTGTATTGTATTCTATTCTCTTTTATTGTATCCCATAATTGTCACGGAACGAAATAGATAGCTGTACGTGGTAGAGCCACGCTGCAACTTTTGCTGTCGCACGGATGGGCCGGCTCGAACCGGGGTGGTACCACGACCTCACAGAATACCAGCGTGAAGTAGAGATTTACCTCTGCGTTTCGCTTGGTGAGTGCAGGTGGCCGGAGGCCCTTTTTACTGGAAATGAGGCATTCCATCTTAGTCCTCACGGGTGGCAACGCATCTGCATTTTCATTCGCAAACGAGGATAGATGTAGATGTCTATGGGCCGCAGCAACCACTTACCATCAGGTGGACTGTGTGCTCGTTTGTCACCCTTATCCTATAAAAAAAAATAGAACGATAGATTCTCTAATTAGAAAAAAAATCTTGCCCTTTCATAAACACGTCGTGTTGTGTCACTAATAACTGAGACCGGATTATACGCGCAGAAGTCAGTCTTGCAGTATAGTTTAAATTGCGTCTGGACTTATTTTACTCCTACTTCAACACTGCTTATATTTAACACAAATATTAACATGAGACTTAATATATTTCTTTAAATGAAATATTTTAATGAAAGATAAAACAATTTAACTTAAAATGATTTTAAAGAAATAACTCGTTGATTACTTCTGGGTATCCACCAAGAAGCTCAAAGTAACAAGATATAAATAAAATTAAAGTAAATTGAAGATGAGTTGCTAAAGTTACTCTAAAACGTTCTCCTAGGTAATAATTTTAACTTAAAATAAGGAAGATATTTTCCACTAAATATATTTTAAATAGAGAAAAAAATTAATTCGTTTCGTCAAGTCGTTCTCGAAATATTTTTGTAACAATCTAATTTCTTATTCCACATACTAATGGACGGGGACTATAAAAAAATTACATTCGACTTTTTTATAACAATACACAAAACTTAATGTAAGTATTAGGCTTATTCATAAGTCTATACTTTTAATACTAATGTGTTTATCTTCATGTATAATTGCGATATTTTTATATCGCAATTATACATGAAGATAATAAAATAAATACCTCTTGATTTGAAAATTGTATATAATATGTACGTTATAATATATAACATGCTTTGTGCACTGAAGTTTACATAATTTCTAAGCGTAATACTTCCACGCTACGCACAAACAGCAAATGCAATTGGAATTTTAAATTAGGCCATGCCACTGAAGGCTTATTTCGCTAGAATGGAATCAACCGTTGTGAGTGGGTAAATAGCATTAAAGTCGATGATCCGATACATCAGGTGGGTTTTAAATTAGAAGTTATATTTACATAAAATATTTAAAAATGTTTAAATATAACATTTTTTTGAAATTACAATGTTACGAGGTATGTTACAAAATTATAATGATAATTAAAAAAATGTCCTACTCGATCGATCTATGGTGAGACCTTTCGAATACTGTTACCGACAGAATTTATCAACTGTCAACTCTTGTAGATTGACTTACTATTATATTGCCAAAAATGTTGATGCAAACAGAGTACTTGTTATAAATCTCTGTTATGTTATGGCTCAGTTATCTTCCTTCTGTTTACGTTTCTGTCTGTTTATGCCTTTCTTCTTCCTTATTATGTCTTTTATTTACAAGAATATGGTCTATTAATACATTAAAATAATATAATACTCTAACATCACTATGTTACATATTAATATGTTTTACATATTGTACCTTAGTGGTGTGCAAATATTATAATATTTTATTAATTAATGTTGCAATCATTACGAAATTTCATACAAAACAATAATTTATAAAAATACTGTTCAGTTAATTTCATGATTAAATATGTAACAGTATCCGAAAAAATGTTCTAATAAATAAAATTGAAGAGGTAGCTCCTACTGAGAGAGAGAAAACACATTACAACACGTCTGCTGAAAGTCGACGCGACTGATAGTGCAATGTCAAATATTTATATTTATTTAGTCAACCATAACACCATAACATAATGGCTGATTTACAGAGGGTCAGTAACTGGCTCCAAATTCCAGGCAAGTCAGTGCTGAAACGATAATGACATAGTGTAAATTGATTTGGAGTCAGTACAGAGCTGTTGCGCCAGTGCTGAATTCAATATTCCTGCTTGAATATTTTGAAGTCAGTCCACTCCCCCCGCCACCCGCGCCGGAGATATTAACCTTTTCTAAATGACCAAGTCAGTATTTGGTCAGTCGCTGGCGCTGTATTGAAGAGTGACGACACGTCAACAACAAAGCAGAACCTCCAGTTTATTTTCTGTCGTCTAGCCATTTTCTTATCCAAAGTAGTTTCTTTTTAAATATCTCTTCTACTAACATTTCCATCAACTCCTTCAACAGCAGATAGGAACATTTTCTCAACAAATATTTCAATCATTGTAAATTCTGTCGTTTCAGTCAATTCATTTTTACCCACTGTCTTCAATAACGTCCGTACTATACCCTAAATAAGTAACCACGACTTCTGACTGATTTGTACTATTTACATAATAGTACATATCAGTCCTCGCCGCTAGCACTGACTAATGTTGCCCAAAATCGGTTTTGGTCTTGCAGTCTTGGTCTTGTTCTTGCATTTTTGCAAGACCAAGACCAAGAACAAGACCGCCTATTTTTAGCAAGACTAAGACCAAGACTGACCGTGCTAAATTTGCGCAAGAACAAGACTAAACTTGCGAGACTCTTGCGTCTTGCAGTTAGGACTGAGTGTCGTTTCAGGGAGTATAGGAGTTCGAGTATACGCTTAGGGACTCTATGAGGCGCAAAAAAATATAATAAAAAAATGGGAAATTGGACTTATGCGCGTTACGAACGATACCATAAACATACATAGCGAATGAAAATATCCATTAAAAGAAAAAAGAGTGCATCCCTAGTTTTGACCATCGGCACTTTGATAGTGCGCGGCGTCTTGTTCTCGGCGTCATCAAAGGTAAAAGAAAGTACAAGGTCAAGATATACACGTGCTGGCGGCTACTATTGATATCGCACACAATCGTCGTCGACGCGACGCACGCACTACATTTGACACCGTTTCATTACTGCCACAGATTACATGTTCCAAAGAATAAAATAAGTTTCCGGGTGCTCAGGATGGACCCGAATACATTATGCTAATCTCGCAAGGAATATTGTAATTAGATAATGGTAAGAATAGGTAGATATCATAATTATTATAACATTAAGTATATGGGTTTATAATAATAACTTACTATTATTATTATTATTATTACCTAATAGATAAACATATTCAATAAGTTCACTGCATATCTCGACTTTTCGAAGTATGTGTTTTTAAAACACAAATTGCTCGAATATGTCGTCACCCATTTGATAAATATTGTAGACACTTTTAAAACACTTGAAATATGTAAAAATGGATCTGGATCTTGTCTTCAAGTCTTAGTTATTAACAAGTTGGAGGAGTACCTAAGTGAACCCAGAGCCGTGAGCTCGGAAGACGTTTTAGAGTGGTGGAGGACGCATGAGACAAAATATCCGGTTTTATCGAAGATGGCCCGTGATTTTCTTTTAATACCTGCAACTTCAGTACCTGCTGAGAGATTATTTTCTAAAACATCGTTAGTAATTAGAAAACAAAGAAATAGATTAAGTGATAAGTCAGCCAGATGGTTGAGCAAAATGTCGCGCTAGTCGTTATTTGTGCAGTTTTTAGTAGCTATCTACTTTTTATTAAAAAGATATATCAACTAATAAAAAACACATTATATTTCTACATAATCTTGATTCCATAAGAGTCATATCCAATATTTTTAAAAGGAATAAATATTAAAATAATCTCCTTACAACGAAACCACATAAATGTGAAATAATTATTGATAACATGCATCTCCTCGTAAAGTAAGCATTATTTTATTTTGCGATTGACACTAATGGATAGGCAATTTATTAATAAACATTTTTATCATAAAATTTTTTTCAAAAGACCAAAATTTGATTTTATTAAGAAATTATTTTAAAACCTGAGCCCTTTTGAACCCTTTATCACTGCCCACGGGGTTGCTGTGAGCGCTAAGCTCTTGAAGGTGAAACCCGTGTCGTTAGGCACGGCGAAGGCCAGTGCACATGCTTGCTCACGTCATGTTATCAGTCGATAATACTATTATTACTTATTAGGTTATTTATAGGTAGTATTATTTGTTTGTTTTGGGTATAATTTTTCGTATTAGTTATACATATATTTGTTGTGTTTTTTACTGCGCGATGAAGCTTTTTGCGTGTATTTTCTTTGAAGTAAATACATGTATGGTTTGAATCCATAATTAACATTTTGACAAATATATCTTGCATATTTCTTACGCGATATATTGTATTTATACTTGTTACTACCTTGCGTATTCCGTCGGCCAACTCTCGCTACAACATATCGCGTAAAAATATGCAAGACGCCACCTACTGTACAAATATAGTATTATTTTTTCATCATTAATAAACTATTTTATGTAAATACATACGGCGTACAACGATAAATGTATTTTAATTTTTTTATTCGGTATATTAGTTGCATTATATTAGAATTATGTACACTCACTCTCTGATTTCAGCAACCCCGTGGGTAGTAAATACGCCTAGTTTTTAAAATAATTTCTTAATAAAATCAAATTTTGGTCTTTTGAAAACAACATTATGATAGAAATGTTTATTAATAAATTGCCTATCCATTAGTGTCAATCGTAAAATAAAATAATGCTTACTTTACGAGGAGATGCATGTTATAAATAATGGTCGATCAGCTGGTGATCTTCTGGTCTACTTAACTCATAGATGGGCGGAGGCAATAGAGTCCAAGGGGGAGGCATTGGCCGTTAGTTTGGACATTGCGAAGGCCTTAGATCGGGTTTGGCACAAAGCACTTCTTTCGAAGCTCCCTTCCTATGGGATTCCCGAGAAAAAATGCAATTGGATCACCAGCTTTCTTGCAGATCGGAGCATCAAGGTCGTTGTAGACGGTGCATGCTCCGACTACAAGCCTATTAACGCTGGTGTTCCACAAGGCTACGTGCTATCACCAACGCTGTTTCTTCTGCATATCAATGATATGTTGCAAGCCGGTAGCATTCATTGCTATGCGGATGACAGCACTGGTGATGCTCTATACACCGGCCGTGCCAATATTTCTCGGGAAAACGTTACCGAGTACCGAACAAACTTGTGTCTGAAGTCGAGTCTTTGCTGGATAAAGTCTCGGATTGGGGGTGACTAAATCTAGTCCAGTTTAATCCTCAGAAGACACAAATTTGCGCGTTTACCGCTAAAAAGAACCCCTTTGTCGCATCTCCTCAGTTTCAAGGTACTCCCCTTGTTGCCTCAGCCAGTATCGGAATCCTCGGCGTCGACATATCGAGTGACGTGCAGTTTCGTGGTCACTTGGAAGAGAAGGCCAAATTGGCCTCTAAAAAGTTTGGCGTGCTCAGCAGAGCGGGACAGTATTTCATGCCGGCACAACGCCTGCAACTTTTCAAGACGCAGGTTCGGTCTCATCTCTGGGATGGGGCTGCCCAGTGCTAGCTCCTTCCACTTGACCGCATCCAACGCAAAGCGGCTCGAATCATCGACGACCGAGCCATTTCCGATCGGCTCGATTCATTGGCACTGCGAAGAGATGTTGCATCCCTTTGCATTTTCTTTCGCATCTACCATGGGGAGTGCTCTGAGGAATTGTTCGGATTAATCCCAGCCGCCAAATTTCACGAACGCATATCGCGGCAGAACTCCCGATACCATCCACACCATTTGGATGATTGGCGGTCCACCACTGTGCGACTTAGAAGATGTTTTCTTCCTCGCACAACTTCCTTGTGGGATAGTTTATCACCAGCGATTTTTCCGGACCGATACGACTTAGGGACCTTCAAGAAAAGAGCCTACTCCTTTTTAAAAGGCCGGCAACGCTTCTGCAATTCCCCTGATGTTGCGGTTGTTCATGGGTGGCCGTAGTCACTTACCATCAGGTGAGCCGCATGCTCGTTTGCCCCCTCTCCTATAAAAAAAATAATATTATTTCACATTTATGTGGTTTCGTTGTAAGGAGATTATTTTAATATTTATTCCTTTTAAAAAAATTGGATATGGCTCTTATGGAATCAAGATTATGTAGAAATATAATGTGTTTTTTATTAGTTGATATATCTTTTTAATAAAAAGTAGATAGCTCCTAAAAACTGCACAAATAACGACTAGCGCGACATTTTGCTCAACCATGCGCCTTAATATAAAGTAACAGTAACGTCAAAGCTATTGTGTACTGTGAAGTAATTTAATTAGTATCGTATTTTATTTTTTATTTAAATAAATGGTATATTGTATAACTCTTTTATTCCGTTTCATATATAGTGAGGTTCCATCAATCTCTTTCTAGACAGATAATGTTCTTTAAAATACAGTTATTTCCATTAATTTGTTTTATTATTTGTAACCATGTTTTAGCACATGTAAGCTTATTAAATGTAAACGTTTATTAAGAAATAGATAACGCCCGTGGTCATGGGACACGGTAGATATCTAGTTGGTTAGAGCATCGGCACGGATCGCTTAGCTCGTGGGTTCAAACCCCACCCGATGTCAGTTGATTTTTCGAATTTCTCATTAAATGTTTAGACATTTGTTTATTTGGTTGGTCTTTACTATGGCTATGTTAATTCAAGCTCAATATGTACCTACTCTGTTAAGTTGTTCTAAGATTTAAAGTAACGTTTAATAAATAGTAATAGGCTAATAGGTCATTGCGAGACTTGCGAGACTCTTACTGCAAGACCAAGACCAAGATCAAGAATGGGAGCGCAATACCAAGACAAGAAGTGTATTGGCGCAGTGACCAAGACCAAGACTTGCTAAGTCTCGTCTTGTTCTTGCATTTGGGCAACACTAGCACCGCTAATATTCTTAAATCGCTTTTTATTCGTGCTAGAACGATGCTGCAGTTATATCATGGTTGCATCACGAATGGGTCGGCTCGACCAGGGTAGGATCAAGCTCTCGCTGACTGCCAGCGTAAAATAGCAGCTTAATGCTGCTGTGTTTCCTATGGTGAATGCAGGCAACCGGAGACCCTTTTTACTGGAAAAGAGGCATTCCATCTTAGTCCTCAGGGGTGAAAAAACATCTGCTTTGATTTTTAATTGAGGATAAATATAGAAGTCTATGGGCCACAGCATCCACTTACAGGTGGACTGTTTGTGTACTTATTCTAAAAATAATTCGCAAAATTACTGCTTTAAGATCTAGTGGCTGATTTGTAATTATATTGTATAAATATCGTTTATTAGTGGGTCTTTGTTATTTAAAAATTTATCAACAAAAAAATAATTATTTTCATTCTATTTTTAATACTCAACTGAAATGCTGATGTGGATAACCTATCCTTGTATCTACCAGTACTTTTAATTTATTACAGTTACGTTGAAATAAATGTAGATGTTTATGAACGAACATGCACATATCAAATATTACGTATAATTAATGCAAAATCAGAATCGTTTTAGTTTTTAACAGAGGCTTAACTTACAAGGGGACAAACACTACAAAGACTTTTTTTATACAACAACATTTTTCTGCCTAGAATATTGAGAATCAACCACATATCCCCTGAGTATGATATTATATCGTAGTATGAATGAGATGTAACCATGATATGCCATCAGTGGTGCCTTTTCTGACACAATTTATCTCAGCCTCGCTTTATATAAGGCTTCCAACTACAAAATATTATATCAAGTATTATTTTCTGAAACGTTGTGGAAGCGACTTCGTCTTTCCCAGTGGATATCGGTTTTTATGTATAAAGACAGTATATTGCCGCTTTGACCTCACTAAATCCTGTGACTTATAGTATTTTTCTTATATGATAAGGGTGACAAACGAGCACACAGTCCATCTGATGGTAAGTGGTTGCTGCGGCCCATAGACATCTACATCTATCCTCTATTACAAACCAAAATGCAGATGCGTTGTCACCCGTGAGGACTAAGATGGAATGCCTCATTTCCAGTAAAACCGGCCTCCGGCCACCTGCACTCACCAAGCGAAACGCAGAGGTAAACCTCTACTTCACGCTGGTATTCTGTGAGGTCGTGGTACCACCCCGGTTCGAGCCGGCCCATCCGTGCGACAGTAAAAGCCGCCACGTAGCTCTACCACTGTTGATGAAAACAACCGTCCCAACTGGAACTTAACTACTTTGATACGCGGTAAAAAACCGATACCAGATGGAATGGTCCGCTCCACTTTTGAGCGATTCAACGAACAATTTGTATCCATTTCGCGCGGCTGTAACGCGCCCCAATGTTCGACCTCTTGGATCACATAATCGATACGCGGCTTAAGACCTTAGAATTGACAACGCATCTGTAGTGGCCTTTGTTTGAAGATGGTTGCTAGTGTTCATATACTTCAGTAGTCGCTTACTATCCGGTGAACTGTAATTTCCTTTGTACAATTACTTATTCGTAACTACAAAGTTATGAAAAAAATATACCCGAAAAATATTATGGCCTCTAAAATATAAGAGTACACCCATCACGTTTACGCCAGTCATAAAATAAAATGCCCATACTTGCGACAGACAGTAGCATCAAAGCTGCGAAACGCCTGGTAAGTTATTGTGAAATAATATATTTTTATATATTAAGTTCCATCACTCGGCCCATAAAACAACACAGGCCACCGGCGGACCGGAAGGGAGTAGTAGAATACAGAATTGTCTGTCAATTATTGCGAGGGGAAATGTACGTACACAAATACAATAGACTTTCTTTACGAAACGCACACATAATAATTATAACAATATACTAACTTTCACACACACATTCATTATAACATTATCACTCGGTGACAGCGATAACTCGCATACAGACTTAAATCAGTCGCTCGATCGATCTACATACTGTATGAGGGCGAGCGGCCTGTGTTGGTACACAAATCATCTCAAATAAAAAATCAGATTTTCAACTTAATACGCCGAGAATAATATCAATTTTAAAGCCTATATAATTTTATAGCCTGCTCACAACTTTTTACAAGAAAAACAAACATACGTATAGAAAAAAAAAACTATATGTACTCAAAACAAATCACTAACCACCCCGTAAAAGGGTTATACAGCCAATTCCTCGAGTTTACGCCTCGTGTGCCCGCTATCGTTCCCATTATCAAAATGATTACAGCCTAAGAACAGCTTTTGTTATTTTTTGAAACAATTCAATTTTTAGACTTAAATTTAAACTATAATTATGACACTGAAATGTGTTTTTTTTATTATCCATTCTATCGATTCCACTACAGCCTATAAAAGTCTACTGCTAACATAGGCCTGACTCAGAGATCACCTCATGTGGGATTTTGCCATAGTTGCCACGCTTTGCAAGTGGATTGGCAAACGCAGTTTTTTATTATTTAGATTTGTTACCAAGAAGATGCTGCAGCTCATTTCCTTTTCATATTCTCTCTGTCGCCTCTTACGACGGGGACGATATGGAGTAGTAGATATTCTTACACCGCCACTACACGATTTATACCGCCGCTACACGGTTAATTTATTAATCTGAAATGATTTCATGCGCGCTAGTGTCGCGTCTGGTTGTTTAATCAATTAATTTGTAAATCATGAGTATGTTTACATTATTTTACCTGCCTTAACCACATATTTTTCAGGCACATATATGATATATTTCGAATGTTAAAAAAGAGTTCATTCCACTCATTTTATAATAAAATATGTTTATCAATCCATTACAGCCTTTAAAGAGACGGGATTTTGTGCCATTTTGTGGTACAATAACACAAAATTGTGGTATTTATTTACCTCAGAATCAGCGTGATTTAAAAAAAAATCTTAAAAATTTAATATAAAATACTATATTGAAATTAATTGAATTCGATACATCCAAAGAAAAAATAAATCGACCACGGCCAAGTAAATGGATTCCACGATTGCCAAATTAATGCTTTATTATTTCCCGCCACGAATTGTCGCCTCCAATTTCAATATAAAAGCATCCCCCGAAGGATAAATCGAACGCCCTTCTTGAACCTTAACCATTTTAGATCGCAAAGATGGCTGGGATAGAACAGTAAGCGTTAGGAGTTTGTAAACTCTTTGAGTATTGATACTTAACAGAATAATATGTTATGAATTACTTTTACTTTATTACGTAAGACAATAGTATGAGGTTTTCACGTTGCTGAGGATAAAAAGATTTATAAAGACTTGTAGTATTTATCATATAAGTTTTACTTGCATTATTTTATGCAATAAATGATGTCTTAACTATATTAAATAAATGAAATAGAACCAAGTATGCCTGTGGAACACCGCAAAAAACTAAGTACGAATAAAACAGAAGTGATTGATTTGTCAAAAAAAAAACAAGTGTTTTGCAGTCATGTTTTGTCAAAAATATTGTATTCCATTATATCCTACTGAATAATCTATTACTTTTGTTCTACATTAGAGCTGATGGTAAGAACCAGTTGGAGAAACTCTTAACTCCACGGTGACTGTGGGTGCTGCAAAAAATGATAAATGCGATAAATAAATGGTAATAAAAATAAAAGGGTAAAATCCGTAAAAATATGGTTTTATTTAATAAGTACTATTTGTGTAATTAATTATTGCTCTGAATACTACATTCATATTATAAACCGAGTTATCAAAGTAACTAACGCTAAAGATTTTTTAATCAGCGCTCAATGCAATTTTAGAAACTTAGGCCCGCCATATACATACGGAATTCCGTTTCGAGATTCCGTTTCGGAATTTCGAACGGTCGGCCACACACAAACGGAATCCCGTTTTGCCCGCAAAATATCGAACGGAAAACTACCGTACGTGTGTGGCGGGTCATAGATTTTATATGGACTTGCTGCGTTCGGGATTCCGAATCGAAATATCGAAACAGAATCTCGAAACGGAATTCCGTATATATGTGGCGGGCCTAAGTGTCTGCAACGCGGAATTCAATTACTGAGGATTTATTAAAAATTTATATAAAATATTACTCTATAAATAAAAATTAGACATTTCATAATATTCATAATTTAAAATTTTTTACAATATAAATTATTAAGGATAACTCAAAAAGTATTGGTCAGACCTTGATCAAATTTATATGGGACCACATGAGAAGGAAGCTTTGAAGAAAGTTATGAGGTAACATACATAAAAAAGCACACACAGTCGAATTGAGTACCTCCTCCTTTTTGAAGTCGGTACAAAATGGAAGAAGACGGAAGCAACCTCGAAAATCACAAATTTTATTTCGGTAAATATACGTAAATGATTTTATACAAGAAAAATTTCATGGCTCGTGACTTTACATTTTTTTTATAGGATAAGGGTGACAAACGAGCACACAGTCCACCTGATGGTAAGTGGTTGCTGCGGCCCATAAACATCTACATCTATCCTCTATTACAAATCAAAATGTAGATGCGTTGTCACCCGTGAGGACTAAGATGGAATGCCTCATTTCCAGTAAAAAAGGCCTCCGGCCACCTGCACTCACCAAGCAAAACGCAGAGGTAAACCTCTACTTTACGCTGGTTTTCTGTGAGGTCGCGGTACCACCCCGGTTCGAGCCGGCCCATCGGTGCGACAGCAAAAGCTGCCGCGTGGCTCTACCACTGTTAAAATAAGTTTTCCTTAATATATTATCAAAAAGAAATTCAAATCTAACAATACCTTCAATATTGGTAATAATCCGTTCATAAGTCACATTTTTGACCCTCGTTTTATTTATATAAATAATGATACTACGAGATAATGATAAAGAGCCGTGGTAGCTCAGATGGTGAGCGCTCGCTGTAAATTTCGATCCCCGCCGGCATCAATGAAATTGTTAATTGCAACTTAAAGTGCTGATTTACCACGTGCTCGGCGGTGAAGGAAAACATCGTGAGGAAACATGCATGTCTGAGAAATAAAAAAATTCGAAGACATGTGAAGTTCGCCAACACGCAATTGGGGCAGCACAGCGGACATTTTGTTGCCTTAAAACCCACTCAGAAATGAGTGAAGGCCTGTGCCGAGCAGTGGGACGTATATAGGCTGTAACTTTAACTAACTTTAACGACGAGAAATACTGCACAAATATTAAATAATATTTATCAAAAAATTTATAAACACCGAATTATATCTATGTGATATTACGTTATAGTGTCCATAACGTTAACAGAACTGATTAAACCTAAGTCAATCCTGACCAATTAAAAAGTGCTATTAAGTCTTCGAACTTAAACAATTTTGAGTCAGAGAAAACCACAATTGTAATGATATTAATTTTTAATGAATAACTAAAATGAATTAAATCTCGAAGCTCTAGAAATATAACAGCAGGATTCCAAAAAATCCGACCATCGTGTACCTTCTAGGTATCTCGCGAATGTTAACACCTTGAACGCTCCGCTATCACAAGGCTACATTCGTTAGGATAAAAAAAAACATGCGTGAGTGTCGTGGAACACTCGGTTAGAACGAAGTTCCTTTCGTAGTATTGGTAAACGTATTATATTATTCATTATCAATTACAAATAAATGAATTACTCAATTCAGTCAATTAAAATGAAGCGTCATTTAAAATAAAATTAATGCTTTTTCATGGCAAGGTAAGAAAAAGAGCGAGGGAGATGGATCATAGAATATACTGCCGTATAGACAGTATAAATATATAGTAGGAAATATAGAAGACCTGCTGAGAGCTCGATAACGCGTGACTAATTTTGATTTGTTATTGTGTGCGTTAGCTAGTGATCTACATTTTACTTACAAAGACTATCGAAAAATGATTATTAAGGATGCGGTAAAAAGATTTAAAAAAATAGTTTAGTGCACGAAATTGAATAATTTCAAAATTAACTGAATTTTTACCATGATAGTTCTAAAAAAATTGGTAAATCCAATTGGGCATGCCTTAAGCGCATTAAAAATAACATTACGTATAACATGATTATACGGAATTTTTTAAAGTAGTTTAAATACATTTCGACAGCTCTATCGGCTTCAACACCCTCGAAAACCATGAAAATGACACCCATGATGAAAAAATTGGTACATACTCCAGCCGCCATATTGGATTTATATTTCGACAGCACTATCGGCTTCAACACCCTCGAAACCCATGAAAATGAGACCCATGATGAAAAAATTGATACCTATTGCGGCTGCCATCTTGGATTTACATTTCGACAACCCTATCGGTTTCAACACCCTCGAAAACCATGAAAATGTCACCCATGAGAAAAATAATGATACTACTTACTTTTAGTACGTACTAGTATTATATATTCTGTGCTTTTAAAATATTGTAAAAAAAAATCTCTTATTATTATTCATTATTGTCATTACAGCCCTTCACAAGTCCACTGCTGAACATAGGCCTCCCCCAAAGAATGCCACAAAGCACGGTCCTGAACCACCTGCATCCATCGACTTCCTGCATATCTTACCAGGTCGTCACTCCATCTAGTGGGGGGACGCCCTACACTTCGCCTGCCGGTACGAGGCTGCCACTCGAGAACCTTTCTTCCCCATCGGTTGTCGGTTCTTCGAGCTATATGGCCGGCCCATTGCCACTTCAGCTTACTAATCCGTTGGGCTATGTCGGTCACTCTAGTTCTACTGCGGATATCCTCATTTCTGAGTTTATCACGCAGAGAAACTCCGAGCATAGCCCTCTCCATAGCTCGCTGAGCGACCTTGAGCTTCCTCATCCGGCCAGCAGTGAAGGACCACGTCTCAGTTCCGTATGTCATCACTGGCAACACGCACTGGGTGTACAGTCTCGTTTTCAAGTTTTGAGGTATACCTGACGAGAAGATGTGCCGTAATTTCCCGAACGCTGCCCAACCGAGTTGAATCCGTCGATTGACCTCTCGGTCGAAGTTGGACTTACCTAGTCTGACTATTTGTCCCAGGTAAACATACTCGTCAACAACTTCGAGCTTAGTGTTCCCAACAACTACCGGCATAGGTGTGACATGGACATTAAACATGATCTTTGTTTTGTCCATGTTCATCTTAAGACCTATCCGTTGGGAAACACTATTAAGGTCATTGAGCATAGTGCTTAGGTCCTCCAGCGATTCTGCCATAAGGACTATATCGTCGGCAAATCGAAGGTGAGTGATGTACTCGCCATTGATGTTGATACCGTATCCTTTCCAGTCCAGAAGTTTGAAAACATCTTCCAATGCAGCGGTAAAGAGTTTCGGGGATATGACGTCACCCTGTCTTACACCTCTCTGCAATTGGATAGGTTTCGTACTCTGGTTCTGTACTCGGATAGCCATCGTAGCCCTACTGTACAAGCACTTCAATACTTCGATATACCGACAGTCAACTTGGCATCGCTGAAGGGACTGCAGCACCGCCCAAATTTCGACGGAATCAAAGGCTTTCTCATAGTCCACATACGCCAGACATAGTGGCAAATTGTACTCCTCGGACTTCTGTACAATTTGCCGAAGGGTATGTATGTGGTCTATGGTGCTAAAGCCTTTTCGGAAACCGGCTTGTTCGGGAGGCTGGAAGTCGTCAAGTCTGCGCGCGAGACGATTCGTAATGACTCTCGAAAACAGCACGTAGACGCGGCTCAGAAGGGAAATCGGTCTGTAGTTCTTCAAGAGAGCGTTGTCACCTTTCTTGAAGAACAAGACCACAGCACTTCTGCTCCACGCCTCCGGTGTAATGCCACCATGGAGGACGGAATTAAAGAGCTTCTGAAGGACTTCAAGTACCGGTCTTTCACCCGCTTTCAGAAGCTCCGCTGTAATTCCATCCTCGCCTGGGGCCTTGCCGTTTTTAAGGTGCTGGAGAGCCATTCTAATCTCGCTCAGACTGACGTCCGGGATTTCATCGGAATAATGTCGGATAAGACTCGCTCTTGGATCGTTACTCACACTTGCGTGCGGCTCTAACGATGACGTGTACAGCTGCTCATAGAACCTCTCAATCTCACTCAAAATCTCAGGTGCCCCGGAAACGATGCTGCCACATTCTGTCTTCAGCTTTGACAGTTGGCGCTTTCTGGCAGACAGATCTCTGGCAAAGACTTTGGAGCCTTGGTTCCGCTCGATCGCTTCTTCAATACGAGCTGTATTGAAGTTGCGTAAGTCCCGCCGCATGCATTTGGAGATCTGTCTGTTCAGTTGCCTGTATGCTGTCAAATCTGTTGAAGAATGTAGCTTCATCTCCCGTCTAACAGCCATGAGATTAAGAGTGTGATCGGAGAGTTTTTGTGTTCTTCTGCGGCGGGTCTTGCAGAACTTAGCTCCGACCGCATGGACAGTTTCCACGAGCTTGTCATTCAAATCGTCCACTTCATTGCAGTCTTCTAGGCACTGAAAACGGTTTTGTAACTCGAGCTGAAAGGTTTCGGGACTTTGGATTAGAGCACGAGGGGGACGGAGCGTTGACTTCATTAGACGAGACCTCTCCAACTTAACGTTTAGGTTCAGTGTGCCTCTAACTAATCGGTGATCGCTGCCGGTTTTTACCCTCGCGATCACTGAGACATCACTGAACAGTTGTCGTCTGGTCGTCATAATGAAGTCAATCTCATTTTTTGTCGAACCGTCGGGGCTCGACCAGGTCCACTTCCTGTGGGGTCGCTTCTGGAAGAAAGAGTTCATCATAAAGAGTCCCTCTTTCTCCATGAAGTCAGCCAACTGCTGGCCCCTTGGGTTCCGTTGCCCTATTCCAAATTTCCCTACTTTCAGCTCACCGTTCTCTCTTGTGCCTAGTTTTGCATTGAAGTCTCCCATTAACACCGTATATTGGGTTTTGGAGGAATGCATGGCTCTAGAGATATCCTCATACATTTCCTCCACCTCCTGATCGGGGTGTGCCGAGGTTGGTGCGTAAACCTGTATGACCTTCAGCGAATACCGTTTGGTGATTCTGAGTATAAGGTACGCAACCCTCGTCGACACACTCTCAATCTTTACAACGTTGTTAACGAGAGACTTGTGGACGATAAATCCGACACCTCCTTGGGACAGATGGTCGCCCTCCCGGTAATAGAGCAAGTTGCCGGATTCGAGGATTACCGTGTCCTCCCCCTCTCTTCGGACTTCGGATAATCCTATAATATGCCAGCGTAACTTGTCTATCTCTTCTTCCAGCTCCACAATCTTCTCGTCAGTCCTCAGGGTGCGTGCGTTGTATGTTGCCAGGTCGAGTCGTCGTAGGTGGCAACCGAACCTCCACCGGAGATTCTTAGCACCCCCTGCCCCGCCGTTACCATGGTCGCCACCGTAGCCAGGAATAGCGGGGCCGCCGGGGACTGGGGGCCGTTTATTATTGTCATTGCTCATGGGGGGTATATTGCCATAGTTGCCACGCTTGGCGAGCGGGTTGGCAACCGCAGTTTTTTTTTTATTGTTATTTTGGCTATTATCAGGAAGATGCTGCTGCCCATCTCCTGCCTGTTGCCCTTTGTCGCCTTTTACGACACCCACGGGAAGATATGGGGTAGTGGTTATTCTTAACCGCCACTACACGGCCATTATTATTATAATCAAGTATTTAAGAAATTTGGTTATTCGAATATTGTGTATTTGTACAGCGATCTTTTTGAGCCGCTGCAAACAACCCAAACCATGTCCACTCACGACGGCGATTGACGCCAAACTACCCCCTACATATAATGTACTCTATTCCGAACTGAGTGAGTGAGCAAACTACTCTGTGGCTGTAGCTCCCTATTTACAGAAATACCTATAATTTACATACAAGGCTACCAAATCAACGAAAATTTCGCCGTTTTGGGGCCGAAAAAAATTAATTATATCTAAACAAAACAAAATTACACTGCCATTTACATTCAGTGGCTTCCCACATGATAGACGAAGAGATTAAAAAATAGATTTCTTTTTAAAAACGTTACCCTCTCACTAGGATTTTCTCCTGTATCGTGGAGGCAGTTTACAAACACAAATTTCACAAGGACAAACATCCAGACCCGGAACAATCATTTGTAGGCCATACAAATACTTGTTCCGTGCGGGATTCGAACCCGCGCCCCCCAGCGCTGCAACTCATTGCTAAGCCACTGCGCCACGGAGCCGTCTATTGAGTTAAACAATTGATATTTTTAAAAGTTATCGTGTTTACAAGCCTTGGGGACATGATAAATCCACACCATAAGCCACTAAAATCACTTTTTTATTTAAAAATAGCAATTAATCGATTTAAAAAAAATAATAAGTTCAACAATCATTTATCTTTCTAATAATGTGCTTTTTACATCATTTATATGTGTAATATGATTGCTAGATACAATTTTATTCGATAAAACGTTGGAATCATAATTTTTAGACGATAGTAGAGCATACTGTGCACTTTCGCTTAAGGCATGCAGTAATTAAAAAATATTCATATAACATGTTCCTGGGAATAACCTGAACCAGCATTTTGTTGGATTTTAATTCAAATGTAAAAAAACCTAGGTTACTCTAGAGATAAACTTAAAAAAAGCTCCCCAAGAATCAGTTCTGATAGTTGTATTTTCGAGTTATGATCTTTGGAGAAAAATATTTACTGCCATGTACAGTTACCCCGGAATTGCTTTTTTAACATGTTTTTAATATAAATAGGTAGATACTTAACTAAGTATATACCTATTTATATTTTATAAAATGTTTTCATGGGGAAATAAAAAACGGTGAGACGGAGTACATAATGTCTGCTTTATTTTTCATATAAGTATTACTTTTCATAATTACAAACATTTAATAATTAATAATTAATACATTATAGAAGTTTATTTTAACATTCGACTTATATATGAATGTAAACTTAATAATTTAAGTAAGGAAACTTGTAGGAATCAGTTAAAAAGGATTGCCCTGTTTAAATGCTAATATATTTATGAGTCTTGATCATGTTTCATGTTTATATTCTTTCATCTATCCCTGAAAAGTATAAAGTAATAATAAATTTATTATCATTTTAGCTGCATGAATTTTAAAAACATAATGATCCTAACAAGTGTCTGAGCATACAGATGCACTCTCTATTCTCTCAATTGCTGTATGTTAAGAAAATGGTAACTCATTCATGGACTGACCGCGGCAAAATGCAACTTAATCTCGCAGATTTAGTTACTTAACCACGAGTCCCTCTTCTCTACGACTAACGCTGTAGGCGATGAACCACGCTATTTAAGCCCTCGGCACAATGCCATCGGCCATCAACCATGAATCGGGCATCGAGCATTGTGAGTATCAAATACTAAGGAATTTATACTATCTTGGCACATTGAACCACGAGTCTCAGGCGTGGGCGTCTATTGGCACTTTAAGAGTATTACTAAACATATTATATCTAACTACGCTAAAAGTTTTATCATTGTGACTTGAGAATAATCCGAACCTCCGCACAACTCCTTGGGGAAAATAGCGTGATGCTATGAATATTGCACTAATGTGACCGTGAGGTACGAGTGGTGAAGCATATGACAATTATAGGTAATAGGATAATCTCAAGATTTTTTTTAATATACTACAGTTATCACGTATAAAAATTTATCTCTATTTTACCTAAAGTTTTCGAAGTTACATTTTTGAAATTTTACTTACTTAATTACTTATCTTCACGCACAATCCCTGACGGGGTAGCCAGAGAGAACAGATCGCCAAGTGTCACGATCCTTACATACCTCTTTCGCTTCTTTCAGATTCATTATCTTCTTTATACATGCACGTCTAGGTATCCGAGTACTCTTGACCCTACCCTCTTCGAGCAATTTGCTCACATGGTCTTCGAAAGTTAGTCTCGGTCTACCTCGACACCTTTTATTATTAACTTTCGCGCTATATATTTTCTTCACCATTCGGTCTTCACTCATTCGCTCAACGTGCCCAAACCACCGAAGCACGCCCTTATCAATTTTTGTGATAAGGTCATCTTTCAAACCTGCCAAAAATTTTACTGTAATAATATAATACTAACTGGTACAAATAATGTAGGAATACCTCCTTTTAATAAAATTGTTTTTATTCTGCTTTTTCTTTTATATTTAAAAATAAAATGTTTGCTGCAAATTGTAGAGTTCTTCTTTGGAGTCCAACCAAATCGCCCAATTAACGGCAAAATAAAATTACATTTAGCATTTATTTTCATTCTTCTCCTTGTTGTGTTGGCAAGTCCAGCGATTTATTATAAACATTCAAAATAAATATCGACATTAATTATGATATAGTCAGGCCAATCCCTAGCATACTGTAGTGTTATGCTACTTACATATCATTTTACACTATTTTAAATTCATTTTTCCATTCTGTTTTGATTTTCTGCATTCACCTCAAAACTGGATATTTTGTATCACCTTTATTTCCATAGGATCCTGTAACGTTTTTAAACCATAAGAACACAATAACAAATCATTTTCACTTCGTATTTTCACGCTATCAGCACTTTTTAAATCGGTGTCGATGGAGTCTACCTTTTTCGATCTTTTATTTAGTTCTCCGTAACCCTGCAATTTCGGGCTTCGTGCGCGCTGTTGCGCTACCTTTTTTCCTATATCAATAATATCTCATTTTTCACTTAAATCTTGCCGTTTCTCTATTACGAGCCTGAAACCAAAATTTGACATGTTTTGACATCGTTGTTTATCTGGTTGTCTTGGCAATTTTTATTCAAATTCGTTACCGGTCTGTTGTTTCTACTTGAATATTTCCACATAAATACTCTTTTCCTCTTGGCCATTTACAAAAAATTTACTTTTAATTTAAATAATTTTCCGTTCTCTCTAAATAGGTATAAAAGCTGAACAATCGGCCAATAAACTCAGTCTCGCTTCAGCTTTCAAACTCGAAGCATCTCCTAAAGGCCTTATCCCGGGGCCGCACTGCCCCGGGATCCTGCAAGCCTCTGCCTCTGCCTCTGCCTTGCCTGAAGTCGCCGGATCCTGCAAGCCTCTGCCTCTGCCTTGCCTGAAGTCGCCGGATCCTGCAAGTCTCTGCCTCTGCCTTCGCTTGAAGTCGCCAGATCCTGCAAGTATCTGACTCTGCCTTCGCCTGAAGTCGCCGGATCCTGCAAGACTCTCCCTCTGCCTTTGCCTGAAGTCGCCGGATCCTGCAAGTCTCTGCCTCTGCCTTCGCCTGAAGTCGCCGGAATCCTGCAAGACTCTGCCTCTGCCTTCACCTGAAGACGCCGGGATCATGTAAGCCTCTGCCTTCACCTGAAGTCGCCGGGATCCTGCAAACCTCTGCCTTCACCTGAAGTCGTCGCCTAGCCACGCCCACGCCTTCACCTACGCTGTGCGTGCTCGCTCCAGGCGCTGCGAGCGCTTATTCCAGGCGCTAAAAGCGCCTACTCAAAGGCGCTGCGTGTGCCTACTCCAGGCGTTGCGTGTACCTAGAGCAGGCGCTGCGCGCCTACCACAGGCACATCCTGTGTATAATCTGTGAGCAACGAATACCACCACCAAGCGCGGTGTGCCACTTGGATCTTCGGGCTCCGCTTCAATACTCATCATCTTTTTTATCCTTTTTTTAGAAATAATTGTAATTCACGTCACCCATCTTCATCTTCATACTCCATTTTTTTTATATAAAACTGTAAATATCTTTTTAAATTTTAAATAAATTATTTGTTTTTGTTCTATTTTTGTTGTTTTGTTGTTGTTAGGTTAGGTTCTTTTGTTCTTAATTGTCGCTTCACGACAGTACATGTAAAATATTTTGTTCAAAAATAATTCACCAAAACCGTACAAGCTATCAACAACGTGACTTTTACTTAGTAAAATATAAAAATTAATAAAATAATTGAAAATAGTCTATCTTTTAAACAGTATATAACATAAACTTTAACCAAAAATAGACGCGTAATATTGATTTAATGTGTGTGAATTTACCTGAGAAATGTGCAACCATCAGGATTATTTCTGTTATTGACATCACATTCACTCACGGAATTAACATATTAGACGAAAGCCGGATAGATGAAAGAAACAATAAAAGAACTCAAGTGACACGTAATCAAGTGTCTAATCAAAAACGTGATTGGAATGTTTATACACTACAATAAATTACGTCAGGGTCCGTTAGCACGAGATTTTGCGAAATCGTAAACCTATTCGTAATCGAATTTTCCTAAGAATTTTACTAGCACCAAACGTTCAGTTAACAAGAAATAAACGCAACGTTAACGTAGCTATCGTTGTGTGCGAATGCTTTCAAGAAAATATATCAAAAATTCGTCGGTAAGGAAAGGAATACATCAATTAATTAAATTTATAATAAAGGACCAAAGCAATAATACACATTATATCATGTACATCACCATCATACAGGTCGTCGTTAGTATATAGTTCATGGCTTAACGTAAAGATACGAGCAAATTGAAAAGATCTGTCATAATATAACATTTGTCATTGGAATACAGGTGTTAACTGATAGAATACTGCGTAATATTTTTAATGTGGCTTTTTAAGGTATTTTTGCTTAAATTTTCCTAAACATAAAGACAAAGTTTTCAAGAAAGTCATAGGTACTTCAATATACGCACGACACGTCAACATCTCTTCGAAAGGCCAGCGGATCAAGCCGATCGGAAAGAACTTATTCATCTAAAATTCGGGCTACTCTCCATTTACTGTGGACAAGAGGAAGGAGCTACTACTAGGGTGTAGCATTGAGATGTTCTGTATTATATGTGAGCTTTGTAAAGCTGCAAGCGGTGGGCTGACATGAAATACCGTCTCGCTCTACTGAGCACACCTAGCTTTTAGAGGTCAAATTAGCCTTTCCTTCCAAATGACTGCGGAGCGGTACGTCCCTCGACATATAGACGCCGAGGATCGGATACTGGCGGAGACAATAAGTCCGTCTTTTGTATTCCTTCTTATCGTAAAGCTATACATATTTAAAATAGAAAAATATACTAACAGGTAGGATTTTTTTTATAGGATTAGGGGGACAGACGAGCACACAGTCCACCTGATGGTAAATGGTTGCTGTGGCCCATAGACATCTACATTTATCCTTGATTACGAATCAAAATGCAGATGCGTTGTCACCCGTGAGGACTAAAATGGAATGCCTCTTTTCCAGTAAAAAGGGTCTCCGGTTCTCTACACTCACCATACGAAACACAGCAGCATTAAGCTGCTATTTTATGCTGGTATTCTGTGAGAGCGTGGTCCTTCCTCGGTCGAGCCGACCCATTCGTGTTACAACTATACCAGAAATATAGCTGCAGCATGGCTCTACCACGTATAGCATATATGTATATAGAATAAACATACTCTTATAATAATGAACGTAATACTGAAATTTCGGAAGCTTGATACTACTTTCCGTAGCTGGGCTGGGTATTACATATATGGCGGATATACGGGATGTATAAACCACCGTTTATTTAAGACCACAAGATCTTTTTGAATTCTTGTCTTTAAAATTCTAAGGAACAAAACTGAGTTATGGGTTCACTAAAGCCGTAATCTGTTTTTGTCCGATGTCAGTTCTTATAGATTTCTTCTATTTGTCCACATAATGTGATTATATTCTGCCCAGAACGATGTTTTACCAATCCTTTTACTTTTCAAAAAGCATAGGTCATTGCGCAACCTTTAATTAGATATAGATTTAAAATATAGTTTGTAAAATCCAAAAGTGCAAGCCTCATGATGCGTTTCATTTAATTTTGATGAAAAAATAAATTGTTTTCCTGACTTTTAAAATATGTAATTCGCGTGTATTAAATTTAGCACTCTATTATTTTAACAGGTAGTGTTACCTACAGGAGAAAAAATAATAATGTTTAGCAAACTAAATCGATTGCTCAAAGTATAAAATCGATATAGGCTATATGGTATATTTGTCCTTTGTCTACCAAGGGCGAAAGAAAAAAATGAAAGCGCCTTTAAACATTTAATTGCAATAAAATTTTAAAATAATTTTATTAAGAAACGACGCATACTAGGATATTGATATGAGATAAGAAACCAGTTGATGTAATTCTGAAACTAATAAAAAAAACAGTCTCGATACGTCAATTTTTCGGGAGTTATCGTGACCACATACAGAATCAACATCCGGACGTTCACGTAATTTGTTTTTCGAACCGTTTTTGTCAAAGTAGCAATATAAAATGATTTTTGATAAAATATAAGATGGATTAATTAGAGTGTTTTCTTGATATACGGCTACTCATATTATCGTATAAGTGCAATATGATTATGATAGAGGTATTTTAAGAACACAAAATTGCTTGATCTACCTATAATGCTTCGCGTTATGAGGCGTGCAATATAAAATTATGAAAACACAAGTTACTTATTTAAAAATATTTTAACTCGCAAGTTTATGTTACAGGAGGTTAATAAAATGCAAACTGAGTTGTTTAACTCTTTAGAGCTTGCGTTATAAATCATAAGAATTTCTATGAATAAAAAGAGCATTTGATTTCAATTCATAAGTATTATGAAAAAAGTTCCCTGCAAACTTTTACTTTGTTTCGCCAGCATGAAGTGATGCTTCAATTTATTTCGGAATGAATGAAATTTAAATCTGGAATAGGGTGTAAAGTTGATCATTTAGTTTAATATACGTCCTTCAAAGAGAATCTAATATAATATTTACTTTTAAACTTTAATTTAAATTAGTTTGGTCTTTGATAAAAAATAAATTTATTAGATGTGTTCAATGTTCTGAATGAAAAACAAACTTTCATGTTAGACAAGTGCTGGTAGGTTGTCCTGTCATAATTCTCCGAACGATGGTTTCCAAAAGGCTCTTTTCTCTATAGTCGTATTTTTAATTAGACGAAGTCAACTGACGTTTACTGTGTTGTCAGTTTTTGATGAAATAAAAATAGTGTTGTGACAAAGTGAATAATTGAAAAACTCCTGAATTAATGAAATTGCCTCGATTGTCTAGTGAATAGTTAGTGTGCTGAACTGCCGATATCGGGTACGGGGTTCGAATTTTAGTCGTGCTTTGTACATACCAACGAGTTTTCGACGACTATGTTCCTATAATATCTACCTATACTGAATACCGAGTGTTTTAAACATTAAGGAAAATATTGCGAGGAAACTTGTAAGACTGTCCTATTTTCAATACATCATGTAGTTGAAACTATAGATGTATAAAATATAACAATTATAGGTAGGTAATGGGAATAAAAAAAATCGCTTATTACATAATTTGTTTTTATTCATTATCAGATAAAAAATCATCACTATCGCTTTCGGTGACATTAATTAAAAATCTGTCAGTAACATTGTCAATCATGTGGTCGAGACCATACATTTTGTCTTCTTTTTTAATTATATGAGACACGCAGCTATTCCATTTTTCAGGTGTGATATGTTGAAGTCCTTCTTCAAAAAGTTTTTTTACTTCTGTCATTTTGAAGGTTTTGTTATTTCTTGCAACATATCCTTTAGCCTGCGCCCATACCAACTCAATGGGATTGAGCTCACAGTGGTATGGGGGCAGACGTAAAACAATTATCCCATGCTGCGCTGCCATCTCGTCCACAACATACTTATCGCAATGTTCTTGCTTGTGCTGCCGTACAATGTCTATAAGAGTAGCTTTAACCATTGTTGCTTCGAATGAAATATTTTTGCTCGTTAGCCACTCTAGTATTCTAGGTTTAGTCCAAGACATTTTAGGCAGCGATTCTAGTTTCCTGGAGTGGTAGGGGGCATTATCCATCACTACTACGGAATTTGGTTTTAGTTTTGGCAAGACCCCCCTAAACCACTTCTCAAAGGAATCGGCATTCATCTCTTGATGATAATCTTCTTTATTTTTTTTGGCTTCAAATATTAATAAGCTGTCTTCTACGAATCCTTCTTCCCCGCCTATATGGCCGATAATTAATCGTTTGCCCTTTCCTGAAGGCTGTTTTAAGCCAGTGGTCAAGCCATCTAGGAAGGCCTGGCGGGACGATAACACTGTCTGGTCAATCCATGCCTTCTTCGGTGCATGACCTTCAAGATAGTGAAAAATATCAATTAATTATTGAAAGTACAATTTAATGTAAAGAAAACAGAAAATTGTAATTACCTTCGTTGATCCAGGTTTCATCTTGGTAATAAATATACCTTCCTTCCCTTCGATACTCTTTAATTTTTCGAAGGTATCGCTGGCGCCATAGAATAATGTCCTGTCTGTCAATTAAAATGCTGTGTCTTGATTTTGTGACATATTTGAAATTTAAATGTTTCATAACATTTCTTAATGTACTCCAAGAAAAATTGGGTAAGTCTGGGTCTTCATTGACAACCTTAAGAATCTGTAAAGTAATAAAAATATGTTTTGAGTAAGGAAGTCTACGCAATCTAATACTTTGGTTTTACAAAGAACATTATGGTGGACACAGAATATAATGCAGTAGAAGGAATAAAGTTTAAGTTACCTTTATAATGGTGGGTGACTCATTTGCATAAAAAAAATTATGTACTTTTCGCCTTATAGCGGCAAAAGTAAAATCGTCCAATTTATCTTTGAAACTGTGTTTCGGTCCACGTTTCTCGGGAGACTTAAATTGTTCATTTTCTTTGCATTCTTTTAACACACTGTAAACTGAGGTCACACCAATTCCCAAAATGTCAGCTGTTTTCGAAACACATTCTTTTTTTTCGGGGGCCTCAATAGGTAATAGTGAAGCAGCTTTTTCCTCAAATACGTGTTTGTAGACGTTTTGTATCATAAGTTTTTCGGTAACGCTTAAAGCAATCCGTGGTCTCTTCTTTCTTGGAGACAAGCTTTGGCTTGACGTGCTTGGTTGAGGATCCATATCATTTGTACGAAACAATATAGCAACAAATAAACACAACAATTACCACAAACACAACGTAACGAAAAACTTAACAAAAACAATAACTAAACAGCGTGAGCGCAGAAAAAACATTCGTGCTATCAGACTAGAGGTTAGAAGCCGAATAACAAACAAAATGGCGACCGACGCGCGCGGCGTTGATCGGTGTTGGCAGTAGTCGCCGCGCCGCGCTTTGTAATAAAACCTCAAAAAACTGATTGTAGTTACATGCTACTAGTAACTTATATCAGAGCACTTTTATACAATTTTATTGTAAAATAGAAATAATATTCTTTTATAGTTTGAAATGATTAACTATACACACTCATTGTTCATTCATCTGATTGAACGAGAACTGAACGCATCACTATTACTTTAAATATGGCAACATTATTTTACAAAGTGACATTAGCTACTGTCAGTTGGCTTCGTCTAATTAAAAATACGACTATACGCATTTTGTGGGTGGTTTTAGAGCTTTGTGGAATATTTAGACGATGGCAAGAGACCCGAGGGTATGTTATTGGTCCCTTGGTAGGCAGGTAAAGCCTTCTAGCGTACTTACTATATATACACGAGTCTATACCTATATATATGGTGGAAAGAGGGCTGGTATTTTTCTCGCTCAAAGGCTAAGTACCCATTTAACAATATTCAGCGAGGAAACGTAAGGTAACAAACGTAAACGTAAAACGTAAGGATGATAATTAAACATACATAAACACAAAAACTCACGCCTGTCACCTATAGGGTAGGCAGAGACTACGGACTTCCATTTGGCACAATCTCCACACCTCTCTCGCCTCTTTTACATCCATATACCTACGCATACATGCTCGTCAGATAAAGGTAGTCTTAATCTGGCCCATTTTCAATTTATCGCCAATTTGGTCAATAAACTTTCGTCTAGGGTGTCCCTTCCCGAATCTGTCGTATACTTCTACAACATAACTTTGCTTTGCCACTCTTTTTTCGTTCATTCTTTCTACATGACCAAACCACCGAAGCAGTCCTTTCTTAATCCCAGTTTAATTAACATCATCTCGCAAACCACACTTTTCTCTTATCACACAGTTTTTCACCCTGTCATTCAGATTCAGCCCTAACATACTCCTTGATGACCGCATTTCTACAGCATTTATTCTACTCTCGTGCTTCTTCTGCCACACCTAACTCTCATTACCATGGATTGTAGCATATCATTGTGAATTGCCATACATGCCTTTTTTAACACAATCTGGCTTCCCACAATAGAGTGAAGGGACAAATTTACTCTGTTTCCTGCGTTCACATATTTTTTTATAGAAAAAGGGTGACAAACGAGCACACAGTCCACCTAATGGTAAGTGGTTGCTGTGGCCCATAGACAACTACATCTATCCTCGATTACAAATCAAAATGCAGATGTGTTATCAGCCTTGAGGACTAAGATGGAATGCCTCTTTTAAAGTAAAAAGGGTCTCCGGTTCTCTACACTCACCATACGAAACACAGCAGCATTAAGCTGCTTTTTTACGCTGGTATTCTGTGAGAGCGTGGTCCTTCCCCGGTCGAGCCGACCCACTCGTGCTACAACTATACTAGTAATATAGCTGCAGCATGGCTCTACCACGTTAAACATATCCCATGTATCCTTTTTATATCTACCATCCCTGCTAAAACACATCCCAAATACACAAACTTATCCACTTGCTCAACCAACTTCCCATTTATGCTTATTTCACATAACGTTCACGTCTTTCTTACGTTCATTTTTATTCCCCTTTCTTTTAACGAACTGCTCATTAATGTAACCGTCATTTGCAATTTGGCCACCTACGATGCAAATATGACATGATCATCGGAGTATAAAAGGCATTTGACGGTTAACTTACACGTTCTTAACCCACATTATTCACCTTTAAATATTTCCAAACAACTATCCATAAATGGGTTAAACGAACAGCAACGCGGAAGCAGCCGTGTCTGATTCATATATGGATGCCAAACCAGTCTGAGTAGGCCCCGTTGATCCTGAAACAAGCACTAGAGTCCCTATAAAGATACTTTAATGCCTGTATGAACCCAGCGCTCAACCCAAATGAATTCAGTGTTTGCCATAACACATCCCTGTCTACTCGGTCATAAGCCTTTTTCAAGTCCATGAACGCACAAAATATTTTTTTGGCCAGAAAATTCTCCGCAATCATGCGCATTTAAAATACTTGATACATCCGTACATTCCATTCCCTTTCTTATTCCAGCTTGCACATCCCAAATTTTTCCACCAGTTTCTTTCTTAACTCTTTCAATTTACATCTTAGCATTCAGTTTTACCACAATGCTAAGCAGGCTGATACAACGGTTGTTTTTACAGTCCTGCTGTGACTCTTTTCCCTTATATATTGGGACTATAACGGCTTTACACTAGTCTCTCGGTACCCGCTTTAGTTCCCAACATACATTGAACACAGTGTACAGCAGGGCTGCCACCACTCATTTTCCAGCCCTTAGTATTTCGAAAGATACTCTATCATACCCGGCTGCCTTACCTGCTTTCATGCTTTTCATTGCTTTCATTATTTCATCTCCCTACCTATTTCCTCTTCTTTCGGAATTTCTCGTTCATTTAATTCAAACGTCTCCCCACTCATAAACACGCTATCAAAGTATTCCTTCAATCTCTTTAGACTCAAAACTTCGTCATTAAGAATACAGCAATTCTCGTCTCGTATAGCATTTATTTTAGTCCGTTTTGAATTTTTCTTAGCAGTTCTTACGAGTTTCCAGTACATTTTAATATTTGCCTGGAAGTTATCAAATATACTTCTATTATTTTTATCTCTTCTTTCTTGCTTTTTCCTTTCAACTACTTCTTTTATTCTCTTATTTAGATGATAAGATGATAAATTAAGTTTTTAGTTTTAGTTTTTTATGTTAATACATTTTGTATATTTTAATGTTACTTGAATACGTATAATTGTATTTATTTACATTACTATCAATTAGGTATATTGTTAACATTTGACTCTGCTCTCCATTGCCGGTCTGGTTATTTTACCTATGAATTATAACATGACGGTTTATTAATGTTATGTAAGATAAGGTCTCGTGGCTGCTTTAAAATAACAAAATATTTAACAACGCTTTTAGAACGTCGTTCAGATAACAGTCACGGAAAAACCTACCAGCATTTTTCTTAAAAATACTTTCATTTAAGAGAAGTATCTGGAAGTTAAAGTCCAAATTTGTGAGCGCAGCTACTACAAGGACACCTATGTATGTGGCTGAAAGATCGCCACTCCTTGTCAGATTCCTAAGATTATACGCAAGTTTTTCCCATCAAGCAATAAAGGTGGGCCTCACCTTGAAGAACTTTTACATTAAAATATTAAATTGAAATGACAGTTCAAATGTATAAGAATATCTCTCTGGCATTTATTTTATTTATTTATTAGGATTACCAACAGAAATTACAACAGCAATACAAAGATCTTTTTCATAATAAGTTCAACACATTATAATTGTATTTCTTTTTATGAGTAATCACAATATGCATTGATTATTTTGTAAGGAAAAAAAAACGGAATTACATCATTGAATAAATACAAATTATTAAAAAGAAATACAATTATTTGACTTAAGTATTTGACAATATTATAAATATCTTCATTGTCATATTATATTAATCAAACTATAAAAATCAAAAACAATTCCAATATTATAATTAATAATTAATTAATTCGTTAATTCATAGAAATTGATTAATTTTGATTTGAAAGTGGATAAACTATCGCTATTAATATCGAGGCCAGAAATCTTCGAGGACAGTTCCTTATAAGTGCGAACCATTCTGGCTAGAGGGGAATACTTTCCCAAGTTAGATCTATAAAGGGATACGTTGAAAAAGGCGTGCGGATTTCTAGGCATTCTTGATGGCACCTTAAAGTTAAATAATTAAACTATTGCTGGAAAATCAATACTATTATTGAGCGTTTTGTATAGGAACGTCATGTCTGAGATACTTCTACGCGATTGTAGTTTTGTGGTGTTAAATTGTGCCAACTGTCTTTCGTAGGAATCATTAGTTTTATAGCTATTCGATCGGTACGCAAGATGACGCAGCAGTCGCTTTTGTATTCTTTCGATTCTAATGCTATGGATTTTGTAGTGCAGATTCCAAATTTGACTGCAGTGTTCTAGTTTACTTCTAACCAGACTACTGTAAAGTTTGATTGTAGTAGAGGGCTGCTTGAACTCTTTGGAATTCCTCAATTCAAAACCCAGTGACTTAGTAGCTGAGGTGATTATGTTATCAATATGGTTGGTAAATTTTAATTTGCTGTCTAGTATAACGCCTAAATCACGTATCGCTCGAACTGCAATTAGTTTCTCAGTATCAATATACCTATAGTATTAACTCTGTATATAATTATGTTTCTGGTAAACCTAATAAGTTGACATTTTTTGGCATTGAAAAACATCTGGTTGTTATAACACCATTGAATAAGGCTGTTGAGATCATCTTGCAGTAATTCGACGTCAGAGTTGTTTCTAATAGTTTTAACTATTTTGAGATCATCAGCAAATACGTAGACCTTAGAGTGTTGAAATATCGCAACAATGTCGTTTATAAAGATGTTAAAAATACTGGACCTAAGTTCGAGCCTTGCGGTACACTGGAGTAGGTAATATATGGCTATGTGGAGTACCCATCAATCACCATGGTCGAAGATCTACTTTGAAGGTATGATGCACACCAGTTTGGTAATGTCCCATTAATACCAAAAGCTCTCAGTTTATTGACAAGTAGTGCGTGATTTACTTTGTCAAAGGCCTTGGAGAAGTCTGTGTATATAGCATCCACTTGTAGTTTATTATCAACGTTCTCAATTAAATCGGTGACCTATAAGAACAGATTTGTGACAGTAGATCTACCAGACAAAAAAAATATGTTGCTGCCAGTTTATACATCGTCCTAGATTTTTGAAAAATGATTCATAGACTAAGATTTCAAAGACCGATTGATGTGTTTAATATAATTATAATAACATTGTTTTATAAGTTTAACGCAATCCTTCCTTAGGTAAGAGAATTTAATTTTATCTAATGGATTATTATACAGTTTAATTTTATTATGACATTTGTGTTTCCGTTTAATAAGTTTAATTAGAGCGGGTGTGAACCAGATAGGATAAGATTTTGAAGATTTGCACGATTTGGGGACGAATCTGTCTATTGCTACCTGCAGAATTTCTTAACATTTCGATATCATTTCATTTACATTATTTAGTACGCCTAAATTTTGTAGCCAATCTACATTGTTAAGAACGCTATAATGGAATCAAAATCTGCTCTTTCAAAATTGTGGAAAGATTTATTCTTAGTTCCGGGGAAATTAATTGAAAAGTTGATTTAAAGAAAAATTCTAATGGTGGATGTAAAATATCTACGTTGCGTATAGGATATTGACTTTCAACCACATTGATTTTTACATTAGACAAAACTAGATATAGTATCTTTCCGCTTGCGTTTTTGTTAGTATTATATTGATTCAGATCGTGCAAAGTGAAAAAATCTATTAAGCTACTTTTAAAAAGACAGTTATAGTAGTTACTTGGGGATGCGTACTGACCTTTAATGACGGGTTGAAGTGCGCACGTGATAGAACTCATATTGAAGTCACCAAGCAACAAAATTGAGTTGTTAGCCGTGCCTCAATTATTATTATTTATGGTATCCGTAGTATTATTAATAAATGTTTCCAAGTGTGTTACGATCAACTGGTGGAGGGATATATACTGCGCACACATTTAGCCATTCCGTTAGATTACTTGTGTTAAGTTCAATTGTTACGCGCTCTACTGCAACCCGGACGTGTGTCAGTCAGTGCATTCGTGTTTGCTCCGATCTCCTAGTGACTCATCGTGTACATACGAATAGTGTTGGCACACTTCGGCTACTTATTGCACAGAGCAATAAATATACAGAGATAACAATTACTATTACTTATTGTCATGTCTCTCAATAACACTCGCACCAAACAAAACAGCGCTACCCGATTTTCTACTAAATCTCATGGTGAAATGAGTGTGGACACTGCTCTGAAAGAAAAAGGATCTTCGCCTGACTAAGTGACGCTCCGTAAAGGTGTAGCTGATTAAAATGTACTACGTAGATCCAACAGGATCTACGTAGTGAATTTGATTCTTTCCAAGAGAAGATAATGGCATCAATGAAGGAGTTATTCGACAAACAAAATAATAAAATAACCAAGTTCATTGAAGATTTCGAAGACTTGAAGACTTCAATCCAATTTATTAATGACAAATATGACGACCTAAAAAACAAAACTGAAGAGATCCGCAGTCGATTATTTGAAATAGAAAAAACATATAAATCATCCCAAAACAAATACGATCTGATTATGGAGGTAGGAAATAAGCTTTATATTTTAGTGTTTAACTCACGCCAGTGCAATATTGAAATTGTTAATCTTCCAGAAAAACGAAATGAAAATTTAATTTCGATTATAGAAAATATAGCTGATGTCATCAAACAACCAATTAATAAATACGACGTCGTCGCTATTCATCGTGTACCACACCTTAATCCTAAAAGTAGGCGACCTAAGAATATCATTGTTAAGTTTACGAATCGGATGTTACGTGATAACTTTCTTTCAGCAGCTCGCAAAGAGGAAGGTTTAACAACAGAAAAACTGCAAATGCCCGGAACTATACACAAGTTATACTCTAATGAGCACCTAACTCTGAAGAGAAAAATTTTATTTCGTGAGGTTCGGGAAGCTGCTAAGAAGAATGGTTTCAGATACACCTGGATTAAGCACGGCATGATCTTGGTGCGTGCAAACGATACTTCTCCTGTTATCAGCATTCGTTCTGGCAAAGATCTATCAAAAATCAAATCAAAGAATGGTCCGGTTAATTAATTTTTACTACTACTCGTACATAGCTGAAACTAGTATTGTATTTCCATCTGCATTGACTTGTTGTCTCGAAGAGGTTATTCAAAGGTATCAAAGAGCATTATATTAATTAATGTCATCTCTAAACATTTCATTGCTCTGTGTTGGTTACACTTCTTCGCCGTGTACATTGAATTATTTTATATTTACCGGCATTTTGTTTGTTACGTTTACGTTGTTGTTGTTGTTGTTTACGATATTTTACAAACAATATTCTACTTTAAAAATACTTCGTTGTCAAATTAATACTAATAATTATAATATGAACATTGTAAAGCGTATTAAGTTTACTTGTAGAGCCCACCACCGTAGAGCCCACTACCGTAGAGCCCACCACCGTAGAGCCCACCACCACCCACAACGGACTGTGTGCTCGTTTGCCCCTCTTCTAAAAAAACCTTTAGCCTATCAAAGTCCATTGCTGAACATATCTACCCATAGAATGCCTCATAAAAGGCATATTTGCTACAGTTGCCAAGTTATTAGGAAGACCTTGCTTGGTGATGGGCATTTTCTAGTTTGTTTCCTTCTGTCACATCTTACGACACCCACGGGACGATATAGACTATTCGGTAAATAACTCGATTCGATTATTAACTGTTTGACAAAGACAAAGAAAAAAACCCATATTCGTTTACTATAACTAATATATTAAGAAAAATAGCAAACAAGCATTGACCATAATCAGGAACACTGAAAAATCATCATAAAAAAACTAACTACCCTACTCAATACCAAAATCGACTAAAATATTAACCATAATATCAACTATCATAGATAGTGGCGTCGATAAAGCAGCGCCCGTTGACTTTTTATTATTTGATTGCCTCATAGACTTAGAATATACTGGCGTCACTGACCTCTATATATGGACTGGCTATACACCGTAACATTATGAGGCGATTTGATTTTCACCATTTTGGCGCTGACAGCAGAAGTGAACTTCCAAGGAACTAATAATAGAGGTAAGAGTGTGACAAAATATATCGATAAAAATTCTATACCCAGGCCTACCCGTAAAGTCCATTCTATTTATGAATCATACTAGCTGTTCCCCGCGACTTCGCCCGCGTGTTATTTGGAATTTTAATTTTTTTGCGCGGAACCAATATTCTTTTTCTAAAATAGAATAAGTTTAAGTTACTCCTTGTGACATCAGCTATCTGCTAGTGAAAATCTCGTCAAAATCGGTCCAGCCGTTTCAGAGATTACCCGGAACAAACAGACAGACAGACGGACAGACAGACAGACAGACAGACAAAAACTTTATATATTTTAACTTTATAACTTTTTGTCTTTATATTATTTTCATATGCATTTAGTAAAAAGCTGTAATTTTGACATTACAAACAGACACTTCAATTATATTTATTTGTATAGATTAATATGTAATATAATATACAATAAATAATTGTATCAATTAATATCTAGGCCTTAGACGTAAGCTGTATACCTCATATAAAACCAAGATCGACGCTGCGTTGGTCTATCTACGTTTTCATTCGTAATTACAGAACGGATTTTGTTCCGGGTTTCTCCCCCTTTCCTTCTCAGATAAGGCACACCAAGAACACAAGGCACACTGCCCTTCGCGGCTTCCAACTCCGACTCCACATGCACAACAGACTACCCCAGCACCAAGTGGTGGCCCCGCAAAAGTCACGGAGGATAGGCGAGTGACGCATCGCTGCAGCGATATAGGGAGAGAACTAATACATATCCAAGGTATCGACAAGCCCACTCAGAGGGGCCACCTTGGGCCAGCCCTTCATTTCAGGCCAGCCATGTCAGTCGCCCTACGCTTAACATGGATTACTAAGCCATGGCTACTTATCCCCCCCCCCCTAGCTCACTAAGGACATTAATAATTTTGCAGTCCCATTATAAATTTATTCCCTTGATATAATAAATTGGTCATATCTAAACAGATTTAACAAATTTACGTCTTGTAAACGCAAAGTAATCATCAGGCGACCTTTCTACTCTTGGCTATGGCCCTTGAGTCTGGAGAAAATAAGGAGAGAAGAAATAAAAACACATTTGAAGTAATAATCTAATACTTTTATACTTACTGGTACTGGTACTACCAGAAAATATTGCGTCTATACTGTACTTTTTCAAAGGGGTGCTTTTCTCATGTCCAATAAAACAGTCGGATGTGAAGTGTTTAGAACAAAGATAATTATTTTGTTTCGGACGCCAATTCCCAATTTTGTGCTTATTAGCCATAATTTTAGTCTAGGTTAAGTTGGAAAACTGTTAATTAATAAACATTTATTAATTATCTGTTGTCAGCGACTATGGTTGTGAACAGATATGGGTAGAAAAGGACACCGACAAGTATTATAGACAAGGAACTCGACAACCCTATTGAATTTTATTGTTTATCAAAACTCAGTAATATAAAGCCAAACATGTTGGTTTTTTTATAGGAGAGGGGGCAAACGAGCATGCGGCTCACCTGATAGTAAGTGACTACCGCCGCCCATGAACAACTGCAACACCAGGCAGGGAATTGCAGATGCGTTGCCGGCCTTTTAGAAAGGAGTACGCTCTTTTCTTGAAGGTCCCTAAGTCGTATCGGTCCGGAAAAATCACTGATGGTAATCGATTCCACAAGGAAGTCGTGCGGGAAAGAAAATATCTTCTAAATCACACAGTGGTGGATGTTGGTAATTACCATATTAAGATTAGTAACAAATTTTTAAGTACCTATATTATCAAATGGTTTTAATTTGTTTAATATTAGCTGCAAATTCACTTAGTGGAATGTTATCCCACGTTACTTTTGGTAACTAGTTTTATATATTACGCACACTTTCACTATTTTTTTTTATAGGATAAGGGTGACTAGGGGTGATAAGGGTAAGTGGTTGCTGTGGCCCATAGACATCTACATTTATCCTCGATGAGGAATCAAAATGTAGATGCGTTGTCACCCGAGAGGACTAAGATGGAATGCCTCGTTTCCAGTAAAAAGGGTCTCCGGTTCTCTACACTCACCATACGAAACACAGCAGCATTAAGCTGCTATTTTACGCTGGTATTCTGTGAGAGCGTGGTCCTTCCCCGGTCGAGCCGACCCATTCGTGTTACAACTATACCAGAAATATAGCTGCAGCATGGCTCTACCACGTACAAAATTATATATATATATATATATATATATATATATATATATATATATATATTACTAAAAATAATTCTAAAATCAAAATCAAACCTAATCAAACCACATAAAATACTTTCAGTTTTAGTTCAAAATTTCAAAATACAGAGATGCGATTTAAATAAATCACATCAGTTATGTGAAAAATCGACGCTCCAGGAAGTCTGCAGTCTGTGAACACGTACAGGATCGTCCCCGTCACTACATTAGATTTGATAAACCACAAATCCTCGCTAAAGAACACCAATTCCTTCCAAGGATAATTCGCGAGGCTATTGAAATCAAAAAAATCCTAATTTCAATAGAGAAGATGGCTGGGTGCTACCATCTGCTTGCGATTTTACTATTTTATATATGTAGATTAATAAAATTAAATCCCAACCCAAGCATACAACTGCAAGACTTCAAGATACTGTAAGCTACTGCGTAGAAGGGAACAAATATTAATAATTTTTAATCTGGAGGTAGCCGTGGTTAACTATGACATCGGGACGTCAAACACCTCAGTCCCCCCGTGACCATGGGAGCTGTAGAGTACTCGAATGAAAATGAAAAAGCAGACTTGTGTACCAAAGAGGCTACTAGAAATGGCACCCCACTAAATGTTACTTATTCCCATGACTTGCTGTCACTTGCTAGGAAAAAGCTTCTTAGTACGTGGAATGAGATATGGAAAGCATCACGAATACTAAATGGCCAGCACTAGGCTGGTATACAAGATAATATTCCATCAAGACCTTGGTTATTCATATTTAATAAAGCAAACAAACGTGCTACCTCTATTGTCTGCCAGTTGAGAATTGGACATGCCTGTACCTATGTTTACCTAGCGAAACTCAGGATTAGGGATAATTCTTTGTACGAATGAGGTTTAGATGAGGCAAACACTAACCATATATTTTTTAACTGCACCAAATTGTCATCATCTCTTTTCTGACCCCTGATATCCCTCGTCCCATAGACTTTAACTTCTAATCTTCACAAACACCTCTTATTGTTTATATTTTATGTGATTTTATTAACTCTAACAACATTAAAGTATAATTTGTTTGTCATATAATAACACATTTGTATTGTTCTAACAACATTGTATGTCTTTTATTTTAGGTGATTCAGCAGATAAGTTGACCAAAATCATTCACATAATATTCGTTTGTTACCATTTCTTGTATTATCAATTTTCCTTTTTTAAGCAGTTTGTTTCCCAATTAAACCTTCTCACATGTAACATGTCATTGGTGAATTCATTGTAACCGCCATAAAGGAAGAAGAACAAGTACTCGAAATTTCGGGAATATAAAATAAGTTAATATGCGATAAAATCCGAAACACTAGTTTTATTTAAATGTGTAGTGTTCGCGTAAATATAAGAAATCGACTTCAAAATTAACTAATTTTTTACCATAACAGTTCTAAAATATTTAAAATATATACACAATTTAATAAAACATATAACATGTTCCTGTGAATAAGGTGCACCTACCTGCCTTTTGTAGCATTTTAATTCAAATGTATAAAATCCTAGGTGACTCTACCGATAAACTTAAAAAAAAAACTCCCCAATAATCAGATCGAAAAGTTGTATTTTCGAGCTATGATCTTTGGAGAAAAAGATTTACTGCAGTGGACAGTTTCCTCGGAATTTCTATTTTAACATATTGTGAATATAAATAGATAGATACTTAACTAAGTATATAACTATTTATATTTTGTAAAATGTTTTGATGGGGAAATAAAAAGCGGGGACATAATGGACATAATGGCTGCTTTATTAATTTTGATACTTACAAACATTTAAAAATATTAGTTAAATACATTATAAAAGTTTATTTTAACATTCGACTTAAGTACTAATAATTATAAAAATATTGTACTTACTAGTACAAATAATGTAGAAATGACTCCTTTTAATAAAATTGTTTTTATTCTACTTTTTCTTTTCTACTTCTCAAAAAATGTTTTTTTTTTCTTTTTTTTTATAGGATGGGATGACAAACGAGCACACAGTCCACCTGATGGTAAGTGGTTACTGTGACCCATAGACATCTACATCTATCCTCAATAAAGACTCAAGATGCAGATGCGTTGTTACCCGTGAGGACTAAGATGGAATGCCTCTTTTTCCATTAAAAAGGGTCTCCGGTTCTCTACACTCACCATACGAAACACAGCAGCGTTAAGCTGCTAT
Source organism: Parnassius mnemosyne (assembly GCA_963668995.1). NCBI lineage: Eukaryota > Metazoa > Arthropoda > Insecta > Lepidoptera > Papilionidae > Parnassius > Parnassius mnemosyne. Next base: position 13,807,865 of record CAVLGL010000115.1, read on the forward strand.
TTTACGCTGGTTTTCCGTGAGAGCGTGGTCCCTCCCCGGTCGAGCCGACTCATTCGTGCCACAACTATACTACTAATATAGCTGCAGCATGGCTCTACCACGTAAAAATGTTTGCTGCAAATTGTTGAGTTCTTCTTTGGATTCCAACCAACCCGCCCAATTAACCTTCCCCATTTTTTATTCTATCTATCTGTTTGACAGACGGAAAAATAAAATTACGTTTTTAAAACGCAAATTGAGCATTTATTTTAATACCTCTCCTTGTTGTGTGGGCAAATCTATAGATTCATTATAAACATAAAAGATAAATATCAACATTAATTATGACATATTTGAGTCGATCCCTAGCTTACATGTAATATATTTTCTCTTGCACATTATGTCGGTCTATACGCCAGTATGTTCTAAGCCTATGGATTGACTAATGAAGAGCTATCGTATCGCAACTAGCCATATATGCAAACAAGCCTGTAGTTTTTGAGTTATTAGAAAGTGACCATATTAACCGGATGACTATATTACCCTCACGTACTATAGTTATAGTATTTAATACGATATTCGATACAATACGATATATCGTCGTCGACGATTCGAGCCGCTATTCGCTGGATGCAGTCAAGTGGAAGAATATGGCACTGGGTTGTCCTAGAAATAAAAACAGTATTCCAAGTGAGGTTGAAGCTGCCCCTTATAAAGTTGAAAGCGGTGTGCCGACATGAAATACTGTCACGCTCTGCTAAGCACTCCAAGCTTTTTAGAAGACAATTAAATCCTCCATTCCAAGTGGCTGAGACAGCATGGGGAGTGTCCTAAAATCGAAAAGATACGACAAAAGGGTTGTTTTTAGTGATAACATGCTATCCATCAATTTATTTATTTCAAAGGTCTACTACAATCTGAACACGGCAAAGCCTATCTCGCTCTTTCGGGCCGAGACACATGTATCATCTCCAGCCGATACTCCGTATCTGTGTTACTCGGGATACAAATTGGAACACTCTTTTGTGCCTCGGGCTGGAGTTTGCATATACGTCAGAAAGGATATCTGTTTTCAACGCGTTAGCAGTCTTGAGGGTACAAACCTGTCTGCGCTTTGGATATGCGTAGACAGTAACGAGTATTCCCGCGTCTATGGGTGCCCCTATATGTCCCATAGCGATAACGCTGACAGAGATCAACTCATCGTTATGACCAAATGGCGACAGATTCCATCCTGCATCTGATCCCAACCACAGAGATTGTGATCCTTGGCGTGGCCAGGTGTGTTCGTATTGAGCGAAATTTTGTACCCGTTAGCACCCAAAAATAGGCGGCGGGGCAGTCTTAGCACCCACGCTCAGGGAGAATAGGGTAGCAAAAACTGCCGCATGGGTCTACCTCCATTAAATTTATTACTACTGACTGTAATAAATGAATGAAAAACAAAATATTAAACAACTGTTTATATTTGTTTTGCAGAAGAGAGCCATTAGAGCAATTTATAGCCTAAATTCGAATGAGTCTCTTAGGGAAAATCAAAAGAAGCAAATATATTAACTTTGGCCTTTTCGTACACTTCCGAAACATTAATGTAACGCAAAATATTAAAAAAAAGTTATCTTAAAAATAATATATAGTGATTTACATTCTGTAAATATTAGGAACAAGCACAAGTTCATAAATAACACCAGTTACTCGACACCAAACAGACAGTAATTCCTTCTGTGAAATGTTTACGCTATTTTGTTATTATTATTTATTTAGGTTAACAACAGCTTAGCTTCTAAAGTTTTACAATTTTTAAGTACCAAATTAAGCCGATTACAGCCAACCTCACAACTAAGTCCCAGAAAATATACAAGGTCTGTATCTACAAGTTTTTTTTTTTTTTTTACTAAACAAAGTCTGTGACTATAAACTGAGATATTATTGTGTGAGTTACGTTAAAGAATACCTGGCAATGAGGTGATCGCTGTCGTGCTGGTTTAATTTTCTTCATTTAATTGTGGATTTTCTTGCCGTTTCTCCCTAAGGCAGAGGCTTTTTTTTGAATCAATGGTAAAAATTTAAATGATTTTAAATAAGTATTAAGTACTTGTTATACAATATATAGAAAAAAATATATTTTATTTATTTGCTTGTACCTACAGAAAATATTCGCTACACAGTTTAGTTATCTTAAAAAAGATTTCTAATATACAAGATACGTGTATATATGACTAGCAGCTGCTAAAATCTGCTTTTATTTTAAGTATGATGGCAGTATTACAAAGAGTCGCAAAAAATACGGGCACTTACAGTTTTATACCTCACCGTCATTTTATGATATTGCCTTCAATGATAGAAGCCATGGAAAGTGCTCTCTCGATCTAAGATAATTATTTGTAAGCAGGTTTTATTCGTTCTATTTAAAAAAGAATATAATAGAATAGAATGATTTTTATTCCATACTAGCGATCCGCCCTGGCTTCGCACGGTTGATTTCTGGATCTCAACAACAGCTCCACCTACCGAGTCCAATGGTATATGTAAACCATTCAGGGACCTACTCAAACTCACATAAAAAAATTCGTCTGAATCGATCGAGTCAGTTTCGAGTTTTATCCAGACTAAAGTACGTGGTAGAGCCATGCTGCAGCTATATTACTGTTATAGTTCTAGCACAAATGGATCGGCTCGACCGGGGAAGGACCACGCTCTCACAGAATACCAGCGTAAAATAGCAACATAACGCTGCTGTGTTTCGTATAGTGAGTGTAGAAAACTAGAGACCCTTTTTTTATTGTAAACGAGGCATTCCATCTTAGTCCTCACGGGTGACAACGCATCTGCATTTTGATTCGTAATCGAGGATAGATGTAGATGTCTGTGGGCCACAGCAACCACTTACCATCAGGTGAACTGTGTGTTCGTTTGTCACCCTAATTCTATAAAAAAAAACAGCAATTGATTTTTATATATAGAGATATATTATAAGAATAGCTACTGAAGTCATTTAAAAAATAAATATATTAATTAATTAGAAAGTCATTAATGCTTTCACTTTCCTGGCAAGAACTAACATGTAATCCAGCGGGACAATTTTAAATAACAATTTACATTAAAATATGTTACTTAAGGTACCTCATAGCACTCTTCTGCAAAACAAAAGTCGGTCGCATTACCCCATAGCACAGAATAAATAATAGCCCATAGAAATATTCATACGATATTATTCTATAAAATAACTAGCTTACATCGAAGATACATAGAGGCTAAATTAGTATTTTTCAGACGTGCATTGATGGTAGCTGACTTAGTAATTCTAGAGGAGAATAATGCTCTTAATTTACCAAAATAAATCAATTACACAAAGTATTAAATCGATACTATATATATATATATATATATGTAATTTAGGGTTTTAATTATGTTGCGGGGAATCCTAATTATTTTTCTAAAATATAAGTAGCCCATGTTACTCCTTATAACATCAGCTATCTGCCAGTGAAAGTCCCGTCGAAATCGGTCCAGCTGTATTCGGAGATTAGCCGGAACAAACGGACAGACAGACAAAAATTTAAAAAATTGTGTTTTTGTTGTAAGTACCGTGTATACTTTCATATGCATTTAGTAAAAAGCTGTTATTTTGACATTACAAAAAGACACTTCAATTTTATTTATTTGTATAGATATAGGCTGTATGGTACATTTGTCCTTTGTCTATCAAGGGCTAAGAAAATATGACAGCGGATTAAATTTTTTAATAGCAATAAAACTTATAAAAGTTGAATATCATTTTATTAACAAACTACGCGTACTAGGCTATTGATATGAAATAGGGAACCAATTGATGTAATTCTGAAGCTAATAAAAAAGCCCGGTTCCAATACATCAAATTTCTCGGGAGCTATCGTGACCACGTACAAAATCAACATCAGGACGTCCACGTAATTTTTTTTTCAAAGTAGCAATATAAAAAGATTTTTAGAAAATATAAGATGGATTACTTAGTGTTTCCTTAATATACGGCTACTCATATTATCCTATAAGTGCAATATGGTTATGATAGAGGCATTTTAAGAACACAAAATTGCTTGACTTTGACGTGTCGACAGTAAAGCACTACCTAAGAACACTTAGCGTTATAAGGCGTGCAATTGGCAAGCAACAATAATGACCACAACTCAAAATACTTAAAAACTACGTTTTCCAACCTGTGATACTAAAAGTACAGAGTTGGGTAAAAGGGGGAAGTAGGTAGATGATATCAGAATGGAGTAAAGGGTTGTGAGTGCGCGCATACTTCGTCGCTGATGAATGAGTAGGTAGCTATTTTATTTACGAACAATAAATACGCAGAAGGTCATACTTGCGAACATTAAAAATAAACGAATGCAATTATTAAGAAGACGATCATATTTGTCGAAATAAAATTTAAAGAGGATTGTGGATATTTTAAATTTGTTTTCCAACGCCAATTATTTTCGTAACATCAGTTTAACGAAGATAAAATAAAATAAAATTTAATGGTTTGTTTACTTTAACGTCCTTTGAATGTCAATCTAGTTAGTTATTGCCAAAGTTGACATTCTTTAAATCGATTTCTCGAATCATCTAGTCGTTTCGCGTTTGAAACGACGCTACAGATGAGGAAAATATTCACAATTTTATCAAAGTAAAACTTTTCAATTTCTATCTAAGTAAATTAATTAATTTTAAATTGAGAATTCGGAATCAAGACTAGATCGTGTCACAATATAATTAATTATACCATTACCATTACAGCATATTAAAAGTGTACAGCTGATCATAAGTCTCTCTCAAGAAATATCACAAGCCTGACCTAAGCCTAAGCTATGGTTGAGCGTGTGAGTCTCACACTAAAGGCAGTCTTTGTATAGGGCGGTGCCAATGTCATGGGATTCACCGCCTCCAAAAACACAAGCGTGTATTTTCACCACTAAAAGGAGCCCGCTTACCCTGGCTCCTACTTTCCGGAATGTATCCTTGGAGTACACTGACCGCTTTCAGCTGATATGGGTTGAATTTTCTCCGAACCTCAAATATGAGTGGTTCATTGGGTACAGAACTAAAGTAGCCGCACGGAAACTTAATGTCCTTGCAAGGGTGCGGCGATAACTCACGCCAGCAAAACTTCTTAACTTCTATAAAGCGCAAGTCCGGTCGTGCATGGAGTACTGCTGTCACATATGGGCTGGTGCTGCTAAAAGCCACCTGGCAGCGTTGGACTCAGTGGAGAGACGTGCTAAGAGGCTAATTGGTAACCTTGATTTGGTTGAAACCAATCTTGACAGCCTCGTGCATAGGCGCAGAGTAGCTAGCCTCTCGGTATTCTATAGGATGCATTACGTCACCGTGTCACATTCCGTGTGCGCAAGAATTCCACGTCTTAATTCCTCACTCTCCTCTCTACCATCGGAAAACCAGGCGGTCGGCGGATCTTCACCCATTTGTTGTTGATATTCCATGCATTAGAACTAAATGGTTTGCTTCGTCTTTTGTAATTCGTACAGCAAAGGCGTCTATCTTTCTGTCCAAATACAATCTGGGCATCTTCAAGGCAAGAGTGATTAGGCTTTTGTTACGCTAAGACAGTGCGATTTACCGTCTAAGGCTGCATCACTATTTACCACCAGGTGGGCTTGTGGTCAAGCACTGGCTTATAATAAGTAAAAAAAAGCCATCTGCATCCATCAACTTCAAGCATGTCATACCAGGTTTTCCCTTTTGTTTATCAGTTCTTCAAGCTATACGTCTGGCCCAAGTCGTAAGTCTACCACGTAGAGAAACTTCGATTATAGACCTCTCCATTGCTCGTTCACTCTCTTGCTTTCGAGTTTTAAGGAATACGTCACGAGAAATAATGTCGTAATCTAGCGAGTCATTAGCAGATCCATCCATCGATTGACCTATTTTTTGAAGTTGGACTGGGCTAGTGGGACAATTTGTCCTAAGTTAACATAATCTTAAACAACTTCGAGCGAATTATTCCTAACAATATCCAACAGAGGCATGACATGGGCATTAGAGGTGACCTTTTTCATGTCCATGTCACATTCTAGTCCAACTTAAGACCTAACCGTTGGGAGACCGTCAAAATTCTAAATTAATATATATTCTTATTGAACTTTAGTAAATAATATAATATTATAGTCATTTAGTATATGTATATATTTTATTTGTTTTAATTAATTTAAAAAAAAAACGTTAGTCCCACACTAGGATTTTCTCCTGTATCGTGGAGGCAGTTTACAAACACAAATTGCACAAGGACAAACATCCCAGAACAATTATTTGTAGGCCATACAAATACTTGTTCCGTGCGGGATTCGAACCCGCGCCCCCCAGCGCAGCAACTCATTGCTAAGCCACTGCGCCACGGATATTATATATATATATATATATATATATATATATATATATATATATAATATTCTTATTGAGCATCGTTCTAAAGTTCTTCAGCGATTCCGAAATAATAATTATAACGTCTGCAAATCGAAGGTGAGTGATATATACGTCATTGATTTTGATACCTTATCCTATCAAATCCAGTAGTTTAAAAACGTCTTCCAATGGAGCGGTATCCGCCTTCATCTCATCACCCTACCTTACACCTGTCTGCAGTAGAATACGGTTCATACACTTCTTTATTTATTTACTCAAACTTACTTCTACTCTACTTTTAAACACTATTACTTACTTCTTTTTTAATCTTGTAAGATAACATACACCTTTATTAAATTAAATAAACCATTATAATATATAGAAAAAGCTGGCAAATAATCATCATCATCATTATTCAGCGCCTCACAAGGCCACTAAACTCGGTCTCACCAGGTCGTCACTTCATAGAGTGAGGAGTTTTCCTAGACTTGCGCCAAGATTACCGGTGCGAAACTGCCACACAAGAACGTTTCCTCTCCATCGGTTGTCGATTCTTGGACCTTTATGGTGAAATCAATTCTTACACCAGATAACTACTTCCTTTGTTAAAACTGAAGCATTCTGCTTGGAAACATTATAATCAAATAGAAATGAATATATTTCAGTCAAAAAAATAATAACTTCGAGCCGTGTTATATAATTTCTTTCATTTGTATTGATCTTTTCGTGGCTATGGTAACATGGATCTAAACTTATAATACTTTAGACTTATATTATGTATATTGTTCATCGATGGATGTGTAAGAAAATTCATCACAAGTTGTAAAAGGCGACTTTGAGAAGTATAGAAATTTCAGATAGATGGCGGAGTGGTATGACTATTCCATTAATATCAGATATAAAATATACAGACTGGCTACGAAGAGCAGAATAAAAGTAGCAAATAGTGCCTGGAATTACGATCGTCACTCTACCGGTCAAGAGTGGTGATTATGGAAAATCCCCTACACTAGAGGAGAGGCCAAATCCAGCATTAGACTTATACGGGCTGATAAAAAGAATGCAAATTGCATTATTGAGAGATATAATCTTTATTTATAACTAGCTGTTCCCTGCGATTTCGCCCACGTGGAATTATTTTGCGCGGAATTCTAAAATAAAAGTAGCCCAAGTTACTCCTTATAAAATCAGCTATCTGCCAGTGAATGTGCCTTCCAAATCGGTTCACAGGTTTTTCTGTAATGCGTGTTCAGACAGACGTCGTGTATTTTTCCGACTTACTTAACATTTATCGTTATATTTTAGCCAATAAAAAAAAAATATTAACTATAGCTTATGTGTTATTCTGATGTATGAGCTATATAATTGTTTCATTAAAATCCTTTTAGTAGTTTTGCGTGAAAGAGTAACAAACATCCATACATTCTCACAAAACTTTCACGTTTATAACATTAGTAGGATGATACTTCCTACTAGTATAGAAGGTTTTGTATCGATAGAGGATACGGACTATTTCTTTTGATCTGCCGGTTACACCATATCATTATGTGTTACATGTTTGCAGTGTTTTTATGTGTATCTGTGTATCTGTGTCTATCTGTGGCATCATAGCTCATGAAAGGATGAACCAATTTTATGTGAGCTCGTTTTTTAAGTGTTTTTAGCTATGTTTCAAGAAATTCTCATCAGCCGTTTGAAGATCATCGGCTCTTTCTTCATTTTTCTTATCTCTTTATAACCACCGAAGGTTTTGAAATTTATTAATTTTACTTATAATCTTTATTTATAAAATTCCGGTGTGCTCTTAAACGGCTTTATCGATTTTGAAGATTTTTATGGCTTACTTTTGGGATCACCTAGATGGTTTTTAACTATAGTTGGACTCGGTAGGTGGCGCTGTCGTTGAGATCCAGTAATCACCCGTGCGAAGCTGGGGCGGATCGCTGGTATATAAAAAAAATATAACGACTAAAAATTATAATACTGAGTACAGATTTACTCTAACTAACACTAACTTCATCATCATCATGAACAGTATCCCAAAAGGCATCACCAATATTTACCTAGAGATTAAATTAATGATATATCAATATTTATTTTTGTTTTCAAAAACAATTACTGAACCGCGTACCTAAATAGAATTTCTCTAATAATTAATCATGTTTTATTCCATGTTGTAGTTTTGACAGTTAAAAAATAAAAATAAAACGAATAAATCTAAGGTTAAAATTATAGGTCTTATGCGAAACACAATAACAATTTTGTTGTAAATCTCATGTAACAATTTTCCGAAAGAGTGCATAGGAGCTAAGCGCTCGCCGTATATTTAATACGCGAACAATCCGATTTCATTCCCCGATGTACCAATGAAATTTTAATGTCTTCTTGCATAGCGTTCAAGAGAAATATTACGAAAACCTGCACGTCTGAAGAATAAAATGTTTCTGAAGAAAAAACTGTGACGACCACCAACCTGAAGCGGCGCGGCGGACCAATTGCTCCATAATCCACGCATCAGGGGAGATCTATACCTAGACGTAGGACACGTATATAAATGCTATATTGATGTTTTTATAAATAACGTGGTATTTTAAAATAGAAAATAATTATTAAAAAAAATAATCAGAACCATATTTTGTGCGTTATTTTTTTTTCTATTTTTTTCTGGAATTTGATTTAAAATTACTATCATCCCAGTTAAGGTGGCTGCATTAGCATATACATATTTATGGTATTGTTATGTCTCCTGCATATCTACTGCACAGATAATGCATGCATGACGGCTCCGTGGCGCAGTGGCTTAGCAATGAGTTGTTGCGCTGGGGCCGCGGGTTCGAATCCTGCACGGAACAAGATATTTGTATGGCGTACAAATAATTGTTCCGGCTCTGGATGTTTGTCCTCGTGCAATTTATGTTTGTAAACTGCCTCCACGATACAGGAGAAAATCCTAGTGTGGGGGTAACGTTTTTTAAAAAATAAATAAAAAAGAAAATAAATAGCTTCCGACAATTCTTAGATGTGCTGTCTAAAGTTTAACATATTATTTCGATAATCACAATTATTATTTATACTTCTCAACGACTTCAAATTCTCACATCGCGTGAGCCTCGGGTTCAAATGTCTATCAAAAACTGTCTAAAAATTATCAACCTGGAAGTTGGCAGTGTTTCATCCTCATATCTCGGGAAGCACGTTACGTTAGGCCGGTGGTCCCGCGACTGATCTCCTTTTGATCATGTCGGATTGCCGTCCCATCAGACTCAAAGAGTGTAGCATGATGACTAGTTTCCGTTGAGACTGCTGTCTGAAGGAAATTATATTATTGAACATCGCGGATACTAATATTAGTTAAATAAATTAAAATTAAGGACAAAGTAAAGAACCGCAATGAAAAAACATTGCGTTTCTTTCCCTGTAACGTTACTCTTTAAAATATATTTGTGGGTGTTAAATTTAGACAGGCTATTTCACTAGATGTCACTACTACGACATTTTGCGTTTATAATATGTTACTGATGTGAACTGTATCGCTCGTGGCGGCGCTGTCGTCGCGCCACAAGCGAAATACATTGAAGCCTAAACCGCGCTACCAAAGTTCCGATGTAAAGCAGCATATATAGAATATCTCCGAATTACCACTTGGAGCGTTGGCCGTTCCCCAGGCTGAACACCTTGCCGGGCTGGAGATCTCCCTTTTCCTTCTACGGCCAAACTGGTGACCCCGACGTGATATTAACACGCAACCAAATACTGTAACTTCAAGCCTTCGTCATTATACTCAAGAACCCCTACCATTTACTCTTAAGAATCGTCTTCTGCAGTTTTCAGTTCCTAGAAGCCAGTCCAACTTGTCTTCATCTCGACTCACCGCAGATATATAAGGCAGACTTCTGGCATTTGCTCCGGCCCATCGTTCTCACCGGCATATCGTTTGCACCGGTGCCACTTGCCCATACGCACATAGCATACATTCCCCCCGCCGGTATTAAGGACGCACCGGCAATCGAACCATACTATCGACCTCCGGTCTGAACAAGGGGGTTGATGTGGCGGCGTAGTCGTCGCGCCACAAGTGATAAACATTGAAGCCTAAATCGTGCTATCAAATTTCCGAAGTAAAGCAGTATATTATACCTATAGAATAGCTCCGAATTATCACCTGAAGCGTTTTCCGCTCTCCGGGCTGAACATCTTGCCCGGCGGGAGATTTCCCGTTTTCTTTCTACGGTCAAATAATCAACCTCGAGTCAAAATCGAAAACGTAATGATCGTATACTCTTTGTAAAAATCATTCACTGCTACTTGCGAATGAATAATGCTCTCATGACCGGTCTTAAACACAACATTACGATAAAATAAAATCCAACCTAAAACAATGACCACAAGTACAAAATATACCGTAGACGCGTCATGCCTTTAAGCTACATAAAGAAAATAATTTTCACTTTTATGACCAAAAACAATAAAAAGTTTATGCAGAACTCTTATTACCAAAAAAATCTACGAACATTTTGATTGCCTCGTAAAATATGTACTAAGGACCGTGAAACCACTCTTCCTTAAATTTAACTTACATAATCTTCACATTTGTTTTTTGATAAATAAAAGGCTCAATGTTTGAAAGGCTCATGTATGCTTATGTATATCATCAGTTCATAAAGATCCACTCCTGGGCATAAGCCTCTACCAGGATGTGCCTGAGTAGATAGATTTACAGTAAGTAGACTTATGAGAGTGAAACAAAAACAGAAACCTTTTTATTCAATATAGATTATAAATAGTACTTATTGAAAGTCACTTTTTATATGGTAATTACAGATATTGAAATTATAGAATTGTTAACATTTACTACTGTATCCGGTGTAGAAATATTACAATTAAAATTTATAAACTTATTTAGACAAATTTATACATTTACAACATTACATAGGAATTATTGTGAATTGTAGATATATATTATTTTTATTTATTAATACAGTATTAGGAGCATTTATTTATGTACTCTTAACTTATAAATTTATAATCTATGAAATCGTTAACAGAGTAGAAACACATATCCACAAGCCAAGAAAATATTGCACGTTTAAATTTATTTATAGGCAGCTGTCTGGTCTGTGATGGCAGCTTATTAAATATTGTTATAGCCATGCAGTGAGCGTTACGATCTTTGAGATGGTGCCACTAATTAGTTTGGATTTCTGTCTTGGATCCATTTGGAAACACGTATCTCTTAACAAACAAACAAATTCCAATAAGAGACATGGCAGTGGAAGTATCTTTATTTGTCGTATAAATGAGATGTAATAAGCATTCATAACATTTTTTTTATTGATGGAGATTTACATACCTATTTTACTGAGAAGTATCAATGACCTTTAGCAACATTTAAATAAAATAGAAATCAGATCATTTGTACGGTAATATCGATGGAAAGAATAAAAGGTGAAACAGGGAGGAGTGAAATCAACAGGTTTCTTAGAAACATGGTCTTGCCGAGATTGAAGGGTCTTTTCTAAATTACTTTCGAGAAGGTTCCCTCGTAAAATGAAGAGCTCTTAGAGATGGTTTTATACAAAACTTCATCAACTTCATGTTCGTAATTAGCTTGTAGTTTATTGACAGGCGACTGTCTGCCAAACTACGAGGGTTTTGAGGAACTGCCTGTTTCAACAGGCAGCTGGAGGACAGTGTTAAATTGTTCTTAATTTGTTTTTATTAAATTTTCATACTACCATTTTTTAAATATTATTAAATTTTTAAAAACTTATAATCAATTGAAACTTAATGTAGACAATAATTGATTCACTTAGGAAGGAAATCTGTATTATTGTAATTTTCTATGTATCCCACGCATCGCATAAAACCGGGTACATATATCATCATCATGACATATTTTGAACAGGCGTACCTATCAAGAACTTGTATCTGTCACCCATTTCGACCATATATAACACTATTTCATTATCGTGTCAGAAATAAGAAATGAGTTCAGTAATGCACGTTCGTACTTTCTTCTGTTAGACTTGTAATAAAAATCGATTGTCATAAATTTTTGTACGTCATAAATATTATTTACTTTGATGTTATTCATAAGTAACATTGGCTTATTAAAGTATTGACAATTTATATACCAAACTAGCTGTACTCAACTACGTGTTGCTATGACTCTATAAGTTTTTCAAAAAATATGTAAACACGCGATTATTAGCGTAGTAGCGTAGCCGCTACGCTACGCCGTAGCGTATAAGGTGTTAGTATGATATTTTATCCAAGGTATTGGGCTCGATGCAGTTGCATCAAAATTGTTGTCAAATTACGTTGCGTCAAAATTTAAAAACAATTGGTGAAGGAATTTCGAAGATTTAAGATTTTGAACAAACGAGTATTTACAATTTTATTTATATACTAGCTAGCCAGGCAGAAGTTATTCTGCCCTTTCTTTGGTTGGCGCGATGAGTTTATTTTCACACGCACTTTTCTATAGATTTACTATACGTATATCTAAGTCCTCTTTAGGACTAATAGAACCATCAGCAGCCATAATGACAATAAACTAAAAAAAAAGAGAAAAACAACCCTTTTTTACTCTTCCGTAAGCGGATAAAAAGTTACCTATATGTTATACACGGTTATTTACTATCTACTTACAAAGTTTCATGGAAATCTGTCCAGTAGTTTTTCTGTGAATCGTGAACACACAATTTTTCTACAGATTTATTATATGTATAGATAAAATGGAGCTTTTTATTTATTTTAATATTTTTATTTGATTTTTATCCACTGATAAGTAACCGCTTAGGAGTAAGTAACATGTCAAACCTTTTTCTCGGCTATCGCCCCTCGTTTGCGGTTATTTATGACAGAGGTCGAATGAACGATTCGCTTACCTTACTTTTGCGTGGGTACCAGGTCGAAAAAACGAAATCTGAAAAGTTTCTTTGTTCTTTCCTTTTAAATTGCCGTCGTAAGGTGACTAATCGATCTTAATCACTGGAAACGTAACATAAAACGTCTTGAACTGGTTTGTTGTCGTTATACATATATAAATGATGTTACGTAGTAGAGCCATGCTGCAGCTATATAAATAGTATAGTTGTAGCACGAATAGGTCGACTCGACCGGGGAAGGACCACACACTCACAGAATACCAGCGTAAAATAGCAGCTTAATGCTGCTGTGTTTCGTATGGTGAGTGTAGAGAACCGGGGACCCTTTTTACTGGAAACGCGGCATTCTATCTTAGTCCTCACGGCTGACAACGCATCTGCATTTTAATTCGCAAACGAAGATAGATGTAGATGTCTGTGGGCCACAGCAACCACTTACCATCAGGTGGACTGAGTGCTCGTTTGTCACCCTTATTCTATAAAAAAGATCATTATGTATATTCGTATATTTCTCACCGTTGTTGTTGTTCATGGTGAAATATACCAACCACCAAGATTTTTTCACCTCACCTGTAACCTTACTCCCTAAAGAACAAAAGCCTATCGACCGACTGAAATAAGAAACTAAAAAAAAATAGAGAAACTAAATTCCACAAACTAATTTAATGAACTCAATGGCAAGGACCTCTTTCTGCTTATCAAACATCTGCCAAGAGTACGGAGTACTGGCAAATCTTTCATGAATTACGGAATTTAATTTATTCTTAATAATGTCTATGCCCACTAGTGGATTCAAAAGTCCAATAAATAAGTATCCGTCTAATGATTCATTTTTTTTCTACAAGAATGGTTACTGCATGCTACAATAGGTTAAATCCGCCTGTTTAATTCGACTGTGCTACACATGAGGACAGCCTCAATATAGGGAGGATTTATAATACTTTACCAATAAAAAATTACACTGTTTATAAATAAAGTTCTATAATTTAATGTTGATATTGTATTATCATCTTGGATCATGGGGGCTATACTCGGAGTCTCTCTGAGTTATAGACTCAGAAATGAGAATATCTGCAGTAGAACTAGAGTAACCGATATAACACAACAGATAAGTAAGCTGAAGTGGCGATGGACCGGCCATACAGCTTGAAGAATCGACAACCGATGGGGAAGAAATCCGTCAAAAGGAAAAAAAAGTGACGACGTGGTAAAAGATGCAAGAAATCGACGAATGCGTGGCCCAGGACCGTACTTAGGTGCATTTCTTTGGGGAGGCTTGAGAGGAGGACGGGAGTAGTGGGCTTGTGAGTAATGATGATCATGATATCTTGTCAGATTTTGAACACGACACGGCATCACTCAATTTAGACAGGAGATATGTACCACACGGGAGATGTTTAAGTGGCACAAGAGTAGGTGCACCTCCTCCTCTTTTTTATCCATCAGCCTTATATAGAATCTTTTTTATAAATATGTCTTAATCGTAACGCTTGGCAAGATTAACTATTTCAGTGCCTGCCTCTGCTTGGTCTGCATATTTTATGTCTGACGTGATAACTTATGTTTATATCTACTGTACCTGTACTATCGGGTGTCCCTCAGGACTCAATTCTCGGCCCATTCCTGTTTCTAGTGTATATTAATGACTTACCTTCCCTTGTAGGGGATAATCATGATATAGTATTATTTGCTGATGATACTTCTTTGATTTTTAAACTTAAACGTCAATCATTTAAATGTGACGAAGTGAATAATGCTATATCAAAATTAGTTCATTGGTTTAACGTCAATAATCTACATTTGTACGAATATAAAACTAATTGTGTTAAATTTACAACAAAGAATGTTAAAAATCTTAATACCAATGTGTTTTTAAATGGGGAGGAACTGAGCCCTGTTGTATCCACTGTTTTTTTAGGCATCACTCTCGACGCAAAGCTTCAGTGGGGCCCCCCAAGCAGACTAAGTTCTGCAGCCTATGCTGTAAAAAAGATTAGAGGTCTCACTGGTATCGCAACAGCTAGATTAGTTTATTTCAGTTACTTCCATAGCATAATGTCTTATGAGGTTTCGTTATGGGGAAATGCGGCTGATTCAGAAACTATTTTTGTTTTACAGAAGAGGGCCATTAGAGCTATTTACAATCTAAAACCGAGAGAGTCTCTTAGAGATAAATTTAAAGAAATAAATATATTAACTTTGGCCTCTCAGTATATTTACGAAAATTTAATGTATGTTCACAAAAACAAAGGTAGTTTTAGTAAAAAAAGCGATATACATTCTGTAAACACTAAGAACAAACACAAGCTAGTGATACAAGTTTCTCGACTCCACAGAGTCAGGAATTCATTCTTGGGGCAATGTATACGCTATTACAACAAGTTCCCGGAAAGTGTACAGGTTCTCTCTATTACCAAGTTTAAATGTTTTGTTAAGCTGAAACTGTATAAAAAGGGTTATTATAGTATAAATGAATACATGGTTAATAATAAACCCCTGGGAATGAGGTTGTCGCTTCCAAGCAGTTTCTAAAATAAATTTTGTAAATAGTTTGTAATCATTTATGTTGTAAAATTTATTTAAAAAAAAAGTCCCGCTGGGTTTCTTGCTGGTTCTTCCCAGGACAGAGGGTTTTTTTTGAACCATTGATAAAGTAAAAAATGTCTTTCAATAAGAATTACACATGTAATGTATATTGAATAAAAAATTATTCTATTCTATTCTATACTGCCATTAATAGTCGTGTTATGTTTATACAATAGAATCGATGCATGGCAAGACCACTATTTAGTGACAAAGGAAACAAATGCGATAAGAAACGACGGAATTGACGGCTCCGTGGCGCAGTGGCTTAGCAATCAGTTGCTTCGCTGGGGGCCGCTGGTTCGAATCCCGCACGGAACAAGTATTTGTATGGCCTACAAATAGTTGTTCCGTGTCTGGATGTTTGTCCTTGTGCAATTTGTGTTTGTAAACTGCCTCCACGATACAGGAGAAAATCCTAGTGTGGGGGTAACGTTTTTTTTAAATAAAAAAAGGAAGAAAGCAATCATAATACAATAAACCTACGATAATCACTTTGCAATAATAATTTTAGAAAACACTCGTTTACATTAGAGCATAACCAAGGCGCCGCCGACTGAATTTGTTCAAACCATTACTTACAAAATGTTAAGAAGAACATAAGAAAATTATGTAATCACCATATATAATATTTTTTAAAACAATTTTTTAATAGAATCAGTAGTCATATAGAGTGGAAGACAATTACGTATCAAATAGCGTAAATAGCTAAAAAATTATGAAAATTGTGTGACCAAGGTAAAATGTTTGTGGAAAATTGACAATTTATCCCAGCTAAGGGAGGAGGGGGGGGGGGTATTCTCCAGCGGAAACCAAAAAAAAATACAGCCAAATCTCAAAACCAACAATGTTCGCGCAGAAATATCGACTTTTACCCCATCGGGTTTGCGAAGAATGTTCTGATTCTTCGCTCGCCGAGTTTGCCGAAAAACGATGTAAAAATCGATATTATATGAAGCTTATCTTATCGAAAATAACTAGATTATATTTTTCTTTTTAAAACGACTAGGTATACCTTAAAGGGAATTTAATTTACTACATTCGTATATTTTATATGAACAATTATTCAAACCAGGATCAATTTTCTTTTTTGTATGTCATACCAATAATTATTATATGCAATTATAGAACCTTCAGGTAAGCCTCTTAATAAATTTATTTTTGTTGGTGGCAAATATAAAACTATAATATTTTATTATTATTTAAAATTACAGTTAAAATTAATTTCTGAGAAAGTAGGAATGCATCAAAGTCTGTAACTACATATACCGTCTTCCTTTACACTTCAGATCGGAGCACAGAAGTCCACTGCTGCTTTAACGCACAAATAGGTAAGAAGGTGGTTCCTACCTTGACGGACTCCTACTAAAAGAAAGAATTGTATAACCGAGTGCTTCTTTTATAAAAAAAATATTATGTAAAATATACCCATAGCATAATTAACATAAAAGTAAAATTTCGTCAATAAAAGTAGCATACAAATATACTTGTCAAATGAATGGTGCTTAAGTACTCAACTTTCCATTCAAGCTCAGGATCATACTTTATGGCGGCGGAAAGGCAATCAATGAGTGCTTGCCTAACAATTTGGCAGTATGCAAGTGAAACCAAGACGTTATAATCAGATCCGATTTAATTATAAAGCAAATTTTAAGTACTAATTGACACGTGCACGAGAAAATAAAAAATGTGATTCAAAGTTCTAAATAGTCTGCCAAAGTCCCTATGACTGTGTGATGTACCCTTTCCAGCCCAAAGAAACCTACTTAGATACGAGAAGAGTCCTCTACACACGTAAATACAGATGTATGTAGGTTTATAATATCAAATTATGTTTTAATAAAGACTGAAACGCAATTATATATTTTTACCTTACCAACCTCAACAAAAATATACCAGTTAAGTTAATGGTAAAAAGATCTATTATATTAGGTAATTGTTAAAAGCTCTTACATAGTCTTGTATTGAACACAATGTTGCTATGGAAACAAAGTCAAACGACAGCTTAAGCCGATAAAGTGAATACAATAACACACTTTTACCAATTTAATTCGAATTTAATGTGTTTCCTTTTATTCAGTAAACAGTTCATCAAATAAAATGCTTTTCTTAAGTACTAACAATTTGACATTACTTGTGTCCCTGTTAATCACTTCAGTTAAGCTTAAAATGCTTGTATTAGTTGTGTTAGTAGTGGTGGTAGTAGTAGTTCGAACCCCGAATTTTTGAATTGCCTGTTCGCTATCCTACCATTGGGCTACTGTTGCTTTTAGTAAATAAACATTTTCATACCACACAGAAATTTAATATAAAATTATGTTATGTTGAGTTTTTATATAATTTTATAAAAAAGTAGACTTATTATTGTATTCACAGCAGTTGTCGAATAACGGATTTTTAAGTCCTCGGTCTGCTACCTTACCATTGGGCTACTGTCGGTTTTTGCAAATAAATATTTCCATACCACACATAAATTTCATAAAAAATATATTTTGAGTTTAAAAATAATTTTAGAACAAAGTAGACTTATTATAGTATAAATAAAAACAACTAGCGTCTTCTGTCCGTGTTCTTTAAATTTGCCACACATAAACAAAGAGCATTTACTGCCATCTATTCGAGACGATAAAATCTTTCTTTCGCGCAATCTTTCTCGTATTTCCTTGGATTTGTTCTCTGATGTCTTCCTTTCCTACCCACTACCTTGTTCCGAAATTATCTTATTCACCGTCATCAAATAATCACACCGTTACCCGTTACTTTCCTTTTATAATTGACGGCGGTCTAACCACCCGACGGGTTGGGTTTAAATTCGACATCAAAATCATGGTGAGAAGAATAACCCAATTAAAAAATTTATTCACTTGTTTTTACAATAAATACAAAGGAATTTAACTACGAGTATATCAGATCTGTTCATTTGTGGAAGTCATAAAAATTGGGTCAATAGCTATCAGTCCCTTCTTTCTATCCTTTTTGAGGCGAATGCAATCTATACACTGACTACACAAGTATCTGTCTGTAATAATGATATAACTGCCTTCTATTAAACTCACTGAGTTATTTGCATGCTAATAAGACATAATAAACATCTTTTTTAATTTTTTATGTTTTTATCTAATAAAACTTAAAGATAATTTTGATAAAACGAAAAATTAATAAAATAAATGGTCTTTGATTATCTTAAATCTAAATAACGCCACATTAATAGTTTCTATTCAAGCAAAGCCGGGGCGATTAACGAATCTAGTTGTTTAATAATGTTGTTTTGACAAATAAGTCCACTTTACGGGTCGCTAGTAAACAAACAATAAATAAATAAATAACGCTTTAAACTATTTTTGATGACTTAAACTAGTTCGAAATGAATTAAATAAACAAGTTTTATTACATGTCATCTAAACAGAGGTTCAGTTTAGCAACGGTTTAATTTTTACCTTTAGAAATTTCATAACCATATCGCAAAGAATGTAATTTGTGCTGAATTGAACGACGAAAGACGAAATTGAAATTAGCAAATCTCTTTATAATTAAACTTTTCAAAGTATTTTACAAATAATTAGGAGTTTAACTCTTTCAACTAATAATAAAAGAACTTTCTAAATTAGGTAAATTCTGACCTTAAATTATTTTTTATAAATTGTCTTTAATTATTCTTACAGGTTACGGGTCAGAAAAATTCTTAATTTTTTTTAATTGTCAACAAATTTAAAAAAAATCTAAATTGAATGTATAGCGACAAAAGATTTATCCACACCGAAACTTTCATAATATATAAATTAGGCTACAGAATGTTGTAATAAAAAGTACATATATATATATATAATATATATATATATATATATATATATATATATATATATATATATCATCATCATCATCATTACAGCCCTTCACAAGTCCACTGCTGAACATAGGCCTCCCCCAAAGAATGCCACAAAGCACGGTCCTGAGCCACCTGCATCCATCGACTTCCTGCAAATCTTACCAGGTCGTCACTCCATCTAGTGGGGGGACGCCCTACACTTCGCCTGCCGGTACGAGGCTGCCACTCGAGAACCTTTCTTCCCATCGGTTGTCGGTTCTTCGAGCCATATGGCCGGCCCATTGCCACTTCAGCTTACTAATCCGTTGGGCTATGTCGGTCACTCTGGTTCTACTGCGGATATCCTCATTTCTGAGTTTATCACGCAGAGAAACTCCGAGCATAGCCCTCTCCATAGCTCGCTGAGCGACCTTGAGCTTCCTCATCCGGCCAGCAGTGAAGGACCACGTCTCAGTTCCGTATGTCATCACTGGCAACACGCACTGGGTGTACAGTCTCGTTTTCAAGTTTTGAGGTATACCTGACGAGAAGATGTGCCGTAATTTCCCGAACGCTGCCCAACCGAGTTGAATCCGTCGATTGACCTCTCGGTCGAAGTTGGACTTACCTAGTCGGACTATTTGTCCCAGGTAAACATACTCGTCAACAACTTCGAGCTTAGTGTTCCCAACAACTACCGGCATAGGTGTGACATGGACATTAAACATGATCTTTGTTTTGTCCATGTTCATCTTAAGACCTATCCGTTGGGAAACACTATTGAGGTCATTGAGCATAGTGCTTAGGTCCTCCAGCGATTCTGCCATAAGGACTATATCGTCGGCAAATCGAAGGTGAGTGATGTACTCGCCATTGATGTTGATACCGTATCCTTTCCAGTCCAGAAGCTTGAAAACGTCTTCCAATGCAGCGGTGAAGAGTTTCGGGGATATGACGTCACCCTGTCTTACACCTCTCTGCAATTGGATAGGTTTCGTACTCTGGTTCTGTACTCGGATAGCCATCGTAGCCCTACTGTACAAGCACTTCAACACTTCGATATACCGACAGTCAACTTGGCATCGCTGAAGGGACTGCAGCACCGCCCAAATTTCGACGGAATCAAAGGCTTTCTCATAGTCCACATACGCCAGACATAGTGGCAAATTGTACTCCTCGGACTTCTGTACAATTTGCCGAAGGGTATGTATGTGGTCTATGGTGCTAAAGCCTTTTCGGAAACCGGCTTGTTCGGGAGGCTGGAAGTCGTCAAGTCTGCGCGCGAGACGATTCGTAATGACTCTCGAAAACAGCACGTAGACGCGGCTCAGAAGGGAAATCGGTCTGTAGTTCTTCAAGAGAGCGTTGTCGCCTTCTTGAAGAACAAGACCACCGCACTTCTGCTCCACGCCTCCGGTGTAATGCCACCATGGAGGACGGAATTAAAGAGCTTCTGAAGGACTTCAAGTACCGGTTTTCCACCCGCTTTCAGAAGCTCCGCTGTAATTCCATCCTGGCCTGGGGCCTTGCCGTTTTTAAGGTGCTGGAGAGCCATTCTAATCTCGCTCAGACTGACGTCCGGGATATCATCGGAATAATGTCGGATAAGACTCGCTCTTGGATCGTTACTCACACTTGCGTGTGGCTCCAACGATGACGTGTACAGCTGCCCATAGAACCTCTCAATCTCACTCAAAATCTCAGGTGCCCCGGAAACGATGCTGCCACATTCGGTCTTCAGCTTTGACAGTTGGCTCTTTCTGGCAGACAGATCTCTGGCAAAGACTTTGGAGCCTTGGTTCCGCTCGATCGCTTCTTCAACACGAGCTGTATTGAAGTTGCGTAAGTCCCGCCGCATGCATTTGGAGATCTGTCTGTTCAGTTGCCTGTATGCTGTCAAATCTGTTGAAGAATGTAGCTTCATCTCCCGTCTAACAGCCATGAGATTAAGAGTGTGATCGGAGAGTTTTTGTGTTCTTCTGCGGCGGGTCTTGCAGAACTTAGCTCCGACCGCATGGACAGTTTCCACGAGCTTGTCATTCAAATCGTCCACTTCATTGCAGTCTTCTAGGCACTGAAAACGGTTTTGCAACTCGAGCTGAAAGGTTTCGGGACTTTGGATTAGAGCACGAGGGGGACGGAGCGTTGACTTCATTAGACGAGACCTCTCCAACTTAACGTTTAGGTTCAGTGTGCCTCTAACCATTCGGTGATCGCTGCCGGTTTTCACCCTCGCGATCACTGAGACATCACTGAACAGTTGTCGTCTGGTCGTCATAATGAAGTCAATCTCATTTTTTGTCGAACCGTCGGGGCTCGACCAGGTCCACTTCCTGTGGGGCCGCTTCTGGAAGAAAGAGTTCATCATAAAGAGTCCCTCTTTCTCCATGAAGTCGGCCAACTGCTGGCCCCTTGGGTTCCGTATTGTCATATATATATATGATAATAATTATTGTCATATATATATATGACAATAATTATTATCATTACCATTTAGCTCAACGAACTTACAACCGATGGGTAAGAAAGGTTCTCGAGTAACCGTAACCGTAAGCGATGTGTAGATGTAAGTCAGTGGATACATGTGACTCATGATCAAGCTTTAAAGATTCCTTGGGGGATGACCTATGTTCAGCAGTGGCCTTGTGATGGGCTGTGATGATGATGACGATGATGATGCAGCTAACTCGTTAGTTATTGCTAAATTATTCTAATTTCTACAGATACTCATACACAATTTTAGTAAAGATGAGTTCGTTGTTATCTCTGAAAAACAAAATTAATTGGTCTGTTGCTAGTAGCTGGGTCTTCAACGTGCATTATTCAACATAAAAAGCCATGATATTACGCCAGTATTTTAAATTTAGCCTCATAGCCGCGTAAGAAAATCCACTACCCTGTCACTATATATCACGTTGATGTCGTAAGAAGCGGCAGAGCGAAACAGAACACTTTCATGATAACAACTGCTTCAATGCTAGGGCTTCATCGTCACTTACCACCAGGTGAGATTGTAGTCATAGACTAGCTGTTAAGTAAGAACTATTGAAAATAATAAAAACTGCGGTTGCCTACCTGCCTGAAAATCGTGACAACTATGGCAAAAGTTATCCTACTGGCAAAAAAAATCCCTCTACAAGTGGTGAGGTAAGCTATGGAAGACGTCTATGTTCAGCAGCAATTGTTTTATTAGACTTAATTAATGAATTAATTACCTAACGAATTTTAAAACCTCATAAGCGTCCCATTTGCGAGCCATAATCATTACTTTCCGCTTTTACGATAATAACTAGATTCATTAAAATATGTATTAAACGATTTTATTATATCACAGCTATCCGCCCCGGCTTCGCATGGGTGATTTTGGGTTATGGAACAGCGCCACCTACCGTGTCCATCGTAGAATTATTCAGGTAACCCCATAAGTACCTCCAAAAAATCTAAATCGGTCAAGGATCAGAAGGAGTACGAACACTCGCACACCGGAATTACTTAAATAATGACGGAGGCATAGACACGGGCAAATATAAGTGAAAGGTATATTGAATAACAGAAAGAGATTATATTACCTTTTTAGACATTATAAGTATTATAACCTTGTTGAACAATTCTACATTTAAAAAAAATTATCAATTTTAAATTTACGTGGTACTTAATTATGGTATGGTATTTCACACAGTAAATCTGAGGCGGTTATATAGACTGTGCCAGTTTTAATTTTTTTCATACAGTCATGGGACTAAATTGTTCAGATCAAAACGTAACATAATATACCAAATGTAACTCAGTTTTTGTAGCGAAAAAGTACAGCTCTCCTCTCTAAAAAGCGTGTAAAACAATTATTTTCATCTCAAGCATTGACAAAATACCACATTAATTTTATGAAACATAGTCAGGCTTGATCGGGAAAGAACTACGCTCTCTCTACCGTTTTTCGTAAGGTAAGTGACGAAAAGTGGATACTCTTTTTACTGGCAGCGAAGCAATCCATCTTAGTCCTCAGGATAGAAGTATTCATACGTCTTTGGGCCACAGTATCTACCTACTATCACTCATTCCATACTTCTTAGTATCATCATCGTCATTATCATCATTACAGCCCTTCACAAGTCCACTCCTGAACATAGGTCTCCCTCAAAGAATGCCACAAAGCAAGTTCCTGAGCCACCTGCATCCATTGACTTCCTGCATTTCTTAACAGGTCGTCACTCCATCTAGTGGGGGACGCCCTACACTTCGCCTGCCGGGACGGGGCTGCCACTCGAGCACCTTTCTTCTCCATCAGTTGTTTAAGCTATATGGCCGGCCCATTGCCACTTCAGCTTACTAATCTCGTTACCTGTGAACTTCCACAACAGTAATAAAACAAATTTCCCAATTTTAAAACGTCCTAACTACCATAGAATTATTAGTGACTTCACACATACCTGTTGCGTGAGTGGTCGAACGGCGTGAGGCGCGGCTAGCGGCCGTCGTCAACTTCGCGGCATGACTCCCACCTTGGCGGTCTGTAACCCGGAACTGATTTGCTAACACTACAATGATCACTTTTCACTCCACTTCACTTTACCACATTTTTGATGAACACTTGTAGGTAAAACCCTCCATCCACTTTTCACTCCACTTTAAACCTGCAACAAAATTAATAATATTATTTTTTGAATGTACTGTTTATAACTCATATTTTCTTTGCGTTTAAAAAGTAATAACTTTCGTAAAATTAGGTTTTTACAATAAAGCTAAATTTATGGATTTTATCGCGTGTTAATTATAAATTATTTTTAATTCCCGACGTTCCGAGCGCTTTGTAGCACCTAGAGACATCGAGATTTCAGATCACGACACGGGTTTTCTTCAGCTTTTATTAAATAATTTTGATCCAATCTACAAAGAATGTGTCTATAGGAAAATCATGCAGTGATATACTTTGATTTGAATTTATTGTATTAATTACTAGTTATAATTATAAAAGTGTGATTGATGATTAGAAGTGAAATTATAATTATAAAAGTGTGAATTCTTTAAAATTTTAATTGCAATTTATTTAAAATAAGCGTGGCCGTAACTCGTACGTAATTGAGTAACTGAACTATTCTACGTGGTAGAGCCATGCTGCAGCTATATTATGGTTGTAGCACGAATGGGTCGGCTCGGCCGGGAAAGGGCCACGCTCTCACGGAAGACCAGCGTAAAATAGCAGCTCAACGCTGCTGTGTTTCCTATGGTGAGTGTAGAGAACCGGAGACCCTTTTTACTGGCAAAGAGGCATTCCAACTTAGTCCTCACGGGTGACAACGCATCTGCATCTTGAGTCTTTAATGAGGATAGATGTAGATGTCTATGGGTCACAGTAACCACTTACCATCAGGTGGGCTGTGTGCTCATTTGTCACCCGATCCTATATAAAAAAAAAAACCGAGAAATTCACACTTTTATGACTCTATGCGAGAACCTATCGAATGACGCCTTCGTTTTGTTATAAAAATGCTATCAACTGTGCCGCGTCCTATTAAAATCTCAGCTTTTATCACTAAAGTTTTAGAATTTAATGTGTATGAATCTAATCTTTAAATACTTATAAATTTGAGAGAAATTCACCGTTATAATTAAACAACATATTTAAAAAATTGTTTCATGTTTAAAAGCTATGTGTTAAGAAAAAATAATTTATTAACAGTTAAAAAAGTACAAATAAATTGATAGCCTATATTACATTACCGTCTCACTACTAGGCAAATAAGAGTCTATTCCTAATGCGTGTTGACGGCTCTAGACTTCTGTGTAAAATTGCAAATGATGATAGACAAGCTCGCTATCACATAACCGTGATTTGTCTTACTTTAGTTGACAAAAAGCTAGTCAGCATACTGTACAAAACTCTCTTTACATTACAGGAGTATCAAATGGAAGCCTTCCGTTATCCACCACACTTAGCAGATATTGATGAGTTCAGAACGGTGCCAGAAAATTTTGTTTAAATAAGTTTACACAGAGGAAAAATCTCAACCGCAATAAGGCGATAAAAACTTTTAAAAATCCATTGATTAACGGTCTACTATTTATACAGAGGAGTCCTCGATAAACCTCTATTCATATGCTACATATGACCGATCATCATCATTACAGCCCTTCACAAGTCCACTGCTGAACATAGGCCTCCCCCAAAGAATGCCACAAAGCACGGTCCTGAGCCACCTGCATCCATCGACTTCCTGCATATCTTACCAGGTCGTCACTCCATCTAGTGGGGGGACGCCCTACACTTCGCCTGCCTGTACGAGGCTGCCACTCGAGAACCTTTCTTCCCCATCGGTTGTCGGTTCTTCGAGCTATATGGCCAGCCCATTGCCACTTCAGCTTACTAATCCGTTGGGCTATGTCGGTCACTCTAGTTCTACTGCGGATATCCTCATTTCTGAGTTTATCACGCAGAGAAACTCCGAGCATAGCCCTCTCCATAGCTCGCTGAGCGACCTTGAGCTTCCTCATCCGGCCAGCAGTGAAGGACCACGTCTCAGTTCCGTATGTCATCACTGGCAACACGCACTGGGTGTACAGTCTCGTTTTCAAGTTTTGAGGTATACCTGACGAGAAGATGTGCCGTAATTTCCCGAACGCTGCCCAACCGAGTTGAATCCGTCGATTGACCTCTCGGTCGAAGTTGGACTTACCTAGTCGGACTATTTGTCCCAGGTAAACATACTCGTCAACAACTTCGAGCTTAGTGTTCCCAACAACTACCGGCATAGGTGTGACATGGACATTAAACATGATCTTTGTTTTGTCCATGTTCATCTTAAGACCTATCCGTTGGGAAACATTATTGAGGTCATTGAGCATAGTGCTTAGGTCCTCCAGCGATTCTGCCATAAGGACTATATCGTCGGCAAATCGAAGGTGAGTGATGTACTCGCCATTGATGTTGATACCGTATCCTTTCCAGTCCAGAAGCTTGAAAACATCTTCCAATGCAGCGGTAAAGAGTTTCGGGGATATGACGTCACCCTGTCTTACACCTCTCTGCAATTGGATAGGTTTCGTACTCTGTTTCTGTACTCGGATAGCCATCGTAGCCCTACTGTACAAGCACTTCAACACTTCGATATACCGACAGTCAACTTGGCATCGCTGAAGGGACTGCAGCACCGCCCAAATTTCGACGGAATCAAAGGCTTTCTCATAGTCCACATACGCCAGACATAGTGGCAAATTGTACTCCTCGGACTTCTGTACAATTTGCCGAAGGGTATGTATGTGGTCTATGGTGCTAAAGCCTTTTCGGAAACCGGCTTGTTCGGGAGGCTGGAAGTCGTCAAGTCTGCGCGCGAGACGATTCGTAATGACTCTCGAAAACAGCACGTAGACGCGGCTCAGAAGGGAAATCGGTCTGTAGTTCTTCAAGAGAGCGTTGTCGCCTTTCTTGAAGAACAAGACCACCGCACTTCTGCTCCACGCCTCCGGTGTAATGCCACCATGGAGGACGGAATTAAAGAGCTTCTGAAGGTCTTCAAGTACCGGTCTTTCACCCGCTTTCAGAAGCTCCGCTGTAATTCCATCCTCGCCTGGGGCCTTGCCGAGGATATGACCGATACTTACCTTCAAAATAAGGGTTTTCATTCACATAATTTTCATTGTTTCTATATTTATATATTGATACGCGTAGAGAAGACTTTGTAGGTAACTCTTTTTAAGCGCTCATATATGGAGCAGTGTGAAATTTCACATAGTTAAAAGTTACTTGGGGGAGTGCAGAAAGCTAAAATTTATTATTGTCGCCAAAGAATTTTAAAACGTTAACAACAAACAATTACAGACATATTGTCTGAATAAGCATTTTATGTGATTTCAAACTTTCGTTTTTTAATAGAGTGTAGATTGTATGTCAAGTTATTTGTTTTTTATATTAATGTGTAGTAGTTGAAAATGAAATATGTTTGCTTAATACACAAACCTGGAAATTTAATTATATACGATTGAATTTCGACCATAAGTCGGCCACTAGTTTACATAAAATGATGATATCATAGGTGAGCACCAAATAGCCAAAACGATAAACAATTGCTTGCAACAGATACAAACGTAATGCGTTAATGGCTACATTTTATTATCACGGCATCACTACACGCAGTACAAAGATAAAGTCCTATCTGAGATAACGTGCGAAATCCAGCTTAGCGAACAATATTTTTATCATTATAACAGATTTTATGGGCGGTTTTGGTAATAAAGTGTTTAGTATGTATTTTTGTTACCACGTACACTTGATGTAAAACGCTATTGAAAAGGCGTGTAAAAAGTAGAGATCTAATAAAATGACTCCCGTCCATTACTCATCAATATTAAACATATAGAACAGATTTTAATGAGTAATATTACGCCGTATAGTGTCGGTATCGTATATATTTACGGTGTCATAGCTTATTAAATCACCATTGGCTGAATATCAAATGACGGATCCATAACGTGATCTAGACAACAAAATAAGGTACCATACATGTTCTGTATTTTAATTAATTAAACTTATTTATTAGCTCTTAAAGTCTACTGCTGTTTATGGGACTTCACCTGTTGTATGGAGGACATGCCCTGATCTAGTGATCGTAAGTGCGACTACAAATTATCGAGTTCTGGGTTCGAATCCCGGGTTGGGCGAAATAATATGAGTTATTGGTTTTTTAGCCCGGAGTCAGGAATTTGGCGGTATTTCACCACCCATGCCTCGAAAAGCTCATAAAACCGTTGATCCTGCGCCTGTTCCCGTCATGTCAGATTGCTGTCCCATCGGATCATGACACTGTGAAAATGTCTAGTCTCGTTGAAACTGGCCACCGTGACCGAAATTCGGTCTAGAGGTTATTATGCCTTTTGACGCTACTCGCCGTCACCAGTCCGGGTAGGTAGTTTTTTTTTTTTATAGAAACAACGAGCACACTACTACACTCATAATAACACATCTACATTTATTCCCGATTAAGAATCAAAATGCAGATGCGTTGTCAGTCCTGAGAACTAAGATGGAATGTCTTGTTTCCTGTAAAAAGGTTCTTCGTTTCCTATACTCACCATACGAAACACAGAAACATTAAGCTATTATACGCTGGTATTCTGTGAGAGCTTGGTCCTTCTCCGGTTGAGCCGACCTATTCGTGTTACGACCATAATATAGCTGCAGTGTGGAGCTTTCTACCACGTATTAAATCGTGGTTCACATGTAAGTCAGACAAAGACTTTATTATGATTATACTGTCATTTATATGAAGCATAAGATGTTTGTGGAAATTCCTATCGTCACCTTTTTTGTCACCCACAGGACGAAATGATTCTCTTATACCGCGATCACATACGAATTATATAAAGAAAAAAAGGTATAAAAGTAAAATCTAAGAGTACATAAAGAGAAAACTTTGTACCACTTTATAAGCTTATTGGTTGCACTGAGGAGTGTGAGATTTTGTACAGTCGAAGTTTATATGAGAAGGAATGCAGAAAGTAATTAAATTAAATGAAATATTTACAAAATATTTACATTTATGCTGCCAATTTCAAATACATAAATGTCGCTGTCGCTTGGATAAATTATTTCGTTTGTTGACGTTCACGTCGAAACATCACGTCGACGGACGAAAAACAGAAAATAGCGTTAACGTAAGCGTTTTATATTTTGTATATTATATATATATATATATATATATATATATATATATATATCTATCTAATTTATAAATTAACTAGCTGTAGCTCGCGACTTCGCCCGCGTGGAATTTACTACGATTTAATGGATTTTAATTATTTTGTACGGAACACTAATTATTTTTTTATAATAAAAGTATCCTAAATTACTTCTTATAATATCAGCTATTTGTCAGTGAAAGTCCCGTCAAAATCGGCCCAGCCGTTTTGAAGATTAGCCGGAACAAACAGACAGACAGGCAGACAAAAATTTAAAAAATATTTTTTTGTTATTAGGAGCGTATATACCTTCATATGCATATATCAAAAAGCTGTTATTTTAACATTACGAACAGACACATCAATTTTATTCATTTGTATAGATATACTAGCTCTTCCCCGTGACTTCGCCCGCGTCTAATTTAGGGTTTTAGTTTTGTTTCGCGGAACCCTAATTATTTAAAAAAAATATAAGAAGCCTAAGTTACTCCTTGTAACATGAGCTATCTAACAGTGAAAGTCCCGTTAAAATCGCTCCAGCCGTTTCGGAGATTAGCCGGAACAAACAGACAGACAGACAGACCGGCAGACAGATAAAAGTTTTAAAAATTGTGTTTTTGTTATAAGTACCGTATATACTTTCATATGCAATAAGTAAAAAACTGTTATTTTGACATTACAAACAGACACTTCAATTTTATTTATTTGTATAGATGATACACCCAAGTTTAACTAACCGCAATAGGCTGCACCTAGTAGTAGCCGGCTAAACCTAGGTGTACCCGCACTTCGGCTTTTAGCCATAACATATATATATATATATGTTATGGCTAGTAGTAGTTGAACTTGATATACAGCTTACTTAATATACAAACCTAAAAATTTAATGTATTAGGTTTGAATTTCAAGCACTACGCGACCACTAGTTCACATAAATATATACATCATAAACACTTGTAGTAAAATTAACTCATAGTAAATGTATATAAAACAGTGTCCGTGCTTATCATTAATAAACTACCAGAATCCTAATAAGAAAATAAAAGTTCCCATTTCCTTTCATTTATTGCGCCGATAATTCACAAGGGCCAAGATTAATAACACGTACTCGAAACGGATACAATCAATTTCTTCACACCATGCCATCCGTAGTGAACGTCTATGTCGCCATTATGGCAATTGATTATATTACAGTACGAAATGGAATAATAATTTATTTGAAAGTCATTTGGCTTTTAAGGTGAGTGTAAAAGCCTTTTAAGAACAGGAGAAGATGCTTTAAAATCATTAGTTTAACATTTATGTAGGTATTCAAAACCATGATCTAGAGTACGGGCGCCCGTCTCTAAATTATATAATTTTTTCTTTATAGAATAGGATGACAAACGAGCACACAGTCCACCTGATAGTAAGTGGCTTCTGTGACCCATAGACATCTATATTTATCCTCAATAAAGAATCAAAATGCAGATGCGTCGTCACCCGTGAGGACTAAGATAGAATGCCTCTTTTCCAGTAAAATGGGTCTCCGGTTCTCTACACTCACCACACGAAAGTACATCTTTGGAAGTAATTGGTAGTAAAGACTAGAAAATGAGTAGGGGAGTGACTCAAACTTTAGGCCTAATCAGTATGAATAGCCTATCATGTAGAGGATGTTATGGGGGTCATGGTTGAATAGGGGCATAAAGTTCTCATCACACTATTACACCTAGGCGGTCAAAATGGACAAAAATCAAAAAATCTTATTTCGGCTATAACTCCGCCTCCCTCGGAAGTTCTTACTTCCCGCATCCCACTTGTTAAGTGTGCATTTGCCTTGCGATTAAGGATGTTAATATTTGGGAACCTCAACATAATCCTAGATCGTCTAAATTCCGACATCTTGTACCATTGAGACGTGCCGGGTTAGTCGCTGCTTTTATCTACGTTTTTTGTACGTGGTAGAGCCATGCTGCAGCTATATTAATAGTATAGTTGTAGCACGAATGGTTCAACTCGACCGGGGAAGGACCACGCTCTCAAAGAATACCAGCGTAACATAGCAGCTCAACGCTGCTTTGTTTCGTATGATGAGTGTAGAGAACCGGAGACCTTTTTACTGGAAAAGAGGCATTCTATCTTAGTCCTCACGGCTGATAACGCATCTGCATTTTAATTAGCAAACGAAGATAGATGTCGATGTCTATGGACCACAGCAACCATTTACCATCAGGTGGACTGTGTGATTGTTACCCTTCTTCTATTATCATTTTTCTAAGAATTCTTCTAGACAATTTCAAAAATTAAAACAGCGACGAGACCGGCCTAGTAACGAGTAAAACATGTACATAGTTCTCAGTTTAAAGCGTTATGATAAGAATTCGAATGCGAACGGGCGAGAAAATCAGTTCTTTGTTTTGTAAAACCATGAACATTGTTTTCAATAATTTAATCCAGATTTTGTGTAGTGTGACTAAGAAAATGCCGTCACTATTTATGTGCGCCCTTTGTCAACATTTGAAGTTTATTTCAGACTAGCTGTTCCCGCGACTTCGCTCGCGTGTTAGGGATTTTATGTTTTTGCATGGAAACCTAATCCTGTTTCTAAAATAAAAGTAGCTTAAGTTACTCTTTATGAAATCAGCTACCTGCCAGTGAAAATCGGTCCAACCGTTTCGGAGATTACTCGGAACAAATAGACAGACAGACAAAAATTTTAAAAATTGTGTTTTTGTTATAAGTACCGTACATACTTTCATATATGCATTTAGTAAAAAGCTGTTAATTTTATTTATTTGTATAGGTTTATATATAAGTAGATATGTAACTTTATTTCGTATTCGCCTAAAACAGTACCTGTTGTAAATGGAAATACAACCGCGTGTCATATTTACTATGCCAGCTACCCGTCCAGGCAATTTACCTCTCTGGTTTCTGATGATGTTTGTGCTTATACCCTTTTGGTTGTCTTCGGTGGCCCTTTTAGGCCGCGAGCTAAAAGGCGGTGAATTTTTATTATACTGCATCGTTTCTTGCGTAACGATGACTCCTAGGCTGTAAACACAGCACACGTGGATGGCCACATGGATCTAACAGCCGTCTGAACAGAGGGTAGCGGAACCTGGCTCTGACAGCTAACTCATATCGTTCGATGCTCTAGGCGGTGAGTACCAACCAGGGACACGGGTATACGCGGTGTGCCGCGTAGACACCGTATACCCGCGTTGCGCGTTGCGTACATCCACAGAAGAGTGTGCGGCGCGCCCATCTGCGGACTCCCTGCGTCCCATCCGTTGTTGTCCTAACCGTGTTTTTAGCACAAGGTGAGTGTGTAGTGTTTATGTGTGACTGGCTGGCGACATTTCGGTCGTCGGCATCTAGCGGAACGTGGGCTTCGATTAGAACGTTACGGGGCCTCCGGATGCTATCCGTAACGTTCGGAGTCGGAGCATAGATGGCTGCGTTTACCACTAGTGGGTTGCGATGTGTCTCGGGCCCTCTCGAAATAGCGCCAAGACATTTCCTAGAAATACTCAGAGATCATCGAAAGTCGACAGTGTCTGTGTAAGTCGGAGTTTAGTTGGTACCACCGAGCTCCGGTGGCCATGCGAATGAATCTATTTTGGACGACTTAGAGGTCGTACAAGTGTTTATGGCTCGCGTGCGCGAAGAGTACGTATGCGTAAGACATTATAGGTCTTACGCACGCTTTACAAAGGTGGAGCTTGTGTCTTATGGACAGTTTGCTCTTACTGTTAACTAGCGGGTGGAGGCGAACAGTCAAAAATTTTTCACTGTTGCGGATATTGCCAATGTGTTTCGCGAATGGCATACCTTCGTCGAATGTAACACCTAGATATTTGGCCGTTGGTTGCCAGGGGATCTGGCGGCCATACAGGCTGATCGTACCTAACGATTTCTTGGGGTTTCTGATTTGACGATTGAAAGTGGAGATCCTTTAAATGTATGCTACACTTTTCTCAGGAGGAGTCACTTCGATTCTCCATAAGCGGAACCAATTGCCTAAGCGGTTGATGGCTATTTTGAGCTTCTCGGTGAGGTTTCTTTTATTGTGAAGGGTGACGAAAAGTACCATATCATCGGCAAAAAGAGCAGTATATACTACTAGGTCCTTCGGGAAAGCAAGCCGTCGTGCCAGACTTTGTCAAACGCTTTTGTGACATCGAGGAATATGGCACCGGTTAAGATGGTTCTGCCACAACTTGGTGATGTAACTGGTCGATGCACGAGTGCTCGGGACTGAAACCGAGCTGCTGGAAGAAGATTGTTGGTGAAGACGTATTTACGAAGTCGATTCAATATAAGTCGCTCGTAAACATTCCCCAGTGTGCTGAGGAGACTAATTAGTCTGACTCGAGGTTAAGTTGCGCGATTTACCCGGTTTTGGGATTCCTATTACGTCTGCCTCTTTTCATGCATTCGGGAAGGAGCAGCTGGAAAGAAGGAAGTTGAAGTTGAAGGAAGTTGAGTTGAATGAAAAAGAAGCATACTAGTGGCGCAGAGAGAGAGATTTTAGTACCATGTTGCTAATGCCATCGGGGCTGGGTGCTGACTTCCTTTTAAGGCTTTCAATTACTTCTGTGACTTCGTCGATAGTCACAGGTTCTAGGAGGTGGCCCGCATAGTACAGACTTACACTTGACCTCCGCTTCGACCTTTGCAAGGTGAGCGGGATCTGTAGGTTTGCTAGAGGGAGTACATTAGCTCTCTAAGCTGTCCGCGAGGCATTTGGCCTTTTCAGAGTCGTCAAAGGCGAGATCGGAGTTTCCGGGAAAGGTGACATAGGTGGGGACATATATTGTTCTGCTTTCAGAGCTCGGGTCAACTGCCAGAAGGTAGTTTGAGATGGCTCGAAATATTCCAACAGATTATCCCACTTAACATATCTAAGTTCTTTAAAACGCTGTTTCACGTCGTTTTGGAGGTTGCGCAATCTAAATTAGTTATTTACTGTACAATTAAACAGATTAGTTGTCGAATATTGCTTGGAGGCTTCCAGTGTCGATTGCTTGACACACGGTGGGACGATAGGGTGCTGATTGCCTCATTGGCCTCCTCTGGCGTATCTATTTTGTCCGGGATTTTGTCTAAGTGCTGGGAGGTCGTAGACTCGAATTTGATCTCGAGCTTACGCCAGTCCACGATGGTTTTGGTCTGAAGAACCTCACCTGCGGGCTGGTCTAGCTGCAATAGGACTGGTATATGGTCCGTGTTGAGTTCTAAAATAGTTTCGATCGATGCTACATCGACAAACAGAAATCTTTGAGTATTGCTACGTAGCGGGTCAGAGTCTCAGGCGCGATAACATCGAAATTTAGTCGTTCTGAGAGACCGAACAATGCATTACCATTTGCATTGTTGGTAAGCGAGTTCCAGGAGGAATGCTTACTGTTGAGGTCTCCGGCTATTATGACACTGGAGCTTAGATTAAGTAATTCTGCAATGTCAGATTCAATGACACGTTTGAGCGGCGGTAGATACGCCGAAACTATGTATAGTGAGTGGCGTATGGGCAGAGAGTGCTACTTTACATATAGAAACTTCTATGTTGACTAACGGGGGGCGTCGATCGGTACGCAGTGCAAGAACCTTTTCTAGTAGATCAAGGTGCCGCCTGCACAGCTGGTCAACCTATCATTTCTAACTAAGGTGCAGTTTGCGATCTTAGGATCGCGATGGCTAGTTTTCAAAAAAGTATCTTGCACTAACATTACGTCTACATCGTGGTTGTGCAGGAAGAGTGCGATCTCGTATTTTTGGTCTCTGAGGCCATTTGCGTTAAAGAACGCGACTGTCAGAGTGCTTGGTTTAGTTCTACCTAAATTTTTTGCTGCCATTCTGATATTTAGAAGAGGTGATTAGGTGCACTGGAAAGACCACATTGCGTCAATAAGTCTTCATGTGTTCAATCGTAGCGTTGAGCTTGTCGTGGGTTGTCGTGGCTCCGCTGAGTTTGCGGGCCAAAGAGAATAACTCAGCAACGTTAATATTGCTGATGAAGCCGCAGACTAGCGAGAAGTCAGCGGCGAAGGAAGTTGAGCCTTGTGGGATGGGTTTCGATTTTGAGTCCTGAGAAGGCGGCACTGGCCGCGAGGCGACAATTGCCGTTGGTTTCACCCAAGCGTATGGTTTTAACGCGTAAGGCGCGGGTAGGCTTACACCTTGCATGGAGACCCCTGCGACAAGGGCGGGCTTGGTGGCGATTTGAGGCCAGGAATTTGGTACCGAAGACTTGATTAAGAAGGCTTGATCCGGGCGTCTGGGACGGCTTTTACCTTCGCGCTGCTTTCTTCGCGATGCTTTGATACACCCGCAATAATTCGCTGGGTGTCCCTCTTCGCGACAATTGACGCAGCTCGGGGGTTTACGATGCCCCTATTTCGGGGGCTTCAACTGCAATCCCAGTTAGGTAGCAGATGCACCGAACGTTAAAAATCTCCTTGCCTTCCGGAGACAGGTCCAGAATGACAAGGCATAGATCTAAAAATCCTTTCTTGTCGTGTCTTGTCTGGTGGTGCATTCTACACATACATGCACCTCCCGTTCCAGGAGGCATGTATGTGTGGAAACTGACCTGATGGGCGCGCAGGTGATTATTCACACTGCGGAAATCCTCAGTCGTCGTCGAATATGCGGATGAGGACAGATGTGGAGGACAGAGTTTAGCATCTTCGGGTAGTATATTTTATTTGAGTTTAACCCACTGGAAAGGTTATTAAATTTGGTTTTGTCTTGAACAATAATGGGTGACGGCGGCTTTTTTCTACGTTCAGCAGGGGACCCTTTCGCTGTGGGATTGGCCGTGACCTTAAAGGGTTGAGCAGAGGCTAGCCTTTTTGCCGGAGTGGCGAGGGGGGACGAGGGGGCCGAATTAGGCTCGGCTGCCTTTTTTGGGGCTGCGCGTTTGAGCTTTTTGCCCTGAACGAGGGTGAAGCCTTCGTCTTCCGGCTTAAGTGGGACAGGTGTGTCGGTCTCCATGTCGGAGCTTGATCCAGCATCCGAGATGACCGGAGACGGTCCGCGGGTGGACATCGCGGAAGGCGCGGGGGATGCGGCGTCGTATAGTGTGTCAATCGACATGGAGGTAGCTTGAGACCAGGCTTTTGCATTTTAAAATATCCGAACATTTCTAGACCGGAATATAGCGAAGTATTATTAAACTTGAGGATGTAGTCATATACTACTGGTAATAGAAAGAGGATGTGAAAATAAAAACTTTAAATTTTCTGCGCATACTCTACGAAATGCATCCCATAAAGCATCGACCGATAGACAACTCTTTTTCCGATATTCAAAGCTTTTGAGCTCGAGGCTATGGAAGCTTCGTACTGAAAAAGTTGCTAGTATAGTTTCTTTTTACAAATCTGTATTCGCCTTTATTTATTACCCTTTTAATTAATTTAATTTTTTAATTACCAAAGAAAAGTTATGTTAAATTCACGTTTTTTTTTGCTGGTATGGCATATTTAACATTAAAATAACTGAAATCAGCATAGAAAAAAATATCTCAGTCCGCCTCCCGTGACCATGGGTTGCTGTAAAGCACTCGAAACGTCGGGAATTAAAAATAAGTAAATTAAAAGCGATAAAATCAGTAATTATAGTTTTATTCAATGTGTAGTGTTCGCGTAAATATATTATAAGAAATCATTATAGAAAAAATTGTTTACTTTTCTTTCTTGATTTCACTTTAGTTAGGTTTTTTTTTTAAAAACGTTACCCCACACTAGGATTTTTTTATACAGGAGTATCGTGGACGCAGTGTACAAACACAAATTGCACAAGGACAAACATCCAGACTTATTTGTAGACCATACAAATACTTGTTCCTCGCCGTATTCGAACCCGCGGCCCCCAGCGCAGCAAATCATTGCTAAGCCACTGCGCCACGGAGTCGTTGGACTTTGTTTTATATAGGAAGATATAAATGCTATATAATTTTTAAAACGAAACACGTACATAATAAATGTTTGAAATTGTAGAACGGAAAAGTACTTAACGTTATGTTAATTTTATACCTCGATTGAAGATGCTATTGTTTGCAAATAAAATCGGTTCATAAAATTTTATAGATCACATTTATTTACACCCGTAGGAAAATTAAGTTTTGATGTTAAGATAACTACATACTTACATCCCACAGCTAGGAACAAGTTCCACTCTCTCTTGCCTCCTATTAGTCTCCAATTTTAAGAGAGTTTTGAAGCGGGGACGAGTCCACAACTACATATCGTATTGGCGGACTTTAGAAGACGTCAAAATATTTTTATTTTTTTAGCCGTGAAGGTATCAGCGATGTTTTCCTTCACAGCTGGATACTTGGTAAATCACTGTTTAAATTGCAACTAACAATTCCTTTGGTGCCGACGGGATTCAAACTTAGTCCGCTCGCAAATCACGTAATTTAAGGCTAGCGCTTACCTTCTGATCTCTATCACGGCTCTATTTCAAGTATTTTAGCAAAAAAATTAAGTTATATTATTATTCACACTATATTTAAATTAAGTGATACAAAACTTTCGTCTTCTAGAAAAAATAAACCATCTCGCTCATGGACAAATACAAGCTATTTATACATAACCCCCTCCCTCCTCAAGGAATGCTATGAAGCACGATCGCGAGCCACCTATATCCATCCACTTCCTGCATTTCTAGGCAGGTGATCACACCATGTAGTGGGGCGTCGGCCTACACTTCACTTACCCGTACAAGCCTGCCACTCTAGAACCTTCCTTCTCCATCGGTTGTCGGTATCTACATATTTAATTTATATCTTTTTGTAAATGGAATGCTAAGTTAAAAAGAGTCCTCAAAATTATTTGTCTACCTTAAATCGCATTTAATTATAAACCAATAAATTTAAGAAATATTTATGATAACAATAATTTTAATGAATCGATCAAGATGTTCTATTATAAATGATTTGATATGAAACTTAAAAAATATTAAACGTACCGAAAACAGTATCCAGCAAAATATATACACTACACGATAAAACACAATCAACAGAAATTTAACGAATCAACGCTTCGAACACAATGAATAGAGACGTTTTTTTCCATCCCCCGGAAGAGAGACGATGTCGCGTTTGCAACCTCCCGGCAACAGGTCGCATCCCACACTGACGGGCCCGGACTATGCTTCGCTCACGCTCGCGCCAAAAATACTCCAGGACACTGAAAGTTCCCATTGACCCTATTGGAAAACGGATTTCTTTGGAATTTCATTAAGTGCACCTTTCAACAGCATGTCAACTGTAGTAATTTTAATTGCCTTTATTAAAATTGCGCCTCAACCTATTTTTTAAAACTTCTTATTTTCGTAATTTATGTGAGTATTTCACACTCCAGGTGACGGATATTAACCACCAACTACAATCCATTTCATAATTAGCTTTAAAAGAACTTCTTTGTTTATGGTTATGCTGCTCCCTGTATGTAAAACTTTTATTACGTATTTAAAGTGTTAGACGGAATATTACGATTTCTAACGACACGTAATCTACTATCTACTCACATTACTTGTATTTGGAATCTATACGTGAAAATTCTAAAACAAGATATATAATTTTGATTATTATGACTTCGAATAACAAAAAAAGATCATACTTTTCAGAATTCTAGCATAATATAAATGAACATAAAGCATAACACTTCTCACATCTTTTTCGTAACTTTTTTTTTCATCTTTGTCTTAATAAGGCTCCCGCTAGGCATACTTTATATATCCACTTACTACGAGCAATCATCCACACAATACAGCGTATAAAAGTCCACTGCCGAACATAGGCCTCCAATGTAGATTGTCTCGTAGGGTATAATCCATATGAAAACAGTGGACATATGGAGGCAGAGG
Organism: Parnassius mnemosyne; assembly: GCA_963668995.1. Lineage (NCBI taxonomy): Eukaryota > Metazoa > Arthropoda > Insecta > Lepidoptera > Papilionidae > Parnassius > Parnassius mnemosyne. Next base: position 13,847,039 of record CAVLGL010000115.1, read on the forward strand.
CTACAGAGGGATATTGAAACAGGAAATTCTTCCCATTTACTGGGAATGATGCATTCCATCTTAGTCCTCACGGGTGACAACGCATCTGCATTTTTATTCGCAAACGAGGTTAGATGTAGATGTCTATGGGCCGCAGCAACCACTTACCATCAGGTAGACTGTGTGCTCGTTTTTCACCCTTATCCTATAAAAAAAAATCATGGTCGTAATATGAAGAAAAATAATAAACATGGCCAGTTACTAATCTATATTGGTAGGCCCAATTCTTTATACATTTAAAATAAAAATATGCTAATACAAAATTCAGTAGAGTGACTTCTTTTATTCGAATTGCGTAAAATATGCATGAAATTCAATGAATACAAACGATATTCAGGATTGATTGACGTCAAATGAAACTCTAATATCTAAATGCTTTACCCTATCTCAAATGTTGTCCCTAGAGGATTAAATTCCTGAAGTAGAGGGAAACTCGGTTAACAATATTTATGTGAACGTAGCACAAATTTTGAAATATTGCACTCATATAAATATGGTAAGGTTTTTTAAACGGAGAAATGAAGTTATGATAAAACACGAAAAAGGTGGCAATGTTTTTATACTTTTATGTATGGTGGCAACGTTGGAGAATTCGTTACTGTTACTGTTACCGTTACAAACTATTAAAGTCCGCTGCTGAACATATATAACAACCTTCCCTATATATTGCCTCATAGGGGGATAGTTATCATAGTTGGCCACGCTTGGCAAGCGGGTTGGCAGCCGAAGTTGTATTTTTAGTCGTTTTTAGGAATAACAGCGTAAAATAGCAGCTTAATGCTGCTGTGTTTCGTATGGTGAGTGTAAAGAACCGGAGACCCTTTTTGCTTGAAAAGAGGCATTCTATCTTATTTCTCACGGCTCACAACGCATCTGCATTTTAATTCGCAAACAAAGATAAATGTAGATGTCTATGGGCCGCAGCAATCACTTACCATCAGGTGGACTGTGTGCTCATTTGTCACCCTTATTCTATAAAAAAAGGAAGACGCTGTTGCCCATCGTCTGATTTGTTTCCTTCTGTCGCCTTTTACGACACCCACGGAATGATATGGGATAGTGGATACTCATACACCGCCCCTGCACGGTTAGAGAATCCATCACTTCGTTTTGCCCTGTAACGTTAGAGGCATTGCAAAGGTTTCATGATTTAGGAAATTACCAGAATCGAGAACCACCTCTTTTACGCTTATATTAAATAATCAAACCTTGTAATAAAACCCTAATTGACTTCCAAACGAAAAAAAAACCACCGAATTTTCTCAAATTTTTAAGCGCGTTGGATCGGCAATAGGGAGTGGCGTTGAATATGCGAGACGTCTGGTACTCGTCGCAAACAATGTGGTTATCAAAATCAAATCGTCACAGGCTATTTTAGATTGCACCTATTACAGAAAAAATTGCTAACTTTGGGCTTGGACTGAAAAAAAATTTTAGCCTTCTTGTTTCCCAGTATCATTATAAAGGCTTATTTTTCAAAGAGTAGCCAAATTTTAAACTTAAGTTCGAATATATAAATAATAATATACCGTTATTGTAATTGAGTAAATAAGGCTTCTACATTTATTTGAAATTATCCCAAGTTGAATGTGATTTATGGTCAACAACGTTTTTGCCTACCGATCGACTCTTACAAATTGTGTGCGTGCGATTTTTTTTAAATTAATTTTCTTGACGATTTGCCTATATTATTTATTCTGAACCTTCCCTGCGAATTTCGCCGGGTATTTCCAAATAACCCTGTGTATATCATATGTAATCATATCTCTAATAAGAGTGGAATATAAGAAATGCCAAAAATCATTCATTACTACCTGTCAGAAGTTCAGTGTTCAGTTCAGGTCCCCCATTATTGCCTCGTGGAAGGATTTTTGCTAAAGTTACTGTAGTTGCAGTTTTTAAATTATTCGACATCTAAACAGGAAGACAGTGTTCCTGTTTTAGTTTCCTTTTGTCACCTATACGACTTCCAAGAGATGATATATATATTAATCTCGGTGGTAGGAAACTTTTCTCTAGGAGTCAGTCTGGGTTAATAAATCATTCCCGTGGCCCTGCCAATATGTGGCGAAGGTAGAAGACTATAGGGTATAATCGGTGCGAGAGCGACATAACCTGTCCTTGCCCCCGCGAGTTGAGTATGGGTAGGTATTTCTTCAAGTGGAAAAAAGGTACTTCCCAGTAGATGGACTATAAGTTCGTTTATAACTTCATTTTTATAAAAAATAGATATGGTGTAATGGATTTTCTAACGCCGCCACTAAACGGCACCACTTTATTACTTCTATTTATCTGCCGACTTCCAAAAAGGAGACGGTACTCTATTCGACTGTATGTTTTTTTATGTGTGTTACCTCATAAAATTTTACTGGGTGAACCGATTTCGATGATTATTTTTTATATGAAAGCTGATACTTCTCGTGTAGTCCCATATCAAAGTCAGATCAATAGTATTTGAGTTATTATTAATAACTTATATTGAAGTCGGCTGTACAAAATTTTTAATATTAAATTATTTATTTTTCTACTCAATATCTCTGACAAATAAATAAAATTTATAATAGAAATATGTAAATGTATATATTATATACTTAGTTAACATCGTTACAATTATAGTTATAAACAATCCGAAAAATTACTATAGATGAAATGTAAATAAGCTTTTTGATTAAATCGATGTTGGTATTCAAATTTTTGCCTCCAGTGAAAATTACTCCAATCGAATACAAGTGTATTTGACAGATTTAAAATTAAATTCATTTGGAATCTACTATTCTTGTTTAATCAAAAAGTTACGTACACTACCTACCGTGTAGTTTTTTAAATGTATAGTACCTATATTCAACAAGCTGAAACCTCGCATTAGTAACTTTACTCTCCATTAGCGGTCTTTGGGATGTTAGTGTGATGATTTTGAATGGGTTTTCCAGATTCTATCAACAGGACCACGTGCGATACTCAGGAGGTTGCATCGCGAATGACATTTAACAGTGGTAGAGCCACGCGGCAGCTTTTGCTGTCGCACGGATGGGCCAGCTCGAACCGGGGTGGTACCACAACCTCACAGAAAACCAGCATGAAGTAGAAGTTTACCTCTGCGTTTCGCTTGGTGAATGCAGGTGGCCGGAGGCCCTTTTTACTGGAAATGAGGCATTCCATCTTAGTCCTCACGGGTGACAACGCATCTACATTTTGATTTGTAATAAAGGATAGATGTAGATGTCTATGGGCCACAGCAACTACTTGCCATCAGGTGAACCGTGTGCTCGTTTGTCACCCTAATCCTATATTAAAAAAACACATACATCCATCCTCAGCTACGAATCAAAATGCAAATGCGTTGTCACCAGTGAGGACTAAGATAGAATGCCTCGTGTCTAGTAAAACGGGTCTCCAGTTCCCTACACTCATCATACGAAACTTATTGCAGCTTTAAGCAGCTATTTTACGCTGGTATTCTGTGAGAGCGTGGTCCGTCCCCGTACTCTTTTTTTTGTCTTCGTATTTATATTCTAAAGAGTTATCTATATATAAAACACTAACGGACGAATATCTCATGGTCTGATAGACGGAAATATTATAATGACAAAGCAACAATTTAATGTAACTATCATCGTAAATGAATAATTTTATTTGACACATGGCTGCAAACCATGTTATTTTTTATCAGTCTTAGAAAATGCTTATCGATAAACTTACAATAGATTTTAACTTGAATAATAAAGTTAAATCTATACAAATAAATAAAATTGAAGTGTCTGTTTGTAATGTCAATATAACAGCTTTTTACTAAATGCATATGAAAGTATGTACGGTACTTATAACAAAAATACAATTTTTTATATGTTAGTCTGTCTGTATGTTCCAAATAATCTCCGAAACGGCTGGACCGATTTTGACGTGACTTTCGCTGGCAGATAGCTGATGTCATAAGGAGTATCTTAAGCTACTTTTATTTTAGAAAAAGAATTAGGGTTTCTCACAAAAAATAAACCACTAAATTAAACGCAGGCGAAGTTGCAGGGAACATCTAGTACAAAAATAAAGCACATGATGTAATTTAACAAATGTTGTATGAATTAATCAGTATTCAAATATAAGTAATCAAAGTATTATGTATTAATGAGTAATTTAAAAATAGGTACTATATTTAATACTAGCTATTTCCGCGACTTCCTTGGCGTTGAAGCTATTACTATTGGATTTCGTGGCTTTTAGTTTTTTTGCGTGGCACCCTAAAATCTCGTCAAAATCGGTGCAGCCATTTCGGAGATTAGCTGGAACAAACAGACAGACAAATATTTTTAAAATTGTTTTTGTTATAAATACCGTATATTCTTTCATATGTATTCAGTTCCGCAATCTGCAATGGAATTTTATGGGCTAACTAACGACCCGCCCCGACTTCGCCTGGATGGGCTTTATAAATGTGGCGTTATTTCGACTTTGATAATCAAGGGCTTTTTTTCAAATTTAGTTTTTTTTTCAAAAAAAACCGTCAAATATTTCGGATAAAGTTTAGCCTAGTATTGCTTTCTGTCTGTTCGTATAGGTCCACCACAATTGGTTTCGATTAGTCCGAACAGACAGACAGACAAAAATTTTAAAAATGGTTTTGTTTAATATCATGTAAATAACCCCCGGAGTTAGAATATTAAAATAAAAGCCATTTATTTTAATATTACAGACAGACACATTAATTTTATTATGTATATATGTAGTATAAGTTGAAGAGAATGAAGATAATATAAACTGCGTAAGTGACAATTAAGAGCATACTATACATTAATGCTATTAAAGTCCGTTATTAAAATATCTAATTTGTTTTGTATGCTGACGAATTGAAAGCTTATACGCCGATTGGCTTCGTCGAGGCTTCCAAGATGTTTCGACAAGACTTAAACAGATTTTTAGCTAATATGTTGAGAGGCTTATTAATATTACATAATAGTGTGCTACAAATCATGGTAGCTTACTGTAATATACTGCCAGAAAGTACTAGAACAACGTACTACCTATATTCATCACACCACATTTAAATATTTGCAATCGATTGGCATTTTTCTAATTGTTTTTTATATAGAATAAGTGTGAGAAACGAGCAAAAAATCCACCTGATTGGAAAGTGGATACTGTGGCCCATTGACATCTACGTTTACCCTCGATTACGAATCAAAATGCAGATGCGTAGTCACCCGTGAGGACTAAGATGTAATACCTCGTTTTCAGTTAAAAGGGTCTCTGGTTCTCTACACTCATCGTACGAAACACGGCAGCACTAAGCTGCTATGCTACCCCGGTCGAGCTGACCAATCCGTGCTACAACCATAATATAGCTGCAGCGTGGTTCAACCACGTTAAAAGTATATATTTTGTTTTCACTTCTATAATATTTCTTTGAATGCCTTTTATAATCTCGTTGTATTAAGGAAAATTGAGTTTTCCTAAATACAATTAATTCATTTTACTCGAAATAAAACTTAATTAATTTCAATTATACCTACTTTGGGTAACACAGCTCTGAGTAATGTTTCTACAGTAAAAGTTTTGGGCGTACTGCTTGATGATAAATTGTCACTTAATTATCATATTGAAAGTATCATTTAAATAAGACTTTTAATTAAATAAATGTCAAAGCCAAATCCAAAGAACTTAAAAGCTTCCGCATAATAGCTTCAGAAATCGGCTCTTACACATAGTCTAAGGTCGTCCAGACCGAATTTCAGTCACGGCGGCCTAGCCAACGGAGACTAGCCATCGGCACAGGACAGGATTATAGTGCCCAAGTGTATGCACAAGCACAGGTGCATTCTCTATTCCCTCACTTTCATAGACCGATGGGACGGTAAACCGACACGAACAGAGACAGAGAGAGAGAGAGAGATCAGGCGCAGGGCCAACGCCTTTACGTGCTTTCCGAGTCACGGGGGTGTGGCACCTCTAACTTCCTGACTTCGGGAAGCTATTGAGAATTTCTTGAAGAAAAAACTTAATAACTGATTTTTTTGGCCGGATCCGGGATTCGAACCCGGGACCTCATGATCAGCAGTCGCGTTTACAACCACACGACCAACGAGGCAATCACACATAGTCTATAGAAGTATTGAAGCCCCAATTTCATTTTTTCTTTTCTTTATTAAAAGTTACATTTTTTACTCTTTTAAGTGGACTTAGGAATTTCACGAGCTTGAATGTTGTCTGAATAGTTACGTTATTAACTTGATTCCCCATTTTCCATACGTATAGATTAAATTTTTTTTTAATTTATGTTGGACTACCACTGAATTTAAAACTTTTTTGACTACCTAATTGTTCTAGTGCGTTGAAACCTTAGGTAAGACAAAAAAATAGTTATTTAGATTTTCTGTCAAAAAACTGTCAATGCTACTGAGTCCGGTCCGGAGTCCAGAAGTTGGCAGTGTTTTACACCCGTGCTTCTGAAAGAAAGTAAGGACGTCGGTCCTGCGCCTGATTCCCCTACATTCGAGTCGAATTACCGTCACATCGGACTACGATAGTAATAGAATAGAGAGTGCACCTATGCTTATGTATACCCTCGGACACTATAACCCTATCCTGTGTAGATTACTCGTCTCCGATGAGAATCTACACAGTCTAGAGGACTGAAAATGACTGAAGTCCCGCGACGTGAATGGCATGCCGCTCGATGAAGGTGAATTTTCTCATTGTATTACACAATATAACACAACACGGCACTAAGAATTAGCATATTGTATTATTATTTAGCGAAAGCGGCATGCCGTTCGCCTCGCGGAGTTCACTCGTTTTTGACGTTCGATATATATATCTTTTAGGATGGTGAAAAGTACTGATCTCACTGACACAGTCCACCTGATGGTAAGTGGTTGCTGTGACCCATAGACATCCACATTTATACTCAATAAAGAATCAAAATGCAGATGCGTCGTCACCCGTGAGAACTAAGATGGAATGCCTCTTTCCCAGTAAAAAGGGTCTCCGGTTCTCTACACTCACCATACGAAACACAGCAGCATTGAGCAGCATTATTTTACGCTGGTATTTTGTTAGAGAGTGGTCCTTCCCCGGTCGAGCCGACCCATTCGCGCTACAACTATACCACTGATATAGCTGCAGCATGGTTCTACCACGTATATACAAACTAAAAATAGACTAAATATAGCGGTTAAAAATTTGAAAATATTGTTATTATTAAGCGTACATTATATTAAGTACTTAATGCGGGAATCAGCCAGTATTAATTTATTTTAAAATTATAGTAATTATTGCGAAGGTAACGAACTTAATTACAGGGCGTTTGAGAAATTCATTAACGGTTTTACTAAAGTGGCTCTCATGACATTATCTGAACCTGGATAAACTTCAACTATAACTCCCAACGGCCATCGCAGACGTGGAATGTTGTCTTGGTGAGTAAGTACTACAGTTCCTACTTTAATAGTTTAAGATTTCCGATCAAACCATATTTGCCTTACTTGTAAACTACGTCAATATTCTAAATTGGATTTTTTCCGATACGATTGTACCATTTGGTTTAGATGTAATTTGGGAGAACCTTTGAATTTACTTCGGCAACACCATGTAAGAATAAATACGTAAGCGGAGACGACATTATAAAATGCGCGGGAGTAAATGGTTCAGGGTGTGGATTTTCAAATTTTTTATTCACGAACGCTATAGATAATCATCATCATCATTAAAGCCCCTCACAAGTCCACTACTGAACATAGGCCTCCCCCAAGGCATTCCGTGGATGCAGGTAGCTCAGGACCATGCTTTGTGGAATGCCACAAAGCATGGTCCTAAGCCACCGCGTCATATCAAAGTCGGTGTCCTTCAGGGCTCCGTGCTTGCTCCTCTTTTATATATACTGTACACAAACGACATTCCCATCCCGTCGAATGGTGTTCAGCTCTCCCTTTTTGCAGACGACACTGCCCTCTATTGTAAAGTTATCTCACTACCTTTTATACGGAACAAGATTAGGTCAGTTAGTGACTTAGGAGCTTAGTTCCAAAAATGGCGTATCGATGTGAACCCGAAGAAGAGCTCAGCCGTTTGCTTCGAACATAAACGACACCGCCCCACTACCATTCCGCCAATGCGTATGTTAGGAATCCCTGTCGCCTGGCATACGACCGCCAAATACTTAGGTGTCACCCTTGACACGAGGCTCACTTTCGAGCCCCATATTAAGAGAGTAACTTGCACTGCGCGCTTTTACCTGTGTCGGCTCAACAGTATGCTGTTATGACTTACGCGGCCCCTATTTTTGCTCACACTAAGCCTAGAATCCTGAACGAACTTCAATTATGTAGTTCAAAACTATTTTTGTCGTCGGGTTACTAACGCACCCTGGTACGTCCGTAACGCCAACCTCCATCGAGACTTAGAGCTCCCCACATTTCAACAATTTCTAAAATCACTCTATGAGAACTTTTTCAAAGCCTCAGAGTCTCACTCAAATCATCTCATTCGTGAGGCAGCTTCCTATGAAACGCCACTTTCTTCTCGCTATCGAGTCCGCAGACCGAGAAACTCTCTCTCGGATCCCTCAAACAAGCTTTCGGCCGACCTGGACTGCCTCCTTCGGCTCAAGCCGAATCTTCTCCCTATTCTTAATTTGCCTTAGTTAGGCGCGCCTCTCAGCGGCTTCTCGCCGCCTGCGCCCCCTTTGCCTAAAGGGGGTCGCTTCCGATTCGGCAGAGAGGCCCTCCAGGCCAAAGCCAGTCCCACGTGGTGTTTAGTGGGTATGCACTTAGGTTTCACAGTGAGTCCCACATAACAGCATAGAGCATTCACCACCTCCCTCCCCCGCTTCTCGGAGGGTAGCCCTTTACATTGCTTCTGGGCGCATAAAAAGTAATTTCCTGAACGCTGCCCAGTCGAGTTGAATCCATCGATTGACCTCGCGGTCGAAGTTGGACTTACCTAGTCGGTTTATTTCCCAGGTAAACACACTAGTCAAAAACTTCGAGCTTAGTGCTCCCAGCAACTACCGGCATAGCATAGGTGTGACATTATACATGATCTTTTTTGTCCATTTTCATCTTAAGACCTATCATGAATAATCACAATATCCCGGATCAAACGATTGGTTGATAGGAACTACAATCAAAGGGTATAGTAATGTCCGACGAGCGCCATTATCGAGCGGGTCTCACCGATCACAAGAGTACTGAAACTCGAAATGATCCATTTGAATGATCGACCCGAATGATACAATTCGTAAGACGATTTAATACTTGAAGATCAGGTAACTTGAAATGAATGAATGACCCATGTCTACTTCCTTCCTTTTTTCTATTAGTTGGATAGACGTACTTGCTTGAACGCGCTAACTTATAACCGCAGCTAATGTGCGGCATTATTAATTTTACAGAGCACAATAAGTGTAAAATTTATTAAATACAATCCATTCAGCTTACATCTTTCTAAAACGCCGGCAACGCATTTGCAATTCCTCTGGTGTTGCAGTTGTTCATGGGCGGCGGTAGTCACTTACCATCAGGTGAGCCGCATGCTCGTTTGCCCTTCTATAAAAAAAGCAATTTGCTTATTACTGTATCATTTAGACAAGGCACCTCACAAAATCTTCACTCTCATCTATAGAGGAAGTAGCCAAATCATCCATGTACAGCTCATTCTCAGCGATAACCGCGGCTTGCGGACAGTTAAGGCGTTCGTCGTTACAAAGTTGGTATACTGTACTACGATAGCAAGTTATGTTCGCGAATGGGTTCCGAAACACCGAAGCCAAAAAATAATTTTTGATATTTTCCATGTTAAGCGTTAACAAGAATTTGTAAATACATTTGTTTAATATCGCCGGTTACAGCGATCGGAAATAAACGAAAGTTAAGTAAAATTGATAATAAATTAACTTGCAAGTTCGGTCCTGTGTGTAAAATGTAATTAATATATACACCATTATCACATTTTGCGCTGGCATTTAAAGCTGAGCGAATTTTATACGTATATTTATCGTTACTTATAACGGCATGGTACGGTTTATGATATCCTTCGTCTGAACTGCGAGATGCAATTTCGGATATATAGTTTTAATCAATATATTCTCTACATACTTTGTTATAACTATTGTGAGGCTCATTATTTTGAAGTTTGCTCTAAAATTAACAAACTGTATTGTGCTACGGCGCAAATTGTCTAACATACTAGGATACTTGCTAGAGGGTAAAGCGGTAGAATAACGACCGATGGAGTCGCGTGAACTAGCGGAAAATGTAATTTCACAATCTACATCTTACGGGCTTAAAATTTTGAAAAGGGACTTCTTCAAGTTACCAAAACTTATAAAGGGTTTTATCCAACGAATTATCATAACAAATTAAATTTTAATGGGTATGATTATGTTTATACGAGCGTGAACTAATACAATTGCGTAGTGAACTGTATTATTAATAATAGCGATAGGAACGTTATGTATAACAAGTGGTGAAATTAAACATTTTGTACAACCGTCTTTAATATAAATAAAATGATAACAACATCAATGTAGTCGAAGTCAATTAAATACGCATTATTAAGGATAACCCAAAAACTACTGATTGGATCTTGATCAAATTTATATGTGACCACATGAGAAGCACCAACCTTTAAAAAAAATATTAGAAAAAAAAAATATTATAAGAATCATTAAAAACTTTTCACCTAGAAAAAAGTTCTGAGGTAACAAACAAAAAAAATAACGTTGAATTGAGTACCTAATTTCTCCTTTTCGTGAAGTCTGTTAAAAACAAACCCAAAAGGGTTTCTATACCGTGTGGCGCAGTTTATGAAATTATCTTACCTCCTAACAATAAGTATTAGAATAACCGAGCTCCTAATAAAAGATTAACCTGAACCGAGTTATGCCAGTGTGGTTCAGAGATTGGAATATTTACTCAGGTTTTGCAGTGCAGATGTTTCAACATATTCCATTAGCAATTGTTTTTAATATTTATTACCTCTTTAATAGAAAAAAGTTAATTAATAAAATCGATTCACAATTAACGAAGATATCATGTAACATACATACAACCAAAACATACCTTTGTATTGAGAACCTCTTTCTTTTTTTGAAAGCTAAAATGAATTAAAATGCATGGTTTTAAGATGAGATTTGCTACTGCATTCAAGATGCCAGAAACAACACATCTTCATCTTAAAAAAAATCATATGCTTTCAACTGGAATCATCATCCTCATCATTATTACAGCCCTCCATACTGCTGAACATAGGCCTCACACAAAGAATGCCAAAAACCACGGTCCTGAGCCACCTGCATCCATCGACTTCCTGCAAGTCTTACCAGGTCGTCACTCCATCTAGTGGGGGGACGCCATACACTTCATCCGTCGGTACGAGGCCGCCACTCGAGAACCTTTTTTTCCCACCGGTTGTCGGTTCTACGAGCTATATGGCCGGCCCTATGCCACTTCAGCTTACTAATCCGTTGAGCTATGTCTGTCACTCTGCGGATACGATCTTGCGGATCTTCTACTGCGGATATATCCTCATTTCTAAGTTTATCACGTAGAGAAACTCGGAGCATAGCCCTCTCGATAACTCGCTGACCGACCTTGAGCTTCCTCATCCGGCCAGCAGTGAAGGACCATGTCTCAGTTCCATAAGTCACTATCACTATCAACACGCACTCGTTGTACAGTCTCGTTTTCAAATTTTGATGTCGTGACGAGAAGATGTGCCCTAATTTCCCGAACGCTGCCCAGCCAAGTTGAATCCGTCGATTGATCTCTCGGTCGAAGTTGGACTTACCTAATCGGATTATTTGTTTCAGGAAACATACTCGTCAACAACTTCGAGCTTAGTGCTCCCAACAACTATCGGCATAAGTGTGACATAGACGTTATACATAATCTTTGTTTTGTCCATATTAATCTTAAGACTTATCCGTTGGGAGACACTATTGAGGTCATTGAGCATAGCGCTTAGGTCCTCCAGCGATTCTGCCATAAGGACTACGTCGTCGGCAAATCGAAAGTGAGTGATGTTATCGCCGTTGATGTTAATACCGTATCCTTTCCAGTCCAGAAGCCTGAAAACGTCTTGAAAACAGCGCCGCCCAAATTTCGACGGAATCAAAGGCTTTCTCATAGTCCACATATACACTAGATTTAGTGGCAAATTGTACTATTTGCTAAAAGGTATGTATGTGGTCTATGGTGCTAAAACCTTTTCGGAAACCGGTTTGTTCAGGAGGCTGGAAGTTGTCGAGTCTGCTGCGAGACAATTCTAATGACTCTCGAAAATAGCACTTAGATGCAGCTCAGAAGGGAAATCGCTCTGTAATTCTTCAAGAAAGCGTTGTCGCCTTTCTTGAAGAATAAGACCACCCCACTTTTGCTCCACGCTTATGGCATAGTGACACCATGGAGGTCGGAATTAAAGAGATTCTTTAAATTAGCTTTTAAGGACATCAAGTACCGGTTTTCCACTCGCTTTCAGAAGCTCCGCTGTAATTCTATCCTCGCCTGGGGCCTTGCTGCTTTTAAGGTGCTGGAGAGCCATTCCAATCTCACTCAGACTGACGCCCGGAATATCATCAAAATAGCGTCGGATAATACTTGCTCTTGGATCATTACTCATTACTCACACTTGCGTGTGGCTCCAACTTTCTGGCAGACAGAACTCTAGCAAAGACTTTGTAGCCCTGGTTCCACTCGATCATTAAAGTTGCGTAAATCCCGCTGCATGCATTTGGAGACCTGTCTGTTCAGTTGCTTGTATGCTGACAAATCTACTGAAGACTGCAACTTTATTACTCGTCTAATAGCCATGAGATTAAGAGTGTGATCGGAGATTTTTTGTCTTCTTCTGCGGTGGGTTTTGCAAAACTTAGCTCCGACCGCATGGACAGTTTCCACGAGCTTTCCATTCATATCGTCGACTGCATTGCAATCTTCTAGGCACTGGAAACGGTTTTGTGGCTCGAGTTGAATGGTTTCGGGACTTTGGATTAGAGCACGAGGGGGACGGAGCGTTGACTTCATTAGACGTGACCTCTCCAACTTAAGTTCAGTATGTCTCTCAGTATTCGGTGATCGCTGCCAATTTTCACCCTCGAGATCACTGAGACATCACTAAAGAGTTTTCGGCTCGTCGTCATAATGAAGTCATTCTCATTTTTGTCGAACTTTCTGGGCTCGACCAGGTCCACTTCCAGTGGGGCCGCTTCTGGAAGAAAGAGTTTATCATAAAGAGTCCCTCTGTCTCCATGAAGTCGGCCAGCTGCCGGCCCCTTGGGTTCCGTTGCCCTATTCCAAATTTCCCTACCTTCAGCTCACCGTTCTCTCTTGTTACCATGTCCTCCCCCTCTCTTTGGACCTCAGATAATCCTATAATATTCCAGCGCAACTTGTCTATCTATTCTTCCAGCTGCAGGATCTTCTTTTTAGTCCTCAAGGTGCGTGCGTTATATGTTGCCAGGTCAAGTCATCTTAGGCAACCGAATCTCCACCGGATATTCTTAGCACCCCCTGCCCATGGTCGCCACAGTAGCCGGAAATAACAGGGTCGCCGGTGACTGGGGGCCGTCTCTTCGTAATTTTAATCATGGGGGTATAGTGCCATAGTTGCCTCGCTTGGTGAGCGGGTTGGCAACCGTAGTTTTTTTATTATAGTTTTGCTGTTATCAGAAAGATACTGCTGGCCATCTTCTGCCTCAGTTTCTCTCTGTCGCCTCTTACAACACCCACATGTAGATATAGGGTAGTGGGTATTCTTAACCGCCACTACACTGGACTTCGACTGAAATATGCTGTCCAATTTAGAACCCCTTCTATGGTAAATATTTACACGAAATTGAGAGAGTCTGCCGTAAACTTCTTCACTCCATGCAGGACAGATGTCATAAATCTTGTTTATGGCACACAAAATAGTTGCAAACTACTATGGTATGAGGCAATACGCAAATCAGTGCGTAATGCATTGAGTACTAATAAATAATACTATGTACATAGTATGCTATACAGTATCGTGCACAACTATTTTGATTGTACCGATTTAACGTCGAAGCTTTGCTATGTAGTGCCTCGCGCTGCTCATAAACGTAAAGTTCGTGCAGGTATTCTCCAAGCTGTTAATATCTGCCGAATAATTTCTGCATTTATGTAACCTATATACATCAGTCATTTGATTATCATAATTCTATTTTTATAGATATAGATATTTGATTTCTCTTCATTTATTTTTTATGTAAGTACGAGACTGTGCCTAATAATTGTTACTAATGTCGCCAAGCTTTGCGAGCCGGTTGGCAACTGAAGTGTTTTATTTTGTAGTTGTTATTGGGAAGACGAAGCTGCCAATCTACAGATTTACTAGCATCTCGTTGGCACTAGGTTCAAAAAATACATTTTTCTTATTGGAATTTGTAACAAATACACAATATAGAGAGCTGTAGTAGCTCAGATGGTTAGCGCTCTCTGTAAGCTTCACAGTACTCGAGCACAGGTTCGATCCCTCGGCGTTGAATAAAAACATCGTGAGGAAACCTGCTTGTCTGAGAAATAAGAAAAAATATTTCGAAGACATGTGAAGATCGCCATCACGCATTGGATCAGCGCGGTGGACATTTCCTTGCCCTAAACCCCTCTCAGAAATTAGAGGAGGCCTGTGCCCAGCAGTGGGACGTAAATAGGCTGCAACTTTTCTTTACTTTACTAACTTTACACAATATATTCCTCTTAAGACGTCAACATACTGAATGAAATCGTGAAGTAATATCACCCTCTTATAAAGGATTAGGGTGACAGGCGAAGATACAGTCCATCTAATGGTAAGTGTCCGCTGTGGCCCATAGACGACTACATACATACATTCTTCATTAAGAATTCAAATGCAGATGCGTTGTTACCCCTAAAATGGTGTCCAGTTCTCTACATTCACCATACGAAATACAGAAGCATTATTCTGCTGTTTCACGCTGAAATTACGTAAGAGCATATGGACCCAGGTAGAGCTGAACCATTAGTACAGCATGACTCTAC
This sequence comes from Parnassius mnemosyne, assembly GCA_963668995.1. NCBI lineage: Eukaryota > Metazoa > Arthropoda > Insecta > Lepidoptera > Papilionidae > Parnassius > Parnassius mnemosyne. Next base: position 13,862,089 of record CAVLGL010000115.1, read on the forward strand.
CACATAAAAAAATCATCATCTTCTTTTGCATAGTCATCCCGTGTAAGTCCAAGATAAGACGTGTGTTATTAATTCATTTCTAATGACCCGATCATTCAAGTATTGATTGTCTTACGAACTGGATCATTCGAGTCGATCATTCAAATGGATCATTTCGAGTTCCAGTACTCTGTGATTTCTGAGACCTACTCGATAATAACGGTCGTCAGACATTACTACACTCTGGTCGTGGGTACTGTCAGTCGTTTGATCCGGAAGGTTCGAAAAATTTAATTGCGATCATCAATACTTTGATGCGATCCGAGCATAACAAACGAATCATTCACGATTGACACATGCCTAGTCCAAGACACGCCTCGCACTTTTAACGCTGGTGTCCGTCGTGAGTCTGAGTATTATAGATTTAGAGTATAAGATGGTTATACTGCCACTAATTGTAACATACCATAACATTTTCCCAACAATTCTCACAGTCCTCTATTACGACACCCACGGGACACAATGTGTTAAGGATTATCATATGCTGACACTATTCAGCTTATTATACAGGGTTATTTTTCAAAGACTAGCCAAAGGAGAAGGAGACGTCTTCCATACATTCTTGGGCCCAGATCTTAACAAGATGAAAGTCAGACCATTTGATAGGTTATATATAAACAATTAAATAACTGAAAATCTGGCTAGATTCGTCAATTTAGGAGCTGAGTTATTGTAGAATAAATAAAAGTGATTTTATGTATTAACTACATTATAACAGGCGACTTTTCACTGCAATAACACTGTAACATGTTATTTTTCACTATAATTACTTAAATATATAAAAGCATGTTCAGTATAAAATCACCAAAGAAAAGCTGTGGTTATTTAGGAAACAAAATAGTGAAACGATTAACGAAAATTAAAACAATAAAAACTATTTGAAATGAAAATTAGGCATATCGATCTGAGATCGTTTACTTGAATTATTGTTGTATTTTTACATATTATTTTGTAGCTATGTTCCCATTTTTTTATCTCCCTAGTTAACACAGTGTGGGATGGATGCTATACAAATAAAAATTCTACACTCCACGAATTAAATATATTTTTACTCCCACACAAAAGACAGTTCGAAACCACACGTACTGGCCAACTCTGAACTCGATCTTCCCTATAATATTGTAATATAGTCTTTGACTTGATCACAGTGTTTTCGACAGCTGAGCTTATTACTGAATGATCACCTCGAGCATTTCCATGTGACGGAGTGGTAAACTGTCCAAAGTCTAACAACCTTTGGCTTAGTTTTCCATTGACGTCCGTCGAGTTGGGTGGTGATACTCATTTTTAAAGAAAAGTTACACTATTATAAGCACACACACGCGTAATTTTTGAGAAAAGAATTATTGAAAATCAATTATTCTTGCAATGTTTATGTCGAATCCTACCGTAAAACTGGCGCCGTTTTTTTATTGTTATTGTCAGTAGGGATGTCGATTCTTTCCGAAAAATATCGATTTTTAAATAGATTCGAATTGTAAGCTGATGTATCGATTCCCAAAAAATCGATTTCTATAACACCTATATTTTTTCATGTTTGCATTTATAATGTAAATATAAATCCATTTTATGAGAAAAACGCCTCCTCGCCTCCGCAGCTTCGGCATGTTGGTCGCCTTCGGCGACCAGCCTCTGCCGCTCCGGCTCGTCCGATGCCTGCGATTTGTTACACTAAGGCGTAGAGGCTGCTCTTCCCGCAGCGCCGAAGACGTAGCAGTCTCAAAATAGATACAGAAATCCTTCTGAATCAGTCCCCTTATTTTTTTATGACGAAGCGAATTTTTTCCTCATAAAAAAATGGATTTATATTTACATTATAAATGCAAACATGAAAAAATATAGATATTTTAGAAATAGATTTTTTGGGAATGGAAACATCAGCTTACAATTCGAATCTATTTAAAAACTCGATCTTTTTCGGAAAGAATCGACACTGACAATAATAATAAAAAATGGCGTCAGTTTCATAGTAGGTAGGAATTGACATAAATATTGCAAAAATATTTCATTTTCAATACTTTTCTCTCAAAAAGTGCATGTGTCCGCATATTGAAACTTTGTGTGTGTGCTTATAAAAATGTAATCTTTCTGTAAAAATACGTATCAACACCAAACTCGACGGACGTCAATGGAAAGTCGTACCCAGTCTTTGGTTAGCTGCAAAAATTGTTCTCCGTTTGGTGGTACACGTGCGTTAATTCCTTGTCTTTGCAAACACGGTAAACACTGTAATATTACACCATTTCATAATACCCGCGCCGCGGTTCGAATATTTTCATTACGTCATTTTTTTTAAACGTTACCCCCACACTAGGATTTTCTCCTATATCGTGGAGGCAGTTTAAAATCATTCTGTGTATTGATGAAAACCGTATCAAAATTCGTTGCGTAGTATAAAATATCTAATCATACAGACGGCGGGAAGCAACTTTTTTGTTTTATACTATGTAGAGATTGCCAAACTAGTCTCTCATTTAGATAATGGTGTCTGGCTTAGAGAAAGTTAAATAAATTACAAAATTTTATAACGAAAATTCATAATTTTTCGTTTGTAATCTAGTAATTTCTACTCTTTTTTGCTATTGTAAATTGATAATAGATCAGCCAAATTCGCCATCTGTCTTCTTTTGTAAATAATAATATCAATATCGTAGAAGATCTATGTCACTTCAAGCATGTTGATAAACTTGATTCTGATGAATGTAGAATAAGTATGAGACTTATTATACGGCGTATGACATAGACAAATTGATCTATTAGAACAACTTTTAACCGACTAATAGAATAAATTACGGAAAATTTAATAATTCGAAAATTCATAAATACTCAGTACAAGGAGTTAGACTCAATACCAGCCCGGAGTCAGGAAGTTAGTGATCATACATATGTGTATCAGGTGCTGTCAGTAAAATCGACAACAGTTTAATAAAATCTTGTATCCAACCTCCACAATAGTGCGAATTTAACCTTTGTACGTAACTCGTCAATCTTTAAGAAAATAAAACCCCGAATTTAAGCGAATAAACGGTAAAATTCTTTTTTTATTTGTAAAAGGAAAGGTAACTATCAGACTACGTGGACGGAAATTGTTCCGCTAAGAAATGGGCCGATCTAATCTATCCTTTGCGTGTGGATAACCCGCCACGATCTCTTACACTCACTAATAATTTTAGTATTCGTTTTTTTTTCCTTTTTTTGTTGTACGCGAATCGTATCAGTGTCAAGTTGAAACTTCAAGATCACATAACATTAAAACCAGGAACCACCAAATAAAGTAAATAAACTTCATCGAGATATAAACCAGGTTGTAGGGGTACAAAAATTAAATTCAAATTCATGATCAAAACATTTTATTATTTTGATCAAGAATTAAGGATTAATAAATCAAAGAAATTAATAGACCGAAGGAATGCTCAAAAACCCAGGGTTGTTGCTGGTGACGACCATATTAGACATACGAAACTCAGTAACTTAGAATTTCTTATGGTAAGTCGACTGAGGCTAATAATCGACCTTATATTTTTGCTATGTGAAGAATATATGACTACTTTGAATCTTTTATACTGCCTAAGGTAAATTATACTATCATCGCTATGAAAGATTATTTTTGACCCGCTCAAAACTAGTTATTCATCGAATGCAGAATGCACGCGCTGGTTTAGCAACTTTCCGTAGAGTCCATGTGACTCGCGTTCTTTAATCAAAACAAGCTCGTAAACATGAAATCTCTTACATAGGTTCATAATAGTTGCTTACTAACCAACCAAACATAATAAACCAACAACCGAAATACTTTTATACAAAAAATATTTAGACCATTATAAAGAGGTATTCAGGGTTTGGTAGTATGGTAAAGAGGTATTGCTACGATACCCATGACAAAGAGCAGCTGCAATTCATGATAGCTTACATTACTGCTACGAAGTTCTGCAACATACCACCTTCGCTTAAAAATCACGTCAACGTTCACACTTTTCTTGCGTTTAACGAATTCGTTTGCATTTCTACCAACGTTTACAGTTGTTTAAATTTGTTCAACCGACTTCAAAAAAGGTTCATTGGCATATTTTTTATATATGTTCAGCGATAATTCTTTATCACTTTATGCGAATTTAATGTTTTCTTTTTTTTGTTACAAAGGTTCCTCAGGGGTGGCCCCATATAAATTGTTAAGATATGACGATGAGATCCATGAGAACGATCTTCTTCAATTAGCAAAGGCAGCAACTTTTTATTAGATAAGAGTTTTGTAAGCCTTATTTTTAAGATAAATTTTCTTCATCTTCATTACATCCTATCTAAATTCCACTCCTGGACATAGGACTCCCACATTGATTTCCTTATAAGAGTCATATTTGCCATAGTTGCCACATTTGACAAGTAAATTGGCAACTGCAGTTTCTTTTATTTTGTATGGTTTTCAGGAAGATACTGCTGTTCATTATCAGTTTCCTTTGTCGCTTCTTTCAAATAACGCCGCTGCTACAGGTCAATATTTTTTTTTGTATTATTTATTTTTTAGTTATGGCGTGTACTGAATAATCAGCGTTAAAATTTCCTGATTGCGGTTCCCATAAATTTATTTTGGAACTAAATAAGAATAAGGTTGTGTGGAAGATATCGCTTCTTTTTTGTTTAAATTACATACAATAAATATACATATACACCACAAGGAAGAAAATATTTATTGAATCATTGACTTATATTATTTTAAAAAATATGTGTTATACCAACGAGCGTTTATTGCCCGATTACCTTTTCGTTAAAATCAATTTCCTAGTCTTTTTTTAACAAAAATGGATAGTAAGTATCAATTAAATCAGACCGAAATGCACCCTCAACATTTTTTTCCAATTAGCATTAAAAACAACTATAATATCCATAAGGGCAAAAACCTTTAAGAGGTCGATCAGCCGATATAATCTGCCGTGTGCGTGTACCCGCTAGCGATCATTAGCGCCTTCCGCTGATAGTTCCAACTTTACCTTCTACGTATAAATAAGCTTCGAAAGAAAATTTAGGTAAGTTTTCTCAGAAATGTATTATTATAGTGCTTTTTTCAATCATTAAATATTAATTTTGTTTGAGTGGAAAAGGTTTAAGTACTTCTTTAGTTAAGTATACGAAATTAATAACCAGTAACCTACACTGTTTTCTTTAATTTCATACATACAAACTCTATAACACTATAACCGTTACCGTTACAGCCTATTAAAGTCTACTGCCGAACATTAGCCACCCCCATAGATTACCTCATAGGAGGAATATTTGCCATAGTTGCTAGGCTTGGCAAGCGAGTTGGCAACCGCAGTTTTTTATTTTTTAGTTGTTAGGAAGACGCTGCTGCCATCTTCTGATTTGTTTCCCTCTGTCACCTCATACGACACCAACGGTATGATATGGGGTAGTGGATATTTTTACACCGCCACTACACGATAACTAAACACTATAATAATGTGGGATTCTTTGTTCAAAGTTGGCTGCAGCAGTTCATGGACTTTTGTAGCTACTTTCCATCAGGAGGACTGTAAGTTCGTTTGTCACTTCTGTGTTAAAACGGAATATTGATTTCTTATTGTGTAAAGATTATTATTTCTACATGCTTTCTAATTCCGCTATCTTTCTTTTTATTCCTCTTTTCTTTCTTTTAATTCCTCTCTCTCCTTTCCACCATTGGACAACCAGACGGTCGGCGAGTCTTCACTCCTTTGTTGGCGATATTCCACGTGTTATAAGCAAACGGTTTGTTTCCAAGCTACTTTCCATCAGCAGGACTGTAAGTTCATTTGTCACTTATGTGTTAAAACGGTAATATTGATTTCTTATTGTGTAAGGGCTTTTATTTCTACATGCTTTCTAATTCCGCTATCTTTCTTTTTATTCCTCTATTTCTTTCTTTTAATTCCTCTCTCTCCTTTCCACCATCGCACAACCAGACGGTTGGCGGGTCTTCACTCCTTTGTTGTCTATATTCCACGCGTTATAACCAAACGGTTTGTTCCATCTTGATTAAGAATAGGTACGTATTGCAAAATTTAAAGATCTTAGGTCTATCCAACGTCAATCTACCAACCAATTACTGCTTTGTACCACTGGACCGCTCGTTAATTGCTAGTATTATTTTTAAAAGAAAAAACAAAATAAATGCATAAATTCATATCTGTATAATTTTGCCAAGACAGCTGAAAATAAACATGCAATATATAAAACTAACCCTCTTATAATATTCATATATATAGGCCACCGCGTATCTCTAGAACTGTCATGTATTTAACGTTAACGGATTGACGTATTACAAACATACCCTTTACCTAACGTGCAGCACAACTCAAGTGAATGTTTGACCGAAATTGGGTTTGGAAGTCATTATAATATAAATGACCTCCAGATCGAATTTCACTCATGGCAGCCAGTCTCAACGGAGTTCGATAGGATGGCAATAGGGCACGACCTGAGAGAGACTAGGCGCAGAACCAACAGTCTTACGTGCTTTCCAATAACCCATGCATTGTGTGGTGAAACACTACCGACTTCCTGCCTTCGATATGCTACTGCAAATTTCTTGACATTAAAAGCCAATAGCAATATACAAACATAGCCTCAATTCTTCTTAAATAGTTATGGGAAAAAATAGGTCCAGTATGGAAGAGGAAACAGAAGAATAAAAGATGATGATTTCATCGATTTTGACATCAGTTTTCTCTTTCGATTGACTAGGTATATATCAGTCATTTGAGCACAATGCAATAGCAATTAGATCTGTTAAAAAAATTCAAATGTCCTGCAGCCCGATATTATCTAAAAAAAAAAATGTTTTTTTATGTTGAAATTTTCCAGTATAAATGAAATATTTACGCAATTTGTCTTTTCATTTTATGTTTTATTTTTTTATTTTGGCTGTTTATATTCCAGTCGCAATTGTAAAACTAAGATAGCTTTATGTTCGGGCTATCAAAAAAATCACAACACTTTTGATCAAATGGTAATTTGTAAAAGCAGGTTATATGTATTTATAAAGAATGTTTTATTTGGTATATAAAAAGGTACTTGTTTTAGCACAAATATACCAAATTACTGATTAGAGATTAATTAAAACATCAATGTGTTAATTTGTTGAAAAAGTACATGTAACTTGAAGAAGGTATTTGTATTCGTTCAAGAGTGTGAAAGTGAAAGATACAATAGGTGAAGAATCTAAATATTATTTATGAATTTAATTAACATTATTGTTCTTTAGCGTGTGTACCTAAAATTAAATCATCATTCATTTTTTTTAATGTTATGATTTGTTGATGTTTGCTCTAATAGCTTTTTGCTCGTTATTTTTAATACATTATTTAAATTCTTGGTTATGTTTCAATAAATATTAAAATAAGCTATTTTGAATGTCATCCATTCATTATGCACTGAAACATTTCAATACAAAAGAGCATTTTATTATTATTTATTGCTTTGATCATATTACGTATTACTAACGGCTATATGTTCGGCTTATATTTATATAATAACAACCTAAAGAACAATCATGCTATATCTACAATTATTACTCTCTAAGGTGTGCACTTCGATCGATTATCAGACGTCCTGAGCTTTTGATGACGATTTCCGTCACAAACCTTGGTAGGACTCTTTCTATCAATGTCACCATGACCATGAGATTATTTTCGTCTTTAAATAATTTTTTTATTTAATAAAAATTACTATCTGTAAAAGATCAGATTTGACGCTGGTCTGGCATAAACAAAATGATTCTACTTCCATCTATTCATTTCCATAAGAATTTTCTGGCATTCTCGATAGTCCTGTCTATACAAATAAATAAATTTTAAGTGTATATTTGTAATTAATATTAGTAAGCTGTTATTATAAGCTTTTTACTAAAAGCATATGAAAGTATACACGTTACTAATAACAAAAAAAAACAATTTTTAAAATCTTTGTTCTGTCTGTTTGCTCCGGCTCATCTCCGAAACGGCTAGACTGATTTTGACGAGACTTTTACTGGCAGATAGCTGATGTTGTAAGTAGTAACTTAGTATACTTTTATTTTAGAAAAATCGTTAGGGTGCCGCGCAAGAAAAATAAAACCCATAAAATGGTAGTAAATTCCACGCGGCCGAAATCGCGGGATACAGCTGGTCCTTAATACAATCAAAATGAATATATCTATTAAAGATCCGAATTGTCACTGATCCTCGTCGCAAATCTGGGAACGTCTCTACATTTAGCACAAACATATACGTGGATGTATTTAATACGTGGTAGAGCCATGCTGCAGCTATATTAGTAGTATAGTTGTAGCACAAATGGGTCGGCTCGACCGGAGAAGGACCACGCTCTCACAGAATACCAGCGTAAAATAGCAGCTTAACACTGCTGTGTTTCGTATGGTGAGTGTAGAGAACCGGAGACCCTTTTTACTAGAAAAGAGGCATTCCATCTTTGTCCTCACGGGTGACAACGCATCTGCATTTTGATTCGCAAACGAATATAAATGTAGATGTCTATGGGCCACAGTAACCACTTACCATCAGGTGGACTGTGTGCTCGTTTGTCATCCTATCCTATAAAAAAAAATATTGCCATCTATTGTGGTGATAACATTTATCTGGCATTTCCTGTGGTTCGTTTTAATATAATTTTAAATTATTAAACATTTATGATATAATAGAGATCTTAAAGTTTTCAAAAGAACTACATTTTATGTTCGAGACAGTTTGTTCCCTCTAGCAATGAGAAAATTGTTTCCTTTCGCAATAAAGTTGAGCATAACTATTCGAACGAAAAAGTTCAATTATCGATTTTTAAACTTAATTCAATTTTATACATTAGTACTTATCTTCACGCACAATCCCTGACGGGGTAGCCAGAGAGAACAGATCGCCAAGTGTCACGATCCTTACATACCTCTTTCGCTTCTTTCAGATTCATTATCTTCTTCATACATGCACGTCTAGGTATCCGAGTACTCTTGACCTACCCTCTTCGAGCAATTTGCTCACATGGTCTTCGAAAGTTAGTCTCGGTCTACCGCGACACCTTTTAATATTAACTTTCGCGCTATATATTTTCTTCACCATTCGGTCTTCACTCATTCGCTCAACGTGCCCAAACCACCGAAGCACGCCCTTATCAATTTTTGTGATAAGGTCATCTTTCAAACCTGCCATATTGCGAATCTCTTCGTTTCGCTTTCGGTCGGCCATGGTAACGCCGCACATTTTACGAAGAGATCGCATCTCCACTGCATTCAACTTGCTTTTATGCTTCTTCTGGCATACCCAGGTTTCGCTGCCATATAACAAAGTCGGTACCAACACTGCGTTATGTATTGCAAGGCGTGCACTCTTCACTACGCCTTGCCTCTTGACTAACGCAGTCAGGGCACCATTGACTTTGTTCCCGGCAGCGACACGCCTGTCCACATCTAAATCACATCTTCCATCCCGGCTCAAAGCACTCCCCAAGTATACAATTTCATTTACTTGTTCTAGACATTCCTGATTTACCCATATTTCACACTTCGTTGTCTCTTCGTCCCTTTCAAATACCAGAACCTTAGTTTTATTAGCATTCAAACGGAGACCTTTAATTTCACATTCCTCTTTCATACACGTGACTAATGCCTGCAGTTTTGCCTCTGATGGTGCAATAAGCACTGCATCATCGGCATACAGCAGACAATTTACTTTTATGTCACCCAATTTCACACCCAAACAGCTATCTTTCAGCTTTTGTAAACAGCTGTCGAGATACAGTATGAACAGCCAGGAAGACATGACACAACCCTGTTTTACGCCCGTTTGGACGCTAAACATGGGTGACATGTCATGCCCTACCCGCACACAGGCTTTACAGTCACAGTAAAGAGACTGCACAGCCCTTAGCAATCGACCATCCACACCATACCCCGGCAACAGTTCCCACATTTTCTTCCTTACAACCTTATCAAATGCTTTCTCAAGATCCACAAAAGCACAGAAAATCTTCTGGTTAGCAGCCAGAAGCTTTTCCGTGATCATGCGGAGAGAAAACATTTGATCCGTGCATCCTCTTCCAGGTCTAAATCCGCATTGTGCCTCCCATAGAAATCTTTCCGATTTCTCTTGCATCCTACGTGTCAAAACCTTCGAGTAAACTTTACTTGCTAAACTGGTCAAGCTGATCGCCCGATAGCACCCGCAGTCAAAATGTGAACCTTTACCTTTATATAAAGGCACAATGACTGCGGATCGCCAATCATCCGGGACATCCCCCGTCCGCCAGCACAAATTGCACAGCAGATGAAAGCTGTCCCAGACGCGAGGCCCACCATACTTGACCATTTCAGCAGTAACTCTGTCTAGTCCCGCAGCCTTACCACATTTCAAACTTCGAATCGCACGTTCAATCTCTTTCATACTGATGACCTCAGTGTCATCGAGGTCCGGGTCTGGCGTACCAGTCACGGCGTCATCCCCGGATCCCTCACTAAGATCATCACACGTATACATTTCTCTATAAAATTCGCTCCATCGCTGCATGACGTCCGATTTTTCTGAGAGGACGTCATTAGTTCTCGATAGCACTTTGTTCATTCTTAAGGCCGTCGCACCACTTCGGGTCCTTCCAACCTCTTTCCAGAAGAGTTTGGAGTTCTCCTTAAAGTTGTGCGACAACCTTTCGTCCGCTTCCATTCTACACCTTTCACGCGCTTCCTCAATCAATGTTTCGTGTGAACTTTCTGCAGCCTATATCTTTCTTTCATCTTCTCTCTCATATCCTTATCATTACTAGAGGCGAAGTAGTCTAACCATGCTTTCTTCTTCTTCTTCTTTACAGCTTCTTTCACTTCATCATTCCACCATGCATCTCTTCTTTTACTACTGCCTCTTTTTATTGTTCCACACACATCTTCCGCTGCACTTACCATTCCATCCCTAAGGTTCTGCCATGTTCTTTCTACACATTTGTTTCTGCCATCGATGGTGTCAAGCTTTTCGGCTACCCTCGCATGATATTTGTCCCTGGTATCCGCTTCCTGAAGCTTCCAGCTTCGGATGCGACAGACCGACTGTGGTTCTGTCACTGCCGTCCGTTTCTACAACCCGCGAATAGACCCCTAAATCTAGTAATCACTAGATAGTAATCCGTTCCCAAGTCAGCACCCCTGAACACTCGCGTATCCATAACCTGTTTTAGCAGTCGGTCATCCACCAGGAACAAATCGATCATACTTCTCTCATTCTTTCTTTCTCTAGTATACATATGGATTTTCTTGTGATTAAACATAGTGTTTGTCACAAGAAGACCCTTTTCCTTGCATACCGCCAGTATAAGCTTGCCAGCATCATTAACCCTTTTATCGCCAAACTTTCCAAGTACCGACTCGTACCCTGGTCGAGCGGTACCAACCCATCCAATCAAATCACCACATACAACAATTCTTTCGTTTCCCCTAGCCAAATCTAGAACTTCTCTTACATTCTCCCAAAACTCCTCCAGCTCAGCCCTGGACGACGAAGCTACCGGCGCATAAACAGCCAAAAGGAATAACTTCGTCAGTCCTAATTTAAAGCGAACCCAGAGAAGTCTTGAGTTCACAAACTTATATTCAGTCATAACATCGACCAACCGAGAAGACAGCAACACCCCCACTCCCTGGCAGGCGTTCTCGCTCTCCGGGACTCCGGACCATAGAGCAAACGCCCCGCCAGGGAGCTCTTCAGTACCACTGCCCTTCCGTTTGGTCTCCGACATACACACGACATCTAATTCTCTTTCTTTCATTATTTCGATCAACTTATTCGTCTTATCTCTCATGCCTCCTCTAACATTCCACGTGCCAACTCTGCACTCTGTCCTCCACCTTCCGCCGTGTCGGGCTGTGCGTGACGGGTGGCGGTCCCCATCGCCGCTTTGCGCGCTGCATTCCACACCAACGGGGACGAGCTGGTGTGCGTCGCCTTGGGGGGACGCCCTAACCCTCGTTGGCATGGGTGCGCAGCTGAGTAGAATTGCAGCCCTGAAAAGGGCTGGCAGGGGTCGCGACGAGCACGCTTCTACAATGACCCCATTACATTAGTAATTCTTGGTTATTACAAAAAGAAAATTAACTATTTTTAATAAAACTTTGACACTTACAATAGTTCTTATTCTTCTACTTTTTTATCATTCTCTCAAAATCAGAGCATAATATGGCATCCTATAGTAAGGATTTTATTCCACGCATTAGAACCAAACGGTTTGCTTCGTCTTTTGTAATGCGTACAGCAAACGAGTGGAATAATTTGCCGGCGTCTATCTTTCCGTCCGAATACAATCTGGGCGTCTTCAAGGCAAGAGTGAATAGGCTTTTGTTACGCTAAGACAGCGCCATCTAAGACTGCATCACCAATAACCCCAGGTGGGATTGTGGTCAAGCACTGGCTTATAATAATTAAAAAAAAGAAGAATTTTCCCCTCCCTCACGCTATCATCACGCTTGGCAGTAAGATTGGCGATCGCAGTACTGGCCGTCCCACGATATTTACTGTTTTTTTTTTCTTATCTATATATATAATAAGTCTGTAGAAAAGTCATGTCTGTAATTCTAATATACTCTTGAAAAAACAAATCCAGGGGACTAAATAAAGGCTACTGAAGCCAAAGTAGTGGTTTTTAGAATTTTTGTCTGTCTGTCTGTGTGTTACCGATTTACGCTAAAACTACTCGACCGATTTCCATTAAATTTTATATTTAGGTAGTTAATAATGTGGGGCAACTTATAGCCTACTTTTTATCCTATTACGGAACTTTGAAAAGAAGGTATTTTTCTTCCTTTAGATGTTAATTTTCTATTATATATGATTATGTTAGTTAATAGGCGAGATGACGGGTGTTTTTTCAAATAAATATCATATTTGTAAATAAAGTTTAAAATTAGTTTTAACCTTTGCATAACATTTTGAAACTCCGCTGACGATATACGTTTTAATTATCAAAACAGTGTCATCTATCATCAAATGAAAAAGCCTATATTTTGCCTTTATTAACTAATGAATTAAATAACATAACTTACATTTATATGTTTAAAGAATCACATTTATAAAATTATTTAAAAACCCTTACGTAAAATTTAATCGTTATTTCATTTTAAAGGTGTAATAATTAAAATTTAAAAAATAATAGATAATAGTGACATTTATCAAACGTATGAAAATTGAGATTTTTTTAACTAGAAGACATATCAATTTTCATACATTTGCCACTATATCTGTATGTAAACTAATTAAAACTGGTCTGCCGGCAAGTATTGCAAAATTCTTATTAAATCATTATTTCGTGAAACGGTATCATTTCATGATATTTATCACTGTTTGTTGACTATGTCATAACATAGATTAGCCAAATAAATGGATAGATCGTTTAACTATATTATTATCTATTCATGATAATATGGTCATGTCGTCAAATAGTTTTTCACCGCTAGCGGCGCTCACAGCGTGTTTTTTAACAGAAACAGATTTTTAACAGAATCAACATGCCTGTATGCCTTTTTTATATAATAAAAAAATGTTCCCGGCTTTGGGGTGGCTCTTGAGTCAGTCGCACCCCAACCTTCTGTAGCTGATATTACTAGCTAGTATAGTTTGACTTTCATAGTATTAATGTCATATAGCGAGCGCCTTCTACTTTCTGCTAAATAAACTAATGATAAGTAACTGATAAAATTAAATTTTAGAATGCTACTAAATACTTATTCGTGCAGCATCAGAAAGATCTAGACCGGTGACCATTATCGGGATGATTTACCACAATTACCACGTTTGGCGAAATGGCTAATAACACTGTTATACACAAAACTGAAATTAGAAGAGAAGCTCTTTAGTTCAATATATTGGGTGTCTGTCGGCATAGGTTTCATTTTAGCAACTTCATATGTTATCACATTATCTGATGTAAATAATTATAAATTAAGTGCATTGTGTGATTTTATCTCTATTTGATAGAATAGTTCCTGGCATCGTTGGGTTTCTAATTGCTAGGTAGATATGGTCAACAATCGTACAAAAGCTGTTTCAGTTTTTATGAATTTTGTTTAAACAAATACGAGAGCCGTGTAGCTCGCCGTGAGATTTCATTACGGCTAGGGAGCAAAACGTGTACGAGTCATTTATTTTGAAGACGTATGAATCTGTTATGGGAAATGTTACGTGCTGACTTATCACGTATCCGGTAAAGTGGTAAAGAATAACTTAGTGGGCAAACCTAAATGTCTGAGTAGGAGTTGAAGGATTGCGGCATACTCTTTTCTGCCCACAAGCACTATAGGTTATGAGGAGCCCTGTGCACAGTAGGGAGACGTACATATGTAAGCTGCTACTTTAGTTTTTATACCTTAAATGTGACTTATAAATCAGTTTGCCATTTAAGATTTTTGTATTTTTGAGTTTTCATATTATCAGACAAATCAAGGTTTTTGTGACAGTCCTGGTTTCATAGCTCACATGAGATATGTAAATGAACAGGATGTTGCGAAAAAATACTTTAAATATCGAAGATAGCAGAATTTACTTAAATAAAGGTTTATTTTACTTTACTTGTCAAAGGGTAAAGCGGTAACCAAACTGATCCAAACGTAAATTTCATAGTACATAAGCATTATTATATATTTTTACATATATGTAAATTGCAATTTGAAGTGTCGATTTACCACGCTCTGGGCGGTGAAAGAAAACCCCAGTTGAGGTGTTTACACGTTGGCACTCTTTTTGGCCAAAAGCTCTGTGGCCTGTACTCAATAGTGACATGTATGTAGGCTGCTACTTTTTTAGTTAAAGTTGATGGGGCAATTATAATGTTTTTATTTCATTCATATTTTCGGAGATGTTATTTTTGTTTTCACACTACCGTAAATATTAACGGTTGCAAATATTCTAAAGAATAGAACTCATCATCGTTATCATTACAACCTATCAAAAGTCCACTGAACTGAACATAGTACTCCCACATAAATTGTCAAATAGGCTGCATATTTGCTATAGTTGCCACGCTTGGCAGGAGGTTCGGCAACCGTAGCCTTTATTATTTTGAACTGTTGTTATGAAGATGATGTTGCCCATCTCCTGTTTGCTTTCCTCTATCGCCTCTTAGGACACACACGGAACGATATGAGGTGGCGGATTCTCTTTCGCCGCCGCAACAAGGCAAACATTTCTCTACCTCCGATCATGAGTGTAGTTCTCTTTTTTTTATAGGATAGGGTGACAAACGAGCACACAGTCCACCTGATGGTAAGTTCCCGAACAGAACTCCCGATACCATCCACACCATCTGGATGATTGGCGGTCCACCACTGTGCGATTTAGAAGATGTTTTCTTCCTCGCACGACTTCCTTGTGAAATCGATTATCATCAGCGATTTTTCCGGACCGATTCGACTTAGGGACATTCAAGAAAAGAGCCTACTCCTTTTTGAAAGGCCGGCAACGCATCTGCAATTATCCTGGTTCCCCTGGTGTTGCAGTTGTTCATAGGCGGCGGTAGTCACTTACCATCAGGTAAGCCGCATATTCGTTTGCCCCTCTCCTATAAAAAAAAAGTGGTTACTGTGGCCCATAGACATCTACATCCAACAAAATGCAGATGCGTTGTCATCCGTGAAGACTAAGATGGAATGTCTCATTTCCAGTAAAAAGGTCTACGGTTCTCTACACTCACCATACGAAACACAGCAGCGTTAAGCTGCTATTTTACGCTGGTATTCTGTGAGAACGTGGTCCTTCCCCGGTCGAGCCGACCCATTCGTGCTACATATATACTACTAATATAGCTGTAGCATGTTGTAAATGTAGCAATCTTAAGGATGTTATCGTGTCAACTTTATTTGCATCAACTTTGAAATATTAATGTTTGGTCCAATCTACACAGGACGAGCTTACAGTATCTTGAAGTCTTGCAGTAGTATACTTGGGTTTGAAGTTGAAGGATGTTTTTAATTTCAATAGCCTCGGGAAGGAACTTGGTACTTGGTAGGAATCGGTGTATCTATTGCGAAGATTTGTTGTCTATCAGATCTTATAATAATTGGGACGATACTGAACATGTTGACATACTTCAGACTTCTCGGAGCGTCGGTGCTTCACATCAACAATACGAGTATGTTCTTTTACACAAATTTTTAGGAACTTTATTCCAATGATGTATTTTGTACAACCCGCTTAAATAGAAGTTAAAATGTAACGTGATTTATTAATATTAGTTTTATTACATGTGTAGTATCTGTTCATCATTATCAGAACTGCATTTATGAAATTTTGAAGTCTACTCGAACGTAGAAAAAATATCAAATCTATTTTATGGTGCCAATCAATAATGATATGAATCAAATATCGCAAAGACCAAAAATTCATCATTATGGTGTTAAAACTCAATTAACTTTAATTATGAATGAATGTTAAGAGTAAATAATAATAGTAAAGTTTGATTCCAAGACAATTTATCTTTCTTATGGATACATCGGAAGACACGACACGTCCAATATAAAAAATTGTAGATGTTTCAATACAAGATATTAATGCAATCCTGAAAAAAATATATATATATATATATATATATATATATATATATATATATATATATGTGTCTATTATCAATCATCTAGACCCAATAATCTTTGAGAATTCAAAAAAATCTTTGACAAACTGACATAGATACACAGACACCGAAGTGAGTCTATAAGTGATCGTATTTTGCTAAATTTGGCGCGAAATAGCATTTAATGATGTTTCTAAATTGAAAATCACGCGAGAACAAGCAATACGTTTATTCATTGACATCCGACATAACATGACTGCAACAATGCAACACCACCTGGACAACGGTTTTTTTTTAAATAGAATAAGGGTGACAAACGAGTACACAGTCCACCTGATGGTAAGTGGATGCTGTGACCTATAGACATCTACATTTATCCTCGATTAAGAATCAAAAAGCAGCTGCATTATCACCCATGAGGACTAAGATGAAATGTCTCGTTACCAGCAAAAAGCATTTCCTGTTTTCTATACTTACCACAGCAGCATTAAGCTGCTATTTTACTCTGGTATTCTGTGAGAGCGTGGTCCTGCCCTGATCTAGCCGACCGATTCGTAATATAACCATAATATAGCCGCAGCGATCAAGTATAATGTCCATGTCACGCCTATGCCGGTAGTTGTTGGGAGCACTAACCTTGAAGTTGTTGACGAGTATGTTTACCTGCGACAAATAGCCCGACTAGGTAAGTCCAACTTCGAACGAGAGGTCTATCGATGGATTCAATTCGCCTGGGTAGCGTTCGGGAAATTACGATACATCTCGTCAGGTATACCTCAAAACCTGAAAACTAGATTGTACAACCAGTGCGTGTTGCCAGTGATGACTTATGGATCTGATACGTGTTCCTTCACTGCTGGCCGTATGAGAACGCTCAAGGTCGCTCAGCGAGCTATGAAAAGTCTATGCTCGAGGTTTCTTTGTGTGGTAAACATAGAAATAAGGATATCCACAGAAGAACCAGAGTGACTGACATAGTCCAACGGGTTAGTAAGCTGAAGTGGCAATGGGTAGGCCATATAGCTCGAAGAATCGATAATAGATGGGGAAAAAAGGTTCTCGAGTAGCAGCCTCGTACCAGTAGGCAAAGTGTAGGGCGATTCTCTACTAGATGGAGTGAAGATCTGGTAAGACATGTAGGAAGTCGATGGATGCAGGTGGCTCAGGACTGTGTATTGTGGAATCCTTGGGGGAGGCCTATGTTCAGCAGTGGACTTGTCAAGGCCTGTAATGATGTAATGATGATTAGCACTTAAACGATCTCCTGCTTAAAAATCCTGCTATTACTTACACTTTTCTTTTTATAACTGTGTGATTAAAGAATCTTATTGGATGAAGAAGTTTATTTATACATCGTTCTCGTTCAATCTCACGTGAAGGTTTGACAAATAATGTATTTCATTTTGTCAGGTAAATACGTCTCATACCTGAAATGTTAATCCTACAGGACAGGTAACAAATAAGACCTCGTTACATTATTCATATCGTTTTACCCCTCTCCTATTTCATCCCGTGGGTATAGCAAAAGGTCACTCAGGGTAATACCTAAAAATAAGTTACAGTTCCTGATGGATGGCGATATAAATGATGGAGGTGCGATACATTTGATACTACGCCAACCCGCCTGCAAGTGCGACGATTAATACAAATTCTCCCCACAGTGGAAGGGGCTCATAAAGCAGTAAAATTTTAAAGCGTGATAAATAAGAAAGCAACAGAAAATGTCGCTCTGAGAATATAGCATATTATTCTGTTTGTGTTTATTAATAATAAATATTTAAATAATAAAAAACGAATAATTTTTTTTAATCATTTATATTCTAGCTGCGTAGAGGCAACAAGAGAGTCCATTGCACCTTATCATCCTGTAGGTGTCGTAAAAGAAAACAGAGGGAAACTAAAACAGGAGATGGGCAGCAGCATATTCCTGATTAATACATACTTAGAGGACACTTGTACAGAATAGACTCTTTGTTTCACATTACGAGTGTTTATTTAAACAATATTAAGTATACTTTTAGGTGTAAAACCTTTAATTCATTTATTGAAATTATTGACATTCTTGGCACTATACCGTGGAGAGTAGGAATGTATGGTAATTAAAGTTTTTAATTTTCAGATTATTTTACTATGATCATAAATATTGAACATTTGAATGTTATATAAGAGAACAGATTAATAAAATCTATATTACATTAGAAGCGTCGCGTCGGTGCGTTTGTTAGTGGCCATGATCAAACATTTAAAACAAAATCCATATTTTAACGACCAAAATCAAAAGAATACCATTAAACCTAGACTATGGGTAACGCTGAAATCGAGATTAATAGCATAAAATATTAAATTTTACATTTATATGGAATGTCATTGTATTTAAAATAATACACAATATTTTATTATATACAATATTAAAAACTATAATAAAAAGAAACTAAAACTAGTAACTAAATTATCATAAAGAATATATATTTATATTGTAAAAAATCCGGAATGAATTCAGGGTGGAACACATCGTGCCACCTGCCAGAAAGGGCAGAAAACGTCTACCGTGCTACCCATTATCTATACAAATAAATAAAATTGAAGTGTCTGTTTGTAATGTCAAAGTTACAGCTTTTTACTAAATGCATATAAAAGTATATACGCTACTAATAACAAAAATACTATTTTAAAGTTTTTGTCTGTCTGTCTGTCTGTCCGTCTGTCTGTCTGTTTGTTCCAGCTAATCTCGGAAATGGCTGGACCGATTTTAACGGGATTTACACTGGCAGATAGCTGATGTCACAAGGTGTAACTTAGGCTACTTTTATTTTAGAAAAATAATTAGGGTTCTGCGCAAAAAAAAATTAAAACCCCATATAATACGCGGGCGAAGTCGCGGGGAACAGCTAGTAATAAAATATAAACATAAACCATTATTTAATCTCCTCACTTTCATTTTACTGCAAAACATTTCCTGTACAAAAGTTAAACCAGCTCATAAGTTATGAACTTAACAGCAATCAGAACACCCAAATAACGCACCCAACCACTTCCAGCGCGATTCAATATCGGGCCGTTGATTGATTGCCTCTTCGCACGTTACATTTGTGTTTACTGTGAAAGAGTAAAAATTCGCGTTATATTGCGTGTTTTAACAAAAGTGTAGATTTCATTGATGTTTAATTAACGCGTGTAATTGGTGGGTATAGTGTTCAGTAATTTAAATTATGGCTTTTAAAAAATACTGAAATGGTAAACGAACTACAAGTCCGCCTAATGGTAAGTGACTACTGCAGTCCATGGACACTTGTAGCCAACTTCAAACGAAGAAGACTACAATAGCGTTATTTAACGTTATTAACGTTACGTAACGTTATTATTACCTCTGAAGACTAAGATGGAATGGCTCACAGCCTGTATTTACACTTGATTTAATAATGCTTCCAACCGGAACACAGCAGTGAAAGCACTGCTATTTGGCGGTGTAAATAGGTATGGTATACAATCCTAAGCATCCTAGTAAGGAATCCTGCTACATAAAATCTTCTTCTAACTCAGCCTGTAAAAGTACACTGCTTTACATGAGCCTCTCCCGTTGTATGTTTTTGATAAACGTGTCTCATTAAACGCTTAGCAATGAGCCCAAAACTCTTGTACTGCTAATGTTCTGTTTCATCGACAGTCGCATTTGAGTTCAGCTTTTTGTGAGGAATGTTACGCCGCCGATCGACCGCCAAAGCCTCGTTCGTAGTCAGCCAAAGTGAAGTTAACATTTAAAGAAAAATTAGACATTTTTTATTGCATGCCTTAAGCGCAAAGCTCGTAGGTATGTTCTACTAGTCCTAAAAATCAATATTCCAACGTTTAGTCGCATAAAATCGTATCTAACAATAATACTGAACACGTAAATGATATAAAAAGTACATTGTCAGAAAGATAAATGATTGTTCAACTTATTATAATTTTTTTTTATATCGATTAATTGCCATTTTTACATAAAAAAAGTGGTTTTAGTGGCTGATGGTGTAGTCCGCATGGCGGGGTAAGCACGATAACTTTTGAAAATATCAATTGTTCAACTCAATCAATTTTTTAATATCTTCATCTATCATTTGGGAAGCCATGGAATGCAAATGGCAGTTTAATTTTGTATTGTTTAGTTATAATTATATTTTTTCGGCTGAGAAATCTCGAAATTTTCGATGTTTTGACCAGCCTTGTAATAATTCATTTTACGAAATAGACTTTGCCTCACCCCCGGCCACAGAGTTCTTTGTTATTTATTTTACCCTATTGCTATATAAAATAAATTAACTAATAGATGGATTTAAACAAGTATATTAAACGTGTTAAAATCCATAAACATAATTTTATTCAATATGTACTGTTCGCGTAACTATAAGAAATCATTAGATGAATTTATTGCTTAACGGCGATCTCTTCCTAGCAAACATATAGCCCATCAAAATTTTAATGCTGAAACTAGGCCTCTTTCATAGAATACCACAAAGTACGGACCTGAGCAACCTGCATCCATTAACTTGTGTATTTCACCAAGTCTTCACAAAATCTAGTGGGGCGTCACCCTACACTGGGCTTGGTTCTTCTTCAGCTGACTGATGGGGCAATGATCTTCTTTTTCTTATGCGGATATCCCCGTCTCAGATTTATCCCGCAGAGAAATTCCGAGCATAGAACCTTTTCCATCGCAAGCTAACCAGTAGTAATTAAACAAAAGAGTGACTTTCAATTAGTATTATTTATAATGTATATTGTGGCAGTGGGCCGGCCATATAGCTCGAAGAACCGACAACCGATGGGGAAGAAAGGTTCTCGAGTGGCAGCCTCGTACCGGTAGGCGAAGTGTAGGGCGTCCCCCCACGAGATGGAGTGACGACCTGGTAAGACATGCAGGAAGTCGATGGATGCAGGTGGCTCAGGACCGTGTTTTGTGGCATTCTTTGGGGGAGGCCTATGTTCAGCAGTGGACTTGTGAAGGGCTGTAATGATGATGATGATGATAATGTATATTGAATAAAAAAGTTTCTGTTTCTTATACGACCAGAAAGTCACTAGCCATTGGCAACACGCACTGGTACATAATATATTTCCCGCATTATATCCCAAAATAATTTAAATCGTTATAAAATAATTAAAATATGTTAATGCGACTCATCGAAACTGTTCTCGTAAAATTAAATTTTATTTATAAATTATACCGACGACGCAATATAAAGAGACCAATCATGCATTAAATGTGGTATACGTATTAAACGGGATAAATCTATCAGAACGCAATAACGAGACAATTAATAAAATATTAAACTTAATGCTTGTAAAATTATTTCTTTTGCTGTTAACATTGTATACACGTTCACATGAATTTAACACGAATGATTTAAATGGTATTGGAAATATAATTATCTGAATATTTTTGTTATATTTTCATAGCCAATATTTTAATGCTTACAAATCTTTACCTATGAAATTGCAGTTTTTTTATGAAATAAGTTAACGTAATTTTTCTTTCTAATTTTTTATGTCTATTAATCAAAGTAATCACCTGTGCAATCGATGCATCTTTACCAACAAAGTGGCAATTTATTGATGCCCTTCTTGAAGAAATCAGTTGGGCGGGAAGACAACAAATTACCTCGTAAGTCTTTTTGTGCTGCCTCTCGGGTATTGAATTTTTTTCCCGACAAAAAGTTATCCAAATTCTGTAAAAATTAGAAGTCTGTAGGCGCAAGGTCTGGTGAATATGGTGACGGAGAGCTTCCAACCCCACCTCTTGTAACTTTGAGACCGTCTGTGTAGTATGAGGTCACGCGTTGTTGTGCAGGAGCAGCGGGGACTAGTGATTGACCAAATCTAGTTGGAAACGTGCGAGCTTCTCCATCTTTGTGTTCAATTATTCACAGTACACATCTGCAGTAATGCTCATCCCATTTGGTAAGAAGCTGTGATGAAAAAAAGATCACCAGACTGTGGCCATCGCTTTTCTAGGCGTAAGTTTTTGTTTAGGGCATTGTTTAGGTGCTGAACCAGGATCTAACCAAATTGCTGAGCACTTGCGATTGTCCAACTACACAAAATTACTTTGTTTGTGTGCCTGTTGAGCAGTGCAAGGCATGTCTCGACGCGTACTTCGCGCTGGCGATCATTGCATTCGTGGGGAACCCATTTGTCAAGTTTTTTACCTTACCAAAAATGGACTAATATTATTGTGATGCTAACATAACGTCGAAAACTACTGCTAATTAAACGGTAGATTGAGTATCATCAGCTACAGTCATCATCACCATCATAGTCATCGCCATCGTCATCGTCATGGTCATGGCCTTCGTCATGGTCATGGTCATCAAGAGCATCATCGTTATCGTCATCGTCATCATCATGGTCAAGATTAGTCAATATTTACCATCCCTTAAGTGTAATATCCCTCTACAGTATGCAGGAGTGTACAAGCTTGTTTGCGAATGTGGTCTCTCTTACATAGGACAAACAAAAAGATCCATTAAAACCCGAGTGAAAGAACATATAGCTGACGTGAGGCACCGACGCTTTGGGAAGTCTGCAGATGTTCAACATCATCCCCGTCATTACATCAGATTTGATAGACCACAAATTCTCGCAAAAGAATATCGAATACTACCAAGGATGATACGCAAGGCTATTGAAATTAAAAAACATCCTAATTTCAATAGAGTAGATGTATGGGTGCTGCCACTGCAATATTTCAAGATTCTGCGTAGATCGAACCAAAAATTTATATTTAAAAACTGAAGGTAGCCGGGCTAACTATGACATCGAATTTCGGAACGTCAAATATCTCAGACATAGACGTCTACATCTATCTTCGATTAGCAATCAAAATGCGTTGTCACCCGTGAGGACTAAGATGGAATGTCTCGTTTCCAGTAAAAAGGGTCTCCAGTTCTCTGCACTCACCATACGAAACAGCAGCGTTTAGCTGCTATTTTACGCTGGTATTCTGTGAGAGCGTGGTCCTTCCCCGGTCGAGCCGACCCATTCGTGTTACAAACATAATATAGCTGCAGCATGGCTCTACCATGTATAAATATAAATATAAATACGTATAAATGTTATGAGTAATATAAAGCCAAATATGTTGATAGTTAGGATATAACATTTTATATATGATTTTATATAACATTATTTTATTATGATATATACGTATATCATAATAAAATAATTAAACTATTTGATAACAAATAGATTTTTTTAAATATTAGCTATATAAATCTAAATGCTATTAGATCTAAAATTATAATTTAAAATTTTGTACAACCGACTTGAATATAAATTATTAAGGATAACTCAAAAACTTCCAGCTTTCAAATAAAAAAAGAATCATCAAAATCGGTTCACCCAGAAAAACAGTTATGAGGTAACGCACATGAAAAAACCATACAGTCGAATTGAGTACCGAGATTAAGTACTTTATTGATAGTTGTAGAATTATTGATAGTTATAGATTAGTGATTTATCAACACCCTAATTGTTAAAACCTATCAAACAGTTTAGGAAGAGCATGCCAGAGAAATAGATACACATTCCTACACTCGAAAAATTTTCGAGTTCCTTCTGGCTTCTGGGGCAGTCGAATAAAAAGAACCCAGAGTTTCATGTCCGGTTCTTCTTTGAGATGGTCTTGTTGTGTGACCGTAGATTTTGACATTCGTAAGAAAGCAAGTTTATATTCAATAAAATTTTTGACTTTGACTGGCTTCACCGGTCGACAGCCCTTTTAAGTCCTCGGAATATACTCATATAATTTCCAAAAATAGGCTTGCTCCCATGCATTACGAGTACTTAGACGATCTTCCAAGTAAAAGAAAATCAGATCAGAAAATCTTATATTATTTCTTTTAATTTATATTAAGATGTATTTCGTTAGTTTTATCTTAAATATCAAAAAATTCGTAATATTCTTCCATAAATGCAACAAATCGAAATGAGAAACAGATAATATTTTCTTGTACATATACTAGGCTTATATTTTTTATCATCTTTAACATAATATTTGAGTATCTAGTATGACTTGGGACGAATATTTCTACAGTTAACTGAAACTCCTCAGCGAGTTTAATTGGTACCTCAAGAACACGCTAACAATATAATGTGTATATACATGTAAACACAGTAAGCTAATAGTCAATGTCTACATAAATATGGACATTAGTTCATCGCGAGCACCAGAGCTTTGCTATGAGCGATCGATAGGTCAGGAGGTGTCAACTAGATAGCAAGTCTGACTTAAGCAATAAGTAGAAATACGAATTTTTAATCAAGCTAAAAAAAATGTAAATGGGCAATATTCGACGCGTGTGGTTTTTTATGTATGTTTACCGCTTTTTATCAAATAGATTATATGTGAGGGGTTGTCTTATACAAATTTAAAGAAAAAATCGATCCCTAATGTGGAAAAATAGAAGATGAAGAGTTTGTTGTAAGTATTTAGACGACATTACATTATATTTGCGTTGTGATATTCTTAAAACAAATTAAAATATTAAGTTGATTAAACTTTCAATAAAGTCAAATTTCAATAAAATTCTTCCATAAAAAGCTTCTGAAGTAGGGGGCTTTAATTCCTCGATGTCTTACCTCCTGTAGAAACTATTTTATTTATTTTCAAGTTTTGAAGTCGGTTTGTTTTTTTTTTATTAAATGTTTATTATTTCGTTACTTAGTAGCGTAGCAGATAAGTGCTCACCTTAAAATTTAGTTTTACTCGCGCAAACTGAGTTTTATTATCACCAGCGACAATGTAATTTTAGTTGCAATTTTAGCCACTTTCAACGGTAAAACAAAACATTGTGAGCAAAGCTGCACGTCCGAAAAACTAACAATGTTTCGAGTAGATTTGAAGTCCTACAACACGCATTAGCCCGACGAATTTTCCTGTTCCAAAATCCTTTCAGAAATCAAGGTAGTGTGCCTGATATTAGTAACATAGCTTATGTCCAAACTGTCAAGAGATGTTTCTAGATGGGCAATAAAAATGACGAATAACGTATAAAGTAACTACTGGAACTCTCAACACCTAATTCCACTTCAGGAAAATACCCATATGGTACATGTGCATCGGAAAACGATTAAGGATTTCATAGCATGCTTCTGACGATAGTAATACGGTCATAGCCGACACTATCTTATTATAATACGTAATAAAACAGTTATTACGTTTTTCCATTAAGAAATTCTCAGTAGCTGCCCAGAGTCAAGAAGCTGACGGTGTATCACCCCGTGGCTCGGAAAGCAAGTAAAACCGTTGTTCCTGCTTATGATCTCTCTCCGGTCGTGTCGGTTTACCGTCCCATTGGACTATGAGAGCGAGGGAATAGAGAGTGCACTTGTGCAACATACACTTGGTCACTGTAATCCTGTCATGTGCTGATGGCTAGTCTCCGTAGAAGGTTGCCGCCGTGACTGCAATTCGGTCTGGAGGAATTATAATACGTAATGCATATACGCAGGAACTGTGTCACTCTAAGTTGGAATGACGTCGATTGGTACGATCGGAAAACTTATGCTGTAGAGAAATTATATTAAATATAATATGTATTTTCATACATCTCCCGCATGCCGATAACGATTAACTTTTTAAAAGTTTTTATTTAACTTGCAATGTATGTTTGTTAGGGTCTAATCTTGCAACTGAATTTAAAAGCAGTTGTCCTCAACCGATAGAGCTGATTTTTTTTTTATTTGGCGACATAAATAATTCAATAACAATAAGCTTTTCATTTTCACTCAATTCTAAAATTTCCACACGCACAAATGTTAATAGGAATGCGATCAGTGTCGGACATCTTGTACATTTTTTTACGTGGTAGAGCCATGCTGCAGCTATATTAATAGTATAGTTGTAGCACGAATGGGTCGGCTCGACCGGGTAAGGACCACGCTCTCACAGAATACCAGCGTAAAATAGCAGCTTAATGCTGCTATGTTTTGTATGGTGAGTGTAGAGAACCGGAGACGCATTTTACTGGAAAAGAGGCATTGTATCTTAGTCCTCACGGCTGACAACGCATCTGCATTTTAATTCGCAATCGAAGATAGATGTAGATGTCTATGGGCCGCAGCAACCACTAAAAATCAGGTGGACTGTGTGCTCGTTTGTCACCCTTACTCTATAAAAAAAATTACCCACCGTCAGAACATACCTAATAATAATAAAATCCCTAGTGCATTGAGGTAGTGTTTGAGTCACTAAATAATAAAAACAATGACGAAACGAAAAAGAGATAATTATATTAAGCTTACTTTTTTCGACCTTTCGCTCACAAATTTTATTAAAACTAAACGTATTTTTTTATGTTTCTAAATGTATATATTATTAAATAGCGACCTGCCCCAGCTTCGCCTGAATAGAATATATTAATGTAGCGTTATGTAGATAGATAATCAAAGACTATTTGGTATATTAATTTTTTGTTTTAAAAAAAACTCAAGCTCTTCGGATAATATATAGCCTATACCCTTCATGGCATTGCTCTCTATCTGTTTATAAAAGTTTATCACAATGGTTCCAGCCATTTAGAAGATTAGCACGGACAAACAGACAAACAGACAGACAGGCAAAATTTTAAAATGATTATTTACGTCTTAATAGCTGCTTGCCAACAACTCCCTCAGCTTAAGCTTAAGCTTACTAGAAGCCAGTTACTTTAATATTACAGATAAACACTTTAATTTTATTTGTATGTATAGATATAGTAAAAATACAGTTTATATTGTGCACATAGCAATGTACGTTTACGGTTAGTCAATATTACATAGAGATTTTAGTGTCAACCGGTTAATGTCCGCTTATGAGGAACGTGTTAACCGCGGCGTAAGTTCGTGTTTTATACTAAAATACGACACTAAAGAACTTTTGTGTCACGAACGAAAAAGCGGCTATCAGCACTACAGGGCGGAAATTGCACCCCCAAGAAATAGGCCGATCTAATCTAGTGATGGCGTAGGCCGTGCTGCGGTCACTATCGTGGTCTATAGATAACTTCACCTTAATTTTGTTTTACTTTGATTTACACGATACAAATATATCGATAAAATAACTTTGAGCGCGTTATGAGGCATTTATTTTAAATATATTATGTCAAAATGATTAAATTTTAAATGTTTTTAGCGGAAATAATAATCGATTTTAACATTCGCCGCAGCGCAATAAAATTACGTAAAACATGGTATAAAATATGTTTTACTTTTGATATATTATATTATTATTATATTAGCAAAATAATAATTAAATTCAAATTCAAATTCATTTATTTATTTGTGAATACAGTAAGTTAGGTGTTCGTAAAATTTACATTAGGTATCGTGTATTCTACCACAGTGTGGTGTACAAATATTCATTATGATATTGTCAATAGAAGCAAAATTAATACTTTTAAAATTGATTGCACATTATAAAAATACCATAATCATATGTGTAGGTAGTATTAAATATTCAAAAGCGAAAAGCATCGTGCAATGATACCCATGACAAATAACACATTTCGTAATGGCGCCTTTACGTCTATATTGAGAAAAAAAAAGAAACTGGGGTAAATAAAAATATCATTTTTTAAATTCAATTTTAAAGTCAAATTATTATTACTATTGTTAAAAACACGAGTCAAAAATAAATACTGCATCTTAAGCTAATGTCACGAAATAAACTATATATTAAAAAAATACAAATTAAAAATGTCGATGTCATTGGGTTATCATATGTAATATATAATATGTCAAATATATAATACATGGTATGTCAAATCGAATAGATATATTATAATTATGTAATTTCTATGTCATTTATTATAATTATGTAATTTCTATGTCATTAAGATATACATTAATAGAATAGTAAGATTTAATAATTACTAATGTTTTTAATGATTTTTTTGAAGGTTTGCATATTATTTATTTTCTTTATATCATTAGGTTTCTTTAAATCATTTAATGGTGGTAGAGCCACGCAGCAGTTTTTGCTGTTGCATGTATGGGCCGGCTCGAGCCGGGTTGGTACCACGACCTCACAGAATACCGGCGTGAAGTAGAAGCTTTGCTTCTGCGTTTCGTCTGGTGAGTGCAGGTGGCCGGAGGCCCAATTCCCCCCCCCCCCCCCATCAACATGGTAGCGGAATTACACGAAGAACTACCCCAGGAGGGTACCAGCACCCCTGGAGAATCCCTCGTTGAGCATCCACGACCATGTTTTTCCGATCCTGAGCGTGGGTGCTCAGGCTGCCCCGCGTATTCTGGGGGGGCAAAATTCCGCTCAAAAGCATTACTGCTAGGGGCAAACTGAGCAAGAACACCAAGGCGACCCCTGCCACGCTATCCGTGAATTTCTGCAACATCAGGGGACTTCACTCTAACCTAAACGCCGTCCACTACCATCTTGAGACGGCGAAGCCGGCCTTGCTCTTTCTGACCGAGACGCAGGTTTCCTCTCCGGCTGATATTTCGTATCTCTCCTACCCGGGGTACAAATTGGAGCATTCCTTTGTGCCTCGGGCTGGAGTTTGCGTGTATGTCAGAGAGGACATCTGTTCTCGACGCCTCGGCAGGCTTGAAGGTTCGGACCTGTCCATCCTTTGGCTACGCGTAGACAGCGACGACCATCCGCGTGTCTACGGGTGCCTCTATAGGTCCCATAGCGGTAATGCCGAAACAGACCGACTCATCGACCACGTCCAAATGGCTACAGATTTCTTGCTACAACAGGTCCCATCCGCAGAGATCGTGATCCTTGGCGATTTTAACACCCATCATGCCGAATGGCTCGGTTCACGTCTAACCGATCATGCGGGGAGATCTGTTTATGACTTTGCCTTGGCATATGGTCTGACACAACTGGTTACTTCGCCTACGCGGATTCCAGATGTGGAGGATCATACACCTTCCCTGTTGGACCTTCTGCTGACCTCTCATCCGGACGGATATCAGGTTTCCGTCGATGCCCCTCTCGGCTCTTCGGACCATTGTCTGATACGGAGTGTGGTGCCACTCACGTTGCCTTCGCGGTTGCGTTCTGCAGGTTGCCGCCGTGTTTGGCATTACAGGTCGGCAGATTGGGACGGAATGCGGTCTTTCTTTGCATCCTACCCATGGGGGCGGGTTTGCTTCTTGCCGGATGATCCCAGCGCTGTTGCTGACTCTGTCACTGATGTGGTGCTACAGGGAATGGAACTATTTATTCCATCATCTGTGGTACCCATCGGAGGCAGATCTCAGCCTTGGTTTGGTCGCTCCTGTAAGACTGCATTACGCAGTAAGCAGGAGTGTTATCAAGCCTGGGCTGCGGCTTCGGCGACTCGGGATGTAAATACCAGCACACTTAAAAAGAAGTATAACTTCGCCTCCAAGTCCTTCAAAAGAGTTATTGCCAAGGCAAAGTCAGAGCACATAGGCAGAATTGGCGAGAAACTAGTTCGCCTTCCTTCGGGAACCCGTGCATTCTGGTCTCTCGCCAAGGCTGTCCAAGGGAATTTCTGTAAGCCATCACTACCATCTCTGCACAGGGAGGATGACTCACTGGCCCATGACGCAAAAGACAAAACCGACCTTTTAGGCTCCCTTTTTGCGTCCAACTCGACTCTTGATGACGGGGGGAAAACACCGCCGTCCATCCCGCGGTGTGAGTGCTCCATGCCGGATGTGCTGTTCTCACAGCGCTCGGTTCGCAAAGCACTGCTCTCCCTGGACATCCAGAAGTCGAGTGGGCCTGACGGAATCCCCCCAATTATGCTGAGGACGTGTGCTCCGGAGTTGGCACCGGTCCTAACGCGTCTTTTCCGGTACTCCTACTCCCAAGGCGTAGTCCCGAATTCATGGAAGACAGCTTTTGTCCACCCGATCCCTAAAAAAGGCGACCGCTCAGACCCATCCAACTATAGGCCTATCGCGATCACCTCCTTGTTCTCCAAAATAATGGAATCCATTATTAACTGCCAGCTCATCCGGTACCTTGAGGATCACCAGCTGATTAGTGACCGCCAATACGGTTTTCGTCGGGGTCGATCAGCTGGTGATCTTCTGGTCTACCTGACCCATAGATGGGCGGAGGCAGTAGAGTCCAAGGGGGAGGCGTTGGCCGTTAGTCTGGACATTGCGAAGGCCTTCGATAGGGTTTGGCACAAAGCGCTTCTTTCGAAGCTTCCTTCCTATGGGCTTCCCGAGAAATTGTGCAATTGGATCACCAGCTTCCTTGCAGATCGGAGCATCAAGGTCGTTGCAGACGGTGCATGCTCTGACTACAAGCCTATTAACGCTGGTGTTCCACAAGGCTGTGTGCTATCACCAACGCTGTTTCTTCTGCATATCAATGATATGTTGCTAACTGGTAACATTCATTGCTATGCGGATGACAGCACTGGTGATGCTCTATACACCGGCCGTGCCAATATTTCTCGGGAAAACGTCGCTGAGTACCGGAACAAACTTGTGTCTGAAGTCGAGTCTTTGCTGAACAAAGTCTCGGATTGGGGGCTACTAAATCTAGTCCAATTTAATCCTCAGAAGACACAAGTTTGCGCGTTTACCGCTAAAAAGAACCCCTTTGTCGTATCTCCTCAGTTTCAAGGCACTCCCCTTCTTGACTCAGCCAGTATCGGTATCCTCGGAGTCGACATATCGAGTGACGGTCACTTGGAAGGGAAGGCCAAATTGGCCTCTAAAAAGCTTGGCGTGCTCAGCAGAGCGGGACAGTATTTCATGCCGGCACACCGCCTGCTACTTTACAAGGCGCAAGTTCGGCCTCACATGGAATACTGTTCCCATCTCTGGGCAGGGGCTCCCCAGTGCCAGCTCCTTCCACTTGACCGCATCCAACGCAGAGCGGCTCGAATTGTCGACGACCGAGCCCTTTCCGATCGGCTCGATTCATTGGCACTGCGAAGAGATGTTGCATCCCTTTGCATTTTCTTTCGCATCTACCATGGGGAGTGCTCTGAGGAATTGTTTGGATTAATCCCAGCCGCCAAATTTCACGAACGCACATCGCGGCAGAACTCCCGATACCATCCACACCATCTGGATGATTGGCGGTCCACCACTGTGCAATTTAGAAGATGTTTTCTTCCTCGCACGACCTCCTTGTGGAATCGATTACCATCAGCGATTTTTCCGGACCGATACGACTTAGGGACCTTCAAGAAAAGAGCGTACTCCTTTTTAAAAGGCCGGCAACGCATCTGCGATTCCCCTGGTGTTGCAGTTGTTCATGGGCGGCGGTAGTCACTTACCATCAGGTGAGCCGCATGCTCGTTTGCCCCCTCTCCTATAAAAAAAAAGATATTTTATTATAGATGGGTATGGATAGGCAAAATATACTTTTTCGCATTTTTACTGACTTTGATTGTTGAACATTTAATTGTTACTTGTTAATGCCTATATAATGTACGTTTTAAAAGTTATAATAGAGTGTATACCAAATATGAAAGAAGGTTAGGAAAAAAAATATTTGTATAATATATTAGATGATAGACATGATAAGTGCAAGAATTATAATACCATATTACGTTTTACGATCATTGGATAGTGTGTATAAACTTTATAGCAATTTAAGTTTGTCATGTAAGTGAATGTTTTATTTCTTTTGAGAAATAAATGACTTTGAAACCGTAAACCGTATAATATGTTTTAGTACATTTATTCGATATCGTAATGCACAATGCATTTACAGAGAAATACAGCGAGGATGGAAAAATACTCAAAACACCGTCAAACAACGTCATTAGTATTTATATAATGGCTGTATTACGTTTTATCTGCCCAATTGATTGATTTAATTTATACCAAATCTACACCACAGGTTACTTAAAAAAACTATTCAGGGTTTAATTATGTAAATTTTAAAGTCAAGGAAACACAACTGTGAGATAGTTTTTTTTGAAGTTTACTCTTTAAGAATCGTTTCACATATTTATAACGCATGGTATGAAAAATAGATGGGTGATAAAATCAAGCGATAACAAAGAGTAGAGACGTTATGGTTTTCCCTTTAGGCAACATATTCACGTATTAAAAGTCATATATTTTTATGTAATATATTTTATCCAATCAATATAAATAAATATAAAGTTAAAGTTAGTTAAGGTTACAGCCTACATAATTATATACGCCCCACTCACTGCTGGACACAGACCTCCCCTCATTTCTGCGTGTCATGTGTCATCTCTGTTTCAACTTTACGTCATGTCTGCAGGAAAAAAAATCGTTCTTATTTCTCAGATATACAGGTTTCCTCACGATGTGTTCCATCACCGCCGAGATCGTGTCAAAATCGAATCAGCACTTAAAATTGCAATTAACAATTCCATTGGTGCCAGCGTGACTGAAATTTACATGAGTAAATTTCAGTCACGCGTAGGAGCTGACACGTACATTTTTTTATTTATCTCTAAAATTTGCGACGTATTCTTTTGTTAGACTAATTAAAAAGGCCTCATAAAATAAATAATCATAAAGTTTGTCAGGCAATTAAGCATCTATCGGCGGAATAACTATTAATTAAAGTTAGCTAATTTAAAAAGAGATTTTTTAATAAATACTTAATATAACGGTATTTTACATAAATGTATTAACTTATAAACGAATTGAACACTTTTGTAGGTGGCACACACTATAAACGGGTTGCTTAACGCTTATATACACCATTGTACTTACTCAACTAACTTTTGCCTTTGACTTTTATAACGCTAATGGGACAGATAGAATAAAGTGATTTTTTGTCTTTTTCAATAAAAATTATATTTATTTAAAATTACAAAAGTCACGTTTAGCTGCAAACATTAGTAACTACAAATACTTACAAATACTGCTTACAAATAATGATATGGAAAATCTTAGTTATATATAATCTTGAAAAACTGGAATAATAATAATATATTTAATTGCTTAACACAATTACAGATTTTTTCATGCATGAAAACATTAAAAATATGGCGGAAATTGAACACCCAAGAAATGTGTTGACCTAATTTACTAGCAGTGTGTAGCGGGCCGGGATCATTAATAGAAGCTTTGATGGTTTACCTGTTTTTGATTCAGTTTTAATTATTCCAATGTTTTTTTTTTTTTTGATAAAATTCAAATAAGTTCAAGTAACCAATAATTGATGAGCCGTGGTAACTCAAGGGCTGTAAATTTCACACTACGCGAGCAACCCGGGTTCTACCCCGCCGGCACCAATGAAATTGTCAATTGCAATTTTAAGTGCTGATTTATCACGTGCTCGGCGGTGAATAAGAACATCGTGAGAATACCTGTATGTCTGAGAAATAAGAAAAAGAAATATTTCGAAGAGGTGAAGTTCGCCAACACGCATTGGGTCAGCGCGGTGAACATTTCCTGCCCTAAAACCCTCTCACAAATGAAAGGACGACTGTAACCAGCAGTGGTACGTATAGAGACTGTAATTTTTTGACCGATAATTCGAACGGAAAACTTCCGTACGTGTGTGACGGGACATAGATTTTATATGAACTTGCTGCGTTCGGAATCTCAAATTAGAAAATCGAAACGGAATCCCGTATGTATGTGGCGGGCCTGTTTTTATACGCAATTATTTTAGTTGGATTTGGAAAACAGAAACCGATAGGATACACTGATGCTCAATCATTTAATAGTGATAAGCGCAGTTATTAAAGATTTGACTGCCGTTAACATAATTTTGTAATCTGTAACTAAGAGTACGGCACTTATTTAGACCGAAACATGTAAATTTTTGGGTGGTAGAACTTCTTTCCTGCCAGAGTCCGCCTAGATAGGTACAATATTTTTACCTTGATATTTTTTTATAAGAGAGGGGTAAACGAGCATGCGGCTCACCTAATGGTAAGTGACTACCGCCCCCAAGAACAACTGCAACACCAGGGGAATTGCAGATGCGTTGCCGGCCTTTTAAAAAGGAGTTGGCTCTTTTCTTGAAGGTCCCTAAGTCGTATCGGTCCGGAAAAATCGCTGGTGGTAATCGATTCCACAAGGAAGTTGTGCGAGGAAGAAATCATCTTCTAAATTGGACAGTTGTCGACCGCCAATCATCCAGATGGTATGGATGGTATCGCGTGGTATATATATATATATATATATATATATATATATATAAGTAAGTGTAAGAAAACAAACGTTTGAATATATCGTATTCTCTTTAATTACAGTGTGCGTTTTCTCGCAAAGTTGTTTAATGAATTTACCAGCGATTTTCGTTTACCATGGTAACAATTTTGTCGCTGTAAGCAATTTTCAGACTGTGACTGCGTAATTGTAAAATTTATTTGAGTGTTTCATTTTGTAGAGTGAGAAATTGTGCTATTTACATTTGAAGAAGTAAATATACCTCGTAATATACACATTTTCTCATTGTTATTACCCAATTTAGTTTGGTTTTATAATTTTTATATTTTTTTATATTATATTTTTTAAGTGTATGTTTGTGTGTTAAAATCTAAAATGTACAGAGTCAAAAAATATTGTTCTTACTATTAAGCTGTTTTATATACAAAAGTGGCAAACGAGCACACAGTCCACCTGATGGTAAGTGGATATCCAGTGCCCAATAGACATCTATATGTATACTTGATTAAGAGTTAAAATGCAAATGCGTTGTCATTCCCGCGCACTAAGATAGAATACCTCGTTTCACGTAAAAAATGGTCTCCGGTTCTCTACACTCACCAAACGAAACACACCAACATTAGGCTGCTAATTTCTTATTTATAAATAAAAGTGCTTTGAAATCCTTCATAATTATTGTCGTTATGGTCAATTTGCGAAATCTGCTAATCCTTTTTTCACGCGGTAGAGTTATGCTGCAGCTATATTATACATAGTTACAGCACAATCGGGGAAGGAACACGCTCTCACAGAATACCAGCACTCATTTGTTACTAATCCATTTCAGGTACACATAGAGGCGTCAAATATGTTTACCTTTAATTGTATTATGTATAATCTTATTTTGGAATTGATGGAGGCGCTGTGGGTGGGCCGCGGATTCGAATCACGCCGAACAACTACTTAATGTATGTATGGCTTGCAAATAATTACTTCGAACCTGGATGCTGATCCATGTGCAATACATATATGCAAAACTCCCACACGGTACGGGGAAAATACACGGTGTAATTTTTTTAATGGTAATGAAGTTCGATTTAAACAATAATAAGTTAATCAAATCAAATCAGTATATTATTATTAATAAACGTATTATATTATTGATTATATTGATAAACCGGCTTGTTCAGGAGGCTGGAAGTCATCGAGTCTGCATTCGAAACGGTTCGTAATGACTCTCAAAAACAGCACGTTAAATCGGAAACCGGTCTGTAGTTCTTTAGGAGAGCGTTGTCGCCTTTCTTGAATACTAATAATATTGTCTTCGGAGTAGTGTCACCATGGAGGACGGAATTAAAGAGCTTCTGAAGGACTTTAAGTACCGCTTTTCCACCCGCTTTCAGAAGCTCTGCTGTAATTCCATCCTCGCCCAACTTGGCGTTTTTATCTCGAGAGCCATTCTAATCTCGCTCAGGCTGACGTCTGTTGTTCCGCGACCGTACTCTCTTGTGACTAGTTTTGCGTTGAAGTCTCCCATTAACACCGTATAGTGGGTTTGGAGGAATGCATGGCTCTAGAGTTATTCTCATATTCTTATATAAAAGTGAGAACTAACATGTATAAATATATTATAATATGATTATATTATAATACATTTATACAATATAAAAGAGTGAAAGACGTAAAATTATTGCGTAATTATAAATTAAACTCACAATTACTTAATTTGCAAAAGTAATGGTGGTCATTAAATGTTAATTCGAGTGAAATTAATACCCACGAGCGACATTAACTTTCTAAAGTAAGTGAATTATTAGAAAAAATATTCACAAAATGTGTGAATCGTTTGTCAGTGGAAATCACTCTACTTGTTATGTTCTTCTTTATTCTTGGTAACATTTTGTTAGCTAAAATAAAATATTAAATTATTATATAGTTTCTTCTGCATATCAATGATATGTTGCAAACCAGTAACATTCATTGCTATGCGGACGACAGCACTGGTGATGCTTTATACACCGGCCGTGGCAATATTTCTCGAGAAAAGGTCGCCGAGTACTGGAACAAACTTGTGTCTGAAGTCGAGAGTTTGTTGAACAAAGTCTCAGACTGGGGTTGACTAAATCTAATCGATTCCAGTTCAATCCCCAGAAGACACAAGTTTGCGCGTTTACCGCTAAAAAGAATCCCCTTTGTCGTACCTAATCAGTTTCAAGGCACTCCCATTGTTGCCTCAGCCAGTATCGCTATCCTCGGTGTCGACATATCGAGTGATGTGCAGTTTCTTGGTCAATTGGAAGAGAAGGCTAAATTGGCCTCTAAAAAGCTTGGCGTGCTCAGCAGAGCGGGACAGTATTTCATGCAGACACACCGCTTGCAACTTTACAAGGCGCAGGTTCGGTCTCACATGGAATACTGTTCCCATCTCTGGGCAGGGGGTCCCCAGTGCCAGCTCCTTCCACTTGACCGCATCCAGCGCAGAGCGGCTCGAATCGTCGACGACCGGGTCCTTTCCGATCGGCTCGATTCATGGGCACTGCAAAGAGATGTTGCATCCCTTTGCATTTTCTTTCGCATCTACCACGGGGAGTGCTTTGAGGAATTGTTCGGATTAATTCCAGCCGCCAAGTTTCACGAACGCACATCGCGACAGAACTCCTGATACCGTCCACACCATCTGGATGATTGGCGGTCCACCACTGTGCGATTTAGAAGTAGTTTTCTCCCTCGCACAACTTCCTTGTGGAATCGATTACCACCAGCGGCAACGCATCTGCCATTCCCCTGGTGGTGCAGTTGTTCATGGGCGGCGGTAGTCACTTACCATCAAGTGTGCTGCATGCTCGTTTGCCCCCACTTCTATATAAAAAAAATAAAAGATAGCGGAGTATAATCGGTACTGATACATTTATGCAATAAAATGAAACCAAGTGAAATATACCATGTACCATACGCACTACTAATCAGGCATGCTGAGAGTCAATAGTTGCTTATTAATGATGACTTAGGGTATTGTTTTGTGACCTTTGGAGAAAATCATTTGTTTATAAAAATGAGCAGGGGGAATGTCAATTTTAATATCTCAAATTAAGCATATCTTAGTAATTAACTAGAGGGATGTCAATTTTGGTAACTCAAATAAAGGAATATTTTATACCAAACGAAATACCTAAAAAGGTAATAGATAAATTCTTAAATTGTCCGTTATTATTATAATAACACTGATACAAATAGAAGCAATATGACAGGCGAGCACACAATCCTACTCCATCTGTTGGTATGTGAATGTCCATAAACGCCTACTTCTATTCTAGATTGAGATCAAAATACAGATGCGTTGCAACTCTGAGGACTAATGAAATGCCCCTTTATCACTAAAAAGGGTCTTCAGTTCTAAAAAATAAAGCAGCATTATGCAAGCTGCATTTTCATCTAGTATTTTATTTCTTAATAAGTTTTATAGTTAAATATTTTATTAATAAAACTATACTTCCGTTTACTTTGCACTGTTGGCATAAATTTAAAGTAATACGAAAGTATTAAATAAAGTTTCATGTTTAATATTTTGTAGAAATTAATTTTTTAAGTATTACAGAGTGAACAATGTACTTATAAATTAAACAGTATTATTCATTTGCGAATAATTATATTCAAGTTTTTATCTTAGAGTTTAAAGGCGATTACTTGTATAGTTAAAATATTTTATTTCTTTAGAAAATAGTTTATATAGTTATGTTACATAATATGTATGGCTTTAGCGAGCTGACTTTTTTGTGCTCTCTGAAACAAAGAATTTTCCACAGTAGCTAACTGTGAAGGATGGCGATGAGATTCACCCATTCAATATCGGATAATATGGGTCTTTTTATGTACACAGTATGACTGATGGTGTTATTAGGATTTGGAATGACTAAAACATCTAGAAAAACTAGTGCAGTGGCGGTTAACAATATCCACTACCCCATATCTTCCCGTGGGTGTCGTAAAAGGCGACAAAGGGAAACAGGCAGAAGATGGGCAGCAGCATCTTCCTGATAACAGCAAAAATACAATAAAAAAACTGCGGTTGCCAACCCGCTTGCCAAGCTTGGCAACTATAGCTAATACCCCCCAAATGGATAAAGTTACTAAGACACGGCCGCCAGTCCCCGGCGGCCGCGCTATTCCTGGCTACGGTGGCGACCATGGTAACGGCGGGGCAGGGGGTGATAAGAATCTCCGGTGGAGGTTCGGTTGCCACCTACGACGTCTCGACCTGGCAACATATAACGCACGCACCCTGAGGACTGACGAGAAGATAGTGGAGCTAAAAGAAGAAGAGACAAGTTACGCTGGCATATTATAGGATTATCCGAAGTCCGAAGAAAGGGGGAGGACACGGTAATCCTCGAATCCGGCAACTTGCTCTATCACCGGAAGGGCGACCATCAGTCTCAAGGAGGTGTCGGATTTATCGTCCACAAGTCTCTCGTTAACAACGTTGTACAGATTGAGAGTGTGTCAACGAGGGTTGCGTACCTTATACTCAGAATCACCAAACGGTATTCGCTGAAGGTCATACAGGTTTACGCACCAACCTCGGCACACCCTGATGAGGAGGTGGAGGAAATGTATGATACCTCTAGAGCCATGTATTCCTTCAAAACCCAATATACGGTGTTAATGGGAGACTTCAATGCAAAACTAGGCACAAGAGAGAACGGTGAGCTGAAAGTAGGGAAATTTGGAATAGGGCAACGGAAACCAAGGGGCCAGCAGCTGGCCGACTTCATGGAGAAAGAGGGACTCTTTATGATGAACTCTTTCTTCCATAAACGGCTCCACAGGAAGTGGACCTGGTCGAGCCCCGACGGTTCCACAAAAAATGAGATTGACTTAATTATGACGACCAGACGACAACTGTTCAGTGACGTCTCCGTGATCGCGAGGGTGAAAACTGGTAGCGATCACCGAATGGTTAGAGGCACACTGATCCTAAACGTTAAGTTGGAGAGGTCTTGTCTAATGACAACGCTCCATCCCCCTCGTGCTCTGTTCCAAAGTCCCGAAACCTTTCAGCTCGAGTTGCAAAACCGTTTTCAGTGCCTAGAAGACTGCAATGAAGTGGACGATATGAATGACAAGCTCGTGGAAACTATCCATGCGGTCGGAGCTAAGTTCTGTAAGACCCGCCGCAGAAGAACACAAAAACTCTCCGATCACACTCTCAATCTCATGGCTGTTAGACGGGAGATGAAGCTACATTCTTTAACAGATTTGACAGCATACAGGCAACTGAACAGACAGATCTCCAAATGCAAGCGGCGGGACTTACGCAACTTCAATACAGCTTGTATTGAAGAAGCGATCGAGCGGAACCAAGACTCCAAAGTCTTTGCCAGAGATCTGTCTGCCGCAAGTGTGAGTAACGATCCAAGATCGAGTCTTATCCGAAATTATTCTGATGATATCCCGGACGTCAGTCTGAGCGAGATTAGAATGGCTCTCCAGCACCTTAGAAACGGCAAGGCCCCAGGCGAGGATGGAATTACAGCGGGGCTTCTGAAAGCGGGTGGAAAACCGGTACTTGAAGTCCTTCAGAAGCTCTTTAATTCCGTCCTCATTATCATTATCATCATTGGTGGCATTACACCGGAAGCGTGGAGCAAAAGTGCGGTGGTATTGTTCTTCAAGAAAGGCGACAACACTTTTTCCGGACCGATACGACTTAGGGACCTTCAAGAAAAGAGCCTACTCCTTTTTAAAAGGCCGGCAACGCATCTGCAATTCCCCTGGTGTTGCGGTTGTTCATGGGCGGCGGTAGTCACTTACCATCAGGTGAGCCGCATGCTCGTTTGCCCCCTCTCCTATAAAAAAAAAAAAAAAAAAAAAAAACTTTCTTGAAAACTACAGACCGATTTCCCTTCTGAGCCGCGTCTACGTGCTGTTTTCGAGAGTCATTACGAATCGTTGCGCGCGCAGACTTGACGACTTAACAGCCTCCCGAACAAGCCGGTTTCCGAAAAGGCTTTAGCATCATAAACCACATACATACCCTTCGGCAAATTGTACAGAAGTTCGAGGAGTACAATTTGCCACTATGTCTGGCGTATGTGGACTATGAGAAACCCTTTGATTCCGTCGAAATTTGGGCGGTGCTGCAGTCCCTTCAGCGGTGCCAAGTTGACTGTCGGTATATCGAAGTGCTGAAGTGCTTGTATAGTAGGGCTACAATGGCTATCCGAGTACAGAAGCAGAGTACGAAACCTATCCAATTGCAGAGAGGTGTAAGACGGGGTAACGTCATATCCCCGAAACTTTTCACCGCTGCATTGGAAGACGTTTTCAACTCGCTCGCTTCTGGACTGGAAAGGATACGGTATCAACATCAATGGCGAGTACATATCTCACCTTCGATTTGCCGACGATATAGTCCTTATAGCAGAATCGCGGGAGGACCTAAGCACTATGCTCAATGACCTCAATAGTGCTTCCCAACGGATAGGTCTTAAGATGAACATGGAAAAAACAAAGATCATGTTTAATGTCCATGTCACACCTATGCCGGTAGTTGTTGGGAGCACTAAGCTCGAAGTTGTTGACGAGTATGTTTACCTGGGACAAATAGTCCGACTAGGTAAGTCCAACTTCGACCGAGAGGTCAATAGACGGATTCAACTCGGTTGGGCAGCGTTCGGGAAATAACGGCACATCTTCTCGTCAGGTATTCCTCAAAACTTGAAAACGAGACTGTACAACCAGTGCGTGTTTCCAGTGATGACATACGGTACTGAGACGTGGTCCTTCACTGCTGGCCGGATGAGGAAGCTCAAGGTCGCTCAGCGAGCTATGGAGAGGGCTATGCTCGGAGTTTCTCTGGGTGATAAACTCAGAAATGAGGATATCCGCAGTAGAACCAGAGTGACCGACATAGCCCAACGGATTAGTAAGCTGAAGTGGCAATGGGCCGGCCATATAGCTCGAAGAACCGACAACCGATGGGGAAAAAAGGTTCTCAAGTGGCAGCCTCGTACCGGCAGGCGAAGTGTTGGGCGTCCCCCCACTAGATGGAGTGACGACCTGGTAAGATATATAGGAAGTCGATGGATGCAGGTGGCTCAGGACCGTGCTTTGTGGCATTCCTTGGGGGAGGCTTATGTTCAGCAGTGGACTTGTGAAGGGCTGTAATGATGATGATGATGATGAACTTCACTATGAATTGAGTTTTAGAATTTATGGATCTTAAGGTGGTCTAAGAATGCAGTTACTTTGTCTGATGGTAAAATTGAGAAAATGTTGTCTACGTACCGCTTGTACAATCTTGGATTTACAAATGAATTCAGAAACCGATGAATTTAAAAAAAAATTAAAATTAAACGCGATAAAATCCGTAATATAAGTTTTATTTAATGTGGACTATTCACGTAAATACTCGAAATTATAATGTGAACCTACATATACTTAAACTTTTTATATTACATACACATAATTAAACAATAAGTATTAAATTTAATTTAAAAAAATTATAATTATACTCTTGTACAAATATAATCTTTATATATTAAAATTACGTGTCTCGTTGTTTGTCCGCGATGAACTCCTAAACTACAGAACTGATTGCAATGAAATTGCAAACTGTGTGCATTTTGGTACAACTTGAAAGATAGGATAGTTTTTATCCCGATAAATGACCCTCAAAATTTTTTATAGCGAATTCAATATTTTTATAGGAAGGGTCGTCGGAATGGGCAGAACAACGTCTGCCTGGCGAGCTGGTAAACTATAAGTAAAAACCCAATCATATCAGAATGACCACTGGAAGACGAAAGGTAATGATCCGATATCATTCCTTTAAAAAAGCAACAGAAGTCAATTTCCTATTATGTGCAGGTAGTTTATTTCAAAGCCTTA
This sequence comes from Parnassius mnemosyne, assembly GCA_963668995.1. Taxonomy (NCBI): domain Eukaryota; kingdom Metazoa; phylum Arthropoda; class Insecta; order Lepidoptera; family Papilionidae; genus Parnassius; species Parnassius mnemosyne. The sequence continues at coordinate 13,904,638 of CAVLGL010000115.1, forward strand.
TAGCCTCAGAGACGAAAGAATGAGACTTAAGTTTGGTATGATGAGGAATAATACGTAAACTAGTGTTTTAATACACAATTTGTTTTGTAAATATGACCAAATAGATGATAGGTTATCGGTAAATATGACTGCTAAAGTTAAATTTTGTAAATTATACGTTTATAAGTAGTAGAGCCGCGATGGTTACAGATGATCGGAGGAACTCGCTCACACGGTATACCGGCTTAATATAGCAGCATAATGACACTGTGTTATGTGAGTGATATGGTAAGTGGCTAGAACGTTGTTACTGATAACGAAGCATTCCATATTAGTTTTTTGGGGTAATAAAATGCAAATGTAAATGCATTTTGATTCTCAATCGAGGATAGATGATAGATGCATGGACCACATCATTCGCATACATTTAGACAGACTTTGTTTACTAGTCACAACTTTTGTACTTGAATTTTCTACTATTTGAATGAATGATGAAATGAATTCTACTTGTATTTGCAATGCACTTATAAATTTACAACCTATGTAATATATTTATTTTGTAAACATATATATACATATATGCTTGCTAGCTGGCATATTTTTAAAAAGACCTTTGTCAAGTTGTAAAGAGCCTTTTAAAGAGTATTGGTATAAGTAACATATCAGTATAGAATACCAGCGTAAAATGGCATCTTAACATTGCTGTGTTTCGTATGGTGAGTGTAAAGAACTGGAGACCCATTTTACTAGAAAAGAGGCATTCCATCTTAATTCTCACGGGTGACGACGCATCTGCGTTTTGATTCTTTATTGAGGATAAATGTAGATGTCTATGGGTCACAGCAACCACTTAACATCAGGTGGATTGTGTGCTCGTTTGTCACCCTATCCTATAAAATTCCGATAAAACTATTTGTGCAGTTTTCTTTAGCTGCTAACATACACAATAATTAAATTTTATGTGGTCGTCGTCATCATCATCATAGTTACAGCCCATCATAAACAAGACTACTCCACTCCACTGCTGAACAAAAGCCTCCCTCAAGGAATGCCACAAATTACAGTTATGAACCACCTGCATCCATGGATTTCCCGCATGTCTTACCAGGTCGTCACTCTATCTGGTTGGATGTCACCCTACACTTTGCTTACCGGTACGATTTTAAGTTTGAAGATTTGTCAAAATAAATTGACCAACGGTTTGTCACTTTAAGTAATGCTAATATCGAACAATAAAATGAACGTCATAGTAAATTTGAATTTCAAGTCATTTAATCAAAGACCCATCGAGCCGTGTTCAATTAACCCACATACCAAAGTTTAAAGTTACGCAACGAATTCTTTTACCACAGGTAATTGCATCACGTTTTTAAATTATGAGTAATTAGGTGATTACAACTAATTTTAGCCCCTGAAATACAGGTATAATATCCTAGTTTAGGGGCTGTTGACTATTGTAAACATTTGTGCATGTAATATGTTTATCAATAAAGATTATTATTGTTATTATTATTTGTATTACTCATTGCATATCTAGATACTATTTTGTACATATTTAGAAAAATATAGTCATTACCCAATTTATTGATTATTTATCTACCGAATTCAAAAAGGAGACGGTACTCAATTCGATTGTATATTTTTTTATGTGTGTTACCTCATTACTTTTTTCTGGGTGAACCGATTTCTATGATTCTCTTTTTATTTGAAAGATAGTGCTTTTCATATGGTTCCATATAAATTTGATCAAGGTCTGATAAATAGTTTTTGAGTTACTATTAATAATTTATATTGAATTCGGTTGTACAAAATTTTTAATGTTAAATTGTAAATTCCAGATAAGACCATTAGTGCCTACTAATTTTCTTGCAGAACGCGTAGATATATAACAGGATCCAACAGCTCCAAAGAACACGCTCGTTAGTGAAGAGTGCAAACGTATATATGTTTGTTTAAGTAAAAGCGAGAAAGTTGATAACGTAACCGATCGCTCAGTCATTCTTCAGCTAAGAACGGATGACAAAAACTGTTATACTCAGTGCGCTATAGAACTTGGCGCAAGCGTCAAGCTTGGATAAGTCACAGTATTGTGACTTTTCAGTTATTAGTGTATTATATTCAAATCTAATAACACAAGATGGCGTTTAGGTCGACCACTGGAATTATTTTTTTGGCATGTTTAATTGGTGAGTATTGATATTTTAAATTTATGCAATCAAGGAACTTCAAATTGAGTTATGACGGTTTATAATATTAATAATGTAATGTTTTGCGAAATTTCTTGATATTATGAAAGCTTAAATTTGTTGTAAGTATATGAAATTATTTTCGAAATATAATAGTGATTTGTGATAAAATCTTTACTTGAAATATAATAGTGATTTTCTATATTATTTTTTCTTTGAAAAGACATCAACGCGCTGTAGTTAGTTATTACGTAAGATGTTAAGAAATTGAAATGGAGTTGACTTTTCATTTAATACCTTAATTTAATAAAATGTAAGGTCATCGATAATACTAAAATTGTGATTACTTCTTTGCATATTATTTAATAAATTAAAACGAAGTCGTTCTCAAGATTGCTGCTGTCAATCTATACTATATGTAATTGAATAATAATGTCATGGTCGTGACCAGTTCTGAAACCATTTCAAGTCCACAAAAATTATTTTTGATACAACTTTCCTGCTACTACAAGCTATGCGTGGTTAGGTAAGAGGGAAACTGGCGCAAAATATTGCTACACTTCTCTTTGTTCGTATTTTAGGCGTATTTTGCAACATGTTGTATAGTTGCAATGTTATTACATTGTTAAAACTTCTATGTTTATTACTCTAAAGTATACTGAGAATTTTGAGATATCGATTTTGTATTAATATTTATTATATATTTTTCATGAAATTCTTCTGATAATATGATGTAGACTGATGTTACATCTATGCAATATATAAAAAAAAATCGAAGTGTCTGTTTCTGATATCAATATAATATTAAGACGTGAATAACAGTTTTAAAAATTTTTGTGTTTGTCTGTCTTCCTGTTTGTCTATCTGTCTGTCCGGGCTAATTTTAGAAAATGAAACTTCACAAATAGATAACGAGATAATAGTGATAAAATGAGTTCAATCTGGTTTTTCTATGACTGAACTAGTTTTTTATAAAATGGGCGTGACATACGAGTACACAGTCCGCGTAATACGAAGTGGATGCTGTGGCTTAAAGACATATACATATTTCCTCGATTAAGAACCATAATGCAGACGCGTTGTCACCCCTGAGGACTAAGATAGAATGCCTTGTTACCAGCTAAACGGTCTCCGGTTCTCTGCACTCACCATACGAAACACAGCAGCATTATAATATAGCTGCATCATCGGTATTCCGTGTAAAAATATATTACACCTGCTCAAACATACATAAGATAAAATCTTTACTTGAAATATAATAGTTATTTTCAGTATCATTTTTTCTTTGAAAAGACATCAACGCGCTGAAGTATGTTATTTCGTAAAATGTATATTATACTTTTATAGTAAGTATATAGAGATGCATATTTTTTAAAGTTCTACGCGGACGAAGTTCCGTGTAAGAGTTGGTGTTAAATATGGTAGTGCCCACTATGCGTTGTAATGTTCGATGAACGGCATAGGAACACATACAGTACTAACATGGAATATTCATTTATGTATTTATAAATTATTACAACTTTTAGAAAGTAATAGTGTAATTGATATTATGATATATTTCATAGGTGAGTCAGTAAGAAAATACAAATTCAATCCTTCTTATTCAGTTATATCATATATTTTGAAGCGAAAATATTAGATATAAGATTATATCAGTGTATTGTATGTATTGAATTCAACAGAATTCTTTAGACGGGCTATTTATTCGAGTTACAGTGTAAGATACGGCTAAGGTTCAACAGCCAAGGCTATCAGAGAATGCGGATCTAAGAGGCAATAGGAAAAACGAATATGTTAGATAAATCTCCGCCAGCGACAACATCTTGGCATGCAGTGCATCGAACTCACATAATTTAAACCAAAAGTAGCTTTCTTCGTGTTCATGTAGTATGGATGCTTTAGTTTCTTTTATTTGTTATAACCTTGCTTTCCAATTTGCTTATAATTTGTTTTGAGTTTCAGAAAACAAACGAATGCATAATCTCAATATTGCTAGAAAAATTACTTGTTATTTATTTATCTTCTTTCCACGATATTCTTAATAAAATATTAAGCAAATAAAAAAAAAGATATTAGCTTAGCAAATGTTGTAAATAATAAATATTAAGACACTATTAAACTTCATAAGTACTTTCATTTTTTAGATTCTACATTTCGAACGCTGTTAAGTCTAGTTGTCGAACTAGGAAGTCAATCACAATTCAATGTAAACCAGACAAGTTTTAAATGAGCCAAGCAGAAAACATTATGAATTGCCAGCGGCATATAATCTTATTTAAGACTAGTGACCCTCCTTTCCCCCCTCAATCCTTCCCCGGATTTGCAGTAGTGTCTATTAATAAACATTGATTTGACATAATATCGAAAGACCTTTTTTAACATTATTTCGATTTCTCAAAAAGATCTCCAAGTTTTTCGGATAAAATTTAGCCTAGATTAATTCTGGCATTTCACTCTATTTATTCGTCAAGTTTCAGCCAATCCGAAGATTAAGCCCGGTCAGAAAAATAGACAAAATTTTTAATAATGGTCATTAATTTCGATATTACAGACGTACACTTCAATTTTATTTATATGTAATGATTTCAATAAATTAACGTAACACTTTTAGTATAAGTCTTTAACACGATATGCATCTAAATTAAACACTAATATAATATAACTTGACTCAAATATTACGTTTATACTGACTCTTATATTTCTTCAGTATTAGCATCAGCGGCTGTACCAAAGAATACTAAGAGAAAACCTGCTAATCCACCACCACGGGCTGTAGCCGATCCAGAAAAAGACGCCGAGATCACAAACTCGTGTCCAGAGGATGGATTCTTCGCCGATGCTGAACAATGCGATAAATACTATGAATGCAGGTTGGTCATTTTTAAAGAATGCGATTTTTTTAAAGAAAAGGAGAGAGGAGCTTATGAGTATGTGGCTTACCTGATAGTAAGTGACTTTGCTACGGGACACTACGGGAATCTCAGGTGCATTAAATATGAAATATGCCTTCCATTTTTGAAATTGTCAAACTCGCACACATGAGGTGCGTTCTGCTGATTTCGGATAAGTCTTTGGTGAGTCCAAATTTCACAGCCGGGTAGTAGGAAACAGTTTTGTCAGTTGAAAGTATCTGCTACGCATTCACTTATTCGCTTGCCAACTGCAATAAATTAAGATACAATGTCAGAGACACGATGACCACATAAACATTCTCAGTTGCGAAAACAATCAACCCAAACGAACTTCTACGCAATAAGAATTCCTACTAACTTTATTTTCGTTTTTTTTGCTTCTTTGAAAGGCTAGCAATGGATTTTAAAGGCTAGTAAATTAGAAAATTTTAAGTAATTGACTCAGGAAATGGTAAAGATATTTTATTGCTTTTCATCCTTAATTCGGAACCATGAATTTTCAGCTCATTTGTCGGTTATTAACTCATTTGTTTTACGTACTAAAAAAAGGGCAAGCGTGTACATATTCTTCATCGTATTATTTTGTGAAATTACAACCCGCCATTTTTTATTTGTAGGCTAAAGAATTTTTATTTCTTTGAGCGAAAAGCTTCCTAAAACGTTACGTACTATTTTGAGTAACATTTTTGAATGCGAGGAGAAGTAATTTGAATTAATTTCATCCGATATATTTAAAACATTCTATGCCTGTGAATTGATTCCTTGTGATTTGAAAAGCATTATGTTAAATAACGGAATGCAGGTCATTTAGTGTGTTTCTAAGGGTTCACCCAGCAGAGATTACGGAGAACCTCTCTTGCTTATTGCATACCCATATATCTACGCACACATAGTCTCGTGTCGATACACGTACGAGGTAGTTGTGTATTCCGTGCGTTAAGTTGTTTACTGTTAGTGAATCGACGATCTTATACTGCGCGCGATATCGCGCTGTCGGTCGTACTAAACCGGTTTGCTGTTAATCGTAGCAATGTAACTTATCTAAGTACCGGGCGTTCCGTCTGTTATTATAATGGACGAGTATAATGTGCGTAAGGAATCTAGCGCTGACATACTGCGGTCGTCGAGTAGCAGCCCTAATATGGAGTTAAATAAATCTGAATCTGAATTGGAGCAGCAAGAGGATGAAATAATATCTCAAGTACAGATGGATAGTGAGTGTTGTAATATAGGTAATTCTAAAAGGAACAGGGATGAAGAAGAAAATGAATGGATGTTGGTAAAGAGAAAAGAAAAGATTTTTAAAGTTGAGAACGACAAAATTGAAGTGTATATTTCAAGTAACGAGAGGTTACCTAAGCAATTTGGCTTAGCTAGGGTGTTGAAGGAACAACAAATTTTAGACATAACCAGAGTTAAATATTTAAACCCTTACAAGGTGCGTTTAGATATTATGAATGAGATGAGTGTAACCAAGTTGGAAACATGTAAAGCTCTGATTGAAAGAGGTTGGAAAGTTCAAAAAGCTATGGAGAAAAGTGTTTCATATGGGGTTATTAGGGACGTTGACATGGAACTAGGTGATGAGGAAATCCTGAAAAACATTTTATGTCCCAATAACGCAGAACTTCTTTCCATTAAGAGACTGAAAAGACGAAGTACAGCGGGTAGTGGTTGGGTTCCTAGCGAGTCCATACAACTATGCTTCAAGGGATCGTTTCTACCAGCATATGTACATGTTGAGGGTTTGAGAATTAAAGTGGATCCATATGTGTTTCCGGTGTCACAATGTTCGCGCTGTTGGAAACTAGGTCATACAATTAAAAAATGCCCAAATAATAAAATAGTATGTCCCAAGTGCGGTGAAAATCACGAGAATTGTAATATAGGTACCTACAAGTGTGTTAATTGTACAGGTAATCACATGTCCTTGAACAAGATCTGCCCAGCATATCAACGGGAGAAAAGACTGAGGGAATTGATGGCAGAGTTTAACTGCACATATAGAAAAGCGCTAACAATTTTTGTTACGCCCAACTCTCCGGTGCCAGAGACAAGCACTTCAAACAGCAAACTAGCAGTTTTTAACTCGGAAACTCCACAGGCTCAGTCTACCTCATATAACCAAGGCCGCGAACACGACCAGGTTACGTTTGCCCAGGTGGTTAAGACTGAGGCAACAGTCCATAGTGAATCGGAACCGAAACATAACCCCCGGATTAAGAAAACGCCACGGCAAGGCACCAGGAGAACCGTCTCCCCTGAGCGTCCCGTTAATTCCATGGATACGCCTACAATAGACCATTTGGAAGCCAAGCCATCCCCAAAAAAAGAAGTAAACTTTAGTGAATTATTGGATAGATTGAGGGAGATTATTTTTTTAAGAAGTGCTTCTATGCAAGATAAGATAAAAGATGTTATAAAATGTTGTGTGGAATGGTTGATTTTAGTTGTAGTAGATAATATTTCAGATTGGCCTATTCTAAAATTATTACTGGACTATTTAAATGGATAGTACAAAAAAACACGTTAAGATAAATATTATACAGTGGAATTGTCAAAGTCTCAGACCCAAATTAGTTGCATTTGAACAATTATTGTCACAGGAAAAGATCCACATTGCGGTCCTAAGTGAAACTTGGTTAGAGCAGGATAGCCCATTAAAAATAAGTAAGTATAACATACACCGAAGGGATCGCTTCGATTCCTACGGCGGAGTAGCAATAATTACCCACAAATCAGTTAAGTGTCGCTTACAAAATATACCAATGGTTAACCCGGGCATAGAGATCCTATATTTAAAGATTTACAATTGTGTTGATATCGAAAATATTATGTCTGTATACTGCCCTCCCTCTGTATATACAACCGGTAGTGATTGGGATCATTTACTATCTTTTAGCAATAAAAAATCGCTTATACTTGGCGACTTCAATGCACACCATAATACTTGGTCAATGAAAACAGATACCAGAGGAGTTCAGATATTTGACACCCTAATAGGTAACTCGTTAATAATATTAAACAATGGTGGACCAACGCGCATTAGGTTAGTTAACGGTAGCTTACAGGAATACGCTCCGGATATTTCTTTAGCATCTTCGGATATAGCTCTAAAGCTCGATTGGCATATAATAAATGAAACTTTAGGCAGTGATCATCAAATGATTAAAATATCTACTAATATTGGAACTAGTAATGTGAAGGTTCGAAGAAGAAACTTTAAGAAAGCCGATTGGGTGGGGTACAAAAATGCGCTTCATAGGAAGTTTTCAGTTATGTCACTTCCTGTAGACCTACAAAATGCATATAATTTATTCACTGAATGTATAAACGAAGCGGCTAAAGAACACATCCCTCTGATAAAAATTAACCAAGACCCAAGCAATAATTTTAAACCTCTACCTTATTGGAATGCCACACTCTCTAAAGCAGTCGCTGAACGACGGTTGGCACTATCAAAATTTAGACGAAACCCTTCTCCACAAAATTTAGATATCCTAAAATATAAAATTCATATAGCGCAGAAATCAATACGAACAGCGAAAAACAGCGCTTGGCAAGAATTCTGTTCTACAGTTGATCAATCGGCCTCTCCAAATGACTTGTGGCGTAAAATGAAATGGTTGAAGGGGTATAGGGCTCACAACCCATTTATTGATAAAGATTTAGCTTCAGAGTTGATTAATACTTTGACATCTGATTTTGTTTCCCCCATGAAACCTGTTGTTCTATCTAAGAACCAAAAACTAGAAATGAAAATCTCATTACAAGAATTAGAAAAGAGTATTCGACCAACTGACACGTCCCCAGGGGTGGACAATATTTCATACTCAATGGTTAAAAATCTCCCAAATAATGGAAAGTATTTATTGCTTGATCTGTATAGCAAGTTTTTGTCAAGTGGTTTTGTCCCTAATCAATGGAGAGATATATTAATTGTGCCAATCCCTAAACCAGAGAGAGATAATAGTTTGGTGTCAGCATTACGACCCATTTCCATGATCTCGTGTATGTGTAAAATTTTTCACACTATTATAAAAAATAGATTAGAGTGGTATATTGAAAAAAATAACATTTTATCGAATAACACAATAGGTTTTAGAAGAGGTCGTTCAACGTTAAATAACCTTTCTAATTTGGTCTCTGAAATTCAGTTAGGCTTAACAGATAGAATAGCTACAATTGGTTGTTTCATAGATATAGATAACGCATACAATAATGTGGATATTTCTAGTGTAATTCAGGCTATGGATCGTTACGGTATAGGTTCAACTATATGTAATTACCTATGGAATTTTCTCAGACAAAGATCATTAAAAATACAAGTTGACAATGCCATAATTTGCCGAAATACAGGTCGGGGATTGGCTCAGGGGGATCCACTGTCACCATTGTTATTCAACATACTTACTGCACATATATGCAAAGAGGTACAAAATGTTCGCATATCACAATATGCAGATGACTTTGTTTTATATATAGGGCGAAAAAATTTATTGGAAGCAGTTGAGAATCTGCAGGAGGCGTTAGATTTAGTAAGTACACTACTTTTCAACATAGGTCTCAAAGTATCTCCTATAAAAAGTAAAGTGTGTGTGTTCTCCAGTGGGTTTAAACGTACGTTACTTGATTTAAAAATTAATGATTTTTCCTTACAAGTGGTTGATAATATAAAATATTTAGGTTTGTGGTTGGATCGTTGTCTTAGATGGGGAAGACACATAAATGAACTTGCAGAAAAAACGCTTAAGTTTTTAAATATTCTTAAATGTCTGTGTGGACCCAGGTGGGGTCTTCACCCATCACATTTGCGTCGTTTGTATATCGCAATCATAAGAAGCAGAATTGATTATGCTTGTTTCCTTTATGATAGTAGTTGTGTAACGCACCTTAAAAAATTAGAACGCGTGCAAAATCAAGCTATGAGAGTTATGGGTGGATTTTTAAGAAGCACGCCAATACATGTGATGGAGAATGAACTTTGTATTGAGCCGCTACATATACGAAGGTATTATCTGGCGGGGAAATTCTGGCTTAAAACTAAATCACTTTCACATAATGAATTAATTGTAATATTAGATAAGTTAGATGAATATTTTGTGACTCATCCATTGCGTAAGAAAAAGAAACCTCTGTTGGCAGTCGTACATAATTCTCTTAAAGATTCTGATATTCATATCTCAACGCAACTTGAAATGTTCTCCTTGGATACCTGGGTTAGTAATGTGGATCTTCGCGGCATTGTATTTCCTCTTATTGAAACAATTGATAAAGCTAAACACGGTTATAACAATGTGGTTCTGAGACAAATATGCTTACAGTTTATTGATGATAAATATTTGCAATCTTATAAAATTTATACCGATGCATCTAGCGATAATGATATTAACATAGGAGCTGCATTTTTTGACCCTCAGTTAAACATATCAATGAAATTCAAAATTAATTCTAAAGTTTCAATAATGTGTGCTGAGCTAATAGCTATTTCAGAAGCTGTATCGTACATTGCATCACTCAATCACAAATATCAATATGTTATTTTGACAGACTCTAAGAGTGCTCTGCAACACTTGGCTCGATGTACTTCGAATTTTCGAGGAACACCGATAGCCTACAGTATTTTGAAGTCTATTGATAGTTTAACCAAAAAAAATGTAACTGTTGTGTTACAATGGATTCCTGCTCATATTGGCTTAGTAGGTAATGAAGTGGTGGATAGATTAGCGAAGGAAGCTTCCTCTGACGGTATTTTACGGCGTTATTTACCTTTTTTCGCAGACTTTCTATACAAAGTAAAAGAAAGATGTGTCACTTTGTGGAAGGAATACTTTAATGAGAGATCTTTAACAAAAGCAATATGGTATAAAACTATTCAACCAAATCTCTCCCGGTCTTCATGGGTGGATAAGGCTAATATGGGCAGGACCGATATCGTTACAGCTCTAAGGTTGCGATCGGGACACATACCAATGAACAGCTTCGCATTTTTGATGGGAAAAGTCGAATCCCCTAACTGTGTAGAATGTGGCCAAATAGAAGATGTAGTGCACATTTTGGTGGAGTGTGTTCGTATCGAAGCCGAAAGAGTAAATTTTTGCAATAAATATAATGTAAATAGATTAGATATCGGATTTTGTAACAGTATTCTGGCTTCACCATTGTCTGAGGAAGCCAGAATTTTGTACAAAATAGTCCAAGTTGGACTTAAAAGAAGATAAAAAAAAAATGTAAATACAATGAGGGTGGCATTATAATAGTTTTATAAAACCCTCTTTAAAAAATAAAGATTTAAAAAAAAAAAAAAAATTACGCGGTCACAGTCTGAAAATTGCTTACAGCGACAAAATTGTTACCATGGTAAACGAAAATCGCTGGTAAATTCATTAAACAACTTTGCGAGAAAACGCACACTGTAATTAAAGAGAATACGATATATTCAAACGTTTGTTTTCTTACACTTACTTATATATATATATATATATATATATATATAATTTAAGTGCATGTCTGTAATATTATATAAGTAAATATAAATAAAAAATAAATATAAAGGTCGGCTCAACCCGAAAAGAACCACGATCTCAAAGAATACCAGTGTAAAATTCTTTGGCAAAGATAGATAGGGCGTTCATTTACCATCAGGTGGACTGTGTGCTCGTTTGTCACACTTATTCTACTAAAAACTTAGTTGCCATGATAGTGCGTTTGCTAATTCACCTGCCAAACATGTCGATTAAGGTTTGTAAGGTCAATTAAGAAGTAGAGAAAAGTGTCTTAAGAAGAGGGCTAGGTAAAACAGCAAAAATTATGTTAACATAATAACGAACAACCTTACTTATAATCGTTGATTATCGCTTGCTTAAGTGTTACGTTGTCAATTTTATGCATTGTTTAAATTGACGTAATTTTTATGAGTAAGACCGGAAAAGTTTTACTTTCGTTTACACATATAATTGTATATTTTTAATACCTCACACATAATATCTCGGGTTATGTTAGCATTACATAATCTACCCGTATTCGATATTTGGATGTCATGTGATACTTACGAGGAGAGCACAATCACAATACATCCAGAACCGAAAACTGTATACGTATCACACGGCTAGGGTTGCCAATCGCACTATTTAATATAGCCTTTTACTTTATTTTTTATTGTGTGGATTATATGATTACTAATAAAACTATATATATTATGCAAAAATATCTTAATAATAACTAAATTTGAAATAATTAATGCTTATAGTATTAATTAAAATTATTAAGAAAGAGATGGGTAGGTAGGTATGAGGATGAATATGGAATCAATCAAATAGGTATGTATTTCGATATGAATTAGGCTTTAAAAAAATATTAAAGTATCTTTATATTTATGATTTTTCGGTACGTGTTTGTTATTGAACTCCTCCTAAACTGCTGGAACGATAAAAAAATGTTTTGTGTGTAGTTTAGTGGATGATTTAGATTGACAATAGGACCCAGTACCTACGTGTCGTTGTTGTCGAGGTCCAGAAATCACCCATGCGAAGTCGGAGCGGATCACTAGTATAAAATAAATTATTGACGTAAGTTGAAAAACTGGCGATTTTGCATCTTAAAGTATTTTTTAATACTGTATAACTAAAGGATAGTACAGTGAAGTAAACATTTTTTTTAAATTAAATTGAAGTGGCAAATGAGCTTACTGTTCTCCTGAAGGTAAATGGCTTCTGAAGATCAAGAACACGGTATGGATGAGCTATCACCTCTAAGGACTAAGATGGAATACTTCATAGCCTGTAATTTTACTGGCTCTCTCAACACTTCAGACAGGATCACAGCAGTGTTTAGCAGCAGAAATAAATAATTAAGAGATTATAGACTTAGCAAAGTATCTACCATATCCAAAGACGTATTACAAAAGATAAATAGGTTACACACTAACTTTATTGTATTTTAAAGTGGAGCAGGTAGTACTATATCTACCTACAGCTATTTATTATAACATGTTGCGCTAACAAAAAGAGACAAATGATAGGGCATACCTATCGTTAGAAAAAGATGAATATACATCATTAGTTGCGTATTGATTGCTGCCGAGCGCTCATTGGCGCGAGCTCGTGACATACCGATATGGAAAATGAACACACTAGCTAGCGTCAAAGTTTACACTAGCGGTTAGTATTGTTGAAATAATAAAACCAATTATAAACAAAACATCTATATTCAAAATATTAATGAGACGTTTTTCTTGTCTCTTAACAGTTGCCGTGTAATTTGTGCACCACCTAAAAACACAGGAAAACATGTTTCCCACGAATAACTAGAAAATTTACGCGCTGTAGCGAAGGTATAGCCGCGACGCGAGAGCGTGCTCGACTGAATGCGTGTCAGGCAATTACCTGATTTTCATGTTGCCATTTTAGAGCGAGTATGACGTATCTATACTTTTAAAAACATCTTAGACCATATCTAGATTGAAAATTAAATTACCTTATGCATTTTATATTTTTACACGTCTATTTTTAAATACTACATTTCTCCAAACAATAATAGGCAACCCTACAACGCCATCCAAATATTAAATAAGGGTGGGTGAAGTAATTACAATAGGCATCAGCATTAATATTGGTGCTCATATTATATATAAGACTGAAGAGAAACTAGTTATTGTACATTAGGTAATTTTAGATTAGATATATAAGAGCAAATACCTAAAGGAGCTTGCCGTGCTGTAATAGCATAGAGCTAACCATTCTCCCGTAAATTACATAGTACGCGAACCATCTACAAGTTCGTTCCCTGTCAGCACCTATGAAATTATTAATTGCAATTTTAAGGCGATACCCCGACCAAAACCTTGCTATAGTGCGTTTTTCAGAGACTTTTATCTCATTAGTTATGAGAAATAAACTACATCTAAAAGCACATTATTCATTTTCGATATCCGATCATCACATTCCACGTTCTAATTTGTTTTTATGTGTTATAAATACATTTAAATCTACTTTTAATAATGACTAAAATTATTGATTACATGCATCTGTTGCTAAAGGCAACGCTGTAATCATTTGAGGATTACACTAATTGATAGATAATTTTAAAAACTATATTCTTCACGTTTTATTTAATTTTTAAAAATTCGTTCTTTCTTTTTGAATTAAAATAATTCCAAAAAATGTGTGAATTCTATGATAAAGCGGCGTACGTCTAAAGAGGGAACGAATGCTCAAGTTTATTTGGTCAGGGAAACGCCTTAAGTAACATTTAAAGTCAGATATTTTACACTGAAGTAATGCGGCGGACTAATTTCTTTACAACCCTGTCAAAAGTGAGAAGAGGCCTGTACACACATATACGTGAGAAAGTACATAACTTTTTTTTCATTTTAGCTAGCTTTATTTTTGCCACAGTATTACCGCAGTATGACGACTCTAAATGCTTTAGAACGTTTTAAACAAAATTTAAATAAACCACAACCCTACCATATTATATTTTGCTCCGAAAACTTCTTATGGACTATAATAATGAGCGCACATTCCGTTAACGAGTCAAAGAACAAGAATTATTTGAACTTCAGACGTCAATAAGCAAAAGGCTTTTTAACAAAGCCAAAGTACAAACTGCTAGTTCTTTCACATTATTGAAATAGAGAAAAGTCTTAGGTCGCTCTTAAACTGGTGAAAAATTTAACGAGGTAACAATTTGTTAGAGCATATATTTTAATTTGTTATCTTTATATGTGTTACGTTATGTAAGTATTAAAAATAGAAATAAATCAGAGTTATTTTAACGTCACCTTTAAAATTGTACAAAATAATAAAATATTTTTTTAAGTCTGATTTATTTTATGTTTATTCTTTTGTTAATATAACATTAAATGTATTGGCTAAAAGTTATATTTTTGCACCATCCATCTATCCATTACAGCCTATAAAAGTCCACTGCTGAACATAGGCCACCTTCATAGATTGCCTTATAATTTATTTTTGTAATGCCAGAAATAAAATCCAACTATGTGTATGTTTGTACATGAGTACAAAATAATTTTATTTAATATAGGTACCTAATTGGAGTCTAAAGCCAAAGAAACAAAAGTTAATGATATGGACTTCGAGCTTAAGGAGTTGTGGGTTCAATTCAACCATTTGACTACTGCCAAAAACCATTCCTAGTACAAGAATTTTAAGCTGTTTTAAGGTGAGTATTAGAGGTGTTTTAATAACACAATTTAATATTTGATTTCAATAGAACTTTCATCAACACATCACATCCCGTGGGTTCGTAAGAGGCGGCCATGTTTGAAACGTATTAAATACGACTGATGTTTTTGCAAACCGGTCTAGATTTTTACATTTGAAAGAACATTAAACAAGCATAAACTGATTAAAAAAAATTGACTTCGAATTTGATAAATAATATTTACCTTAATGTATACCTTACCTTGTGGAGAAATCTGTTTTTTTCACAGCCTTATCGTAAGTATGTGCCAAGCTTTTATTCCAACGCATTTTCGAAAATGTCAGAATGAAACCAAACAAAGACTTCTAATGGATTCCCTCGAATACTGACGTGTGAAAGAGAGATAAGCGAAAAGTGCCTATGAAAATTTAATGGACCTGCGTCAATAACCCGAAAAGAAATTTATCAATGTTAACATATGTGTCCTGTGACAATGACTATTAATTACCGTGTTTTATTATAATACGACGAAAATAACGACGAAACTTTGAAATATAACAATAACAAAAATGCGTGAGTGTTGTGGAACACTCGGTTGGAACGAAGTTCTCTCTGTATTATTGATTAACAAATACGAATAAATTAATGAGATACTAGCGTCAATTAAAATGAAGCGTCATTTAAAATAATATTTCTTTCATGGCAAGATGACAAAGTGCGAGGGAGATGAATATTAGCCCATCTCTCTCGCACTATAGAAAGGAGGTCGTGACGGACAAATCTTACACTTTTTCTCGCCTAGCCCCCATCCGTCTAATTCGTATCGTGCAATAAGGAACTTCGTTCCAATAACAAAAGATTTATAATAGTTATAATATTGTAAATCATTTGCTATACTTAACAATCTAAATATAAATTTAATCGCTGCACCGTGTATTGCCAACGTAAAATAATCCAGTACCACCACATACCATCCTGTGATTATCGTAAGAGGCGACAAATAAAATTTAAAAAAGAATATGAGCAATAGCATCTCCTAATAACAATTGTAAATTATTAAGAAAAATTAAAATAATGGCAAATATCCCTCTTATAAAGCGTTTTTTTTTATATAGAATAGCGTGACAAACGAGCACACAGTCCACCTGATGATAAGTGGTTGCTGTGGACCATAGACATCTACATTCTCCTCTCATCCTCGTTTGCGAATCAAAATGCAGATGCGTCGTCACCCGTGAGGACTAAGATGGAATGCCTCTTTTCCAGTAAAATGTGTCTCCGGTTCTCTACACTCACCATACGAAACACAGCAGTGTCAAGCTGCCATTTTACGCTGGTATTCTGTGAGAGTGTGGTCCTTCCCCGGTCGAGCCGATCCATTCGTGCTACAACTATACTACTAATATAGCTGCAGCATGTATCTACCACGTTCAAAATGAGTTTATGGGTGAGGCCTTAGTCCAGCAGTAGCCTTTCGATAAATTGTTATAAATGAATTTTAACCATAACAGCCCTCTCCTAATTGACGGATCTTGAGCCCGATATCAAGTCGAGAGCTCTAGTGACAAAAAGTAGTATTACATATGGATATGTAAAGGAATTAACAAAGCGACGTCGAATGAAGAACTGAAGGAACTCGAGGGCCTTCTATGGTTTTTACGGCGCCACGATTTAAAGGCGGAAGACTCCAGCAGCTTTGGCTTATTGGTGCCTCCTATTTGCTACAGCAGGCGGGAGCTGCTCTCCCTCTGTGCCTACGGTTTTACAAAAACACTCTAGGGGTAAGGCAAACAAGACTACGTGGAGTCGGGGTGTGGCTGATTCGGTTTTAGTATTCGATTTTTGAGTATCAATATCTCGGAAACTAAACGAGATATCGAAAAATATTATTCTTGGCGCCGTAAAAACCGTAGTCATACCGAACTCGCTAAGCAGATAAATTATATCGAGAATCAATCGAGGAATTATAAAGTTGGACATATTCTATAATATGTAAAAAAATACGAGTATAAAGCCGAGTTTTCTCTACTCTACTTCCTTCTCAAATCTGAGAATTGACTTGTATGCTTGCTTGTATCCTGTACTGTAATAACAATGCACAATTACTTTAGTTTTGTTTGATACTAAATTCGATCCCCAATTGACAAAAATAAAAATGTAATTGATATTATAAATTTTAAATTACGTACTTGGTGGTGAAGCAAAATATTGTCAAAGATTTGCATGTCTAAATAATTTAAATCTTTTCACAAAATATGACATCCGCCGACACTATTGGGCAAGTGGGATACACTCTTCTCTAAAACTAAAAACTCTCTCGGAAATAAGATAAGGCCTGTGCCCAGCGGGAACTGACGAATGCTGTACATTATTTTTTTTTATGTTTCGTAAAGCTTTTATTCATACTTTCGGAGATATTAATTTAATAACTGACCCGTTTTCACAACTCAATAGAAAAGATAAATTATAGAGCGCCGCTTACAATTTTCACTCATTTAACACTTGATAACTTGATATAATAACAAAAAAAAATACGTTAAAAAATGGGTGAACTTGTTTCAATATTACTTTCTTTAAATACTAACACATATTTTAATAATACAAATCAACTTTAAACAAATTCAATTTATTCCTTAATTTTAAAAATCTTACTGTCGTAAGATTTTTAAAATTAAGGATATATTAATATGTCTATTATATTCCAAAATGTTTTTGGAATGCGACGAAAAATAAACCCAATTTCTTGATGTACTTACCGACTGCAATTCCAGTGGAAATTTCCTTTACAAAAGCGCCACAAATACACAAAATTTCACACACATATACATACACAAACGCACTAAATCTCAAACACTTTCGTTAAGCTTCCCATTTTCAAATATCGCGCCGACTTGTTCCAGTAATTGTAACGGAGGCGACTGATCCAAGTTGGAACGCTACAATTACTGGATTTCGCACCTCCACCGCGCAGTTTCAATATACGGAAAACAACTGTTGCTTTGGTCTATACACAGACCTATAGAGAATACTTTGCTAACTTGTTTCACTAAGCTGTACCTGTATTTTCATCTCATATTCTAAATTGGAACGCGTTTTTACATTTTAATTTGTGTATGAACATAAGTTTAAAATGTATTTAGTCCGTACGCCGCTATTCAATTTCTTTCAATTTATTTAAATTTTTCATAGAGAAAATTCCTACTGAAAAAACTTTGATATAATGACGTTTCCCTCGCCGGTCTTTATAATTTACATAAATCTGTCATAATCAGGGTGATGCAACTTTGTATGGAAGCTAAGAAATCTACACACAATCATGATTTTGTTAATGTTTGTGTTGGGCTTGAAAAATAAAGCAAGAAATAAATATCGCTAGTTTTTTCCTTTCCATTGACATTTTAAAAATTAGATACAAATAGACATAACTATTATATTGGAAGAAACTGAAAATTTTAATACTGTGGTGCATTTTTTTTTGTTTGGACCTTACAGTAATTATATACTTTGCTTGCATAATTAATTGACCTGTTAAATTGATTAAAATTAAATTATTAAATATTAGCAGAATTCTATCAAGAGAAGCGATGAATTAAAAGAAGAAATAAATGACATTTATTTGTTTTTTACGTGGTAGAGCCATGCTGCAGCTATATTAATAGTATAGTTGTAGCACGAATGGGTAGACTCGACCAGCGAAGAACTACGCTCTCACAGTATACCAGCATAAAATAGCAGCTTAATGTTGCTGTGTTTCGTATGGTGAGTGTAGAGAACCGGAGACCTATTTTACTGGAAAAGAAGCAATCTATCTTAGTCCTCACGGCTGATAGCGCATCTGCATTTTAATCCGCAAACGAAGATAGATGTAGATGTCTATGGGCCACAGCAACCATTTACCATCAGGTGGACTGTGTGCTCGTTTGTCACCCTAATTCTATAAAAAAAAATATTTTCTGAAATTTATTAAAATTTATTTAATAGGTTTAGATTCACTCACGCCTGTCACCCAGAGGGGTAGGCAGAGACTACGAACTTCCATTTGGCGCGATCCTGACACACCGCTCTCGCCTCCTTTAAATCCATATATCTACGCATACACTCTCGTCGGTTAAAGGTACTCCTAATCTGGCCCATTTTCAATATATCGCCAATTTGGTCGATAATCTTCGTCTAGGGCGTCCTTTCTCGACTATGCCGTTCCCTTCTGAAACATAAATTTGCTTTGTCACTCTTTCCTTGTTCATTCTTACTACGTGACCAAACCACCGAAGCATTCCTTTTTTAATCCTGGTCACAACGTCATCTTGCAAACCACACTTTTCTCTTATCACACTATTTCTCACTCTGTCATTCAGATTCAGCCCTAGCTTACTCCTTATTGACCGCATTTCTACAGCATTTATTCTACTCTCATGCTTCTTCTGCCAGACCCAACTTTCACTACCATACATTAAAGTAGGGACTAACACAGCATTATGAATTGCCATACGTGCCTTCTTTGACATATTCTGACTCTTCACAATAGCGTGTAGGGCCCCATTCACTCTATTTCCTGCATTCACTCGTCGTTCTATATCCTTATCATATCTACCATCCCTGCTAAATACATCACAACCCAAATATACAAACTCATCCACTTGCTCAATTCAATCGACAAAGCCGAAACTATAAATTAATTTATTATTTAAAAAATTTATGCACGATGTGTAATCAGGATCGAAAGTAAACTAAACGATGTGCAAACAAAAAGTACAAAATCATCTAATCACTTTCTGCAGGTTTCCTACAATAGAAGAAAAAAACTTTTGACAATATTGTGGTAAGTCTTTAAGCATTTTAAATTTATTGATCGTTATTTGTAGGGATTATTACTATATTAATTGAATTTTATCTATTTTGGTTCATGTATTTGGGCTGAGTTAAGTTTTCACCATGAGAATTTTTGATGTTCTTTGAAAAATTACTCTCACGATAACATATGTTATAAATCAATACTACGCGTGGAAATATTACCTGCAAAAGCAATAAAAAGATCAATAATATATAGTGTTATTAATATATAGTGTATAAAACAATCTTTTCCAAAAAATAAAATTACATAACTATACCTATTTTTAGTTTTATTTTGTCCCACATACTCCTCTAAAGTAAACTCGAATAATTTTGGTGCAAACTCTCTAATGTATAGGAATTCACCCAATAGGTTTGTAAGGCTCGAGCCAAAATTACTCAAATTTGCCTTAAATAAACAAAAAGTTTAAATTTACAAAATACAAGGTTTGAAAACTCGCTAAAAAAGTACTATAGCGCTTTTAGTGTACACTCATAAACACTTATTTCCTTTTTTTTTTGTATGAAGTTGGCGTTCTTCTCTCGGTAGAGACTAATTTTGTTCTGTGGTCATAATATAATATACGAGACAGAATTACGCCATATATGTAACTAGTTTGGCCATTATATAATCAGTTATTGGTTATTCTGAAAAAAAATTCTCAGCAGCAGCCCAGAGTCAGGAAGTTGGCGGTGTTAAGCTCGCAAACACATTAACTCGTTGGTCCTGCGCCTGATCTCTCTACGGCCGTGTCGGATCACGGTCCCATTGGAATATGAGAGTGCACCTGTGGTTGCGCATACACGCGGTCACTATAGTCTTGTACTGCTCAGTTGGCTAGTTTCCGTTGAAACTGGTCGGTGTGACCGACTATTGGTCTGGAGGGCATTATTATTATATTATTATTTATTATTGGCCATAAGTAATGTGACAATTAAAATAGTTCTTTTGTCTTAATTCAAATTTAGAATGCGTTTATTATATAAGAAACTTCGATCGATTTGCCACCATTACACACGGTGATCGATAAATTACGTTATGGAGTCGAACGTTAAAAACATAAAATTGCAGTAATTGCTTTTCACAAACTGGGTATAAGCCGCAGTCATTTCTAACATAAGTTTTATTATTGCAGTAATTTTTGTAGTGAAAACTTCTATAGGTGCGAGATTTGAGCGATTTTTGTTAGGGGAAAATTTTATGGGTTCGCGTCACCGATGACCTCGACATGCTCGTGACGTATTGAGCTTGCGCCAGACGAGCGACGCGTAGTATAGCGACCTGTGTACATGTATACACATATATCATTGAGTTTTCACTTCTGCCGGCAGTCCTTATGACTGCTGTTTTTTTAAATTATATTATATGTATTTTAATAGTTCAGTGGACTCATACTAAGAGAGTTCAATACCCACGTCATCTCGTGGGTGTCGTAAGAGGCAACAGGGGAAAATAAAACAAGATATAGGCATCAGCATCTTTCTGATAATAACTTATAACAATAAAAAGGTACAGTCGCCAACGCGCTAAAATTGCAACACGGCAACTATGGCAAATATTCCCGCTGTAGCCTATTCGTGGGGATATTTGTCATAGTTGCCACGCTTGGCAAGCTATGAGGCAATCTACGCAATCTACACTTTGATGGTTAATGGAATGCTACATAGCGGTGTCCTAAGCCACCTGCATACATCGACTTCCTTCATCTCTTACTAGGTCGTCATTCCATCTAGTGGATCTCAATCTTCTCATAACTTAGTCGCGCCATAACTTATTATTGACATTTCTGTCAAGAAATGCTCAGTAACAACCCATAATCAGAAAGTGTTTTAACCCCGAGCTTCGAAAAGCACTTAAAGCCGATGGTCGTATAGCATTACCATACTATTGGCCGATGAGAATAAAGGAATAAAGAGTGGACCTGTAATTGCATTACAATTAATATATGGTACTTTTATACGTGGTAGAGCCATGCTGCAGCTATATTGTAGTATAGTTGTAGTACGAATGGGCCGGCTCCACCGGGGAAGGACTACGCTCTCACAGAATACCAGCGTAAAATAACAGCTTAACACTGCTGTGTTGCGTATTTTTTTATCGGATAGGGTGACAAACGAGCACACAGTCCACCTGATGGTAAGTGGTTCCTGCGGCCCATAGACATCTACATTTATCCTCGATTATGAATCAAATTCAGATGCGTTGTCACCCACGAATGGTCGTGCCGACCCATTCGTATTACAACTATACCAGGAATATAGCTGTAGCATGGCTCTACCATGTAAAATATGGTGTATGGTGATTGTAGAGAACCGGAGACCATTTTTATTGGTAAAGAGGCATTCCATCTTACTCCTCACGGGTGACAACGCATCTGCATTTTGTTTCTTTATTGAGGATAGATGTAGATATCTATGGGTCACAGCAACCACTTACCATTAGGTGAACTCTGTGCTCGTTTGTCACCCTATTCTATATAAGAAAATGATAATAAAGTTACAGCCTATATACGTCCCACTGCTGGGCACATGCCTTGTCTCATTTCTGTGTAAGGTAAATGTCCGCCGCGCAGCCTCGATACATGTTGGCGAACTTCACATATCTTCGAAATATTTTTTTTCTTTTCTCAGATATCTCCAGGGCTTATCACAATGTTTTCCCTTACCGCTAAGCACGAGGTAAATCAGCACATAAAATTGCAATTAACAATTTCATTGATGTCGGCAGGGATCGAACCCGGGTTTTTTTTTTAATTAAAAATAGGATAAAATTATAAAGGGTAGCTAAAAACATTGAATTAAAATACTTTGAGAACTGATCGTCAATTATAATAACGGTGTAACTCACACCTGAGTCCTCTCATCTCCGAGTTTAATTAAAGCGAAAAATTATTTCAAAAACAAAACAAAAATTGTATAAATTACTAGTTTTATAAAGGACTTTATTCTTTATTACATCATTTATTAGAAACTGACATGGTTAGAGTTTAATTAGGACCGTAAATTTATTTTCTGTATTATTCGTATGATTGTCTTGTTTTAATTAAACAGTACAGTTTCAGCAGTACGCAGTTATGAGTTTCGTCGTTTTTACGTAGTAGAGCTATGCTGCAGCTATCTTATGGTTGCAGCACGAATAGGTCGGCTCGACCGGGGAAGGACCACGCTCCCACAAAATACCAGCGTAAAATATCAGTTGGTGAGGGTAGAAAACCAGAGAACCTTTTTACTGGTTACGAGGCATTCCATCTTATGTGTCTCGAGATGACAACGCATCTGCATTTTGATTCGCAGAGTTAAATTTTGTTGTGCATGAAATAAAAAATAACTTCAGGCAAAGAGCACAACTGGCATTATATTCAGGCGAATCAATTGGTGTGGAAAGAAAATAATTTTACCAGATTTCGAAAAATCAATCAAAATTCAAAAAAATCAAAAAATGTAGATCTGGATGTCTATACATACATATAATGATTTATGGCTGCTTAGTCACGCCGAACCCAAGAGAGAATCACTGCAGAAAACGTAATAATTTATTGCGAAAATTTTGAAATGATAAAATTAAAAAAAAATTACAAGCTTATAGAAGATACCCTATACATTGCAAAATAAATAACGAATAATAAACTAATGAGTTGAGTCAGTTTTTAAAAAGGTTACAAGATATAACAAAAAGAATCAAAAAAATTTAATTGACGATATACAGCTCACTTAATCACGCTTTTGGAAACCACGCCAGTTGTAATCAATACTTCTGTGAAAAATGGTGTACACAAGAAAATTAAGAACAGACAAAATCTTTCTTTTCAAATTTCCGCCGAGTTGTAAGTAGAAAGTCAAATAGGCCATGTGCTAATTTAATTAAATATATATTATATGAAGTGATCTTGACTACAAAATGAGAACAGCAATTTTACAATTGTGTTTACAAGAAATACTATCAGTTGAACCTTGCAGCTTGTTCATTATTTTTATTATAAATACCTATATACCTATATATATAAATATGTATATATTATTAATAAATCATTCCCATAGTATTTTGCATCTTTTTTTATTATTCCCTATCTGAAACGTTCTAAACTCTACAGAATGGCGTACGAAACGACATTTTATCTAGGTACATGTTTTACGTTTTTGTGGCCTCCAGATGATATTTTTGTCTGCATTAGGTACCCTTCTGTAACCGAAACGAATATAAATCTTTCAAATGTATATCAAACAAAAGTAAAGTAACAGGTTATATAAGTCTCTCTGCTGGGCACAGAACTATTCTTATTTCTGAGAGGGTTTTAGGGCAAGGAAATGTCCACCGCGCTGCCCCAATGCGTGTTGGTAACTTCACATATCTTCGAAATGATTTACTTATTCCTCAGACATGCAGACTTCCTCACGATGTTTTCCTTCACCGCCGAGCACGTGCCAAATCAGCACTTAAGTTTCAATTGAAAATTTCATTTGTAGGTGCTGCCGTTGGCGAAATTTACAGCGAGCGCTTAGACCCAGCGCTCCTAATACTCTAATTCTTACGTACTTAAAACTTAAACACTTGATAGGGCATGATGCCTACCAGATGAAGCTACAGCACCACATCATGCAATGTAATTGAAGATGCTTAACCGCGACATAATTCTCAGTGATACGCAAGCATAATAGGCAGTATATCACTTACATACTTGTCACCTCTTCAGTCTATTTATCTTTGGCACTTTTCTAAGTAATACAGAAAGTAGTCGCTAGACGGTGTTGACGTCGGCTAAAATCTTTGCGGTCGCCGTTTTATCAAGGTCATTCAGGCTTCTTAAAGCTTTAAAGAAGACTCGTGAAAAATATGCGAATAAATTTTCAGACTAAGGGTCAGTTCACACAGAGACGCGGCGTGACGCAACGATGCTTTAAGAGGCCAGTGGTTTCGCACCACCGCACAGCTACGTCGTGATGCACTGCGCTACGCCGCCAGGCATCTCAATGCGCAGCGTGGCTTAGTGCGACGCCGCGGGGCATTTTCGAATTATTTCAATAAAATGTGTATCCTTTTGTGTAGTAAATCATGTTGTATCACTCACTATCTTAAAAAGTGCGATCCGCGTCTCGTCGCGTCACTTTTCGATGTGAACTGACCCTAATGTAGAGTATAGAATAGAATAAGAATGAAATAGAATATTTTTATTCGATACTAACTTTAACCCGCGACTTCTTCCGCGTAGAACCCTTGCAGGTTTATAATAGTGACCTTTTGGTTAGTAGTTAATAATCAAAATACCACTTTTAAATCAGTTTTTGTTACCATTTCGAAAACTATTAGTCTAGTCAACAAGTGCCTTTGGGTCAACTTTTTTCAGCAGTCTCGGAAAAATATGAACCTGGTGTAATTCGAATTGGTATAGCATGTAGACGATTTTTGAAAAAAAATAAAGTTACGCTTGCAAAAATTGCAAGTTATAAACAATTAACTAAAAGTTGGTTTTTTTTTTGGAAATATTAAATAATAGTTGAGATTTTTCAAATTTAAAAAAGATTCAAAGAGAAGGAAAGAAAGAAAAGAAAGGAATTTTTCTAAAACAAAGAACCAATATTTATCATTTTTCCAGAGGGATGAAAATACGGCCGAAAACGGGTGCTCCGGCTTGCGCAAAACAATTAATTTAAGTTTTTAATTTGGAACTACGTAAATTGTTAATAAAAAACCTGAAAAATATATATTTTTTTTTAATTTTTCCAATGGGGTTCTATTCTGAAGCCTTTAAAGAATAGCTCCAAAGAAGGAAAAAAATCTCAAATTTATAGTTTAACAATTATCATACTTGCAATGCTCATCATCAAGCAGCAAAAAATTATTTACTAACTATTGCATAATTAATTGAAAAATTGCGATAAAAAAAAAGATTTCCGGCGGATTATTGTTCATATATCTATCTAGTAAGCTCTTGATTATTTTTATTTTATAAATTTTATAATTAATATATTTGAATAATTTTTATTGATAATGTCCGAAGTGGGCGTGGCTTGTGCAAGCCAGTAAGCTTACTCGTGAAAACAATTCCGATCGATCCATATTGAAATTATAACGTTTCGTACTAAAAATTAGTTTAATGTTGTGTGGTCTCTAATACATATACAATAATCTATGGTGTGGTGATTGTGTGAACGAATTGAGATTGGAATTGAAATTGTTCAATCCGATTGTAAGCAGAATCGGCACTCTTGACGCAGTTTTGACAGTTAGTTAACAGCTGCGTATTGTGTTTTGATATTGCATTGGAATTGAAGTTTAGGCAATAGCAAAACAGTATCGTTTGCGATAAAATAATGACAAGTTCAGCACTTGCTTTTAATATTCTTAGCAGTAATCGTGCATTACAATTAAAATAAAGACGAAATGAGCTTCGAATGATGCGTTTTAAGGACTTAGTTTTTTCTGTGATTGATGATGAGTTTAAGGCTACTACATCTGAAGAGAAGATATATTACGAATGAATTGTTAATCAATGTTAGCCTAAAAAAAGTTAATATACAGCCTTTATATGTTTCACTGCTGGGCAGATGTCACTTCTCATTTCTGAGAAGTTTATTGGCGGATTTCACATGTACAGGAAATATGAATATAATGTTATGTTACACTAAATGTATGGTTTTATAAGAATTGAAAGTAAAATTATATTGTTAATTTTAATAAGGATTTATTAATAAAACTATAATACATATTTAACCATTTATTTAATACAAAAATTTTAATTAACCTATCACCATTAGTATCTTTAAAATAACAATTAAAACTATTTTTAGAATGAACCAAAAATCAATTTTATTTTCAAGAGAAATTAAGAGAAAATAAATTAATTTAAAATAATATGAAAACATTGATAACATTTAAGGAGTCTTCTTTATTTTAAATTACAGTGATGCTATTGTTATTGTATTCAGTTTGGAACAACACTTGATAACCCTCAATCGTCCTGGCTATTTTGTACATTGCGTTTGCTTCTTACTTTCTTTTCAGATAACTATATCTTGATAATTTCTTATAGGTACAGAGTGTTGTTGATTGGGCAATGTGTTATGAAATTAAGTTGTGATTCTGAAGTTAAAATAACAAATATTTTAATGAAAATTTCAGATATTTAAATGCATCTAAACACTTTACCATAATGTATTATAAGTTAATGACAAAACTAAGATGGAATATTTGCATTGGAAGTTTTAAACTAACACAAGCCATTTAAAAGTATGTTTAGAATTTAAAAGTTAATGTTTCGAATTTAAAAATTTAAAAGGATGTTTTTAATACGTATTTTCATCCCTCTGGAAAAATTATAAATAATTGGTCCTACAGTTCCACGAGTCGCGATTTTTTCAAGGAAATTTCCTCTACTCTTTAGATTTGAAAAATCTTTATTATTTTTAAGGTATTCGCAAAAAAATTAAACTCCCATTCTTTTAGTTAACTGTTCATAAGTTATGCAATTTTTGCAAGCGGAACTTAATTTTTTTCAAAAATCATCTACTTGCTATTCCGAACCGAATGACACCGAGTTCATATTTTTTGTGCTTACATGTTTTTCGGATAAAATATAGCCAAGATCAACCTTGGCATTGCCACTGCAATGCTACTGTAGCTATTTACAAAGTTACATCGTAATCAGTTCGGCTGTTCTGGAGATCAGCCCGGATAGACAGACAGACATACAAATTGTTATTTATGTCTAAATAGCATTCAAAAAACCTGAGCTAATGGAACCCAATTATTTTGATATTATAGGCAGACCCTTCTATTTTATTTATATATGTGTACAGAATATTGGAACTTAAAAATGAGGATATCCGCAGTAGAACCAGTAACCGACACATCCCTATGGACTAGTAAGCTGAAGTGACATGGGCCGGTCGTATGATTGAATATCAAAACAATAGGTACCTACTTATTGAAAGTCATATATGCTTTTTTGGGTAAAAACCTCTCTCCTGATACTAAGAACTAGCAAAAAGCCCAGGGGAACTATTTTTAAAAGTTAATGAACCTACAATATTATGTGTTGTATATTTAAATCAAAAGCAAATCAAAAGCAAGTCCTATCCGACACTATTACAACGATATCCCGGACGTCAGTCTGAGCAAGATTAGAATGTCTCTTCAGCACCTTAAAAATGGCAAGTCCCCGGGCGAAGAGCTTCTAAAAAGCGAGTGCAAAACCGTTGGTTAAAGTCCTTCAGAAGCTGTTTTATTCCGTCCTCCGTAGTGGCACTACTCCGAAGACGTGAAGCAGAAGTGCGGTGTTCTTCAAGAAAGGCGACAACGCTCTTTTCCTTTTCCCTTCTGAGCCGCGTCTACGTGCTACGTCATTACGAATCGTCTCGCACGCAGACTTCGACGACTTCCAGCCTTCCGAACAAGCCGGTTTCCGAAAAGGCTTTAGCACCGAAGACTACATACATACCCTTCGGCAAATTGTACAGAAGACCAAAGAGCACAATCTGCCACTTTGCCTTATATATGTGGACTATGAGAAAGCCTTTGATTCCGTCGAAATGTGGGCGATGCTGCACGATTCCAATTCCAATTCAGCGATGCCAAGTTGACTGTCGGTATATCCAAGTGCTGAAGCGTTTGTACATCACTATTTTTAATAAAACTATTTTTATTTTTATGTACATATATATTTAGTTCTTAAAATTTTTCTGTTTTGGAATTAGGTTACAAATTGCCCATACTACTTATAAACTACCTTTTTAAGAATAGCACAAAGGCTTATAAAAACTTTGTAAAATATCAGATTACATTCCTTATACAAATAAGAATGAAATGCGGAAAATTAAAAAGCAGAAATTATTTAACTCTAACAATTTTTTGAATTCGGATCGAAACTATGTAGGTAGGCACTGAAACATAGAATTTATTTTACAACTCCTTGTACTATTATTTAAGCTGTGGTACAATCAAGTATACGTATACTTGTTGTACGTAAGTTTGCGTATGCAATTTACCAATTCACCGACGCCGCCGGTTTGTATTTCCGTTGGTATGAATTTGAACAAACAAGACTGAGATTTCAAAGGGAAAATTAGTGATTGTATATACCTTATTAATTTTATTATGGTAGGAAAGGAAAGGAAAGGCATATAAATTCGTCGTTTTACTAAGTAAAAAAACATTTGGTTTTTTTAAATTATGATAAGGTTTGTTCCACACCTATTTATGTTCTCTAGAAATTTTTTTTCTAGTTTACCAACAACACCAATGCTGAAAGATGGATGCAGAATTTATGAGAGAGGTCTACGATATAAACTCCCTGCATGTTTATTTCATTCAATCAGTTTGTAGGGCATCGCCCAATACTGTAACAGAAATAGAAACTTTTTTATTCAATATTGATTATAAATAATACTTATTAAAAGTCACTCTTTTGTTTAGTTACCAATGGTTCGGAAAACCCCTCTGTCCTGGGAGGAACAAGCAAGAAACCCAGCGGGACTTTTTTAACTTATAGTTCACAATCATGTATGTTACACAATTAACAACACAAAACAAATTAGAATTAGCTTGGTACCGATCATCTCATTCCCAGGTGTTATTATCATACATAAATTCCTTAATATTATACTAAACCTTTTTATAAAAACTTAATTTAATAAACTTTTTGATCCTTGAGTAGTATCAAATTTTGTATTATTTCTGGAATTTTGTTGTAAAAGCGTATATTCTCCCCAATCATACTCGGTGGAGTCGAGTAACTGCGCATGCTGCTTGCCAGTCTTGAAGGTTGCCACATGTGAATCTTCCTTTCCTATTGGTTGTCAGTTCTTCAAGCTATGTGGTCGACCTATTGATCTATTGGGCTTTATTAGTTACCCTTGTCCTTCTTCAGATTTAGATTTACATTACACAAAGAAACACCAATCATTGCCCTCTCCGTAACTCGCTGAGTAACGTAACTTTAAGATTGCGTACACATCCAGCAGCGTCAGATACCTTTTTCTTTTTTTTTTTTTTTTGCGGATGGAAAATCATCTAATGACGCCTTTCGCTGTGGGTGGAGCGGAAGGGAGTGTCAGACTTTTACTGACTAAAAACCATCCGTGTTCCTTCAGTGCCCTTACGTTCCGGAGCCGCGGTATCTCTTTCGAACAGCCCGCAGCCCCGGCAGGCGTCGGCCCTTGCGGGCCCCTTCACGCTGCTGACAGCTCTTTGAGGCGCGCGTGGAACAAAACGCGCCGTCGACACGGCCTGTCGTCGTTAGACGGACGGACGGCGAGCTACCCATTGCTCGCCGTCCACAGGCCCGCGCCTACGGTGGTCGGGGGCCACGACGTAGCCCCCCACGGCCCGGGGCGTCTCCCGCGGCGGCCGGGAAGGAAAGCTGTTGCTCTTTCCTTCTCCCGCTCCGCCACCTCCTTCGCTAGCATCACTGCTTCGCAGAAGGTGGTGACGGCATCCCATTCCGTCTCGCTCCGGACCATGGCTTCGACCAGAGCCGGACGCGAGAGGTCGCCGCCGCCTATCGCCGCTACGAGGACACGGCGGTGCTCCGCCCAAGCAGAGCACACCTCCACGGTGTGCTCCACCGTGTCCTCCGGTCGATCCTCGCAGTGGGAGCACCCGGGCGTTTCCTCCCGCCCGATTCGGTGCAGGAACCTCCCGAACACACCGTGTCCGGTGAGGACCTGCGTCAGGCGGAAGGTGAGGACGCCGTGGCGTCTCTCAAGCCACTCCTCAAAGAGGGGTCTTATCGCCGCTATAGTGGCGTGCCCAGCACGGGGTTGCGACAGTCGCTCTCTCCATGTCGCCATGAGATCATGCCGGAAGTCTGTCCGCTGCGCGACAACTTGCCGCGGCAGCGGGGTTTCCCCCCGGCATAGTGCTGCCGCGCGCCATTCGTGCAGGCGCGCGAGGACTATCGCCTCCAGATCCCATGGCGGCAATCCGGCAAGGAGGCTCGCCGCCTCGCGGGAGATCGTGCGGTAGCCGCGAACCATCTTTATGGCAACCACCCTTTGGGGCGCGTTTAGGTGGTGGACGGCAAGCCGCGCCAAACCACGCGCCCACACCGGGGCCCCGTAAAGGGCCATGGACCTCACGATCCCCGCGTAGAGCCTCCGGCAGGAGGCGTTTGGCCCCCCCAGGTTCGGCAGGAGCCGCCTGAAGGCAGCCCCGGTCCGTTCCAGTTTGGGAGCCAAACGTCGGAAGTGCTCAACGAAGTTCCATCGGCCGTCGAGGACGAGTCCTAGGTACTTCAACGTCGACTCGACGCCGATGGATACCCCTCCTACCATCACTGAGGATCCCGGTGGTGGCCTGTTCCGAGGACCATGGAAGTGCATGGCCTCGGACTTGTGCAGAGCCACCTCGAGACCCAGTTGCCGGATCCTCTCAACGACTATCGCAACCCCGCGTGTCATAGTTTCCGCCGCCGCCTCGTACGACCCCCCTTGTGCCAGTACCAGCGTGTCGTCAGCGTAGCAAACTACGCTGACGCCGGTAGGGAGGTCGGCGCGCAGCACCCAGTCGTAACCGATGTTCCACAGGGGCGGCCCCAGAACCGAACCCTGTGGGACACCGCACGACATCTCTCGCCGGTTCCACTCTCCGTTTCGACCGGGGTAGATGACGGCCCTGTCCGTCAGATAGTCCCCGACTATACGACGGAGATAGGTCGGCACCCGGTGATACCGGAGTGTCTCCCTAATGCAGCTCCAGGGCATGGAGTTGAAGGCGTTGGCGATGTCGAGAGACACCGCCAAGACAACCCCCCCCCCTGGCCACTGCGTCCCCCGTCGTGAGGGCTCTCACGCGCATGATGGCGTCCACCGTAGAGCGCCTCTTGCGGAAACCAAACTGGTGTTCCGCAAGATCCGGCCCCGTCCCCGCAAGGTGCTCGGCGAGGCGGTTTGCAATTACTCTTTCAAAGAGCTTGCCCACCTCGTCGAGCAGCACCACGGGCCGGTATGCGGACGGAGAGTCCGCAGGGCGCCCCGGCTTCCGAATGAGGACCAGCTTCCCCGTCTTCCAACGAAGCGGGAATTGGCCTCTTTCCAAGCATGCGCTTAGGAGCCCCTCCAGTCGGGGCCAGCGTCAGATACCTAACTCATAAATATTAACAAATTCTCAGTCCGTACCACCCCGCAATCTAAAAGGAAAGTAATTGGAATGTACTATAAGAATATTATATAAGTACTTACTTATGACTAATTATACTCATACCTTAAATGACCTATCTCTTTATATAAAAATTGTCATCCGTTAGTCTCGCTAAAACTCGAAAATGGTTAGACTGATTTTAATAAAAAAAAATTGTTTGTGTTTGAGTTGATCCCTGGATGGTTTAGATTCACAATTAGACACAGTAGGTGAATCCGTTATCGAAATCCATAAATTTTGACATGACTTATCGAAATCCATAAATTTTGACTTGACTAATTTGTATGAGCAACTGTTTCTTTTGTTATGTAACTTGTAATATTACCGATACCGTTACAACCTATAAAATTCCACTGCTGAACATAGGCCTCCCCCATAGATTAACTCGTGAGGGGTTAATTGCCATCGTTGTCACGCCTGGTAAGCTGTTTGGCAACCGCTGTTTTGTTGTAGTCGTTATTAGGAAGACGTCGCTGCTCATCTCCTGAAATGTTTCCCTCTGAGGCCTCTTATGACACCCACGGGATTATATGTAGTGGCGGATATTCTTACACCGCCATTTTACGGTGCTAGAAATATATAAGTTAAAAAAAACTGTCCAAGAGAATTTCTGTAAGCCCACTGGCCCCACGCCACAAAAGAGAAAGCCGACCTTTTAGGCTCCCTTTTTGCGTCCAACTTGACTCTCGATGACGGGGGGAATACACCGCCGACCATCCCCCGGTGTAAGTGATCTATGCCTGATGTGTGATTCAACACAGTCCTCAGTACGCAAAACACTCCTCTCCCTAGACACCCACAAGTCGAGTGGGCCCAACGGAATACCCCCAATTGTGCTGAGGACGTGTGCTCCAGAGTTGGCACCGATTCTCACGCGTCTTTTCCGGTACTCCTACTCCATAGGCATGGTTCCAAATTCATGGAAGACAGCTTTCGTGCACCCGATCCCTAAAAAAAGTAACCGTACTGATCCGTCCAACTACAGGCCTATCGCTATCATCTCCTTAATTGCTAGCTCATGGAGTACCTTGACGAGCACCAGCTGATTAGTGACCGCCAGTACGGTTTCCGTCAGGGTCGCTCAGCTGGTGATCTTCTTGTTTACCTAACACATAGATGGGCGCAGGCGATCGAATTCAAGGGGGAGGCTTTTGCGGTTACTTAGGACATTGAGAAGGCTTTCGATCGAGTTTCATCGAGGCTTCCCGAGAAATTGTGCAATTGGATCACCAGATTAAAATCCTATTAACTCTGGTGTTTCACAAGGCTGCGTGCTATCAACAACGCTGTTTATTCTGCATATTGTGGCGGTTCATTATTACTATTATTAATAAATAATAATTAATTTCAATATAGAGACATTTAAAAAAATATCATATATATAATATTTTGAACAATTAAAATTGCGTAAATAACCATAAAGTTTAAATATATTAATTTCGAATATTAAATATTATAGTATAGTAAAGTTACTTAATATTGTCTTTAAAAACTGTTAAATTTATTAGAACTGTGCTTACAATATTCAAAATGTATCAAATAAGATATGATAAGATAAAATAAGAAGACGATTATATTGTAATAATAAAGATAAATAACATTTGTAATATAATTGAAAATGGGGACAAAAGTTAATGAGGGTCTTTTTGTATTACTGGATTGTTGTATTATGGGTGTTCATGAAATTATTGCTCGGCCTCACACGGAATACTGTTCCTATATTTATTGGCTCCCCAGTGCCAGCTCCTTTCATTTGATCGCATCCAGCGCAAAGCGGTTCGAATCGTCGGCGACCGAGCCATTTCTGATCGACTGACTCACTGGCGCTGCGAAGAGATGTTGCATCTCTTTGTGTATTCTATGGTATCTATCACAGGGAGTGCTCAGAGGAATTGTTCGCACTAATTCCAGCCGCTCAATTTCACAATCGCACATCGCGACAGAACTCGAAATACCATCCATACCATCTGGACGATTGGCGGTCCACTACTGTACGATTTACAAGAGGTTTTCCTCCCTGCCCAACTTCCTTGTGGAAGCGAATACCACTAGCAATTTGTCCGAACCGATACGACATAAGGACCTTCAAGAAAAGAGCTTACTCTTTTTTAAAAGGCCGGCAACGCATCTGCAATTCCCCTGGTGTTGCAGGTGTTCATGGGTGACGGTATTCACTTACCATCAGGGGAGCCGTATGCTCGTTTGCACCCTTATATAAAAAAAGAAATATCAAACTGTATAAATCACCATACTATTATACATACTAATATACTCGCATTGTAAACAAAAATACGTCATTTTAATATTTCAACATCTACGATCAAAAATATTCCCACGATGAGGACAAAAATTAAATATTTATTTCGCCGCATAGTGACAACGCCGTTTTATAAATTTTTATCATAACTTTCTTATATAATACTTTCATAGACGTCGCCGAACGTGACGAAAAGGGGTCGCACACAGCGTTTGACGTGACAAACCTCGGTCGCTATTTTACAGTGCGGTTCCTTCGCTCCCT
The DNA here is from genome assembly GCA_963668995.1 of Parnassius mnemosyne. Classification (NCBI taxonomy): domain Eukaryota; kingdom Metazoa; phylum Arthropoda; class Insecta; order Lepidoptera; family Papilionidae; genus Parnassius; species Parnassius mnemosyne. Next base: position 13,939,363 of record CAVLGL010000115.1, read on the forward strand.
TTCAAGTATTTCGGGCAATAATATAATAATAGTATCATAAGTAATTTCAGATATTTAGAGATAGGTGCTGACATCATTTTTGCGCTTCCACATCATAACGAATACAAGAAGCCTTCAAAACTTAAGCTACACTTCTACTGTAATAAAAATATTTCAAAAACTAGCTGTTCCACGTTACTTCGCCCGCGTGGAATTTATTACGATTGGATTTTATGGGTTTTAATTTTTTTGCGCGGAATCCTAATCCCTTTTATAAAATAAAAGTAGCCGAAGTTACTCCTTATAACATTAGCTATCTGCCAGTTAAAGTCCCGTCAAAATCGGTCCAGCCGTTTCAGAGATTGGCCGGAACAATGTCTGTTAAAAATTTAAAAAATTGTGTTTTACTATAAGTATCGTATATACTTTCATAAGCATTTAGTTAAAAGCTGTTATTTTGACATTAAAAACAGAAACTTCAATTTTATTTATTTGTATAGATGTATAGATACAGATTAAATACATTAATTTGATAGCAAGGGGAATGAATATACAATGCTTTTATTCCTAATGCCAAGATAACCTGCACGCGATCTGCACTTGTTTAACGGAAGAGGATTTGGCTACGACTGACGGTGGAAAGCTTATTCACAGTTTAAAATACACAATGTATATTCCGTTATCGCTACTGTTACAGAATGTCAAAAGTCCACTGATGATAGATAGACTTATAGAGGGGATATTTGCCACAGTTTCCACGATTGGCAAGCGTGTTCGTAACGGCATTTTTTTATTTTTTAGTTGGTATTAGGAAAATGCTGCTGCCCATCTCCTGGTTACTTTCCCTCTGTCGCCTCTTACGACACCCACTTGACGATATGGGGTAGTGGATATTCTTACCTAAATTAATGAGGTATTCAGACAATTGGTGGCTCAGAAATGCGCTTTGTAGTAGTGTTTTCCCCTATGTGCAGCAGTAGGTTTTTCATTAACAAACTCATGTTGATAATAATAAGTATCAGTGATAACTTAGTTCCTTGTTTACTTCGAACTTGAATAATTTTCCCACTCCATGGTTACTCACGTCTGAATTAAAACTGTAATTTAGTTGTAACTTTATAAATATTCTTAAAACTTAACTTACTAATACAACATAATTCTATATCCTCTCTATACTAACTTAATCACTGTGGCCTCAGTTTACGTTCAGCGTAGGCAATTACCGGATAATCCGTTTAATTACCCGCCTCTCTCATGTTTAACGCAAAGGCAACCAGAACGTGGACCGTGTGTTACGATCCTGCGGTTAATAAATTGAGTCAAACCCAGGCATAATCTCTAATACATATTGAATTTATATTGTAAGTTCCCTTTTGATGTTTTCTTCATCAACACGTAAAAGTCCGTTTCTGGCCATAGCCTATTGCCAAACCAGATATCTGGCACCTATGACCCTGGAGGCATCCTTTATTTACATGGGTGTTAGTTTGGACTCCCACCTCTTCTGCGGTGAGATTTCGTGTGATGTGGTGGGACTTCCTTTCCTCTCGCGTGAGATTTACCCGATAATTTTTAAATACCTTTCATGTGTTTAGGTAGTGAGCTCTTACCTATTTCTACAGGGAAATAGCAGTCCCAACACTCACGTCCCATGTATTTGGAGAATATGGTAACAGTTACATAAATGCTACAATAACAAACTTACTGGCTCAGATCCATGCATGAAGATCCATGCAAGGTACATACACCTTCAACACACTTTTCCCCGACACGAATTTTAAAGGAAATATTTGCAGTTCACGTGTGTGGCAACTTACTCCGAATCGGCGACATGAGCACCACAAAGTTCAGTGAACATAGGCTCCAGTTCCATCACTAAGATATGAGATTTATACGTGGTAGAGCCACGCTGCGACTATATATTATAGCTGTAACACAAATGGATCGGCGCGACCGGGTTAGAACCAAGGTCTCACTGAATACCAGTGTAAAATAGTAGCTTAATGCTGCTGTGTTTTGTATGGTGGGTGTCGAGAACCGGACACCCTTTTTACTGGAAACGAGACATTCCATCTTAGTCCTCAGGGGTGACAACACATCTGCATTTTGATTCTTAATCGAGCATAAATGTAAATATCTATGGGCCAAAACATCCACTTACCATCAGGTGAACTGTGTGCTCGTTTGTCACCCTTATTCTATATAAAAAAAGATCGTTCTACTGCAAACTTATACCCGCCGCGTACTCTTACCCCTAATGATCTATTCATTCATTACGATTCCATCAAAAGTCCATCACAGAACGTAGGATTCCGAGATAACTGAGCTGCAACGTGGGATATTTGCTTTAGTTGGTAACTAATAGTTAACAGTTTTGTATTATTATTGTATTGTTTACAGGAAACTTTGCTGCCCATCTCCTGCTTCAGTATCCCTCTGTTACCTCTTTTACAAAACACACGGGAAATTATAGGGGTTGTGGATTGGCTGCTGCTACTACACGGCAATTATTCTGGATATTGTCCATGCCCTGGATTAATATCGTAATAGAAAATTTTAATTTTATCTGTCATAACAAGGTTTTATAATCTCTGAATAAAAAAGTTAACGTAAGACTCGACGAGTGCCTGCCTCTTTAATTGTGAGCTCATGTAGTTAATGAAAGTGTGGGCGTCACACTTCGCTCGGGGCGCTGCGCGTCACTGATCTGAATATTTAAACTAGATGGTAATACCGCGATTAATCGGAGTTCGTAAGTTTTTTTGACATTTTCTCATCTTACGACACCCACGGGAAGAAATGAGTGTTAGATTAATCATCTCACGCCTTAATGTACTACCATTATATTATCATTACTTTAGCACGTAGTACAGATAATCGTTGCAAGATATAATTTCTCTAATAACTAGAGCAAGGATATTTTCTGCCAATTTCCAAAAAGGAGACGGTACTCAATTCGACTGTATGTTTTTTTATGTGTGTTACCTCATAACTTTTTACTGGGTGAACTGATTTCGATAATTCTTTTTTTATTTGAAAGCTGGTACTTCTCGTGTGGTCCCATATGAATTCAATTTCAGATCAAGGTCAGACCAACAGTTAGATTGATCAAGGTCAAACCAACAGTTTTTGAGTTATTCTTAATAACTTATATTGAATTCAGCTGTGCAAAATTTTTAATTTTAAATAATCATCGTTAAAATTTCCTCCGTCTCCTCATTTTTAAAAGTCTGTTAACATGGCTCGTGAGTGTATGTCTTTTAGGAGGAGAATCTGCCTTAATCGCCACACAAGAAACTAACAACGTAACAATGATTAAGTACTGATAACAGATTTTGAATTATGTTTTAAGGCTAATAACACGTCTCCTTATAGGTACTTTTAAAAAGTAGTAAATTACGTATAATTTACTACTTTTTAAAGTAACTCGTAACTCATTTTCACAGACATTAAAACAAGATTGTTGGTCGCGCAGAATACAGCAGTCAATACTCAAACCTCATAGCGTAATTTGAGCGTATACTCGTATTTTGTTTGTATATATATATACGAGTACTAGCTGTTCCCCGCGACTTCGCCCGCGTGATATTTTGGGTTTTAATTGTTTTGCGCGGAACCCAAATTCTTTTTCTAAACTAAAAGTAACCTAAGTTACTCCTTGTGACATCAGCTATCTGCCAGTGAAAATTCCGTCGAAATCGGTACAGCCGTTTCGGAATTTTTTTTTCTATTTATTAGGTTTACCAACAATTGCTAACACTAACACATCAAATTAGTACAATTACTTAAAAGTATTAACAAAAGTTCTACAATTACTTAAAGGTAAACTCCGCATGCATATAACTTTATAAAAACATAAACTGAAAAAACAAAAAGTTATTCCTCAACTAAAATTAAAGATATATCTAATAGTAAGAATAGTGCTACATAAACTTAAAAAATGAAAATAATAAAAAATAAAAAATTATATATTTTACTTTACGCTATTAACTTATACATTTACGGAGACACTTAGAGAATATTCTGGTGAGTCAAAGTGAATGTCGATTTGATCGCTGTATTCATTAATAACTTTACAGAATCTGGCATAAGGAGAATTCCTTCCCAATACATTTCTTACATTGTGAAGCTGGAAGAAGAGATAGACAAGTTGCGCTGGCATATTATAGGATTATCCGAAGTCCGAAGAGAGGGGGAGGACACGGTAATCCTCGAATCCGGCAACTTGCTCTATCACCGGGAGGGCGACCATCTGTCCCAAGGAGGTGTCGGATTTATCGTCCACAAGTCTCTCGTTAACAACGTTGTAAAGATCGGGAGTGTGTCGACGAGGGTTGCGTACCTTATACTCAGAATCACCAAACGGTATTCGCTGAAGGTCATACAGGTTTACGCACCAACCTCGGCACACCCCGATGAGGAGGTGGAGGAAATGTATGAGGATATCTCTAGAGCCATGCATTCCTCCAAAACCCAATATACGGTGTTAATGGGAGACTTCAATGCAAAACTAGGCACAAGAGAGAACGGTGAGCTGAAAGTAGGGAAATTTGGAATAGGGCAACGGAACCCAAGGGGCCAGCAGCTGGCCGACTTCATGGAGAAAGAGGGACTCTTTATGATGAACTCTTTCTTCCAGAAGCGGTCCCACAGGAAGTGGACCTGGTCGAGCCCCGACAGTTCGACAAAAAATGAGATTGACTTCATTATGACGACCAGACGACAACTGTTCAGTGATGTCTCCGTGATCGCGAGGGTGAAAACTGGTAGCGATCATCGAATGGTTAGAGGCACACTGAACCTAAACGTTAAGTTGGAGAGGTCTCGTCTAATGAAGCCAACGCTCCGTCCCCCTCGTGCTTTGTTCCAGAGTCCCGAAACCTTTCAGCTCGAGTTACAAAACCGTTTTCAGAGCCTAGAAGACTGCAATGAAGTGGACGATATGAATGACAAGCTCGTGGAAACTGTCCATGCGGTCGGAGCTAAGTTCTGCAAGACCCGCCGCAGAAGAACACAAAAAACTCCCCGATCACACTCTTAATCTCATGGCTGTTAGACGGGAGATGAAGCTACATTCTTCAACAGACTTGACAGCATACAGGCATCTGAACAGACAGATCTCCAAATGCATGCGGCGGAACTTACGCAACTTCAATACAGCTCGTATTGAAGAAGCGATCGAGCGGAACCAAGGCTCCAAAGTCTTTGCCAGAGATCTGTCTGCCAGAAAGAGCCAACTGTCAAAGCTGAAGACAGAGTGTGGCAGCATCGTTTCCGGGACACCTGAGATTTTGAGTGAGATTGAGAGGTTCTATGGGCAGCTGTACACGTCATCGTTGGAGCCACACGCAAGTGTGAGTAACGATCCAAGAGCGAGTCTCATCCGACACTATTCCGAAGATATCCCGGACGTCAGTCTGAGCGAGATTAGAATGGCTCTCCAGCACCTTAAAAACGGTAAGGCCCCAGGCGAGGATGGAATAACAGCGGAGCTTCTGAAAGCGGGTGGAAGACCGGTACTTGAAGTCCTTCAGAAGCTCTTTAATTCCGTCCTCCATGGTGGCATTACACCGGAGGCGTGGAGCAGAAGTGCGGTAGTCTTGTTCTTCAAGAAAGATGACAACGCTCTCTTGAAAAACTACAGACCTATTTCCCTTCTGAGCCGCGTCTACGTGCTGTTTTAGAGAGTCATTACGAATCGTCTCGCACGCAGACTTGACGACTTCCAGCCTCCCGAACAAGCCGGTTTCCGAAAGGGCTTTAGCACCATAGACCACATACATACCCTTCGGCAAATTGTACAGAAGTCCGAAGAGTACAATTTGCCACTATGTCTGGCGTATGTGGACTATGAGAAAGCCTTTGATTCCGTCGAAATTTGGGCGGTGCTGCAGTCCCTTCAGCGGTGCCAAGTTGACTGTCGGTATATCGAAGTGTTGAAGTGCTTGTACAGTAGGGCTACGATGGCTATTCGAGTACAGAACCAGAGTACGAAACCTATCCAATTGCAGAGAGGTGTAAGACAGGGTGACGTTATATCCCCGAAACTCTTCACCGCTGCATTGGAAGACGTTTTCAAGCTTCTGGACTGGAAAGGATACGGTATCAACATCAATGGCGAGTACATCACTCACCTTCGATTTGCCGACGATATAGTCCTTATGGCAGAATCGCTGGAGGACCTAAGCACTATGCTCAATGACCTCAATAGTGTTTCCCAACGGATAGGTCTTAAGATGAACATGGACAAAACAAAGATCATGTTTAATGTCCATGTCACACCTATGCCGGTAGTTGTTGGGAACACTAAGCTCGAAGTTGTTGACGAGTATGTTTACCTGGGACAAATAGTCCGACTAGGTAAGTCCAACTTCGACCGAGAGGTCAATCGACGGATTCAACTCGGCTGGGCAGCGTTCGGGAAGCTACGACACATCTTCTCGTCAGACATACCTCAAAACCTTAAAACGAAATTGTACAACCAGTGCGTGTTGCCAGTGATGACTTACGGAACTGAGACGTGGTCCTTCACTGCTGGCCGTATGAGAAAGCTCAAGGTCGCTCAGCGAGCTATGGAGAGGGCTATGCTCAGAGTTTTTCTGCGTGATAAACTTAGGAATTAGGATATCCGCAGTAGAACCAGAGTAACCGACATAGCCCAACGGATTAGTAAGCTGAAGTGGCAGTGGGCTGGCCATATAGCTCGAAGAACCGACAACCGATGGGGAAGAAAGGTTCTCGAGTGGCGGCCTCGTACCGGTAGGCGAAGTGTAGGGCGTCCCCCCACGAGATGGAGTGACGACCTGGTAAGATATGCAGGAAGTCGATGGATGCAGGTGGCTCAGGACCGTGCTTTGTGGCATTCTTTGGGGGAGGCCTATGTTCAGCAGTGGACTTGTGAAGGGCTGTAATGATGATGATGATGAATGATGACATTTCTTCTTAATGGTGAACTAAGTGGTGCAATAGAACTGCGGGGTAGTCTCGAGGGTACACGAAATTTAAAAAGTTCCATAAACTTGGACAATCAAATGTAGAATTAAATATTTTGTGTACAAAAACTGCATCATTATACTTTCTGCGACTCTCTAAGCTTTCCACATTAAAAATATGTAATTTGCTATTATAGGACCGTTGCTTTTTCGCTTTACCAATAGAAAATGCTAGATGCCAGAGGAACCGCTTTTGAACACTCCTGTGACCACACATGTGGTCTCCAGACCACATACAATATTCTAAAATATTACGAACTAGACTATTGTATAGAAATATTTTAGTTTTGTAATGCATATTTTTCGAGTTCCTTATAACAAAATCCAACATTTTAGATGCTCTCATAATAATGTTATCCAAATTAGGTACAAAAGTTATTTTTTTGTCGTATATTACGCCAATATCTCGAATAGTCTCTACTTCCTTAATTTTATTATTATAAATGAAGTAACTGACATGTATTAAATTCGGTTTTTTGGAGTATTTAACATGATAACATTTACTTGTATTTAAGTACATTCTATTATTGCAGCACCACTGGATTAGTCTATCAATGTCACCTTGTAGAAATTTGGTGTCATCATCACTCTTAATTATTCTCATAAATTTTAAATCCAGTTCTCTACACTCACCATACGAAACACAGCAGTGCTAAACTGCTATTTTACGCTGGTATTCTGTGAAAGCGTGGTCCTTCCCCGGTCGAGCCGACCCATTCGTGCTACAACTATAATACTAATATAGCTGCAGCATGGCTCTACCACGTATAATAATTGGTCTTTACCTATGAAATTGCCGTTCTGCAGTGGGCGTTTGAAATCAAAATATTTTTTTTTGCTAAGAATTCTAATTTCAAACTTTTAATTTTACAATTCGAGTAATTATGGAATATGAGTACCGACGTGGCAGCAATGCGGCACAAGCGCCACGCAACATCAACGAAGTTTACGAAACAAATACTACAAACAAACGCACCACCTGTTATTAAAACTTCGACCTGAGAAATGGATTCCACGGTCGTCCGAAAACTTTATTCGACAATGATAAATTAAAGGCGGTTGTGGAAGCTGATGATTCCGATACTGGCTGTGGTAACGAGGGAGTGCCCTCAAATTAATGAGATACGACAAAGCAGTTCTTTTTGGCGGTAAACGCAACAAACCAGTGTCTTCTGGGGGTTAAACTGGACTAGATTTAGTTGTCCGGAATCCAAAACATTGCTTAACAAAGACTCGTCTTCAAACACAACTTTGTCCCGGTACTCGACGACGTGTTCCCGACTAATATTGGCACAGTCGTTATAAAAAGCTTCTTCACCAGCGTTGTCAACCGCATAGCAATGAATGTTATTCGTTTGCAACATATCATTGATATGATATGTAGGAAATAGCACGCAGCCTTGTGGATCACCTGTCATAAAATATAAACGGTTTTCATTGTTAAATATTTTAAGTCAATGTGTTTGTAAAGATTACGTTGAAAGAAAAAGTTGACTGATCCATGGAAGTAATAATTAATTAATTAGTCTTTACTTTTAAAAAATAAATCAACAGTCTTTAATTTACTAAATTATAGGTGTGGCCAAACGTCTAACTGGTGCATTTTTAGTGCAATTAGTCGTTCGTCGAGGTGTATGTAGGTAGCGGAGTGCGTCGAGGGCGGCTGGTGTTTTAAAAAGCTTACATTCATCATTTCCATTGTTGTTGGGGCTTCTCGTCGTCGACAATAGCCCGGTTGAGGTTATGTTGAGTTTGATATATTAAAAATGTAAAAATTTAACTATCAATAAATTCAAGGAACTAAAAATAATAAAATATTTTCCGCAATAACTTTGAATTTAGGGGCTTTAACTCTTTCATACACTATGTCTTAGCAAAGACTTTTATGTTGAAATTATTTTATGATTATTAATAATTTGATTTTTTTATGAAAAGCCATTTAGCGGGGAAACTCAGCCAGCGTTCTTGGCACGATACCGCGGGGAGTAGGACTATATGATTAAGTTACTAGTTTTAGTTTCTATTTAATATAGTTTTTGAAAAGTTTAAATTTCGAGATTTTATTAGATAATATTGTAAGTTGTGTGCATGTGTATGTGTGCAAGTGAATATAGTTATGGATATGATATACGTTTAATAATGTTTTAATTTTATTAAAATATGCCAACAATTGTCTTTGGCACCCAGTGTTGACTGCAGAGAATGCCCACAAACTATGTACAACCTTTAAAATGTAACATTAAAGTTTTTAAATAAATAAATAATTAAAATAAACTAGCGATACGTCCCGGCTTCGCACGGGTGACTTCTCAATCTCGACAACAGCGCCACCTACTCAAACGCACACAAATAAATTCATCAAAATCGTTCGAGCCGTTTTCGAGTTTTAGCGATACTAACGGACAGCAATTGATTTTTATATATAGAGATAAATAAAATACTGCACAAAAAGTTGGTCGTAGAATTTAGGTGTAGTAGTAATAGTAAGTATTGTGTCGTCACTGCATATAATAAAGAGTAAAAAAATACACGAACTATTTTGTAAATCAACATGTTCCCAATAGTACATAAATATCTACTAAAATAAAGCAGTGAAGACTGACCGTAAAATATTTCTTTTAATATCAAATAACTTTCAACGCGGACGTAATATATATTATCAGACCAGTAAGCATAAAACAGTGCAATTTTCTTTGAAATTGTCTGTGTTGTTCGTATAAAAGAATTTCCAAGACATTTTTCATAGTTTCATTTTTATGAATGAAACGAAAAGCATTCAATAAAACACTCATTTCCAACTATTATATTAAAGTTGGTAAAAATTACCTTGCGTATATCCGCTCGATAAAATAAAATGATGTGTCTTACCTAATTTGAAGAGCACCTCCCGCTCCCCTTCAATTGCGTGCACTATCGCCGTCACTACTAATCCCAGCCCCACTACTCCCAACACCACTACACTAGGAAAGATACACCACTGACGAAAATACGACACGTGATTCACCTCTACACGAGACATCTTCAGGTAATGTAGACTTTGCGGTGGCTGACCGCTAAGTGAGCGGCGAATTTTATTTTGCGCCCAGAAGCAATTGGAAAAAGGGCTACCCTATACGTAGGGAGGCGGAAAATGCATTTATGCATACCACAACAGTCGGTCTATCGTGGTTATGCGGGACTCACTGTATCTACCCACGGGGGACCTAAGTGATACCCGCTAAAAACCGCCTTTGGGACTGGCAACTAGCTGTTTAAGCTTTTTATGCCGGATCGGAAGCGACCCTCTTTTGGGAGAAGAGGGCGCAGTTGAGCGGCGAACCAAAACAACTGCTATTTATACAGCCCGCTGACGCAACCGCTCCCTACTTAAGTAGCGAGCGACTGCGTCAAGCGATAAAACATGCGACCAATCACCACTATGTACGCAGCCTCTTGCAAAATTAAAAACAAACCGCCGCGTAACGCCCAATTACCTTCCAACCATGCAACCAATCTGCGATCACCGTGAGGATGACAAACGACCATATTGCGAGGCTATCTGTTATTACTTATTAGAGAGCAGGCTGAAAGATATTTAAGACAGGTAAGTTAGAAATATTTGTTTGTTTATTCAGCAGTGCAACGTTACTATTATTATTTTTTAATATCTCTAACTGATCCAGCACACACAGTCGCAGCACTTTATTACACGTACGAGTATGTAAGACTTTAAAGAAGAAAAAGATGTTTCGCAAAATGGGATTTATCGGGATTGCAATTCCTTTACTGGGATTAGTGGTGACGTGCACGCAATTGAGGGCAGGCGGGAGGTGCTCTTCAAAATAGGTAAGACACATCATTTTATTTTATCGAGCGGATGTACGCAAGGTAATTTTTACAAACTTTAACTAGACTTACTTAAATATGCAAAAAAATTCATACTGCAAATTCATTCCATTATTTCTGTTTTACTGCTTTAACTTGTGCCTCTCTTTTATTGTCGATATAAATCTAGATCAAGTGAGAAGTCGCAGTTGGAATAATTTTTATAAGATACTGGATTCTGAGCGCGCCTCTGTCCTCGTGGAGACGCATTCATAATCTATTTCCTGAAGTAACTAACTTTTATTTTTTATAAAACTTAAGTTACAAACGAACTTACAGTATACCCGATGACAAGTGGCAACTACAGTGGATGGTCACTTGCAGCCAACTTAATGCAAAGAAGGCTACAGACACATTGTCACCATGAGGGCTTTGATGGAATGCCCCACTGTCTGTAACTGTACTAACTCCCCATACCCTTCAGACCGGAACAGAACTATGGAAAATCAGAAATAAATAAAAAGGTGATACCTAGACTTCTAGACAGAAAAGGAGTCCTACCACCTGGTAAATTATGGGCACCCTGTGGTCAAAAGTCACGTATGTTAATTCAATATGCGGTCATCTTTGTGTTGAATTCATCAAAACAAGACTGAAGTCTATAATTAAAGCTACTTCTTATTAATACTAACAATTCAGTTAAAACTATTTGTGTAAAAAAAATTGCATTTTTAAGCAGTATGAGAGCGTAAATTATTTAAAGCCTAAAACTTTGTTACCTTGTCTCAAACTACTTAGTTCGGTTAGTGTTTGGAAATATAAATGATACCTACTCATTTTAAAATCTTGAAATTTTTGAATGCAATTCAATAAATGCTATTAACTTTACAGATATTATATTATTTTTATGTCATTCTACCATTCAAATGTAAGGAGGTGTTGATTACTCATTTATATATGAATATAATTTAGTGCGAGACTACTCGTATCCGTTAAGACTCGCATTCGTAATGCTACTCCCCATCACTAGGCTATGTCTATTAGCTATAGGTGTGGTTTAAATGATATGGTTGTCTAACAACAGTCGGCAGTCAGAGCCTCGACCAGCATTCACCACGTGCAGGTGAGGTCGGAAAAAGATGGTAAGTATATTCGCTCTTACACCCCTGTAAAACAGTAACAAGCAAATGAGATCATAAATAAGAAAATATGCAAAAACTTGTTCAAAAGTCCGTGACGATAGGTTGTAAAGTCCTGTCGAAATTAACAAGTCAAAGTACACGTATGTTTTAGTAGCAGTGTAGAGAATTCCAAACCGATAGGATGCCTTAGTGCCTACGTAGAAAACAGTGTTTTATGAAACTGGAAAATCTATGCCGTGTACAAGAGGTTACTTTTGATCTAAGCATGTGACTAGCATTTTTTAATTTATAGGTTTGCATATTTTCTGATGCTCGGCTAATATATTCTATTATTCATATTAGAATACATCAGTTACAAAAAGAGTTAACAATTCAACGTTTCATAGTTTTGCATGAGTTAAAATGTTTAAAATTTTTTAGATCAATCATTTAGACGGGCAACGCTGTCTACAAAAATAATATTCATGATCCAAAGTAGGAAAATAAAAGTGATTAATTAATTATAGTATACATAAAAACACTCTTTATTGTATTGCATTTGTTTTTAAATAGAGTAAGGGTGATAAAACAGCACATAGTCCAACAGATGGCAAGTGGATGTACAGCATCCACTTGCCATCTGCCCATGGACATCTATATTCATCCTCGATTTAGAATCAAAATGCAGATGCGTTGTCACTCTTGAGGACTAAGATGGAATGCCTCGTTTCCGGGAAAAACGGTCTCCTATTTTCTACACTCACTATAGTAAAGACAGCGTTAGGCTACTATTTTACGCTGGTTTTCCGCGTGAGCCTGGTCTTACCCCGGTCGAGCCGACCCATTTGTGGTATAAGTAATAAAACTACAGCGTATCTCCACCACATATCATAAATATAATATAAAATTACTATATTTTTCTTTTTCAATTGGAATTTCCGAAAAGAAACTAAATAAATTATTCAATCTTCAGATAAAAGTTATTCATAAAATAAATTAAAACCTGACTTAATATAAAAGTAAAACAGTTGTGTTTTTATATTCATACAGTTGTGACTCTTAATTTATTTATCTTGTATTTAATTCTATGAATAACTTTTATTAGATGATTGAAAATCGGCACATAGTCTGTAATTCATTATTAATAAGAACTTTAATGACGCGGTCAAGAATCAGTTTGGAGACGGTTGGAGATTTGAAGTTACTCGCATATTTTCACGCTTTTTATAGGATCGGGTGACAAACGAGCACACAGTCCACCTGATGGTAAGTGGTTACTGTGACCCATAGACATCTACATCTATCCTCAATAAAGACTCAAGATGCAGATGCGTTGTCACCCGTGAGGACTAAGATGGAATGCCTCTTTGCCAGTAAAAAGGGTCTCCGGTTCTCTACACTCACCATACGAAACACAGCAGCGTTAAGCTGCTATTTTACGCTGGTTTTCTGTGAGAGCGTGGTCCTTCCCCGGTCGAGCCAACCCATTCGTGCTACAACCATAATATAGCTGCAGCATGGCTCTACCACGTAGAGCGTACGTAGTTCTTATCTTAAAGCATTGTATAAGGAGCAAAATTATATACAAAAATTACAATGAGGTATGAGGAGAGGGGTCATGACCTCATAAATTTTGCTCTAGCTACGCACCCATTACTTGTTAACACTATTTACTTGCCTATAACTTTTATTTTCAATCGTTGCTCTTGTATTACGAGCGTTCATAATCACATTTCGATCTCTGGCTATGGTCAGTTATGAAAAAAATTGAATAAAATTATGGCTTTTGAAAGCTGTTACAAACTTTAGACTAAACATCTTCTTGCTTTACCTAATAAACTTTCTTCAATTTTCAAACTACAAGTGAGATTTACATTAAAAATTACAGCTAATTAGGCCTCTCCCATAGTAGATAAGATTTGGAACAATCCCCACGATTGGCATATGGTTTGACAATCACACTACCAGACGCCTCACATCTTCGACGAACGCTTCGCGTCCCCAGCCTGAGGATATTATACTCGTATCTGGTATACAGTCAAGACTCTTAACTGGCATGAAGTCTCGCATCTTTGACGACGCTTCCCGTCCCCAGCCTGAGGATATTATATCTGGTATACAGTCGAGACTCTAAACTGGCATGAAGTCTCGCATCTTTAACGACGCTTCCCGTCCCCGGCCTGAGGATATTATATCTGGTATACAGTCGAGACTCTTAACTGGCATGAAGTCTCGCATCTTTGACGACGCTTCCCGTCCCCAGCCTGAGGATATTATATCTGGTATACAGTCGAGACTCTTAACTGGCATGAAGTCTCGCATCTTTGACGACGCTTCCCGTCCCCAGCCTGAGGATATTATATCTGGTATACAGTCGAGACTCTTAACTGGCATGAAGTCTCGCATCTTTGACGACGCTTCCCGTCCCCAGCCTGAGGATATTATATCTGGTATACAGTCGAGACCCTTAACTGGCATGAAGTCTCGCATCTCTGACGACGCTTCCCGTCCCCGGCCTGAGGATATTATATCTGGTATACAGTCGAGACTCTTAACTGGCATGAAATCTCGCATCTTTGACGACGCTTCCCGTCCCCAGCCTGAGGATGTTATATCTGGTATACAGTCGAGACTCTTAACTGGCATGAAATCTCGCATCTTTGACGACGCTTCCCGTCCCCAGCCTGAAGATATTATATCTGGTATACAGTCGAGACTCTTAACTGGCATGAAATCTCGCATCTTTGACGACGCTTCCCGTCCCCAGCCTGAGGATATTATATCTGGTATACAGTCGAGACCCTTAACTGGCATGAAGTCTCGCATCTCTGACGACGCTTCCCGTCCCCGGCCTGAGGATATTATATCTGGTGTACAGTCGAGACCCTTAACTGGCATGAAGTCTCGCATCTTTGACGACGCTTCCCGTCCCCAGCCTGAAGATATTATATCTGGTATACAGTCGAGACTCTTAACTGGCATGAAGTCTCGCATCTTTGACGACGCTTCCCGTCCCCAGCCTGAGGATATTATATCTGGTATACAGTCGAGACCCTTAACTGGCATGAAGTCTCGCATCTTTGACGACGCTTCCCGTCCCCAGCCTGAAGATATTATATCTGGTATACAGTCGAGACTCTTAACTGGCATGAAGTCTCGCATCTTTGACGACGCTTCCCGTCCCCAGCCTGAAGATATTATATCTGGTATACAGTCGAGACCCTTAACTGGCATGAAGTCTCGCATCTTTGACGACGCTTCCCGTTCCCAGCCTGAAGATATTATATCTGGTATACAGTCGAGACCCTTAACTGGCATGAAGTCTCGCATCTCTGACGACGCTTCCCGTCCCCGGCCTGAGGATATTATATCTGGTATACAGTCGAGACCCTTAACTGGCATGAAGTCTCGCATCTTTGACGCCGCTTCCCGTTCCCAGCCTGAAGATATTATATCTGGTATACAGTCGAGACCCTTAACTGGCATGAAGTCTCGCATCTCTGACGACGCTTCCCGTCCCCGGCCTGAGGATATTATATCTGGTATACAGTCGAGACCCTTAACTGGCATGAAGTCTCGCATCTTTGACGACGCTTCCCGTTCCCGTTCCTGGCCTCATGATATTATATCTGGTATACTGAAATAACCAAAACTAGGAAGAGGGCAAATACAAAAACAAAAAGTCGCTAATATATTAAGAAAAAATAGAAAACAAGCTTTGGCAATAATTAGAAACAATTCGGAAAATCAACTTATAAAAAAAGCATTTAATGACCATATAATATAGACACTGCATATTATTTGACAGTACGTAGGTCACTCTATAAGTTTTAAGATGCTCGAAATTTAAAATGGAACACACCCGTGTTATAGTGTTCTAAAAAGCAAATTTATTTTAAAATAAAATTCCATAAGCCAATGCTCAATATAAAAAAAACAAAGTTCTATTAATTTTCCTGCAACGCTTTCCATGCTGCTCATTTAAAACGATGGATCTTAACCGTGAACATTTGCGCGCTATGATACATTATTATTTTAAATTTGGTTTAACCGAAAAATTAAGTTTACAACGGTTACAATCAGCATTAGGGGACTCAGTTCCATCACGCGCAACAATTTTTAGGTGGTTTGCTTAATTCAAAAGGGGTAAAATTAATCTTAAAGATGGCCAAAGAACCGGGGCCCCGCAAACAGCAGTAATGGCAGAAAATGTATGGACTACTGGAATGTTGGTGCGAGAAGACCCACGAATCACATATACGTACATCGAAAAGAGTGTAGGCATTTGTCCGGGGGATTATTTTCGCGAAGCGGACATTTATCGACGTCAATGCTGGAAAATTGTAGGTCAGTCAACTCTGAATGGTATACTATAGTTGCATTACTCAAAGCTTTTCAAGCTGTGCGGGAGAGAAGACCAAAGACCGAGCTTCGGGGAATCATGCTGCATCACGATAACGCCTATTCACATTTACGCTTAGAACAAAAGCATTTATTGCGGAATCTGGTGTTGAAACTCTAATTCACCCACCCTACAGCACTGACTTAACTCTTTGTGATTTCTTTTTCTTCCTAAGAGTCAAAGAAAAAATAAAAGGCAAGTTTTTTTCAAGCGCCGGAGAAGCCTTGGCTGCCTACGAAGAAGCGATTTCCGACCTGCCAGATCAAGACTGGCAAAAGTGTTTTCAGAGTTGGTTTAGGCGAATGAAACTTTGTATAGAGCCTGATGGAGAATATTTTGAAAATATGTAAAATAAATATGAATAATATCTAGAATATTTTTTGTATATCTCAAAACTTATTGAGTGACCTACGTATATGTCAATATCAAAATGGCGTCGTTAAAGCAGCGCCCTTTTGACCTCTTATTGCTTGATTGACTGATGAAGAGCTATCGAATTTCGGAGCCATATATGCAAACAAAGCTGTAATTTTTGAGTTATAACAGAGTGGCCATATTTACCAGAATTAAAAATTAATATTTGTCCAAGCAGTCACGATAATAATTGCGCGAATAATAAAGTTCGTGAACCAACAGTTCTTTGCTAAATAAGGGTTGTCTGGAAGAAATCACTTCCAGAGTTATAAGACCGCCTAATGCACTTTGTATATATTTATTTCATTTTATCTCGTTCTAATGTGTATTTATGTACAATAAAGAACATATTGATTGATTAAACCAACATTGACAGAACCGACAGTGACCGAAGCTTGTGCTCGAGCTAGTTTAAAATCCATTTAATTACCCGCCTCTCTCTTGTATGAGTAAGATTACGAAGATAACAGAGTTTGGCGATTCTTTGGAGAAATATATCGTACTCTAAAGACATTTCATCTACACATAAGTAATTTAAAAAAAAAACTTTTGTAAAAAGTATGTAACAACTTCATCTCCAAACACCACCCTTTAATGCACTGTGTGGTATATATCCATTCAAAATCGCTTAAACCAAATCTTAGAGTTGTTTTGTACACCAGAATCTGTCACCTAAGCTTTGTACAATTTTCTATTCAATTAATATTGTTAAACACAAAAAAATTGAATTTTTTGATGATAATACGAATAAAATAATAAAAAATAAAATAAAATTATAAATGTTTTTAAGTGAAATAAAAGTGAAGTGACAAATTAATATACAGTCTACTTGATGGTAAGTGGCTGCTGTAGGCTATGGAAACTGACAGCCAACTTCAAGCAAAGCATGCTACAGATGCTGAAGATGGAGTGCAAGCACTGCATTTTTGCAACAGAAGTACGATGCCAACAAGGGTTTATAATGTAGCAATACAGCAACAGTATAATAAAGAAGAGCTTACTAATTTGAAGAATACATCTTTGGTGAACAATAACTTGGACTGTCATGTTAATAGAAAGAGAGGTGGAAGTATATTATCAAATAGTAATATTTTGGATAGCGGGCCGGCCGGCCTATCGCCCATTTTAGACGACGAGCAAAATACAACGCATAGTCAAGCCAAGTATAATGAGTTACTGTCGAGAATATGCACCCGCTCCTGAGACTCCCACCCCGATCGACCGACCGCAAGTGACTCAGTGCATGGAAGAGGCTCGCAATTCGGTTTCAAATGTGAGCATAAGATCGACTGCCCTAGCGCCCTTAGCCAGTGATTCGAGCGGGTGGCGTTACAGATACGCACCATCGAATGACAACGCCAACAGGCGCTGATAACACTTTTGCGAATGTAATAAATACAGAGAATCAATAGAAAGTTGAGAAGCCGAAAGAGCAGTGGATAGTAGTTCAACAAAATAAATTAAAAAATTGCCATAACACATTGGAAGGCAAAGCACGAAATACTGGCAGCGAAATGTTTAAAGCTGCGGCTATACAGGTACCACTGTTTATCAATAATGTTAACCGAAGTACATCAGAGAGGGATATTGTTGATTACATATTAGAAAAGACTCAAGTTCGTGTCACTTTGCAAAAGATTAAAGCGAAGTTGCAGAGGCAGTACAGTTGTTATAAGATGCGTGCGAAGTTCTCCCTGTTTCTGGAAGACACTTTATGGCCTGAGGGTATAATGATTACAATTTTTTTTTAATATAAGAACAAAGAAAATGTATTGTAGAATTAATTGATATAAAATTGACATTATAACTGATGTTTAATATTTTAATTTCGATGTGTATTTATGACGTGTGATATGGACTAGTTCCGAAATAAATGATTTTTAATTTAATTTAATTTAATTTAATATAAAGGTAAACAACCTTTGCACTTCATCTACAAAGGCTCCTCATATATCATTCGACTCATGAGCTCTTTTTTAATTAAGACATTATATTTAATATAAACTGTATAAGATATGTACTAAAGTATTTTTACAAGACAAATATGCCGCCCAACCATCCAGGACTCTCGTGCAAAATTGGTAAAACATTTTATCATACTATAATTTCTTAAATAATAATATAGTATTAAAGAATTTTAAACAGCTTAATGGTTGGCCACTGTGAACGTACTGAACAAAACAAAACTTAAAATTTGTGGGTTTGTAGTCTGGGTAATCTTGTAATCACTTCGAAACACATCAGCCTTTCGCTCAATTTTATACTATACGTATTTAGTATTTTCTTTTTTTTTTTCTTTTTTTCTTTTTTTAAAAAACGTTACCCCCACACTAGGATTTTCTCCTGTATCGTGGAGGCAGTTTACAAACACAAATTGCACAAGGACAAACATCCAGACCCGGAACAAGTATTTGTAGGCCATACAAATACTTGTTCCGTACGGGATTCGAACCCGCGCCCCCCAGCGCAGCAACTCATTGCTAAGCCACTGCGCCACGGAGCCGTCGACGGAGTCTACCAAAGCTACAATGCACAGGTGGCAGGTTTTCATTTCATTTTACAATGGTTGAGCGCTCTCCCTCGAGAGAACCAAAGTAAAGTCCATCTACTGTGAAGATCTGCAGCTGGATTAGAAACAATATTCATTTTGCAAAAGCAAGCGATACGGATTATGCTTCTGTCGTTGTTTACTATATTTGAGAGTATCATGTACGTACGGGAATCATAAAATTAATAAAAAACCGACTGTTTCCCGTAGAAGATAGGAAAAACAATTAAATATTTTTGAATACTGGCAATGATGCCTGGAAGTAACGCTTAGAGCCCTGACTACTGATATTATTGGGTTGTTCCGTGCTCATCCTATGACGTCTCATCCGATTAGGTAGTAAAGAACAACAGCTTTACTAATCCTAAACTATACTCTACCGATAACATTTTTCTGATGTTGAGTCGTCATAGGATAAATACAGAATAACCCATATTATTTTGGTTGCCATTTAACAAAAATAATTATAAATCATTGTGATAATATTCATTCAAATTGCAATTTAAAATGAAATTGTAACATGGTATAAAAAATAGAAAAGAGTCGTTAATCTGACTCAGATTTATCTGAGGTCTTTTTTTTGAGAACCGGTGTAGATTTTGATGTACACAAGAGACTGACTTACTGCCTTGAAGAACGTCAGGGTAGACTATACCACCACTGCAGAGATTTGTATATTGTACTGTATTTCTACACAAAAAAAAAATTTAACAAAAAAATTAAAGCGCCGAAAAAACTGAAAAGCAAAAAATAATAAACCTTTTTATTTAACCTTTATAGTAAGTAATTTTGAGTCGGCGCCAAACAAGCAAATTAATTAATTATGTAAAGCGTGATGCGCGGCATTGTTAATTTGATTTGGTTATTTCTTTAAATGTAAGGTAATTTACTGGTCTTTGTTCATTGTCTGGCGCCGACTCAAAATTACTTAGGTATACTTACATTAGTTTTAGAACTTAGTTATTAAGGTTAATTAAAAACTCAAAATAATTACAAAAATATATACTTAGGTATACTTAAATTAGTTTAAGAACTTAGTTATTACGGTTAAATAAAAAGGTTTATTATTTTTTGCTTTTCAGTTTTTTTTTTAATTTTTTTGTTAAAAAGTTTTATTTTATAATTTTTCGTGGCTGTAATCTACTAATTACTACATGCTCAAGTTTTGATTATTTTCAAATTAGTTACCTACCTTACTTTAGCTATTAACTGTTATATAATCCTACTTTAATTATTATTTGTTGTAGAATATAAATACTTTTAAACAAAAACAGGCTTTATGTATACCACCATGGGTATGTAATAATGAGAAAAATAAAAGTTTGGAAGCAAATAGAAAGAGAATTAGATTAACACGTTAACAGGAGAGTTTAGATCATCGCGAGGAAAGACTATAAGCATAGGAAGCAGACTAAAAGATAGCGATGGTTGTGTGAAGTGGTAGCAACTTTTCAAGGTACGAAGGGTTATGGCGACATTGAGCGCAGGATGTTGCGGATAATTTTATGCTGAACGTCACGGTTCACAAATTACAAGGTACGACCCTTGATAAAGCTGTAATTGACCTCGGAGAGAAAGTGTTTGCCAAAGGGCAGGCATATGTGGCACTGAGTAGAGTAAAAACACTTGAGGGTATTGCTTTATCTGATCTAGAGCCAAATAAGGTATCACACAAACCTCACGATGAACGAGCTTTAGCAGAAATGCAGAGACTGAGATGTCTACACACAAGAGACAAACAGGTCTAAAGCTCATTCATCGTGAGGTTTTTTTTTAATGTAATGTAATGTAATTATTATGTAATGTAGTAATACACAACTCAGCATTAGAATATGTGAGTAAACAATAAATCAACCCTATTTTACCAACCTTAGGGTAGACGTTTTGTTTTCAAATTTATATGGGACCAATTTCGGGGTATATCCTATCTAATAAAAAAAGAATTATCAAAATCCGTATGTACTACTATGTAAAAAGTTATGCGTGGTCATACATAAAAAAATATACACGTCGACTTGAGAACCTCCGTTTTTTCGTCGGTTAAAAATGCATCCCCTGTACTATTCCAATTTCAAGATTATAGTCACGCCATGGTTTACGACAGGCCTAAAGCCAACATCAACGATTTTTGAAGATGATTGCAAGTGTACACGAGCTATAAAGATAACGTACGCTGATGTCAATAACTGCACCAGCTAGCCACTGAGTGACGGGTGGACAGTTAGCTGCAAATAATTTAGCTATTGGGAATTTTTTCACGTGGTAGAGCTACGTCGCTGCACTATTGTTCAGCATGGTTGGGGAAGGACCACGCTCTCGCGGAATACCAGCGTGAAAAGAAATAGCAGCATGATGCTGCTGTGTTTTGTATGGTGGGTGTAGAAAACCAATGACCTTTATAACGTCTATATATTTCTGTTGTCTGTGAACTGTGAGCTCAATTGTAACCCTTTCTTCGTCTTTTTTTTCTAAAGACATTATTTTTCGTATCGGATTACATGTTCAAGCAATTCAAGTAATAATAACAACCTAGTATCTATATATCTATCCCCTCGTTTTTATGAGCTACTACGTTGAACGCTACGATACAATGTCAATGTCAATGTCTGCACAAAGTCTCATGACTTTGAGACATGAAAGTAATGTACATATGGATTAAAGAGACGCTTATAATATGCTTAATGTTTAGTCCATTGTCTATTCACTTATTCCGATTAAATAATATAATTAAATCCGCCTATCATAGCGCTCCTGTGTGTGTGTGTGTGTGTGTGTGTTTATGTGTGTGTGTGTGTGTTAGCTAAATTAAGTGAAGCAGAAAATCTGCTTTAAAACCCAGTTAAAACTAATCAAACTCCTTCTTTCCTTTACATTTTTCTTGCTCACTTAACAAACAAATAAACAAACAAGGCTCTGACGATTGACTAATGTGAGAATATTCATTCAGATAAGCTGAATTGACACCGCCATCTGGTGATGGGCATCAGTATCTATACCTCCAATCTAGTGCGAAGGTGCAGCTCAATCCTCCTGCCCACTGTGGTGAGCTTGCGCAAATATTTTCTAGAATTTAAAAAGATGAATCCTGCTGCTGAATAGCAATTGATATATAAGAAGCAATTTTTTTTAGGATAGGGTGACAAACGTGCACACAGTCCACCTGATGGTAAGTGGTTTCTGTGACCCATAGACATCTACATCTATCTTCGGTTGCGAATCAAAATGCAGATGCGTTGTCACTCGTGAGGACTAAGATGGAATGCCTATTTTCCAGTAAAAAGGGTATCCAGTTCTCTACACTCACCATACCGAAACACAGCAGTGTTAAGCTGTTATTTTACGCTGGTATTCTGTGAGAGCGTGGTCCTTCCCCGGTCGAGCTGACCCATTCGTGCTACAACTATACTACTAATATAGCTGCAGCATGGCTCTACCACGTATACGATCATCGACATATAAAACTATACTAAACTAATTGTAAATTAAAACGTGTACGGAATTTTATCGATCGCTTTAACAAACAATGTTGCCAACAGGTAATAAACTATGTTTACAACTATGTCTATCATGTAAAATAAACCGAAGCGACAGAGGGGCCGCACTTTGTGGCTATTAGTCCATAATCCGTTTTATTGCCCGCCTCTCCCTCGTTTCATGTACAAACTACTCGAGGGTGCGATGAGATGGTATTCCTAGACTAAATTTTCTTGTTAATGCAAACAGGCGTTTTCAGTAAACTCACCATGTTAATCACTTTATTAATTCGTATTATTGTCTTTAATACTTTTCAGTAAAAATACTGTCTATTCCTTTACTTTGTATACAAAGTAAATAAATTAAATTCTTATCCGTAAATTATGCGTAAAATGTGTCATTGAGAAGAATCGAGTATAATCTTTTCGCTCGATGAAGTAGTTCACTCATTTAGTTCAATGCTTCAATTAGTCCAGTAGATCAGAACGAGTCAATGAGTGTGAGGAAAGGTTAACGAAAGGCGCATTTACGACTTGAAGAATTTGAGATTTGTCGGCAATATCAGTTAAGAATAAAGTAGACTTAATTTTTTTTTTATTTCTCATGGCTTTCCTTCATACTTTACAAACTGATTGATAATCGTCAAATATAACTTTGTGAATTAAAACTTATATTGTAACAACTATATTATGGCTATATTAAAACCTATACTATACTGTAAAAACTATATTATGCTGGGCCATAGCATCCACTTACAACCGACTAAGAACAGTACTGGCCACTTACCACCAGGTAAATAAGTACACAGTCCATTTAATTGCTTGTCACCATTATTCTTTTTAAAAAAAAATTAATTCAGATTGCAAATTGCAATGAGATCAGTGTATCTATAAGTACGGTTGGTTGGGGATTGGGCTATGTTTTTCATATATTAATAGTTTTAAACTTTTGATGGAAATTAATTTAATACACCACTGACAATGTAATTGATTTTTTCTGGACATCTATGGTAATGACTATGGCTTTCGAATGAAATATGTTTTATTTCCCTCTTTTTATATTAAATACTAAAAATCTATAAAAAATTCGATAAAATTTTTATCATAACATTGCACCACATGAACCATGGCTCTGCCACACATAAAACTTTTGTAACTCTGTATATTCTAATATTTATATCAAAACGTTATCCAATTAATTAAAATAAGTGTTCTACATTTTGACGTACCTTTTAGTATACAAAGCTTGAAGTGAAAACATGTATCCTTTAAAAGAAATTTATTGCAGCATATTTTATAAATCATAATTAAAAACTCTTCAGACAGCCGTTGGAACGACATTTTGCTTGTGGAGAGTCCCCAAAGTTTGTTCCCATACCTCTTTCACTTAAAACTACGTATGTTCAAAAATTTACAAAACACACAAACTAATTCTAACTAACAACACAACTAACAACACGCACTTGCATAAGGTGAAGTTGAATAACTTTTGCCCTTAAGTGGTTTAACTTGATTTTTCTTTCTATAGCTTATTTATGATTATTAGGATTCATAATATACAAAATATTTATAAAAGTCATAGCGGTTACGAAGTAAAAAGGTAATAAGTCCAAAAATAAAATATTTTTATCTCCAAATCTAATTATAAATTTTTGTTGATTTTCATTAATATAAATATACTGCTATAGATTAGACTGCTATAGAGACAAAAAAATAAGCACGTATGTTTCACTATAACAAAATTACTATGCAAGTGTTTTTACAAAAAGTAATATACTTGGCGAAGAGCGACCACTTGAAATCGTATTTATTTAGAACTCTTACTTCATTACCTATCATATATATTGTAACGAAATGTCATACCATTGTGCAACATTGTCAAAATTTAAAAAAAACATAAATAGGTCAGGAGTGTGGTAGTATGTATTAAATAGATAGGTAAGTACGGAGATGAATGAAACTATTCATTGAAAGTAGTAGTAATTTGAATTGAGATCATGATCAACAGGAAGATTCATATTTAGTATTTTTCTCTTTGATCGTTAAAATAAACAGCAAATTAGGTGCATGTTTATTGTTTTATATACAATGTGTAAAAGGAATCTTGTCACTCATCGAGTGAAGGTTACTTAGTATTTAATATAAAAAGAGGGAAATAAAATTTATTTCATTCAAAAGCCATAGTCATTACCATAGATGTGCAGAAAAAATCAATTACATTGTCAGTGGTGTATTAAATTAATTTCCATCAGAAGTTTAAAACTATTAATATAGGAAAAACATAGCCCAATTCCCAACCATCCGAACTTTTAGATACACTGACCTCATTGCAATTTGCAACCTGAATTAATTTGTTTTTTTTTTTAAAAGAATAATGGTGACAGGCAATTACATGGACTGTGTGCTTATTTACCTGGTGGTAAGTGGCCAACACTGTTCTTAGTCGGTTGTAAGTGGATGCTATGGCCCAGCATAATATAGTTTTTACAATATAGTATAGGTTTTAATATAGCCATAATATAGTTGTTACAATATAAGTTTTAATTCACAAAGTTATATTTGACGATTATCAATCAGTTTGTAAAGTATGAAGGAAAGTTAGAGATACAACAACCTATTTATTAAGTTAGGCATGCGAATTAAAAAAAATTAAGTCTACTTTATTATTAACTGATATTGCCGACAAATCTCAAATTCTTCAAGTCGTAAATGCGCCTTTCGTTAACCTTTCCTCACACTCATTGACTCGTTCTGATCTACTGGACTAATTGAAGCATTGAACTAAATGAGTGAACTACTTCATCGAGCGAAAAGATTATACTCGATTCTTCTCAATGACACATTTTACGCATAATTTACGGATAAGAATTTAATTTATTTACTTTGTATACAAAGTAAAGGAATAGACAGTATTTTTTGCTGAAAAGTATTAAAGACAATAATACGAATTAATAAAGAGATTAACATGGTAACTTTACTGAAAACGCCTGTTTGCATTAACAAGAAAATTTAGTCTAGGAATACCATCTCATCGCACCCTCGAGTAGTTTGTACATGAAACGAGGGAGAGACGGGCAATAAAACGGATTATGGACTAATAGCCACAAAGTGCGGCCCCTCTGTCGCTTCGGTTTATTTTACATGATAGACATAGTTGTAAACATAGTTTATTACCTGTTGGCAACATTGTTTGTTAAAGCGATCGATAAAATTCCGTACACGTTTTAATTTACAATTAGTTTAGTATAGTTTTATATGTCGATGATCATATACGTGGTAGAGGCATGCTGCAGCTATATTAGTAGTATAATTGTAGCACGAATGGGTCGGCTCGACCGGGGAAGGACCACGCTCTCACAAAATACCAGCGTAAAATAACAGCGTATGGTGAGTGTAGAGAACTGGATACCCTTTTTACTGGAAAATAGGCATTCCATCTTAGTCCTCACGAGTGACAACGCACGCACGCACGCACGCACGCATCACGCCCGCACGCACGCACGCACGCACGCCCGCACGCACGCACGCACGCATGCACGCACGCACGCACGCACGCCCGCACGCTCGCACGCACGCACGCACGCACGCACGCACACACACACACACACACACACACACACACACACACACACACACACACACAGGAGCGCTATGATAGGCAGATTTAATTATATTATTTAATCGGAATAAGTGAATAGACAATGGACTAAACATTAAGCATATTATAAGCGTCTCTTTAATCCATATGTACATTACTTTCATGTCTCAAAGTCATGAGACTTTGTGCAGACATTGACATTGACATTGTATCGTAGCGTTCAACGTAGTAGCTCATAAAAACGAGGGGATAGATATATAGATACTAGGTTGTTATTATTACTTGAATTGCTTGAACATGTAACCCGATACGAAAAATAATGTCTTTAGAAAAAAAAACACGAAGAAAGGGTTACAGTTGAGCTCACAGTCCACCCGATTTAAAGTGGACGTTGAAGCCCGTTACCTACATTTATTTCAGAATGAGAATCAAAGATTGAACCTGAATGGAAAAATATTTTAACTTTTATAATATTATAGTAACAAACGATCTAACAGTGTAGTACAGTAGCCCAATTGCAAACAATTTCGAACAGATAATGCCACAGATGCGTTGTCACCCCGTAGGACTACCAATAAGTATTGTATAATAATTACAGACACGAAAAATGTTATCGATAAATACTATAGTTATGCTCTATACCTACCTTTATATATTTATCGTTTTTGTTGTTCTGAAACATGTACCTAGCTACTTTCAATGCACTATGTTGTGTGTTAAGCACAGTTTATAATTTAAATCATATTCTAAAAAAAGTATATGTCCAAACTGAAATTAAAGAGTGTTTATATATTTATGTGCTAACACCGGCTAACACATAAATTTTATATCTCTTCGAAATTGGTATACAAATCTATTTTATGGACCCGACCTTCTGTTACGAGACGTTGATTTTTCTTTTTAACGTTTTACAAATATGGTGTGGCTTCATTAGGTTACGATATATTGCTTTCCAGCTTAAATATAGGAGTCCGCTTTTACGGTTAAGAAATTAGAAAGGCTTTGACTTTCGTTTACGTTTTAATAATCACTAGACTCAAGAAGGTTGTGGCACCCTGGTATCTTTTCTATGGAAATCTTGATGGCTTTTTAAAAAATTTAATCCTTGGTCGCAAACAGTATTCATTCGGAAGAATTTGTAGTTTGTCATATCCGGTATATCATATCTGATATAATGGCAGGGGTGATCCTGGATACAATAGGTTGTTATACAATTTACGGGAATAAGAAAGACCATATTTTTATCGAGTACACTCCTAAGTCTTGTCAAAGAATATGTATTTGATGGATGATAAAAATAAGGATGGTTAAATATAAACGTTATTCCTTGGGGAAGGCGAATTCATATTCAGCAGTGGACTTGTGAAGGGTTGAAATGACAATTATAATGAAGATCTGAATTAGTGAATAAATGAATAAGTAATAATATATTATATGTAATAAGTATTATTTAAGGTGCTTAAATACAAGTAATTATAGGGAATCGGATGTGAAATAACCTATTAAAAGTACATTGATTCTAATGGTGATTTTGAATATTTTAATAAAAGAAACCATGACAGCCTGTTATAGTTGCCTACGAATAATTTTACGGAATTCGAAGAGAAACCTAATTTTAAAACAAAATTCTTATCATTACTCTTGCGATCTGCAATAAATTAAAAAGATGGTTAAACAATCCTTAACCCAACTTTGATTACCATTTCTATAGACATTTATTTGAATGCTTGCTTTTTATTTGACGCTCGGCAGCTCATAATATTAACAAATTAGCTTTTATTTAAGATGTTCTTCAAAATATTTTTTAAATAAAAAGAATATTTTTTAAATAAAAATATTTTGTTCAAACGTCTTACCGTCGCGATAGTAAAGTTTATCATAAAAATGAGAGAGATTTTATAACATCTGCATAGTTACGAGTTTTAATCTCATCAGTCGCGCCATTTCGCCTGCCGAGTTAACTTGGAAAATTAGTTAATGAGAGAAGTTACCCGATTTCGTTATAAACTGTCAGCGTATTTATTGATTTACTTAATAAGAGATTATGTCTGAATCTACGCATATTCGATTAAATATTTACACTGACCATATATTATTATTTATATACGATACTTGTTGCTTGCTACTGGCTCGGTCACCATGGATTGATATTATAGATGTGTACTAATCCAATGTACTTCTTTCTAGGAGCATTAGTACCGCTATCTTTTACGACTTTTACTTATCTTAACTGCTTGCCGTGTCGGTTGAGCCGTGATTTGATCCCCAGAACTACTACGAGATTTAGCCGGTTGTTTTGTGGTAAATTGTAATTCCCTACAGCACAATTAATTGTCAAATATTGTTTCAATGATACAACTCTGTAAAACTTGAGCTGGAGGGAACAGCGTAATGCAATAAAATATTTTCTATAACCCGTTAAATTTGATGCTTTTAACTAATAGCATATTTTATAAATTGTATAGAGTTTGTACTAACGAGCTAACACTGGGTAAGAGGTAAAAAGGTAATGAACTATAAATTGCGAGCTCGTAATCGCAAATATTAAATATAAATCGTACATATTATGTTATATTAAAAAGGTATTATCATCTAAAAGTCGCCATGATGAACGAATGATAGTTGCCTGATCGTTTAAATTTAGCAAATTATATAAGGAATCAATGCGTTACATGTAATATATTTTATGATAGTTTTCGGATGTGTTTCTTTGTCTTTTGCATTATGTCATGGAAAATGTTTCAGCACGACCTCAGATCTCATCAATTTTATCACCTGATATTACAAACTCACAATATCTGTTGCGTCATACGTATAGTATAAATATATTACATTCAGTATAGATACAAGAAGATACAGTATAGATACAAGAACAATGTATTTTAAAGTTATACGTAGGCCGTGCTGAAAGCGTTTGGCTGGCACGGTCACCTTATATTGCAATTTTCTCCAAAAAAAGGTAAGTAAAAGTCGTAAAAGATAGCGGTACTAATGCTCCTAGAAAGAAGTACATTGGATTAGTACACATCTATAATATCAATCCATGGTGACCGAGCCAGTAGCAAGCAACAAGTATCGTATATAAATAATAATATATGGTCAGTGTAAATGTTTAATCGGAGATGCGTAGATTCAGACATAATCTCTTATTAAGTAAATCAATAAACACGCTGACAGTTTATAACGAAATCGGGTAACTTTTCTCATTAGCTAATTTTCCAAGTTAACTCGGCAGGCGAAATGGCGCGACTGATGAGATTAAAACTCGTAACTATGCAGATGTTATAAAATCTCTCTCATTTTTATAATAAACTTTACTATCGCGACGGTAAGACGTTTGAACAAAATATTTTTATTTAAAAAATATTTTGAAGAACATCTTAAATAAAAGCTAATTTGTTAATATTATGAGCTGCCGAGCGTCAAATAAAAAGCAAGCATTCAAATAAATGTCTATAGAAATGGTAATCAAAGTTGGGTTAAGGATTGTTTAACCATCTTTTTAATTTATTGCAGATCGCAAGAGTAATCATAAGAAGTCTGTTTTAAAATTAGGTTTCTCTTTGAATTCCGTAAAATTATTCGTAGGCAACTATAACAGGCTGTCATGGTTTCTTTTATTAAAATATTCAAAATCACCATTACAATCAATGTACTTTTAATAGGTTATTTCACATCCGATTTCCTATAATTACTTGTATTTAAGCGCCTTAAATAATACTAATACATTAGTGCTTATTATATATAATATATTATTACTTATTCATTTATTCACTAATTCAGATCTTCATTATTATTGTCATTTCAACCCTTCACAAGTCCACTGCTGAATATGAATTCGCCTTCCCCAAGGAATACCGTTTATATTTAACCATCCTTATTTTTACCATCCATCAAATACATATTCTTTGACAAGACTTAGGAGTGTACTCGATTAAAAATGTGGTCTTTCTTATTCGCGTAAATCCCGCACCAACCTATTGTATCCAGGATCACCCCTGCCATTATATCAGATATGATATACCGGATGTGATAAACTACAAATTCTTCCGCAAGAATACTGTTTCCGACCAAAGATTAAATTTTTTAAAAAGCCATCAAGATGTCCATAGAAAAGATACCAGGGTGCCACAACCTTCTTGAGTCCAGTGTTTATTAAAACTTAAACCAAAATCAAAGCCTTTCTTATTTCTTAACCGTAAAAGCGAACTCCTATATTTAAGCTGGAAAGCAATATATCGTAACCTAATGAAGCCACACCATATTTGTAAAACGTTAAAAAGAAAAATCAACGTCTCGTAACAGAAGGTCGGGTCCATAAAATAGATTTGTATACCAATTTCGAAGAGATATAAAATTTATGTGTTAGCCGGTGTTAGCACATAAATATATAAACACTCTTTAATTTCAGTTTGGACATATACTTTTTTTAGAATATGATTTAAATTATAAACTGTGCTTAACACACAACATAGTGCATTGAAAGTAGCTATGTACATGTTTCAGAACAACAAAAACGATAAATATATAAAGGTAGGTACAGAGCATAACTATAGTATTTATCGATAACATTTTTTCTGTCTATAATTATTATACAATACTTATTGGTAGTCCTAGTCCTACGGGTTGACAACGCATCTGTGACATTACCTGTTCGAAATTGTTTGCAATTGGGTTACTGTACTACACTGTTAGATCGTTTGTTACTAATATTATAAAAGTAAAAATATGTTTCCATTCAGGTTCAATCTTAAAATTGTTTATAGCAGGTAAAAAGATTTATAAAGCAAGTAATTTCTTAAGGTAATAATATCGCGGCGTTTGAGAAAATTAGTTTTCTCAGCAAAGCTTTACCATGATATTAAAAACCAACAAATAAGGACGGAAATATTCCGATATTTCTATCCTCGTACGTATATGCCTACGTATTGATATATTTTGTGAGGTCATTGCGGAACTCTATTAAATCTGCAGAAGAAATTGATTGACTAAACCGGAGACAAACACGCTCCCACAGAACAACAGCGCATACAGTAGAAGTTAGTTACGGGAACCGAAGAATATTTTACTGGTAACAGGGCATTCATTCTTGGTCCTCAGTTGTGACAATGGATCTGCTTTTTTATTCTTAATGGAAAATAAAAACTAAGTAAACTGTCGTTCGTCACCCGTATTCGTAAAAATATGTGTAGCGGTGGTGTAAGAACATCCACTACTCCATATCGTCCCGTGAAACAGGAGGTAGGCAATAACATCTGCCTGATAACAGCTCAAAATAATAAAATACTGCAGTTGCCAACCCATCTGCCCATCGTGGCCACTATGACAAATTCTCGCCTATGAGGCAATCTATGAGGTAAGCCTTTGTTCAGCAGTGAACTTTTATAGGATATAATGAATAGATGGATTTGTATAAAAATCGTACGTCAATAACGAACATTCTATTCTTTAGAAAATAAAGCTAAAAAGGTATTCGCACCTTTTTAGCTTTATTTTCTAAAGAATAGAATTACACATGCTACTAGAAAAGCATGCTTGTTTGCTACTAGGTAGTGTGTTCATTTATAGCATGCTCTCCGATTGTATTTGCTCATGAAAGCACAGACCTCAGAAGCACACCTATTTCGAGTATACTTCCTTCTAGCACGTCTGATATACACATACTCATTATTTAGCATTTAAAATTGACGTTTCTTTCGAAATTTTCTTTTTTTATTGTGGTGAGCTTACATTCCATAACCATTCATGATTTCGGTAGAGAAATATAAAATTTGAGGAATGACTCACCAGTAAAAATGGTCTCCAATTCTCTACACCACTATACAAAACAGAGCAGCATTATTCTGTTGCTTCACGCTGTTTTTTTTGTGAGAGCTGGTTTTACCCCGGACGAGCCGGGCCAATCGTGCTGCAGTTATGTACAGCCAGCATAACTGCAGCGTTGCTCTACCACGTAAGACCATTGTAACCGTTGTGTTTCCTATGGTCGATTAAATTAAATTGAATATCCAAATTTTACTACTGAGAAAGTCCATCTTAATCCTTAAGAATACCAACGACCCGTTTTCTTGATTATTCTTCGAGGATAGATAAAAGTATTTAAGGTTCATAAACCGATCTCCATCAAGTGTGTGTCATTCTTCCCATTTTTTTATTTTTATTCGTCACATACACCCATACGTTACACAAATGCACAAACGCATGCTTGCACGCGCTTTCAGATAGAGCGAAGGACAGCAGTGTCAAAGGTGGCAACTCGGCAATTATGAGAGATTTTCTGTTTTTGTTTTCTAGCAATATTTAATTTTTTGTTTTTCAATCTTTTCCTAATTACGACATAATTGAGTAGACTGAAGAGCATTGAAAAGTAACAATAACTCATAAATTGATATGTTACGAGTACATCATAATGATATTAAATTTTTTTATAGGATAGGGTGACAAACGAGCACACAGTCCACCTGATGGTAAGTGGTTGCTGTGGCCCATAGACATCTTCATTTATCCTCGTATGCGAATCAAAATGCAGATGCGTTGTCACCCGTGAGGACTAAGATGGAATGCCTCTTTCCAGTAAAAAGGGTCTCTGGTTCTCTACACTCACCATACGAAACACAGCGGCATTAAGCTGCTATTTTACGCTGGTATTCTGTGAAAGCGTAGTCCTTCCCCAGTCGAGCCGACCCATTCGTACTCCAACTATACTATTAATATACGAGTAGCTACGTGTTAGAGCCATGCTGCAGCTATAATTCATCTAGTAATTGCTTACATTAATCAAATACACCAATGTTTTACGTGTATTTCGTTAAGATTTGATTATGAATTCGATCAAATAGCCTAAAGGCTATTCGATCGAATTCATCGAATATATATTATTATATACTTAAAAGTATATAAAAATGGTTGATTTAAAATACTTTCTAAAAGTATTTGTACTGTAGAATAAATAACTGTTATTTACTTTGTTTAAATTATTGGAGAACCCCTACGCGAACTTGTCCATATTAAAATAAAGAAGAAAGGGTTATTTTGAATCAAATTCATTTTAAATCAAGAAAAGATAGAATCGAATACTTTATAAACAAAACCGAGACATTTGACAACTTGAGTTTGACAAGCTAGACAATAAATCGTTAGATAGTATGGGTATGGTCTTACTTCAGCTTACTTTATGACATCATTTGGAGGGGAAACAGAAATCAATTTATTAAATTCATTTGTGATAAAATAAATACCACCTCTTTTTTAAGACCTGTAATGTTAAAGACTTAACAATCTCGAAACGGTTTCAAAATCAGCAAGGCTTATAATTTTCTTTACATACCGAATTGATTGCTTTGTTCTAATGTAAAGCTTTTGAGATTATTTGAGATTATTGAGATTTCCATGCAAATTATGTTTATGTTTCTAATTACAACAGTTTCGAAATTAGGAAGGTAAGAAAAACGAAAGTAGTAAGAAAAGGTTCTCCTTTTGCATATTACGTGCACAAAGTGTGAGATTTAGCATAGTTCATATTAAGTTAATATGGAGAAGGAGTGCAGACATTGTTGCCAAGAAGGAAGAATTTTTAAATGTTCCAAATAGTTACTGAAAGATTGACTGAATAAACTGTGAATTTTCCCAAGTAATTTTGTGCGGTTGGAAATCTTATTTTGCAATTGTCTGTGGAGTATATGTCAAGATGATAAAGCGTTTAATTATATATTTTGTATATACTAGATGTCTGTGTTTTACATGTTATTGTGCAGTTAAAAGTAAAATACAGCTTGCTTAACATATAAACTTAAGAATTTAATGAATTACAGGCGAATTTAGACCACTGGGCGACCGCTAGGATATTGTAAATACGGAAGTTTATAGATAAATGAGTGTGTGTTTGTTTATTACTTCTTGTCGCTGTAACTTAAATTTAATTTATTCAAAATTGAAATAAATACGACCAAATGTAGTTAAACTTAAACTAGGGGTTATTAAGTTGACATTAATTATTTAATTATCAAACATGCATGGCCTGGTACCTATATGCTCTGTGCTCTAGTACACACAGGGCAATTTTGCCTTCCATATATGGAAATTAAGAGGCCGTTGGTTCCGTACCGCATTGAGTCTGCGTAATGTTACTACAAAGCTGTCCACACGTGCCTCGACACACATACCTGATGCGCTGCAAAAGCAAGAATGTTGTTGGGACTGACATTCTGAATCCATTGTTCTACTGAATTCGTAGAGTACGGAGTAATTGATGAGTAGTAGACTTCATCCACAGGCTGCAAGTGTTAAACATCTGACTGTAAGCTTTAAATAATCTTATCTTTAATTAATTCGTACACTTAGCAAACCTGAGGGAAATCGTATTACACCTCACTGCCAACGCTCTAACTTCCCGTTCAATATACAAATCATCGAAGAGATCCCCGGTGACGCAGTTCCCCATATATCTATGCTATGGTGAGTCTACTCAGGGTAGCTCCTCCAAATCTAACATGAGGAACAGATTAGGTTTTATGTTATTCCCAGCTTTAAAAACCCTCTCTCTAATCTCGCTCTTAAAATTATATCTGAGACCATAATCCGCTGAGAAGTACTCACAGATGCCTATTATAGTTTCAAGGGCTTGATCGATGGACTCAGCAAAATCATGTTATCAGCACAGTATATACCTGTTATTAGCAAAATTATCTTCAATTGAGCAGCCAACACCGGCATCACAGAGCTCAGTGATCAGGCAGACATACAGGTTGACGTACTGTACTTGTACTCCTACGAATATGAGCCATCCCACTTCACACACTTTGTTTGTTTTTGACACCAATATCTTAAAAGGCTATTCTTACTTGGGTGTGCTAGTTTTCTGGTTGAAGTTATCCCATAAAACATTATACGGACTCAGTTTGAATGCCTTAGACACGTCCAAGGAACACGCATAAACCGGCGTTTTTTTTCGTAGTGTAATAGTGGACAATATGCTTTAGTCGCAGTATGGCAGTTTCAGAAGAAAGTCCCGGCTTGAAACCAAACTGAGCCTAGTGTAAGAGTATGTGTTAGATGATTTGCTAGTCAGGCAAACCATCCAGCACCTGTGTAACTACAGTAGCCAAAGATATCGGGCGATTGTTCGACTGACATAGGCATCACCAGTCATCTGTCTTTATTATTGATACAACTATGATTTTCATAAACACTCTTGGAAAATACGTATGTCCTAGACATAAGTTGAACAAAAAAGTCAACACCTGTGTGGTAATACGGAACCCTTGGTTGAACTTGGACTCGAACTAGACCGGTTCTTAGTTAAATTAACCTGTGAAATTGCGGGTGAAACCGCAGGGCGCCGTAACATTATCATACTGGAAAAGTTAAAAAAATCTTATGGCCTGGAAAGCTGTGTCATCATTATCTCGGTAAAGCCGTCTCGTTATATGTCAGACACATAATATACCAGACGTAAAATACCTAGATCCAGACCAGTAATGGGTAACTGCGTCAAAAGTGCGCGACATCTAGAACTATGATGACCAATACGCACGACGACCGTGAAAGTCCAGGTCCAGCTGTAGCCTGGAGACTGTTATAATTTGTGCTATTTGAGAAAGTTTTTCATACTTGTTGATGTTACACTTAATTTTTTTTTTTAATTATATGCAAAACTATAGAAGACTAGACGCTTTTATACTTTTCAAGATACTTCGAAAATGAGGAGGGAGGTGAAGGTTAGAGACAGCAGTTGAGCCATTGTAACTCCGTCCTGTCTTAATTTTTATAGTATTTTGTAATGTTGTGTTACCTTTAAGGGTGCACACATCGGTCCCTAGATTAAGCTCACTTTCAATAAAATGTAATAATGTGTGCACTGCTTCTGTCCTATTTATAAATAAATAAATAAAGTAATTTTGTTTCTCCAGTTTTTTCAATTTTTTTTTATTGTCATCATTTAAGTTTTTCCAAAAATGCTGCACCCTAAAATATGCCGCCCATAACCCCTACGGCTCTCGGCTTGCTACGCCAGTGGCAATAAAGTATCGAATGTAATTCGTATAAACACAATATTTTCATTTCTTTTATTAGCGAATGAAGCAACGCTGTAAAATTATTTCTATCTTATGATAGAAATAATTTTACAGCGCAATTTAAAACATTAGCTTTAACAGGATAGAAATGGAATGAGGAATTAACATTAATAGAGTACGTGTCGATTACTACCACTGTGAAGTCATTAAGTACCGAGCCTGCTGCGGCACTGAAAATTGATTTACTCGTATAGTCTCCAAGAACGCGTAGGTAGTAAAAACTTAAATGTCTTTTTACTTCAAGCAATTTGCGAGGCATTTGGTGATATAAATTTGCATTTATATCGTATAAGTAAGATAAAAATAATAATAAAAAATAATGACTTTAAACTCCATTTTTCGTTCGGTTTTATTTTCGTCACTGCTGCACCCTGCGCGTTGACAATAACCATATCAAACAAATATGCAAACTAAACAAATATAAATATTTGCGTGACGTGCTCTACCCATTTTACCAGCGCGAAGAAGGTCCTCCAGGTCTATAGGGAACACAACAGCCAGTATATATATATATATATATATATATATATATATATATATATATATATTATATGTACATTGTACATGTAATGTGTACGTATGTATAAGCAAAAGTGTAGATACAGGTACTTTATATTATAAAGAACCCTTTAAAAATGAGGTATAGACTCGGGTTGCGGACACCATATGACGATGTCGATACGTGAGCCTCAGATTATTATTTTATAATCTGACACCGCGAGCCATCTTTCCAAATTCAATATATATCGCATCTAAAGCACTGCAAGCTAGTAGTAGCCAGTTCATATCCAATTTATCAAATTAAATTTTATAAAATTTTACTTCAACAGCCCGTATTAAGGCTTAAAATGGGTATAACGCAAAAGCGCTAAAATTAGAACCAACATTTGTGGAAAACATTCAAAGTTTTGTTTATTTAAATTGTAACTATCCCCGTCTCTCTGCTACCTAACCAATCATTGTCATCCCGGAGGCTAAGAACGAATACCCATTTACCAGTAAAACGAGTATCCGCTTCTCATCTTTCATCATATGAAACACAGCAGCATTATGCTGCTATTTCACATTGGTAAACTGTGCGAGCGTGATCCTTCGCTTTCTGCTTTTGTATTCACGAGGTAGAGCCGTTGATCATGTAGCGGCGCCCCATATCATCCCGTATATGTTGAAAGAGGCAACAGAGGGAAACAAATCAGGAGATGGGCAGCAGCGTCTTCCTAATAATAATAAAAAAATTAAAAAAACTGCACGTACCAACCCGCAACAGTGGACTTTAATAGACTGTGACGGTAGAGCCCAAACACGTATGCTTGCGCGTATACTTTCGCTATTTTAATATTTTCCTCCCCCTCCTCTGATTTCTTGCGCAGTTGATAGCTTCCTTTTACTCCGAAGTTGCCGCCGATGGTAGAAAATATTTCCATAGTAGAGTCACGCTAGAGCCAAAAGAAGAAAAAATAAAAGTTTTTATTTACGCAGGTGGCGGCTATACAAAACATATACACAAAGAACATAATGCGTGTCATAAAATTTAAACATCATACAATCAATAAAATATTAAGCAATAATATAAGCACTTGACATTAAATATAAGCATTAAATATAAGCACTTGACAGGCCATATTTTTACTTTTATTGTAATATAAAATGAGTGAATAAATTGTGGCGAAAGGCGAGCTTGGCACTAATAAAAGTTCACTTCCAGCAAACCCTTGGGAAATAGAAATAATTTTATATAAGCGCGCGTAGATAATAAATGAAATAACATCATAATCACTAACAGATATTTGCTTCTGAGAAGAATTAGCACTTACATATGTGTTGCGGGAGTGTGTTCAACAGCTCGATTTCAC
Source organism: Parnassius mnemosyne (assembly GCA_963668995.1). Classification (NCBI taxonomy): domain Eukaryota; kingdom Metazoa; phylum Arthropoda; class Insecta; order Lepidoptera; family Papilionidae; genus Parnassius; species Parnassius mnemosyne. The sequence continues at coordinate 13,977,620 of CAVLGL010000115.1, forward strand.
AGTACAGGATCTACCACATCGACTTGACAAATGAGGAAAGATTTTGAGACGTAGCGATTAAGTGATCCGGCACTGAGTTTTGCATAGTAAAAGATACTCAGCACGCTCACGGAGATAAGGTGGTGCAAGAAGATTAAAGAGTAAAAAGTAAAGAAACGATAGCGGAGTGTAGGTGACCTGGTAAGTAATGCACGAAGTTGATGGATGCAGGTGGCTTAGGACCGTGCTTTGTGGCATTCCTTGGGAGAGGCCAATATTCAAAGATGGACTTGTGAAGGGCTATAATATATGAAAGAATAATAAGTACCTACGAGTCAACGTTTATTTCATAAAATATGAACAAATAATTTTTTTATAGGATAGGGTGACAATCGAGCACACAGTCCACCTGATGATAAGTGGGTGCTGCGGCCCATAGACATCTCATCTACCCCGGTCGAGCCGACGCATTCGTGCTACAACTATACTACTAATATAGCTGCAGCATGGCTCTACTATATTTTACTATATTTAATATTTATATACCACGTATAAATTTTTAATACAAAACAAATATTTCACCTTATTTACGACTAAATTGAATGAAATAATATTGTCCACTGTTTATGCTTACGAAAATCTAATGACCTAAAAATTAAGCGCCGATAATTGGCAATATATAATTTAAAATTAAAAATTTTGTACAACCGATTTCAATATAAAGTAATAAAAATAACTCAAAAACTATTGGTCATTGATGGCCTTGATGAAATTTATATCGGACTACATGAGAAGCACCAGCTTACAAATAAAAAAAGTATAATCGAAATCGGTTCACCCAGAAAAAAGTTGTGAGGTAACACACATAAAAAAGAAAGAAAAAAAACACAGTCGAATTGAGTACCGTCTCATATTTGAAGTCGGTACAACGAGCGAGCGAGCGAAACTTCATACATCTTACCTCCAAAATACTTGAATTTACCCTAGGAAGTCTAGCAGGAATAAGTCGCATCGGCCGGGGAATCACCACGCTCGTCATCATCATTATAGCCTATCAAAGTCTAGTGCTGAAGATAGCCTTATTCAGGCAACCAAAAGGTGTAACGGTATAAAACAATGAATTCTACGTAGCTAGTGCAATATAAATATACAAAATATAATATCAATACATGCGATATATAGACAATAAATGCAGTAAAATAATATATAAATAATCATGAAATGATATAAATTACTAATACATAATAAAAGATAAAGTAAAGCATATAATATATACATATACATACATATATATGAATATATAAACAAACTTACATATCTACCCAAAATACATAAAAATTGCTCGAACAACAATTTGAAGCTGATAAATACAATAAATACACAATGACATAATTTATACTGACGGTCAACGAACGATTGAGACAAGTAATGCTCTTTAAGTAATCGCTTAAAGATTACAATAGATTGTGCTTCACGTAAAAAAGGTAGGGCATTCCAGAGCTTAATAGACTGGACAGTAAAAGATTTATTAAAAAAGTAGCTGTTCCCCGCGACTTCGCTCGCGTGTTAGGGTCTTTATGTTTTTGCGCGGAACTCTAATTCTTTTTCTAAAATAAAAGTAGCCCAAGTTACTCCTTATGAAATTAGCTATCTGCCAGTGAAAGTCCCGTCAAAATCGGTCCAGCCGTTTCGGAGATTAGCCGGAACAAACAGACAGACAAAAAATTCAAAAATTGTTTGTTTTTGTTTTTGTTATAAGTACCCTATATACTTTCATATGCAATTAGTAAAAAGCTGTAATTTGGTCATTACAAACAGACACTTCAATTTTATTTATTTGTATAGATGATGTTTTGTGAGATGGTACCCTTAAAATGAATTTTCTAGAAGAGCGTAGAGGTTCCCCCGGAAGCCCCATAAAATTATACTTCTTCTTTAGATAGGGAGGAGCAGAAGGATGAAATAATACACAGTACAGAATAGAAAGAATATGCATGAATGAAATATGAAATATGCAGTAAGATATTAGCCTAACGATGCTTTTTAAAAGCCGACGTGACCCTTTTTACTGTTAACAAGACATTCCATCTTTGTGACCAAGGCACTATATAGGCCACAACATCTAGTTACCATCTGTTGAACTTCGTACTTCGACTATATAAAAAGTTGGCCAGGGGTAATTCATTGTAAGGGCATTACGTAATATGTACAATTATTTTACAATTACAAATTACATAGAGTACATCACAAAATTATATATAAAAGTACCGAAACCGAACGTAGGGTAGTTAACAACCGCTATGGTATATCATTATTGAGTTTTTAATGACAAAACATGTCACACCCAAGACCAATCAGTTGATTTCTTAATTTAACAGTGTTTTTTTTTCGTAATTTTTATAGCTTCTAAGTTATTCTACAGAATAATATAGGAAAATAATGGTATTGTCTAATTCAACTGGACTTTTGCTTAATTCAGCTAGACTTTTGAGTACAATTCAAATCAAGTAGTAACATTTAATTAAGAGACGTTTAACACGTTGTCTTAATAGGGAGAACTCTTGATAATGACGTAACGAATTGTACGTTTTCCATCGTGCCCACATTTGAGATTTTCGTCAATTAAGCTATTAGAGAACTACTTAGGGAATTTATTGGTTTTAACTTTGACAAGTGGTACATAAGATTCAATAACATACATCATTTGGTTATAAAATTTGTCAACTACAGGATATATACAAGAAGAACTGAGTTCAGAAGTCCAATCAGTCTCTGATTATTAATTTGGTCATAGTTTACTTTGTAAAAGTTTCGTTTTGTCTTCTGGTTGGTGGGCATACACCTAGATTGAGTTACCTCATAACAAATGTCCAGCGAAGGACGGTGAGGAACGGCTTTTAAGAGTGGATCATCGGAGATATTAACTAAGTTTTAGTAGTTAATTGAGTTGCATAAGACAAGTTTAGGAATTCTACTGTTTTAATTTTTAATGTATTTATTTGTTTCAAATTCATAAAGGCCATGATATAAGACAATAATTTAGCTGTATCAGTAACTGCATTAACAGGTCTCGAAGATGGACCATCAGATGACCATTCCAGGTAGGGTAAATGGAAGTCACCAATAATAATGAAATGTGAGAATAATGCCTTTGAGTAAATGTCGTGAAGTATATAAAAGTATTTATCATAGGTCATAATAAATTTGAATGTGGGAAATGAAGAAAAATAATTTCTAAATCGGTGGCCTCTAAATCAAGTTTTCTGACAACATGGATCGTCTTCTTAACCAGCATTAGCACCCCGCCACCGCCATTTTTATTGAATAATATACAGTTCCGATCGCGTCGAAATATTGTATTATTTTATTTTATTTAAATTAGACAGACGAAAAGAAAAAGGCGTTACGCGATAGACTGCTACGTTGAAGTTAACGAGTAACGTATGAAATACACTTGGATTAGTAAAAATTTCGTTACAACTCCTTAGAAAATGACCTAAAACTAGCTGCATTAATAACTTTGTAGGTAATATTATTGTAAACTGTTAAAAATAAACATTTTATGAAGAACACTACTTATATGCATTACTACTATTAGCTTTACCTTTTCATTTGCGAGATAGATAGGGTATTATTATCAAAAACGAAGAGTTTTTGATAATAATAATAATATTTTTCGAATATAAGGCTGATTTGAAAATAAGTCCTTTAGTGACAATCTTCCTATTCTGGCCCATTTTTAGTCGTCATAGCGGTCAAACTACGAACTCACTTATTATGCTCATTATCAAGGAAGCCCACGTATTGTGCGTGGGCCGACACGCACTTGGCCAGTTTTTTTTTAATTACATTTAATAGAAATAATAAATAAAATAACAATATTTTTCCTTCTTGGGAAAACAGCTTGAGTCGTCCGTCCATCGGGGATTTGTATAAATTATCAATCCTATTACCGTCCGGATAGTGGAATAAATTGGGTCAGTCCTTCGGGATTTTACGAATATTAAGTTTGATTAAGTTGTGTGAAATTATAAAATATTAAGCCCATAAACATCTACAGAAATTAAGACATTGCGTTAAGTGGGTAGTGACTGATTTACTACCACCTCTCGGACCCATACCTGCACCAGGTATTCTACATTTATTAAATATAGCTGTGCACGCGGCGTAGCTCGCGTATATAAGTAGGTTTTACTTAAAGAATTTGACGTTTAGGTAAGAGAATATTAAACGATTTATATCATTACTGTATGAATCTGGTCAATAAAAATTATCTGGTAACAAAATAAATCGTTATGCCCAAAGTTCTGAGTCGTTTGTGATAGAACTTCTGTGTAAACGACGTTAAAAGTAGACAGCTGGGGCGTACAGAAAAATGTTACGGGAGCTACTAACGCGGGAAAAAGCAACATAGAGTTGACCATGTGCAAAACAGTCAGTACTGAGGTCCACTCCTGCAACGGGTAAAGTTTGACCTTGCGCTTTATTTACGGTCATCGGTCATCGCATAACACACGCTGACTGGGAAGTGGGAACAGAACACGCTTAAAACTGAAAGGAAGGTTGTTTGATATAAGATGGATTCTTGGTATAAAACAACATGACACTTTATTTTTGTTGCAATTTTGCTACGTTAATACGTTACGTTTATAGTACATAATTTACCTAGTACGACTCAACTCTAACGTTTAGCTTGGGCGTACGTATCTTTATTGTTTTTTCTGGTATCTGTTTCTGATGTTTGTGCTGTTAGCCTACACCCTACACGGCTCTCGTAAATTACTTCAGTGAGTCTCAATACGATTCAGAAAAAGTTGTAATTTATACAACGCCATCTATTACGTTCTTTGTGAGAAAACATCCTTTTTTAATTTAAGGAAAACATATTTTTTTTGTATACTGTTTTAAGTATAAATATATTATAATAGAACGTTTTTTTACACACGAATCATTTTATTACTATTTCTGAGATTTTATGGCGCCTTTAAACAAATCGAACCTACATTTAGAAATAATAATCATAACTTTCGATAGAATTAACTAATTTTAATAAAACAAAGATTAAATGAACTATAAGATACGCTTTATGATGTTCTTAACGATCTCTTTGAAAAAAAAGATGTTTACTTAAGACGTGATGCGTTCATAAACAAACAGACAGACAGACAGATAGACAGACAATTCTAAAAATTATAAAAATGTGCTTATTTAATGAATTTCAGTCTCCATAATGATTTTAGTCACAAATTAATATACTATACAATGTACAGAAACAGACACAGCATATTATCACCGCATGTATAGAGATTTAAAGATAGATGGCGCTGTTAAAATCAATTCTAAAAATAAAAGAGATTAATGAGGGCTAATAATTTTCTGCTTACCAAATGTCGCTAGTTGACACTGAGGTAAAGTTTTTTGTTACACAATGTCATTTAATTGAAAAGTTAGTTTTAAATAAAAGTTTATCATTTTCTAGAGTATTATATTAATACACAAAACAATGACTCATGCCTGGTTTGCTCTTTAGTTTATGGCACATTTTAAACTTTTTTTTTAATTTCGACTTTTATGAATATTTGTGATTTGGTTTATTTATATTTAATTAGTGTCCGACCGAAACAGGCCGAAACCGAAACCAAAACTTATTTAGAAACGTTAATTTTTTTTATTGTATACTTAAATCTGGTATATTTTTATACATATACAGATAGGTTATGCATCTTAATGAAAAACAGTGATTGTAATAATCATGTAGCAATTTATTTATTTTAAAGTAAAAATCAACAATTTAACGTTAAGAAATACCTTTTTAAGTCATTTCGTAAAAAAATCAACACTAATACCCATAAAAAATTTTTGTTTTTTTGAGTTTAATTGAGAACATATTTTATTGTGTTCACCTTGTGTTCACCATATTGTTAATATTATTCAAGGAGAGCATTAACATCACACTCACACACTTGCACACAATATACACACAACTTAATAAAATCCCAGAAAATATACAAAACCTGCTCAAAGTTCAAAAACTGTAATAAACTAAGTTTGTATAAAAAGGTTATTAACGAATGGGTCGGCTTGACCGGGGTAGGACTACGTTCTCACAGAATACCAGCGTAAAATAGCAGCCTTAACACTGCTGCGTTTCGTATGGTGAGTGTAGAGAACCGGAGACCTTTTTTACTGGAAAAGAGGCATTACACCGTAGTCCTCACGGGTGACAACGCATCTGCATTTTAATTCGCAAACACCACTTACCATCAGGTGGACTGTGTGCTCGTTTGTCACCCTTTCCTATAAAAAAGGTTATAATATTAAAGAATTTATGTATGAAAATAACCCCTGGGAATAAGGTGATCACTACCAAGCTATTTCTAATTTGTTTTGTTTTGTTAATTGCGTAGGCGTGGGCGAAGTGGGCCCTCACCAACGGCCTCGAAATTAAAGGGGCCTAGCGACGCCCCCTAGGTATTAATAGATATGAGTAGGTATGTCGTGTCAAAGCATGTTTGGTAGGATATATCTATTGGGTAGATCCCTGGAACGAAAGAAAAGTGACCTCGCTGATACAACTTCGCCCACGTTTATATTAATCCAGGTTACGCCTCTGATTGTAAGCTGTTATTTAAAAAAGTCCAGCTGGGTTTCTTGCTGGTTCTTCCAAGGACAGAGGATTTTTTTTGAACCAGTGGTAACTAAACAAAAGAGTGACTTTCAATAAGTATTATTTACAATCTATATTGAATAAAAAGTTTCTGTTTCTGTATAATTATGAATTTATGAATAATACACAAGTCACGAACTCATCCGAACGACGCATGATAATACACGAACACTGAGTTTCAGCGCTGCCGAAGGTTCGGCAGATTTTTCGCCGAAACCGAAACTATTATCGAAACTAGATTTTTTTGTCGAAACTTGCCGAAACCGAAACCGAATCTTCGGTCGGTCACTATTTTTAATCTTATTAATATAAAATATTGTTAATAATACAGAAAGAAACATTAACCTATACATTTTCCGAACAAATTAACTTCCCGGATATGAAATCTGTCAAATATTATACCTCACTTGTAAGTGGCGCCACCCTGGTGGCAGAAAAAGTCATGGATGCCCTCATTGACGCGATTGATACAATAAAAAAAACATAACAGAACTTATAAATCAGGCCCGCATCGTAAGCAAAAAAGAAAGTTTGATCCTCGCCGAAACCAACGAAATTGTTAATAGTTCTTTTAAAATTTTATTTACCACGTAGAGTACTCTGCGGTAAAGAATAAATGAGATTGTCAACACACAGTAGGGCAGCGAGTAGTATAAAGATTAACAGCAAAAATGAAAACTCATCTACAGGAAAAAACCACAACCAGCCTTTTTGTTAGTGTCCGACCGAAACAGGATTTTCAACCGAAACCGAAACCGAAAACGAACCTTCGGTCTGGGTGTCAGTTTCGGCCGTAATCGAAACCGAACCCGAAACTTATTTAGACATGTTATTTTTTTTATTGTATACTGAAATCTGATATTTTTTTATACATATACAGATAGGTAATGCATGTTAATGAAAAACAGTCATTGTAATAGTCATGTATGTCAATATATTTATTTATTTTGAAGTAAAAATCAACAGTTTAACGTTAAGAAGTCATTTTGTAAAAAAATCCACAATTACACCCATAAAAAGTTTGTTTTTTGAGTTTAATCGAGAACATAATTTGTGTTCACAATATTGTTAATATTATTCAATAAGAGCATTAACTTAATATATCACACTCGCACACTTACACACAACTTAACAAAATCCCAGAAAATATACAAAACCTGCTCAAAGTTCAAAAACTTTAATAAACTAAGTTTCTATTAAAAGGGTTATTATAATATTGAGGAATTTATGGATGATAATAACCCCTGGGAATTAAGTGATCACTACCAAACTATTTCTAATTTATTTTGTGTTGTTAATTGTATTACATACATGATTGTAAGCAGGGGCGTAGCTAGGCGTGAGCGAAGTGGGCCCTCGCCCACGGCCTCGCAATTAAAGGGGCCTCGCGAGGCCCCTTAAAATGCGATGCCCCAGACTTTACCACAGATAAACTAATTAATTTGATCACTTTTACGCTCGAAAAAGAAAGCCACAAGGGGGTTTGTTTGGGGACTACCTTCAAAGACCGCGACTGTTACATTGACGGAATACGAGACTTGTCAGGTATTAATAGATATGAGTAGATATGTCGTCTCAAAGCATGTTTGGTAGGATTGACTATTGGGTAGATCCTTGGAACGAAAGAAAAGGGTCCTCGCTAATGCAACTTCGCCCACGTTTATATTAGTCCACGCTACACCTCTGATTGTAAGCTGTTATTTAAAAACAAAGTTCCGCTGGGTTTCTTGCTGGTTCTTCTAAGGACAGAGGGTTGTTTTCGAACCAGTGGTAATTGAAACGAAAAAGTGACTTTCAATAAGTATTATTTACAATCTATATTGAATAAAAAAGTTTCTCTTTCTGTATAATTATGAGTAATACACTAGCCACGAACTCATCCGAACGACGCACGATAACCCACGAACACTGAGTTTCGGCGCCGCCGAAGGTTCGGCAGATTTTTTGCCGAAACCGAAACTATTACCGAAACTAGATTTTTTTGCCGAAACTTGCCGAAACCGAAACCGAAACCAAATCTTCGGTCGGTCACTACTTTTTGTATTACATTTGTGCAACACCACCATCTATCGATGAAATGGGTTAACTATTGTACTTTAGATTTAGATAATAAGGTTAATATATTTTTTATATATTTATTACGTTTTTTATGTAATACTTTTGTTTACTGCGTTTTAGATATAATTATATCATTATAGAACATTATTTTACATCATTTAATTATGATTTATAATATGATATTAGTTTAAAATGTACTTGATGACTCAACGAACGCCACCATTGAACAAATTCGTACCTATACTTCGTAGCCATACTTCAGAATATTTATCATAACCTTTGATGGAATGAACTAATTTTAATGAAATAAAGACTAAATGTAACCTGAAGATACACTTTATAATTTCTAAATATCTCTCTAATAACGATTCTTATGATATAAAATTGTACTTTATACGTGATACGTTAACAGACAGACAGACAGATACACAGAAAATTCTAAAATTGGTGGAAATGTATTTAATTACTTATTTTTAGTACCTCTCAATCACTTTTATTATATAAATCTAAAATGTACAGAAATCGGCTGTTTACATTTTTATTATATGCATATAGATAGATGTTGATGACATAACAAACATAAATCGAGGCAATAATTGAAATATTTTATTATTATCCCTATTTATTTTTAACTTTTTAATGCAGTTGTAATGATGCAATGATGACACTCGCTCCAGGCGGCTAACAACGGCTGCTACGCAAGAAAACGTTAAAAAAATCGAAGAAATAGGTGAGGTAGATCGATATGTGACCATCCGTTATTTAGCTGAGAGTCTTAAGCTTTCGTTTCGGATTACTATTTTCTTTAATAAATAAGAAACCTACTTTAAGTAGGTATTAATGTAACGGTATAAATGTTATATCAAAGCAATTTGACCACCACGCGAAAACAATTGAAAACAATATTATAGTCAAAAACTTCTTAAAATGATGACTAGTAGTGTTGGGTTGTAGCAACAAAAAATTATCTAACGAATATGTATATAATAAAGGTGAATATGGGCTGTGATTTTTAACCTCCGCCAGAAGGGTGTTATAAGCATGAAGCTAATACAAAGGGGAGACGGCATAAGCAACTGTGCACTGTGATTCTAAGTAGGTCCTGACGTCATCATAGTGGGCGTGGCTTTGGTTAGTATACTGTCAGCATTCGTCCTGTGCGCTCATGTGTTGCAAAAATCGCAAATCGATGTATTTTCGTAGTATTAAGAAGAAAAGGATGAAGTGTTGTGTTTTATTGTGTAAAAACTACTCAGATAGACGCTCTGATGTTATGGATGGCATCACATTTCATTTGTAAATAATTTTACACCTAATTTATTAAAATAGTTCTAGAAAAATCTCTTTGCGTTGACTTTCAAATATAATTAAATATATTCGACACTAGATGGCGACACTTTGTGTCATGTGAACTAAAAATATAAAGGTCCGTATATTGGTAAAATAAACATACGAAGGTGCTGAAATTTGTTTTGCATTCAGATATAAAGTAATTTTAATCGCAAAATATTATTTTTATAGTTTATAATCATTATGTGAACAGGCCGTATTCTATCGTCAAGTAAACCTCATAAAGATAACAAAAAGACAGTGCCGTAATTAGAATTCAATTATTTTTTTCAGTAATCCAACTTTCAATATTAAAATGAAGGAAATTGTACTTAGGCTGATTTTCACGAAATGTTTAAGTTATATTTAAGTGACATACTATATGCAAAGAATCACTTAAATACAATTTAATGTTCTTAGATTGGCATTCAAAAAGTGCATTCGGATGCCTAATTTGGAATAAAATATTTAAATTTTAATTGATTTGTAAATAAAATTATATTAATTATAATAATTTGTCTATTATTTGTTCTCCCTCAGAGATATTAAGTAGTATAACCCACACAAATAATAGTCCAGCCGTTTCTGCGTGAAAAAATTACACATACTTAGTGTGGAATAAGCTCAAGAAGACAGAAAGAACACACAAAATTTCGCCTTTATAATATTAGTGAGATAAGTAGGATATTTAGTTCCAAATTAAATATCCTACTTAATATTGAACATAGAATATTTAGTTTCAAAGAGACTTTATTTTATGGATAAAATAAATATTTCTTGAAGGTTGACTTTCACGAAATGATAAACATATTTAAATTGTATTTAAGTGATTCTTTGCATATAGAATGTCACTTAAATATAACTTAAACATTTCGTAAAAATCAGCCATGTACAATTTCCTTTATTTTAATATTGAATGTTGGGTTACTGGGTAAAATAATTGAATTCTAATTGCGGCCCTGTCTTTTTGTAATTTTTTATGAGGTTTACTTGACAATAGATGGCGGCCTGTTCCCAAAATTATTATGAAAACTAAAAATATTATTTTGGCGATTAAACTTTCTTTGTCTGAATGTATTTGCTTCATGAGATAGACGCTCCGATGCTATGGATGGCATCACATTTCATTTGTAAGTAATTTTACACCTAATTTATTAAAATAGTTCTAGAAAAATCTCTTTGCGTCGGCTTTCAAATATAATTAAATATATTCCACACTAGATGGCGACACTTTGTGTCCTGTGAACTAAAAATATAAAGGTACTTAGAGCTCAGTAATGATAAAATAATCATATGAAGGTGCTAAAATTTGTTTTGCATTCAGACATAAAGAAATTTTAATCGCCAAAATATTATTTTTTAGTTTATAACATTTTGTGGATATGCCGCCATCTACCGTCAAGGTAGCTAAGCTACATTGCAACATTGATATGGAAAGATTAGAGTAGTTTTACTATTTATCGGTAGATGTAGATAGTGTAGTGGGCGGGGCTTTGCATCCCCTCACCCCGCAAATTGTCACGCGTTGTTTCATAGTGAAATTGAATTACAACATCTCCTCTTTGTATTTGCTTCATGGTTATAAGTTTAACGTGTGTATCTTTGTTTGTCTGCGACATCTTAACACCCAAACGGATGAACTTATTTTGATTTAGTTTTTGTTTGAAAGTTAACTTGATCGAAAGTGTTCTTTTTTATAATATAATAAAATCTGTACAGCCGATTGAAGATCATTAGCTCTTTTCTAGTTGATGAGTTGATGAGTTGATGAGCGATAAGAGATATTTCCGCAGGTCTAATCGATTTGAAATCTGGTATAGGTACTTTTACTGCAATAATATAGCAAGAACATGAATCTGCAGAATACCCTACTTCTCAGCATACAGCAGAGGTATCGTATTTGGGCTCTTCGTAGATTAAGAAAAAGAAATGAGGATAAATTGATAGAGGATAAAGGATTCCAGGCTACTTTCACTCGACAAGAAATTTTGAAATACGATGTAGTTTTACAAAATTTTTATTAGGTGGCGAATTCTATATATATATATATATATATATATATATATATATATATATATATATATATATATATATATATATATATATATATGTTCACGCACCTAGTTGCCCAAACTAAGGTCTACCATACAGGGGCCCATACAGCTATTAGGTTCGACGGACAACTAAGTGTGGGGCTCAAAATGCCTTATGGAAAATGTCCTATCATACTACACAATAGGGAGAAGGCTAGATAAATAAATAGTACGTACCTGTTCAGAGGCGAAGAAGAGCCTTCTTCGCCTCTGAACAGGTACGTACTATTACACAGGGCTCGTTCAGATGTTAATTGTCGTGAATGTAAGTAGTGTGTGAGAAGTGTATATCTGTGTAACCTGAATTAGCCCTTTTTAATCAGCAGCAACCCTGACTCCGGTACCGACCCCTGCGTGGTACTCTCCAGCGGCGGCAGCAATGGACAATTTCTTTCTTCAATTCACTATGTCAGTCTATCAACTCTATTGTACATTTAACTAACTTCAAGACACAACTAAATCCCGTTAATTATAATCAAAAAACGTAACACGCCGCACGACTGATGACTAGTGGGTCAAAGTTCACTTCCGTTCACTTCGCAACAAATTATTTCGAAAACCGAACGCGACCTTTTAAGGCATTTAACGCAACGGTACAATTAAACATTAACTTCTCAACAATTAGCCAACCCGGCGTCTAATGTTCTATACTACACAATTCCTCATTGCTGCCCAAATCCGCTAACAAAATCGACACTATCGGAGGCAACCACGCGGCTCAATTCGACTCACAGCAATGCAATGCCCGGCCGCCGCTTGACGACAAAAAATATCCGATCTCTAACGCGCTCGGCGCGTGCAGGGAGGCGCCCGCGAGCTACGTGCCTACTAGTACACGCCCAGTGCTAGGTACATCGAAGAAGCGCGGTAACGCGCCTCCGTTATAGTAATTTTAAATTTTAGCGTTTGGCGCAAACAAACCCCCGTCCCGGGCATAAGGACTTATGTTCGCGAGTAAATTGGCAAACGGGATAGGGTCGCGACGGCACGTTGCAAGACCGAATCTCCAACCAAAACCTCGGCCACCCTAGGCACCCCATCCGATCCATACCGCAACTTAACAATGCGCCCACGGCGCCAATACAAAGGCAAAGCGTTAGGTTCTTTAACTAACACGAGGTCTCCAACCCGATGAGGATCCGTCTTGTCAAACCACTTAATGCACTGCTGCAAAAGATGTAGGTACTCCAGAGACCATCGGTGCCAAAAACTCTGAGTCATCTGTTGCAGCAGGTCAAATCTGCTCAGCCGCGAAGAGTTTACTTCCCTGAAGGGGTACTCGGGTAGGGCGTTAGCGTTTGGCGCAAACAATATATATATATATATATATATATATATATATATATATATATATATATATATATGTAATCCTAATTTACGGAGAATGTCGTCAAAATGCCGCCCTTGCGATAAGGATATACGTGGTAGAGCCATGCTGCAGCTATATTTATTGTATAGTTGTAGCACGAATGGGTCGGCTCGACCCGGGAAGGACCACACTGTTACAGAATACCAGCGTAAAATAGCAGCTTATTACTGCTGTGTTTCGTATGGTGAGAGTGTGTGTGCAGTGCATTCCATCTTAGTCCTCAAGAATCAAAATGCAGAAGTGTTGTCACTTCTGCATTTTGATTCTATATTGAGCATATATGTATATGTCTATGGGTCACAGCAACCACTTACCATCAGGTGGACTGTGTGCTCGTTTGTCAGCCTATCCTATAGAAAATGACATTTTTAGGTAGCTATTTGAGGCACGCTGAAAACTTGTCAAATACCTACCCAAAAATGTCTACCAGCTCTCGGACTATTTACTGCCTCGAAACTCATATATATTGCCAGTAAAACTCATTTAAGGATCTATAACTGTTTAGGCGAGAATAATATACCTTCGAAACGTGTTCTTTAACGCGCGCGTTTAGCCTCGATATCGAGGTCACCTTCCCCTCCTCCGGCCGCATCGCGCGGCGTGATTGGACTTCTCGAGAGTCATTGTAGAATTCCTTGCGAGCTATACTGACGTCCGTTTTCCGCGTCTAACTTGTTACGAAAGTATCAACCCGCGTAAATCGTTGTGAAAACCCGTATCGTTCATTAGGACTTAATAACTCTGTTAAATTAATTGTGCAAATATAATAGTGACTTACCTCTGAAGTACTACGTGTAGCAGTCCCATTTCGTGACAAACCAGGAAGAGTGCCTCCAGAGAGGGAAAGTTCCGAGGATACCAGCGCATACCTTCTCCCGGACGGCATAGCGTCATCCAGATCAGGCCACGTCAACATACACGTACATACAATCACACATACACTCACGACACTGTCATCAGCCGGGCCGGTCTTGGAGAACCGTCTCCGCTCCTGGAGCACCATTAGCTAGGCAGCTGCACGCCGTAACATTCTGGTAGCAGAGCGTGGTTCCGGGTTCGATTCCCGGTCGATCCCGGCCATAGTGTTTGATAAACATTAAACAATTCTGGTGGCAGGGAGCGTTGGTTTGATTGGTTTAATTTGTATCTACAATCACGCCCGTCCGTAATACGTAAAAATATTTTTTTGTACGTAATAATAGAATTATTTCCCTTTGTTGTTTATTGCTTGCTTTTTTTGGTTAGTAGGTAGTTTGAAAAGCCGCGCCCTAGGTTGCGCAAGCGGGAGTTTTTCTAGAGATATACGTCATGTAGGTAGATGGTTATTTTTACGTAATCGGTTAATTATCGTTGTCGGATAGTTGTAGTGGATTACTTATCGAAGGGTCGATTTTCGAGCTAGGCAGTTTTTGTTGATCGACCGTGATGTGTATCTTCGTTTATATTGTAATTTGTATTTGAACTAAAGAGTAGTAATTGTATTTGCGCAATTTGAATTTAACTTGATTTGATCGTACTAGGGTTGTTACGTGCTAATTTGATTTGTGGTTTTTCGTATTAACTTGTATTTAATAATTGTGTAATTTCTATCTAACCTGATTGATATTATCGTATTAGTAGTACTGTATTCGTTATTTCTGTTATTTTGTTATTGTATTTAGTAAGGATGCCGTCACATAAGCTACTAATTCTTTGCTTGCGGACTGAGCTGCGCTGGGCTACCAGCGCACACGCGTTGATAGGCCGACCGGACAGGGTCTATAATCTGAGGAAGAGGCTCGAGCAGGTCGATGCTCGAAGGGCTGCCGTGGAGGAGGCTTACTCTGAGCTCGAGGGCTCGGAGGTGGAAAAGGGAGTCCTGGACTCCTGCCGCGCGGACTACGAGCAGTTCCTCGCGCTAACGGACGACCTGATCGAGGCGGGGGCCAAGGACGCGGAGAGGGAGCGCGAAGCTCGGCTGAGTAGCCTTCTCGAGTCCCCGCGGAAGCCGCCTACTCAGCCAGAGCTGCTAGGACGACTCCCCACGCTGGACCTGCCAAGGTTCTCCGGGGTCCTCTCGGAATGGCTGACCTTCGTCGGCATGTTTGACAGCCTGGTGGACGCCCGGAGGGACTTGACCCCTTGCCAAAAAATGGGGTACCTTCTGGCATCACTGGAGGGGGAGGCCCTGGGCGTCGTCGGCCACCTTAAGTTGTCGGACGACGCCTACCAAAACGCCAGGGACCTCCTCGCTGGAAGGTACGCCAACGTCCGGCGGATTGCGGACGATCATGTTCGGAGGATGCTGAACCTCCCGCTGCTGAAGGACCGGACTAGACTACGTGAAGACATAGTGAATCCAGTCGTCGTAGCGTGCAACTCGTTGCGGCGGCTGGATTTACCTGTGGACGAGTGGTCTTTTCTGCTCCTTCATATAGTGCTGTCCCGCCTGCCCCTCGACCTTCGGCTCCATTTTGAGGAGAGGTACGGAGGGGATGGCGCCTCGTACATGCCCCCCTTTAGGGACCTGCTGCGGTTCCTGGAGGAGCAGTGTAGGCAGCTGGAGAACGCAGCAGGCGCCGTCGAGGGCCCCCCGGCTGCCTCCTGAGCGGTGCCTAGGGAGAGGCGGAATCAGCCGGCCAAGGCGGCGCCCACCCCCCTGAGGCCGAGTGGAGCCCCCGCGGGAGGGCGCCCCCCAGTACCCTCCTATAGTGGCCTAGCGGCCCGGGAGGCGCCTCCCTGCTCCTATTGTCGAGCATCTGACCACCGGGCGGCGTCGTGCCCGAAGCTGTTGCGCAAGCCGGCTACGGCGAGGCGAACCATCGCCAGGGAGCGCCGCTGGTGCTTCTCGTGCCTGGAGAGGCATTTACAACGAGACTGCCCGCACCAGCGGCCCTGCACGCACTGCCAGGGCAACCCCCACGTCATACTGTGCCTGGGTGCGCGCGGCTCGTCCTCTCAGGGCCCTGCCAGCCCCCCGACTCCCATGGGCGGGGGCGCCCAGCCACGCCCACTGTCGGGCGACGCTCGGCGCTCACCGGTGGACCACAGCGCCCCTCGTTTTGAGGGGAGTCCCTCCCCCGATCGGTCTGGGAGTCGTTCCCCCAGGGGCGGGGGGGTCTTCACCCCCCCTCAGCGGGTTGATAGTGGATTCGCAGCCACTCAGCGGTCAGCTAGACCGTTCTCACCCCCGTTGACTGAGTGGCCGCGACTGGAACGCCGCCCGCCCCCCTTTGGTCGGTGCCGGTACTACCGGGTTCCGGAGACTGCGTATCGGCCCCGGGCCTTGGAGCCGAGGATCCCCGAGTTTCCCCCGGTCGGCCCGTTCGGGGAATTCCAGTCAAGGGTCATCGAGACGCCGTCGGAGTGCCGTTCTCGGGGCCCCCGGTTCGGGTGCCGGTCCAACAGAGGCAGCTCCAGATAGGAGGCTGCTGCCCTAGCTCCCGCCATGGCCGCCTCCACTGAGCCTATAAGTCGTCAGCAGTCCACCTGTCAAACTGTTCTATTGCCGACGGCCTCAGTGAAGGTTTACAACCCGAGCAGCGACCGCTTAACGGTTCGAGCTCTATTGGATTCGGGTTCCTAACGTAGTGTGGCCTCTACTCGGTTGGTGGGAAGACTGAGGCCCCCCTGGAGCTCTGAATCACGTCAGATGGTAGGTATCGGAGGTGCCGAGCCTCCTGCTCCTAGGGGACAAGCGGAGTTGGTTTTCAGCCCTGACAGCGAACACCTTCGTATTTTAGTCAAGGTAAATGTCCTCAATGACATTGTAGGGTTTCTCCCTAACGTTCGTATAAATGACAGCGCTGTGCGCTGTGTGTCGGCTTTGAGACCGGCAGACCCTCGGTGGGCCCAACCTGGGCCTATAGATTTGTTACTGGGGGCCGACACGCTGGGTGTCCTCTTGTTAGGTGAGATACGAGCTCTGCAGCCCGATGGCCTGTCAGTCATTTCCACGATATTTGGGCACAGCTTCTTTGGACCGGTTATGTGGTCTCCTCCCCCTCCGACGGCCGACCCGCTCTCCGTCGTGGGCGTGTCCCTATCGGACGCCGTCCAGCGGTTCTGGGAAATTGAGGAACCACCACATGCTGCTCGAGTCGACCCTCTGGACCGTGAGTGTGAGTTGTTCTACCAGAACAATACCGGCCGGCGGGTTGACGGTCGTTTCGTCACTCGCTTACCCTTTCTGGACTCACGTCCCTCTTTGGGTCAATCTCGTGCTCTGGCAGAGAAGAGGTTGCTTTCCATGGAGCGCCGCATGCGGCGCGACCCAGCCTTTCGCGACAAATATGTCGAGCTCATGCGCGAGTATCAGGAGCTGGGTCACATGTCACCGTCCAACTTCGAATGGCGTTCACAGGAGCACTACTTCCTCCCTCACCATGCGGTCTTGAGGACCCCTGAGAGTAAGATTCGGATAGTTTTTGACGGTTCCGCCCCCACATCAAAC
Source organism: Parnassius mnemosyne (assembly GCA_963668995.1). NCBI lineage: Eukaryota > Metazoa > Arthropoda > Insecta > Lepidoptera > Papilionidae > Parnassius > Parnassius mnemosyne. The sequence goes on from CAVLGL010000115.1 coordinate 13,995,547, forward strand.
GGTGTGTCTCTGAACCAGTGTCTTCACTCGGGTCCTAAACTGATCAAGGACATATCCGACAACGACCCAATTCCGTCGACACCAAGTGTTTTTTGTCGCGGACATTCGGATGATGTTTCGCCAATCAGTGGTCCATCGTGATGACCGCCGATATCAGCTGATATTGTGGCGCGAGAAGCCCAGCGATCCTATACAGGTGTTTGAGTTGAACACCACCACATATGGACTCCGGTCCAGCCCGTATATCGCCATGCGAACCCTCCTTGAACTCGCTGAGAGAGAGCGCCTGAGATACGCTCGGGGATCTTCTATTTTGGAGACTTCGGTCTACATGGACGACATTTGTACGGGCGCTTCCACCGTCGAGGAGGCTCTGGTCTGGCGAGACGAATCAATTGCCATCCTGAAGTCTGGAGGCTATGAGTTGCGCAAGTGGTTGTCGAACTCCCCTCATATTTTGAAGGACCTCTCAGGAGAGGATCAACAAGACCCTCATCTGTTCGAGCACCATGAAAATCCTAATTTGTTGACTGTGCTGGGCATTCAATATCAGCCTGTTCAGGACACCTTTACGTATAGAGTAAAACTGGACCCACCGCCCAAAGCATGGACCAAACGCTTCGTGCTGTCCACCGTAGCCCGCACCTTCGACCCTAATGGGTGGATCACCCCGGTCATCTTTTTAGCTAAGTGCTTTCTTCAAAAGCTCTGGATGTCCGGGTTGGGTTGGGACGAGCCGATTGGCGGAGCCCTCTTGCGAGAGTGGCTCTCCATGCTCTCCTCTCTTCCGGATATCAACCGGGTTTCCATGCCACGGTGCTTCCTTCCCCCCGGGAAATGTCGGGCTACCCTACATGGGTTTTGCGACGCCTCTGAGAAGGGCTATGCTGCTGTCGTATATTTGCGGACGGTGAGTTCCTCTGGTCATACTGCCGTCCATCTCGTACTCGCTAAAAGCAAGGTTGCTCCCATTAGGTCCCGCTTAACTATCCCTAAATTGGAACTGTCCGGTGCCGCTCTCCTCACGCGACTCCTCAACCACGTTCACTCTTCCTTGAAGCCTGTAATCGACATTACTGGCGTCTACGCATGGTCGGACAGTGAGATAGTACTTTGTTGGCTCCGAGCTGCACCTCACAATCTTGAGGTCTTTGTGGCGAACCGCGTGTCTCAAATCCAGAGTTCTGAGACTTCTCTCAACTGGCGACATGTCCCAGGGGAGTTGAATCCCGCGGACTGCGCCTCTCGCGGCTGTGAGGCCCCATCGCTGGTTGACCACCCACTGTGGTGGGGTCCCGGTTGGTTATCTGGGTCTCAGTCATTCTGGCCCCCGGGCAATTACTCCGAACCTACCGAATTGCCGGGCCTACGAGCCCGAGTAGGAGTGGGCAAGGATAAGCCCACTCGGGATCTCTCTCTTCTGGAACGGTACAGCTCCCTCGATAAGCTCTTGGGAGTTACTGCTTGGTTGCGCCGCTTTGTCCGCAATTCGAGATACCCATCCCACCGACTCTCTGATAGCGTTTTGTCCCCTAGCGAGCGCCGTGAAGCTTTGATGCACTGGACCCGTATGGTCCAAGCGGAGCAATTTGAGCCCGTCATTGAAAACTTGAAGCGTGGCTCCGTTATCAAGGGCGCCCTGGCCCGCCTGAACCTCTTTCCGGATAACGCGGGGATGCTGCGCGTTGGCGGATGTTTAAAAAATTCTCAACTGCCGTACGGGGCTCCACACCCGTTGCTGCTCCCTAAGGACGGCGCCCTGGTCCGATTGCTGGTAGCCCACCACCATGTTAAGAATGCCCACGCTAGGTGCAACGCTCTTTCGGCCATTTTACAGCGGGAGTTTTGGATTTTGGCTGGCCGACGTATAGGCCAGGCCATATAGGCCACCATATCGCAGCCCCTCATGGGTGACTTGCCGCCCGACCGCGTCAGGGCCATCCGACCATTTGCTGGAGTCGGAACCGACTTTGCTGGCCCCTTTCTCGTCAAGTCCTCTAACCTTCGTAACGCTCGTTCGCATAAGGCCTATCTTTGCGTCTTCGTGTGCCTCTCCACTAAAGCCGTTCACTTGGAACTTGTAAGCGCCCTCAGCACGGAAGCCTTCTTGGCCACGCTTGGCCGTTTCGTATCGCGGCGCGGGTTGCCGGACTTGATCCGGTCGGATTGCGGAACGAATTATAAGGGCACGGATAGGTATCTAAAGGAGGTCGTCGAGTTTCTGTCTAGCCACCGGACTTATTTAGGCAATGCTATGTCAAAAAGGGGCATCCAGTGGAAATTCGACCCTCCGGCGTGTCCCCACTGGGGCGGTATTTTCGAGGCGGTGGTTAAAGTGGCAAAAACGCATCTCCGTCGCGTTATTGGTGAAGCTATTTTGACATTTGAGGAGCTCGCCACTGTATTCTGTAAAATTGAGGCGGTACTCAACTCTCGGCCCCTCTGTCCCCTCTCCTCCGACCCGAATGATTTGGAAGTTCTAACCCCGGGACACTTCCTGATTGGCCAGCCTCTTAACGCTCTGCCCGAGTACCCCTTCAGGGAAACGAGCGCTTCATGGCTTAGCAGGTTTGCCCTGCTGCAACAGATGACTCAAAGCTTTTGGCACCGATGGTCTCTGGAGTACCTACATCTTTTGCAGCAGCGCGTTAAGTGGTCTGACAAGACGGAGCCTCCTCGGGTGGGAGACCTCGTGTTGGTTAAAGAACCAAACGCTCTACCTTTGTATTGGCGCCGTGGGCGCATTGTTAAGTTGTCGTATGGAGCGGATGGGGTGCCTAGAGTGGCCGAGGTTTTGGTCGGAGATTCGGTCTTGCAACGTGCCGTCGCGACCTTGTCCCATTTGCCAATCTACTCGCGGACCTAATGCCTTATGTCCGGGGCGGGTGTTTGTTTAGGCGAGAATATTATACCTTCGAAACGTGTTCTTTAACGCGCGCGTTTAGCCTCGATATCGAGGTCACCTTCCCCTCCCCCGGCCGCATCGCGCGGCGGGATCGGACTTCTCGAGAGTCATTGTAGAATTCCTTGCGAGCTATACTGACGTCCGTTTTCCGCGCCTAACTTGTTACGAAAGTATCAACCCGCGTAAATCGTTGTGAGAACCCGTATCATTCATTAGGACTTAATAACTCTGTTAAATTAATTGTGCAAATATAATAGTGATTTACCTCTGAAGTACTACGTGTAGCTGTCCCATTTCGTGACAAACCAGGAAGAGTGCCTCCAGAGGGGGAAAGTTCCGAGGATACCAGCGCATACCTTCTCCCGGACGGCATAGCGTCATCCAGATCAGGCCACGTCAACATACACGTACATACAATCACACATACACTCACGACACTGTCATCAGCCGGGCCGGTCTTGGAGAACCGTCTCCGCTCCTGGAGCAGGTGAGTGCCTTTATCATAGTGATCTTTCCCCTCGTTTATTTCTATTAGAAATTTCCACTTTGGCCAAAAGCCCGACCTGTATCTGCCTGTAGGGTCCTCCTACTATGGGCCTAGGTGGATACTACCATTAGCTAGGCAGCTGCAGGCCGTAACAATAACCCTAGGCGGGAGTCAGCCCATTAGTACAGATTTTCGGTAAATGTTTGGCCCGCTATTCACGGTGACAACATTATCGAACCCGTATTCATTAATGGGGCTTTCAACGGAGAAAGGTTTGTTAATCTACTAAATAATACGGTGTACACTAACAACCTAAACGTCCATTGATACCAACGAATGTGGTACCAATTAGATGGCGCGCCAGCACACTCTAACAACCGCCAGGCAGTGGCTAATGTAGATTTGGACCATCTTAGGTGGCCAGCAAGATCGCCAGACCTCACGCCACTCGACTTTTTTTTTCTGGGGGTGCATCAAAACGATGTGTACGCGGAGAACATGGATTCGTTGGAACAATTACGCCATCGAATAATAAATGCGTTTGAGAAATTGAGGGAAATGGCTATAAATGACAATTTATTTTCAAATGTGCGGGAAAACATGAAACGCCGTTTAGCTCTTTGTATCCGCCAACACAGTGGTCTCATTGAAAATAAGAAAATTTAAAATAAAGACAAATAAAAGCAGTGATTTGTGATGATAGTTATAACTAATAGTAACAAGAGCAGTGGCGTAGCTACCCAGGGGCTAGGCGGGGCAGTGCCCCGGGGCCCCCAAGCTAAAGAGGCCCCTCGGCCTCCAAAAACGACGTTCGAAAAATTATGTACTATCCTAATTGTATACAGAATTTTCAAGTTTTAATGTTTTGGCCCCTGACCGCGAACGACTCGAATTGAAATCACAAAAATAACTCACACTTCCAGAACATAAATATAACATTGTTAAAGATAATTGTCTACTTCGATTCATTGTCTTTTTTATATAGAAGAGGGGGACAAACGAGCATGCGGCTCACCTGATGACAAGTGTCAACCGCCACCTACTAACAAGGGGCATTGCAGGCGCGTTGCCGGCTTTATAAAAAGAAGTAAGCTCGTTTCTTGAAGGTCTCTAAGTCGTATCGGTCCGACAGTAGTGGACCGCCAAACATCCCAATGATGTGGATTTATGAAATGCGTTGATGAAATTTTGTGTCTGGAATTAATCCGAACAATTCCTCTGAACACTCCCCGTGGTAAATGCGCTAGAAAATGCAAAGGGATGCAACATCTCTTCGTCTCGTCTTTCGCCTTCGTTGGTCGTCAACGATTCGAGCCACTCTGCGCTGGATGCGGCTAAGTGGAAGGAGCTGGTACTATGGAGCCTCGGTCCAGGTATGACCCTGGGCCAGAGCTCCCTATCTCCTTCGTTCTCATGAACAGTATTCCATGTTAGGCCAAAGCTGCCCCTTGTAAAGTTGCAAGCAGTGTGCCGGCATAAAATACAGTCCCGCTGTGCTGAGCATGCCAAGCATTTTAGAGGCCAATTCAGCCTTCCCTTCCAAGTGATCACGAAACTCCACGTTATTCGATATGTTAACGCCAAAGATTCTGATAATTTTTCTTTTCTTTTGTTTTTTAAATATATAGATACTGGCTGATGTAACAACGCGAGTGCCCTTAAATTGATAAGTTACAACAAAGAGGTTCTTTTTAGTAATAAAAGCGCAAACTTGTGTATTTTGGGCATTGAACTTAAATATTTTTAGCGCCCCAATCCGAGACCTTATCCGGCAAAGACTCGACTTCAGACACAAGTTTGTGGTACTCGCCGCCGTTTTCCCGAGAAATATAGGCACATTCGGTGTATAAAGCATCACCAGTGTACTTTACTGGTTTGCAACATATTATTGATAAGCGGAAGAAACAGCGTGGGTAATAGCTCGTAGCCTTGTGGAACACCAGCATAAATAGGCTTGTAAATGGAGAATGCACCTTCTACTACGACTTTGTTGCTTCAATCTGCAAGAAAACTGCTAATCGAGTTGCACAAATTCTCTGGAATACCATAGGAACGAAGCTTCGAAAGAAGCGCTTTGTGCCAAACCCGATATAAGGCCTTCGCTATGTCCGAGCTGACGGCCAGGGTCTCCCTCTCTGCCTCTGCCGATTTATGAGTCTAGTAAGCCTAAGATCACCGGCTGAGTAACCCCAACGGAAACCGTACTGGTGGACACTTTTCAGTAGGTGATACTCAACCTCAAGAGCTAGCAGTTCACAATGGTTTTCATTATTTTGGAGAACAAATTGGATAGGTTTGAGATCTGGTGCACTAAAGCCGTCTTCTTCGAGTTCGGGACTACGCCTAGGGGGAAAGAGTTTTAGAAAAGATACGTTACGACCGGTGCCAACTAGAAAGCACACGTCTTCAGCACTTGACGTCTTTAACGTCACTTAACGTCAGGAACTTGACGTCTACGGAGAGTAATGCTAGGCGCACCAAGCGCTATGTAAACCGTATTGTACCGACCTCAAGGCGAAATTATACTTATTTTTAACAATGCTGGTGAAGCATTCCTATTATAGCGCGATGCAATTTTAAAGGAGCGACCAAACCAGGCCCCACAGATGATAGAATAAAGAGTTCCATTTCCTCAAGTACCACATTAGCGACAAAACCACGTTGGGATCATCCGGTGAGAAGCATACCCGCCCCTGTCCTCAAGGAAAGGATGCAAAAAAGCCCGGATCAGACAATGGTCCAATGAGCCAAGAGGGGCGTCGACGGAGATCTGATATCCGTCCGGATGAGAGGTCAGCAGAAGGTCCAACAGGGAAGGTGCAAGATTCTCCACATTTAGAATCCGCGTAGGCGAAGTTACCATTTGTGTGGGACCATATGCCAAGGCAAAGTCATAAACAGACCTTCCCACATGATCGGTTAAACGAGAACCAAGCCATTCAGTGTGGTAACCGTTAAAATGACCAAGGATGCAGCAATTTGGACGTGGTCAATGAGTTGGTCTGTGTGGGCATTACCTATAGAGGCAGCCGTCGACGCGATGATGGTCGTCGCTGACTTTCAAGACTGCCGAGGCGTTGAGAAAAGATTTCCTTTCTGACGTATACGTAAACTCCAGCCCGAGGTACAAAGGTGTTCTAATTTGTACCCCGGATAGGAGAGAAGCATCAACCGGAGAGTACACCTGCTTCTCGGTTAGAAAGAGCAAATTCGGCTTCGCCTTCTTCAAATGGTACAGATGGACTTTGTTAACGTTCGAATGAAATCCTCTGATGTTGCAGAAATTCACTGATAGCGTGGCAGGGGTCACCTTTATCTTATTGCTCTACTTGCCACGCGCAGTATTAGTCTTGTGTGGAATTTCGCATTTCTGCCCCCTCCCACCCTCAGGGTACGCGAGGCAGCCTGAGCACCCGCGCTAAAGAAGAGTAGGGTAGCTTGGGCGTGGATGCTCAGCCAGGGATTCTCTAATACCTGGGGTGCTGGTACCCTCCTGGGATGGTTTCTTATTTAATTACACTACCTTTTTAAGGGAGAGGGGGATTAGGCCTCCGACCTCCTGCACTTACAAAGTGAAGTAAAAGTATACTTCACGATGGTTGTCCGTAAGGTCGTGGTACCTCTTTGGTTCGAGCCGGTCCATCCATTCATTACATTAACTCATTACAGCTCTTCATTTCATGTCTTACATTATTACGTTAATACATAATACTTAGTAGTAAGTAGCTTTGCTTTAATATGCCCTGCAGTGGGCGACAAGTAGTTGATGATGAAGTAGTTTTGCACCTTTAAGGTATTTAGTTTAGTTCAAATAGGGCCCCAATTTCATTTTTGCCCCGGGGCCCTTGGTTACATAGCTACGCCACTGAACAAGAGAGGGTGATGTGATAAGTGTTTGACTAAGCACCTCCGCTGTAGGTACTCTCCAGCACCGCTCGGTTTCTTTGATAATAAACCGTCAAAGAATCGGACCGATTACGAGTAGGTACAAGATGCGTTGCGCGGTTGCCAGCTCGCGAAGCAACGCGTTGCCGCTCCGAGTTAACGTAAGCCAGCTAGGTAAGTAATTTCATGAATGAATTTTTGCAAGCGCGATCCCAATTTAAGTTACTTTTTTATTATTAAGTTTGTTTGAAAAAAATTTTTTTTTAATTTGCGAGTTATTTTAACCTATCAAAATTAATATGATTAATAGGCACTAGCCCTATTTGTGTGTTAAATTAAAGTAATCTTAAGAGCCAAGCACCTTCATAGACGGAGACCTAATATCTGTCAGGATGAGAGATTAGCAGAAGGTTCAACAGGGAAGGTGCATGATCCTCTACATCTGGAATCCGCGTAGGCTAAGGACCAGTTGTGTGAGACCATATGCCAAGGGAAAGTTGTAAACAGAGAACTGAGACATTCAGCGTGGTGGGCGTTGAAATCGCCAAAGAGCACGATCTCTGCAGATGGGATCAGCTGTCGCACGGAATCTGTAGCCATTTGGACGTGGTAGTAAGTCTGTCTGTTTCGGCATTACTGCTGTGGGACTTATAAAGGCATCCATAGACGCGTGGGTGGTCGTCGCCGTCTATGCGAAACCGTAGGATGGACAGGTCTCTGCCTTCAAAACTACCGAGGCGTTGAGAACAGATATCTTCTCTGACGTACACACAAACTTCGGCCCGAGGCAGAAAGGAGTGTTACAGTTTGTAATCTGGGTAAGGTAAATAAGATTTCACAGCTAGAGAGAACTGAGTCTTCGTGAGAAAGCCAGCTTAACCGTCTCGAGATGGTGGCAGACAGCGTTAAGGTTTGAATGAAATCCCTTATGTTGCAGAAATCCACAGCGAGGGTGGGATCTCTATATGGGTGACAAACGAACACACAGTCCACCTGATGGTAAGAGGTTGCTATAGCCCATAGACATTTACATCTACCCTCGATTACGAATCAAAACGCAGAACTGCTCTGTAAGGACCTGATCTCATTCAATCACCCGTAAGGACTGAGATAAAATGCCTCGTTTCCAGTAAAAGGGGTCTCCCGGTTCTCTACACTCACTATTACTAACCGTGGTAGAGCCACGCGGCAGAATTGCTGTCGCACGGATGGGCCGGCTCGAACCGGGGTGGTACCACGACCTCACAGAATACCAGCGTGAAGTAGAGGTTTACCTCTGCGTTTCGCTTGGTGAGTGCAGGTGGCCGGAGGCCCTTTTTACTGGAAATGAGGCATTCCATCTTAGTCCTCACGGGTGACAACGCATCTGCATTTTGATTCGCAAACGAGGATAGATGTAGATGTCTATGGGCCGCAGCAACCACTTACTTTCAGGTGGACTGTGTGCTCGTTTGTCACCCTTATCCTATAAAAAAAAACTATGCGAAACACAGCAACGTTAAGCTGCTATTTTACGCTGGTATTCTATGAGAGCATGGTTCTTCCCCGGTCCATTCTGGCTACAACTATACTACTAATATAGCTGCAACGTGGCTCTACTACAGAGACCCTTTTTACTTGAAACGAGGCATTCCATCTTAGTCGTCACGGGTGACAACGCATCTGCACTTTGATTCGTAATCGAGGATAGATGTAGATGTCTATGGGCCACAGCAAGCACTTACCATCAGGTGGACTGTGTGCTCTTTTGTCACCCTTATGCTATTAAAAAAACTATGGGGAGAGACCCTTGGAAACAAAAGGTAACCGTGCCCTGTATGAGTTACACAAATCTGTAGTAGGACTACGGAACTGTAATAGAAGGCAATATACGAACGGGCCGTTCTGATCGGTAGATCGATCTCATTTATGTGTCTCGCCACTCACACTCGCCACCGCTGCACAACCGTAAACTGCCAACACGTTCGCCACCGCCATGTCATCGTTTTGCTTCGCCCTAAATCGATAAAACTAATATCGACCGCATATTATATCCGACATACCAGTTTTTAGATATTATTGAAAACTGCTGTCCATGATTTAGTCGTAAAGCCACCCCCTCCCTATCTTATTTAATTCTCATTAAATAAGATAGGTACCGTGTAAAAAACCTTTTTGGGCGTTTAATCAAAATTTCGTCTAAGAATATCCATTACCGCATATTGTCCCTTGGATGTCGTAAGAGGCGATAGTGGAAAACAAACTAGAAGATGGGCAGCAGCATCCTCCTAATAACGATTAAATAACAAGAAACTGCAGTAGCCAACCTGCCTGCCAAGCGGGGAAACCGGTAAATATTCCCTCAATGAATTCAGCTGTGGACTTTTATTAGGCTATAACGGTAACGGTAATCTAAACTTTGGCTTCAGCAAGCCGAAATGCGCGGCCAAACATACTTTTGTTTACCAAAGCTAAAACATCGATCGGACTGTAGTTTTTGGTGTAGAATTACCAAAATTAACATAATGATTTGATTCGTATCAGCCATTCGACTGTCATAAATCATAATGTCTTGAATATATTGAGTTATATATATTTTATTAATCTCTTGAATCCTAGCAGTACCATTTTAGGCTTATTTTTTGTCAATATAGCACATCTGTGTCTGTGTGGTTACGCTATAATGACAAAAAATAAGTAGTGTTAGCGTAACAGAACCCATCGCTTCATTTTGTCATGTAATAGAACAACTATGAGAAATAAACATGGCCGCCAATAACACAGAACAAAATATTCTATCGAGAGGCCAATATGCGACGGTATACCCATTTCGCATGACAAATATAATAATATGAAAAATAGCCCAAATCAGAAGACTAACAACTTACTACTATGACTAGGGTTGCCAACTTTTTAAAATATTGTATTATACTGGTTTTAACCCATTGACCGCCAACGACGCATCAAAACGTGATTCAAAATTATGTTCGCGACGCCGATGACGTCTTAAAACATCTAAAAATGCTGTTTGATTACCATTGAAAAAAATGTTATGACTATGTTCATTAGAGTTTATTTTTGACCCAATACCTTACCATGACTGCGCTGAAGATATATTTACCAGAGAACGTAGGAAAAACTATCTAATCAATTGCATAAACATTTAAAATGAATGCCCAAGAACTGAAGCATTAAATTTATGTACCGGACGCCAGTGACGGGTTTACGTTTACTTAAACGGTTACGAGTTTTATTATAAAAGTTTTGCATAGCGTGGTACATCACTACTGAAACGAATAGTAATTTTAGGGAAAAATGCGCGTGGCGTCCAGGGAAAAAATATTGATATTAGGTCTGGCGGTCAAAAGGTTAAGCTGTAAAAACCCGTAACATGTAAGTTACTGTATAGTGACGTAGTACGAATATCCACTACCTCTTATTAAATGTAAGAAACCAGCAGAAAACCCACCAAAATAGTAAGTGGATGTTGTGGTCCATAAACAACCTTTCCTCGATTAAGAAGAAATTTCTCTTCACTTACCATATAAAACACCGCAGCATTACTTTGTGAGCGTGGTCCTACCACGCTCACAAAGTAATGCCCGTACAAAGCAAATGGGAGGATTTTCCGTGATCGTTACGATAGGCTGATAGGCGATGTAAGTACCGAACTTTCCAGCCTTGCATCTTCGACGTTACTTCCCGTCACAGTTTTGGGTATTTTACGTCCAGCATAAATACTATAATTATACCGATTTTTTAAAAGCAAACAACCTCCTAGACATTTCACGTAGTCACTTTTTGCAACACCCATGGGACAGAATTAATGAGGATTGTCTTAGTCCGGCACCACATAACATTAATTTATTGGAAGATATAAAACTTTTAAATAAAAGACAAAGGCAACTACTAAATTTTTAATTGCATCCAACAAGTTATTCTTAAGCAAAATCCTAAATAACTCAATCTTAACTAAAACATAATGGCAAAAACTTTCCATACATAATATTTTCATTTGCATGTCAGATACAAAAATATTTAATATCTTAATAACGAATGAAAATGCACAACGCCCAACTGTGGTTAACTTAGTGTATAGAAAAAATATGCTCAATGTCAGCCATCCAATTGTCCGTAGTTCCATAAACTATGGTCTCTTATTTTTAAAACTATTCACAAGGCCAAAGGCGATTAGCTTACAATATGAAGCCACAATATACAGATCGCTGTATGCTTGAAAACCTGAAACAAGAAAAACTAATTAGTTTTTATTTATAGCTGCATTGCAATGCCTCTTATTTAACCAACCAAAATAAGGAGTTTCTTAATGTGACTGGTTTCTGGTTTTATTTTTGTATATGTTATGTTACGCAATTTTATAAATCAATAGGATATTTTTCAACATGTAAAAAAAATACGTATTTCTGATAAGTTTTGTAAAAAGTAAACGAGAAATGTTGATTTCTATTCATAAAAATGCATTATAAATTTGCAAAATTTTTTGCATACAATCTTCCGATTTTTGTACTGCAGAGTTGAGGAATGTTTAAAACATCAATGTAAGTAGGTACCTATAATCAAATTTTGTAGAGACAAAATTTGGTAATACGAAACCTATTACCAAACTTTGTATAAACAAAATTTGGTAATAGGTACATACTAACAATAATACAATACCAAGTTGTTACGCAGCCCTAATCCAGGCAATCTGCTGCGTTGCATCGGCTTACGACGATCACGAGGCGCCGTGTCAGCATAACGTGTCTACTGTCTTATATTACCTGGATCTAATATTTTACCGTGTGAATCCATTCTACATTCAAACATCGAATTAGAGTCACCTCACTTAGTTATAAGAATTAATTGTAATAATTACTTTAAATTAAATATATATTAAATAAAGATTGCTTTTTTTTGCAACCTCTGGCTGGAGCCCACATAATTGGCGCAGTCGGTAGGATCTTCTAAAGTAGAGTCAGTGAATCAAGAGTGACCAAGAAGATACAGAACCTACGGGAGCACCAGTCCAGAGGCGAATCCAGGCATTGATTCCGCAAGAAGAAGTAATGCTGTAAGTGCTTGAATCTTTCAATCCTTACCCTTCCTAGTTCCGTAATTAATTTTTTACTCTATCCTAATTTTATATACACCTTTTTTTTTCTATTGTATTTTATTGCATTTTAACTGTGTTAGTATAAAGCTTCCAAAATTTTCCATCCAAGGGGAACACGGAACGTTAGGTTAGATAGTAGTAGGATTTCTAAGCTTAGTATTATAGACGAGAACAGAGGTTTAGAGACCGATAGTATGGCCCAATCAAATGAAATAGACCTAATTTATAAGTCACTTAGAGTTTTGCCCGAATTTGACGGTAACCCGTACATCCTTACGCGCTTTATTAACCTGTGCGATCAACTTGTGTTAGCCCACGTAAGAAATGAGCCCGGATACGAACTAGCCAATCTTTCTCTTATTAACGGGATTTTAAATAAAATAACGGGATCCGCGGCTAGGCTAATAAATTCGAATGGAATACCCGAAACCTGGGCCGGCATCAAAAGCGCTCTTATAAATAACTTCGCCGACCATCGCGACGAAACCGCATTATACAGTGATTTATCACTACAAACCCAAGGGTCTAGTACCCCGCAAGAATTTTACGAGCGAGTCCAAAGTTTATTTAGTACAATAATGACCTATGTCACTTTACATGAAACCATTAGTACGACAATTGAAGCTAAGCGCGCACTCTATAAAAAACTGACCTTGCAAGCTTATTTACGCGGATTAAAAGACCCCCTAGGGTCTAGAATAAGATGTATGCGTCCCGAAAGTATGGAGAAAGCACTTGAATTCGTACAGGAGGAATTAAACACCCTTTACCTCCAACAACGAAATGAAGGCAGCCAGAACAGGAAAGAATGGACTCAATCTACCCCTAGCTCTAATCTACCATTAAATCATTTCGTTCCAAAACCTACCACATTTAACATGCCGTCACTACCTAGACCACAGGGTAATAATATACTGAACTCGTTTAGACAGCCACCTATGCAACCGCATGCTGCACAGGGTTGGAGGCCCAATCTACCACCCCAGATGCATGTACCACGCGGACCCACTCGTACGCAACAGATGATGCGTGCTCCTCCACCAAATTATAACCCCCAGAGTAATGTGTTTAAGCTTCCTAACAGACCTCAGCAACCACAGGGCTTCAATTTAAATAATAATTCGCGCCCTTCTCCTATGAGCGGTGTCACTCCCTTTGTTCCGAAACCCTTACCACCGACTGGACATGACTGGAGACGATTTGGCAACCCACCGCCGAGCAATTACTTTAAAACACGGGAGGTAAACTTTAACGAGACGGATTTTGACTACGACTATAGCACCGACGCGTACTATGAATACGACTATCCTGACTATAACTATAATCAAGAGTACTGTACTTACGAACAATATCCTAACTATGGATACGAGCCACCGTATAACCACGCGGAAGCTCCTATCGTAGAGGAAGTAGAGACTAATTTCACCCCGACTAATGATGAGGATTTTCGGAAGTGCCCCAAACCAGAAAAACAAAAATAGAAATAAATTTCCACATACAAAGGCAACTCGGTTACATTCAGACAAGTAATCCCCCACTGAAATTCTTAATAGACACCGGCGCAAACCAATCGTTTATTAGTCCCGAAGCTGTAAGAAAATATTTTAGCCATATTCCACTGAATTATGACCCATTCGAAGTCACCAATGTTCACGCGACAAGTAAAAACGATTATTCTATAACTCTCCCATGCCCTTTAGAATTTAATGAACGAGATAATATAACCTTGTTCATTTATAGATTTCATAATTACTTCGACGGACTGATAGGGTTTGATTTACTAGACATATGGGGTTCTAATATCGATCTTAGAAATAAATTACTTATTACTCGTAACGCAAAAATCCCCATCGAAATGTATGACTCACGTAACGCAAATTTATATGAAGAAATTATACCCGCGCAGTCATCAAAATTAGTTAGGTTGCCTATAAACTCAAAGGACGGTGACGTAGTAGTTGAAAATCAAATAATTTGCAACTGCATAATCTCTGATTGTATAACGAAAGTAATTAATAATCGTGGTTGGGTCGAAATTACCAATAATAGCTCAAATGATGTAATTTTTTCAATGGACCGTCCGGTAGAAGCCGAAATATATAATGTCGAGTGCCAGTTTACTGAAACGTTATCGGATCGCGCTAAAAATGTTCTATCCCGTCTTCGCACCGATCATCTTAATCCTGAAGAGCTAGCAAACCTACAACGGTTATGTGCCTCGTATGCCGACGTGTTTTACCTTGATGGTGAACCTTTAACATTCACCAACAAGATCAAACATAGAATTAAAACACATGATGAAATCCCCGTACATACTAAGAGCTACAGATACCCGTATGTCCACCGACAGGAAGTCCGAGACCAGATCAATAAGATGCTCGAGCAAAATATAATTAGACCATCGGACTCTGCTTGGAGCTCTCCTATTTGGATTGTACCCAAAAAGGCGGACGCTTCCGGCAAAATAAAATGGCGTCTAGTTGTGGACTTCAGGAAGGTGAATGAAAAGACAGTCGATGACAAATATCCTATTCCTAATATAACCGATGTTCTAGACAAACTGGGCAAATGTCAGTACTTTACCACGCTCGATTTAGCCAGTGGATTTTATCAGGTAGAAATGGATCCCGCGGACATTCACAAAACTGCTTTTAATGTAGAGAATGGGCATTACGAATTTCTTAGGATGCCAATGGGCCTGAAAAATAGTCCATCGACCTTCCAAAGGGTGATGGACAACGTATTAAAGAACTTACAGAACGAAATTTGCTTAGTGTATCTAGATGACATAATTGTCTTCAGTACATCCTTACAAGAACATATGACAAATCTGGAAAAAGTATTCAAAAGGCTACGGGAATCCAACTTCAAAATTCAGATGGATAAATCAGAGTTTTTGAAGCTGGAAACCGAGTTTCTAGGTCATGTTATTTGTAAAAACGGGGTTAAACCCAACCCAGACAAAATTAAAGCCATCGAAAAGTACCCACTGCCAAAAACTACAACCGAAATTAAGCGTTTTCTAGGACTTCTAGGATATTATAGAAAATTTATACCAGACTTCGCACGTCTCACAAAACCACTCACTCAATGTCTTAAAAAGGGATCAAAGATAACATTAGATCAAAATTATATTAACTGCTTTGAACACTGTAAAACTCTCTTAACAAATGACCCAATCTTACAGTATCCAGACTTCAGTAGAGATTTTATTTTGACAACCGATGCCTCAAACGTGGCGATTGGTGCAGTTTTATCACAGGGAACAGTCGGTTCAGATAAACCCATTGCATATGCTTCTCGTACACTTAACTCCAGCGAAAGTAACTATAGCACGATAGAAAAGGAACTTTTAGCTATCGTATGGGCGACTAAGTATTTCCGTCCCTATTTATTCGGCCGTAAGTTCAAAATTATTACAGACCATAAACCCTTACAATGGATTATGAGCTTAAAAGAACCCAATTCGCGTCTAACCAGATGGCGCCTTAAGTTAAGTGAATATGACTTTAGTGTCGTATATAAGCAAGGCAAGTGCAACACGAATGCCGATGCACTATCGCGCATCGAACTTCACAATGACGAGCTAAGACCCATAATAGATGAATTGCTTTCCATTTTACCTAACCCTTCCGAAGGGGTACACACTTTAGATGACTCTAGGACTATAACGGCTACCGAAGCCGCGGACGATTCCAGAACCATCACCGTTCATACAGATAAAGAAAACCCCATCCTGGAAGTTCCCATTTCTGACGAACCGCTAAATAAGTTTACTAAACAGATAATCTTAAATATAGTAGGCGACATAAAAGCTAGACCAGTCATCACTAAACCATTCGAAACACACACACGCATTACGATACAAATAGCTCAATCAAACATAGAAGAGGATGTCATTAATGCTATAAAAGAATACGTCCATCCGAAAATTAGGACAGGATTACTCATTAATCCAAACTCTGCAATGTACACTGTCATACCAATCATACAAAAGTCTTTTAAAAGTTCATCTCTTAACCTTTTTCTAACAAAAACTGAATTGGAAAATGTTAGGGAGTATTTAAGACAGCAAGAAATCATTCATAAATATCACGATGGAAAGACGAACCATCGAGGCATTAACGAGTGTTTCTCGGCTTTGTCCCGCAAATATTACTGGCCGAAAATGAGAGAGCATATCACTAAATTTATTAATGACTGTACAGTATGCGGACAAGCTAAATACGACCGCAATCCAGTTAAACAGAAATTTAAAATTGTACCACCAGCTTCTAAGCCTTTTGAACTAGTTCACGTAGATCTATTAACAATTCAAGGGGAAAAGTATTTGACAATAGTCGATAGTTTTTCTAAATATGCTCAGGCGTATTATTTGCGAGACGGCACTGCTGTCAGTGTAGTACAAGCTTTACTAATTTTCTGCACACATCATGGAATTCCAATTACCATAGTTTCCGATAACGGCCCTGAGTTTACCAACCAACTTATTGCAGAATTCGTTAGACTTCATAAAATTCAGCACCATAGAGTAGCCCCACATGCACCCAACGAAAATGGTATCGTTGAACGATTTCACGCCACCATATTAGAACATCTCCGTATTTTAAAGATAAATCAAAAGAATGAATCCGCTATTAACCTTATGCCCTATGCCCTATTAGCTTACAATCATAGTATACATAGCTTCACAAAATGCAAACCAATAGAAGTAATTACAGGACATTTTGACCCTCGCGATCCTTTTGACATAGATCTGTCCGCCCACTTACTTCAACAGTACGTCGTAAACCACAAAGACAGAATGACTGAGACCTATAAAGCTATTCACGATCTATGTAACGACATGCGTAAAGACTTGACTAATACTCGCAATAAAAACCGAGAACAGGAAGCTGAATATTCCCCGGAACAACAAATCTTTATAAAAAATCCATTCGCATCCCGTCAGAAATTAGCTCCTCGATACACACACGACACAGTTATGGCAAACCTCCCAATTCACATTTATACAAAGAAAAAACGAGGCCCCGTAGCAAAAACTCGATTGAAGAGAATACCTAAAACGAACCAATTGTTACAGGACTCTCCTGGTACTTCATCTCCTTCTGGGACCAGCTCTAATGCAGGAGATAAGACTTGAAAGTCTTAGCGATGGACCTGGTATATTACCCTTCAAATTAGGCCCCGCTCGAATCCTATCCCACTACCATGCATTTCTGCAATATGTAAATCTCCAGGAATTAGGAGATAAAGTAAATTCAGTTAAAACACAGTTAATCAGTATTAGCCCTAACCTTAACAACATAACCAATTCGTTATTTCAGCCTCATATTGATTATCTTAAAAATAAGCTTGAAAGTGTCACCATA
This sequence comes from Parnassius mnemosyne, assembly GCA_963668995.1. Lineage (NCBI taxonomy): Eukaryota > Metazoa > Arthropoda > Insecta > Lepidoptera > Papilionidae > Parnassius > Parnassius mnemosyne. Next base: position 14,013,288 of record CAVLGL010000115.1, read on the forward strand.
CAGTTGAGTAGCTTTAAAACGAACCGTGAGAAAAGAGGACTTGTAGATGGTCTCGGTTCCATCATAAAAAGTATAACTGGTAACCTTGATTATACAGATGCAGATCATTTTAATCGTGCTAAAAAATCCATCCACGAAGACGAAAATAAAATCGTTACGGAATTTAATAATCATGTAAGCCTAACTAAAGATTTATCAAATCAATACTCCAGAATAATAGATAGCATTGTAGATAATCAAAATAAATTAGAAATACTAATAGGTAAAATAAATCAATCCGAGGCTACCAGAGACTATGACCTAATTAAATATGCCCATTTTGGACAAGTACTAATGATCCTTAGTGATAACGTTGATTCCATTTCACAGGAATTAATTAAGTTACAGAACAACTTAGCATTTATAAGAGCTAACACTATGCACCACTCTATAGTTAATTTAAAATCTATCCGAATAATGATTAACAGAGCAACCGAACTTTATGGAAATAAAAAGGTAGGAGATTTAGATATTAGGGAATATTATGATATTATTAGATTAGGTTCATATTATGTAGGAAATGAAATAGTAATAGTATTTAAGTTCCCAATTCTATTACCCCATATATATGATATGTATAAGTTATCTATTGTTCCTAACAAGAGACACGAAATCCTCACACCACCCTTTCCATTCCTAGCCATTTATCAGAAAGATTTTCAGTACATAGAGGCAGAATGCCCGAAGACCAGTAAATGGTACATCTGTAAAGAAAAGCGGAGCCTGAGAGGTCAAACATCCCCTGATTGCATCCATCACCTCATCACTAAACAACAGACGAATGCAGTATGTAACCCGTATACAGTCACCCTAGATAAACCAGCTTACGAAGAACTGGACGACAAGCATTACACCATCACTTTCCCCACACCAACGAAAGTACATCTATCCTGTGGACAAGATCTCTACAAAATACTTCAAGGTAGTTATCTCGTTATTGTCCCTCTGAAATGCTACATAGAAACGCCACTATTCTCGATCTCAAATACTAAAGATCGATTGAAGGGACAAGCCTTAAAGATAATGGACATACCTGAGGAACACACCAGCATCCCATCTTCTGCATCGGCATATAAACTAAATTCAATAAACCTCCAACATCTTCATGCAACGAACACTAAAATATCCCAGCAATCGCCATTGAATTTAAGAAGAAACGATGACTACAGTCTATATCATACTACAATACCATTTTACGCATTAATAATAAGTGCAGGTGCACTGATTCTATGCATACTCTATAGAAGATACAAGCCGAAGCTAACTGGAGGTACGCAAAGGAACTCAGAAGAGGACCATCCTAAATCATTAAGGGTATACGCTGTTCCAGACACTGAGAAGATTGATCCCGATCAACTCCCAGCTCAATTCACGACCAAGGTCTTCCATAGTCGCTGTTCTTCGGGGGGAGGTGTTACGCAGCCCTAATCCAGGCAATCTGCTGCGTTGCATCGGCTTACGACGATCACGAGGCGCCGTGTCAGCATAACGTGTCTACTGTCTTATATTACCTGGATCTAATATTTTACCGTGTGAATCCATTCTACATTCAAACATCGAATTAGAGTCACCTCACTTAGTTATAAGAATTAATTGTAATAATTACTTTAAATTAAATATATATTAAATAAAGATTGCTTTTTTTTGCAACCTCTGGCTGGAGCCCACATAATTAAGTCAGAGTGCTTTTTGATAATATACAGTTATGTTTATTATGATTACAATCTCACACCTAATCTGTAACAAAATTTGACTAGGATACCTATCATCTCATGATGGTGTGTTTTGTATAAACGACTGTTAAATATAAGTCATACATCAAAGTGATCTTTACAGAAGTATTGTCTAGTTTTTATAGACAATATCTTCAGGTCTCTTCATGCCAGTTTTAACCAAGTATTTCTCATATTTAAACCAGTTGACACTGGCAATCTTATGCTCGTATTTTTGCATTTAGGCACAATACAGCAATGATAAAGATGATAAGTAATTATTAAACAACCAAAAATATCTTATTCCTTAGCAAAATCGCTTTATTTACTGGAGCAGTGACGTCACGAGCTGAACAGCATGGCGGCTAGCGTTTTTGTGCGAAAATTTTAAACGATATATTAAAAGTAATTCTTATAACACTATTACAATTTTAAAAAATTATATAAAAATTATAGTTGTTCATTATCACTCTAGCATTCATTTAAAACACTTTTTGAAAATGGGTGTAATACCCTATTTTAATTATTCTTTTTTTTATAAAACAGATAATACTTCTGGAGTGGCCCCATATAAATTTGGAAAAAAAAAACTTAAGGGTGGCAAAATAGGCTAATAAATGTTTCATGTAATTACATATTTTGATGACAATTTAGTTATTACATTGAGCTTGTAATTATAAGTTCATAAAAGATTGGACATTTAATAAAAAGTAACAGCAAAATTAGAAGAATTAAGTAATTTCACTTTCTGAAGTTGGGGCTTCAATTCTTCTAAACACTATATCCAAGCTTCAATCTTGGGGTATAGGCATGACTAGTATGTTTAATTAAATTTACACACTTCAATTTTGAGATTGTATCTATTATCACCTATAATTTACATAAGTCAGGAATCAACATATCCAATACTTTCCCTATTTTAGGTGGGTGGTAGGACTCCTTTTCTGCTTGGGAGCCTATCTGAGTAGGTACCACCCTCTTACTTAGTTTTGTCATTAAATAGCAGTGTCTGCACTGCCGTGTTCCAATCTGAAGGGTTTCTTTTTTTTATAGGATAAAGGTGACAAGCAAGCACACAATCACACACACACACACGATGGTTACTGTGACCCATGTACATCTACATCTATCTACATTTGTGAATAAAAATGCTGATGCATTGTCAGTCATGAGGACTAAGATGGAATGCCTCTGTTCCAGTAAAAAGGGTCTCTGGTTCCCTACACTCACCATATAAAACACACTATATACTATTATACGCTGGTATTCTCTGTGAGACCGTGGTCCTTCCCCGGTCGAGCCGACCCATTTGTGCTACAAATATGCAATTAATGTAGCTTTACTATGTTTAAACCCAATATAGTCTATACCCAATAAAGCCAATCCAGTTACAAGTTGTGAAGCATTCCATCTTAGAGGTCATAATGCATCTGTAGCCTTCTTTGCTTTAGAGAAGGTTGCAGGTGTCCATGGACTGCAGGAGCCATTTACAGAAACAGACACTGAATCCATACTCCATCCATTATAGCATTTCAAGGTCAAAACCAAAGTAAAGTTATGAGGTGGACTGTAAGTTCATTACACACTTTAATTTTGAGATTGTGTCTATTATAGGTGCTATAACTTTAATTGGAATTCCCCAAAGATAACGCTCTTGGATTTTTTGGTGAGTGATGAGCCACCACCAAAGTAGTAAAGTACTTTATAATCTCCATCATACCTCTTAAAAAACTTACCAAAATATATTATTAAGTATCACTTTTCCAAAGCTTGATAGTTTTATCATTTTCTAATGCAGCGGAAGCTATGATATTCTCGGTGGGGTGGCATGCAGTGCACAGCACTGTGTCAGTGTGCCCTGAAAGTCGCTGAACTATTTCTTTTGATTGCAGATTCCAAATATAAACCAGATTATCTTCTGAACCTGATACTATCCACTGTAAAAAGACAACAGGAAACATTTAAATTAGTGCTATCTCATATTTTCACTTACAATAAAAACTCCATTGTGTAATTATATTCCCTGAACTTCGTTGTTATTAATTAGGTCACAAATCATAAAGAAATAACATATTTTATAATATAAAAACATTCATTTTATTTTAAATTAAAATATTTTTATAGGCTTATATAGTTATTATAACTTTCTTATGGAGGAGTTTACAATTATGTAACTTCCTGATGAACTAGCCGTTTTCTGAAAAGGCTTTAATATCCCATAGACTACATACATACAGAGGTAATTGAACAGATATATTATACTGAACTAGCAATAACCTGGCCATTTATCTAGCTGAACCAAAAACCGATGGGATAGAAAGTTTCTAGAACAGCAGCCTTTAAGTGGAGTAGGCTGGCACCCCATTAGATTGATTGATAACCTGGTAAGATTCAGGAAGTCGATAAATGTAGGTAGCTTAGAAGCATGCTTTGAGACTTAGGAAGGGCATGTTCAGCAGTGAACTTTAATAGGTTTAATGATGATGATGATGATGATTATAATGATGATGATAATGATGATGATGGTGATGATGATAATGATGATAATAAATATAATATATAATAATCACAGCAGAAGAAAACTATGATAATGCCATAACTTTGATTTGCTTGAACTTAACTTACCTTTCCACCTGTAACACTGAAGTTGGCAAAAATGCAATATTTTTCATTCTTGTGTCCCGTATATGTCTTAAGACACTTTCCTCTACTATAGTCCCATAATTTAAGAGTGTTGTCCAATGTTGCAGCAAGAATATATTTTCCATTTGGGGAGAATTTCACAAAGGATACAGGTGGATTGTCATCATCTATTAATGTCTTTAAACACTGGCCAGAAGCTGTGTCCCAAATTCGACTGAAAGTAAAGAAATGAACAAAATATAGAATATGTTCAAATTCAAATTGTTTTATTTAATTTGGCTTGTTTAGGGACTCATATTTTTTAAATACCATATTATTATTTCATTTCAAATGTTAAATGTGTAATATATTTTATATGTATCCATTTTAACAACTTATCAGTAACGTTTCCACACATCATTGTCCTCAATATATTGCAATGGATCAGTTGCACTATATATATTAGATTCTATAATACAATTTTATGCATTTTCTCAAAAAAGATATTCTAGTTTTATCCAATCGAAATTTAGTAACCTCTAGCATATTACTTTGACTCATTTGGGCCTAATCTTCAGAATGACTGAACCAATTGTAATGAAACTTCACGAACAGGTAGAAAGCTATACCAGGAGTGATCTGGGCTATATTTTATCCAAAAAAAAAAACTAGGAGATTTTTTTTGATAAAACAAAAAAATAGATAAATTAAATGACTTTGTTTGTTTTATCTAAATAATGCCACATAAATAGGTCTTATCCACTCAAAGCTAGGGTGTGTTGCTAGTATACAATATAATTGCTTTAAGGAATTGAGGACTAATACACAATGAAAACTTTAAAGAGATTTTATGTCCAATGAAGAGTATAACACACTCCATTTATAAGGCTAAAAATGTGTATTTTAACTATTGAATATTTACTGACCTTACCTGACATAGATACTATTCAATACAGAACTATTAAATGTGAAGGAAAATATGTACTTATTTGTTAACAAATATATTTACCATAAGCCATCATAACTGGATGAGACAATAAGGCTGCCATCTCTGTTGAAATGAACTGCTGAGACTGGATCAGAATGAGCTGGTAGTGTCTTCAAACATTTGCCTAAAAGCAATTCATTCTCTTACAAAAGAACACCATAGTTAACATACTATAAATACATTAAGAACTAAAAGGATATGCAAGTTACGATTTTCCTTACTGAAAGAAAGATGCCCATTTATTACCTATGTATAGAAATAAAATCTTGAAATGCAGCTAATTGAATTGTATATTAAATACATTTATCACAATGTTAAAAGAAAGGCAGGAGATTTTTTTTAAATATTTATTTAAGCTTATTCTACGTCAAGGGTAAACGTATTACCACCATATTTTGAACGCATCTCAACTACCCTTTTTCTAGGATGTTCCATTTTACACATTGCTACTTGACTTAATTGAACTCTGTTTCTGAGTTTTAAACATTATTTTATGTTTTATTTAATCAATAAGTATTTCTTTATTGCTATTTGTATAGTACATATTAATTAAAAATAACATAATAATTAAATAAATTAATCATGCAGTATGTCATTGAGTGCGCAAGAGTGAAATGGATTTTTTTGACATTCGACAGTTCTACGATTGGCATTGGTGCAGTCCTTCGTAGTTACCAAAGAGAATATAATCACTTATTGTGTTTGTGTCTCGTTGTGTATTGTGCCATTTTGTGTGTTTTTCATGGATCATATAGAACAGAAATATGTAGGGGTACACAAGATTTTTCTCAGTACAATCTCAGAGGAAGTGGTGATAGAACATTAATAAGAGATTTTCACCAAAAAAAAATTTCAACATAACAATATTATGTTTACATTTTAATAGAAAAGAATGTGTCTGTTAGAGCTGGTATAGTTGAATATTGTTGTAATTGTTTGGTCGGTTGACAAACCATTGGATGTTGCGCTCATGTTATGACGTTAGTGTGGTACCTTGGATGGGCTAGGTATCAAAAAAATATCTCTGCTCCAACAGAATTTCTGGATGACGTAGTTGTAAGAGATTTAGATGAAAATGATGATAATTAATAAACCATTCCACTTTAACATAGTCTTTTATTTATTTTCCCCATTTTGTTCATCAGGTATGTATGTAAGTATGTACCGTAGGCTAATGAAATGTGTTTGGTAGATAAGTGATCACTTTTGACAATACAAAACTAAGTTAGACTTTTTAAAGATATAGAAACTATCTATCGTTTTTTTTTACTAAAAATGTAGTTAGTAAGTACATATGTGTGCTGGAGAAACAGCAGATAGCGCTCGACACTCAATTTATAGTGATAATCATAGAGAGTTAGCAGTGACTTAGGGGCAGTTGGTTTCAAGGAATTCTCAAAGTTAAAAGGACGTTTTTGACCTAAGTATCTAAACTTCTAATAATATTACACATAAGTTCTAGCACCATTTTTTCTTTATAACTTATTTGGTAATGGCAAATCCTAACCCAAAGAATTACATGAATATTTTCGGGCTTCGTATCATTTAAATTGTAAAAATTACTACATGACATTATTTTCTAAGCTTATAGGAAGTTTTTCTACTATACCTTATAACTATACATATACTTTCACTATTAGGCTTTCAGATGTATGAAAAGTGGGCATGGTTCTTTACAACGGATTTATTTATTGGCTGCTATTATGTCAAAATGTTACATTTTGACATAATACATATAATAATGATAAGTTGCTATTGTTGCTGATGGACACAAACAACAACTTAAAACAAAAAAAGACATAAAATGAGTTGCTACCTCATTGGATTGACATAAAATACCTGTGACTGTTATTTTACTAAAATAGTGCCCTACCTGATCTAGTAATATCTTTTGTATATGTAATATGTATATAAATTGATCAAAAATTGTTATGTGTTACCTGTTCTAACATCCCATATTCGGACACTTTCATCAAAACTTCCAGAAACAATAAGATTACTTTGTGGGTTAAAGTTACAGCAAAATACATAATTACTGTGTCCTTTTAAAGTTTTTAAACATTTGCCTGAACTAAGTTCCCATACCTGTAACAAGAATTTTATTTTAAAATACACAATATTTCTACCTATTAAATGACCATTGGACTTTTATTATAAATAAATATAATTTTAAAAAAGGTTTTGAAAATTATTATTATAAATTTTGCACAAACAAAATACACTTACTGCTTTCACTTATACAGCACTATTTTTATATTATCAGAAAAATATTAAGGGCAATAACTGCGTAAAATAGTAGCTTGATGCTGCTGTGTTTTGTATGGTGAGTGTAGAGAACCAGAGACCCATTTTACTTGAAAAGAGGCATTCCATCTTAGTCCTCACAGGTGACGACGCATTTGCATTTTGATTCTTTGTTGAGGATAAATGTAGATGTCTACGGGCCGCAGCAACCACTAACAATCAGGTGGACTGTGTGCTCATTTATCACCCTTATTCTATAAAATAAAATATAAAATAGAACATAATTATTCTTAGTTATTCACAATTTCAATTTCCAATTTTTATTAAAATTTCGTAAATTGGGTAAGAGCTGATGGGGGAATTTCACTGACAATATCTGGAATAGTTATAGGGTACTATTAGAGATGTGGCTATTTACTAAAAATAAGACAGTTCTTTTGTACTGTGTCTATTTAAGTTATTTTTCTAAGTAAAACAAAAGTGAATAACTTTGTTTTATTTTAAAAAATACCTAAATTAAAATAAATTTCTGAATTCAAATATGTGATAGGTAAATGCTGTATTTCACCCTCAATTTTTTTTCTCGTTTTTAAAATTTTGAGGTCGGCAATAAATCCTGTAGATAAATAGAAACTTAACAGTAAAAGTTTTACCAGGTAACATTGTGTAACTTCCATAAAATATTCTTCCCCAAAAATAAAAAAAGATCTAGGCCTAGACTGACCGGCATATTGTTATTTGTCATTTATGAGAGATAGAAGTCCAAAGTGCAAAAGGCAGATCATGACATACATTATTAAATATGGCTTACCATGCATTGCTGATATTCATTCAAATTTTGTTCTCTACTTCCTTCAGATTTTATCAAAAACTGATCAATTATTAAATGTGAAAAAATATAAGTGTATTCTTAGTTGAGTTAAAAGTAAACAATTTTATCTATCTGGGTCTATATTATCTTTGAGATAAAATACCGTGAGAAATATTTTATAAGCTCAGGAATCTAATATTTTATAATACCATAATTGAACTATAGATATTCTTAAGAAAAATTATCCATGAAATCAAAAAACATAAATATCATAATATGCTTACAATTTAATGAATGTTATTTTTATAAGGTGGAAGTTTATGATTAAACAAAATTTTGTGATACATTTTATGCATTATTTAGATAGGAACATACTTATTATTTTTAAAAAATATAAAATTGTTTTGTAATTTAGAATTGAATTTGAATATATTGTATATTGAATAAAAACAAAAGAAAAACATGCTATTCAAGCTGTGGCATCTCATAGGCCAAAAGCTAGCCATATATTTCATAATATTGGAGCAATCTAGAGTTTAATTTTCACTTGTACCAATAATGAAAAAATATTACGAACATATGTGAAGTCTGCCAACACACACTAACAGTGGTCTAATTACTCCAGAAAATCCTTTCCTTTCAGAAATAAAAGGTAGTTATGCCCTGCCCAATAGAAATGTCATATATCTCCTGCCTTAGAGTAATTATGCATAGAGTGATAGTGACATTCAAAATTCCGTTCAAAGATGAAGCAACAACATAATGAATGTGTGCATAAGCGGCCTGTAATTACGTTTGCCCACACGCACACAAGCAAATGAGTAATGTTTGCAAGTTACTTACATTTTCCCTAAAAAGTGGGGAAAATGTAATAGTAGATATCGTCATAGAATTAATATTTAGGTTGCGTTTATAATTATTTATTAACTATTTGCAAAGAGAAAAATGTAACATTATTTATTTTTATTAACTTATGTAATATTTAAATTATTTATATACCTACGTAATATCTTGTGTTATATTCACAAATCTATTATGTAATTTATTATTTATTTTATTATTAATTTATTAATATAATTATATAATTATGTAATTATATTATTCTGTTAGAAGTGGTATATTTATATAAATATCTGTTATTTATCTTCCATGAAATCTTTTATTATTTGTAAATATTAATTTTTATATAATACTCGATGTGAAGAAATAAAAATAAATAAAAGTGGAAGAAACGGAGGAGGCAAATGCCTACGTCTATTTCTTCCAGCCCCACTTACACTTAACAAGTGAATAGTTGTCAGATAATCATTTTAGCTGTCAGATATTTTTTCATTGTTTATTCCTAACTAACTGTGGCTGTGGCCCGCGGCTTCACCAGCATATTAAAGCATACACTGATCTCGATTCTTGCCATTCTAAGAATCTACATGATATATTTAATTTAAATCAGTTTCAACGTAAAGGTTACAACATACAACTTTCACAGAATGGATATAATATTAGAAGGAATCACGAGACTTAAGAGTGCGGTCAGTTTCAAGTGATTATTATTATTACTTTATTGGATATTATGTTATGCATTAAAACAAAACAAGATTCGGGAGGAGATAAACTATTCAAATAAAACATGAAATTAAAAATGTTTATTAAATAATATAAAATAAAATATACCCAAGTACTTAAAAAAATATCTCTTAATGACCCTGAAACTGCAACTGTTTTCTAAACAACTGCCGCTTTGATGATGCTATCCTCGAAATGTTATCTTTTTTACATTCATAAAAGAGTCGAACTAGAAATGTTAAGTATATGTAAATTAGAATAAAAAAAAAACAATCATAGGCTATGTTATTTATCCTAAAACACATACCTTAAAAAGGTATGTGTTTTAGGATAAATATTTTATTTTGATAATGTGCAGTTGTTTTTACAACTGCACATTATCAAAATAAAATAAAATCAACACATTTTTTGTAGCAAATGGAAGCCCTAATAATATTTGGCAAATAAAAATACCTATTTATATGTAAATGAGACTATTGGCAGTATGTATGTATTTTTTTCAATATGCATTTTTTATAATTATAATAATAAAAAAAATGGGGTAAAATATTTTACTGTGCCTAGCAACATTTTCATTATATTGGCGTCTGTCAAATTTATTATTTATTATTTTGTTGTGATGAATGTTTTTTACAAAAATATAAGATGCTAGGCAGTATTTAACCGTGAAATGAGATTTTTACATTTTTTTCGTGATTATGTGATGAGTTGTGACACACTTTCACAGTACAGTACGTCATTTTTTTGAAAAATTGTACGAGCTGTTTACACGACTACATGGACTAGTACTAACGTGCCAAAACTCGTACTTAGCCTTTAAAGGCTAACTTGAAATGGCTTCACTTTGCGTGTGCCTACTGCGGTTCTAAGCCTAATACTTCTATGTCTCCTGCAGCCAAATAGACAATGACTAAATACCTCAAGAAAATGCAAACGGTATAATTTCCAGTATAAAAAAGTTGTTGAAATTACTAATCATGATCTAATTTCAAACAAAACCTAGTTGACTCTATATAATTATTTAGAAAAATAACTGTCACCATAATTTGACTTCATTATCTTCAAAAAAAATAATGACATCTTATGAAAACATCCTAATTATACTACTCACAAAATGTTTCACAAACACAAAAAAACTTTCACAAGTCACAGGGTCAGTACAGTAAACATTGCGCAATATTTCGCCTCTAACGGTGCGTCAATTATATGCGACGCGTAATATATTTTAAGGCGCAAATTGCGTGAGATAGAGTATCTTCAATTTTTTTATCTCCCATAAAATATGTTTCCTTTATAAATAATTTAAAAAACCCTTCTTACCCCACCCAATAAAATAGATTATTTAAAAACTTTACTCACCTTTAATGTCTTGTCATCACTAGCACTGACAATCAACCTGCTGTCTGATGACCAAGCCACATCACTGATGCCCATCTTGTGTCCTGATATAGTCTTCTCAAATTTGCCATCATAGGCACCCCACACCTTAATAAGTTTGTCAGCAGCTGAAAGGAAAGTTTGCAATTTTCATAGACTACATTTATACTGTTTAGAAGTTACATACATTTTAAAAAGCTTGTTCTTCTATCACAAAAATTTAACTACATAAAACAAATTTGTATTAGGATTACTGAATATTTTCATATTCATTACTAATATTTCAATATACATATTTAATTATGTATATGCAGGAAATTCAGTTTAATATTTAAACTTTTGCATGCCAAAAACCTAGACAAGAATACTTGCACTTATTCCCTAGAATTTATCCATCTATTCATCCATCCATCCATTACAGCCTTTAAAAGTCCACTGCTGAACAAAGGTCTTCCCCACAGATTGCTTAATTGGGGGGGATTTTGCCATAGTTATCATGCTTGGCCGGAAGGTTGGCAACTGCAGTTTTTTATAATTTTGAGTTGTTATCAGGAAAACACTGCTGCCCATCACCTGGCTTGTTTCCCTTTGTAGCCTCTTTCAACACGAACTGCACAATATGGAGTAGTATATGTTCTTATTCTATGGAAGGATTATATTTATATAATATAAAGATGGTGATGGTCAGTTGGTAATCTGAAAAACATACATACATACATACACACAAACACTATAGTAAATCAACTTTAAGGATTCTTAAATTTCTATCACTTCTTCATATGTAAGTTATATAAATTTAACCTAGTAAAACTGTAATAATCCTAGATATGCCTGACTAAAGAAATTCCTACTTGATCTGATAACCTAGTTTTATCTTTTTTTATATAAAGGATTATATACCTTGAAATGATTTTATGTTTACAATTCAGCACCATAAATTTTAATTATCAGTGATCCTAATTAATAAAAAGTACAAATCATTAAAGATTATGTGATAAAATATAATAATATGTCATCATCATCATCATTACAGTCCTTCACAAGTCCACTGCTGAACATAGGCCTCCCCCAAGAAATGCCACAATGCACGGCCCTGAGCCACCTGCATCCATCGAATTCCTGCATGTCTTACCAGGTCGTCACTCCATCTAGTGGGGTACGTCCTACTCTTTGTCTGCCGGTACGAGGCTGCCAATAGAGAATCTTTTTTACCCATCGGTTGTCGGTTCTTCAAGCTATATGGCCGGCCCATTGTCACTTCAGCTTACTAATCTTTTGAGCTATGTCGGTAACTCTGGTTCTACTGCGGATATTCTCATTTCTAAGTTTATCATGCAGAGAAACCCCAAGCATAGCCATCTCCATAGCTTGATGAGTGACCTTGAGCTTCCTCATACGGCCAGCAGTGAAGGACCACATGTCAGTTCCATAGGTCATCACTGGCATCATGCACTGGTTGTACAGTCTAGTTTTAAGTTTTGAGGTATACATGACGAAGATATTCCGTAATTCCCAAACGCCATCCAGCAGAGTTGAATCAGTCAGTTGACATCTCAGTCGAAGTTGGACTTACCTAGTCAGACTATTTGTCCAAGGTATACATACTTGTCAACAACCTTGAGTTTAGTGTTCCCAACAACTACAGCATAGGTGTGACATGGAAGTTACACATGACTTTTGTTTCATCCATGTTCATCTTAAGACCTATCCGTTAGGAGACACTATTGAGGTCATTGAGCATAGTGCTTTGGTCCTGCAGCGATTCCGCCATAAGGACTATATCGTGGGCAAATCGAAGGTGAGTGATGTACTCGCCATTGACGTTAATACCATATCTTTTCCAGTCCAGTAGCTTGAAAACGTCTACGAATGCAGTGGTGAAGAGTTTCGGGGAAAATAACATCACCCTGTCTTACACCTCTCTGCAGTTGGATAGTATATAATAATATGTAATATATATTATTAAATTTGTAAATGAATTAGGAGGTCAAATAGAAGTTTAAAGTTAGTGCTGAGCTAACTTATTGACTACTAAGGGGGCATTCAAGTAATAGTAAGCAATTCTTGAACACCCGGAATATATACTTAAAGTTACAAATAACAATACCATGACAATAAGAAATTTTAGACTTGGAAATAAAGATCATTAATTAAATGTTTTTTTCATGTTCATTGAAATTTCATGATCGTGAAAATTCATGAAAAATTTACTTACAGAATCTCCAAGCAAATTAGATCATAGACTTTCATTCTGTTCTTATTAGTTTCCACCATCACTCATCCAAAATGACATGGTCTAGTGATTAGATCTATAATCAGTAGATCATGTCATCTTGGATGATCAGCAAATAGCACATGCCAATAAATGATAAAATTATATTTTTTATAATCTTTAACATAAAATTAAATTTTCATTTAGGTATATCAACAATATTACCTACTTTTATATGATTTTGATTGATTTAGAGTTTTGTAATATTAAGTGTTAATAGATAACTACTATCTTCATATGAAACAAAAATAAAGTCAACATTGATATATGTAATTTATTTTGCATAAAGTACCTTATTTATAATAAAACAAAACAAAGAGCGATTCAAAAAGTTATAAATTTGTTACTATTAGGTACATGTGAAGGTCGTACTTAAGAAATAGTGCTAAATAAGGAACACTATAAATTCAAGGACTTTGGCCACTTAAAGTATTACTTCTAATATAATGTTTTTAAAGAAATTTCTGTAATAATATTTTAACAAAATTGAATACATATTCAGAAGCGGTCTAATATTCTGTATATTATGATAAAATTATGTACATATGTCAGAAAAACTTACAGGAGCTTGCAAGCCATTCCCCATTAGGACTGAATTTAACAGAAGACACAGCCTTTGTGTGCCCCGCAAGAGTAAATTTGAGCGTGTAATTCGGCTTCTGAAAGCAAATATTATAATTAGCGCCAAATTGCACGTGCTCAACGAGAAGTTACATAAACATGTGCAAACCGCCAGATTGACATATGAATACGAATATGGTAATAAAAAGAATCGTTATTTACCGCTACTGACGACTTGTTTGACTGCGGAGTACTTTGTGATAACGAATTTGGGCCGGATAAGTTTGTGGAGGGCCCACCGTGAGTTTGATGTGCGGTAGGATGGCCAGGCCCGGGTCCTAGCGGCACCATGTTTCAACTTTCGACGCACTAGTGCCTGCTTTGTTCGTCACCCAAAACAATCACTAATAAACACTGAATATTGACGCAAATCGGTTGTTTGGATAAATAAATCCCAAAACTTATCACTCACTCGCGGCGTTCCATATAATTCAACGTAGATTTTTAAAGAACATTCGGAATGCGAGCGTCCCAATACGTGCATTTCGCGACAAATAATCAATGTTGCCAACATACCAATTCCACTGGCCACCATAGATAATATTAGCTTGCTACATATATATTTATCTATGGATAATATACTATATACCAGGGACTGGCCACTGTTCTGTTCTTATTAGTTGTGGTACCTGTGACAACCTGTGATAAGCCCGCTTAGAACTAAAAATAACAAACCGTAGAGTAGAGCGAATTATTAAAAAGAAAAAATAGCTGACCAGACGTATCTCTAAAGGTACGGACAGACGTGCTCATTACTAGCACGAAAACATGCTTTTATTGATCAAGTGCTAGTAGCACGTTTGTCGCAACGTTGCTAGTTATGAGCGTGCTTATTTTGAAGGTGCTCAAAAATCAACCGACGTTTGATTTTCGAGCATACTACCTGAGGCGCGGGTAGAAGGCGGCGTGCTCCGAGCGCGTTAGTTTGCTTATGAGCATGTTATTATCGAATCAATCTCGATCCGCGACATTTGCTGCGTCAATTTAAAATAAATTTTATTGAGTTCTGTACGGATAGCATTGTCACATTTTTTGTACCATCCATATCGTATACGTATCCATTTTGGCAGAGAGCCTGGTACCAAATAGCACGTCTGTCCAAAGTTTGCTTTAAGCATGCCTATTTATGAGTATGTTTTAAGCGTGCTTATTGTTGGCAAATGTGAACAGTTGCAGTGTTCAGGCCAAACAATTAACATTTGACATTTGCATTCACACTCGTGTCCGCCCGCTGACTTGTAAAGGTCACCGTGGCCCCACTCCCGTGTGCGTCACTGGGCAGAGGGCGCGAGCGCAGAACGTGAGTGCAACAGAGTTGCTTGAATGCAGTGCTGTCGATAGCACGTCGTGAGGTCGCCCGGGATAACCTCCATTTTTTAGAGTCGGTTTTCTTAGCAAATTGATGCAACGAAGAGGTTTTTGTCGAACCTTCGGGACAGTCTTCGCCTCAACCCATGTACGTACTATTTATTTGCATAGCCTTCTCCCTATAGTGTAGTAGGATAGGATAAGTTTCCATATGGCCATTTGGGCCCGACCCTAGGCTGCCCGTTGAATCTTCCGCTCATGGGCCGCGGGATATTTGAGCCTTGTATGGGCAGCTGTGGGCCGTAACATGCAGAGCATGCTAATTTTAAGCAAACTTATGAGCAAGCAATTTTTTGAGCACGTAGAAAATGGATTAATGCTATTTAAAACTAGAAGACGACCTAAAACTACCTATTTATTTTTATAATTAATTAAAGGAACATAAAAACTTAAAATTAATACGGTGGTTTTGAATAATATCCTGAGATTGAGGTAAGTCGGCGATATCTTTGACTTAGGCTTTGCTAAGCGCGCACTCAGCATGACTTCGAAGTTAGCTCTATAAATACCGACATTGTTTTAGCTCGAAAGTAAAGTCTGAGCAAAGTCAAAGTACGGTCTATAGATCTCAGCCTAAATGCATGCGGCAGGACTGATGAAGCGATCGAGCGGAACCAAGGCTCCAAAGTCTTTTCCAGAGAGCTGTCTGCCAGAAAGAGCCAACTGTCGAGCAGAAGACCGAGTGTGGCAGCGTATTCCGGGACACCTGAGAATTTGAGTGAGATTGAGAGGTTATCTGGGCAACTGTACACATCATCGTTGGAGCCACACTTAAGTGTGAGTAACGATCCAAGGGCAAGTCTTATCCGACACAATTCCGATGATATCCCGGACGTCAGTCTAAGCGAGATTAGAAAGGCTCTCCAGCAACTTAAAAACGGCAAGGCAAGGCGAGGATGGAATTACAGCGCAGCTTCTGAAAGCGTGTGGAAAACAGGTACTTGAAGTCCTTCAGAAGCTCTTTAATTCCGTTCTCTATGGTGGCACTACTCCTCAGACGTGGTGCAGAAGTGCGGTGGTGTTGTCCTTCAAGAAACGCGACAATGCTCTCTTGAAGAACTACAGACATATTTCCCTTCTGAGCCGGGTCTACGTGCTAATTTCGAGAGTCATTACGAATCGTCTCGCACGCAGACTTGACGACTTCCAACCTCCCGAACAAGCCTGTTTTCGAAAAGGCTTTACCACCATAGAGACCACATACATAATCTTCGGCAAATTGTACAGAAGACCGAGGAGTACAATTTGCCACTATGTCTTGTGTATAAAGACTATGAGAAAGCCTTTGATTCCGTCGAAATTTGGGCGGTGCGGCAGTCCTTTCAGCGGTACCAAGCGGACTGTCATTATATCAAGGTGCTGAAGTGTTTGTACTGTAGAGCTACGATGGCTATCCGAGTACAGAACCAGAGTATGAAACCTATCCAACTGCAGAGAGGTGTAAGACAGGGTGACGTTATATCCCCAAAACTCTTCACCGCTGCTTTGGAAGACGTTTTCAAACGTATGGACTGGAAAGGATACGGTATCAACATCAATGGCGAGTACATCACTCACCTTCGATTTGCCGTCGATATAGGCCTTTTGGCAGATTCGCTCGAGGACCTAAGCACTATTCTCAATGCCCTCAATAATGTCTCCCAACGGATAGGTCTTAAGATGAAGCTCAAAGTCACTCAGCAAGCTTTGGAGAGAGCTATGCTCAGAGTTTCTCTGCGTGGTAAACTTAGAAATGAGGATATCCGCAGTAGAACCAGAGTGATCGACATAGCCCAACGGATTAGTAAGCTGAATTGGCAATGGGCCGGCCATATAGCTCGAAGAACCGAAACCGATGGGGAAAAAATTTCTCGAGCGGCAACCTCGTACAAATAGGCGAAGTGTAGGGCGGCTCACCACTAGATTTAATGACGACCTGGTAAGATATGTAAGAAGTCGATGGATATATGTTTGTGGAATTCGTTGGGGAGACCTATAGCAGTGGGCTTGTGTAGGGCTGTAATGATGATAATAAAATCATTCAGTATGGATCTAACTATTATTATATAAAAATTAGATAAACAAAATATCCATAAATATTACATCGATAAAATTATTCGAAGGTCGACATTTAGGCTTAGAGTATTTATAAGCAAGCTATATAGCGCGTGTAAGCAAGTCAGAACTGTAAATTTGCGTCAAAATAGTCTCAAAATGGCGAGTATGACATTGACGTTATTAGTCACAAAAGATCATTCGCGATAATTATTTCTTAGGACGATATTTAATAAATATTTTAGTTATCAGTGAAATTTGCAGTGCCAAGCTGCAAAAATTCACGGAAGCAAAATAATAAGAGCAATGACATTTCTTTTCATCGGTATGTAATATTGCGATAAGTAAACACTGATTATAAAAAAAATACTTAGGGCCTATATTGTCAGCACTGTTTGTCAAAAATTAAATGTATCTTAATGTAGGTGAAGTAGCTTGGTCCCTTCCATACATTTACTTTTACTAAGGAAGTCCCGCCTCTTAAACGTAGTGGTAATATAGTCCTTGTATCTATGTATCAGTAACTATCACAGACTAGTTTGATGCTTAAAAGTCTTTACATTGAACATCTGCTTACGCTTGGCATAATGGTGGGCAACGTAGATGGACAACGAGTCATACGCGCGCTTCATAGCTTGCTTATGTATACTCTAAGCTCTTGGCTCCACTCTGTTACGTTCTGGTGCTGCCATTTTCTATGAATTATGGTCTGTCCTACTATACATCGAATGATGCGCATCTAAAATATTTGTGGAAACGATGTATGTAACAAGTACTTCATATTTTATTATCTGCGGGCCTTGTTATATTACCGTCATCAACTGTTCACTGAGTTGTGCTGTCGATAAAATCTTCCAGGAACTTAGCATTGTGACACATTAGCATTTAGCATATTATTGTTGTTGAGTTAAGAGGCTGTATGGTTCACGGCCTGTTTTAGTTGTGGAATTGTAACAACAACATAGTTTGACCTTTTTGACAGATACAAGGTTAAACTTGACAAATTTGACTTTTGTAGGATCTCAGCCATAGAATACCTTTTATAATCTCAGCGATTTCTGAGAAATTTAAATAGTGAAAGAATCACTGTTACAATTTTAGATAATTTAACTGTTGTGTAAAACAAGATGGCACTAAACAAACTCAGCATTGATGCATTAAGTCTCAGCGGAAAACGGGTTTTGATGCGGTAAGTTCTAATTATTTAAAACAAATCGTATTATGATATTGCAGGTAAAGACGATATTTTTCTTTTTTTATAGAGTCGACTTTAATGTGCCGCTTAAAGAAGGAGTAATCACTAACAATCAACGCATAGTGGCAGCTCTTGATTCTGTTAAATATGCCCTGGATAAAGGTGCAAAATCAGTAGTACTAATGTCACATTTGGGTCGACCGGACGGTCAAACTAATCTAAAATATACTTTAAAGCCCGTGGCAGAAGAACTGAAAAAACTTTTAAACAAGTAAGTACCAATATTGAAGCAAACAATTAATTTACTACACATAATAAAAAAATATGATAGATATGGAATTTATAGAAATAGAATTTACGGAAGTGCTATTATTAATAAAATATTTATTTTTTAATATTTGAATCAAATTGCGCCTATATTATCAGTGTAGACGGCTCCATGGCTCAGTGGCTTAGCAATGAGTTGTTGCGCTGGGGGCCGTGGGTTCGAATCCCGCATGGAGCAAGTATTTGTATGGCCTACAAATAATTGTTCCAGGTCTGGATGTTTGTCCACATGCAATTTATGTTTGTAAACTGCCTCTACGACACAGTAGAAAATCCTATTGTGGGGGTAACGTTTATTAAATTAAAAAAAAGAATAAATAAAATAAAGTATAAGAATATCCACTACCCTATAATATCCCATGTGCCAATACGTATAATTAATGTTGTGTATATTTTAAGGGATGTGACTTTTCTATCAGACTGCGTTGGCCCTGAAGTAGAGGCTGCTTGTGCTGATCCACCTGCAGGTTCCATAATTTTACTAGAAAATTTGAGATTTCATATTGAGGAAGAGGGCAAAGGTGTAGATGCTAGTGGAGCCAAAGTGAAGGCTGACCCTGAAAAGGTTAAATCTTTTAGGGCTAGCCTAAGGAAGTTGGGAGATGTTTACATCAATGATGCCTTTGGTTTGTATCAACATTGTTTTTATTTTATTGTTTCTCTATGAAATGCATATATTAAAATTTTTACGGCATTTATTATAGGAACAGCCCATAGAGCTCACAGCTCCATGATGGGAGAAGGTTTTGAGCAAAGAGCCAGTGGTTTCTTACTCAAAAAAGAACTCCAATATTTTGCAAAAGCTCTTCATGAACCTGAAAGGTAATTTAAGATTATGTTTTATTGTATTGAGTAAAAAATAAGTAAAAGCATACATAAATCCCACTTCCAGAAGTGGGATTTATGTATGATTTATGTGCCCAGGCACAGGACTACTCTTATTTCTGAAAGTTTTTGGAGCAGGAAACAGTTACTGGTCTGACACAAGTCCCTGAAATATTTTCATTACTCAGACATGCTCATATCCTAATGTTTGCCTTAAACACTGAGCATATGGAAAATCAGCACTTAAAATTGCAATTAACAATTCCATTAGTGCTGGTGTGAGTACAAAATTTGATTTGCTTGCATACTATAAAATTTTAGGACAATTAGACCCGTCATTAAATCTGGCCAAATACTCAAAATCTATTCAATTTTAAGATGTCATTAAGTCTCGTGGTGTCACAGTCACTTTGACATAAAGTGATAGAGACAACATGAGACTTAACATCATCTTATAATTGAACATCGTTTGAGTGTTTGCGCATAACCCAATTAACATTAAGTATTTAATTTTTTAAATTATTCTATGAATTTTTTACATTGAATAGTCTTGTTAAATTATAAATTGCCATGTACACAAACCAGTTTGTTAGATTAACACACCATTTTATAACGTAAAAGTTGGTTGTCAGTATGAAACTAGAAAATGATGCAAAATGTGGTCTTTCATGTTGTCACCGCTTTTGCACTTACATAATTAATAACAAGCAAGTTGTCTATCTAACTAATGCTTAGAGTTGGTTATGTTGTATACTTCCTTTTATTGCCTTTTTCTTTCTCCTTTTTTGCCATAATGTTTAGTTAAAAGAGTGTGCCATTACACATTGAAATAGAGGAAAAATTTGAACATATTGTCCAATATTTTTATTGCAGGCCATTTTTGGCTATCCTTGGTGGAGCTAAGGTTGCTGACAAAATTTTGCTGATAGAGAACTTGCTTGATAAAGTGAATGAGATGATCATTGGTGGAGGTATGGCTTACACATTCCTAAAGGAAACCAAGGGTATGGCTGTAAGTGTACATTCATTTTATAATAAAATAAATACTATGTCCCTTATAATAATGCAATCTCAATTATCAATATGACAAAATTTTTGTATAATTTAACAGTAAAATATATGATATTAAAGCTCTCTTTTAAAAATTCATACCTTATTTTGCAGATTGGAAATTCTCTGTATGATGCAGAAGGTGCTAAGATTGTTACTAAATTATTGGAAAAAGCAGCAAAAAATAATGTTAAAGTACATTTGCCTGTAGACTTTGTTACAGCTGATAAATTTGACGAAAATGCGCAGGTAAGATGTCTTTTAGTGACTATAATTTAGATTTTTAAAGATACAAAAATATACTATCTTGCTCATGAAAAAGGTAAAATGGGAATTTAAAAGATAAAAATTATTTTGTTATATAGCTTGTGCAGTTAGCAATTATTCCCAAAAAATTAAAAATTAAAATTGAAAAATATAAAATGAGAATAAAGATATCTCAGACCACAATATGATATATACATTTCAATTAGTTATTTCAGTATATTTCTAAACTATAATACGGGAAAATAATATTAATATTATGTATTTATTTTGTCAATGTAAAAGCACTGGTATTCATTTTTTTAGGTTGGATCTGCTGATGTTGAATCTGGCATCCCTGATGGATGGATGGGTCTTGATATTGGTCCAAAAACAAGGGAACTCTTTGCTGAACCTATTGCGAGGGCTAAAGTTATTGTATGGAATGGGTATGTTAATCCTTCTCATAATTGAGATAAAACATTTATATGAATGATGTAAAATCATGTGTTTTTATCATTACCTTCAGCATAAAAACAGGCATTTGCTGGTCTCGTCCTAGTTAGAGATATTTTTATCCTATTCTACATTTCAAGTTGGAATACTACCACACTTAGAAACTTAATGTTAATTGCTGTATCAGTCACCTTACTCCTTAGACACTGTTCATCGGTCTGATAATTTTCAAGATGATTACTTTAAAATCTTCACAAAATCTACACAAAGCTTCCATGATCCTCTCTTTTCTGTAAGGGTATCGGAGTAGAGTCCATTGTGCTACTCTATTACATGTTAGTGAACTTCAACTCTCTGAAATATTTATTTCTTATTACAGCCATTGTAGCCGTGGTAGCTCAGATAGTTAGCGCTCACTGTACATTTCATAGTACGCGAGCAAACCGGGTTCGATCCCCGCCGGCACCAATGAAATTGTTAATTGCAATTTTAAGTGCTGATTTACCACGTGCTCGGCGGTGAAGGAAAACATCGTGAGGAAACCTGCATGTCTGAGGAATAAGAAAAAAATATATTTCAAAGACATGTGAAGTTCGCAAACACGCATTGGGGCAGCGCGGCGAACACTTCCTTGCCTTAAAACCCTCTCAGAAATGAGGGGAGGCCTGTGCCCAGCAGTGGGACGTATTTAGGCTGTAACTTTTTACTTTTTACAGCCATTCAATCAATCAATTACAGCCTATAAAAGTCCACTGCTAAACATAGGCCTCTCTAAAGATTGCCGTAGAGAGGAGATTTTGCCATAATAGCCAGTATTGGCAGACACATAATTTTGAGTTGTTAACAGACAGATGCTGCTCATCTCCTGATTCAGTTTCCCTCTCCTTATGATATTCTTACACCACTTCACGGTTAGATCACCATTCACTAAGCACATAATATTACAATTGACAATTCCATTGGTGCTGGCGGTGGGTATAGTATGTGAGTTGCTCACTGGATTGACATACTGCTCTCAATCAAGATTTACGTCTCTTTTAATTTAACAAAATCTTTTTAGGCCTGCTGGTGTATTTGAATTCGAAAAGTTTGCTGGCGGCACCAGAGCTCTGATGGACTGCGTTGTAAAGGCAACGAACAGTGGAGCTATAACGATTATTGGTAACATTTTTATATTATAGTGAAATATAAAAGTATTTTCTGTCCAATTATGTGGTCACATTATTGAGTATTCCCAATTTATATTTGATGTTACTCAATGACGAACTTAAGTACGTAATCATTTGATACGCCCTCGTTTCGATAGCGACTTCTCAAGATGGTTGCTAATTATTAAATGTTTGATGTACTTGGGAATACTGTTCTGTGACTTGAAGGCTTGATCTTGTGAAAGACTACATCACATAGACCGAATTTTAGAATATCATTCATCACATTTCGGTTTTGCGATATTTGAGATTTATTGAATATTTTTATTTTGATAAAACTTAAATAACCTGTATCACGTTATAAAGTTGTTTTCTATTTTCGAAAACCTTAAATCGTTAAAACTATTGTGTATGTATTTCTAAATACGAACTAAATGTTTACTACTGAATTTAATATGTACAAATAACCTAACGCATTAAAGAGGCGTCGTAATAATTAATTTCTCTTAAAATATTTTCATACTCCATGACCCCAATCACGATCTTAACTCACGGACTGCCCGCACTCAGATTTTAACATCTCAAGTACACACACTTGAGATTCGAGTTTCGTTTATTAATCAGTGTGGCACTCAGCTGATATTGTAAACCTAAACCGCATCTTGCGATATGTTTATTAATAAGATCATAACCTTAAAATTGTACTCAAGTGTGTGAACTTGAGCTGAGTAATGTTTATTAATACGGGCCTTAGCTATGTTTCAAGAAAATCTGTTCAGCCGTTTGAAGATCATCACCACTTTTTGTTTCGGGGCTTTTTTAATTTAAGTTATTATGTACCTTACATCACTTTACTGTATTGCTCAAAACCTGTGTAACATAAACAACATAAACCAACAACTTTTACCCTGGGTGACATACATGTGTTTAAATATCACACTATTTAATTACATTAATTCATGCAATAAAATAAAAATATTTGTATGTGTTATATTTTATAATAAGTTTATATCAAATTGATTAAAAAAATGTGTGACGATATAAGCCTATTGTAACACCATCAAAAAAGGATGGCTGACTGACTGTCGATATCGAATATTAAATATAAAATATTGATAAAGCAGAAAATCATACTTCCAAATATGTGACTTGTGCAAACAGCACCCTGTTTTACACCTCATTATAGAACTAAAATTTTATTAAAAAATAAATAACAACCATTGAAGAATAAAGTTGTGCATTGAAGTATTCTTACATAATAAATTGACAATAGCTATCAATATTGTAGTAATTATCTATAGATATCTATTTCACATTAGAAATACAGATTAAAAAATCTAAATATTATTTTTTAATAGGTGGTGGTGACACTGCAACATGTTGTGCCAAGTGGGGCACAGAAGATAAAGTATCCCATGTTTCGACTGGTGGTGGCGCATCGCTGGAATTGCTTGAGGGTATGCCTTATTTCAAACATCAAAAAATACAGTCATTGTTCCCCTGTGTCTCAAAAATTATTGGGTGCAAGTGCGAGTGTTAAGTATTCGCGATACTGCTAATTAGGGCTATAGAAAAGATGTGAAGGAATGTTTGCGCACTTACTTGGACTTCTGATCATTTGCTTCGTGTCTCAGGGCTGCCACAGAGATGATACGACGGCAGCTTACTTTTCACGCACACCAATAAACTTTTCAGATATTCGCGAAATATAAACGTTGTTCATATTCCGGATGGTAAAGTTGTTGCTCATAGACACCTACTATCTAAACGAAGTATGTCTTGTCTGTCACCCCCGAGGACTATGATGAAACACTTCATCGTTCATCTTTTCCATGAGGTTATCAGTAAAAAGAAATTTTAGGCTGGTATTCTATGAAAGCCCTATACCCATTAAACCCGGAGCCATAGTAACCTGCAGCGTGGCTCTACCAAGATTATTCGCGGGGTGAGAAATAGGAGCGGTTGCTTTTGCGTATCTTTTCGAGTTCCACTGAAACGTAAGAGTGTGCATGCCAAAAACAAAAGCAAAACAGAACCCGAAATAAAACTATCTGCAGTACAAATGTTGCATGAAAATCAACGAATTGAATATGTGTTAGGTATTAATCAAACGAAAAGTCATTTATTTTTTTCTAAAAATGTGGTAATTGTATATACGTGGTAGATCCACGCTGAATTATGGTTGCATCACTTAAAAAGCACACATATTGCTGCTGTGTGTCTCATGGGTCTCTCCCACAGCGGATTGCAGTACTAGATGTCTCGCACCTGTACCTGCACCCCGTCGCTGCCAGTCTGGGTATCAGTACTGTATGGTGTACAGTATATGAGATGTTTACATTCCTGTCTGTGTGATTTTTCTGGCATTAAAATTAGAATCGGCAGTTGCTTTGCGGAAATTTTATTAAAAATGAGAAAATTAAGTGAATATGCGTGCGTGTGTATGTGCGCGTGTATATGTGCGTGCATACTGGCGCGCATTTGTGCGTGTGCCTGCAAACGTACGTGCTTGCCTGCGTGTGTGTGCGTTCTACATAGTGAACTTTTTATTTCAAAAGTCTTGACAAACAGTCTGTTTGTCTATGAAAAGATAAATATAAGTAGTTGGATTGTTACTAATGAACGTTTAAAAATGTAAATTATGTAATTTCCATTATTCTTTTTCCAACTATAAGTTTTACACCTATCGTAATCAAACGCCAACTCAAAAAAGACTGCCCTTATAGCTGTTATGTGATTTATGCAATAATAAGAATATCCGTGTGGGTGATCCCGCAAAACCGGCAACCGATGGGGAAGAAAAGACTAAACTATTAAGTAATCTGTGGTATGGCTGATTAAAAACTTTTAAAATTTTTTTTTTCAGGTAAAGTGCTACCTGGTGTAGCCGCACTCTCCGATGCTTAAACTACTAGTATTTATTATGAAAGTGATAACCAATAACCACAATTAATAGTATTGTATTAGATGATTTTTTAAATAAAAGAAAAACCTAAATAAATTGTTGAAAACTCAACCTATTTAAGTAAATTATGTTGTAATTATGTGTATTTGATAGTACCACGCGTGTATAGGCATATTTACTATAAGAGTAAATGTTGAATTATGTATTTGTATTGTTTTATTTCCAAATTTCTAAAGTTAAGGTTTGAGATATCTTTATTTCTCATAAGAATTTACAACAATTCACTTGCATGAGAAAGTTTAAATACTTGCAAACAAATAATAATCTTATCCTAGGCGTACACTAATATATCGAAATCATTTCACTCAAACACGTTCAAATCGTAAGTATACATTTTATATAATTTTTATTTCTAAGTATAAACAAAAATACAATGTAGATTAATAGGGTACTTGTAAAAAAACTAACACAAACAAGGAGCATCTACTAAAATAAAATTTGAAGGAACTCAAATTGAGAGGAGGGCGGTGCCTATTCGAAACTTAATTTTTTTCTTAATTTTTATTGTTTTATTCCTGAAGTTATTGCCAAATGCTACTAATCTAGTAAATAAAATGCACATCAAATGGATTGTTTAATTCCTTGTTATCAGTGCCTGATTTAGAGTTCCGAGAGCCCTAGACCAATTATGAATATGCGCCCCCCCACCTGACTGTTCTGTCTGTGCCTGCTCAGCTCACTAATATATTTACTAGATTTTTATATTTTACTAGCTTTCCACCCCGCGGTTTCGCTCACATTAAATCAAATTTTCCTGATAGTAAGTGTCGACCACCGCCCATGAACAACTACAACATCAGGGAAATTGCAGGCCCTTCGATTTGCCGACAATATAGTCCTTATAGCAGAATCGCGGGAGGAGCACTATGCTCAATGACGTGAATAGTGCCTCCCACGGATAAGTCTTAAGATGAACATGCACAAAACAAAGATCGTGTATAACGTCCATATCACACATATGCCGGTGGAGCACTAAGCTCGAAGTTATAGACGAGAAAAAGAAAGCCTTTGATTCCGTCGAAATTTAGGCGGTGCTACAGTCCCTTCAGCGATGCCAAGTCGACTGTCAATATATCGAAGTACTGGACTGGAAAGGATACAGTGTCTCCCAACGTATAGGTCTTAAGATGAACATGGATAAAACAAAGGTCATTTGTAACGTCCATGTCACACCTATGCCTGTAATTGTTGGGAGCACTAAACACGAAGTTGTTGACGAGTATGTTTATCTGGGACAAATAGTCCGACTAGGTAAGTCCAACTTCGACCAAGAGGGAGAGGAACTTCGACGGATTCAACACGGCTGAGCAGCGTTCGGGAGATTCTGACACATCTTCTCGTCAGGTGGTCCTCAAAACTTGGAAACGAGATTGTACATTCAGTGCGTGTTGCCAGTGATCATTTATTGATCTGAGACGTGGTTCTTCACTGCTGGCCGTATGAGGAAGCTCAAGATTGCTCAGCGAGCTATGGAGAGGGCTATGCTCGGGGTTTCTCTGCGTGATAGACTTAGAAATGAGGATATCTGCAGTAGAACCAGAATAACTGTTATAGACAAACGGAGTAAGCTGAATTGGCAATGGGCCTCCCATATAGCTCAAAGAATCGACAACCGATGTTGAAGAAAGGTTTTCAGATAGCAACCTCGTACAGGTAAGCGAAGTGTATGGCGGCCCCCCACTAGATGGAGTGATGACCTGGTAAGAGATGCAGGAAATCGATGGATGCAGGTGGCTAAGGACCGTGCTTTGTGGCATTCCTTGGGGGAGTTATATGTTCAACAGTGAACTTGTAATAAGTTGTAATGATGATGATGATGATTGTTTATATTTATTGTATTGATTGTTTAATCTTGATCGACAATATTTCGTATACGGTAGAGTTAAGCTGCAGCCTTTCTGTGATTTTACTGTACGAAAAGAATGACTTGACCGGGAACGAACCACGCCCTTACATACTACTTGCGTAAAATAGCAGCTTAATGCTGGTATTTTTTATTACGAAACTAGTATGGTGGGTCTCTACTCACTCTGTTCTCTAACCGTTGTTCTCTAACTCTCACCCTATCCATTGGTCACCATCTCAGTCATCAAGGGTGTAAACGATTTTGATTCCTATCCAACGGCAGGTATACACCACATGGGCCATAGCATCCACTTACCATCGAGCGGTCTGTGTGCTCTGTACTCGTCATTCTTACTCTGTGACGAACGAGCACACAATCCACCCTCAGCGGCGCAACCCAATGCGCCGCTGAGGGATCACTGAGGATTCGAATCTCGCACGAAACAATTGTTTGTCGGCTTAAAAATAATTGTCCATGTGCAGTTAACATAGCCTCCATGGTACAGGGGAGAATCCTACTGTAATATATTTTGAAATAAAAAAATTAAACTGATTCATATTAATTAAGTTATTGATAAGTCTTTAATCTTGATGTATTTATTATATACGGACAAGCTACTACCAAATATTTTTTCTAGCACATGTCATTAATATTTATTACCAAACATTTTTTACATCCATAATATGTTGCGTAGATTAAATAGCGAGGTGAGCAAACAGGCAAAGTGCGTTGCGACACCAGTTCATAAATAACTGATGCCTAAACGAACGTCTTCCGCATGGCACACGTTTTTGGCAGATTTTAATAAGAGTCATTCGTAAATATTATATAATTTTGAGATATAAGTACATAATAAGAAAATGTGTCGTAACCTCCTGAACGCTGCTCAGCTGTGTTAAATCTGCCGACTGACTTCTCTCGCTAAAGCGACTGTAGCACCGCTCAAATTTCGACGCAATCAAAGGCTTTCTCATTGTTCAAATACGGAAAACAAAGTGGTTCCTTAATTGTATTCTTCAGTATTCTGTACAATTTGGCAAAGATTATGTATATGCTCTATGGTGCTAAAGCCATTTCGGAAACTGGCTTGTTCAGGAAGTTGCCTGTCGTTAAGTCTGCATGCGAGACGATTTGTAATGACTCTCGAAAACAGTACGTAGACGTGGCTGAGGAGGAAAGCGGGAAAACAGAATTAAATAGCTCCTGAAAGACTAAGTATCGTTTTACCACACGCTTTCGGAAGCTCTGCTGTAATTCCATCTTTTCCCGACGTCTCGCTGGTAAAAGGTGTTGGTGCTATTCTCGCTCAGACTGATGTCCGAGATATCATACTTGCATGTGGCACCAATGTCGACGTGTACATCTGTCAGTTGAACCTCTGAAGCTCACTTGTCCCGGAAATGATGGTGCTCCAATCAGTAGTCTTCAACTTAAATATTTGCCTCTTCCCGGCAGAAGATCTTTGGAGTACACTGGAGCTACTGGAGGTTTTCTATATTTGTATATAGTAACTTGGCCAGCTCCGCTGAACTTTAGATTATCTAAAACCTAAAGAATATGAACAGGCTTTTGTGTTCACTTAAACCACTTTAATCCATATAACAAACATTTATTAGGTTTATTCTAATTGAACTTAGGATCAACGCAATATAAATGAATGAGTTTTATGATTAAACAATTCTGGATGCAAGTTAATTTACCCTATCAAGTACAAACGTATAATTATGGGAAATTTGTTAAAAGAGCGGAATGAAATATTTGTTGCTGACTGATAACGATATTCTATGATCTATGTGATACTGCCTTAGCAGCATTTTATTATTACTGCGAAAAATTTATCAAAATGGCTGTAAATGTTAATGTTGATGAAAAAAGATTTAAACAGGCAAGAAAGTAGTTAACAATTAAATTCATAATACGTATTAAAATTTTAGTAGAGTCATATAATTAATATAATAATATGAGCGAATAAAATAGCGACAAGAAATGCTGAATGTAATTACCAGCAGAATAAGGTGTGACCGGGATCGCCCGGGCCACCCCAAACCCGCGAACATTTATGTAATATGAAAACGATAACATTAGGCTATCTATACTTTATCTACATCTGAGGAGCACATTATGTACTTAACTTACTTAACTTATTTCTTTATTCTAAATAAAATGTTTTTTTTTATAGAATAATGTTGCTCAGTTTAACAAAAAGATTGGCCAAATATCTTAGCCAAATATTAAAATAAATGCGAGACAATGTTGTTAATCAAACGGAAATTAGGTCGCTCAAACAATATGCTATATAATGCTACTCGTTTAGTATTAGTGTTTATTGGTCACTGGTTTCGGACTTTGTAGTCGCTCACAGCCAGTCCCTCGTTAGTATTTGAATAAATAGTATTTAATTATCTTTGAAATCTAGAATTTTAATTCAGAGTCACTCGTTTGAGTATTATGATTGGATAAATATAAATTATAATCCATTGAACTGTTGCTTAATTTCAACGATAAACGCGACTAACATTTTGTTAATTTTTTATTGAATAAGTAATTGGTTTTATATAATTTAAAATTAAAAATTTTGTACAACCGACTTCAATATAAATTATTAAGAATAACTCAAAAACTATTGTTCAGACCTTGTCAAATCAAATTTATATAGGACCACATGAGAAGCATCAGCTTTCAAATAAAAAAGAATCATCAAAATCGATTCACCCAGAAAAAGTTATGAGGTAACACACATAAAAAACATACAGTCGAAATGAGTACCTCCTCCTTTTTGAAGTCGCTAGAAAATAAATAATAAGTAAATCGATGTAACCTCGTTTAAGAATAAAAATGTAGATGCTTAGTCACCCTCGAGGACTAAGGAGGAATGCCTCTTACCCAGTAAAAAAGGGTCACCGGTTCTCTACACTCACCATACGAAACACAGCAACATTAAGCTACTATTTTACGCTGGTATTCTGTGAGAGCGTGGTCCTTCCCCGGGCGACCATTCAAGCTACAATCATATATAGCTATACCATGGCTCCACCACGTAAATTAGGTAAAGTACACTTCCTTGCCCTAAAACTCTCAGAAATGAAAGGAGGACTGTGCCCAGCAGTTGGACGTATATAGGCTGTAACTTTAACGTATTTTTTTTATAGGAGAGGGGCAAACGAGCATGCGGCTCACCTGATGGTAAGTGCCTACCGCCGCCCACGAACAACTGCAACACCAGGGGAATTGCAGATGCGTTGCCAGCCTTTTAAAAGGGAATAGGCTCTTTTCTTGAAGGTCCCTAAGTCGTATCGGTCCGGAAAAATCACTGACGGTAATCGATTCCACAAGTAAGTTGTGCGAGGAAGAAAACATCTTCTAAATCGCACAGTGATGGACCGCCAATCATCCAGATGGTGAAATTTGGCAGCTGGGATTAATCCGAACAATTCAGAGCACTCCCTGTGGTAAATGCGAAAGAAAATGCAAAGGGAAGCAACATCTCTTCGCAGTGCAAATGAATTGAGCCGATCGGAAAGGACTCGGTCGTCGACGATTCGAGCCGCTCTGCGCTGGATGCGGTCAAGTAGAAGGAGCTGGCACTGGGGAGCCCCTGCCCAGAGATGGGAACAGTATTCCATGTGAGGGCGAACCTGCGCCTTGTAAAGTTGCAGGCGGTGTGCCGGCATGAAATACTGTCCCGCTCTGCTGAGCACGCCAAGCTTTTTAGAGGCCAATTTGGCCTTCTCTTCCTTCTCTTCAAAGCTTGGCGTGCTCAGCAGAGCGGGATCAAAATGTTAATTGGATTTTTTATCGAATAGGGTGACAAACGAGCACACAGTCCACTTAACTGATGCATTTGCATGACCAGTTGCATGTCAGATTTACCATGTTGTGTTCGGCGGTGAAGGAAAATATCGTACGGAATCTTAATTTTCTGGGGCATTTTTCTAGAACATGTCTAGACCGTCAACACTCTTAAATGTGAGGAACCATGTGTGCAAGCAGTGCTATACCATGAAGACTAGTACCAAAAGCTATTTTGCTGGTAAAACCATCGAGCGGTTACAAGGTATAAGGTAATGTCTTCATGGATTGTTGTTTAATTTTAAAAACATATTGATATATCTAGTTTTTTAATGGTGAAGTGACATTCGAACTTACTATTTACCAAATGTTAAGTAGTTGTTGCGGCATGGACAGCTGTAACCGACTTCAAAGAGGGCAATACAAAGATAGGTGAGAGGATGGCACCTACCCAGATAGACTCCTATTAGGTACTTATCAAATACACATATAGTATCATAAACACAAATTAAATCGTCCATAAACTTAAATATATGAGCATTATTCGTGGCAAAGCCACGCTGTAGTATAAATAATATGCAGTACGAATAATTCGGCTCGACCGAAGAAGGACCACGCTTCCAGAATAGTAGTTTAACAGTTTAGCATTCGTATGATGACTGGAGAACAAGAGACACTTTTGACTGATAATGAAGCATTCAATCTTAGTCATCAGGGGTATAAACGATTTTGATTCCTATACAACGACAGATATAGTTGTATAAGAGCCATAGCATCCACTTACAATCAAGCGGTCTGTATGCTCTATGCCCGTTTATCATTCTTACTCGGCGACAAACGAGCACACAGTGCAACTCGACGACGCATAGAGCTGCGACACTGAGGAAAACGTGTTCGAATCTCGCACGGACCAAGTGTTCGTCGGCTTAAAAATAATTGTCTAACGTTTTGATTATTTATTGAGTATAGATAATATAGTATACTCGTAGTATCGAGATGTAGGTTTCTATGGGCCACGGTATCCAACCATCAGGTGGACTGTGTGCTCGTTTGTCATCGTAATTCTGTAAAAAAAAAAGCTGTAACACACGACTGTTGTGAACGATTTACACCCTCTGTGTTTTGATCCGGTCAATCTCAACTGTACCTATCGTGTATACCTTTATAATAAAAATACCCTGTATCGATTTGCCCCGCGCGCAAGCGTCCTTTGCTTAACACATCTTCGTATCAATTGTTGAAAATATAATATCAAGGAAAGTAAAGAACAAAGATAGCTCTAAATTGATTATAAATAATTCAGGTCCGCCATACATTTTTTGGGTAGTCGTCATTCGTCAATAACTTTCACTTAGGATAGCAATCAAGCATATGTCATTGCCTAGGCTCCTTCTGTTGTGAGAGTTTCTATTACCTTGTGTGAACTAGGACGCGCGCATGCTCAAACAGATTCCTGTGTTTTATCAAAATAATAATTTCACAAGCGAAGTGTCAGTTACGTTGAGTTGTGCATGCCGCCGGTTTACCGGCTGGCGATGTAAAATGTATCCACCTTTCATATCCTTAATCAAAGTTTTTGCATTTTAATATATGAAAAATATAGGATTATCTAAGAAGTTACTAGTTTCATGTCGATTGTTGTTTAGTGGGTATGTTTCAAGAGTAAGTTGTTTTAGGCGAATCGTTTAGCAGGTGAGTTCTTGGATTAAGTAACTGTTGTGGTTTGTAAGTGATACAATTCATTTCTTTACATTTTATAAATTTAAAATACAAAACAAATAATTGTAGGTATTAAATATAAATATACCTACTTTTACGTCGTACGTGGTTATTTAATCTTTGAAAAAAAAAAATTCTTTTCAAAATAAAATATCTAAAAACTTTACTAAGTAAACATAAATAACATTTCTAAAAAGGAATAGAATAACTGTTTTATTTATGTCGTAATTATTTTTTCATTACTTTCACACCCCACAATCCATGCACACCCTAAAATCTTTTCCCTTACCTAACAAGACCTGTTTTCCGTATCCCCGTGTTTATTAACATGTTGAATAATTGATGTATTATTTTATCCTGTATAATGTCCTTTTTTAATAGAACTCAAGTTACAGTCTGCCTGATGGTAAGTGACTACAGCAGCTCATCGGTACCTACAACCAACTTTAAACAAAGAACGCCACAAGATGCGCTATCACTTCTGAGGTCTAAGATGGAATGTCTTACAGCCTGTTAAACTCAGCAGAGCAGGCACTGCTATTTGGCGAATAGAAATAGGCAAGATGGTCTTACCTACCCCGACGGACTCCTATGTTGAGAAGGAGTTCCATCGCCTTTTAAGTTATCGAAGTTCCTTACAAATGACCACCAGCTTAAACCTATTTTTATGCTTTTATAAAATAAATTTCGCTCTTAATAACTTAAATTGATTTTTTTTCGCGTATAATACTATTTAAATTTTATTCTCGACGTTTCGGGTGCTTTGTGGCACCCAATGGTCTTCTTCTTCTTCTTTTAAATTATGGCTTCTCTTGATAGAATTCTGCCAGTGTCAAGTAAGTCATGGGAGTGACAAGTAAATATTTATTACATTAAAGAGTTCTCAATTTTACGAGTGGGTTCACAATCTACAATAAAAGACGTCACATTTTTAAATACCACCACCAAAATTGATTAGTAATTTTACAGTTTAATATTATTAGTACGAATAAAATCACACAAGATATTTACAAAAGGAGTATACACTAGGTACAACAAATACTGGAAATTTACAATCCGCGGGACGTAAAGGGACAGGATATCATAGAGAGAGTGAGAAAGATTAGGACACTCAAAGAACAGATGATTTATGGATCCTTCGTCTAGCCCACATTCACAGATTGAGCTATCCGTAATCCTTAGTTTAGCCAAGTGTACCGGAGTACAAGCATGTCCAAAGCGAAGGCGACAAACAGTAGAGGTAATTGTTTTATTAAAGTGGCGATATTGAAAGAACCAGGGTTTAGATGGGATATTAATTTGGACTTTGGAATAGTGTTTACATTTTAAAAGTTTAGACTGATGCCAGATACTTTACCATGTAGACAGAAGGCTGGATCCAGCCTTTGGTAGGAGGTCATACGCATAGAGGCATTGTTTAGGGAGGGAGCCACATTTGGTGGCTTCTTTAGCTAAATGATCCGCAATTTCATTACCCTAAATCCCGCAGTGGCTAGGGATCCAAGCCAAGACAATTTTCAGCTCTTTTTAATGGCAGTTGTACAGAGACTTTCTAATATTTAAAATAAGGGGGTATCTTACCTTAGAGTGAAAAGGACTGGATGCTATGCTTTGAAGGCAACTGAGGGAGTCTGAGAAAATGAGAGCCTTTTCCAGATTGTGAGATTCCGCATATAAGACTGCCTCTAAGATAGCTAAAGACTCACCTGTGAATACAGATGAGTCAGGCGGAGAGTTAAAATTTAAAATAATCTTGTAGTTAGGGATCCACACTGCGGACCCAACTAACCCCTCGTCACTTAGCTTTGAAGCATCAGTGTACATAATTAAACAATCATGCTAATTTTGGAGGAGGAGCATATTTACGAGTAATTTAATTAATAAAATCAGGCGTTACTTTGCGGGAATCCATTATATAAAAGCTTTTAAAAAGTTACTTCGCAAACATCCGCTCTATAATGACGGTGAGCCACCGCTCACTTAACGGTCAGCCACCGTAGAGTCCACATCACCTGAGGATGCCTCGTGTAGAGGCGAAACACGTGTCGTATTGTTGTCAGTGGTGTATTTTTAATAGTGTAGTGGTATTGGGAGTAGTGGTGCTGGGATTAGTGGTGACGGGGATAGTGCACGCAATTGAGGGAGGGCGGTAAGTGCTCTTCATACTAGGTAAGACACATCATTTTATTTTATAGAGCGGATGTTTGCGAAGTAACTTTTTAAAAGCTTTTACATATTTAATTTGTTATTTACTTCACAAGTGTTCTTATCTATTCCGAAATTTAAAATAATGTCTGGATTGAAAATAAGAGCCGCGTATGGGATATTGAAAAGTGGATTACTACGGGATTGATAAACAGGAGAGTGAACATTGACTAATTTAATATAACTTTTTATAATACATGGCAAATCCTTGTGGGACCAATATGGAGAGTCCCTGACCGACTGATACAAGGAACGAAGTTTGGAGAGGAGAGGATGGTGTAAATAACAAGCAGCTTTGAACAAAAACCTATCTGAGAGATATTGTCTGCGTAGAAATAAGGGGGGCTCAACATATTCAACTTGTAGACCGGAAATGGGAGTAGATTTCATGCCACCTGTTATTATACGCAGTCATTTTGACTGAATTTTGTCCAAGGTATTAAGAGCCATTTTGCTACATGGCTCTAGTAAAAAGCAGCCATAATCAAAATGACTTCTAATTAGAGCATTGTATAAAAGCTTTCGGGAGTATGGGGTGGGAACCCCACCAGGCACCTGACAGGGATCGAATTACATTGAGTTTTTTTTCACACTTGGAAGCAATATATGATAAATGAGGAATTCCTGTCATTTTGTTATCCAGAATAACTCCTAGAAATTATACCTGATTTTCAGTGGGGATTAGGGTATTTTCAATATATATGGACACTTCTGGTATTTGCCTTCGCCTAGAGAAAACCACAGTACTGCATTTCAAAGGAGATATTGATAAGCCATGCTCAAACAGCCAGTTATTAAGGAAGTTTACAGCTTGGGATTTTGAAGTGATATGTTTTCTACGTGGTAGAGCCATGCTGCAGCTACATTATGGTTCTAGCACGAATGGGTCGGCTCGAACGGGGAAGGACCACGCTCTCACAGAAAACCAGCGTAAAATAGCAGCTTAACGCTGCTGTGTTTCGTATGGTGAGTGTAGAGAACCGGAGACCCTTTTTACTGGCAAAGAGGCATTCCATCTTAGTCCTCACGGGTGACAACGCATCTGCATCTTGAGTCTTTATTGAGGATAGATGTAGATGTCTATGGGTCACAGTAACCACTTACCATCAGGTGGACTGTGTGCTCGTTTGTCACCCGATCCTATAAAAAATAAACGGGAGGTAGCTTTGGCAATAGAGGCATTGGTTACAAATAAGGCTAGGTCATCTGCATATTGCAGGACATTACCTAAGTAATTAACAGATCCGTCTAGATCATGAGTGTAGAGACTGTATAACAAAGGGCTCAAGACAGAGCCTTGTGGTAGTCCCTTCCAGGTAAATCTAGCTGGTAGAAATCTTCCTTCAGAACGGACTAATATGCGTCTATGTGAAAGTAATTTTGATACGAAATTTGTTATTCTCTCAGGAATGTTCAGCTGATGCATTTTTTGCATGAGCAGTGAGAGATCAACATTATCATACTCGTATGCCGCACAAACATCAATAAAAACGCCTACCAGAAAATTATTATTGGAGAAGGCAAGTATTATATCGGATACTAAGATGCTAAGGCTATCCATTGTGCTAAAACCTTTTCTAAAACCAAATTGACTCTTTTTTTATTTAATTTATTAATGAATTTATAATACAGTGGTGTTTCTTAATTCTAAACTCACCCAACTTTTACGTTTGATGACGAGAGGCGCTCTTTTACAAAACAATGAACCACCTTTTGTACTACTAATATTAGACACAATGATACACAATTATATAATATAGTAATTTAAAAACCTTTAATAAATATATCTTTATATACATGTAGCTTTAATTATATGAATTAAATATCTAATACTTACATATTATATTGTAATGTTTTATTGAATAAAACTATTTTTACGGATTTTATCGCGTTTAATTAACTTATTTTATATTCCCGACGTTTCGGTTGCTTTCCAGCAACCGTGGTCACGGGGGACTGAGGTGATTGACGTCCCGATGTCAGAGTTAAACCGGAGTACCTTCAGCTTTTTTAATTAATTATTTTTTTATTTTTTTTTATTAATAATTTTGGTCCGATCTACGCAGAATGAACTAACTGTGTCTTGAAGTCTTGCAGTGGTATGCTTGGGTTTAGTTTTAATTTTATGAATTACAGGATCCCAAGCAGGTGGTAGTACCCAGCCTCCCTCTCTATTGAAATTAGGATGTTTTTTAATTTCAATAGCCTCACGTATCATCCTTGGCAGGAATCGATGTTCTTTCGCGACAACTTGTAGTTTATCAAATCTAATGTAATGGCGGGGGCCGTCTAGGATATGATCACAAACTGCAGACTTCCCGGAACGTTGGTGCTTCACGTCAGCTATGTGTTCTTTTACGCGGGTTTTTATTGATCGTTTTGTTTGCCCTATATTTGAGAGACCACACTCACAATCAAGCTTGTACACTCCTGCATCTTGTAGAGAAATATTGCACTTGACGGATGGTAAGAACTGACTAATCTTCTTCGGCGGCTTGAAGAATGTTCTAATAGAAGCTCGCTTCAAGATGTAGCCAATCTTGGCTGTGAGACCTCTGACATACGGTAGTACAGCAGGCACACGCTCGACTGTGGCCGGCTTCACTCGGTCACTGTGACCTAGGCGCGGAACCCGAAGCTTGTTGTCGTGCAAACCTGCTTGACGTGCTGAAGCTCGGCGGCCAGGTGCTTGCTGTCACAGATCCCTCGTGCTCTCTGTAACAAAGATTTGCCCACGGTAGCTAACTGTGAAGGGTGATGGTGGGATTCACCGTTTAAATATCGGTTTGTATGGGTCTTTTTTCTATACACAGTGTGACCTATGGTATTATCAGGATTTCTAATGACTAACACATCTAGGAAAGCTAAAGAATTATTTGCCTCCATTTACTCCATTAACTCCATAGTAAATTGAATTTTAGAGTTTATTGAATTAAGATGTTCTAAAAATGCAGTTACTTTGTCTGATGGTAAAATTGTGAAAGTATCGTCTACGTACCGCTTGTAGAAAGTTGGAGTTACTGGTGCAGTAAGCAGGGCTTTCTCCTCAAATTCCTCCATGAAAATATTGGCGACAATGGGAGATACTGGTGAGCCCATCGCAACACCATCTACTTGCTTGTAAAACTGTTCCTTCCACAATAGATAGCCAAATGTAAGGCAATGTCTGAGTAATACTGCATATTCTGCTGGCATGTTGTTTTCGATAAAATCCGTAAAAATAGTTTTATTCAATGTGTAGTGTTCGCGTAAATATAAGAAATCATTTTGTAATGTTTTAATCTAATGCAATGTACTCGTATATAAAGTTCTATTAGCAATCCTGTATAATGTTCTTTGATTTTTTCTTAAGTGATCCTTTACTAATTTTTACTTTTTCTCTTAGTAGATCTATTTTGTTAAACACTTTAGATACCAAATACTTAGATGTTTTCTTACCATAATAGTTCGTTATTTTTGGTAGAACCAGTTTGTTTTCTCTAACCCTATGTGTGTTGTACTTGTTTTTAACATTAACTTTATATTTCTCATTATAATAATATTCCAGACCTATCAAATAATCAACTTTTTTATCTATGGGTATTATTTTACAAATGGAAAATAACTTATTATAGTCTTTGTTGGAATTATCTTTAACATTTTTACTAACTAAAAACTTCATCAGTCTTATTTGGTCTTTAATATCTCTTAGATATCTAATAAAGTTTCGCCCATATACAAGGAGTCCATAACTCATTAGCGAGTTGGCAAGTGCAAAATATACTATTCTTAACGTTTGTTTGTTCAATACATTTTTTAATTGGTAAAACTTACTTAACACCGATCTTAGCCTATTGCAAATGTCATTTACATGTATTCTCCAGTTAAAATTCTTATCTATTGTTAGACCTAAGTATTTAAATTTATCTACATAATCCAATCTTTTACAGTTACAGTTAAATTTATTTCTATGCATACATTCGTATGTATGTCCTATCACTGTCAGATCTTCATTTTTTACACATTTAGCATTTCGATTATATGGCGAGTGTATATGCATACATTAAGTTTTTGCAAGATTTGATATAATGCCATTGTCGTGTGCCCATTTGCCAATGTTATCAAAATCACCTTGTATGCACTTTCGTACCTCAGTTATATCTTTGGATGTATAAACAAGACACATATCATCAGCATACATGAACACCTTATAGTTATGCACGACATTTGACACTTGAAATTGGTATAACGCCTCTATTTTCAAGAATTCACTCAAGTCGATTTTTTACGAGGTGCTCCATGATTTTAGACAAGGTTGATGAAATAGCAATAGGGCGATAACTTAATGCTGAAGAAAGGTCTTTATCAGATTTTAGAATGGGTATAATAATATGAGTTTTCCAATCATCAGGAATGAAACCGGTTGTAAAAGCAAAGTTAATGATGCTTAAAAAGAACTGCTTATATTTAGTACCCATATTAACAAGAAATGAGTAGGGGATACCATCAATGCTATCAATGAGTGGGATCCTTTAGGTGCCTAAGTACTAACTGCAGTTCAGCTATTGAAAATGGTTCATTAAAGTTATTAAAAGAGTTGGACGAATGAGGAGGGAATGATTTAGAATTAGGATATATCTCTTCTTCCAATGGAACCCAGGGGGGAGCGAGTCTGTTACTGAAGTCGTGTAGCCAGTAGGAAGGGTCTGCACAAGGGGGATTACTATAATTAAAAGCACCACGGAAGCGTCTGATACTTTTCCAAACAAGAGCCATCCTTTTTTTCTTTTCGAAAAGATGTTTTTTTTGCTCTGAGCAGCTATTTTTTGATAATCTAGAAAATTTTTCATGATCATATTAGAGGAATATAGCCTTTCTGCAGCCTTTCGTTTTCTAATAATTGAGGAGCAGTCTGCATCCCACCATGGAGGTGACGAAACTTTTTTTTTTGGAGGAATTCTTGAAAGGGAAAATTTTGCAGGCTATATTATTCAGAAGGGTTATAAATTGAGAGTAGACACACTCTGAAGGTTATCTAAAGAAACTGGGGGAAGGTTATTGATATGAAGTTCTGATTCTAAGGAAAATACATCCCAATCGGCTTCAGACAGGTTGAATTTGAAAAGGTGAAATATACTTCGAGTAGGGACACATCTATTACTTAGGTTTAAGAGGATGGGAAAGTGATCACTACCAAAAGAGGAAGGAAGAGTTTTCCATGATATGCGAGCAGCCAAGATTGGAGAGCACAATCACAAGTCTACTGCGGATCTAGTATTCTGCGAAGGGTAGGACATTCTGGTGGGAGAACCATCATTTAGAAGACAAAGATTAAATTCATTGAAGACATCAAGTAGCAAATAAGAAAAAGAGTCAGATTTATGGAAACCCCACAT
Source organism: Parnassius mnemosyne (assembly GCA_963668995.1). Lineage (NCBI taxonomy): Eukaryota > Metazoa > Arthropoda > Insecta > Lepidoptera > Papilionidae > Parnassius > Parnassius mnemosyne. The sequence continues at coordinate 14,054,082 of CAVLGL010000115.1, forward strand.
AACATGATAGCTGTTGAAGTCTCCTAGAATAATGTAAGGTGGGGAGATGCTTGATAGGATTAAATTGAGTTCTGGAATACAAGAAGGAGTGAGAGCTGGAATGTAAATGGATAGAATTGTGATGTCCAAAGTCATGCATTAATATTGCCTAGTATAGGAGGAAGCTGGATAGGTGATAAAGGAATGGTCCTGGTTATTAGAATCAGAGCACCGCCATAGCCCTCACTCCTATCACTACGATAACAGGAGAAGGCTGGGATTCTAAATGTGGACCCTGGCTTAAGCCAGGTTTCCGATATTGCAAGTATTGAAGGATTATAAGAGTTAATTAAGTGAATTATATCAGGTTTCTTATTCCTGATGCTACGACAATTCCACTGGAGGAGGGTTAGGGACTCGAACTTTATATATTCTGGAGAAGAGGACATCTAGTTTGTTTTTCACGTTGAACGGTAATTAGGAATCATCAAATTTGCCAACAATATCTGTAAGGGAGGCCACAAGATTTTCTAGAAGATTATCATTAGAGGATATTACATTGTTTTGTAAAGCATGTCCATTGGGGAGAGATGAGGAAGGAGTACTTGTAATGTTATAATGTGAAACTTTAAAATAACCTACTGAAGTTTGCGCTGGGATAGATTTGGCTTTATAGATGGTTTTCCTATAGGATTGGGAAGGGAATGGAAAAATAGGAAGGTTTATAGGTGCCTGAGTAGAGGGGAGATGGCTTGCAGGAACTTGTGAGGATGCAACATCAGAATGAGGTCTTCTGACAGCTGGGAAACGAGCAGAAGCCTCAAGGTATGACACATTCTCTTGCGACATTACTATCTTGATAGCTTTTTGCCTTGAGTGTTCAGGGCTTTTTTCAATGGCAGAATGATTTGCAGAGCAGAAAAGACAGGTTGGGGAATCTGTGGGACAATTTTCTCCAGTATGATCTTTGCTGCATTTAAAGCAGCGTGATTTGGATCGACATTGAGCTTTGACATAACCAAAACGGCAGCATTTTAGACACTGGATGGTAGGGAGAAGGTAAGTCTCTACAGGTATTGATGCATAAAAGCAGTATATATGGGAGGGGAGCACTTGTCCTGAGAAGGTGAGGACAACAGTTTGAGTAGGGACCCACTCTACTTCATCGTCCTTCTTGACTTTTTTATTAAGTCTTCTGGCTTTAATGATTTCCCCTATACCAGGAGGGAGCTCAGATTCGCAAACTAATTCCTCCATAGAGATGTCAGTTGGGATACCCCTAATCACACCCATACGAGTAACATTAAAAGTTGGAATGACAGCAGAAAGTTTATATTGCGAAAGAAACTGAGAGTCAATAAAATTATTAGCACCAGTAGCTGTTTTAAAAGCAATTTAAACTCTATTACGCCCTAAGATTTTGACGCCCTGTTTTTCAATATTGGCTACTTCATTTTGTGAGAGGATATGGCCAATTTTCACAGGTCTAATTGTATAACCTGCTGATGGATCAGGTTCTGAGCGACTTAAATGAATAACGAAGGGGTATTTATCGCTATCTACATACTTTTTTTTCTAGGAATTCAGGGTGGACGAATGTATTTTGATAGGAGGCTGAAGGGTGATCTTCGTGCCCTAATTTTTTCTTTGGGAAGCTGGGTAAAGGATCCGTAAGCTTACGTTTGACAGAGCTAGAATCATTGCATAAATCCGGAGGTTCAGCGTCTCCCCTGCCAACATCCGTCGTCGTCACAAAGATCTACATCAACTATCTAAACAAATGATACTCACCAACTAACAAACAGAACACACACAAACAACACAAAGAAAATTGAGAAAGTTTACTCAAATTTAAATCGAAAAAGAATTAAAAACTTATTTCAGTACAAAAACAACGTGTAAACACCAATCACTCTGACAGCAGAATCCGCACCCATGGTCACGGGGGACTAAGGTGATTGACGTCCCGATGTCAAAGTTAATCCGGAGTACCTTCAGCTTTTCAATTATTATTTTTGGTCCAATCTATGAACCTACTGTGTCTTGAAGTCATGCAGTAGTATGTTAGGGTTTAGTTTTAATTTTATTAATTACATAATCCCAAGCAGGTGGTATACAGGTAAATAGGATGTTTTTTTTTTAATTTCAATAGGCTCACTTATCATCCATGGTAGGAATTGGTGTTCCATTGCCAGAATTTGTGGTCTAACAAATCTGATTCAATGGCGTGGGCCGTCTAGGATATGACCACAAACTGCAGACTTCCCGGAGCGTTAGTATTTCCCGTCAGTTATATGTTCTTTTACGCGGGTTTTATAGCTGTTTTTGTTTTCCCTATATACGAGGCACCACATTCACAATCTAGCTTGTACACTCTTGCATCTTGTAGTGGGATATTAGATTTGACGGATTGTAAGAACTGACTAATCTTCTTCAGGGGCTTGTAAAATGTTTTAATCGAAGATCGCTTCAAGATGTAGCCAATCTTGTCTGTGACACCTCTGACATATGATAGTATAGCAGGCATACGATTGTGGCCGGCTTTACTCGGTCACTGTGATGTAGGCGTGGGAACCGAAGCTTGTTGCCGCGCACAACCTACTTGACGTGCTGAAACTCGGCTTGTTTTTTTATTATTATTTCATTGTATGAAAAAAAATATACGACGAGAGCCATTATAATCTTAGACTTCAGAAGTGACAATATGTTCACCTACATGTTAATTCTTAATCTAGGATAGATGTAGGTTTCCATGCGTCACAGTATCCACTTGCCATCAAGTAGACTGTGTACTCGATTGTCACCGTTAAATTAAGCATAACTTTCACATTCTTAGCTCTACCACATTAGTAAAGAAACCGTACCGTACGCTATCCCGTGGGAAGAATATAATATACCCTAAGTAAGAGTACGAGTAACTACTGTTATCTGCGGGTGATAAGGCCTAGCTAAGGGAAAATCGAAAATACAATCAGAAAAATCTAACTCGGTCTATAGATTTTAATAAAAATCATTAGTTTAGTATAGTTTCTATAAAGTATGAACGAATAATCGTTACCTTTGCCATAAAGAAAAACGAAATTAAACATTTCGTAAAACCTTGCTAATAGGCCTTATTTTACTATGGTAAGATAATAAGGCCTACTGCTTTAACGAACTCAAATAATCAATTTATACGTAATATGTTCAATATTTGTTAATAATCACATGAATGCCGCAATTAAGACTTAAAATTCTAAAAAATATATAAATTACCTCGCATATCAGTACTTAAAGTCACTCCTCATGATTATCATCAGTGCGTCGGTTGTGTCTCGAGTTGAGTTGAGTATTAGGTTGAGTCGAGAATTGGGTTTATTGTTGGGTTGAATGTCCTCCCAATTAAATTTCTGTCACAGCGGCCAGTGTCAACGAAGACTAGCTTATCAGCACAGTACAGAAATATAGTATCCGAATGTATACGCAAGCACAGGTGTACTCCCTATTCTCTCACAATCATCAAATCGCAATCCGACACGGTCCGTGAGAGCTTAGGCGCAGGACCAATAATTTGCATATAATTTAATAGCTTCTAATGTCATAGCTTTAATTCTTCGACACACTTTGCCTTTGCACTGTTTGGACAGCTGAAACCAGGCCTTTTTCTACGACTACAACATTAGTTTAATAATAAAGGCGTACGATTTATTTGCATTTATAACGTTTTAAAAGTGATATAAAATTCATAATAAAACAAAAAAAAATTACACAAGAAAAAGGACTATAATAAGGTCTATGGTGAAATTTAGTAGGCCTTAATAACCGCCGACCAAGTATTTAAGAAAAACCAAATTTAAAAAAAAATTGTCCACGTTACGTTACTCAAATCTTCAAGATCAACAAAGCATTTATTCATAAATATAAAGATTACGACTTTAGTTAGCTAAGTGTAATATTACAAAACGTACCTACAATTTATTTGGACTGATTTTTATTATAGGTGCAGTGCGGTCGTATCTTATGATAGATAATGCAACTCTGGTGGCAGTACGTAGGGTAGCGCTTCTCTGCAAACTTGTAGAGACATTATCGTGCAATAGGATTATGTTATTATCTCTTTAAGCGAGTACGGTTATTATAAATACGATTTTTGTTAATTAGGCGTTATTAGCCGATAGGCCTTATTACCCGTAGGCACCTTATAACATAGCACACGGGGCTTATCACATTTTTATATTAAAATTCAGTTTCCATCATCACAGCCTATCAATGCCCACTGCTGAATATGGGATTTCCCGTAGATTGCCTCCCAAGGGGATTTATTTGTAATAGTTGCCACGCTTGGCAGGTAGGTTAGCAATTACAATTTTTTTTCAAGCTGTTATTAGGTTTTCTGATTGATTTCTGCTGGCTATCTCCTGGTTTGTTTCACTCTATCGCCACTTATGACACCCACGGGACGATGTGGGGTTCTTACAACGTCACTTCATGGTATTAAAATTATCGATTCTTAATTTTTTTAGGATTAAGAATTCGGTATTGTTATTGGCATGGCCATGATCGACATGGACCGTTACCGTTACTGTTACAGCCTATTAAAAGTCCACTGCTGAATATAGACTTTCCCCATAGATTACCTCGTAGGGGGATATTTTTCATAGTTGCCACGTTTGGCATGCAGGTTGGCAATCGGAGTTTTTTTAATTTTTTAGTTGTTATAAGGAAGACGCGCCTGGTTTGTTTCCGTCTGTCGCCTCTTACGATACCCACGCGACGATATGGGGTAGTGAATAGAATTACGCCGCCATCACGCACTAATATGAACATGGATATGCGCAAGTTGCAAGTTTTTAAATCAGCATAGTACCTATTTAAAATCTGTAAATGTCACATTTATGGCTTTTATATGTACCGAAATTATATATATATATATATACATACACACATTTTTACGCGGTAGAGCCATGGTGCAGCTATATTAATAGTATAGTTGTAGTATGAATGGGTCGCCTGGACTGGGGAAGGACCACGCTCTCACAGAATACCAGTGTAAAATAGCAGCTTAATGTTGATGTGTTTCATATGATGAATGTGGAGAACCGGAGACCTATTTTACTGGAAAAGAGGCATTCCATCTTAGTCGTAATTAAAAATAGAGATAATATGCACACACACTTGCAAGAAGCAAGTGTGTGTGCATATTATCTCTATTTTTAGAACTGTGAGCGCTACTACAATGTACTTTAGGATGAGCTGTTTTTCAGATTTTTACGGGCATTATTTAAAAAATCAAGACGGAGGCGGGGATCTCTTATTCTTAAAATGGGCGACATTTTTGCCTTTGGCTCTTGCTACGCCACTAATCCTACCGCGCCCACGGGAAGATTTGGAGTGATGAATACTTCTCTTGATATTTTTTATATTGAAATCCACCGCTGACCAGGTTAGGGTAAGCCTAAGGCGCGGCCGCCACTGAGGAACTCAAGCCACAAAAGACAAAGTCAAAACTTTTATTCAAAATAGGCCTATTTTAAGCTTTTTTTTTTAATGTCATTGTATAATTTTATCTATACAAATAAATAAAATTAAAGTGTCTGTTTGTAACGCCAAAATGACAGCTTTTTACTAAATGCGTATGAAAGTATATACGGTACTAATAACAAAAAAATATTTAAAATTTTGTCTCTGTCTATCTATCTGCATGTCTGTCTGTCTGTCTATCTGTCTGTCTGTCTCTTTTTTCTAACTAATCTCCGATATGGCTGGACCGATTTTAACGGAACTTTCACTGGTAGATAGCTGATGTAATAAGAAGTAACTGGCTACTTTATTTTAGAAAAAAAAGGCTTTCACGCAATTAGTAAAAACCTATGTAATTCAATGGTAATAAATTCCATGCGGACGATGTCGAGGAGTGCAGCTAAATAGTAAATACACATACAAATACAATAAATCGACTTTCCCTAAGTATAATTTCACAAGTGGCACGAGTGCGTGCTTTTGCGTTTTTTGTTTTTCAACCTTCCTGAGGTGGTATTCTATCGACTGGTAAAATATTATTTTTTTCAAATGAGTAGGTAACACTATATTTGATCACAACAAATCCAACAACTACGAAATTCATTTAATTGTCCGGCGTAAAATAACGTTTATGTCAGTAATGCACCGCCCATCCGTGCGCAGCATGTGTCATTTACTGTCACGATCTCAATTTAGTAGGCGTATTAGCGAGGGTTATTTTTAATCGATCGTTTCAGCACAATAATAAGTAATTAAAGAAGCAAAAACATGTTGGAAGTTAATATAAACCAATTCTGACAAACCCAAGTGTTATTAATAATAAAAAATAAAAAAATAGTTATAATAGAGTTATTATGAAATGGTAAGCGTATTTTTGGCAATTTTTAATAGAATATTATGATTAATAGCTATTGTACGAATTTTTAAGCTACTTTTTATCTTACATACGTACGTTGTAGAGCCATGCTACAGCTATATTAGTAGTATAGTTGGCACTAATTGGTCGGCTCGACCGGGGAAGGACCACGCTGTCACAGAATACCAGCGTAAAATAGCAGCTTAACACTGCTGTGTTTCGTATGATGAGTGTAGAGAACGGGAGACCCTTTTTACTGGAAAAGAGGCATACCATCTTAGTCCTCACGGGTGACAACGCATTTGCCTTTTGATTCTTTATTGAGGATAGGTGTAGATGTCTATGGGTCACAGCAACCACTTACTCAGATAGACTGAGTGCTGTATTCACCCTATCCTATATATAAAAAAAAAACTCTCAGTAATGTTATAGTTCTATGTTTATTCTAACTTTATTTATTTTAGTGAAAAAAAAAACCATATTTTCCACGTAATTATCTATGTAAGCTAATATAAGCAGTTACGTAGTTTTACGTGGGAAAGTTTGTGGTTATTCAAATAGTAAATGACAGTTGCTTAATTTTAAGTAGGAAATTTAGCGATTCTAAGTATATTAGGTGTTAGTAACTTAATTTTATACGGGAAATGTTTGTCCACTGAGTGGGAGTTACATGGTTATTCATCGGAAATAAGAATAATGGTTCTTGTCCGCAAATATAGTGGTACTTACTAACTTTGATGTCAGCATAACCACTGATTATATTTTATTTTACTGTCTCGTTGGCCTACTCATCGTAAGCGTGATGATCATCACGTGTTTCGAATCTCGGATCGTGCTAAAATCTATTATTGGGTTTTCAATCAACAAAATCCTCAGTAGCAGAGTCAGGCCACGAAGTAGGAAAGCACATAAAGCAGTTGGTCCTGCAACTAATCTCTCCCCGGTCATGTCGGATTGCAATCTCATAGGACTATGAAAGTGAGGGAATAGAGAGTGCACATGTGCTTGCGCACACAATCGTACGCTGTATCTTTACCTGTGCAGATGGCTAGTCTCCGTTGTACTATAGGGTTAGGAGGATATTTATTTTTATAATATGTAATTTTTTAGACATATGATAGCTTTAAAACTTTTTCTTAACTATATTATTAGGTATTTGACAGAATCACTATAAACACCCAGTGCTATCTTCAATTGTAGCTGAAAAATGAACCTTATACCAACTGAAACTGCCGCAGTTCCGAAAATATTCTAGACTCCTTAAAGAACAGTCAATATCTTTAATTTATATTGGATTATCAGAAATTGTTAATCTAGATGTAAAAAAGATAAACTCCGGACGTCTATATTACTAACGCTTTGAATTATACCCAAACACCTACAGTAATATAAGACATATTATTAAGTCATGCTTAACACACAATCAGAAGATTAGCAGATTCAATTTACGTATATACTTATTACTCATAACAGTATATAAACTGTTGCAGAGCCACAAAACAAAACGATGGCAAAAGAAACAGGTAACTTTATCAGAAAAAGAGTTTAATGATCCTATTGAAGAATATCCAGCAATCATTGGTTAAATAAGGTAATTTACACGACAGAGCAATGGCTTACTTTAGCTGGACGAGAATGCTAAGAAACTGGTAAACCTTATATAGGAAAAGGAATTAATAAAGAAATATTTTTAAATTGAATCTTAAAAACTGAGTGAAAATGATAGTAATCAGAAAATTTACTGGTGCAAAATAAAAGAAGAGTAAATGGATTATTTGGATCCAGATGTACTGTTCTATACACACTTTGAATATACTGTTAGTACTTACTAAAATAAGATGATACTGTTAGAAATCACTATTGCATTCCCTTATATGTATATATTATACTCTACCATTTCCTACACAAATACAAAAACAGAATTATTGGAAATATCTGTGTAATTACAATATATTTCCGAGACAGAATATCGCAGCTTTTACAAATCATTCCACCCAGGAGATCTCTCAGATTTTTAAAATAATAAAGAAAAGTAATGATGCTTGAATATTTCCCTTTTGTTAATTAAAAGGTTTTTTTTCGTGAATAGTTATTTTATAATCGAAACTACTTTATTATATTTAATCTGAAGTAATAAAACAACTAAAGTGCTTTAATATTAATAAGATGATAAGGGAAAATTGTAAATCCTACACAAAAATTATTTACTGCCCCTTAAAATTTAAAATTAAAAACATTTTAAGCTAAGCTTAACAGCAAGAATTATTTTCTAATATTATTCTAAATAATAATTAAGTAATTATGGCCATGACACAACCTATTATAAAATATAATAATATTATTTGTAGAAATATTTAAATCATTTTTAGAAAATATTGTTTTATTTTACTTTTATAACTCAATATTTTAAGGCAATAAAATTAAATATGAATTGAATACTATATTTTAAACCCGCAATGCCGTATCAGTGTGAATATCGGTATTTAGTAGATAGAACATTTAGAATAATATAGAATCCGACGTAGAATCCATTAAATGTCACTTAGGTTGTTTTACGTTACTGTTTTTCAGACCTATACAGGGCTATTTTTCAAAGAGTAGCCAAATTTTAAACTTAAGTTCAAATATATAAATAATAATATACCGTATTTATTTTTAAATAATTATCCCAAATTGAATATGATTTATGGGCAACAACTACGCGTACGCGCGCTCCTCTGAGTGCGATTCAATTCACAATGTTTTTGCCGACCGATCGATCCTCGAATGTGTACGTGCGTAGTAAGATAATGTATTACCATGCATTTTGAATTTAAAAGATAAAAAGGACAGAATGTTTGAGGTTATTTTTAATTGTTTTTTCTTTATCATTTGCCTATATTACTTCTTCTAAACCATCTCTGCAAATTTGGCCGGTTATTGTAAAATAATCTTGTATATATATACGTAGGTGAGAAATAACATGTTTTCATACGAAAATATCACAAATTTCTATAAACATATTGTTTCGAATTTTAAATGAAAAACAGCATGCCGAATTTCACCTTCATGGCTTAAATATTTTTCGATATATAGAGTTTTAAACTTTCAAATCACTTTCCTGTAAAATTTGCATTTTGCATTTACGGGATTTTACTTAGTGATCGTCGAAATATAAACAACAAATTTAATTTTGTTACTCGTTTCAAAAGCTATATGAAGTATCGAATTAATAGCGAAATGTCAACGGATGCAGGTAAATTTAACTGTGCTGACTGCATAATCTTATACGACACTCTTCAGTCTCAGAGATAGCCTATATTTATGCCCAGCAAATGAGTAGTTTTAGTCAAAAATCGTAAAGGCGATAGTTATAATGGTGATCGAATGATCGTATAAAATATCGTAATTGAAAACAAATGTCATTTGACAAACTTTTTTTAAAATAAATATGTTTCAATTAATTACATTATTTTATTTAATTACAGCTTATCAAAATGCCATTGCTAATAGACCTAAGCCATAGGCCTCTCCCACACATTGCCTCTTAGAGCGGATATTTGCCAAGCTTGGTAAGCGGGTTGGCAAACGCAGTTTCTAATTGATTTGAGTTGTTAGCAGGAAGATTATGCTGCCCATCTCTTTCCCTACTAAGTTTTTATTTTACAGATACAGTGGCCCCCGGTAATCCGACAAACATTTTGCAGGGCAGTGTTGGACTATCGAATTTGTCGAATTATAGAGTACTGCCTAAGATATATATAAGATATAGTCTGGAATTTTTTTATAAAAGAGTACCTTGTAAACCAACAAATTTCAGATCCAATGATAAGATTATATATGTTATATATATATGTACGTACTCTGACATCCAAATTATACTTCATTGTGTATGTCAAATTTAGTAAATAAAACAACAGAAAAGGGAGCTTACATTTTATTATAAAATTAACGTCATTAATGCTATAGAACTTACAAAAAGTATGCAATAACTTTACATTAGGAAATAATTGTGTACAAACAAATGTACATACTAAAATAATCAAAAATTATGAATCAAGTTATAACTTGTTCAATCATGCATTTGTGAAGATTATAAAAAAAATATCTAATAATAAATAATAGACCATGTTGGATTACAGGGGGTGCCGGATTAGACAGGGGCCGGATTACCAGGGGTCCACTGTATGCTGCATTTTATGGCTTAAACCATGGAACGTGTAAACCTTTTTTAACATTTTTGACTGCAGTGCAAGTAAACATGTCGAAGATATTCGTGCAGTTCGATAAACTTTAATAAGTCGTTCATTATGCAGCAAAGGTAACCTTAGGGGTAACACGCTATGTTTTTAAAATCTACCTATCCAATTATTTACTGCATTCTGGTATTAACTATCTACCACAAGAATTAATACAATTGTTATGCTTTTAGTACAAAATCTAGAATCTTTTATCATCACCAAATTCTGATTCAATGGAATGAAATTTACGGAACAATCTATTTTATTTATTTGTTTACTTCAGGCAACAAAGGCCCTTACATAAACATACACGGACAAAATTATAACTTAGAACATATTATATAATATATAAATACACTAATACTATACTCTACCACTATTGTACATGTATTGTCTGCGTCGCGTTCCGCTGCGTGGCATCATGATGTAACCTTCTACGAAAACGTAGGTACACAAACACCCTTCGGCCAAAATTCTTCCTTCATGAGGGCCTCAATTTGGCATTTCGGGACCCGCATCACAAATGATCTACGGTTAAGTTTGTGCCGCTACTCCAACCTTTTAACCATCAACGTGAGATCTGGGGGTACGGCAGTGTCCCCGCCAAGTCGAGCAAAAAAGCGTCACGGCCTCCATCCTTTTTTGAAGCAGGTCAGGCAATTTTCGAAACCCTATAACTTCGTTGTGGATAAAACTAGAATCTGAATTTCAGTAACCAACTAGGCATTGTATAAACTCGGTATATTTCAAATTTCATTAAATTTGAACCTGTAGTTTAAGAATTATAACTAGTCAAAGTTTCTTAATTTTGTCACTCACTCACTGACCGATCGTCAAAACTCTAAGACATTTCTAGCAGACATATAAGCTTCAAATTTCGTATACAATTATTGTTTAGTATATAAATCAAGGAAAAACTAAAATATTTTGCAATTTCGGTCCAGTTTTCGAGATACACCAACTGCATAAATAACTTTGTAATCCCATATAAATATATAGGATTACAAAGTTACATTTGCAGTGAATGAATCAGTGTATCTATATAATATGTATAATATAATGGAATAATAGGTGTAGATAGGTACCTAGATATAACTATCCACAAAAAGAAATGAGATGCCCTCAAAAACATAACTTGTAAAAGAAAACCAAGTCTCGCAACTCAGTTCTTCTACCGTAAAAAGTTGTGAGATCCATGTAATACCAAGTCGGTTAATTTATTCAGTCTCTACGGTCCTTCTGTCTTAAGTTATTACGTAATTAGCTAACCTAACAGGTTACGTAATAATATTTTATAGTGACCATATAAATACTAAAAATCTTTTATATTTTAAATAAATAGATTGACTTGTTCACCTTACGAAACACAGCATTGTTACACTGCTATTTTACGCTGGTATTCTGTGAGAGCGTGGTTCTTCCCCGGTCGAGCCGACCCATTCGTGCTACAACTATACCACTAATATATTTTACTAGTTATTTTAACAAATAGTTTTTCAACCACTTTATCTGCGCTAAATCGGTTCTTAATGTAAGGTAAAATGAAGCGTAAGGATTTTTTTAAATATAAAAATCCCGCATAAGATGGAAAGTCTATTAATTTGCAATTATACTGGCTTTCTTAATGGGTGGCGTTTGGCAGCAAATCGAATTCTGAGAGTCGAACTCTTTTCAATATGCGTTGGATAATACTCGTATGTTATAGCGGCGCAATTAGCAGAGGCACTAAGCTTAAAAAGTCCACTTCTGGGCCTAGGCCTCTAAACATTGTCATTATTATAGTATGCAGCTGTTTTCAATTTTCTAAATAAATTCGTTTCGCATTTATAAAACCTCTAGAGCATTGAACATTCGGTAGAAATGTCGACAGAACTCGACAGTCGACACTCCTGGGAAACGAGATAGTTGAAAATTGAAATGGAAATAATAATATATTACGTTCTGCTGCAGGCGTTAGCAACACATTATTGATGGAAGTAATGTACATATCTAATTACTATTGATTACACCGTTTTACTATAAGGAACCAGGAACGTGCTTTATGACATTCCTTGTGAGAGGCCTATGTTTAGCAGTGGACTTGTGAAGGGCTATAATGACGATGAGATTAAAGCTAAAATTAATATAAATTTCTAGTTGTATAAATATTAAATAAATTACTGGATAATACAATTTAATTTTTATACTTAAGTGTCGAGGCCGACTTCCTGTTTTAAGTTTGATTTTAATTTGTATACTTACAAACTGTGAGGCATTTCATATTAGTCCTCAAAAGTGAGTCTTCTTGTGTAGCCACTTACCAGCAAGCGGACTGTAAGGTAACATATGACATTTCAATATTATAAATAAATAATATTTAAAAATATATAAATAAGATGAGTTTGGTCACCATAAGTTATGACGTCATATACTAATATCCCCTTGCGATTTCTAGAATATTTCGTGTAACAGGTCGTAAAATATAATTTCATTGACATGAGTATCAATTACCTCATTATATACCTACATGCCCCAAAATAAAACCGGTTTCGTTTTATCCTTACCGATCAATTATTAGATAGGGGTTGGGGACCATTTTAGATACTCTAAAGCCATTCGCCCGAACGCGAACGCGAACGACATTTAACCGGCAAGGCCGGCACGCATGGCTTTATGCACGAATTTCTTTTGATATCCATTACTTTAAGACGGTAATCTCATCTCATATAATATGTAAGCCGAAAGCAAATGAGGCAAAGGACTGACGTGAGACTCTATATGCAGAAATATTGTTCATCTCTCATCTTTAGGTACGACAGGGACCGGAGCCGGACCGGAATCAGAGACGGCTAAATTGAATTGACGGAGGTACAAATGACCACTTATTTCCTAAAACCAAGCAATATTTTGCAGTTTTAGAACAGCTACATTAAAAAAAAAGAATAAAAATCATGAAAAAATGTATTATTACACACGAGCAATAATAATGAGCAGTCGAATAATCCAGAGGAAATTTAAAATAATCCAGAAAAATCTTTGAGGTTGCTGTCGGCAGGAATTAATGTTTGAATGCAATTTTATTAAAAAGACTAAACATTATCTAATTATTAACAACTTTGAGATAAATGTAATTTAGTTAACTCCATTAACCTAATTTTACCTAGCCACAAAAATAATGTGACATTTGATTCACAGAGTTGGAAAGCCTTGTATTTCAGCCAACTTCAGCGAATGATTCGCGCACCACAGCCGCCAGCGGCCCGCGCGTATTTTACTTATACTCGTAAATTGTACCCAGTACTGGTGCTAGTAGTAGCACTAGTAAGTTTAGTTAGAGAGTTAGATTTCTTTGAGTAATACAAATTATATGATCTAATCGCGTTTATTTTTAACCTTTTTTTAATTTCCGACGTTTCGGCTGCTTTACGGCACTCACGGCCACGGGCAAACTTAAGGAATTAAAAATAAATTAAATTAAACGCGATTAAATCTATATGATAAGTTTTTTCAATAATTTTTAGTATTCGCGTAAATATACAAATTATTCAATTTTATATCAATTTATTGAGAACCCAGACTAAATCTGACATTGGGTAACCTTGCCCCACAGAGGGAACTTACTTAAAAATAACCTTTCAATCTTGAGAAAGCCTGAGCAATCCAAAAAATTTGTTTAAAAAACAACACTGTTCCGAATTTGGAGCATTCGTACAAAGAAACATGACCTAAATCGTTCTGGATGGTGTTTTTCCATATTGTGTTGTCCAGTCTTAAATCGAATAGTTCGTGTTCTTATATAATTTAAAAATAAACGCCATCACAGTGCACGGATAGTTAAAATATAAAAAAGGATTGTCATTACATTCAGTTAAGGTTCTAAGATACTATATCTATATCATCATCATCATTACAGCCCTTCACAAGTCCACTGCTGAACATAGGCCTCCCCCAAAGAATGCCACAAAGCACGGTCCTGAGCCACCTGCATCCATCGACTTCCTGCATGTCTTACCAGGTCGTCACTCCATCTCGTGGGGGGACGCCCTACACTTCGCCTACCGGTACGAGGCTGCCACTCGAGAACCTTTCTTCCCCATCGGTTGTCGGTTCTTCGAGCTATATGGCCGGCCCACTGCCACTTCAGCTTACTAATTCGTTGGGCTATGTCGGTTATTCTGGTTCTACTGCGGATATCCTCATTCCTAAGTTTATCACGCAGAGAAACTCCGAGCATAGCCCTCTCCATAGCTCGCTGAGCGACCTTGAGCTTCCTCATACGGCCAGCAGTGAAGGACCACGTCTCAGTTCCGTAAGTCATCACTGGCAACACGCACTGGTTGTACAATTTCGTTTTAAGGTTTTGAGGTATGTCTGACGAGAAAATGTGTCGTAGCTTCCCGAACGCTGCCCAGCCGAGTTGAATCCGTCGATTGACCTCTCGGTCGAAGTTGGACTTACCTAGTCGGACTATTTGTCCCAGGTAAACATACTCGTCAACAACTTCGAGCTTAGTGCTCCCAACAACTACCGGCATAGGTGTGACATGGACATTAAACATAATCTTTGTTTTGTCCATGTTCATCTTAAGACCTATCCGTTGGGAAACACTATTGAGGTCATTGAGCATAGTGCTTAGGCCCTCCAGCGATTCTGCCATAAGGACTATATCGTCGGCAAATCGAAGGTGAGTGATGTACTCGCCATTGATGTTGATACCGTACCCTTTCCAGTCCAGAAGCTTGAAAACGTCTTCCAATGCAGCGGTGAAGAGTTTCGGGGATATGACGTCACCATGTCTTACACCTCTCTGCAATTGGATAGGTTTCGTACTCTGGTTCTGTACTCGGATAGCCATCGTAGCCCTACTGTACAAGCACTTCAACACTTCGATATACCGACAGTCAACTTGGCACCGCTGAAGGGACTGCAGCACCGCCCAAATTTCGACGGAATCAAAAGCTTTCTCATAGTCCACATACGCCAGACATAGTGGCAAATTGTAGTCTTCGGACTTCTGTACAACTTGCCGAAGGGTATGTATGTGGTCTATGGTGCTAAAGCCCTTTCGCAAAAAACGGGCTTGTTCGGGAGGCTGGAAGTCGTCAAGTCTGCGCGCGAGACGATTCGTAATGACTCTCGAAAACAGCACGTAGACGCGGCTCAGAAGGGAAATCGGTCTGTAGTTCTTCAAGAGAGCGTTGTCACCTTTCTTGAAGAACAAGACCACCGCACTTCTGCTCCACGCCTCCGGTGTAATGCCACCATGGAGGACGGAATTAAAGAGCTTCTGAAGGACTTCAAGTACCGGTCTTCCACCCGCTTTCAGAAGCTCCGCTGTAATTCCATCCTCGCCTGGGGCCTTACCGTTTTTAAGGTGCTGGAGAGCCATTCTAATCTCGCTCAGACTGACGTCCGGGATATCTTCGGAATAGTGTCGGATGAGACTCGCTCTTGGATCGTTACTCACACTTGCGTGTGGCTCCAATGATGACGTGTACAGCTGCCCATAGAACCTCTCAATCTCACTCAAAATCTCAGGTGTCCCGGAAACGATGCTGCCACATTCTGTCTTCAGCTTTGACAGTTGGCTATATAAAACATTAAAATTATATAGATATATTTATGAAACGCAATCATATTTACAAAGGTTTTCATCATCTGAGCTGTGGATTCTTAGCCTAATCAGGGACTCCAGCAGACGCAAACATGCCTAATGCACTGCAATATGGGTACAGGTAGTTTCATAATAATGCAATTTCTTGAATACACGATTTTAAGGTCCGTGCTTTATTATTTAGTACTCGGATATTTATGCATTTTTATTCACATTGTGCAGAGCCTCGGAGACCCTTTTTAGGATTCCGCACTCAAATGACAACCAAAGGAACCCTATTACTAAATCTCCGCTGTACGTCCGTCCGTCCGTCTGTCAGCGGGCTGTATCTCATGATCCTTAATAGGTAGACAGTTGAAATTTTCACAGAATGTGTATTTCTGTTGCCGCTATAACAACAAATAATAAAAATAAATTAAAAGGGTCCTCTTATTAGAAACTTGGTCGGCATTTTACTGATAACGAGGCATTCCATCTTAGTCCTCGTACACAGCGACAACGCATATGCATTTTGATAGATGTAGATATCTATGGATCACAGCATACACTAACCGTCAGGTGGACTGTGTACTCGTTTGTCACCATACCTCTAAAAAAAAAGGAGTCCGTAGGCAACTTACCGGCGCACTCTTAGAAGCAAAATATCTGCCTATTTCCGCCGTCAAACAGCTGTGCACTCTTGGTGTTCTAATTTGACTATGAGACATTAAATTACATTTAAGTCATCAGAATGACCGCGTAGTGACGGTGTAAGAATATCTACTACGTCAGACGCGACAGAGGGAAAGAAACCAGAAGATGGGCAGCAGGGTCTTCCTAATAACAACTAAAAAATAAAAAAATGTGGTTGCCAACCCGCCTGCCAAGCGTGGTAACTATGACAAATGGCGCAATCTATAGGAGAGGCCTATGTTTATATAAGCCGTAGCGGTAAGTCGTCAGAATTGATACCGCAACGCCTTTCAGGAGTACCATTTACTCCATGTAGGTACCACGTACTAACTAGGTTGGCTGCGAACTTTTTTGTCAATCTATTATTTAGGAGAGGCCTATGCTCTTGTGGACTGATAATAAATACAGATGATGGTGATATTGATGACAATGTTAACTGATATGTATATATAGGCATATTTATTTGTATACATAATTAGCTACAGATATACAAGATGCAATATTAACTTCTATCGTTTTTCGTCAGCTTATTAAGTCACGATGCCGGACTGGACGTGGCTTCTACTCGCAGCGCTGTTCGGCGCTTTCTCTGCGTTGGCGGTACCCGTGGCTATCCTGGTCTATTTCCTGCGGCCATTCGAAAAAAAACCGCTCATGGAGGAACAATGTTCCATGCCAGTCACTTTGCCACCGGTAAGTATTTCCTAACGTATAATTTTACATTAATGAGGGCTAATAACTGTATATGCACACCAGAAGTCAATAGATGGGTCGAAGGCTTTAAGGTTAACCTAATAGTTACTCGTACACAGATGGTCACACAATGTCACCATAATTGAAAAGTTACGTTATAAAAAAGAATTTACTTTCTCGTGTACGTACAAAACTATGCCTCAGTAATGTATTCTTAATTTTTTTTAATAAATTTTTCACTTTTTTAAATTTTTCTACTATTAGGAATATCCGTAATTTGGTTTATCCGTTTCTAATTCAATTAATATAAAATATAGCTAATATTTCAGAAAGAAACATTAACCTCTACATTTTTCTAACAAATTAACATCCTCCATTATAAAATCTGTCAAATATTTCACCTCATTCATAAGTACCGCCGCACTGGTGAAAAAAAAAATTGTCGATGCTCTCGTTGATTTGTCTGTGAAGATAAGTTTTATCGCAGCTTCTTACTTCATCTTCTAAACAATGGGTCGACTGTAATATATCAAAATTATGCTAGTGTCTCTTTGAATAGTAGGTTCCTAAGTGTTGAGAACTGGAGGCCTATTCAAAATACTTTTTTTTTTATAGGAGAGGGGGCAAACTAGCATGCGGTTCACCCGATGGTAAGTGACTACCGCCGCCCATGAACAACTGCAACACCAGGGAGTGAATTGCAGATGCGTTGCCGGCCTTTTAAAAAGGAGCTCTTTTCTTGAAGGTCCCTAAGTCGTATCGGTCCGGAAAAATCGCTGATGGTAATCGATTCCACAAGGAAGTCGTGCGAGGAAGAAAACATCTTCTAAATCGCACAGTGGTGGACCGCCAATCATCCAGATGGTGTGGATGCTATCGGGAGATCTGCTGCGATGTGCGTTCATGAAACTTGGCGGCTGGGATTAATCCGAACAATTCCTCAGAGCACTCCCCATGGTAGATGCGATAGAAAATGCAAAGAGATGCAACATCTCTTCGCAGTGCCAATGAATCGAGCCGATCGGAAAGGGCTCGGTCGTCGACGATTCGAGCCGCTCTGCGCTGGATGCGGTCAAGTGGAAGGAGCTGGCACTGGGGAGCCCCTGCCCAGAGATGGGAACAGTATTCCATGTGAGGCCGAACCTGCGCCTTGTGAAGTTGCAGGCGGTGTGCCTGCATGAAATACTGTCCCGCTCTACTGAGCACGCCAAGCTTTTTAGAGGCCAATTTGGCCTTCTCTTCCAAGTGACCACGAAACTGCACGTCACTCGATATGTCGATTCCGAGGATACCGATACTGGCTGAGGCAAGAAGGGGAGTGCCTTGAAACTGAGGAGATACGACAAAGGGGTTCTTTTTAGCGGTAAACGCGCAAACTTGTGTCTTCTGACAATTAAACTAGACTAGATTTAGTCGCCCCCAATCCGAGACTTTGTTCAGCAAAGACTCCACTTCAGACACAAGTTTGTTCCGGTACTCGGCGACGTTTTCCCGAGAAATATTGGCACGGCCGGTGTATAGAGCATCACCAGTGCTGTCATCCGCATAGCAATGAATGTTACCAGTTAGCAATATATCATTGATATGCAGAAGAAACAGCGTTGGTGATAGCACACAGCCTTGTGGAACACCAGCGTTAATAGGCTTGTAGTCAGAACATGCACCGTCTACAACGACCTTGATGCTCCGATCTGCAAGGAAGCTGGTGATCCAATTGCACAATTTCTCGGGAAGCCCATAGGAAGGGAGCTTCGAAAGAAGCGCTTTGTGCCAAACCCGATCGAAGGCCTTCGCAATGTCCAGACTAAAGGCCAACGCCTCCCCCTTGGACTCTACTGCCTCCGCCCATCTATGGGTCAGATAGACCAGAAGATTACCAGCTGATCGACCCCGACGAAAACCGTATTGGCGGTCACTAATCAGCTGGTGATCTTCAAGGTACGTCATGAGCTGGCAGTTAATATTCCATTATTTTGGAGAACAAGGAGGTGATCGCGATAGGCCTATAGTTGGACGGGTCTGAGCGGTCGCCTTTTTTAGGGATCGGGTGGACAAATTCGGGACTACGCCTTGGGAGTAGGAGTACTGGAAAAGACGCGTTAGGACCGGTGCCAATTCCGGAGCACACGTCCTCAGCACAATTGGGGGGATTTCGTCAGGCCCACTCGACTTCTGGATGTCCAGGGAGAGAAGTGCTTTGCGAACCGAGCGCTGTGAGAACAGCACATCCGGCATGGAGCACTCACACCGCGGGATGGTCGGTGGTGTTTTCCCCCCGTCATCAAGAGTCGAGTTGGATGCAAAAAGGGGGCCTAAAAGGTCAGCTTTGTCTTTTGCGTCTTGGGCCAGTGAGTCGTCCTCCCTGTGCAGAGATGGTAGTGATGGTTTACAGAAATTCCCTTGGACAGCCTTGGCGAGAGACTAGAATGCACGGGTTCCCGAAGGAAGGCGAACTAGTTTCTCGCCAATTCTGCCTATGTGCTCTGACTTTGCCTTGGCAATAACTCTTTTGAAGGACCTGGAGGCGAAGTTATACTTCTTTTAAGTGTGCTGGTGTTTACATCCCGAGTCGCCGAGGCCGCAGCCCAGGCTTGATAACACTCCTGCTTACTGTGTAATGCAGTCTTACAGGAGCGACCATACCAAGGCTGAGATCTGCTTCCGATGGGTACCACAGATGGAATAAATAGTTCCATTCCCTGTAGCACCACATCAGTGACAGAGTCAGCAACGGCGCTGGGATCATCCACCGAGAAGCAAATCCGCCCCCATGGGTAGGATGCAAAGAAAGACCGCATTCCATCCCAATCCGCCGACCTGTAATGTCAAACACGGCGGCAACCTGCAGAACGCAACCGCGCAGGGAGCGTGAGTGGCACCACACTCCGGATCAGACAATGGTCCGAAGAGCCGAGAGGGGCATCGACGGAAACCTGATATCCGTCCGGATGAGAGGTCAGCAGAAGGTCCAACAGGGAAGGTGTATGATCCTCCACATCTGGAATCCGCGTAGGCAAAGTAACCAGTTGTGTCAGACCATATGCCAAGGCAAAGTCATAAACAGATCTCCCCGCATGATTGGTTAAACGTGAACCGAGCCATTCGGCGTGGTGGGCGTTAAAATCGCCAAGGATCACGATCTCTGCGGATGGGACCTGTTGTAGCATGGAATCTGTAGCCATTTGGATGTGGTCGATGAGTCAGTCTGTTTCGGCATTACCGCTATGGGACCTATAGAGGCACCCGTAGACGCGCGGATGGTCGTCGCTGTCTACGCGTAGCCAAAGGATGGACAGGTCCGAACCTTCAAGACTGCCGAGGCGTCGAGAACAGATGTCCTCTCTGATATACACGCAAACTCCAGCCCGAGGCACAAAGGAGACCCCGGGTAGGAGAGATACGAAATATCAGCCGGAGAGGAAACCTGCGTCTCGGTTAGAAAGAGCAAGGCCGGCTTCGCCGTCTCGAGATGGTAGTGGACGGCGTTTAGGTTAGAGTGAAGTCCCCTGATGTTGCAGAAATTCACGGATAGCGTGGCAGGGGTCGCCTTGGTGTTCTTGCTCAGTTTGCCCCTAGCAGTAATGCTTTTGAGCGGAATTTTGCCCCCCCCCCCAGAATACGCGGGGCAGCCTGAGCACCCACGCTCAGGATCGGAATAACATGGTCGTGGATGCTCAGCGAGGGATTCTCCAGGGGTGCTGGTACCCTCCTGGGGTAGTTCTTCGTGTAATTCCGCTACCATGTTGATGGGGCGGGGGGGGGATTGGGCCTCCGGCCACCTGCACTCACCAGACGAAACGCAGAAGCAGAGCCTCTACTTCACGCCGGTATTCTGTGAGGTCGTGGTACCAACCCGGCTCGAGCCGGCCCATACGTGCAACAGCAAAAACTGCTGCGTGGCTCTACCACCGTTGAACGTTTCTCTCTTTATTACATTTATTTTTTATTTTTAGTAAATATTTAACTAAGACTATGCTGAGTTGGGTACCTTGTGATGTGCTAAATAAACTTATTGTATTTCTTTGTTCCTTTTTTCATTTAGTTCATTTTATTGGCTATAATAACAAAATACATATTATGTTATAGATAATAAAAGCTTGTAAAAAGAACAAGGTCGCTAATCTAGTCAACATGAAATCTACCGTAGAACGTTGGAATTACAACAAGTAATATTTATTTATTATTTTATTTTATAGAAGAAGGGTGAAACGAGCATGCGGCTCACCTGTGGTAAGTGACTACCGCCGCCTATGAACAACCGCAACATAAGGGAATTGCAAATACGTTGCCGGCCTTTTAGAAAGGTGTAAGCTCTTTTCTTGAGATAAATAATTGTTTTTAAAATTCATCTTGTCCATGTGAAAGCACATAAAACAGTTAGTAGTAAGTAATATAACAATACTGTAAGCGGCCGTAACAAAAGCTGGTACTTATTAAGACTTTTCAGTAAAAAAAAATAACGTGAATGGTTCAACAGTTACTATATTGATTTATAACTAAAGTTATCATTACATAAAATATTCTCTATATTTAAACGAGTATGTTAAGCCTAGACAACTACCATGAAATAAGAGTGTACGGCTATGAATAAATAATAACAATATATAAGTGCGGTGCTTCGTTGAATGCTATTGTAACTCCTCGAAGAGTAGAACTATGTGTGCCGAGTTTGGCCTCGTTTTGTTAGTTATGATGAGACTTTGCCTCCGGACTTAATAGAGTGACCTGAAGGTGTACTTCGTTGAATGCTACTGGAACTCCTCGAATAGTAGAACTAGGTGTGCCGAGGTTGGCCTCGTTTTGTTTGCTATGATGAGAACTTACCTCCGGACTTGATAGAATGACCTGAAGGTGTACTTAGATGAATGCTACTGGAACTCCTCGAAGAATAGAACTAGATGTGGCGAGTTTGGCCTCATTGTGTTAGTTGCTATAAGACCTTACCTCCGGACTTGATAGTGTGACCTGAAAGTGTATTTCGGTGATTGCTAGTGGAACTCCTCAAAGGATAGTGCTAGGTGTGCCGAGCTTGGCCTCGCTTTGTTAGTTATGAATGGACTTTACCTACGGACTTGATGGAGTGACTTTAAGGTGTACTTCGGTAAATGCTACTGGAACTCTTTGACGAATAGAATTACAGTTTACAATTTTTTTTAATTTTTCACGATTTTATGAGTCGTGCAATTTTCGATTTTCCAAGCTTTTTTTTTTAAATTGAAATTTGACATAAAATTATCGGAAAATTGGAAGTATTGTAATAATTATTAGGTTTTTAGTGAAAACTCGTGTGTAATTAAACTACTTTAAAAATTTATGTATAATCATGTTATACGTAATTTTTTACTTCTCTGCGTTTTATATATTGGAAGGAAGTTTTTATCGGACGGTACGGATTTAGCGAATGGGGGCTAGGCTAAAAAGTGTGAGATTTTTCTGTTACGACCCTTTCTGACGTAGTGTAAACGACCTTGGCGGCTGTAAGGAAGTGAGATGGAATAACAGTCATCTCCCTCGCACTTTTTGTTATCTTGCCATGAAAGAAATATTATTTTATTTTAAAATTTAAAAATATTGAGAAAAATTATATACTTAAGTAGGTATATTAATTTTAAAATAACATTTATAATTAGCGATCTGCTCTGGCTTCATCTGGGTGGGATCTATTAATGTGCCGTTATTTAGACTTAAGATAATCATTAAAGACCATTTATTTTATAAATATTGATAAAATTTCTATTTTAATGAAGTCCCTTAAATTTTTCGAATAAAATTTAGTTTTGATCACTCCTGGCATTACTCTTTATTCTTTTTTTATAGAATTAGAGTGACAAACGAGCACACAGTCCACCTGATGGTAAGTAGTTGCTGTGGCCCATAGACATCTACATCTATCCTCGATTACGAATCAAAATGCAGATGCGTTGTCACCCGTGAGGACTAAGATGGAATGCCTCGTTTCCAGTAAGCACAGCAGCATTAAGCTGATATTTTACGCTGGTATTCTGTGAGAGCGTGGTCCTTCCCCGGTCGAGCCGACCCATTCGTGCTACATCTATACTATTAATATAGCTGCAGCATGGCTCTACCACGTAATTTGTTCGTGAAGTTTATTACAATGGAGTTTTGGCGGGAACTTTACCGGCGACGGATCGCTGCTCCTGTATTATTGTTTAAATAATGGTTTGAAGTGGATTTTAATATGTATAAGTGGTGCGATTTTGTATATTAAATGTCCACGCATGTGAACGATTAGTGGAAACGGTGAAACAAGTGCTCTGATGGTGATGTGATTCTCAAGATAAGGTGTCTGTCTGCATAGGCACCTTGAGATACCATCGCCAACTGTCAGCTGTCTGCTGGCTGAAGTTGCCGTCAAAATCTCCCAAGGGCTGCACAATGTGACGCATCAACATATTGTGACGCAGTGTACTATGAAGGATAATTATACATTGTAACTTCAGGCGCAGAAGGGCTAGAACCCAGAGCCGTAAAGCCAGTTATTAAGAAAAAAATTATTACAATCGGTTCTGTCAAACGAAAATTTAAAAAATGGTTGCTCATGTCTCAATAGTTAATTAATATTTTATACAAAAATATTAACAAACAAAATCAACAATAATTACGAAGAAAACTCTCGAAACGCGTCCTAGCTCACAATTTAGCGAAACTGGACTGAATTTTTTTTGCAGTTTATGGCATTTTGTGATCATTGTTCCAATGACAAGTTGAACTGAAGTTATAGAACGTACGAAAAACGCATATCGCAACGTATTTTTTGCAGTCTTTACCGGCGGGTGTGAGTATAGATAGCGACAGTGTGGGAGCGAAAGATGAATAGAGGCGACGCCATTTTCAATCCCATTCTTTAACCGCACGGGTAGTACTAGATATTTTGTACTACAAAATATAACATTACTTGCAACTAATTATTTTATTAAATATATGTATGCGCAAGTACCAACATTTTCTTACAAAAGTTGAGCATTGAGCATAGTTTCCGCATCACTTGAAATGTACATGTTCCGTATATGTTTCTTTGTTAGTCTGAGTATATAAGCAAATAAAATATGCTGGCCAGTATCACTCACTAGTTTTCACTCATTAGTACGTTTTATATAAGAACTATTACGCGGATTAATAAATTTTAAAAAACCTAAATTAGTCATAGCTGTGGGCAAAGCGCTCGCCTTGAATTTGATTTCAATCCTCGCCGGTATCACTAAAATCTAAAACATTGTTAATTGCAGTTCTTTCATCGCAACACGGTCATACTATTCCGAAATGTAGGTAAAAAAAAATGTTTTTTTCATATTGAACCGCGACCTTTTCTAGCAACCAATTCTAACTGCTTTTACATTCTAATTGATTTTGATTTAAAAAACTTTGTTTTAATTTCTCAGGGGCGACTTGCATACATGGTACCAGTTGTTTCTTGGCAATCTTCCAACATAATGCAAAGGGCAAAGCCTCTGCAAACAATTTGATATAGGCAATGCCATTAAAGTAAACGACGACCTACCCCAAATGAAGACATTTAACTGTTACGTCCGTTAATTTGTTAGTGCCCGTAAACAGACTAATGAACATTTGCCTCTAAACTTGTGTAATCAAAGTTTTATTTTTTGCACAATCCTGAATGTTTGAACAAGTTGTCCACAAAGGGTAGAAACTTTTATTACGGTAACTACTTGTAACATATAAAATGTTTTGTCTAAATTTGGTGTGGATAACTCTACACGAAATTCCACACTGTATTCTATTCTATAAATAATTATTTTAAAGCCATGTTAATATATTAAAATTAACCTTAATCCATTTTAATGAGAAGTTATTATTATTTCAAATAATATCACATACAATATTATGTAAAAAATAAAAAATATTTGTCTTGCCTACGTAGTTTGAAGTTCTTGGCTATTTAAACTATTATTTATTATGTGCTAGTGTTAAGAAACATCATTAAGTAAATATTTAATTTTTTTACGCTAACTAGTTTTAAGCATCTTTAATATAAACAGTTTTTCAAATAACGTCTTATTCAATTTTATATTTTTGTATATATTTTGTATATTTAATATAGCTTTTAATTGTCAGGAAACATTCATAAGATCATTGAAAGTACTATTAAGCTAATTAAGAGTATGACAGTAGTATGATATTCCGTTTTTTTAGGGTTCCGCACTCAAAGGGTAACCAACGGGACCCTATTACTAAGCCTCCGCTGTCTGTCCGTCCGTCCGTCCGTCCGTGCGTTTGTCAGTTTGACAGTTGAAATTTTCACAGAATGTGTATTTCTGTTGCCGCTATAACAACAAATAATAAAAATAAATTAAAAATTTAAGGGGTCCTCTTATTAGAAACCTTTACTGGCATTTTACTGATAACAAGGCATTCCATCTTAGTCCTCGCACACAGCGACAACGCAATGATTTTCTCGCACACAGCGACAACGCAAAAAATGCATATGATTTTGATACATGTAGATATCTATGGATCACAGCATACACTAACCGTCAGGTGGACTGTGTACTCGTTTGTCACCATACCTCTCAAAAAAAGGAGTCCGTAGGCAACTTACCGGCGCACTCCTAGGAGCAAAATATCTGCCTATTTCCGCCGTCAAACAGCTGTGCACTCTTGGTGTTCTAATTTGAGTATGAGACATTAAATTACATTTAAGTCATCAGAATGACCGCGTAGTGACGATGTAAGAATATCTACTACGACAGACGCTACAGAGGGAAAGAAACCAGAAGATGGGCAGCAGGATCTTCCTAATAACAACTAAAAAATAAAAAAGTGTAATAAATTTAATAAAACTACTTTTACGAATTTTATCGCGTTTAATTAAGTTATTTTATATTCTCGACGTTTCGGTTGCTTTCCAGCAACCGTGGTCACGGAGGACTGACGTGATTGACGTCCCGATGTCAAAGTTAACCCGGAGTACCTTCAGCTTTTTAATTATTAATTTTGGTCCGATCTACGCAGAATGAACTAACTGTGTCTTGAAGTCTTGCAGTCGTATGCTTGGGCTTAGTTTTAATTTTATGAATTACAGGATCCCAAGCAGGTGGTAGTACCCAGCCTCCCTATCTATTGAAATTAGGATGTTTTTTAATTTCAATAGCCTCACGTATCATCCTTGGCAGGAATCGATGTTCTTTCGCGAGAACTTGTGGTTTATCAAATCTAATGTAATGGCGGGGGCCGTCTACGATATAATCACAAACTGCAGACTTCCCGGAACGTTGGTGCTTCACGTCAGCTATGTGTTCTTTTACGCGGGTTTTTATTGATCGTTTTGTTTGCCCTATATATGAGAGACCACACTCACAATCAAGCTTGTATACTCCTGCATCTTGAAGAGGAATATTGCACTTGACGGATGGTAAGAACTGACTAATCTTCTTCGGCGGCTTGAAGAATGTTCTAATAGAAGCTCGCTTCAAGATGTAGCCAATCTTGTCTGTGACACCTCTGACATGCAAGCACACGCTCGACTGTGGCCGGCTTCACTCGGTCACTGTGACGTAGGCGCGGAACCCGAAGCTTGTTGTCGTGCAGAACCTGCTTGACGTGCTGAAGCTCGGCGGCCAGGTGTTTGCTGTCACAGATCCGTCGTGCTCTCTGCAACAAACATTTGCCCACGGTAGCTAACTGTGAAGGGTGATGGTGGGATTCACGGTTTAAGTATCGGTTTGTATGGGTCTTTTTTCTATACACAGTGTGACCTACGGTGTTATTAGGATTTCGAATGAGTAGCACATCTAGGAAAGCTAAAGAATTATTTGCCTCTAACTCCATAGTAAATTAAATTTTAGAGTTTATGGAATTAAGATGTTCTAAAAATGCAGTTACTTTGTCTGATGGTAAAATTGTGAAAGTATCGTCTTTCTATATAAAGTATCTTCTTCCCAAAGATGAATTTACTGCATTGAAATACGCAACAGACCAGATCTTACGATTCTCCGCGCAGATAAAGGTAGTGCTACGGTTATAATGGATACGTCGGATTACAATTTTAAAATACAACAACTTTTATCAGATGAAAGTACGTACGTAAAGGTCAAAACAGACCCTACAACTAATACGCTTAAAACAACTAGCGATCTAATAAAGAAATACTCGGAGAAACTGAATCTAGACGTTAATTCGATAATACCTGCGTGTGCCAAACCGCCGAAGTTGTATGGGTTACCAAAAATACACAAACCGAACGCTCTATTACGTCCAATAGTGAGTCAGATCGATTCGCTAACTTACAGATTGGCTCAAAACTTAGCAAAAGTACTATCACCACTCAGAGAACATACAAGAGCACACACTAAGGATTCATACCATTTTGTCAGTGAGATAAAAGACCTATGTCTAACTGACAATGAAACCATGGTCAGTTTTGATGTTCAGTCTCTATTTACATGCCTACCTGTTGAAGACTGCATCTCAATTGTAACTAGGAAACTAGAGGAAAACAACATGCCAGCAGAATATGCAGTATTACTCAGACATTGCCTTACATCTGGCTATCTATTGTGGAAGGAACAGTTTTACAAGCAAGTAAATGATGCAAGATGTTGCGATGGGCTCACCGGTATCTCCCATTGTCGCCGATATTTTCATAGAGAACTTTGAGGAGAAAGCCCTGCTTACTGCACCAGTAACTCCAAGTTTCTGCAAGCGGTACGTAGACGATACTTTCACAATTTTACCATCAGACAAAGTAACTGCATTTTTAGAACATCTTAATTCCATAAACTCTAAAATTCAATTTACTATGGAGTTAGAGGCAAATAAATCTTTAGCTTTCCTAGATGTGCTAGTCATTCGATATCCTAATAACACCGTAGGTCACACTGTGTATAGAAAAAAGACCCATACAAACCGATACTTAAACCGTGAATCCCACCATCACCCTTCACAGTTAGCTACCGTGGGCAAATGTTTGTTGCAGAGAGCACGAGGGATCTGTGACAGCAAACACCTGGCCGCCGACCTTCAGCACGTCAAGCAGGTTCTGCACGACAACAAGCTTCGGGTTCCGCGCCTACGTCACAGTGAGCGCGTGAAGCCGGCCACAGTCGAGCGTGTGCCTGCTGTACTACCTTATGTCAGAGGTGTCACAGACAAGATTGGCTACATCTTGAAGCGAGCTTCTATTAGAACATTCTTCAAGCCGCCGAAGAAAATTAGTCAGTTCTTACCATCCGTCAAATGCAATATTCCTCTTCAAGATACCGGAGTATACAAGCTTGATTGTGAGTGTGGTCTCTCATATATAGGGCAAACAAAACGATCAATAAAAACCCGCGTAAAAGAACACATAGATGACGTGAAGCACCAACGTTCCGTGAAGTCTGCAGTTTGTGATCATATCCTAGACGGCCCCCGCCATTACGTTAGATTTGATAAACCACAAGTTGTCGCGAAAGAACATCGATTCCTGCCAAGGATGATACGTGAGGCTATTGAAATTAAAAAACATCCTAATTTCAATAGAGAGGGAGGCTGGGTACTACCACCTGCTTGGGATCCTGTAATTCATAAAATTAAAACTAAACCCAAGCATACCACTGCAAGACTTCAAGACACAGTTAGTTCATTCTGCGTAGATCGGACCAAAATTAATAATTAAAAAGCTGAAGGTACTCCGGGTTAACTTTGACATCGGGACGTCAATCACGTCAGTCCTCCGTGACCACGGTTGCTGGAAAGCAACCGAAACGTCGGGAATATAAAATAACTTAATTAAACGCGATAAAATCCGTAAAAGTAGTTTTATTCAATGTGTAGTGTTCGCGTGAATATAAGAAATCATTAAGTGTAATAAAGATAAAAATAAGTTAAAAATTAAAGGGGGCTCTACCATTTTTTCCATTCAAGATCTGCAATCGGCCTATCTAGCCATAATCAGACGTGGCCAGTAGATTATCTTTATATATAAAAATGACGTGTCACGTTGTTTGTCCGCCATGAACTTTTAAACTACTGAACTGATTTCAATGAAATTTTGCACACTCACTGGCACTTGAGAGATAGGATAGTTTTTATCCTGATAAATGATACTCAATATTTTTTATTACGACTTTAAGGATTTTTTATATGAAGGGTCATCGAAAAGGGTAGTACAACTTCTGCCTGGCCAGCTAGTATATATATTTTTTGACAATGTGACTCCATTAAACCGACATCAATACAAAGCATGATAAGAGCTATTTTCAGTCTCTCTGATCCAGCCCCAGTATTTGCATTCAACATATAGGCGTGTTGTGGTTTGGTCATTTAGGCGGTTCTTAGCTAGATCATTGGCATTTCCTAGTAATCTCTTCTTATATCGCGTACAGTTTCTGTTTACTTATCCTTTACTGTGGGCATCTTTAGGTATTCATGGATTTCGGAGTTCCTTACGAACCACCCTGCGCCTGATATTGATCATAAGGCTATATTTTGGAATCTCTGTAGGATAGGTTGCAGTTACTGGCAGAACCCCATAGTTCATTATATACCAGTAGTTTGTTGTTAGGAGATAGCTGTGATGTTCTCCCCTATAGCCAAGACAAGGTCTTATATAATATATTTGCCTCTTTTTTCTTTGCCTTGATTTGGTTGGGCCATGTTAATATTCGGCCTATATGTAGACCCAAATATATTACACAGTTACTTGTTGGTAATTGTTTTCCTTCCATATAGACTGGTGTACATTCTCCTTTTCTTAGGTTGCTTGCACATATTTGCTTACATTAGGCTTTATTCTCCATTTTTGAGCCATAGTTCTATTTTAATAATTTGTACTTGGAGCTTTTGTAAAGCAACGTCCGGGTCTTTAGCACTTGTAAGGCATGCAGTGTCATCTGTATAGGTTGCTGTCGTTACATCTTCAGTGTTTTGGCAGATCTGATGTATATATGGCATACAGTACTGGTCCAAGCACTGATCCTTGCGGGACTGAAGCAGCGATGTCGTACAGGTTAGAATACTCGTCTTCGTATTTCACTTGAAACTTTCTTTGTTGGAGGTATGATTTCATGACCATTAAGAACGAGTTAGGTGAATGATTTTTTAGTTTGAACAGTAATCCCTTGTGCCACACTCTGTCAAATGCCTGCTGAGTGTCTAGGAACATCGCTGAACAATTTTCTTTTTTCTCTAATGACTGTCTGATTTTTTGTACCACTCTATGCACTTGTTCCACTGTAAAATGATTGAATTGGTGATCGGGAATTATTTTATTTCATCTAATATTGGTTTTAGTCTTCCCAGGAATATCTTTTCGAACTCTTTGGATAAAGTTGGGAGAAGACTAATGGTCTAAGTCTAAGACTAAGTAAGATCAGTTGGAGGTTTCCCCGGTTCGGCCATCATACATATCTTTTTTTTATAGAAGAGGGGGCAAACGAGCATGCGGCTCACCTCATGGTAAGTGACTACCGCCGCCCATGAACAACCGCAACACCTAGGGAATTGCAGATGCGTTGCCGGCCTTTTAGAAAGGTGTAAGCTCTTTTCTTGAAGGAATATCTGTCATCTTAGGAAAATAGTGGGTTTTAAATAGTATATAAATTTTCACAGAATATGTGTTTCTGTTGCCGCTATAACAACAAATAATAAAAATTAAAATAAGTTGAAAATTAATGGGGTCACTACTAGAAACGTGTTTTACGATGGTACGGAACCCTTCATGCGTAAGTCCAACTTGCACTTTCC
The DNA here is from genome assembly GCA_963668995.1 of Parnassius mnemosyne. Lineage (NCBI taxonomy): Eukaryota > Metazoa > Arthropoda > Insecta > Lepidoptera > Papilionidae > Parnassius > Parnassius mnemosyne. Next base: position 14,085,298 of record CAVLGL010000115.1, read on the forward strand.
GGCTTTTTTTATACTTATATGCAACCGCCAATGTTAAGCGATGATGAAGCTCCAGATAGTAATCGCACTGTTTCCTTGTTATGTGAATAATTAAATAAATTACTAATTAAATTAATTAATTAATTAATAAATTACTATATTCTACACACACATTAAACACTAACACTACACATTAAATTTTTTCCCTACCAGGGAAAAAATTTTGTTTCTGTTAGGGGTATAGGAAGATTTGGTTTAAAACTTTTACAATGATCGGAATCAGATCCTTTTTGTTGTTTCGACTGAAGTATCTAGTCTATTTGCAATTTTCACCATCAAGTAATTTCTTTATGTTACTTAAAGATTAAAGCGGAGCCAATATTTATAACTAGCTAAATATGGATCCGAACAAGAACGACCATTTTGGCAAGCACATCAGAGTTTTGCGGTGCTGGCACTTTTTTCATCCAGCGGTTAAGAATATCGATGTACGCCGGTCTTCTATATTTAAAAAATACTTCGATTTTCCTTATGAGCACTTTTACAGTGCATTAAGTATATGAAAAACCTTTTATTAAAAACAAAATTCTAGTTCAAGTTACAAACCGCTTAACTTTGTTTCATATAAGTCATCGTAAATTGTGTTACGAATAGTTACAATCACAATTCACACAATTAAAGCCGTTAATAGCAACTCAAAATAATAAAAAATTGCGGTTATCGACCCGCCTGCCAAGCGCGACAACTATGGCAAATCTTCCTTATCTATGAGTAGACCTTGGTAGCAGTGGACTTTGATACAGTTATGATGATGATGATGATATGTTATTAAGAAGATGCAGCTGCCTATCTCCTGCTTCAGTTTCTCTCTGTCGCCTCTTACGATATTTGTTGCTGGTGCTGCTAAATTTCCCTCTGACAACAGCCACGATATGATATGTCATATCGAACTACACATGTCTGCGAATTTTTTTCCTTATTTCTTAGACAAGCAGCTTTTCTCACAATGTTTTCCTTCACCGCCGCGGACGTGGTAAATTAGCACTTAAAATTGCAACTAACAATTTCTTTGATGTCGGCGGGGATCGAACCCGAGTTGCCCGCGTACTGTTAAATTAACAGCGAGCGCTAACCATTTATCTGAGCTACCACGGCCCATTAGTACCACGGCACGGATTATTTCTTATTTATTTTATATTAACAAGGTTAAAAATAATTTTTAGCTAATTTAATTATTTAGGTTAAAAAGAGCTATTAGCTAATTGTAAGGCCTTCCGGAAACAATACGCTGAATGAAGAAATAAAGAGTGTTCAAATTTCTGTGTAATTTAACCCAAGGTAAACGGCAAATTTACGACAGACGATAGTATTATATAATTATGCAATTCCTTTATTATAAGGCTAATTTGTAAGACTAAGAAATATTAAAAAAATGTGTTATAGTTCGGGTTTTAATAATTTCTATTATTAAATACTAGCTTTTCACCCGCGGCTTTGCTTGCGTGAGCTTGAATATAGGAACATCGTTAAATGCTGTTCCGCGCCAAATTTAGCAAATTTCGATCACTTTTAGAATCACTTCGGTGTCTGTGTCTCTATGTCAGTCAAAGATTTTTTTAAATTCTAAAAGACGATTAGACGTAGATGATATTGTTATTTGGCATAGATATAATATGCTACAGGTTCACGTGAATATATATGTCTAGAAACACCTAATATTTTTTATACCGAGTGTGAGTTCCGATGTATCCATTAGAAAGGTAAATTTGCTTGGAATCAAAATTTATTATTATTATTATTTACATTTTAATCCGACCCCGACGGTTTGACAAAAAATGAGATTGACTTCATTATGACGACCAGACGACAACTGTTCATTGATGTCTCCGTGATCGCGAGGGTGAAAACTGGTAGTGATCACCGAATGGTTAGAGGCACACTGAACCTAAACGTTAAGTTGGAGAGGTCTCGTCTAATGAAGTCAACACTCCGTCCCCCTCGTGCTCTGCTCCAAAGTCCCGAAACCTTTCAGCTCGAGTTACAAAACCGTTTTCAGTGCCTAGAAGACTGCAATGAAGTGGACGATATGAATGACAAGCTCGTGGGTTTCCACGAGCTTGTCATTTTGATGGACAGTTTTGTCCATGCGGTCGGAGCTAAGTTCTGCAAGACCCGCCGCAGAAGAACACAAAAACTCTCCGATCACACTCTTAATCTCATGGCTGTTAGACGGGAGATGAAGCTACATTCTTCAACAGACTTGACAGCATACAGGCATCTGAAGAGACAGATCTCCAAATGCATGCGGTGGGACTTACGCAACTTCAATACAGCTCGTATTGAAGAAGCGATCGAGCGGAACCAAGGCTCCAAAGTCTTTGCCAGAGATCTGTCTGCCAGAAAGAGCCAACTGTCAAAGCTGAAGACCGAATGTGGCAGCATCGTTTCCGGGGCACCTGAGATTTTGAGTGAGATTGAGAGGTTCTATGGGCAGCTGTACACGTCATCGTTGGAGCCGCACGCAAGTGTGAGTAACGATCCAAGAGCGAGTCTCATCCGACACTATTCCGAAGATATCCCGGACGTCAGTCTGAGCGAGATTAGAATGGCTCTCCAGCACCTTAAAAACGGTAAGGCCCCAGGCGAGGATGGAATTACAGCGTAGCTTCTGAAAGCGGGTGGAAGACCGGTACTTGAAGTCCTTCAGAAGCTCTTTAATTCCGTCCTCCATGGTGGCATTACACCGGAGGCGTGGAGCAGAAGTGCGGTGGTCTTGTTCTTCAAGAAAGGTGACAACGCTCTCTTGAAGAACTACAGACCGATTTCCCTTCTGAGCCGCGTCTACGTGCTGTTTTCGAGAGTCATTACGAATCGTCTCGCGCGCAGACTTGACGACTTCCAGCCTCCCAAACAAGTCGGTTTTCGAAAGGGCTTTATCACCATAGACCACATACATACCCTTCGGCAAATTGTACAGAAGTCCGAAGAGTACAATTTGCCACTATGTCTGGCGTATGTGGACTATGAGAAAGCCTTTGATTCCATCGAAATTTGGGCGGTGCTGCAGTCCCTTCAGCGGTGCCAAGTTGACTGTCGGTATATCGAAGTGTTGAAGTGTTTGTACAGTAGAGCTACGATGGCTATCCGAGTACAGAACCAGAGTACGAAACCTATCCAATTGCAGAGAGGTGTAAGACAGGGTGACTCTCTTAACGAAACTCTTAACCGCTGCATTGGAATATGTTTTCAAGCTTCTGGACTGGAAAGGATACGGTTTCAACATTAATGGCGAGTACATCACTCACCTTCGATTTGCCGACGATATAGTCCTTATGGCAGAATCGCTGGAGGACCTAAGCACTATGCTCAATGACCTCAATAGTGTCTCCCAACGGATAGGTCTTAAGATGAACATGGACAAAACAAAGATTATGTTTAATGTACATGTTACACCTATGCCGGTAGTTGTTGGGAGCACTAAGCTCGAAGTTGTTGACGAGTATGTTTACCTGGGACAAATAGTCCGACTAGGTAAGTCCAACTTCGACCGAGAGGTCAATCGACGGATTCAACTCGGCTGGGCAGCGTTCGGGAAGCTACGACACATTTTCTCGTCAGACATACCTCAAAACCTTAAAACGAAATTGTACAACCAGTGCGTGTTGCCAGTGATGACTTACGGAACTGAGACGTGGTCCTTCACAGCTGGCCGTATGAGGAAGCTCAAGGTCGCTCAGCTCAGGCTATGCTCGGAGTTTCTCTGTGTGATAAACTTAGAAATGAGGATATCCGCAGTAGAACTAGAGTAACCGACATAGCCCAACGGATTAGTAAGCTGAAGTGGCAGTGGGCCGGCCATATAGCTCAAAGAACCGACAACCGATGGGGAAGAAAGGTTCTCGAGTGGCAGCCTCGTACCGGTAGGCGAAGTGTAGGGCGACCCCCCACGAGATGGAGTGACGACCTGGTAAGGCATGCAGGGAGTCGATGGATGCAGGTGGCTCAGGACCGTGCTTTGTGGCATTCCTTGGGGGAGGCCTATGTTCAGCAGTGGACTTATGAAAGGCTGTAATGATGATGATGATGACATTTTACTCTTTACATTCACTCATAATGAAATTAAATTTAGTTTTAAAAAAATAATGATGAATTTCATGGTCTTCTATCAATTTACGGTATAATGTTTATTTGAGATATTTTATTCAATCATTGCATTGGTCCTATTTAATATTGATTGGGACCATAAAATATATGTAGGTATTATTTTTACGTTCGAGTAGACTTAAAATTTTCATAAATGCAGTTCTATAATGATGTATACTATATTACACATGGAATAAAAGAAATGTTACGGATTTTATCACTTTTAATTTTAACTTTTTTATGTGTGGTTTTTTACGCTTCTTTGGACGAAATTTCCTTAAAAACGCGCGTATAAGAACACATCGTTGATAGAAGCCATAAACAAATATTTTTCTAATACTGGTAAACGACTAGCGGAAGCCGCGAATATATAAAATCAAAATAGCTCTCCATACAATTTCACAATTTCACCACTCCCTAAATCTTTTGTGCTACATCCACCAGATGAGGGCGAGGTTGAATCTATTTTTAGAAACCTAAAAAATAACTCTGCTACTGGATGGGACTCCATACCTGTACAACTTCTCAAATTATCTGTACATCTTGTAGTTCCACCGTTGACTAAACTTTTTGAGCTGTGTTTTGCGCAAAGAATCTTTCCAAGTTTTTGAAAAATCGCTGATCGCTCCTGTTCATAAGGGTGGATCTCGAGATGAAATGTTCCATTACAGGCCTCTGAAATAAGCCTGTAATTGAACATTTCATCCGAATGCCTCGATCTTAAGGTCCACTCGTGTACTGACTCTTTCAATACTACCTCTCCATGTTCATGTCTTGCAATTACTAAATCCAGTAGTGTCAAATATCTAGGCGTAATATTGGATAACAAACTTAACTGGCGTTCACATATAAATCTTACAACTGAACGTACTAGAAACCTTATTTGGGTTTTTAAAAAGTGATACGCCGCTGATTTACCTCTTCTGCATTCTATGTATTATGCTTTAGTTCAGACTATTATAAGGTACTGTATAAACGTCTGGGGAGGACCCTGTAAGACCTTTCTAATCAGCCTGGAAAGGGCACAAAGATCCCTCTTAAAAGTCATGACCTTTAGGCTATACAGATTTCCCACTAAAGAATTGAATGAGAAATGTCGATTATTAACTGTTAGGCAACTGCATAATTTGAAATTAGTTACCGTTTATAACGCCGCTGATTATAACAAAAACAGGGTTATAAAAATGTATGCTTACCTATTTATTAGATATCATATATAAAATTAAATTCAAACCAAAGCATACTACTGCATTTATTCTATTCTATACTTATTCTATGATATTCTAACTATGACATCAGGTTGTCAGACACCCCAGTCCCGTTGACCACGGGTACTGTAAAGTACCCAAAACATCGGGAATTAAAAAAGTTAAAATTAAACGCGATAAAATCCTTAAAATTAGTTTTATTCCATATAAAGTTTATTCACATTGACCGTGGGAAGCTCTACTCTCATGAACGGGAGTAGAAAGATGTTTGCCTTGTTGTGGCGGTGAAATATAATCCTCCACATCATATCGTCCAGTCGTAAGAGGCGACATAGGAAAACAAACTAGAGATTGGCAGATGGATATTTTCACCCTGTCACTACATGGTTAATCTACATCATTTGCCTCTTCTTTAAGGTCCCGATGATTTATGATTACAGAATGATTAAGACGTGAATGAGAAGACACCATTAGTGAAAAAATTACATTAATGTACTAAATGCATCACATAACACCAGATGTGAATTGCATATTTACTCACATGCGCAGAGTAGCTAACCTCCCGGTATATCCTACAGAAACATTTTTGGACTATACGCAGAAATTATGATAGACCTCTCCTTTCAACCCATCAAACAGCTATACGGGTTTCTGCCCCTTTGTTGACGACATAAGAGCATTCGAACAAAACGATTCGATTCGTTGTTCGCAATACGTGCAGCAAACGAGATGAATAATAAGCTAACCTATCTCGCTTTTTAATTCGATTACAATGTGCAAGTTATACATACTCGTACCATAACATTTTCGACTACTACATGAGAAAAACTGCATGTCTAAGATATAACAATTTTATTATAAAAAATTCAAGGACATGTGAAGTTCACCAACGCATTATAACAGCGCTTCCATGCTCGAAAGCTCGAAAAAAGAAGTGAAGACAGATCTGTGCCGAACAAAGCGGCGTATAGAATATACGATACGCTGTTGCCCATTGTTACTTAATGTTTTTTTTCTTTTTCTAGTCCGGAAAATTATTTAACAATAATATTTTTAGGAAATACTTAACGAATTGACAAGAGGCGCTGGCAGCACGCCTGAAGGTGTCTTAAACGCAATGCTGCAGTTCATCTTCCAGCAGAGTACGGCCGACACACGCTGGCTGCGACGCCGAATGGCTAATGAGCTAGCAGAGCTGCTTGCGAAGACCTCCTCTGGGAAGATCTTTGAATCTTTGACGGTAAGTGAAATTAAATGCTAGAAATTAATGATAGAGCTTATTTCCTAGTTTCTATTAGAGATGTACACAATACATTATAAAATAGCCTAATCGTCCAAGCTGTCAGATACAAAGACATCAATGCCACTTGGTTATTGTAAGTATGTCTATATCACTTAGTTAAAATCGTATATATAAAAATAATGTTTGTTTGTACATATTTTATGCGCTGCCATACCTTTCGTCAGATTGCGGTAAAACTTTGTAAACTTATTGTTTGCACTTGCGCAAAGGTTAAGGTGCAATTAACTTATAGGTTGCGCGCGTATCGTACCGACTAATTTATTTGATAATTATATATCATTCATTCAATATCATTGAATATATTATCATTCCTAATTAAACAATATAACTCTACCAAAATAAAACGATATTTCCCACAATTATTTCTTCTGCGGCAGCAAAGCGCCGGGTACAATAAAAAATAGTACAATATAAAATAGCCTATTCGTCCAAGCTGTCAGGTACAAAGACATCAATGCTACTTCGTATGTCTAAAACATTTAGTTAAAATATGATACAAAAATAATAGAAAATATAAGTTTTAATTTGAATACATATTTATTTTTAATGGTTGACAGTCTGTAAGCCTGTAAACTGTAAAGTATAAAAGAAAATCGTAATGCAAAATTATAATTATCTTACTTATCTTATGCCTCATATTAGTCCCATATTGTAAGTTGTTCTTTATCGTATTCATCCCACTTAACTACAATCTCACCTGATGGTAGGTAGTAATATAGCCCTAGATTGTAACTTAGGGTGGCTATGACTACAGATTAATTAGTGATTCAACACTTGACGCCCAGATCGCTCTTCCCTAAAGCTGCCACTGGATGCCTTATTTTATTGACTACTAATATACGCAAATAAGTGCCAACGATAGTATATTTTTTTCATGTTACATAATCAGTTTCAATAACCTTTTCCAGCTTCGTTCCCTAGAAGTGGGCACTGAGTTTCCCAGTTTAGCGAATCTGCAGTTATTGAGCGGGGAGCTTGAGGAAGATGGCGCCCGCCTGCGCTCTCTTGATATTAGATTCAACTTAACGTATGATGGCAACTTCAGAATCGACGTGGATGCCGTCATGTTATTAGGGAAAATCGCTAATATATCCATTACAGGTAATTATTGTAAACGCGTAATAGGTAAACCGACCTTGTAACCGTGTCATGGCAGTGTGAGAATATTCATTATTCCGTATCGTCCAGTGGGTACCGTGGGACGCGACAGAGAGAAACAAACCAGCGTTTTCCTAATATCGACTAAAAATATAAATATCCCCCCAATTTCATTATAATCTTGTGGGAACACCTATGTTCACCTGTAGACTTTTGATAGGCTGTTACGATAACGGTAATAGGTAAAACTTTGCCAGGACGGGAAGGTGATTTTAATTTCTTTCTTTCTTCTTCATCTGTCTGTCAAAGTCCACTGCTGAATGTGAGCTTCTCCTGTTGTAGGGAGCGTATGCCTTAATCGCCACTCTTATCAGGTGGATTGGCGATATCAATACCAGATGTCTCGATATGCCGCTGCTACCTGTCGCCGATCTACATATTTTACGTCTTTCGTTAACGAGATGGTTATAACTTCTTCTTTTTCATTATCATTATCAGAGACGTAGAGCAGCAACTCTCTAGCTAAATTATGGTTGTAGCATAAATGGGTGGACTCGACCGGGGAAGGATCACGCTCTCACAGTAAACCAACGTAATATAGCAGCTACTGTGTTTGTACGGTGAGTGTAGAAAACCGGAGACTCTTTTAACTGGAAATGAGGCACTCCATCTTAGTCTTCACGGGTGACAAGGCATCTGCATTTTGATTTGATTATTTATAGAAGATAGATATAGGTGTCTATGGGCCACAGCGTCCGCTTACCATTAGGTGTACTGTGTGGTCGTTTGTCAACCTTATTCTATAAAAAAATTAAGGATTTGATTTTCTACACTCAGCTGGTAGAAATCGCCAGGCTTATTATTTTCATAATGTGTAGTAAATCCCAATAATAGTTTTAACTTTTCAGCAGATAAGTTTAAGAAAATGATGTAAACATACCTTGAGTTGTACGTTCTATTAAAACTTCTGCGATTTCTATGAGGATGCATGGGCATAAGATTCTTCCTGCATTAATGATCGGATGGCACAATGTGATAAATTGTAATACGGGCCCAAAATAATTCCATTACGTAAATTATCTCATGTTCATATACGCTTTAATTAAATATAAACTGAATATTTTGATTTTAATATTATGTATCTAGGACATAACCTAGATAATACTGATGCGCTAATTTCTTACTGGAGCTTAAGGTTAACGACGTTTGAAGTGTATGATATTTTTTCCATTGTTTTTTTTTTAATTTTTTCAGTGGAAAGCATTAGTGGTAATGTACGCTTGATGTTCCGACGCACTCCGTACACGCACTGGGCTTTAGCATTTGAGACACCACCGAAGCTAGAGCTCCGCGTTCGAGGACGTTTTCAAGGACGACAGCTGAAGCCACGGCTGGCTTCATTAGTAGCTGCCCATATTAGACGAGCGGTTGCACAGAGACATACGCTTCCTAATTACAAGATACGGTAAGCAAATAAATCGCTTTGCGTTTGCTTTGCGTTGTAAAGGACGTTACACTACCAAAAACGTCAGTTTTGCTAGTGTAACGTCCTTTTAAGGCGTGATTAAGACTATTCTTAGATTGACGATATCATTTTATTCCATCTTTTAGTTCTTCGAATCTCACTACAGCGTATTGTGGCTGCAGTACACATGGGTCGGCTCAACTGGAAATGGTCTACGCTCGTACATTATATCTGTGTGGATTTGCATCATAATGCCACTGTATTTTGTATGGTGAGTGAAGAGAACCGCAGACCATATTAACTAATAACAAAACATTCGATTAAGTGGTGACAACGCATCGGTATTTGATACTTAATCTAGTATAAGCGAAGTCTATAGGCTACAACATTCACTTACCATTACCAGATGAACTATGTGAAAAGTGCACTGCTAAGGATGTCCATATTAAAATTGTGGTTGAGTTAAAGTGGTGACACAGGGACAAGTAGGACACGGTTTGGATGTAGAGCTGAAGACCTGAGAACACAAAGATTGGCTACGACCTATGTGACAATAAGCACTAATGACGCAGTAGCCTGGTGTGCGAAGAAAAAAAAAACACCTATCAAACAACGAACCAGCATCTGCATTTCACAGCTTGCTCTGAAATCTCTTAACCTTTGTTTGCAGGTATAAGCCATTCTTCCCTAAATCAGAACCTGGTAGCACCGAAGGAGAGGATGGCCCAACGCCGCAAGGACGACTTACTGTACGGCTAGTGGAGGTTACCCGTTTGCATTGGTCCGGCGGCAACGGTATTGTTCGCGCTGCATTAGCCGTTGATTCCCATGGATGGGTAATTTCCAAGAATTCTTTTAATATTAATGTTATTATGAAATAAGAAAAGAGTTATTGGAAAATAATTGCGTATGGTAGTTAATTTACCAGGAGTCCATAACTGACCTAATTTTTATCTTAAATCTTCATAACAATATTTTTTAAAACGGTCCCGGTCGTAGCGGGGCAGAACAAAATCATATAATGGGTTTTTCTGCCAAATAATTCTCAGTAACAATTGGACGTGGCTATGCAAAAAGGATACAACCCTAAAGAAGAAAGCTAATTTGAGGTTATGAAATTTGAAGAATGGATCTGTATGGTTTGTGTGTGTGTGTTTGTAATTTTTCTTCCTATTTGTGTTACTTTCACTAAAATTGTTGCATCACATAATAGTATAGACAACAAACATTATTTTTCAACTGAACATTTTTGACACAAATTACATTGGATCCTTTTTGCGTAACTATGTCCAATTCGGAGTCAGGCAGTTGGTAGTGTTTCAACGCCGTGTCCCCGAAAGCATATAAATCCGTTGATCTTGCGCCTAATCTCTCTCCAGTCGTGTCGAAATGCCAATCCATCGGACTGTGAGAGTGCGGCAAAGAAAGTGGACCTGTGGTTGCACACACACTCGTGCTACAATTTTGTCCTTCGCAGATGGTTAGTCCCCGATAAGACTGACTGCCGTGACCGAAATTAGGTCTGTTATAACACATTATTATAAAACATTCGGTTTGCTTCATCGTTCGTAAAGCGCACCACAAACGAGTGAAATAACGTGCCAGTAATTACTTTTCTACCCGATTACAACGTGGATGGGTGTTTTCAAGGCAAGAGTGAAACAGACTTTTATTATATACAAATATAAATTTCAGATATTTTATTCAAAAAATAAATCCTCCCCCATCTCGGTCGCAATGAGATGAGTTTAATAAATAAAATATTACAGTCACTAAATATGCTTCTAGACCCATAATACTCTGACACTTGTTGCATTTTTATTTATTATTTATTTATTCTTTATTATACACCAAAATATAGAAAAACGAGTAGAGTTCAAGCTAAAGTATCAGACGGTCTTATCACTCTGAAGTGATATCTTAAATATAATAGAGGGGGGCGAACAAAAAAATTACGAAAATACAATAAATATAGATAAGTCCAAATGATAAACAATATGATGAAAATTAAATTAAAAGATTGCATATATAATAATTTACCTAATAGCGTAGCTAAGTAATACGATTTGACAAGATTTTTGAATGTTGCATTTTTATGTAAAGCCACCATCTATTAGAGATGCAATTATTTTTTCATATATTCCATTGCCCACTTTGTTCTACTTACTACGCCTCCTTTTCACCCTCGAAGTCCGTCTATATAGCTATCACTTATCTATTTCTGCCACAAAGCATTACAGGCTATGAAGGATTCCATCTTGGTCTTCAAACGTGACAACGCATCTGGCCTTCTTTGTTTAGAGTTGGCAGCTGTCAATGGGCTGCAGTACCCACTTAGTGGACTGAAAATACTTCCATAATTCACTTAATGAGACGTGAATGATTAAAATATCTTAAGCGTCATACCATCATCATTTTACAGTCCTTCACAAGTCCACTGAACATTGGTCTCATCTAAGCAATGTCAAAAAATATGCTTCAAAACTATCTGCATCCATCGAGTTCCTGCAAGTCATACTAAATCATTACTCAGTCTAGTGGGGGGCCGCCCTATACTTCGATTACTGATATGAGGCTACCAGTGAAGAACCTTTTTAGTCATTGGTTGTCAGTTCTTATTTTAATTACATATCTTCTTAATATATTCTAGGTATCCCTACGCCGAGGAGTTCTCGTCCTAGACATTGTGCTACCGGCAGTAACGGGCCCATTAGGTCTGGTATGCTGTCAAGGTGTGGGTGTGGTGCTGGTGGATACTGTGGTGCCGATGTCACCTGCTTACCGGGCTGATCTGCGTCGCGACGACGTCGTGCTCGCCATTGACAACAAGCCTGTCAATAACGTCGCACAGGTAGGCTTTACCTACCTAGTTGTGTTATTTCTTTAATATTAGATACTTAAAGAAAGAAAGAATTTCTTTCTTCTTCTTTGAATATTCTATGAATTTTGAAACATTCAAAATATATTCTCCATGTTTTCAACATTTTGACCAATTCGCATAAATTGTGAGAACTTCGAAATCGCTGAAACGTACTAGTTACGAAATGACATGCTCGTTTGCTCTTGTATAAAAAATCTGAATGCTGAAATTTGTTTTTTCTTTTTTTTTTATGTCGTGCTTAAAGTACGAGTATAAAGTGTGTGAAAATCTGATTTCGTCAAATGCAAATTTCAAAATATTTTTTATGTAAAAATTTAACGTTAATTAACCAACGTTAATTAAATTAATTACCATTAATTAAATAATTACGTTAATTAATTACTAACGTTAAAGATTGCTTCATAGGGACGATATTTGCCATAGTTGTCACACTTGGCACAACTGCTGGTTACAACTGTTGGTGACAACTGCTGCTTTTTCATATTCTGAGTTGTAGCTCCTTTAAATAAACAATGCCACAAACATAGCTTGTATTTTTGTTACAGAAATTGTTTATATTATAAACAATTTATGTCACGGCCCGATGGTTAAACCAACCAGTTACTTGTATACTAAGCCTAAGCCCTGAACTGAGCAGAATACGCTATGATGGCTTACTATCGAGCAGCGAAATATAATGCTTTATTGTGTGACGAGACACATGCGAAAGGTGCGATACGTACTACAATCGATCGTCTACCAAACGAGAGATTAAGACGTGTATTCTCCCTACAACGTAAACGGAATATTAATATATTACGAAATACAGATCATCTATTCCATCCATCCAAAGTACAACATAGGCCTCCCCCATAGATTGTCGCCTAGTAGAGTTTTGTCATAGTTACCACGCTTGGTTTTATAATTTTGAGTTGTTACCAGGAAGATGCTGCTGCCCGTCTACTGTTTCAGTTTCTCTCTGTCATCTCTCACGACACCCATAGGACGATATGGGGTAGTGGATATTTTAACACCGCCCCTACACGGTGTAGAATAGAAAAAATCTATAAACTTTGTTAAGGCCTAAGTGAACAGTGAAAAACAACGGGGCACGGCGTTCGGCATGCACGACAAACCTACTCTATGTTACTCCCGAGTGGCGGCAACTTAAAATGTATACAAAACGTGATACTCTTCTTCATCGGCAAGTTAAAATTGCTTGCTGAACATATACCTTCGCCGACTAGTACATAGTTATCTGTGATATACTTCTTTCTCCCGTTGTAGGGAGGATTTGCCTGAATCCTTACGCGTGTCAGGTGGATTGTCGATCGCAGTAACCGACGCCTCGCACCATGACGCTACTACCCGTTACCGCAATCTGAGTATTTAAAGTCTAACGTAAGCGAGATGGCTTTAGTGCCATCTACCGAAAGCCATTAGATTTTTCTGAGTTTTAACGTGTCAATTTTTATATATATTATAGTAGGTGAACTGTGTATATCTTTATATATAAAAATTACGTATCACGTTGTTTGTCCGCCATGGACTTCTAAACTACTGAACTGATTTCAATGAAATTTTGCACACTGTGTGCATTTTGATCCAATTTGAGAGATAGGATAGTTTTTATTCCGATAAATGACCCTCAAATTCTTTCATTGCGAAATTAAGGATTTTTATAGGAAGGGTCTTTGGAAAGGACAGAACAACGTCTGCCTGGCGAGCTAGTATATATATATATATATATATATATATATATACACAGTCCACCTGACATATATATACATCAGACGGACTGTGTGGTAAATGGTTGCTGTGGCCCATAGACATCTAAATCCATCCTCGATTACGAATCAAAATGCAGATGCGTTGTCACCCGTGAGGACTAAGATTAAATGCATCGTTTCCAGTTTCCATTCGTGCACAACTATACCATTAATATAACTGCACCACCACGTAAAAGTCGTCAATCAGGCGACTTTAATACAAGAACGCATATTTGCGCGCTTATGGATGTCCAACGCCTAGCTCAACTAGGTGTTTTCTAAGCCTTGCTCTTTTTTTAGCTATTCAAAACTATCTTACATTTTCTTCTAGGTGGGCAAGTTGCTTCGCAGTGTGGAACGACGTGCAGTGACGGTGAGAGTAAGACGCGGTGGTACAGGGGGGACCGGGGCGGGAACGGGAGGAACTCGGAGGGAGGACGAGCCTCGTCGGCTGCGCACAAACTTCTCTTTCCGACGAGTTTCTGAAGTCATGGAAGGAGTACGACTACAAAGTATGCGTGCAGCTGCTTCCAGAAATAACTTACTGGTATGTTTACGTTCATTCATCCAAAACGGTGGGAAGGAAATACTTTAGCAGTGAACTCAATAATAATGTAAATATTATAAAAAATATTTAGTGTTGAACACGAGCCTCTTCCTTACATCGATTGTTAAGAATTTAAATTTTTTTGTTTCTATTACCCAAATTTATTTTTATAGGAAACTGATTCCCCTGCCAAGGTATCAGAACTTCAAAACGAAGCGGAACCAAAGCAAAAGGGTGAAGTACAGCGACAAAACACTAAAACTTGTGAACAACCCGGTCCAGGGAACTTTGGTTTACGAAAACGAAGATGTTCTGTGGAAAACAAGTCTTCCGATAGCTCTGCTGGTAGTACTCCACCCGCTTCAGGAGCTAGCACACCTCTCAGACAAGCCTCTGTCATTAGCAAAATTGTCAAACATCCCGATATACCTATAATTAAAACTGATTCCTCCGAATGTAAACCAGAAAAAACTGAGAGCATACTTGACGAAGAAGAACAAATATTCGAGACGGGTGGACCGCGGCAAAGTGAACACGTGGAGATATGCCAAATGTTTTGGACAAAAAGCGTTCAACTTAAACCAATTATACCCTTCGACGAAGAGACTGATTTTAAATTGAACGAGAATCATAAATATTTAAACATTAACGTTTGGGCGACTGTACCCGGTGAAAAGGAAGAAGTGTTGTTGGGATACCTGAATATACCACTAGCAGCTTTATTATCGGAATGTCAAGATTCAACAGTGCCACATCACATGAAGAGATATCAATTCCTGCCGCCTGATGTGGACATTAAATTCAGGTATGCAAATTTGAGATACTGCCATACTTGTCCTGAGATCATTGGTTTACCAACATTTCAAAAATGAAAATATAAAAAATATTATAAAAACTAAAAGTACTCTTTGAGACAAACATAAATATCTTTAGATTTGCACGGTTTAATTGTAATAAAAAATAAATGTAATCACTTCTGAAACGTAATCTTTGAAAATGTCCAAACAAATAATCTAAGGAAATAATGATTTTTCACTCACATTGTACCTACATATATTTGTATCATCTATTTGCCATACTGAAGCTATATTACGGTTGTAAAACGAATGGGGCGGCTCGATCAGGGAAGGACAACGCACTCACAGAATACAATGGTCAATAGCTTAATGCTGCTGTGGTTCGTATGATGAGTGTAGAGAACAGGAGACCCTTTTTACTGGTAACGTGGCATACATATTAGTCCTCAGGAGTGACAAAGCAACTGCATTTTGATTCCTCATAGAGAACAGGCTATGGACCACAGTCTCCATGTAACATCAGGTGGACACACAGCTCGATTATCATCCTTATTATATAATAATAACTTCTTCTGATGAGTAATGGATTGACGGACGGTTTTTCACTTCTCATTATACAGCAAAAGCCACAAACTCGCTTCGCATGCCGGCTTCGAGCCGTGCCTGTGCTTCGGTGACGCTCTCGTGTGGTGGGAGTGGGAAGGAGCTGGTGACGCTCGTACTACGCCCCGCTCCGCACCACGCGGTGCCACACCGCCGCGCCCGCATAAGCCAGCACGTGCAGCGCACGACTTCGTGCGCACGCACTTCCATAGATCAACGCAGTGTGATTTCTGTAACAAAAAGGCAAGTCATGTTTGTAGCATTGTATATTTAATGGAACTATAACTGAAAATAATAAAAAACTGCAGTAATCACCAACCTGCCAAGTGTGGCAACTATGGCAAGTGTCCTCCAGCAATCTATGGTGGAGCCCTATTTTCAGCAGTGGACTTATGATAGGCTATAAAGATGTTAAATGAGTCTAATGATAATGAACATAGGCCTTACCAAGGAATGCCACAAAACGGTGCGTGATTTCGGAGAGAATTTTGCACTTTAGGAACGGTGCACCCGATCCACCGAGAGTATAACATAAAAGCACGTGCATTTTAGGGGCAGTTCGTGCATCTGTGTAAATTTGTTGAGCATTATTAGCGATATCATGCGACAAAATCCTAAATTACAAACTTATTTATTTTTCTTTATCTCTCTAATGCTTTTAAATTTTAGCTCAAATAAACTTGATTACTTACATTAAATATAAATAAATTTTGTTGAGCAAATTGATAATTATTAAATACTAGCGATTCGCCCCGGCTTCACACGGGTGATTCTGGATCTCGACAACAGATCCACTACCGCGTCCAACTGTGAATCTAAACCATCCGAGGACCCACTCAAATACCAAAAAATTACATTAAAAGCGGTCGAGACATTTTCGAGTTTTTGCGAGAATAACGCACGGCAATTGAATTTTATATAATTACTAGCTGGCCAGGCAGACGTCATGTAAAAATTGTGTCCTATAAAAATTCTTAAACTCGTAATAAAAAATATTGAGGGTCACCTATAGGGATAAAAACTTTCCTATCTCTCAAGTTGAACCAAACTGCACACAGCGTGCAAAATTTCATTGCAATCAGTTTAGTAGTTTAGGGAGTTCATCGCGGACAAACAATGTGACACGTAATTTTTATATATAAAGATTTAAATAAGTAAATATACTAACTAATACATATTATTTTGCTCTCGCAGATATGGTTGAAAGATGCCATGCAATGTCGAAACTGTGGATTATGCTGTCACAAGAAATGCGTCACGAAGTGTCAAGAGTCTTCACCTTGTATACCAAAGCAGGACCGAGGTATGTATACTTTATTCGATTTTTATGGTAGTTTTATTAAAAGTGATGTCTAATTGAAATTAAGTTATATCTGATCAAGGAAATATGAATTTAGCCCTAATAGGACTTACATGTTGTTAGTTTTAGCCTGTGGGCAACCGAGACATTTTTTTATAAAATAAAGTGACTAACTACCGTACAGTCTATCTGACGGTAAGTGTGGCTTCTGCAGTAGCTAAAAACCTGCAGCCAACAGAAACAGAAATAGAAACTTTTTTATTCAATATAGATTATAAATCGTACATATTGAAAGTCACTCTTTTGTTTAATTTACCACTGATTCGGAAAAAGAATCATCGAAATCGGTTAACCCAGAAAAAAGTTATGAGGTAACACACATAAAAAAACATACATTCAAATTGAGTACCGTCTCCTTTTTGAAGTCGGTAGCAAAGTCCGTCGTATGACATTGCAACACACCGTGTATTGGCTCCAGTACACGTTGGCCTAGCGCGCTTGGCGAGCGCGCTCGGCAGATTTTCGTGGTGCCGTTCACACGTTGGCGTGTTTCATTCTGCGTTGGTAGCTAGATGATGATGGACGTTAGGGTGATCGCGGCCACTGTAATATACTTATACTTCACTTTCTTCAGAGTAAACGAAAAAGAAACTACATATACAACAATAATCCAAGTTTGTCCTTTTTAGGGTTCCGACCTCAAAAGTTGAAAATAAACCCTTATAGGATCTACTAGCTGACCCGTGCCCGCATCGCTGGGGTTTTTTTTTTTTTCAAAATAAAAAATAGCCTAAAAGAAGCTCCTAAGCTACATTATCCCTGAGCTACATAAACTCAGAGACAATTTATAATAATATTTATCATTAGGTAGGTACTCTAAAAGCGCAACTATACGTGTATTATTTAATGCAGTTAGGCAAGTTGTTACTCTGGTTTTATTTTTATGTTGCTTATGTGTGGGGTTCCACACGTTGGCAGAGCGCGCTTGCCAAGCGCGCTCGGCCAACGTATACTGGAGCCATTAGACGCCGCGCCGTTGCCGCAAAGCCCCTAACTTTTATACAGGGTCATTGTGTATAGCACAAGCTCAAAACTATTACATAATATGTATACATTTGCACATTTCAACGGTGTACTTTTATTTGTGTATTCTGTATTCATTATTATTATAGAACAATAGCCATACGCTATAAGAGTATGGCCACTTACATCTGTCCTAGTAAATGTAGACTCCTGAGGACTAAATTGGAATGCCTCTACCAGTAAAAAGTGTTACCGGTTTTTTACGCTCACCAAACGAAAAACAGCAACATCAAGCAGCTATTTTACGCTGTTGGTATTCTGTGAGAGCGTGGTCTTTTCCCGATTGAGCTGACCCACTGAGCGTATACGCTTATAAAAATAAACATAAACCTTAATATATCAGCAGAGTCACACTTATAAGGCACAAAAATAATCTAGGGCATGAAATTCGTTGTTCACTCCGCACAGGGCGACGTGTTTTGAGTTAAATGGATACTTTAATTAATATTTCCCTTTTATCTATTATGATAACAGTAAACCAGTGTTTATACAATTTTTGAATAGTTTATAGTCAATTTGATGTTTATATTTTATCATAATACGTAAGTAATAACCGATCTGAACGACAAACCGAAAACTTCTCCCAGATATCAAGAAAATCGTAAACCGTTCCATTAACTTTGCGAACTTAAAAAAATAATTTCCATATAACAGCTTGTGAAGTCGATGCTAAGACAAATTGGTCGAAGAATTGAGGCACTGATTCAGAAGCTATTTAGCTTCTTTTTATTACAAGTTTAATTAATTTACCTTTTAAAGTGGTGTATGGAATATCACAACAAACTAGAATGTCGTTTAAATTACATTGCAAACAGGATCCGCTATTTTTCCACCCTTAGGTATGAAAGAATTTCTTTAAATTTATATGGGACTTATATGGGAAATTGATGAACATAAATAAAAACACACGTTTCGAATATAGTAACTAGTTTTTTAAAGGTTAAAAATACAAAATGTAATCAAACAGCAAATAATAATCTATACAAATAAATAAAATTGAAATGTCTGTTTGTAATGTTAAAATAACTGCTTTTTACCAAATGCATATGAAAGTATATACGGTATTAATAACAACAAAAAAAAACAATTTTTAAAATTTTTTCTCTGTCTATTTGTTACGGCTAATCTCCAAAACGGCTGGACCGATTTTGACGGGACTTTCACGGGAAGATAGTTGATTTTATAAGGAGTAACTTATGATACTTTTATTTCATAAAAATAATTAGTGTTCCGCACAAAAAAATTAAAACCCATGAAATTGTAGTAAATTCCACGCGGGTGAAGCCAGTCTAATATATAAAAATTAAGTAGTACAAGTAACTTAGTAGTGTAGTAATAAGTAGGTGGCGCGCGTATAGCACCGACAAATTTATTCGAAAGTTTTTTTTTTATATCATTCAACATCAATGGAGGTATTATCATTCCTAATTAAACAATGTAAGCCTTCTAAATGGACGCTCTGGATACCAGCTAGTCATTTATAATAATAAGGTAAGATGCTACTATAGGAGATGTCTCAAAGATCATATAAAGATAGAGATCGATAGATGGCGGTATAATCATCTGACGCGTAGCAACTTAACTATTGTGTGCTTATTCGACATTTATTTATTTTATAACCTGTAATTATTATTAATTGCAATCAATATGAAATGATTGTATTTACTTTAAATTAATATGATTTTTCTTTAAATTCATCTAACGACTGTATTAGAGCGAGCGCTATTATAGTACGCGCTTTTGGGCGCTCCAGAAATTTGTTGTCTGCCTGGGTGATACAACCACAATATATGTCTGCCGTGAAAATTATACACGTTAAATAATATTATCAATAATATATATAAATTTCAGCTTTATTGAAACAACGTAAATTATTAATAAAAATCGTACTTTTCAACCTGTCTGCCATGAATTTGAAACCATCATAGGTCCATCAATATTATTTTTCGGTAACTTTTATTAAATATTTCAAGATGTCAAAGCGGCAGACTTATTGCTATCACGTTTTTTTTTGGTAATTTTTTACACCATTAACACCTGTGCGTCTCTATATCGACCGCCGGCCAAAAAAGAGTCCCCGTTTCATGTACCTCAGGTATAGGGGATTAACTGAAAAAAAAGTGAAGCTTATTGAAATACCGTAAGTCTGCCTCCCACTGGTTCTTAAGCTATAAACGGTGTTGAGTTGAATAACAAAAATCAATAGGGATCCTCCTTAGAATACATGGAATTTTAGAGAACAATATTATTTAATACTGTATATTATCTCAATCTATTGCTAACATTTCTATTAAGCGAGGATACTCACCGACGCGACTAACCGACGGCACTTCATATATTTTTTCAATTACATTTTTGTTATGAAATCTAAAGTGAATTAATTAGAAATTAAACTAATCTTATAATTCAAACGCAAACGTAAACAAAACGCGTGATAAGTTCCGATATTTATTGCTCAATTATAAGATTAAACAGATATGCAATTCAATGTCTGTAGTTACAATAACTACAGACAACGTTGTAACGTTAATAATAACATGGATTTGATGTCTAGCTAAAAGTATAATGCCTCCTCTACACTACTCGCGAAGTAGATCGAAGTTGGACGAGGCGAATAGTGTAGAGAGGTACTTCGATTCACTTCGTCCAACCTCGCTTCGCCTCGGGCGACTTCGGATCGCTGTCGGTTTTTTGCGCCAGAGTCAAAGGACTTCGCGAAGTACCCCGAAGTTACACGAAGCGTCGCACTACACTACTCGGCTTACGGCAGTTATAAATATTATTTTTATATATAAATATTAAATATGTAACTTTCTACATAATTATTTATTTAGTTAACGCATTGACGTCGTACTGTTCACACAATTAGGTACCTATAGCAGATGCCTCTTGAACTTCATTCATGTTAACGGTGCGGGAGACTCAAGACTCTTACAAGCTCTTCGCGAAGTAGCACGAGTGTGTGGTCACGTTCTTTTCGGACTGCGATCGACTTCGACGAGCACTTCGTCGAAGTTACTTCACGAGTAGTGTAGAGGAAGCATACGAAAGATGTTATGTAGTGAAATTGAGGTATGGCCACATATTGAGAGTGGAGCATTCCCTCACGTTGTGAGGCGTGCAAGATTTTTTGAGTGATAATATTATTAGGTTCTTACATATGAAATTTGCGTTTTGTCGTACTGACCACTTTGATCTGAAATATCTCCTCTTTGGTTAAGAAATCCAAATTGAAATTTATAAATTCATTTAGCTGGTACAATTGGGTTTTGAAAACAGTCATTCATTTGTTTTTTATTTTTTCTTTGGGGTCGCTTATTACCGCACAATGTAAAACATGAAATATCGGTATATTCATGAGTACGAGTTCTACCGTGGCACCAGTGCTGCAGAAACAGCTCGAAGGATTAATGATGTGTACGGCGCTGGTGTCGCAAAAGAAAGTACGATACGTTTTTGGTTTCAATGTTTTCGTTCTGAAAATTTGACCTTCAGAACCAACCCCCTGGACGGCTGGAGACCAAATTGGAAATTAAAAATTAAAGGCTATTGTGGACGCAGATCTATCACAAAGCACTTCAGAGATAGCTGCAGGCTTCGGGGTAAGTGATAAAACTGTATTAATCCACTTGAAGCAAATCGGGAAAGTAAAAAAACTTGAACGCTTAACCCATGAGATGACAAAAGTGCATAGATAACAACGGTGCATACTTTGATTAATTAAATATATTTTACAAAAAAAATTGACTTTATATTCCTCCCGTACAAAACGCCAATTTCATATGTAAGTACCTAATATTTAAAAGGCAAAATTCAGCATTTAATTCAAAATGTGAAAGCAAAAAAAGGAGAAGTAAATTGTACGATTGCCAGAATTTATCTCGACAGAAATAACACAATAAGGAAAACGTTAACTTATTATACAAAACGGCTCCAAAAGAAACGGCCATTTTAATTTTACGATTCTGAACATAAAAACAGAGAAACAAAAGACATTAAGTTAACGTTTCTGTCAACGCACATTAAATACTTTGATGTAGTCACTTCCTAAAACATGTGCCAATAATATTTGTACAAGCGGTTTCGTTCAAAATATTTTTGAAGTTATACTTCTTTTGGGACGTTTGGGAAAAATGATGAGAGTGAATTTTTTACGACGTGCGCGCATTTAGCTATTTTTAGTTATTTTTGTTTTGGTAGGCTAAAGAAGTATAACTTCCTACGTGCGTACATAAGTACACACACGTTTTTTAATAGAATGAAGGTGACAAACTAGCATGCAGTCCACCTGAAGGTAAATTGATGCAGAGGCCTGTAGACACCTACATAGAAACAGGTGTTCACTAGTGAGAGCCTGACATTTCTTAGAGTATTTTTTCAGATCCGGAACAATTATTTCTAGGCCACACAAATAATTGTTACGTTATTCGAACCCGCGGCCCTTAGTGCTGCTACTCATTGCTAAGCCACTGCGCCACGGAGCCGACAAGAGTACATATTTACATTTGAGACACGTCAGTGTCGTAAGCTCGCCAAGCTCATGTGAACCTGCTTCTAAATCCCACAATTCCCTTCCCCTTGTTTCGACAAGGCAATTCTCATACATTCACATAGCATTCAAAAAGTGATTATAGAATATTTATTAAGAATCATTAACCTGCATCTTTCATACTCAAAAGATTTGGCGTTGTTTACCCCAAAAGGACGCATATTTACGCCTGTTCCAATTTTAAATCAATTTGGAGATTTGCCAAAGTTCTTCTTGACTTGAGATATGTTAGCGACGACGAAGTCACTGGCCTCAGTACCTTCCAGGTGCAATACAAATTTATCCCGAAAACAGTCTATCGACTAAAGTTTGTAAAATATCTAAAGTTCAAATTTGTAACTCTTCTCTTTTTTGAGTGTGAATGAAAGAAGTGATCTTTTTAAGTTACAAATTAATATTTTATGCATACTTAATATTCATAAACTCAAATATCCACACTAATAATTAAATGTATCCGTGGTAGAGCCACGCTGCAGCTATATTAGTAGTATAGTTGTAGCACGAATGGGCCGGCTCGACCGAGGCAGGACCACACTCTCACAGAATACCAGCGTAAAATAGCAGCTTAATGCTGCTGTGTTTCGTATGGTGAGTGTAGAGAACCGGAGACACTTTTTACTGGAAAAGAAGCATTCCATCTAGTCCTCACGGGTGACAACGCATCTGCATTTTGATTCGCAAACAAGGATAGATGTAGATGTCTATGGGCCACAGCAACCACTTACCGTCTGGTGGACTGTGTGCTCGTTTGTCACCCTATCCTATAAAAAAATTATAGATGTAGCACGAATGGGTCGGCTTGGATGTGGTAGGAACACGCTCTCACTGAATACGAGCATAAAATAGCAGCTTAATGTTGCTGTGTTTCGTATGGTGAATGTAGAGAACCGGAGACACTTTTTACTGGAAAAGAAGCATTCCATCTAGTCTTCACGGGTGACAACGCATCTGCATTTTGATTCGCAAACAAGGATAAATGTAGATATCTATGGGCCACAGCAGCCACTTACCATCAGGTGGACTGTGTGCTCGTTTGTCACCCTATCCTATAAAAAAAATTATAGTTGTAGCACGAATGGGTCGGCTTGAATGGGGTAGGAACACGCTCTCACTGAATACGAGCATAAAATAGCGGTTTAATGCTGCTGTGTTTCGTATGGTGGGTGTAGAGAAACGGTGACTCTTTTTACTGGAAACAAAACATTCCATCTCAGTCCTCAGTGGTGACAACGTATCTGCATTTTGATTCTTAATTAAATATAAATGTAGATGTCTATGTGTTACTTACTATCAGGTGGACTTTGTGCTCGTTTGTCACCCTTATTCTATAAAAAAATATTTAAAATACGTAAAACTAACTTCAAGGAACTAAAAAGAATATGATCATCGGAAGCGGAGAAAATTCCTATTCGCCTATATGTCGTGCAGATGTCCTTGCAAATTGAAGGGAGTTAGATATGTTTTTCATGAGCACCCCTGTATCCTAAAAAAAATAATCATTACAATTCCGACGAATTAAGAAGTTTTTTTGAAGTCGGTTGAAAGGAAACTTCTTTTTCATATAAATCTACATTTTGTTAGATTTTTATGAAGAAACTAAAACAATTACTAATAATGAAAAGTGTTCCAACAATGCTGCTAAGAATTAAAGTTTGAAGAGTTAGTAACTTGTTACTCGTACTTGCGTGATAGGTGCTACTTTGAACAACGCGGAACACTAAAGAACGTTCCACATCACGTTGTCGGACGTAACGTGACATGGTGCTATTTATAAAAGAAGACAAATCTAACGCAACTATTATATGATTACGTCATTCTATACTATTTTATAATCTGTGGTGTTGGCGCAGTAGCGGGAAGACCTATCGTAATTAAACCACTTTTTGTATTTGCAAGCAAATAACAACATACTACGAAACTTACATATTCCTTAAAGTAAACTAAAGTGTGCCCCAATCCGTGCTTACAGACTTCATATGTCTTAAAAATACTTTTTTTATTCTTCAGATTATACAAGACGACTGATTGACTGATTTAACATCAGTATTTAAAATTTTAAATAACATTTTCATGGAAGGCGGTGTAAGAACCCGAATTGCAGGCGTCCTGTGAAATTTATACCGAGCGCCTAGCCCCTGAGCTAAAACTGCTCACAAAGACTATTAATAAAGAAAATTAAATTATATTTACTCACTTTAAACGTTGTGTTAACTACTACTAACTAACTTATAATATATTAAAATACCAATTAATTGAAACCGTAGCGACGGTTTAATTAAAACCGTACGCCCGTTTGGTCTAAAACTCAAAAAATGCCAAAGCACAAATTCTCATTATTTTGGATCTGGTTGTTTTGAACTATGTTATCGCATATTTGTTTCTAACAGGTCCGTAGCTCGTAGTCATCTTCATATATTTCAGTTGAACGTGATATTTCAATTTAGCTCTTAAAAATGTAAACGGAAATTTGAAATTGGAACATTTGTATTTCTACTTGTGAATAATCGAACTAAATTATGCAGCTGAGTTATGGTTGCTGTATGAATAGATCGGCTCGACCGAAACTATTGCTCCTAGCACGCTCCCATGGATAACCAGCATAAAATAGTAGCATAAGCTACTATGCTTCGTATGATGAGTGACGATTCCTCAAGTGCAGCTGACTGTGGGTCACTGCATTAATTTATCATCAGTTGAACTATCTGCTCATTTGTCACTCTTAACTTCAATAAAAGTGGACCCTGGTGCTCATTCCTGCAGTCCACTCTGATATTATGTTATTAGTTTTTTTTTCACCAACTTGTTCTTGAAATTACAATTTGTGGAAAGCTGTTCTTCTCTTGTCAGGGTACCCGATACAAATACTAAACCACTTCATAATAAAATAGTAAAAATATAACACTTTTTTAAACAATGATTTTCTATCCTTTTTTCATTAAAACAACATGATACATACGACAATATTTTGATTGCTTATTGCTTATAGATTGTTGCCGTGTAAATATTTTAACAACTTCGGTTAATACTGATCACTTAACTCGTTAATGTAATCAATATGATATTATCAACCGTTGACAAATATTTGCATTTTCTTCTTCCTGCCCAAATTGTTTGGGGTCGGCATAGCATTTCTTCCTCTCCTATTTTCCTCTATTAGCCATCATCTCCTGTCCCTTTCACATGATCTGTTTTTCTTCGGCCTACCTCTCCTCTCATTCATCAACTTTAATAGCTAACATTGTTCTTGTTATATGATTTTCTTCCTTTCGTATAATTTGCCCATGCTAACCAGATATCAGTTGAAAAATTTGTACATACATATGGCAAATACATATGTATTGATTGCCTTAGATTAATGAATGATTTATTCGTTGGATATTTGCAAATTTTGTTAATAGATTACAGCCAAATCTAAAATGATGATTCAGCCCAAAATTTACTATATACAACGTGGTATTAAATGTGAGAGTCGCGCTGCAGCGTGTTATGGCTTCAGTACGAATGAATCGCCTCGACCAGCGAAGGACACCGCTCCCACATGATACCATAGTGAAATAGCAACATAATGCTACTGTGTTTCGTATGGTTTTTTTTTATAGGATAAGGGTGACAAACGAGCACACAGTCCATCTGATGGTAAGTGGTTGCTGCGGCCCATAGACATCTACATCTATCCTCTGTTAAAAATCAAAATGTAGATGCGTTGTCACCCGTGAGGACTAAGATGGAATGCCTCATTTCCAGTAAAAGGGGCCTCCGGCCACCTGCACTCACCAAGCGAAACGCAGAGGTAAACCTCTACTTCACGCTGGTTTTCTGTGAGGTCGTGGTACTACCCCGGTTCGAGCCGGCTCATCCGTGCGACAGCAAAAGCTGCCGCGTGGCTCTACCACTGTTAAGAATGTAGACAACCGGAGACCCTTTTTACTGGTAACGACGGATCTGCATTTTGATTCTCAATAAAGTGTTAATAGATGCCTATATGCCAAACCGTTACGTAAACAAATCCGAACAAACTGTTACGCAGTTTGGTGGGTGTGAAAAATGTACTAAAGGTTTGGTCCAGAATAAGTAATTTATTATTATGTGGGGTATCTATATAGTTTATTATTTTTATTATTATTATTATTAAAACATCCACCTATCAATCTATTTATAATCTATCAATTCGTGTGTGTCTTCGACTATGTGCTCGTTTGTCGCCGTTATTTTTATCAAAAAAATCTTTAAAGAATATATGTTTAAAGTTGTACAATGAATATCGTATAGGAGGATGCAAATGGACGAGGCACAAATATTATATGTTATACATCATTCGATAGAAAATATTATTTCACTAAACATCATGCTATTTGACAAATTTCACTCTCTATAATGGCTTGGATTATTTTATAACAAATGCATTATGTGCAACACACAAAAACCATACTCCATGATATTATGTTTCGAAAAGATGATAGAAGGAGTGGTCGAAATCGGTCAGAGGAACATTATTTTTTTATTATTGCAAATAATCATTTAAGTCTTACAAAAACCTGTATCACTGCGAAAGTATGACGCGTTGGCTGCAATGGCTTTAGTTCACTGCTAAACCCAGAAAGTTCATCCTAATCAAACCTAATCTATACAAATAAGTAAAATTGAAGTGTCTGTTTGTAATGTTAAAATAACAGCTTTTTACTAAATGCATATGAAAGTATATACGGCACTAATAACAAATAAACAAGTTTTAGAATTTTTGTATATCTGTCTGTCTGTGTCTGTCTGTTTGTTCCGGCTAATCTCGGAAACGGCTTGACCGATTTTGACGGGACTATCACTGGCAGGTAACTGATGTTATGAGGAGTAACTTAGAATACTTTTATTTCAGAAAATGATTAGGGTTCCGCGCAATAAAATTAAAACCCATGAAATCGTAGTAAATTCCACGTGGACAAAGTCGCGGCGGACAGCTAGTCTCTAATTTTCTTAGCTGTGAGTTCTTTCAGTTCCTCCTAGCTTAGTAAGTAATCTCTAAATGGATGATACATTTATGTATTTGAGGTATGCATTTGTTTAGAATTTGTGGAGGTGTTTCGTTTTAAAGAAAATAATCACATCCTTTAATTGCTTAGTCCTGAAAAAGCCAGGGCTCACTTACCAAAATGTGAAAATTTCCGATCAAAACAAATTTTCAATTATCTAGGAACTTAATTATATTAAAATATTATAGAATAATGACGTACCTTGTGATGGAGACTTTCGATAATCCCTCAACCCATATCTCCCTTTAAGTGTCGTAAGAGGCGACTATAGACAATTCGTGAAAAACCTTATGGCCTCCGATTCCTTCCAAGACGTAAAACATCCAAACAATATCTTTTGAAAGCGAGAAGATTAGGACAAATCCTCCTCAAAACTGGAGAGACCCATTTCCAGCAAAAAATTTCCTACGGGCTGATGAAGAAAGAGAAAAAAAAAATTATTTCTACGGATTTTATCGCGTTTACTTTACTTTTTTATTTCCTATGTTTCGGGAATTAAAAATAAATAAATTAATCGCGATAAAATTCGTAAAAATAGTTTTATTCAGTGTGTAATATTCAAAGAAGAAAATTAATGACGTATTTCAAGGACGTGTGAAATCTGTTAATTCGCACTAGGTTGTGTAGGTTACTTTTGATTTGTTTTATTTTATTATTGTGTATGTTATAAATAAAAGAATATTTTAAATTTATTTGTGAATTTGTAAAAAAAACTATAGGTGTATTGGTTCCCTTAATTTACTAAAATGGTTATTCTATTCCAGATACTTCAACAGGAAGTGGGTGCTCACCTCCAGAACTAATTATGACAGAACCTGACTCCATACCTGATCCATATTCTGATGAAGAAGATAAGACTGACAGAAAGGACTCCTTAGACGTGCATGAGGAAGGTTATTATAAATTTATTGATTTTAAATTCAATTAATGAAGGATAGCAAAACAAAACATCAGATTACAACCACTCAAACAAATACAAAAAAATATTAAAATATTTTCTTTAACAGACTAATAATTATATACATTTTTAAAGCGCAATTATAGCGTCAGTTGAATTTCGCTGATTCCCAAATATATTTTTGTTTGTTGCGCAGACGAACTATTCGAATGCTGACGAAAGAGAAGTTTCACGCGTTATTAACCCATCCGGACTCATCCGACACGTAACTACACAGACCGACACAGGTGTTTTTTTATATTTTTGGTGTTTAATCCCCTATGTCATGCTGCGTTTTGTTAACTCCTTTATTTTGATGTTTTTCCTCGTAGTCATCCGCCAATCCAGCCATGTTTCGTTGCAAATGTAAATTTTCCTTTAAAACATTAATGTTACGAAATAGGTTACAAAAAAGTTTTATGATCATACATTTTCTAATTTTTTTTAATTATATATTAAACTATAAATTGTCAAAACGGTGCTGATAATATATTCATAATACGTAATAGGTATAACATATAACTCGTTATAAATCCACTACTAAAGATAGCTAAGTAAAAACATTTCCCATATCCTATAGAATAGATAAATTATTGAGAAATACAGTGGCTTTGTAAACAATATATGTGTACAATTTGTACTCTCTACATCATTTACAAATTTTCATTATTAAAAGTCAACTAGTTTTTATCCTTACACATATAAACATTACCTAATCTAACCTAAATTTTCCACCCATTCGTTGGTATATAATTAATTGCTTCGTTCTGTTAAAATTTCTAATTAACGAAGTTAGGTATGTTAAAATAGTAACTCGTCTAAATAAACGGTCTGGTTGGCATGTACTTCAAGGATAATAGTTCGGATTAAGAAATTCAACACAATGCAACGATCTCTGAGGCTAATCTACGATCTTTTGCTATCGTGCTCATCCCCACTTATTATTTCGTTATACTAGTACAACGGGACCGAATTAGAGACAGTTGTAGCGGCCTTGACTTATGAAGGAAATAAACCACCAGAATTACAGAGGATTATATATCTTAAATATAAGCCATATGAGCTGATTTACTGTGGAGAACAAATTTATTGGAGCATGACTGGAATAAGTGAGTCACGGAAAAGTACAGGGAAATTACTAAATGCGACTTGAAATATGAGCAATTGTAGCATTCCAAAATTTTTATTGCGTAAAATTTTATTTATTACTTTTAGCGCTTTAATTATTAATCTAACAGAGATTTAAAAAAGTATAAGTATAGTAAGTGATAGTAAATATTCGGTACAGCTAACCCGTGGTTGTGGTAGCCCAATGCGTGATCGCTCGGCTTAAAATTTACAAATCGTAGAATAAATAAAATTGCCGACAAACTGGCTTACAGTTTGGCAAAGTTTGGAATGTAAATAATGTAACTCTCTTTCTAAGAATAAATTTAAAAAAAATTACAGTATGCGAACAAACCAAGTTCGATTGCTGATGGCGCCACCACACGGGTTTACCACATCGGCGTTAAGGGAAACCCTTCACACACAACTGAAAATAGATAACCCCGAAGGAATGCCGCAAAACACGGTCCTTAGCCACCTGCATCTATCGACTTCATGCATGTCTTCCCAGGTCGACTATCCATATAGTGTGGGAAAGTAACAGTACTTAAAGCATTCTCCTTTGTATATTAACATTAGAACCAAAATTCAATATGCTTTGTTTCCCCAAATGACAGAAAACCCGCAATATAACCTTTTTCGCTATTATTTTCCTTATAAGAATATCGTCCTTTACGAAAGCCTACAGAAAAAACGTTTTTGTATTTCAAATTAATACTTTATAAAGACACGAAGAATCTACCGCTGTTCATAATCTACAAGGTTTATTAATCTGATTTAAAAAAATCACATCGATTATATTAAATATATAATAGAATAGAAGCTTCCTTAGATCATAGATATCTTAAAAATCTTAAGATTCCTCTAGTATTCGTTACTGTTCTAAGAAGTATATACTAGAATATGACCTCGTTTAAATTAAAGTTTACTACTAAACATCGAACTTCCCAACAGATTGCCTCAAAGCGAGGATATTAACCATAAATACCACGCTTGGTAGGCGTATTAGAAACCGCAATTTTTATGATATTGAGTCGTTACCAGGAAGATGGTGCTGTATATGTCCTATTTCAGTTTCTCTCTGTTGCCTTTTGCGACACACACGGGATGATATGGGGTAGAGGATTTTCTTACGACGGCACTACATGGTGGGCTTAACTAGACTACGGCTATAAATAATAAAGTGTTTGAAATGGAATCGTATAATCGAATAATTATTTATTTATTGCATATATAATTCCAAAGAGAAAGTACTAAAAGTAAGCCATATATTTTTCCGTAAATAGTTTATTCTAGGCTGCATAAAAAGTGCCTTTTAATGCAGCCTAGAATCTGCATTAAAAGGCACTTATATACATATATTATATTATATAGGCACTTATATTATATACACTTATATATATACACACATACTTTTTTTTTTACTCTTGATTTGACACATACATATTCTCAGTCGGAATGCCTCGCCGAGTAAAACTTGTCTCCGGTTCTCCACACACCATACTAAACACAGCAGCATTAATCTGCTATTTTACGGTGGCATTCTGTGAGAGTGAAAACCTTCCCCCATTTGTGCTGCAGTCATATTATAGGTGCAGCGTGGCTCTACCAATCTACCAAACATCTGTAAATGCAGGCTGTCATTTGTTCTAAATTTCTTATGACGAAAATGGATGACGAGAGTCTTTTGACGAAATTTCTAAATCTCTGTCTGAACAGTGCCGTGTCGGCGTCCCTCATGCAACTCATCGTATTGCTAATCTCTTAGGCCTTTTATTCATTGGTAGATGCGACAGCGATGCAACATACATTAGGAACTTCTTCATCATTCGATAAGACGCAGCAGCAAGGAATGTACTATTCTCTACAGCAGCAATACAATCAAACTTGGATCGAATTGTTATTTATCGAACGACATACTATAAAAATATTATCTTGCAGAAACAAATCGTAGAATAAATAAAAATAATAATTTGGTCTGTTAAATTATATAAACGGCCCTTCACAAGTCCACTGCTAAACATAGGCCTCTCCCAAGGATTACTACAAAACAAGGTCCTGAGCCACCTGCATCCATCTACTTCTTATATATCTTACCAGGTCGTAACTCTATCTAGTTGGAAGGCTGCCCTACACTTCGCGTAGTTACCGGTGCGAGGTTGTCACTCTTGAACCTTTCTTCTTAATCAGTTGTCGGTTCTTCGAGCTATACGGCCCGGCCGGCTCATTGACATTACAGCTTACTGATTCGTTAGACTATATCGGTAGCTCTTCATTACGACTTTTATCACTCAGAAAACTCAGAACTCTCCGTACTCTCCATAGCTCGCTGAGCAACATTAAGCAGAAATAGATAATTTCCATAATCATTTTTATTTACTTTGTGTTTATATGCCTACAACTGCAATCACTAATATAAGTAAAATCTCAGTCTTGTCTTCACTTGACGACTATATTGTTAAAATTAAAATGAGAAATAAATAATAAATTGTCGCATGACGCGCTAAATTATGTCAGCAAATTGACAGATCTTCGCGCAATCGACAACGGTAAGACCATGAAGAAGACCTTGATAAGGTGAACGTTTAATCGCTGTCAAATCCATCGATCGATTTATAAAGGTCGTTATTTCTCAATGCACATGCAACAATGGTATAGTCCGATGAAATGAAAATAGTTTGACTACAACAGGAGGAGGTGCGATGAGCGCTTTGGTGGCTGGATTGCGACGTGCGGGTTCCGCTCACTCGTTATCTCCGCCGAGGGCCAACGCGTCTTCCCGCTCCTTACCTCCATCGCCAAGCCACACACCGAGGTATAACTATAACATAATCATGCCCTATCTTTAACCTTCTTCTACTTCTTTATTGACCCGTGAAAGCTTAGTGCTAAATATGGGCTTCTTCCGTTGTACGGAGGAATTTGCCTTAATCGTGACGCTTGACAGGAAGCTTCACGATGGCAGTGCCAGACGTTTCACTCCTTTAACGCTGCTGTTTAACCTATCTATACAAATAAATAAAATTGAAGTGTCTTGTGAATTGAAGTAACAGCTTTTTACTATATGCATATGAAAGAATATACGGTACTTATAACAAAAACACGATTTTTAAAATTTTTGTCTGTCTGTTTTTCTGTATGTCTGTCTGTTTTTTTCCGGCTAATCTCCGAAACAGCCGGAACGATTTTGACCGGACTTCCACTAGCAGATAGCTGATGTTATAAGAAGTAATTTAGGCTACTTTTATTTGAGAAAAAGAATTAGGGTTCCGCGCAAAAAATTAAAACTCATGAAATCCAATCGTAATAAATTACGCTCGGGTGAAGTCGCGGCGAACTATATTTCTAGATATTAGCTTTTACATCATATTACTCGTATTTTAATTTAAGGTACGTTATTGCATATATGTAAAGAAAATTTATTGCATAGTTAAAAATAGAATATATATATATATATATATATATATATATATATATATATATATATATATATATGTATAAATAGTTACACCCGATGGACTTGAAATTTAGTATAGTTACTTATTTCGCAATATAGACGCTCACTGAAAACGGATGTTACAATAGTCCAATCAAAAAAAAATATTATAGGTTCCGCAATAAAATATTATCGTGCGCCCAGCGAAGCGAGCGGTTATCATCTAGTATATTTATATTATCTCGTATACTTGTCGTTTGGTGGCAACGTTAGATAATCCATCACTAAATTTTGTCCCGTGGGTATCGTGAGAGGCTTGCGATAGATGGAGATATAATCATCTCGTTTACGCCATACGAGAAATAGGAACCCAGAAAGATGACACAGGCTACAGCATTAAAGGTGGGAGACATCTGACACTACAATCGTCTTTCCGCTTACCAAATTTGACAATAAAGGCAAATTCTTATACTAAGTGACAGGTCCATGTTCAGTAATGGCCTTTTACAGGCCAATAAAGAAGAAAAAAATTGTAAGTGGTAAAGCCATGCTAGTTGACGTGGTAGAGCCAAGATTCTTTACCTGGTGGAGCCACACTGCTTTAAGTGGTAGAGCCGAGCTGCTTTATGTGGTAAAGCCACGCTACTTCACGTGTTAGAGCCAAGATTCCTTACCAAGTTGAGCCACACTGCTTTAAGTGGTAGAGCCGAATTGATTTATGCGGTAGAGCCACGTTACTTTACGTGGTAGAGTCACGCTGTTTTATATGGTAGATATACGATAATTTACCTAGTTGAGTCACGCTGCTTTAAGTGGTAGAGCCGAGCTGCTTTATGTAAAGGAGCCGAACTGATTTATGTAGTAGAGCCACGTTGCTTTGCGTGGTAGAACAGATCTGTTTTAAGTGGTAGAGCCGAACTGCTTTATATGAAGAGCCAAACTGCTTTATATGAAGACCCAAACTGCTTTATGCAGTAGAGCCACGTTACTTTACGTGGTAGAGCCGATCTGCTTTAAGTGGCAGAGCCGAGCTGCTTTATGTGGTAAAGCCATGCTACTTCACGTGGTAGAGCAAAGATTCCTTACCTAATGGAGCAGCACTGCTTTAAGTGGTAGAGCTGAGCTACTTTATATGAAGAGCCGAACTGCTTTATGTGGTAGAGCCATGTTACTTTACGAGGTAGAGCTGATTTGTTTTAAGTGGTACAGCTGAGCTGCTTTATGTGGTAGTGCCACGCTGCTTTACATGGTTGAGCCAGGCTCTCTTATGTGGTAGAGCCACGCTGCTTTTGGTGGTAGAGCCACGTTGCTTTATCTGGATCAGCTCTACCGAAGAAGGACTACGCTCTCACAGAATCATCATCATCATCATCATTACAGCCCTTCACAAGTCCACTGCTGAACATAGGCTTCCCCCAAGGAATGCCACAAAGCACGGTCCTGAGCCACCTGCATCCATCGACTTCCTGCATATTTTACCAGGTCGTCACTCCATCTAGTGGGGGGACGCCTAATACTTCGTCTGCCGGTACGAGGCTGCCACTTGAGAACCTTTCTTCCCCATCGGTTGTCGGTTCTTCGAGCTATATGGCCGGCCCATTGCCACTTCAGCTTACTAATCCGTTGGGCTATGTCGGTCACTCTGGTTCTACTGTTATCCTCATTTCTGAGTTTACCATGCAGAGAAACTCCGAGCATAGCCCTCTCCATAGCTCACAGAATGCCAGCGTAAAATAACAGCATAACGCTTCTGTGTTTCGTATGGTGAGTGTAGAGAACCGGAGACCCATTTCAATGGAAACGAGCCATTCCATCTTTGTACTCAGAGGTGACAACGGATCTGCATTTTGATTCTTAATTAAGGACAGATATCTATGAGCCACATCATCTACTTACCATCAGGCGGAGTGTGTGCTCGTTTGTCATCCTTATTTTTTTTAAATCGTATAACCAACCTCCGCTCGTGTCCACCTGTTCACATCTGTATACGGCAACGGTTGACATTTTTCACGATCAGCCCTTGTACCGCAAAGGAGGCAGTCGCTGGAGGGGGGCCCGTTCGGTGCGTGTGCGGCGACGTGGGCGGCGCGGGGCGAGGGCGCGGCGTCCGCCTCCGCGGCGGTGCAAGCGATGCTGCGCCCGGCGCTGCGCAGCGCGTTACCGCCCGACGCGCTGCTGGCGGCCGCCAGGGACTCCGCGCCTGAACTCGCTGCCAAGCTCAGCGCGGCGCAAATACACGAAATGGTTAGTTACTACTCGCGAGATCCTATATAATTAGTGGTCAGTGAGTGATTTTTGTGACCAGGTATTTTCTTATCATGTATAATATATCTATGAGATTTAGCGTCTACACAAGAAGTAACGCTAAAATTACAAATTAATACACATACTGCTTGCTGCCGGCTTCGACAGATCCTACAGGTAGACTGGCCACGAAATTCACCGCGGCTCAAATACACGATTTATGACGATGATGAATTATTGTTTTTGATTCCGGGCAATTTTGCTCTCACCATTTAAGATTTTACAGAAGATACGGGAACCAGATTTTTTTTACTGGTAAAAATGCATTCAATCTTAGTTCTCAGGGTCAGGAGTGACAATGCATCTGCATTTTAATTCTTAATCAAGAATAGATGTGGGTGTGGGTATGGATGATTATACTATGTACTCGTTCATCATCTATACAAATAAATAAAATTGAAGTGTCTGTTTGTAATGTTAAATTTACAGTGTTTTACTAAATGTTATGAAAGTATAAACGGTACTTATAACAAAAATACATTTTTTTTAATTTTTGTCTGTCTGTTTGTTCTGGCTAATCTCCGAAACAGCTGGACTGATTTTGACGGGACTTTCACTGGCTGATGTTATAAGAAGTAATTTAGGGTACTTTTATTTCAGAAAAATAATTAGGGATCCTCGCAAAAAAATTAAAACCCTAAATTACACGCGGGCGAAGTCGCGGGGCACAGCTAGTTCTCTATAAAATATAATCGGTGTTCATCGTACTCCCGACTGCCAAAGATTCCGCAGATAGACCCGCCGTTATATTCGCCGCATCGCAAATACACATGGTATTATAAGAAAGGTTGGAAAAATACACAACAAACATAACTAATTTTTAACAAGTAGATATAGCAAGATACGATACGATGTGTAAAATAACAAAAAATAATAATATATTAATGCTGTTTCATCTGATGAGTGTTCCAAAGAATCGAAATCGGTAGGGCCTTACAGACTGTCAGCTCTAAGTCCGTTGAAATTGTAAAAACATTTCTTGGCTAAAAGAAATAACGTTAGTGATAGTTTAACAATTTGTCAATTGCGTCAGAATATTTCCTAGTTACCTTTTTTACCTAGTTACCTTTACAAATGTGACGATTGATGCAGTAAACAGCAAAAACTTTCTTCAGCTTCAAGCCGTCCGTGAGGAGTTGTCAGCGGAGGACGGGAGCGCGGGGGAGGAGGGTGGGGAGGGCCGCGCATGCGCCCTCACGGCTCTCATGCTGCACTGCTGCGCCGCCGCACAGCTTGCGCAGCAACGTGCCGAAGACGCGCCAACCTGATATCAATCAATATAATGCTGTTCATTGTCATTTTGTCTTTTATTTTTTAATGTATCGCGCCAAAATTAGTAAAAGTCAACACATAATATTTAAAATGGGCATAGATACAATATACTATAAATAATATATATTATTACTACGTATATGCAATCTGTGTGACTTTATCGTCATCATCATCATTACGCGTAACGAAAATATCATAATCAAATTTATTACTAAAGCGGTTTATTTAAAGTAAATAAAATAGGAAGTTAATTTCTTAAGTTGCATAATTTCAAAATGTGATTACCTATTTATTCTGAAATTAATTAAAAGTCACGAAAATAGAAAATATTATTAGGTATTACCTTAAACTATTCAACCCAGGTTGACTGTTTTGGTGTTCCAATAATTATCAGGATTGTAGTATTTCCCTGACGACACCCACGGGACGACATGAGGCAAGTGAATACTCTTTCGCCACTACTATACGGCGACAATGCTAACCATCGGCGGCAACACAGAAATTGTATAGCATGGCAATTATGGAATATATGCTTCATGTCTACGAAATAAAAAACAAGAGTATACTAAGTTCGACATCACCCATTGGATTATTGTGGCAGACTCCTAATACCCGACAATAGAGTTTTTTATGAATATCCGCAGTAGAACGATAGTAACCGGCATAACCCAACGGATTAGTAAGCTAAAATGGCAATGGGCCAGCCATATTTTTTTTATAGGATAAGGGTGACAAACGAGCACACAGTCCACCTGATGGTAAGTGGTTGCTGCAGCCCATAGACATCTACATCTATCCTCGTATGCGAATCAAAATGCAGATGCGTTGTCACCCGTGAGAACTAAGATGGAATGCCTCATTTCCAGTAAAAAGGGCCTCCGGCCACCTGCACTCACCAAACGAAACGCAGAGGTAAACCTCTACTTCACGCTGGTTTTCTGTGAGGTCGTGGTACCACTCCGGTTCGAGCCGGCCCATCCGTGCGACAGCAAAAGCTGCCGCGTGGCTCTACCACTGTTAGAATATCTCCAAGAATTGACAACCGATGGGGGGGGGGGAAGTTTCTCTAGTACAGCCTCTACCGGTAGGTGAAGAGTAGAGCGGCCCCCCACTAAAAGGAGTGACTACCTGAGACATGCAGGAAGTCGATGGATGCAGGTGACTCAGATTCGTCCTTTGTGACATTCCTTGAGGGCAGACCTTTGCAGGTTCAGCAGTGGACTTGTGAGGGCTGTAATGATGATGATGATGACAGTAGGTATGTTTTATGTATGTACAGATAACATTATAAAATAATCAATAATATCGAATAATATCAAACTATAGTTTATAGACTAAAAATATATTATTATTTACTAACAACCAGACAAAATAAACTTACAAAAACATGGTCTTAAATCTACCAGTGAATAGATAAAATGGATTCCATTTATTCACTAGTCTTAGAAAATGCATTTACAAAATTCTAAACGATGAGACTACCAAATGACTCTTTATCACCTCTTTGTAAAAGCGACTCTACCTTGAATGCTTTTTGTAAATGTTATATTATCCAATTTCACCTTAGCTTCATATGATTTCATGTTTTACCTACTTATTTATAATAACAAATGATCGATTTGGAAGTCGGTATATGCGCAAACTGCAAAATATTACGACCATCAAACAACAATAAACTTTGTCGACTATGCGATTTCCATCTGTTTTTGGCCTACACAAAGAAAATTTACACATCTTGCCCACGCAGGGTCCTCCCTAATCCTTTTTGACTCACATTAAGCCTTTTCCAGTCTTATAGCAATATCAGAAGAACGATATTCCTGTAAAACAACACGGATCAAAGACCCGAGCACGTGGTGAACTGCGTCGAACCCAGTTTGGAGAAACAACTGGCTCGCTTCCAAATTTTCCTGAAATAGCACAAAGGAAGAACCTCAACTCTCGTGGCGCTGAAAAAAAATATCTGTTAAATGTCAGTGATTCCATTATGGTAGAAAACTTCGTGCGTCATTGCGTGCAACACGTTTAAAATATTATTATATGAGATAATATTTTTCTACCAGTAATTCATGTAAGGAGCTTCGACGAACGGAAGACGAACTTATTATATTTTCTATTTTGGGTAAATTTAAGATTTCTCTCCACATCTAATTTTAATAGAATTAATATTATGTGCTCGTTTGTGACAAACGAGCACATATTCCGCCTGATGGTGAGTTTATACGTAGTAAAGGTATGCTGCAGCTATACTAGTAGTACAATTGTAGCACGAATGGGTCGGTTCGACCGGGGCAGGACCACGCTCTCACAGAATACCAGCGTAAATAGCAGCTTAACATTACTGTGTTTCGTATGGTGGTGAGTGTAGAGAACCGGAGACCCTTTTTACTGGAAGAGGCATACCATCTTAGTCCTCACATACGCCAATGCATCTGCATTTTGATTCGCAAACAAGGATAGATGTAGATGTCTATGGGTCACAGCAACCACTTACCATCAAGTGGACTGTGTGCTTGTTTGTCACCATATCCTATAAAAAAAACACATCAATCCTTGACTAAGAATCAAATGGCAGATGTTTTGTCACCCTTAACGACTAAGATGAAATGCCCATAATATTTTTAATTGAATGAAAAATAGTAAAATATGAATGTATTGCTGTGCTGACGTTATAATCACTATACTATATTTCTGTACCGATTTTGACAATATTCGGCAGTTATGATCTCTATTTCCAAGAGATAAATGTCTTACCTAATAATCTACCTGCACTCGTTCACGTTATAGAAAATAGCTTGCTCTAGTGGTCGTAAGTTAGACTGCTGATAATGAGATTCCGGGTTCGGATCCCGAATCGGACCAGAATTAGTTATTGAGTTTTTCTTTTAAAAAGTCAGGAATTTGGCGTTAATACATCCCTGCGCCTCGAAAAGCATGTGAAGCTGATCTATTCGTTTTGTCGTCCAATCGGACTATGAGAGTGAGAGAATAGAAAGTAGAGAGTACACTTGTATTTGCGCACACACTCAAGGGACTGCAATTCAATCTGGAGATAATTACTGAAAGTCCATGGAATCAGCAGTCAGCTTCAAAACGAGGAGTGGAATACATAAAGGATAAATTCGGTTTTATAAGAGGGTTTGAATGTTCAAAAGACCCCTTCACAATTACATCTATAATTGCAACTTTTAATGAGTATATTTTTAGTTTTGTAGATTGTCGTAAGGATATTAGAATTTTTATTATACGATCATAGTAGTGCCACCGTCTCTAGAAAGTTACCTATATATTAGTACTGAGGCAGTGCCTTATCTTAATGATAAATAATTATTGCAACATGCAGGTCATATAGGTTTATAGCTACGCCAAGGCAAAAGTCCAGTCATTAGTTGCCCAGTAAAATATTTTAAATTTTCTTGCACAATCACAAACAACTATATAACTTAGGAGTATTTTATAAAGGAAGCCAAATCATAAATATCGTTCTATAAAATTAAAACACTAAACATGTTGTTTGCGACAAACATTCACATGTTCGTCAATATGCCTCACAATCGTAATAGAAATGTTTACCTTTCGTTATTACGAGTATATTATAGAAAGATTTTGAACGGGAGCACGGGACTTGAGGTTACAGTATTTGGCAAGCGTTCAAGGTTACTAAAATTGAAAATTTGCGTCTCTGTTTGGCCAAGACACAAAAACAACGACCTGTACGCCAAAATCATAGACGTCAAGCTTTTCAAGCCGACGCAAATAATTTAAGACTAATTAGAAATTCTTTGCATGAGCACCTTAACAAAGACTGCTGATTAGATTTTAAATTAGGTACATATGAGGAAGAACATTAATACGATAATCACAAGTGCTTTAAAATTTGAACAGCATCTTACATTATATTGTCCATACTTATTTAATTGTGATATAAATATTATTTAAAGAAAAAAAGAAATTTATATTTATTAGGTTAACATTCATTTAACCCTGTAATTATTGTACCCTTTTCTATCATTCGTTAAAAACTTTCTTTATTAATTACGGATACAATTAGCAATGATAAAAAAATATTATTAATAAAATCAAGGTCATCATTATGAAACTATTTAATAAGTTTATAAAATTATATCTTATGATCTAAAATTATATGATATGATCTTACTTAAAATTAGTAAAAGCATAATTTAGGTAAGTAGGTACCTAATTAAAAATTACCGTAGCCCTTGGATTAGATATTTTTTTTAAATAGAAGGAAATTATTCCGTTGAAATTATTAGATATTATGGTGTACCTATATAATTCTATTATTTGTAAAGTATATACCTATATATACTTCGTTTATTACATTAACCGTCCAACCAACCGATCATTCTTGTTTCATCTACAAGTCCACTACCAAACAACCTGACGTTGATAAGTCTTCGATTAAAATTAACAAAAGCCTGATCTGATAACAAGTTTGCTGAAACCACAACGTTGCTTGCAAACGTGACAAAAAGTCATCTGAAATCAGGTCTGGGATCATTGTTTATTTATATGGGAGCAATAATTCTTTGTGATGGGATTCGCGATAAATTTTCCTCGTACTTCCGCGACAAATCAACGTGCAAAATACTACGCAACAAATTGTGCGAGCGAGATAGCGATTTGTTATTGTTTTCTTCTCACTTCCGCACCACGTTTCTTTGTTTTGGCGACGATATAAAGGCTGGCTTTGGTTGCGGCGTTCGAATTTTAAAAGTGGTTGCCGCTCACCCAGGCGCATTGCGTTTCGGAGCGGTATTTAATACGGAATAAAACAGTGATAGACTGTGCAACAGTTGTGACCTCACGGGCTGAGGAGTGCAGTGATAATCAAGCAAGTGCAGTGATGAGGCCCCCAACTGAATTCGATGGCGGTGCGAGGATGCCAGCAGAGGCTGAAGAAGGAGATCCGCGGGCTCCAGCAATGATGATCTGCGCGCGGTTGGCTGGTCGTGCCATAATTAGAGTTGTTGGACGATGTGAGGATGCCCAGGAAAACAGTCAACTCGGTTAGTGTCCCCCTTCGACACTTAAAAAAATCTTATTCTTGTTTTATCGTTTACGTATTATAGTATAAAGAAGAATTTTTAATAATTGTTTGTATTGTAAATTAATATATAAGGATAATATTAATATATATATATATATATTTATATATATTAATATTATCCTTAGTTTAAGAACACACATACATTATCAAATGCAATAGCAAGACCTAAATGAAAGGTTAAACAAATGAAAACAAAAAAATATCAACCCTGCTGCTGCACGCGTGTAATATGCACTTAAGCCGTTAGAGAGTATATTATAAATGACTTGCTAACTGTACTACTTTAATTATACGATTGACTGAACTTTTATATCCTTAAAATATCATCTGATATCAAATAAGTATCACCTTCTTTATGTTATCGGGGAACTACGACATGTTTACCTACTTTGCAACAATTGCAGTTTGTGTTTATATCTTATCTAAGCATGTAGATACTTAATTTTATTTCAAATATACAAGTATCTACAGTTGCAGAAATTAATGTTTATTATATTTAAGAAGGTATGAAAAATTTGTAATATATTTCAGTTTTTTAGTTCATCGAGGTCAACAAAAATGTAAAGTACACAATTTTCGTGTTTAAAGATCTTATCTAACTGTTAAACTGAATAAATTTGCGAGTAAAGTCGTATAACTAGAACGCATCTATCATTATTATCAATTGGGTCGATATTCGTAAACTAATAATTGATATTAGGACCATCGAACTTATAAACAATAAATATGGCCTTAACCTCTTCTTCGCTATTTACGTGCTATTAACCTAGTTTTAGCATTTATTCTCTGGTAGTGTTTAGTACGTAACATGCAGTTTTCTCACGATTTTTCTTTTTTTCACTTCACTCGCAAGTAGTAAGAAAGTTGAAAACCTTGCATTTTCCAATTAGTTTACTGGGAATCTCCTTAATTGAACTTTTATACGGTCCTCACACAAAAAAAGAAGTTAG
The DNA here is from genome assembly GCA_963668995.1 of Parnassius mnemosyne. Taxonomy (NCBI): domain Eukaryota; kingdom Metazoa; phylum Arthropoda; class Insecta; order Lepidoptera; family Papilionidae; genus Parnassius; species Parnassius mnemosyne. Next base: position 14,128,103 of record CAVLGL010000115.1, read on the forward strand.
AGTTATAGTACGTAGTAATATTATTTATTCTGTGGTTATAGGTAGGTTCGTTTACGTAATGACACGACCACACGGTGCTTGCAAAGAGAATATAACCACTACGTTTAGGTGCTTGTATGTTATACATAATTATGTCAAAGACTTATAGTCGATAGTTTATATTATGTTCTGACACATTTAAAAATGGTGCCTAATTTCTCTATACCTTTGAATTGCATAAATAAAAGACTTATTTTGCACACGAAAGTAACAAAGATGTAGCAATGTCGTCATAAAATGTGACCCAATGTGACCACACACTAATATTCGTCTCACTGTTTCTAAAGTTGGTGTCGTAAATATTGCATTTTGAAACAATTTAAACCAGGCCTAAAATATTAAGCTAATATAAAAAACCGCGCAATATTTAACATAATATTTAAAATGAAATAATACTTTAATCTGTGTATTTATTATTACAAATAATATATATAATGCTGTAACACTAGCACATAGAAAATAAATGATACTTATAGTATAAAATACTTTTAAGAAAGATTTAATTTAATGCAATATTTCACCGAATAAATCTTACATTTCGGAAGGTAATTTCTGATATCCCACATGGGAAAATAGCTTAACTTTAAACTTAATTCGAAGATAATGAATAATATTATCACACGTACATCATCGTTATCTGTAACAGTGTACTTCTGGTTGCAGGCCATTCAAACGTTTGAAAGGATCTTCGTAAAAACTTGGCAGTAAAAATCGAGTAAAGAAAAAACTATTATTACCCTAAATACCGGAACTTCATTATTCTATTGGTTATTACTTATTACCCACCGTGTGTGTTAGCAGACAGTGGCGAAAAAGTATATACAAATGAGCAACAGCCCACCCACCCTTATTTAAAGTATTAAGTAACGGGAAGCAAGGAAAACGCAAGTATTTGGTGCAGGGCGGTCGTAGGTGCGATCGTCAGTTGGCGACGATAAACGCTTGGGAAAAGCCAAGTCATAGAGTAGCAGTAAAAGTTTGTTAACACACAGACAAAATCACTGTTAAAAGAACTAAAAATAATGCACGAAACTTAACATCGCGCTCATGACCCCTGCTATTATCTGTTGTAATCTCGTTCCGCTATAAGCACGGTACAATGCGTGCATCCGGTTTCATTGAGATCGTTCTATCATACAATATACCATAAGCTAATGCACGAAGTACATTTATATAAAATGAAAACGTTGATTCTATTGCATTCATCACATAATATGCCATTATATATGTTACTGATGTATTTATTTCCATATTATTTATAGGATAATGTTGACAAACGAGCACATAGTCCACCGTTAAGTGGTTGCTGTGGCCCATAGACATCTACATCTATCCTCAATTAAAAATCGAAATGTAGATGCGCTGTCACCCTTGACGACTAAGATGGAATGCTTCGTTTCCAGTAAAAAGGTCTCCGGTTAGTGTAGAGACACTGACCATACGAAGCACAGCAGCGTTGAGCTGCTATTTTACGCTGGTATTCTGTGAGAACGTAGTCCTTCCACGGTCATACCTTCCTATCTGTGCTACAACTATACTGCAGCTGCAGCATGGCTCTACCACGTATTTTTTCATTTCACACATTAATTTCTATATTATAACATGAAACTTTAAATGCAACAATTTAATGATAGGTCAAAAGCCTAAAAAGATAATTTAAAAAAATAAAGATTAAGTTTAAAAATTAGGTACTTAAATAATCATTTTAAAATTCAACAATTCAAGAGTTACAGTATCAAGCAAAATTTATCACACTTGTTAGGTACTCTTTTTTAATATAAATATTTTAAATAATTTAATTTAATTTATCTAATAACTTCTAACTTCTAATTCAATAATATTGCTTTAATTATTATTATATCCAAGTTTAAAAAAAAGATGTAAAGAAAAAAAAGATGTAGGATATGTATATATATGTATATATGTATGATTTAGGACTATATCATAATTAAGTTTCTAGTTTTAGTTTTTTTTATTATTATATTTTAAAAATCAAATAAAATTACTAAAACTAGTGGTAACGGTTTTATCGAATATAAACTCTAAGTTATTATATTAGATTTTTAACCGATATATTATTAAATATTATCAGATTGCTTATTTCGTTACCGATTGTAGCTAAATTTGAATTTTATATATTACTAGCGATCTGCCCCTGCTTCTCACGGGTGATTTCTGGATCTCGACAACAGCGCCAACTACCGGGTCCACTTGTGAAACAGAACCATCCAGGGACCTCAACAGGACTCAAACACACACAAAAAATTTCATCAAAATCTGTCCAGCCATTTGCGAGGTTTTGCGAGACTAACGGACAGCAATGGATATATATATACAAGGTGGTTAGCACTCTTCAAGCTATTTCTACGTAATACGGAATACGCCAACTTTTTCTCCAAATGCCAACATCACCTGCACACTATGCTCGCCGCTAACTGACAGACGAGGCTCTTGTGGCTGACTGATGGTGATAAATTGATTTACAAACATGGAACCTTTTCACATGACTGATGATCCTGGAAAAATACGGACTTCAGCATCAGTAGTTTTACTAGGAAAGAGTAGAGTCAAGTGAATTTAAAAAGGCTTTTGATAGTGACATTTCTTTAGCGGTCAAATGTTTATAAGCTTACGTGACTCAAAATTTCGTGTCCAACACAATTTCCGCATTGCGAGAACTGCACTAAATTTTACACTTTATTTCATTTTAACCCGCAATAACGTATAACTAGCGTTTATCACTGCACCTAAAAATTTTACGACATGACAGCTTTTGCTTCATACATATCGTATATGAAAAACCGTTTATTTATATTTTTGCTACGTTTTACATCGTAAATTAAATTATGTAGATTAAATAGTTATGCCCTTCTTGGTATCGCATTGGATGTTACTATTTATCAAAAAAAAAATGGGACTTGGTAAATGTTTGTACCATGTAACTTTTTAAAGAAAGTTTGCTCAATTTGCCTGTCGTCACGGTACTGCATACGTAAGCAACTAAGTACTAACTTTCTATGTTTTTACATTAATGTCACTTTAAGTCTTCGAACAATAAGGAAAGCGATTGTTATCTAAACTTAAAAGAAAAACTAAGATTTTAAACCAGACTTTAAAACGACCAAAACAAGGTTGAAATTACTAATTACATTTTAATAATTATATGAAATATGCTACCACTTACGCAACTTTTTTAAATAAATGAGAATGTTCTCTGTTGCATTGTGCTTTCGCAAACACGATGATATTATAGCGTAAAAATTTTGAAACGAGCGAGGTCAGCCAGTCAGCGTTTTAGTACTCGGATTAGTTTAAAATGCTTTAATTAATTCAGTATAATTAATCCTCAACGTGACACCATGTATTTTCCCCTTTTTATCTAATGTTACTAACATTGAAGGAACCTAGGAAGTGACTTCCTTTTGCTTTGTTAGAGACTAATAATGAAAACCTTCAGCTTTAAAGATGTGTCGCTACATAAATCTTATTTATTACGTACGAAATAATGGAATTTAAAATTTTTTGTACAACTTTATAAAAAAATCCTTTAAATGTTATATATACAAAGAAAAGCCATTTATCTCTAAATTGTAGATGTTTATTAGAAATAAATAACACTCTTTAGTCTGCAACCAGACGCTGAATACAAACTGGTTGGATGTTGGATATATTTACGTATTAGGTGTTTGTAAATAATATGCAAAAAAAATTTGCCGTGATGCGTTGGCGTGAAAGAATCTACTAGCTATATCTATCCCGTGGGTTAGATAAGGCAAGTTGATAAGGCAGCAGTGTTCAAGTTGATAAGGCATCTGTGGCCTTCTTTTTCTGAAGTGAGTTGAAGGTGTCCCCTTTTCTGCAGTAGCAGTCTACCATTAGGTAGACAGTTGGCTGGTTAAAGTCATTCTAATATTTTAAAATAAACCTACACAAACTAACAGTAACGTTTCCGCATAAATATGTCACAATCAACCCCCGGAAGAGTAGTAGAGCAGACGGTCGCAGCTCGTGACGTAACACCGCCTCGGTACGGAAAACTCATAGTGATGTTCGTTTCAAAATAGTATGTTATATTAAAATATATTTTCATTACATTAAACAGTTTATGAAGACAATGTCATTCTATATCTACCACTTTGAACTATTGTATACATCCACATAGCGCATATCAAAATACATTAATTTTTATTTTATATGGATTAAGACCACTGTATTACCATATTAATATTACTTCGTTGACGTCCCGTTATTATCACAAATTTTTCATTTATTGCTTTTAAAAATATCATTTTTAGTAGATCCAATTAGAAATAATGAAAGTTATGTTAAAAATAAACATTTTTATTACATTATTAAACGCAAGATTTCATACAACGACGGTTTTTCAAAATGTGAAAATTTTAAAATATGAAATAATAGAGAAAAAAATCCATCGTCCTAATGGAAAATACCAGTAAGATTTTATTTTCTTTTTAGTTTACGTCAGATGTCGGAATATTAATACTGTTTACGCCAGACGTAATAAATATCCAGATCGGTGACGGGAAGTAGTGTAAAAGGTACGAGAGTTCTTGTACTGGAATCGCCAATCCGGCTTCCTACTGGACCGCCAATCATCCAGATGGTGTGGATGGTATCGAGAGTTCTGCCGCGATGTGCGTTCGTGAAATTTTGAAACTACTGTTGCGATAATGACAAATTTAAAGAGGAGAACCCATGTCTATCAATAGACATGGGTTCTAGTTGGTTGCTAGGGAATAAAGATGAATATCATATCGATACTTTCTAAACACACTAAAGACCAAAGTTACGTGTATATTTACGGCAATGGAATGCGACATAATATGTTAACATAGCTATATGTATTTCTCCGTACAAGTCTATTTCGCACGTCTTGCATTGATTTACAAATACGAACTCTACTGATATTAAACGCGTTAACCTTAACGTAGGTATTGATTTTATTCCATAAAAGGCCAAACGACTTCGTAGAGGCCACTGTCCTTTAAAAGAACTTCCTCATATGTATATAGCAATGGATAACGACAACACTAAGCATGAATCAGCAATCAAAGTAAATAAAAATTGGAACAATTTAACTTTTTACCTTTCCCCTGGACACAAGTTTTAATTAAAGTTATAAATATAAAAGTGAGCCGCTTAATTGTGACAACTATAGAGTCTACACATTGATTTATGATAACATTAAGTACCTCAATTAAAATTTTCAACATTTTCATATTATTTGTGAAATCGAAAGGACTGAGGAATTGTTTGGATTAATCCCAGCCGCCAAATTTCACGAACGCACATCGCGGCAGAACTCCCGATACCATCCACACCATCTGGATGGTTGGCGGTCCACCACTGTGCGATTTAGAAGATATTTTCTTGCTCGCACAATTTCCTTGTGGAATAATTTAATTAGTGACCTTCAAGGAAATAGCCTACTTCTTTTTCAAAGGCCGGCAACGCATCTGCAATTCCCCTGGTTCCCCTGGTGTTACGGTTGTTCATGGGCGGCGGTAGTCACTTACCATCAGGTGAGCCGCATGCTCGTTTGCTCTCTCTCCTATAAAAAAAAATTGAACATATAAAGAATATTATAGATCCAATATTTTCAAACCCGTTTCATAAATATACATTACAGAATCTCGCGATGATCCTCTTGACCTGTTTATTAGTTTATTTATTCTTTATTGTTACATAATAACGTCCGTTCCTTTCTGCTTTATACTGCAAGCAATACTGTTCAATCCCATCACTCCACGTTACCTGAAACACCACTTTGAGTTCATCTCCTCCTCCCACAATTATCATCAGTGTTCCACTAATAATATTTCGCTTCGTATTTTCAGCACATGCATTCTCCTTCTTCAATAAATCATCGGTTACAGTTTTACACTTTTATAACTCCTTGCCTTTATATATTTGACTTCTATTCTTATTATATACTACTTCATTTTTCTTCTATATACATATCTACTTCATATTTCCTATTTCCCGTTCTTAATTGTATGTATCATACGTATCCTCAACTATCATTATATTGTATTTTTATATTTATTTCCTTTAACTTAATCATCTAATTTGTGTATACCTTCCCTGTTCGCAATTCATTGTAAGCAACAGTTCTTTGCGCAAAGAGGTTGTCTGGAGGAAATCGCTTCCAGAGCGATAAGACCGCCTGTTGTACCTTCTATATAATTTATTTCATTTTGTTTTCGTTTTAATATGTATTGGTGTACAATAAATAATATATTTGTAGATTGATTAATAGGAACAGAAGGCAAACTAATGCTTAAAAGAAAAGCTTAGGGAAGGATTCCATGCCAGTCAACCTTATTATTTTCTGACATTACGTATCTAGTTAAAGGAAATAGCACAATGAGAGGTCTTTGTCGCTTTAAGGAGTTGCCTCAACAGATGCATTTAGCATCTTAGTTTGACTGATTTATTACTTTACTTTGCGCGTTTATTCCTAAAACAATAAGTCTAATAAAGTCTGTCTGTTTTAATTATTGACTCGGTGATTTAGGTAGGTTAATAAACTCTTTGCCGTGTAGTGGCGGTGTAAGAATATTTATTACCCCCTATCATCCCGTGGGTGTCGTAAGAGGCGACAGAGGGAAAGAAATCAGGAGATAGGCAGCAGCGTCTTCCTAATAACGACTATAAATAAAAAAAACTGCGGTTGCAAATCCGCTTCAAGCGTGGCTACTATGATAAATATCCCCCCCCCCCTTCCCGAGGCAATCTTTGTGTGAGATTGAATTTTAATAGGTTGTAACGATAACGGTTAACTCCTTGCAGTTAGCAGTCCACCACAGAGTAAACTGAAAGAGTCCATCTGGTAAGAGGACGCTGTGTGTACCTGTGTGTACCTATAAATACACTGTGGTTCTTCACTGCACTTCTACTACTGCAGCCGCAATCTGACATCGATAGACGACTTACAACACTGAATCTGGTTGTGGTGGGTCTAGTTACAATGGTTACGTATAATATATCATCAATTTTTATTTATGATCGATTTGATTGATCGATTGATCTGAATGATACTGATGAATAATGCTACACCATAATATCGTCTCGTGGCTGTAGTACGAGACGACAGAGAGCAACTGAAACAGGAGATGGGCAGCAGCATCTTCTTAATAACAACTAATAAATGGAAAACTGCTGTTGCAAACTTTCCGGCCAGGCGTGGCGTGTCCCTTAGTCACATGTCTTAGTCACGCCTGGCAGGGTTGATAACCAAAGCTGTCTATGGGGAAAGCCTATGTTCAACAGGTGACTTTGACTTTCATAGGATGTAACAGTAACGGTAGATTTTTGATCACATATACAATTTAAAATCAACTTTAAAAAAAACCTTGTGTCATGTATTGTATTTGCTATAATTTTGTTTAGTTAAAAATATTACGGTTCTCGTCCATTATTCTAGCCTGCTGATCCCACAACTAAAATATATTTAAACGTAAAACTCACTTAAAGCTAAACACTACTCGCATGCGTAGAGCGCACAGCAACCAGTAATAACTGTAGTATAAAAATAACTATGGAAGCGTGAGTGAAATAGAAACTATACTCAGTGGCTATTCTAGTTCTGTATAGGTATTAATAAGTGTGAAGTTTTAATATAATAGTGTAAATGGCATATGCAGTAACACGTGTAGTTGCAAGATGCGAAACTGCACAGGAAACTGGAGCATTAGGTATGACGTAAAAATGTTAGCGGGAATAGGTTATGTTGGTTGATTTGACAAGCTATTAGTAACATATTTTACCTACTTTTTTTACTTTTTTTTTTTAGTAGTTTCATAACTAAATTTATGTTCTTTTCAGCTATTTTAGTTTTTCTGCTCTGTTAACTTGTAACATAATGTGTTAATAGGACCACAAGTGATTTCTTGAAAATGAATTTTAGTAAAGAAAAAGATCATCAATGAAAAAAATTATCAACTTGGACCATTGATGGGATTCAATGATATTTAACTTATAATATCGTTGATTGAATGGTTAACAGCAAGAAACAGGTTTTATGAGGCTTTAGTTACAATGTGGTTTTATGCTTCGTGCAGTGAACATATTATTTCCGTTGACCTTACTTCATATTCATTTGATCTTACATATAAGTAACGAGCATAGGTATCTGCACATTTGGTGCACTTAGGATGTGGTGTAGATGCAAGCTTCTAATATACATTATATATGTATATTTTAACTTTACTTGTAACATACAACCTTAACATTTTCATTTCTTAAAACGGCGATAAAATAAAGACCTAATATATTTATAATTACTTTTACTACAATAATAGGAATGATTCTATGGAAAAGAATTAGGTAGTCTAGTCTACATTTTATAATTTGGAATTGTGGAATTTATTGCATTTTCAAATTGGTTAGGTTATGTAAGGTTAGGTTAGGTTAGATGGGTTCATGGATTTTATTATAAAGATTTTATGTTGCGATGATATATGGGCAATAATGCTTGGCATATAGGTAATCCTGTTTACAATACCAACAATTTAACAACTGACTCAAGTTATGTTCTTTATGTTATAAATTTCGTTTACCCACCCACTTTATCCTTAGAAATATTTATTACTGAAAGTAATAATGTCATTATAAACTGATTTTACCAGTAAACTCTCACAATAACTCGAAATTCTATAGTAATATAATTAACTTTTATTATTTTGTTACAGATTTGTCAGAATGCCAGTTGATGCAAGTACCTGATGCAGTATACCATTTGATGCGACATACAGAACTAAAGAGCTGTGACCTTAGTGGGAATGTTATAACTAAAATACCGCCTAAGTTTACTGTTAAATTTAGCTTAATCACAGGTGAGTTTTTATATTCAGTGTTTTACCTTTATTATAATTTTTTGTAGTGTACCCTCAGCACGAGTTACGATTTATAGTCATTAACTAAAAATATTATTTATAAAAAGTAAATAAGTTCCTAAGCGAAATGTAGCCCCCCCCCCCCCCCCCCACTAAATGAAGTGACGACCTGATAGGGGGTGCAGATATGTGTGAACTATATCTAATCAGTCCTCCAATATATATAATATCCAATATATACCATATATATTTTATATAGAACTAAAAAGATATTTATTTCGTCATAATATTTAAGATTTTTTAATATTAGATTATCAAATTAATGCTTATAATATTTAGAAGCATTCTATCATTAGAGAATAGATTTCTTTCATTTTCATATTTGTAATCCATATGTTTCTACATTTTTCAGATTTGAACCTGTCTAATAATCAAATGGCTAGGCTGCCTGATGAATTATGCACACTAGCATGTCTAGAACGGCTGGACATTTCACATAATAGTTTTGTGGCACTACCGCATATAGCCTGCCAGTGTCCCAGTCTTCACACAATGTTGGCGCACCACAATCAAATAATTGGTACTTGATTATTATTTCTTAAATAGAATACAAACATGTTTATTCGATAGGAAAGCTCACAACACTTAATATAAAAAAATTGTAAAAATAAATTTTAACAACATCTTAAGTAAAAGATTATTTAAGCAGTATGAAAATGCAAAATAGAATGGACGGCATATCATGACGCGATGTATAAGGTAATTAGAAACCTTAGGACTTTTGTATAATTAATTAAAAGTTAAAGTTACACGCTGTATACCATCACACATCCAGCACTACAGCCCTCCTCCCATTTATGAGAAGGTTTTGGTGCAAGGAGGTATTCTCGCTGTATTCCCCCAATGCGTGTAATCAATTTTAATCTAAATAAGCTTTTACTTTTGTTGAAAGTAATGTTTCGAGTAAAAATAATACTACCATGTGAAGATCTTTGTTAAAACAAAGTGATAATGTATTTTAACATGTTCAAAGAATAAACGGCGTAAGAGAATTTTATTTATAATTTATTTTTTAAAAAACGTTGCCCCCACACTAGGATTTTCTCCTGTGTCGTGGAGGCAGTTTACAAACATAAATTGCACAAGGACGAACATTCAGACCCGGAACAATTATTTGTAGGCCATACAAATACTTGTTACGTGCGGGATTCGAACCCGCGGCCCCCAGCGCAACAACTGATTGCTAAGCCACTGCGCCACGGAGCCGTAATTCACTCTAATAAGATTCTACCATATCATCCCGTGGGTGTCGTAAGAGGCGACAGGGAGAAATTGAAATAGGAGCTAATGGACAGCCGCAGTATCCTAATATAATATTCATAATTAAAAAAAATTAAACTAAATATATTATATATATATCTTCTTTATATATAAAAATTACGTGTCACGTTGTTTGTCCGCGATGAACTCTTAAACTATTGAACTGATTTCAATGAAATTTCGTACCCTGTGTGCAGTTTGGTCCAACTTGAGAGATAGGATAGTGACCATCAATATTTTTTATTGCGATTTTAAGGATTCTTTCATAGGAAGGGTCGTCGGAAAGGGCAGAACAACGTCAATATACTAGTAGTAACAAGCTAGTATATATATATATACTAGCTTCGTAGTTCCTGTACCATGTGGGCAGTTTACATACATAAATTTCACAAAGACAAACTTCCAAACCCCGGTACAATTATTTGTAGACCACACAAATACTTTTTCCGAGCGAGATTCCAATCTGCGGCCTTTAGCGCTCCAACTCATTGTTAAGGTGGAAGCGCCAGGGTAGCCCGCGAAATTCAAATTTTCTAACGTTTTTTGAAATTTGCAGGTCAGTGTCAGGTTGTATGTTTAACAAAATATGATTCGCGACCGTAACGAGTATGTATTTACAGAATTATAATCATAATCATCAATACAACCGTCTATGTTTGTATAATTCCAATGTTTTTTTTTTTCTATAGGAGAGGGGGCAAACGAGCATGCGGCTCACCTGATGGTAAGTGACTACCGCCGCCCATGAACAACCGCAACACCAGGGGAATTGCAGATGCGTTGCGCGCCTTTTAAAAAGGAGTAGGCTCTTTTCTTGAAGGTCCCTAAGTCGTATCGGTCCGGAAAAATCGCAGATGGTAATCGATTCCACAAGGAAGTCGTGCGAGGAAGAAAACATCTTCTAAATCGCACAGTGGTGGACCGCCAATCATCCAGATGGTGTGGATGGTATCGGGAGTTCTGCCGCGATGTGTGTTCATGAAATTTGGCGGCTGGGATTAATCCGAACAATTCCTCAGAGCACTCCCCATGGTAGATGCGAAAGAAAATGCAAAGAGATGCAACATCTCTTCGTAGTGCCAATGAATCGAGCCGATCGGAAAGGGCTCGGTCGTCGACGATTCGAGCCGCTTTGCGCTGGATGCGGTCAAGTGGAAGGAGCTGGTACTGGGGAGCCCCTGCCTAGAGATGGGAACAGTATTCCATGTGAGGCCGAACCTGCGCCTTGTAAAGTTGCAGGCGGTGTGCCGGCATGAAATACTGTTCCGCTCTGCTGAGCACGCCAAGCTTTTTAGAGGCCAATTTGGCCTTCTCTTCCAAGTGACCACGAAACTGCACGTCACTCAATATGTCGACTCCGAGGATACCGATACTGGCTGAGGCAAGAAGGGGAGTGCCTTGAAACTGAGGAGATACGACAAAGGGGTTCTTTTTAGCGGTAAACGCGCAAACTTGTGTCTTCTGAGGATTAAACTGGACTAGATTTAGTCGCCCCCAATCCGAGACTTTGTCCAGCAAAGACTCGACTTCAGACACAAGTTTGTTCCGGTACTCGGCGACGTTTTCCCGAGAAATATTGGCCCGGCCGGTGTATAGAGCATCACCAGTGCTGTCATCCGCATAGCAATGAATGTTACCAGTTAGCAACATATCATTGATATGCAGAAGAAACAGCGTTGGTGATAGCACACAGCCTTGTGGAACACCAGCGTTAATAGGCTTGTAGTCAGAACATGCACCGTCTACAACGACCTTGATGCTCAGATCTGCAAGGAAGCTGGTGATCCAATTGCACAATTTCTTGGGAAGCCCATAGGAAGGGAGCTTCGAAAGAAGCGCTTTGTGCCAAACCCGATCGAAGGCCTTCGCAATGTCCAGACTAACGGCCAACGCCTCCCCCTTGGACTCTACTGCCTCCGCCCATCTATGGGTCAGGTAGACCAGAAGATCACCAGTTGATCGACCCCGACGAAAACCGTATTGGCGGTCACTAATCAGCTGGTGATCCTCAAGGTACCGGATGAGCTGGCAGTTAATAATGGATTCCATTATTTTGGAGAACAAGGAGGTGATCGCGATAGGCCTATAGTTGGACGGGTCTGAGCGGTCGCCTTTTTTAGGGATCGGGTGGACAAAAGCTGTCTTCCATGAATTCGGGACTACGCCTTGGGTGTAGGAGTACCGGAAAAGACGCGTTAGGACCGGTGCCAACTCCGGAGCACACGTCCTCAGCACAATTGGGGGGATTCCGTCAGGCCCACTCGACTTCTGGATGTCCAGGGAGAGAAGTGCTTTGCGAACAGAGCGCTGTGAGAATAGCACATCCGGCATGGAGCACTCACACCGCGGGATGGTCGGCGGTATTTTCCCCCCGTCATCAAGAGTCGAGTTGGACGCAAAAAGGGAGCCTAAAAGGTCGGCTTTGTCTTTTGCGTCTTGGGCCAGTGAGTCGTCCTCCCTGTGCAGAGATGGTAGTGATGGCTTACAGAAATTCCCTTGGACAGCCTTGGCGAGAGACCAGAATGCACGGGTTCCCGAAGGAAGGCGAACTAGTTTCTCGCCAATTCTGCCTATGTGACTTTGCCTTGGCAATAACTCTTTTGAAGGACCTGGAGGCGAAGTTATACTTCTTTTTAAGTGTGCTGGTGTTTACATCCCGAGTCACCGAAGTCGCAGCCCAGGCTTGATAACACTCCTGCTTACTGCGCAATGCAGTCTTAAAGGAGCGACCAAACCAAGGCTGAGATCTGCCTCCGATGGGTACCACAGATGATGGAATAAATAGTTCCATTCCCTGTAGCACCACATCAGTGACAGAGTCAGCAACAGCGCTGGGATCATCCGGCGAGAAGCAAACCCGCCCCCATGGGTAGGATGCAAAGAAAGACCGCATTCCGTCCCAATCCACCGACCTGTAATGCCAAACACGGCGGCAACCTGCAGAATGCAACCGCGAAGGGAGCGTGAGTGGCACCATACTCCGGATCAGACAATGGTCCGAAGAGCCGAGAGGGGGTTTCATCGACAGAAACCTGATATCCGTCCGGATGAGAGGTCAGCAGAAGGTCCAACAGGGAAGGTGTATGATCCTCCACATCTGGAATCCGCGTAGGCGAAGTAACCAGTTGTGTCAGACCATATGCCAAGGCAAAGTCATAAACAGATCTCCCCGCATGATCGGTTAAACGTGAACCGAGCCATTCGGCATGGTGGGCATTAAAATCGCCAAGGATCACGATATCTGCGGATGGGACCTGTTGTAGCAAGGAATCTGTAGCCATTTGGACGTGGTCGATGAGTCGGTCTGTTTCGGCATTACCGCTATGGGACCTATAGAGGCACCCGTAGACGCGCGGATGGTCGTCGCTGTCTACGCGTAGCCAAAGGATGGACAGGTCCGTACCTTCAAGACTGCCGAGGCGTCGAGAACAGATGTCCTCTCTGACATACACGCAAACTCCAGCCCGAGGCACAAAGGAGTGCTCCAATTTGTACCCCGGGTAGGAGAGATACGTAATATCAGCCAGAGAGGAAACCTGCGTTTCGGTCAGAAAGAGCAAGGCCGGCTTCGCCGTCTCGAGATGGTAGTGGACGGCGTTTAGGTTAGAGTGAAGTCCCCTGATGTTGCAGAAATTCACGGATAGCGTGGCAGGGGTCGCCTTGGTATTGTTGCTCAGTTTGCCCCGAGCAGTTTTGTTTTTGAGCGGAATTTTGCCCCCCCCCCCCCCCCCCCCAGAATACGTGGGGCAGCCTGAGCACCCACGCTCAGGATTGGAATAACATGGTCGTGGATGCTCAGTGAGGGATTCTCCAGGGGTACTGGTACCCTCCTGGGGTAGTCTACTGTGTAATTCCGCTACCATGTTGATGGGGGGGGGGGGGGGGGAATTGGGCCTCCGGCCACCTGCACTCACCAGACGAAACGCAGAAGCAGAGCCTCTACTTCACGCCGGTATTCTGTGAGGTCGTGGTACTAACCCGGCTCGAGCCGGCCCATACGTGCAACAGCAAAAACTGCTGCGGGGCTCTACCACCGTATGGCTATTTCCAGAAAAACTCATTCAAAGAGATTATACGAACTTAGAGGGTTGTATTAATGATAATAATTCTATAAACACATACTCGTTACGGTCGCGAATCATATTTTATTAAACATTCAACCTGACCCTGACCTGCAAATTCCAAAAAACTCAAGAAAATTTGAATTTCGCGAGCCACCCTGGAGCTTTCACCTTAAGCCACTGCGCTACGGGGCCGTCAGTATCAGCAACTCGTTTACAGCGGGCGTAAAATATCCAATGAACGCAGTCTCAAATGTGTCAACGTCCAACGTCTCTTATCGCGGCCTGTAATCCACCTGCCAAGCATGCCGATTATGGAAGTTTCTCTTTACTATGCGTGTGAACCTTTATCTTCAAGAGTGGACTAATGAAAAAGAATGAAACAGGCTAATGAAATAGAATAAGGATATAATATGCCTGTAGATACATCAAAACTAATAATATGATTACTTATTGGTCTTAATTTTTTATTTGCAGAAGTGGATGTCGACAGATTAGCCAGATCAAGAGCTCTCGAGTATGTAGACCTCAGTGATAACCCCATACCCAAACGAATGCAAGAAGATCTGAAACAGCTTTCTAGGCCCTCAGTGTCAATATCTGAAAGAGAAAAAGAAGACTGGGAAGAAGATATCTTGATATAATGAATATGCTTTTTAAAAATGTGTGCTTTTCAATTTGGTGAACAGTGATAGTTGGGTTGTGAGGGACTAGTGCAATATCATGCCAAATATGGAAACGAACTGGTCCTATCTCAGCTGTGATCTTTTAATATATATAATAAGGACATTACCTAGTATTTTTAAGGAGTGAGAGTATTTTTTACAAAGATGACTGGTTATTACAGTCTATAGTTTATAATGCGAGAGATTAACATATGCTCAAATGAACTTTTTGTACTTATTTTGGAAAATATTTTCTCTAAAGTGTATTGCAATACTGAAGTAATTCATTGAATTTATGTTTCATAAAAATAAACGTTTTGTGGTATTAAATACTAGTCTAATAACAATTTCAGAGATTTTTATTAATTTAACTGAATTCAGACTAATTTTATAATGAACGAAATTATTCAATTACTCTTATTTGTATTTCTAAAGATATTTTGACACAAATTGCTTACTTTTATAAGTTTACTAATCACGCTAAAGGGATTTGAATTGTATAAGATATAAAATCTAGTTTAAAAATATTTTTATATACAGAAGTGTAGATGTGCTGCAATTGAACTACACTATAAGTTGAGGCTTGAATTTATACTTTTAAAGTTATACTGTTACTCTACGGTTTTTATAGTAATTACAAATATTTTTTTATCTTTTTGTTTTTGTAAAATTCGTAACTAATGAACATTTTATGTCTAAAATTATATGAATATGTAAATTAACTGCAATCATATAATAGAAAACTTAAGTAATACACATTTGTATTTCTCATAAGAAATAGAGATGCAATAAAAGCTTGTAATGCATAGCTGTCTTTATTTATGATACAAGGACCACTGACTGATCAAAACGCTTTTAAACACAACTTAATTTCATCTACGAATTACATGCTCTTTGTAGTAAAAATTAGTAAAAACTATAATGAGTGCAGAATATATTAATATTTATTATAGATATTAATATTTCTATTATATATGTGGATATCTGATCGCGTTTTCTAATAAAACTGAAGTAACAAACGAATTTACAGGCCACTCGATGGTAAGTAGCAACTGTAGTCCATGGGCACCCTCATATAACACTTATTCAAAGTAGGCTACAGATACGCTGTCACCCCAGAAGACTAAAGCCTCGGTAAAACATAGCGAATACTCGCTGCGATTAGGCACTAGCAGCGAGAATTCACTATGTATGACAGGCTATTCGCCGCGAGTTGAATTCGCTGCGAATTGAATTGAACATGTTCAATTTTACTCTCTGCGTATGAGCACTCGCTGCGAGAATTCGCTGTGTCTGACAAGGTACTCGCTGCGAGTAGCCATTCCGCTCCAGACTACGCCTGTGCATAGGTCGTTTCGTTGCTGTATGATACGCGTGTGTAGGTCAATCAAATGAGTTAACCGATAAACGATTCTCTAAAATAGGAAAATTACGATATAATTAGTTTCTTGGGTGTGTATAGAAAAAATGGGGAGCTCTTTGACAAAAATAACAGTAATTTAAAAAAACGCAAAGGCATTAATTGTTTTACGAATTAATTGAGTTGGGATTCGAAATAGCAACCCAAAAGCAATTGAAAAGAAAATTTAAGAATATAAAAGATACATGTTATAGATAATTCTCGTGTAGTACTTGCTGTGTGTGACAGGCAGGCAGCGAATTGTCGCTGCGAGTAATATTCGCAGCGAATACACTCGCAGCGAATATTCACTGTGTGTGATCGAAGCTTAAGATAGAATGCCTCTCAGCCTATATTTATACTAGATCTCTATATTCTTCAGATAGCTCAGCAGTGCCAGTACTGCTATTTTGCAACAGAAATAGGTAAGAAGGCGGTACGTACCAAGATGGACTCCTGGACAGAAAAGAAGCCCTACCACCTAGTAAAGCAAATTACCAGTACTGCCAGTACTTAATAAAGTAGCTGTAAATTACATCTTGTTAAAAACCTTTAATTTTAAAATTCACTCTTAAGAGAAATGAATTACGTGTTGTGCTAATTTGGATTTGAATAATTTGGATCAGCAATTACACGAAAATTAATTAGCCGATTGAACATTATCATGCTGGCTGCTATTAAACAATGGATATCAAATGATTGTAGAGACCGCAGTGTGTTGTTATTAACATTTGTATTGCGATAAAATGTACAGTCAGCATCAGGTATGATGTATATAGTTTTAAGAAGACACAGGTAAGGTAACAATATAGAAAACTGTGCTTCTAAAATATATTGACCATTTTGGTTTCTCACAGCGATTGACATTTTGTTTAAACACAAATAATATAAAATTAAACGCATTATTATACCGAACACACAGATCATACTTGGTCATAATTGTAAGCCTCACGCGTAGTCTTCTTACAGAGTACATGTCTAATCTGACAGTCTGCTTTAAACAGCGTCACCTTTACCGTATATTATGTATACCTTTACCAGTTGTATAATGCCAGGCTACACTCAATCTTATTTGCACAAATTCTAAGTTGCACAAGCAAGCATGTACCGCATGCACGTTAAGCCGGCAATACAGTATACCGTGCAAATGGCTTGCACAAATGCTTAATTTGCTCAAACTAAAGTTGCACAAGCAAGTATGTAGGTACATTAAGACGGTGTATGGACGCTGCCACTCATGTTATTTGCGAAAACTTTACCAAGGTTTGCACGTTAAAGTGTACTCAACAATAATGTCCATTTTATTTGTTGTACATTATATGTTGTACATTACATTATGTTGCCAATAATATAATTGATGGTAACAATTTTTTTCACAATTTATCAGAGCATTTTGTGAAATTACATATCAAAGCAAAAATTTTATTTTACATAATTCACAATACTTAATAATTTGTCTGATCCCTAGTCACTAATTTCCAACATTTACGGGAAAAGGTTGTGTATTATTTTAGTTTTACATTGGATTCAATTAGAACAGGAAAGTGATCTGATAAGTACATATTGTCGTGTAGCACTGACATACTAACTACAACCATTATTGCCGTGGTGGTACAAATATAATGGTCAAGCCACCTTCGGAATCCGTGTCTCACTGACAAAGGCAAACATGTCTTTCGACAGGATTTCTACGTCATAATAGAAATATGATCTAGGAATATACCACTCTCTGACGAACATTCTACAAAAAAGTTGGTCAAATCCATGAAAAATTACTCATCAAGTCATTAAGATGGGCGTTGTAGCCACACATATTCTACGTAATAGCTTTCAACAATAGCATTAATTTCATCGATTCGTTTAGTGAACACAAACAGGTTATCACTCAAATATAAGTAACGTACGATCGTGGAGTACTTACATTTTGTTGTAAGACGAACACTGTTGTGCATTTTATCACACTACCTTCAGGAAAAGAGGATTTTCTCCACAAGATAGCAAAACCCCTACAGGACCTTCCACGAAGTACACCAGAAGATATATCCATAGTCGACATCCTGTAAACAGGAAACTTATGGGCTGATTTTTAGTATAATTGAAGGAATATGTTCGCATTGGCAAACTTAAACAATGTTTAATGTCAAGTATATTAATTAATATATTTATAAGTACATGAAATATTTTAGGAAATAATTACTTTAGTAGGCTAGTCAACAAGTGCCTTTTTGGTCAACTTTTTTCAGCATTTTCGGAAAAATATGAACCAGGTGTCATTCGATTCGCCATAGCGTGTAGATGATTTTTGAAAAAAATAAAGAACTTTATTTTTGTTTTTCTAAAATCATGTACATGCTATTTCGAATCGAATGACACCTGGTTCATATTTTTCCGAGACTGCTATAAAAAGTTAACCAAAAATACACTAGTTGACTAGACTATAGTGTATAAAGTCAGAGATAATGTAGCTGCTAGGTTTACCTTTAAGCGCTTGCCTTATATTTCATAGTACCCGGGCAAACAAAGTTCAGTCTCTACTAGTACCAAAAGCCATGATAGTTCAGGGGATAAGCACTCGCTGTAAATTTCATAGTGCGCTAGCAACCCGGTTTCGATACCCGTCGCCGTCGGCACCAATGAAACTGTTAAATGCAATTGTAAGTGCTGATTACTACATACATGCTTTACTAGGAAATCTAAGTGCATGCCCCTAATACCTTCCCGTCTTTTTACTTCATTAATAAGGTTTCTACTGATGTATAAACTACAATATTATTTATTCAACTGAAAAATTATTCGTTATAAGAGAAAAGTACATTTCAAGTATTAACACGCAGTTAAAAATCTATCGGAGTTAAATTTAAAGTCAAAACACGTAGGCAACGGACAGCGCTCATTTACCTAATTTTGTGACAAATAAGAACCCGTCAAAATTAAGCCTAAAAATTATATCTTTAGGCTTTGTCATTTGCATGAATACACTGACCTCTATGATACAAGTATGGAGGTCAGTGAATGAATATGACTATAGACAGTATGTAGTCCAATTATTTTTGAATATATTTATTTTTCTTATTTTCTTCTAGTGGAAATTGACTAGGCTGTAATTTTAAAACGAAATGTGTGATGTGCCGCGCCGCGCCGTGCGCAATATATCACACGTCAACTTAGACCAACTGAGAGCTTAAGAGTATTTACATGCATATGTTGCACTGACCTCCATATAATATACTAGTAGGATCATATAATTAATTAGAACATATCCTGAAGAAATAACTTATTTAACATCAGCACCAAGGAAGTGTTACTCTACATAATTAATTATATTAATTTAATTTTTAGCAAAATATGTGCCACCTTATATTTTCATTCTTTTTTGATAAGTGACTGATGAGTGTTTTACGGCAATGCTATGGAGGAAATATATCTCCTAATCTATGGAGTAAATAATGTCCAGCAGTGAGCTTCTGATGGGCTATAATGATGATGATATATATTACCTAATGACGACACGGAGGGTATTCGTACCCGAAGTCAACGCCAACAGGGGACGGACCAGAGACGATTTGGTGGTGCAACGTCGCAGACGTCGGAGGGCCAGCTGCCGACCACGGAGGCCAGCCCGTCAATAGCTCCTGCATCTGCAGCAGCTGACTTAGGTGCTCTGATGATGATGCTGCAGGAGCAGGCCCACCGACAGGAGGAACAGTACCGTCGGTTGGAAAAGCAGCTGCAGCGCGGTATGGTAGAGCAGATGCTCCTCAGGAAGGACCTTCACGCTACCTTCGGGAAAGTGATAAGGGAGGTGAAGGATAGGGTTGCTCAACATGACAACCGTCTGTCGAAAGCTAAAAGCCGAATCGACCAAGTGAACAATCGGGTTGACAACGTGATTGCAGACGTGAAGAAAACGCTGAACGACCTCAAACTTGGGGATGGAATTACAGTTTCCGTGGTAGCTACAACTACAACACCTTCGCAACGTGGATTCAAAGTGCCACCGTTCGAGGGGACTTCTTCCTGGTCGGCCTACAAAACCCAGTTCGTGGCTGTCATGAAGGCGAATGACTGGAATAAAAGTCAGGCCATGAATGCTCTCACCCTAGGCCTGCGCGACAAGGCCGTAACTGTTCTGGAAGCTCTCGGTAAGGAAGTGACTTACGAGCAGCTCCTTGAGGCATTGGAGGCAAGATATGGCAAAGCTCACCTGGAACACGTCTTTCGTGCGCAGATCAAAGATCGCGTGCAACGCAGAAACGAAAACCTGCAGCAGTGGGCCTTTGAGGTGGAGAAGCTGGTTCGAAAAGCATACCAGTCTGAACCTGCGCTCATTGTACGGAACCTGGTGCAGACATTCATCGACGGCATCCGCGACCTTGAAGTCAGAGCTGCTGTGAGGCTCGGGCACCACGAGAGGCTTAAGGACACGTTGGCCCATGCACTGGAGGTAGAAACCGTGCTGCAGGATCATCGTTCCCATCGCGTCAGGGAGGTTTCAGCAGCTACAGTTCGCGACCGCAATAAAGGATACAGTCCTAGGTGCTACGGCTGTGGGGAAAGGGGCCATCTTCGATCCAGCTTCCCTAAGCGAACTGTAGAAAGGGGCGGTGACCGATCTCAAGAGGGTAGTGCGACTAACAGCACCGCCCAACAGCAGCAGGGAAACTGGCGGATACTGGCGCGATATTATGGGGCCAATAATGCTCGGGACGAACATGTTTTAGGAGGGGGTAGTGTTGCGCGCCACTACGTCGACGGCACTAGTTACCACTAGCGCCCTCTAGTATCGAGTAGCAGAACTAGGAGTGTCAAGAACCTTCTAGAAATTTCCATGGAATAACTTTCTGGAACTATCGAAAAGTAGTCAATCGGGACCGATATTTACTCGAACATTCTAGATGTTTTTACAGTAGAAGGTTCTGGAAACTATCTGAGGCCCTATATAAGGCCGGTATAGACCGAGACTGAGGCAGTATTCAATTGGCGATATAAACGAATACTTCGAAGCGGAACAACTGCGAACTAAAGTGATCAGTAGTACAATTGTGTTTTATTATTAGTGTGGTTTTAAATTGTAATTAGTGTTCTGTAATTAAAGTGTCAATTTTGGTAATTCAATCGGCAGTTATTAATTGTCTCGAACCAATAATGTATGAGTATTTTGTATGGAATGTCCATATTATACAGTATGGGATCTGAGTGGCCAACCATTTACAAAGTTTGCTTTTCATCATGAGAAGCCGTTAATGTGCAAAAGTAGGCATTTCATTACAAAATTACAAATTTATTGGAAGATATATTTTTTTTAATATTGCATGTATTTATTAGGTAAGTACATTTGTCGCCCTTGAAAATTTTACTTTACTACCTGTTCGCATTGTTTGGACGAATTTTAAGCTGTGTGAGCGAGACAAACAGAGAAACTTAACATGTTCTATTATTTACAGATGCGTAATTTAATGAAAAGAAAATGAGTTATATCGAATTTTTTAATTTAAAATCATTCAGTCTCCAGTCAGTCAGTTGTATTCAGTCTCCTTGGCATCAATAATCAAGTTATCAATAAAATCTTGAAAAATTGCGTCCCATTCTTCCTCTAATGCGTTTTTAAGATCGCTAAAATTAGCGGGGGCAGAATTTCTTTTCTTAATTTGTCTTCCAAGCTTATTCTTTACATAATTCTATGGGGCTTGAGTCAGACAAGTCCGCTGGCCACCTCATAGCATTGATTTCAAGGTCTCGAAGTTATTCGACAATTACAGCCGCAGTATGAGGGCGTGCATTATCATGCATAAAGACAAATCTATCTCCTATAAAAGGGGCAAATGGCACTACAATTTCTTCCAAAATCTCAGTTATATATAAAGCCCCTGTTAGTAACCCATTCTGAGTTTCATACGTGCCCCCATACAAACACCTCCCTCTAACATAACTGACCCTTCACCATATGCCCCTTTTCCAATGATGTTGCACTGAGCGTACCTCTCTCCTGGGCATCTTCACACTTTGCATCATCTTACTTCAGGCAAAATCTAGACCCGTCTATGAATAGCGTTCGAAATTGCGAGCAAAATTAACTCGAGCTACTCTATGGCATTTGGCAAGAAGGGGTCCTCTGGCATTCACACTTGGTGAATTCATTCCGACCGATTTCAGTCTTTTTATAACAGTTTTTGTGCAAAAACTAATGCTCTTATTACTGCTATTTATAATTTTAATATTAATACTATTGCTTCATATAACGTAACGCCATCTGTTTGTAAATTTGACGAGGCAGATCTCAATTTACAGCAAAAAAAAACGAAATAATTCGGCAGTTTTGTAGGACGTCAATTCAGACGCGCAACTAGATTTAGTCTAGTGAGCAGTGCGACTGCAACTAGTTTTATTGTACGCATAGGACCGCGATATATAGATATAGTAGACTTATACTTTGACGGAAGGGTGGCCCGTGTTTTAGTCCTATAAAAAAACCTTAGATTCGTAAAAAAATTAAGGGTTTGTTGGACGAAACTACACAAAGTGTGCGAAATTTCATTGAAATGAGTTCAGTAGTATAGGAGTTCATCACGGACAAACAATGTCACACGTAATTTTTATATATAATAATTGTACTAAGTAGGTATTTATGAACACTGAATTCTAATAGGCCATCTTTGTATTATTTCGAAAAAAATCAACTGACAGCACTATATTGTCAAAAATTTTGGAAGTAACTGCTTAAACGTAAGATAGATAAAATATCGCATTTAAATCCATTAAAAATAACTTTGATTACATGGCTGGCCCGGGAGTTGAAGATGATCCAAATTTAAAAGGATTAAGCCGTTATTTCAATAGTCAAACCGACAGAGGAAGAGCCAATGTTAGTACCTATAACATATTAAATCTTTTGATCAAGATATCAAATACCCACGTACATAAACCGTACTAGTTTAATTGAAGTATTAACCTTAAAAATATCCGTGATTATCCTATAAACCGTCCATTGCTGTCCATCGAATATTCACATAGGAGGGATAGGGAGGATTTACCTTAATTCACAGTTCGAGGCATCCCACAGCTTTGGTTGGCCGTCGTTGCTTCACTTCGCTGGTCTCAAGCAAATAGGGAGTAACTCAACCACTATCTATCGCCAGGCCATGCGGAATTTTTGACATTGTCCTGGCTTCTTACGATACCCACGGAATAATATAAAGAAATTGATTTTTTTTTGCGCCGCCATGGAAAGTAGTACAAATATACGTTAAACGCAAGGACTCTGGACATATCGTGCTGTTAAATATAGTAAATAGGTTTATAAATTCCATAGTTTACGAAAAATTACATTCAAATTCAAACTGAATTTTGGATAGACAAAAGAATTAGGTGAAGCGCGAGCTTATTACCCAAAATCACGATGAGTTATAATCGCAAATTATAAAGTTCTGTGGTTATAATGAGGCCTCGATAGCTTATCTGCTAGCATCATAGATATTATGCTAATATAAATCGGGCGGATAACATCATAATATTATACTGTTATGTGTTATGGCCTATTTAGCTGTCTGTCACGTAATGGTTTTAAAATACTTTGTAGTTGATCACCCCGATATATATGTAGTTTTAGGCTGAGAATAAAAAACAAAAGATTTTTATAAAGAACTTTTTTCTATAATCTAAAGTTTCAGGTACATCTATGATAAATATGATAGGCACAGAACGCGACAGAAAATTGAACTAGAGAGTGCCTTTACATTGAAAACCAAAGCATTTGGTTTGCATAGTTGATATATATAATTGACTTTATACGTGGTAGAGCCATGCTGCAGCTATATTAGTAGTATAGTTGTAGCACGAATGGGTCGGTTCGACCGGGGAAGGACCACTTGCTCACAAAATACCAGCGTAAAATAGCAGCTTAATATTGCTGTGTTTCATATGGTGAGTGTAGAGAACCGGAGACCCTTTTTTACTGGAAAAGAGGCATTCCATCTTAGTAGGTACTCACGGGTGACAACGCGTCTGCATTTTGATTCTTTATTTTAGATGTAGATGTCTATGGGTCACAGCAAAGACTACAAGGTCACAGTAACCACTTACCATCAGGTGGACTGTGTGCTCATTTGTCACCCTATCCTATAAAAATATAGTATATTTCATTACGAGTGCGGAAAGCCTGTCATTGCAAAGAGTTCCGACAAATATCTACCCGAGCCGAGGCATAGCCGAAGGTGAGGATTGACAGTCGGAACAAGTTGCAATGACGGTTCCGCACGTGTACTGAACAACTATTTTTAATACAGTTGCGAAAAAATAAAGCAATTTAATAAAATAATAAAACACAATAAACTCAACTAACTAATCATTTATTTCTTATAAAAGTTATAATTCACATATACGTTGAAATTGGTACATTTTTTTATACTAACTGGGAAAGTTTTAGGTTGCATACTGTTTGAGACAAACTATTATTAATTTCGTATGATTGTTCATGTATATTTGTCAAAGGTGTTATACAATGGCGTTTGCCGACTTTTTAACTTTTCTGGTAAAATGTTGTCCGAAGCATTTTGTGCAATTAACAATTATACTGAGTTCCGGTGGTGTTAATTCAAATAAAATATCGTCGAAATTACTCATTTTGTGCAACAAACAACTAAACTCGTAAAGAACATTTTTGGAAAATGGCGCCAACCGTAAAAGAATATTAGCAGAGATTTTTTTGTTTTCTTCACCCATTGTGGGTAGGCAAAGGGAACTATGCCCATACAGCCAAAACTTCAGTAGAATTTTTTATTGATATGAAATGAAAATGAAATTTAATGAGATGAAATGAAATGAAACCTAACCTAACTCATTGAATCAAATCATTAAATCTGATATTGAAACAAATTAGTAGCTTCTTTTTAGAAGTATTTGTATGAATCATAAAAATTTTATGAATTTTTTTTAGTAAAACTTCGTCGTTCGTTTTTTCTTTTTAATAGACATTATTTTGACAGCTGGGAAAGAGAACACACGAGTTCGGAAAATGTAAAGAAAAAGCTCGAGTATGTAATAGCCCACATCCCGAACGCTATACGTCCCTGCAATACGCCACTTTTTGAGCAACTGTATTAAAAAGTAATATTATAGTGTAGTATATTGTAATCATTTTACATCGTAGGCAATTTACATGAATACAATTTATACTTGTGATTTTTTTTTATAGGAGAGGGGGCAAACGAGCATGCGGCTCACCTGATGGTAAGTGACTACCGCCGCCCATGAACAACTGCAACACCAGGGGAATTGCAGATGCGTTGCCGGCCTTTTAAAAAGGAGTAGGCTCTTTTCTTGAAGGTCCCTAAGTCGTATCGGTCCGGAAAAATCGCTGATGGTAATCGATTCCACAAGGAAGTCGTGCGAGGAAGAAAACATCTTCTAAATCGCACAGTGGTGGACCGCCAATCATCCAGATGATGTGGATGGTATCGGGAGTTCTGCCGCGATGTGCGTTCATGAAATTTGGCGGCTGGGATTAATCCGAACAATTCCTCAGAGAATGTGAAACTCCAGTCTCTTTTTTGTGATTTGGATAAACAGATAGATATAATCTATGGATAACATCTGTCACATCATTATGTTGAGAAGTTTACATGAATTTCTAAAATATATTTTACAATATAAATTATATATGTATCGATATCGTATTGTACTTAGTCCGTCACAGCTTTAAACGCAATTATTCGCATTCCATTTCAGGTATCAAAAGTAACCATGTCTCTTGTGGCGTTGTACTACATTTATTACAAATTATCAAAAAACAAAAAAGGAAGGAAAAATAAATAAAACGTTATATCTGTATTTAACAAAAACACAAGTATGCAATAAAACAATATAATCGATTAATATTTTGACATGATCACCAAGAACTATAAAACTATAAACCTCATAAAGTACTAGCGCACTCGAGAAGCTTAGGCGCACTATAAAATAAATGAACATGTTTGTTTATTTGATTATATTGTTTTGTAAGTAATTTGTGAGATGTATGTTATCCATTTGTAAAAAGAAAAAAGCATGATATGATATTAAAGACTATAAAAAAAATTTTGATTCAAAATGTATAATATGAAGCTATATGAAACGGAACTGTTCTGTTCAGTCATCTGTCAACTCCTAGGAAAAAAGATAATAATTTATAATCTTGAGTTCTGGCTTGAGGTTATAATTACATAAGTCCCAAAATTTAACAGGTAAAGTTTACTTTTATATTTAATGTACAAAGCTACTAATAAATGGTAATTTCAATAATTATTTAAATATATCTATCATTCAGAATGGCCGGAGATTCCGTCGATGAATCCCAATTCAAGGGACTATCCAAGTATTTCAACAGCCATACTAACCGAGGGAGGGCTAATGTAAGTCTTTGAATATGAATCCTTTTTTGGTATGTAAGAATTATATTTACACTCTGTTTTAATATAGGAATCTGAGAAATATAAACTGACCCTGATAAAAAAATAGTAGTTTTATAGTATTCTTTTTCAACATCTCAATCCAAACCCATAAAAAGTTTAAGGTACCGAATGCTTCATTTTAAAGCTTTTTTTAGGCTTCTGCATATATTTTAGAATGCATCATCATCACTATAACCCATTGCAGTTTATAGGCTACCCATAGGAATGACAAACATGTTCTGAGCTAATTTGGAAAACATATTAAAAATGAATCTCTTATTTTGTTGATTATAACACTTTGGTTATTATTTTAGAACAGTTGAGTTCTGTCCCATTATTCCATATACATTATTTTTACTTAGCTAAATATATTATCTGAAAATATTAGTAGTATATAAAATGAAATCAATAGAAGTGTAAGAATAGCATGAGTTGCTTAAGTTTACTGTTTTACAAAAGTCTATCACTATCCAGAGGCAAATTTAGCTTAGGTGTTATATTCTGAGCAGTCCATAATTAAAGATTTTTGCTAAAGTTTGCAACTATGCAAAATGGAGACGAGAATTATAACAATCAATAATTTGAATATTTAAATAATTGTCTTTTATTTTCGTTTTAAAAACGTTACCCCCACACAGCAGTTGTGGAGGCAGTGTACAAACATAAATTGCACAAGGACAAACATCCAGACCCAGAACAATTATTTTGTAGGCCATACAAATACTTGTTCCGTGCGGGATTCGAACCCGCAGCCCCCAGCGCAACAACTGATTGTTAAGCTTCTGCGCCACGGAGCCGACTAAGCATAAGGGTATAGTAATAATCGTCACCATCCTTTAAATACACATGGCCCATACCCTACATTTTGCATGCATGTTTGTGTTTGAGTACAATTGTGTGTGTGTGTGTGTGTCTATTCTACAAAAAAATTACATATTGTAAATAAAACACAGTGCACACAAAACTTTAATGTGCTCAAGTGAACTGTGAGCTATCACTTATATACTTTATTAATTATTTCTTGTTTGACTACTCAGTAGTATGTTTTAAGCATTATACAAAAAATAATTACTAAAAATTTACAGTTACATTTACTTTGTGCCGTACTTTGAGCCGTGGCAACTCAGGGGCTTCGTGCTCTCTGTTAATTTCACAGAAATCAAGCCAGGTTCAATCCTTGCTGGCACCAATGAAATTGTTATTTACAATTTCAAGTGTTGATTTACCATTTGTTTTGCGATGAAGGAAAAATTGTGAGGAAACCTGCATGTCTAAGAAATAAAATAAAAAATTTCAAAGACGTGTGAAGTACCAACACTTATTGGGGCAGCACGGGTGGACACTTGCCCTAAAACACTCAGAATTAAGAAGAGGCCTTTGCCCCATTGTGGGATGTATATTGGCTATAACTTTACTTTGTAAATAAATTATATTAAACTAACTGGGGTTAACTGCACTATTATTTGCTTAACTATGACACCTTAATATAATACAACTAAATAAATAAACGTGGTAGAGCCATGCTGCAGCTATATTAGTAATATAGTTGTAGCATGAATGGGTCGGCTCGACCAGGGAAAGGACCACACTCTTACAGAATAGCAGCTTAACACTACTGTGTTTTGTATGGTGAATGTAGAGAACTGGAGACCCTTTTTACTGGAAAAGAGGCATTCCATCTCAGTCCTTACGGATGACAATGCATCTGCATTTTCATTCTTTATTGGGGATAGATGTAGATTTCTAAGGGTCATAGTAAACACTTACCATCAGGTGGACTGTGTGCTCATTTGTCACGTCAATGGTAGTTTATAATTTTCGTTACTATTAATTAGCTTTATAATTCTTTTCCAGACGGCGAAAGCGACATATGCAGTCTTTGGCGCGATAATATTATATTTCACTTTGAAACCCAAATCAAAGAAGTAACTCAAGAAGTATCAATTTTATTTTTAAAAGATATTCATGTAATGCATTATGGTATTTAAGTGCAAGGTGTATTTAGTGTAAATTAAAATCATGTGAAACAAATTTATTTTCATTTACAATATGGGTAGTGGTCTAAGGGAGTTCATTTGCATTTTCTTTTAATTTTATATAATTATTTATGTATTATTTTTATTAAGTGGCCGATGTGGTGCATAAGCCTATATAAGTCCCACTGTTGGCAGGCCTCTGTCACTCTTGCTACCTGCGTGAAATAATTACCTACAATAGCCTAAATCAGAAATAATTTTTATTTAACATCTCAGGTATGCAGGTTTCCTAATGATGGTTTGGCATATTCCTAGTCATCATCATCATCATCATTACAGCCCTTCTCAAGTTCACTGCTGAACCTATGTTCAGAACCTTTGTGGCATTCCTTGGGGGAGGCCTATGCCTCCCCCAAGGAATGCCACAAAGAACGGTCCAGAGCCACCTGCATCCATCGACGTCCTGCATGCCTTACCAGGTCGTCACTCCATCTAGTGGGGGACGCCCTACACTTCGTCCGCCAGTACAAGGCCGCCACTCGAGAATCTTTTTTTCCCCATCAGTTGTCGGTTATTCGAGCTAAATAGCCGGGCCCACTGCCACTTCAGCTTACTAATCCGTTGGGCTATGTCGGTCACTCTGGTTTTACTGCGGATATCCTCGTTTCTAAGTTTATCACGCGGAGAAACTCCGAGCATAGCCCTCCATAGCTCACTGAGAGACCTAGAGCTTCCTCATCCGGCCAGCAGTGAAGGACCACGTCTCAGTTCCATAGGTCATCACTGGCAACACGCACTGGTTGTACAGTCTCGTTTTCAAGTTTTGAGGTATACCTGACTAGGAGATGTGCCGTAATTTCCCGAACGCTGCCCAGCCGAGTTGAATCCGTCGACTGACCTCTCGGTCGAAGTTAGACTTACCTAGTCGGACTATTTGTCATAGGTAAACATACTCGTCAACAACTTCGAGCTTAGTGCTCCCAACAACTACCGGCATAGGTATGACATGCACGTTATACATGATCTTTGTTTTGTCCATGTTCATTTTAATGCCTATCCGTTGGGAGGCTCTATTGAGTTCATTGAGCATAGTGGTTAGGTCCTCCAGCGATTCTGCCATAAGAACTATAGCGTCGGCAAATCGAAGGTGAGTGATGTACTCGCCGTTGATGTTAATACCGTATCCTTTCCAGTCCAGGAGCTTGATAATGTCTTCCAATGCAGCGGTGAAGAGTTTCGGGGATATAACGTCACCCTGTCTTACACCTATCTGCTGGATAGGATTCGTACTCTGAATCTGTACTCGGATAGCCATCGCAGCCCTATTGTACAAACACTTCAGCACTTCGATATACCGACAGTCAACTTGCCACCGCTGAAGGAACTGCAGCACCGCCCAAATTTCGACTGAATCAAAGGCTTTCTCATAGTCCTCATACGCCAAACATAGTGGCAAATTGTACTCTTCGGACTTCTGTACAATTTGCCGAAGGGTATGTATGTGGTCTATGGTGCTAAAGCCTTTTCGGAAACTGGCTTATTCGGGAGGCTGGAAGTCGTCGATTCGTAATGACTAGAAAACAGCACGTATACGTGGCTCAGAAGGGAAATCGGTCTGTAGTTCTTCAAAAGAGCGTTGTCGCCTTTCTTGAAGAACGAGACCACCGCACTTCTACTCCACGCCTCCGGTGTAGTGCCACCATGGAGGACGGAATTAGAGATTCTGAAGGACTGCAAGTACCAGTTTTCCACCCGCTTTCAGAAGCTCCGCTGTAATTCGATCCTCGCCTGGGGCCTTGCCGTTTTTGAGGTACTGGAGAGCCATTCTAATCTCGCTCAGACTGACGTCCGGAATATCATCGGAATAGTGTCGGATAAGACTCGCTCTTGGATCGTTATTCACACTTGAGTGTGGCTCCAACGATGATGTGTACAGCTGCTCGTAGAACCTCTCAATTTCACTAAAAATCTCAGGTGTCCCAGAAACGACGCTGCCACACTCGTTCTTGAGCTTCGACAGTTGGCTCTTTCTGGCAGACAGATCTCTAGCAAAGAATTAGGACCCCTGGTTCCCCTCGATCGCTTCTTCAATACGAGCAGTATTAAAGTTGCGTAAGTCACGTCGCATTCATTTGGAGATCTGTCTGTTCAGTTGCCTGTATGCTGTCAAATCTACTGAAGACTGCAGCTTCATTTCCCGTCTAACAGCCATGAGATTAATAGTGTGATCGGCGAGTTTATATGTTCTTCTGCGGCGGGTTTTGCAAAACTTAGCTCCGACCGCATGGACAGTTTCCATGAGCTTGTCATTCATATCGTCCACTGCATTGCAATCTTCTAGGCACTGAAAACGGTTTTGTAGCTCGAGATGTAATGTTTCGGGACTTTGGATTAGAGCACGAAAGGGACGGAGCGTTGACTTCATTAGACGTGACCTCTCCAACTTAACGTTTAGGTTCAGTGTGCCTCTGACCATTCGGTAATCGCTGCCGGTTTTCACCCTGGCGATCACTGAGACATCACTAAACAGTTGTCGTCTGATCGTCATAATGTAAATATTCCTAGTAGTCTTAACAAATTAATTTACATGAAATACATACTCGTATTTATAAAAACTACTAATGTAAGCACTGACTAAAAATATCAACTACCAACAAAAATTCCATCTTTTTGATATCATCTAGTCCAACAGACTAACCAGTAAGTCTACCGGGAAGACCTGGTAGACTTACTGGTTAGCCTGTTGGGAATTTTTGTCCCAAAAAGACTTACTATTAAGTAGTTTGGTAAGACTTTTTTTTTTATAAAACTGATTTAGAGCATACCTGATAATAAGTGTGTAGTAACCAATTTCAAACAAAGGCTAAAGGTGCGTTGACACATCTAAGAACTACAATGGAATACCTGTCAATCTGTAATTTTACTGGCTATCTAATAGAGCTGGGATATACGCCATTTTCCTTCACTGTCGAGCACGTTCTTCAGCACTTAAAATTTTTTTGGTGCCATTGTAGATCAGTCAATTTCTGGCGTATTCTGAAATTCCCCTTTCTCTGTGAAAATCTCACTATCCCTTTCAAACCTGACTGAAATCATTGTGCGTCTTACTTTTAACAAAAATATTAAAATACTCAAATGTCTATTTCACTGCGCCAAACCGGGCTGCATGAATCGTGCGCCTAACAAACGAACGTTTTATACATTAGCCTTTACAATTTTTGAAGTTTAGTTTAGCTAAGTTTAGTCACCTGTTTGGTCTTCGACGCGATGGCTGCGTTTCGCGATCCTACGACTGGTTTTCGTAAGTACATCAGTACATATTTTGGTTTTATGTGTACGTAGAATTCAGAATAATGTGACATTAAATTTTGAGTGACCACACACCAGCAACTTTTGAGTGACAGACAGACATGTAGGAAATCCTACACCAGGGGGTGGTGTAGGATTTCCAACGTATCTTTTGAGTAGCATAGTTAAACTTATAATAGGAAATAGATAATAAAACTCACTTCAATAATTTCAATTTTATTGGTATACATCATAATATGCAGAAAATAAATAGTATTGGACAGATTAAACAGACATCAAATTACAGATCTTATAATCGAGAAAGGACAGTCTTAAAAAAATATGGATTTATTTTTTGATATTTAAAGAATACGTTTTGTGGATTGTTTTCTATTTAGACGTCATGTAAACTTGTTAGGAAAAGCGAAGTGAGTAATAGGTAAAATCTCTAATATCAATCTGATTGCATCATTAACCAACTACCAAAATGAGTTCAGACTACTGGGTGCAGGCATATATCTTCAGTACAAAATTTATTACTAACAGCGAAGCACTAGCACCAATATCTATAGAACCTGATCCACCGAAATCTACATTCGAGGTAACCCATAAATATAAGCATTTATAATAAATAACTGTTGTGATACAAAAGCATAAACATTTTATTGTGTCGCTATAATAATGCAGCACTATCACCAAAGTTTTCATAAATCTAAAGATACGTGAATAATAATAATAATAATAATACTGTAAATAAAATTAGACTGACAAGAATTATTTAACTCCAATATCACATGTCATTAAAGAGGGCTAATAATTTTCTGCTCACCAGATGTCGCTAGTTGACACTGAGGTAAAGTTTTTTGTTACACAATGTCATTTAATTGAGAAGTTAGTTTTAAATAAAAGTTTATCAGTTTCTAGTTTCACAAAACAATGCCTCATGCCTGGTTTGCTCTTTAATTTTTCAACTTTTATGAATATTTGAGATTTAGTTTATTTATTTTTAATCTTATTAATATCAAATATAGTTAATAGTATAGAAAGAAACATCAACCTTTACGTTTTTCGAACAAATTAACTTCCCCGCTGTGAAATCTGTCAAATATACCTCAATTTTAAGTGGCGCCGCCCTGGTGGCAGAAAAAGTCGTGGATGCCCTCAATACACAATCACCTTTCACCATCAAATATTATGACTAGCTTTCAAAAGTTCACACTCCCAGCAACACAATCTAATTTGACTCATGCTCTCAAATTATACAACATCAAGTATATAAATTGTAAACAAAGTTAAAAACCACACAAATGTTACAATACCAATGGAATGACGGCATATTACCTTCTCGTTGCATAGTTTTATATTTGTCGTAAACATTATAGCAAATAACTGTGATCTAGTAAAGCGTAATCATTCCTTATAGTTGTATTGAAATACTCATATAAAAATTAACTTACAAATAGTATCATGATGCAACAATGATGTTTGGCGCATTTGTTAATTTAATCATATACCTACGTTACTAACCTTGTAATTAGACATACAACATAAATACTAGGTAATTCTAAATTGCTTAAAATGTATAAGGCCTCAAATAATAAATAAAATTAAAACGTTTTTTGAACCTTCATGCTTTCCAAGTAGAATTCCACTAGAGGCCGTGACCAAATCGACTTTATTTTTAAAAGTTCCAAATTCAGCAGTCCACATTTCAAAACATTTTTTTTTACTTAATTACAAAAGATTATTTATGTGCTATGAGTATTTTATACCACGCCTATTATTTGTCTTATTAAATTTTAATATCACCGATTTAAATAGGATGTTTTATGTAGGTCCTTTGGATATTTAAAGTTGGATGAGTAAGTGATAAATGAGAATCACGAGTTCAAATAGCGGCACGAATCGTGAGCACAACCGTGACTTGCGCACTAGTCGATTTGTGTGTATTTTTGGTTTTCGACGAAGTACAAGGTTACGGTGAACATTATTTCACGTCATTGGTATATAGACGTGGGCGAAGTCGCATCAGGAAGGCCCCTTTTCTTTCGTTCCCAAGATCTATCCAATAGATCTATCTTACCAAACATGCTTTGACACGACACACCTACTCATTCCTGACAAGTCTCATATTCCGTCAATCTAACAGTCGCGGTCTTTAGTTACAACGGCCTCGCAGTCACACTTAAGGCCCCAAACAAACACGATTTTAAATTTGTATAAATCGTAAAAGTGATCAAATTAATTAGTCATCTGTGGTAAAGTCTGGGGACATCACACTTAAAGGGGCCTCGCGAGGCCACTTAAGTGCGAGGCCGTGGCCGAGGGCCCACTTCGCTCACGCCTAGTTACGCCACTGCCACTGGTTCGGGAAATACCTCTGTCCTGGACAGAAACAGCAAGAAACCCAACGGGACTTGTCATTCGCTTACAGTTTAATTATGAATGTGATACTTTATCCAAGAATTTAATAGCTGGGAAATGAACATGCGCAAACTTGTCCATAATACTATATTGTACTATCACTTTGTGCTCACGATTCGCGTCGTCTTCTATAGTACATAGCATAATATAATATACCTCACGAAATCATGTACATATTCATAACTTTTAAGACAAAATTTGACCTCTATACCACGGTATCGCAAGTTTTCAAACACTGCAATGGATAATACAAGTGTGGAATGATACTAAAGAGTAAGTATTCCCAAAATGAAACATCAGAAATTAGTAAAATTTAATTTTTGGTCGTCGAGTGCCAATCTTTTATGAGATCATAATATTAGTTACGCAAATTCATAATTAAAATAAAGTGTAAGTCTGTTGTTACTTTACCACGAAGATTTATTCGTCCTTCGTTTATAGTGTAATCTACCATATAAATTCTTGCCATATGTACTTAATAAACAATATGAAACTTTATTAGGATTATTAACTGCACTTATTTTTGTTTGGTCTACCTTTATTACCTACTTTTACGATAAGCTTGGCGGGTGCCACGTAGAATAAATGCTTTTGAATAAATTGTTTTGATCGATTACAAAAAATACTACTTTCAGTATAAAACAATTTAGCTAGAGTAAGCAATAATCGGCAAGAACCAAGTAATATTTGCATCTCGCTGCCGTCTGTCTTAAGTTTCATTCTTATTCCTCAACGCACGATCCAAGACAAAATTCATTAAAAATGAAAATATTTCAAAGGACAAATAATCATAGCATATCGTCGATGTATTAGAGATTCAATTTTTGTATTATATACTAGGCAATCTAAGAGAAATAACTCTACAACTTGAAGTTTATTACTTCTATATAAGTGCTTGTCAAGTGAAACTATACTATCATAGGTATCTAGAGTTGCCAAAACCTATCACAATATGAAGTATTATATCCAGATTCCAGATGCTGTTACGGCTCATACAAATGTAGTCGTGAAATGAAAACTGTAAGCTAAAGAACTATAATAGTTGTATACGATATTGTTTGTAATAGATTTAGATGTAATTTTGTTTGATGAGTGATATATTCGATCAGTATAGATGTTATGAGACTTTAAATTTAGAATATAATTTAGGCTTTTATTTTACTTTTAAAACAGTAGAATCTCGCATTTAAAAGATAAGAAAGGTTATATAGTCGTCTATACCCCGTTGTATTAATTTTGTTCATTTGGTACATTTTTATTTTATAGTTTTGAGGAGGGTTAGTCCCAGTAAAGTGGCACGGCGTAAGAAGGCCGATATTGATTTTTAGACCTATTTCGTGGCATAAGATAAAGCACGAGGGCGGCAATTTCAATCCCACTCCCCGCAAACACTATACAAATCCTACCTACCTACCTACAAGTGTATGATTGGTTAGAAAAATGTGCAAACACGGCCTACCAACAGTCCATCGGTTGAGACTGGTGCCGTATACGGTGCGTTAGTCAAGGGTTGTGAGGGTTCAGAGCCAGGTGGGGGGACGCGTGAGCGAGTAGAGCGCGGGAGGGTGGGGTGCGGGTGCGGGGGCGGGGGGCGCGGCGTCGTCCGAGTCCGACTCCTCGGACGACACCCGCTCGGCCGCGCTCAGCGCCACGCGCGCGTACTCGTCCGTGTCGATGCTCTTGCAGAAGTGGATCGCGTATCTGTGGAAAATATAATGAAATAGTTCAATTTTTTCTAAACCTTATTGTGCTATTTGTAAACGTAAATAACTATTGTAATAAATCCGCTTTTTGGGGATATACAACAATCAGTACCTACCTGAGTTTCTCCCGTAGCACCGCTTTGCATGAGTATCTTGGCATCTTGAGAAGGAAGAAGCACGTGTAGCTCTCTGGCAAGAAATGGTCCGGCGGTTGGTATTTATCAAGTACCTAAAATATTAAAAAAATCTTAAATATCGTTTAAAAATTAAATACTTTTGTGTTTGTAACTGATGAAATAATATCTATCTGTAGGATTCAAGTATGTATATGGTTACAACAAAAATACTTGAAAGAAAAATAAACTTACAAATCTATCAATCTAAGCAAACGAAATAGCAATTTTATAACTTTATTTTTAAAGGACTATTATTATTTTTCCTGTATAACAAATTACCCTTGATATTAACAGTAAATAAATGGTATATATGCAGTAGCAGGTTAAAGTTTACCTATAATTGACCTACGAAACCTATAATTTTTTATACTGACCTGCAATACGAAATCCCTTTGTCTAGGGTCCTGCGGCGCTCGCGGCAATCGTGTTCGTCCCCACACGAAACGCAGGAATAGAGCCCGCTCGCTACCGGACAGTTCTTCCATCACCTCCCAAAACCACTGCACCAGTGGTGCGTTCGGGTCTATACCTGTGTTATAAAATTCACTTTGGTTCAAGTTCTCTCGCCTCACACATAAAAAAGAGAAATATACAAATGATAGTATCCTTATTTTTAGAATTAATTTTAGTATTATTAAAATTGTTTACTCTCAAAGTGGTTCATAAGATATGCTAGATGGCATAAACACGAATAATTTAATTGAAATTGGTAAGCAATGAAATCGTGGATTGTTATGAATGAATTGAATATGATAATTTTATTCAAATTCAGATTTAAATCGTTTATTGCGAATATAGGTTGATACAGTTGGTGTTTACGTAGTTTATCACTTATAGAACAAACATTTAGTACAGCTACATTCCGCCATTTGGCATGCAATGTCCATCACATTTTATTACTTTTATATTATGTTTTTTTTTTTACTTTTATAATGTGGTTAATTTTATTTACCTAATAAATTTGTAAATTTTTAACAGTTTATTTTAACAGTTCATATTAACCATCTTCTATAAAGCAGACAAGAGAAGACCGAAATAATAGGAAACAATATTTAAAAAAATAGCAAATAGCAAACTAGCTGGTACCCGGCGCGTTACTGCCGCAAAAGAAATAATTGTGGTAATATCGTTTTAAATTTGGAAGAGTTACATTATTAGGACTGACAATGCATTAATTGATGTTGAATGATATATAACTTACAAATGCATCGGTACTATACGCGCGCCACCTACTGTAAGTTAATTGTACTATGCCCATAACAACCCATACGTACTCCAACCAAAATATAGCTGGCTTGGCTCTACCAAGTATAAACTATTAATAAACACGTATTGTCAGAAATTTGGGGATCTATGAAAACCTTAGTTAACACTTTCATTCGAAGTCAGATGTTCTGTGGGCAAGAAGCCAACTACAACCACTACAACCAAGCCCCAACGATACTAACGTCACTCAATTGTTTTGCCTTCCCAGAACCCCTCTACTAACACTTAAACTTTATGATATGGTATTAAAGTTCAAATTGACTTTTAAGTATTATTACGAATTTTTCTCTCCGTAAGAACCATCTTCGTACTTCAAGGAATATTATAAAATAAGAATTAGCGAAATCGGTTCAGCTGCTCTCGAGATTTGCACTTAGCAACACATTTAGCGATTCATTTTTATATTATAGATTACTCAAATTCCGTTTTAGTTTTTATATATATATTTTATATTTGGTAAGTATAAAAATAAAATATGCATATGATTCGAACCCGCCACCTTTCGAGTTCGCAGTCCGCACACTGCCATTAGGCTACTGTCGCATACTACACTGTAGTCTATTTCATTCTCTCGCAGGCTAAATCCTACAGAATAGATGTATACAATTGCCTCTTTTTAGTGTCGTTTTTTCGTTCCAGTTTCAAATCACAGCGATACTAAAGAAGTCTTCATTTCAAGAAAGCAACTAATAGTGTCAAGGGGCTCTGACGATGAACATTAGGGTTAGAGTAGTAATTTACTATTTGTAATATCTCAAAGCTTGGTTCGGTGGTCAAGCGTAAGTCAATGAAAAGTAAAGTTACATCTTATATTATACTAGCTGGCCAGGCAGACTTTGTTCTGCCCTTTCCGATGACCCTTCCTATGAAAAAATCGTTAAATTCGTAATAAAAAAAATATTGAGGGTCACTTGTCGGGATAAAAAGTATTCTATCTCTCAAGTTGGACCAAACTGCACACAGTGTGCAAAATTTCTTTGAAATCAGTTCTGCAGTCTTCTAGGCACTGAAAACGGTTTTGTAACTCGAGCTGAAAGGTTTCGGGACTTTGGAACAGAGCACGAGGGGGACGGAGCGTTGACTTCATTAGACGAGACCTCTCCAATTTAACATGTAGGTTCAGTGTGCCTCTAACCATTCGGTGATCGCTACCAGTTTTCACCCTCGCGATCACTGAGACATCACTGAACAGTTGTCGTCTGGTCGTCATAATGAAGTCAATCTCATTTTTTCCTTTTTGAATCCTGTTATTTCCTTTATTTATAAGTACACGTAAAACACACGCATATACAAACGCAAAAATACGCTTGCTGATACACACACGCATACACACATACACACACACCTACACATACACACACACCTACACATACACACACGCGCACACGCACACACGAACGTTAACACACTCAACACACACTTAGTACATAAATTAAGTAGTATATTATTTTTTATACCTTTTCAAACATTCTTGTTATTTTTAACCTTTATTGTTAATTTATTAAGTCATAAAATTGGGAGAGGGCACTGATTGCTGAGATACAGGTATAATTCCTAGTTCAGCAATCAGAGACTTCACA
This sequence comes from Parnassius mnemosyne, assembly GCA_963668995.1. Classification (NCBI taxonomy): domain Eukaryota; kingdom Metazoa; phylum Arthropoda; class Insecta; order Lepidoptera; family Papilionidae; genus Parnassius; species Parnassius mnemosyne. The sequence continues at coordinate 14,167,282 of CAVLGL010000115.1, forward strand.
TATTCACTGTATAATTATCAATAAAGCTTATTATTATTTTTTTTTTGTCGAACCGTCGGGGCTCGGCCAGATCCACTTCTGGAAGGCCGTTTCTGGAAGAAAGAGTTCATCATAAAGAGTCCTTCTTTCTCCATCAAGTCGGCCAGCTGCTGGCCCCTTGGGTTCCGTTGCCCTATTCCAAATTTCCCTACTTTCAGCTCACCGTTCTCTCTTGTGCCTAGTTTTGCATTGAATAACCATAAACCATGTTCCAGGTACTTAATTGGAGACCCCCAAACTATATCACTTTGACATTGCCACGTAAAAGACGAGTTTATTGCATCTGCTACGGTATGTGTACACCAAAACCGATTTTGTCGGCCGATGACGGACAGAATTACCCGAACGAGTAACTCGGACGTGTATGTGCTTACACTGCTACAGTGTACCACGAGTGCCGACATTGAACGTTGCCGGTATTCTGTAGTTGACTGTGTTGCTTAACAGAGTGAAGACGCATTTTTTAAAATATCTGGAACCGCTATATCCATTTCCGATTCAACTTCAGCCTATAACCGTTTCGAAACCTCTCGATTATTGTAGTTATCTCTTATAAACACAACTAATTAATTTTTCAATGTCCATAGTTGTTTAGGTAGATAACAACACTGACAAAAACAACAGAATAAAGACATAATGATTAAATTAAACTATAAATACACTCAATTTGCACTGTAGACGCCGACAATCTGGCGAGAAACCCCAACAAGTTCGGACTCAACGGTTGATCGGCCGATTTCGAGCGTCATCGGACGATGATGGTCGTGTTTATGTACGCACTCTCTTTCTTTTACAAGTGTTTGATTCGATCGTCCGAGTTCGGCCGTCATCGCCCGAGCAAACTTCGGCCGTTGACGGATTAGGTGTAAGCGTACCCTTACAATTTTGTCGTAAACAAACAAGTCAAACGTTTCACGAACTTTGACGTATTGGCGTCTTTGCAGACCCTTAACAGTTCCCAAGATGACAACGTGTTGGGCGTCGTGGGTTCGAATTTCGCACGGAACAAGTATTTTTATGGCCCACAGACAATTTTCCGGGACTGGATGTTTGATCGTGTGAAGTTTATGATGTTTGTATGATGTTTATGTAAACAAACTTTACTTTTAGTTTAGTTTATTTTATTTATTGCAGTAGCAACTTACCGTCAGGTGGACTGTAAGTTCAGTTGGGAGGGCGGGGTGAGATACCTTTGTAAGTGGCGGACGCTCGGAGCGCGTGCACGGGTATGTCGGGCGAGCCGCACACGAGCGCCTCCAGCTCGGCGGCGGAGAACAGCGCCAGCAGCGGCGCGGGCACCACGCGCGACACGCCGTCGCGCACCGCGCGCACCTGCTCGTCGAACTCGTGCAGCCTGCCACAGGAACCAATCGCAGCGCTCGTATATCCTTCTGGTCGCTTTCAACGGAAACTATCAACAGTGTACTGTCAGACCAAAAGAAGAAGATACGAGATCATTTTAGGCGTGAGTAGATTTGAGTGTAAAATTTGTTGCACTATAATCCCCCTCCCAAGCAAGACCAACAATTACGTAGGCGGAGTGAGTGGAACAGTCACGAAAAAGAATACCAAAATACATATCTAGATTTTTTTCTAAGACCGACTGATGAACTTTCATATAAGTATTTTTATAGAACAGTAGCATCTACATAATTATAAAATTTTGTTGAAGCAATTGTACTATAATGTACTCTCCGAATCGCATTAGTGAACACTGTGGACAGCTATTATTTTGCTATTTGGTATTCCTTTCTTTTGACTCCACTTCAGTGCTCCACTCACTCCGTCTAACTTAATTATTGGTCGGAGGCGATATTTTATAATGCAATACATTTTATTACTCGAATCTACACCTAAACACGCCTAGTGATCCTAATAGCTTTCGGTTACAACAACCACCTTTAGAACTCCTCCGTAGGTGTCGGAGGCAGACACTAAAGTTAGTACTCAGAAAACATCTCGAGTTTGAACTCAAACTCTACAATGTCAAAATTCGAGCCAATCTCTCCACAAATAATATAAAAATTTTTGAGACACGAGGAATCACAGCACAAGCAAACCAAAAATCAACCACTTTAGTTTTTTTTACACAAATTCTTAACCATCCGCGTCGCACCTGTAATGCAACGCCAATTGTACGTATTCGTCCTTGTTGTCCGGCGTGACTCGCTTGTGCCGCGTAGAGAGCGGCACCTCGTGACCTGCAGCGGACGGTATTGAGAAGGGCAGCTCCAGATTTTGTAGCTCCTGTAACAATTTATATAAATTGTATTGACACATCGTGCAAAACACCACAATTAATAAAATCTATCTTTTCAGTAGTAACAAAAATAGTTACATTCAGTTTTAACTTTAAGTGATTTACATAAAATTTTTAGTAAAAAATCTTATGACATTGAGTATGTCATAAGATTTTTTGCTATAATTGTAAACAGTTGAATCAATGCAAAATAGGTTTTAGGTGTTTAGCAGATTCTAATGCACTTGATTGGTTTTCAACAAAAAGAAAAATATTTGTCGGGTGCGCAGCGACGGCATGTTCTTGTTACCTTTATATTTTAATTTACTCACAATTTAGATACGGATACTGAACTAGTTTAGATTTAGATGAAGTAAAGTTTTACTAAGTGTCAGCAATTTTAAATTATAATTTGTATATATCTTTTGTCGATAGAAAAGCATTAAGATGTTCATAAAATTTAGCAATATATTTGGAACTGCCAATCTCTAGACTTGTTTTCCTGTGTAGAATTGGAAGCATAAGTTATCGAAGAAACATTAGTTTCAACAGGAGTGGCGGGGGGAGGTAATTCATGCACAAAGTTGTACACATGGGGGACTTAAGGGCAGGACTTAGAGCATTCACTCCCAGTCAACCTAGGTTAAACAGAGATAGACAAACAAGAGGCGGTGCAGCTGTAATCAAAATTGAAAGGTTAATATATATATACGTGGTAGAGCCATGCCGCAGCTATATTATGGTTGTAGCACGAATGGGACCGGGGAAGAGAATTGTCGACCGGGGAAGGACCACGCGTTCACAGAATTCCAGCGTCAAATAGCAGCTTAACGCTGCTGTGTTTCGTATGGTGAGTGTAGAGAACCGGAGACCCTTTTTACTGGAAATGAGGCATTCCATCTTAGTCCTCACGGGTGACAACGCATCTGCATTCTCATTCGTAATCGAAGATAAGTGTAGATGTCTATGGGTCACAGCAACCATTTACCATCAGGTGGACTGTGTGCTCGTTTGTTACCTTTATCCTATAAAAAAAAGAATATATATATAATCTATGTCAGAACAAATATGAAATATACACATATGTATATGAAAATAAGGGTTGTGTTAGTTCAAACTTGCAACGATTTTTTCACATGCTTACAGACTTAATTTTTAACAACAAACTGGGAGCTTTTTTAATGTCAAGAGGGATGTTGTTCCAGAATATGATGGCCGTGAGGTAAGTAACCAGTACGGTGTTAAGGAGTGAGCAACTTAAGATTAGCCGAAGAACGGAGAAAACTCGATATTGAAATTTCGATATCAAACACTCGGGAGCACATGGATCGTTCAGAATTGTGAAAAGCGTGCAAAGTATTCTAACGTATCTGCGCTGACAGATAGGCAGCCAATTTAGCTGAGCACGAAAAGAAGATACATGGTCGTATTTACGAAGACCATAAATGTATCTGATGCAGTTGTTAAGCAGACGATCCAATGTATTAAGATGATGTTGAGACAGGTCTGAGCAACACACATCGACATAATCTATAGTCGGTAGAATAAGTGACTGGACAAGTAAAATCTTAGTATTGGTGGGAAGAAAGTTTTTTAATCGATATAGAGATCGCAAAGTTCCAGTAGTTTTGTGACTCACCTCCTGTATATGATTGTTCCATGTTTTAAGCAACCATCGTCATACAGACCAAGTTTTTACATGGGGAGAGAATGGTATGACATTATTTTTATTAATGGCGCTGCAATCGATGGATTTAGGAATGGGAAAAATAAAGGCTTTCCATATCCAAGCGTATTAAGAAACTTCCATATATCAGCCGAAAATGAATTAAGAACTTGTTCGTGGATATATCGGCGTTTAGTAGTACCAGATCAACGTAGACGTTTTGCTTCTCACCATATGATTGCATCGATTTCTCGCAGCTTTATATTGTATTTTTTGGTTTTACGGCATGAGGTATATCGGAATCGAGTATAGAGAAGAAACATAACACGTCTCCCGTGGTTTTGACATATCCTGATTACTCAGAAGTGGTGGAACATCTTGCGGACTCTGGTCGCATAAGTTGCATAGCGGGGCGCGCTGACCTTGTTGGCGGGCGTCATGTCGCGGATGCAGAGCAGCGCGGGCAGGAAGTCCTTGTCGACCTCGGCGAGGTCCTGCGGGCGCAGCGCCTGCCCGGCCAGCTGCCGCCACACGCCCTCCGCCAGCGACAGCGACAGCGGTGACCCCGTGCGCACCGCGATGCCCATCAGTACGCCTGCACACGTCCAATACCAATTTCAACAACTATACAGAACCCGTGTATTCAATAGGTAGGAACAAACCCTGTCTTGAATGAGATAAACCCATGTCCATCTGTAGGTCGTAAAGAAAAAACTTTTTCTAAATCTTTAAGTTTCTTTACTTATAATAAGAATTTAGCCAAAGATGATAAAGGGCACAGGCTTAGCTTAACGAATGTGTTTGATATAAAAATAATGTACGTCATATTTGTGAATATATTATATACAAAATAATTACAACATAAATAATAAATCTGGCTCGAAAGACCAAAAATTGAAGCATTTGGTTACTTTTAATAATCCCACTAATCTTTTGACCTGGCTTGCTTTAATTAACACATTTTATATATGGCATATAAAATTATATGTGTATAAAAGTGGAGACAACAATTACCGAGAAATCGGAAGCAGTTAAGGTGCAGCGGCGTATTGGCAGTGGGGTTGAGTAGGAAGGCGTCGCGCGAAGCGCCTGCGTCTCCACGTCCGTTGGGCGTCGCCATCAGTAGGGGCAGCGAGCCGTTCTGCAGCTCTTCGCACATCTCCGCGATGCTTTCGCTGTAGCCCCCGCCGCAGTCGTCCACGCTCTCGCCTGGTATTATAATATCGGATCGGTTACTTCGGTTGCACCTTATAGTGTCAAAAACACGATGATTATCACGCATATCACCTATGATATATTATTATCTTATTAAGCAACATATTAAGCACTAATAATAAGTTAGCTAGTAAATCGAAGAAATAAGCAACATTGGTTAACATCTCTATATATAAAAATCAATTACTGTCCGTTAGTCTCACAAAAACTCTAAAATGGCTCGATCGATTTTGATGAATTTTTGTGTGTATTTGAATGCGTCCCTGGATGGCTTAAAAACCCAATTGCACCTGGTAAGTGGCGCTGTTGTCGAATTCCAGATATCACCCGTGTAAAGTCGGGGCGGATCGCTAGTCGTTCGTATATATAGGTCGTTACATAATGACGTGTTATGTTAGAATTCACACAGTATTCTTAATTCTGATAAATTTTTAAAACGATTTACAATACAATTGCTAGGTTGATCAGTCGGAGATGAGATACTAGTTTGTCTGAACTCGAGTGTAGATGAATGAAGGCTAATAATTTTCTGCTCACCAGATGTCGCTAGTTGACACTGGGGCAAAGTTTTTTGTTATACAGTGTAATTTAATTAAGAAGTTGGTTTTTAATGACAGTTTATCAGTTTCTAGAGTATTAAATTAATACACAAAACAATGCGTCAGTGGTTTTAAACCTATTAATATAAAATATAGCTAATAGTGCAGAAAGAAACATTAACCTTTTCATTTTCCGAATAAATTTACTTCCCCGCTATGAAATTTGTCAAATATACCTCACTTTCTAGTGGCGCCGCCCTGGTGGCAAAAAAAGTCGTGGATGCCCTCATTAACGAGAAACAGGTATCCATTCACATTACTTTGGATCATTTCAGTTGTCTGAAGCACAAATCAATCTGTGTTTTGGAAATTAAGTCACTACTCTATATGCGTATATAATATATGTGTATACATGTACACAGGCCGCTATACTACACGTCGCTAGTCTGGCGCAAGCGCCATAGGTCACGAGCATATCGAGGTCATCGGTGACACGAACCCATAAGTTTTTCCCTACCAAAAATCGCTCAACGCAGACTAAAGAAGTTTTCACTTCATAAAAATATATAGACCGTGACTTATTTAGGAGAGACATCTATCTGCGTTCAGCAACTGTTAAGTAAGCCGATCCAATTTTTATTATTTTTCTGTAAAATCATAAAATCACGATGAGATATGAAACCATACTATCAATATGGAAACATATTAAGGAATCTGTCTAAACTTGCGGATGTTGAAATTAAACTCCAGATGTCACCAGTAGAGAAACAACTTTATTGCACAATAATTCTCAGACCCTATACGGTTTGCCGTGAACGAAAAGATAACGAGTTGTAATTCGACGCTAGCGACCTCTCTTGACATTTTTAAGTACTAAATACTAAGGTTAGAGTAGAACTATTAGAACTGAAATGTTTTTAGACATCCCGCCCACCAAAGGACTCCGTTCTTTCACAAAATAAATTTATACAAACCAAAATAAGGTCTATAAAGGAACACAACAATATAGAAACTCTTAATAGAAACTATAGAAATAATTAGGCTCTGGGCTTACATACCGGTGTATCACCATGAGATCACACTCAAAGTAAAGGAATAAATTAAATTACTAAAAAAAATACACATAAAATTGTACACAACCTAAAGAAAAAACCCAAAACTAACATCAAACTAACCCTGTAGTTACAACTTAAACAAAATTTTAAGCTTAGTCTACAGACTTAGGTAGCAAATATAATTTGTTACACGGCCGTTTACAGTATCCGTTCTTAGTTTTAAGCGTTACAACACGTGCAATCTGATCTTTACCGACATGTTTTTCAACAACTCTACCTAACAACCATTTTGCAGGGGGTACGTTATGATCTTTAATTATAACAACATCATTAATCTCTGGCTCAGTTATTTTCATTGTCCATTTATAGCGTTGATTTAAAGTTACTAAATATTCTTTAGACCACTTTTTCCAAAAATCGTTAACCATTTTTTGAGTATATTTCCATCTCTGAAGACCAGTTACATTTTTACTAGTACAATATTCATCGGGTATTACAATAAGTGGCTCCCCAACTAAAAAATGACCAGGCGTTAATGGTAAGGGATCATCAGGATTATCACTGAGATAAGAAAGTGGACGAGAATTGAGACATGCCTCAATTTGAGTTAAGACAGTCGAAAGCTCTTCATATGTGAGTGTAGAATCTCCTATCACTCGCTTTAAATGCGTTTTAGTGGATCGAACTCCGGCCTCCCACAAGCCTCCGAAGTTGGGAGCATGTGGAGGTATGAAATTCCATGTCGTACCTTCGTTAGCAAGTAAGTGGCTAATTTCGTCCGGCAGCTGTGATACAGCGCGATTGAAACTCTCCCTCAACTCTTTATCGGCGCCGACGAAATTAGTACCATTGTCGCTGAACAAGGTCTTACAATGTCCTCTCCGTGAAACAAATCTGCTGAAGGCTGCGATAAAGCCTTTAGCAGTCATATCGGTCACTGCTTCTAAATGTACCGCCTTTGAAAACATGCAGATAAAAACACAGATATAGCCTTTGTAAGACTTTGCTCCCCGTCCAGGTGAAAAACGAATATTAATATGACCCGTAAAATCAACTCCTGAGATCTTGAAGGGTCTCGTTGGTTTTAAACGATCCTCGGGAATTTGGCCCATCAGCTGATTGTTGTTTTGTTTCGAATACCTTATGCACTTCACACAGGTTCTATACTGCTTCTTCACCAGGTCACGCGCTCGAATGATCCAGTATTTTGATCTTAAGAAATTAAGCATCAACTGTGGCCCGCCATGAAGCGTTGTAAGGTGAGCATCCGCAACTATGAGTCTTGTAAGATGACTCTCACTAGGCATAATTATTGGATGACGAGTGTCATAGCCAACCTTGGCTTCATTAATGCGTCCACCTACTCGTAACACACCATTCTCATCGAGAATCGGGTTCAGAGTATGTAAACGGCTCCTCTTGGGGACCCAGTTGTGGGCCTTTAAGTGCTTGATCTCTTCCTCAAAATATAAACTCTGTGTCTCCTTTATACAATGTCTCATCACCGTGTTCATTTCGTCGGCTGTTACGTTCTTCGATAAGGTGAGTCTTTGTTTCTTTGGTAGTTTTAAATTCAAAAATCTTTTGCAGTAGGACATCACGCGTAACAACCTTGGTAACGAAGAAAATCTCGTCCAAAGGAAAACGTCTTTTGGTTGTATCGTAGTCACCAAAGACTTGACAGCCTTTTCTTCTTCTGCAATCTCAGATTCTTGACAGCCTTGACTCTCATACATTTTGTTGTCTCTTAGCCATGTGGGTCCGTGCCACCACAACTCGTGATCAACCAACTCTTCACTGCTTATGCCTCGGCATGCACAATCGGCCGGATTATGCTTTGTGTTTACATGTCTCCATTGACTTCTATCCAGTATCGTAAGTACCTCTGATACTCTGTTGCTCACAAAAGTCACCCAACGGTGAGGTTCTCCTGCAATCCATGCCAGCACCACGGTGCTATCCGACCAGGCGTATAATTTTTCCTTTGGTATTTTCATAACTTGGGAGACTTCATGTATTAACTTTGCGGCAAGAAGTGCAGCACACAACTCTAAGCGCGGTATGGATATCTCTTTTTGAACTGGCGCCACCTTAGTTTTGGATGTAATCAGGTTAACAGCAACTTTACCGTCCTTGTCTTCAGTTTTCAGGTAAACAACTGCAGCATATCCAGCTTGGGAAGCATCTGCAAAGGTGTGTAGCTCAACATGATCCTCTCTTTTTGTTTGCAGCCATCTTGGAACAATAAGCCTAGGAATATTTACCAGATCGTCTCTAAATTTCCACCATTCACGGAGGAGTTCCGACGGCAAGTTTTCATCCCAATCAAGACCAGACTTCCAAAGTGTTTGGATGAAGACTTTACCCACAAATATCACAGGTGCGATCCACCCGATTGGATCGTAAAGTCTTGCAATTTCAGATAACACAGATCTTTTAGTCACTGTTTCATTTTTCATAGGAAGTTGTAAATTGTATTCGAAGTTGTCAGTGCTTTTGTTCCAAGATATACCCAATACTTTGACCACGTGATTAAATTTGAAACCAATAGTTTTATCTGTACGCAAATTCTTAGTTTTAATGTGCTCAAGTAACTGATCATTATTGCTACACCACTTTTGCATTTCGAAACCTCCGGCTCTCATCAGGTTCGTCATTTGCTCATAAATCTCTATGGATTCCTCATAAGTCTCGCATCCCGATAGCAAATCGTCCATGTAATAGTCCTCAAGTGTGATCTGAGATGCTACAGGATACTTTGTAAACTCGTCCATTGCCAGCGTCTGCAAAGACTTAACCGCTAAATACGGCGCTGACGCCGTACCGAACGCCAGTCGCTTCATTCGAAAATGCTGTATTGGCTCTTTGGGATCTGATCTCCATAGAATGCGCTGTAAGTCAGTATCTGGCTCCTGGACTATTACCTGGCGATACATCTGCTTAATATCCGCCACAATGCAGATCGGGTGTCGTCTCCATCTCATTAAGATATGGCGTAATTCCTGCTGTATCTTGGGACCGACGAGCAGTTCTTCATTTAAGGAAACATTGTTCTTCCCTTTGCATGAAAAATCAAAGACCAATCTCGTTTTGGTCGTCTCTTTATCTTCTCGCACAACTGCGTGGTGAGGAGCATACACTACTGTCGGATTTTTCACTTGCTCTTCCTCAACGATAGGAGCCATATGGTCCTGAATCAAATAGTCATCGATAGCTTTTGTATACTCTTCACGTAAAGATGGATTTCTTAAAAGCTTCTTCTCTAAGTATGTAAACCTCTTCAGCGCTATCTCTCTCGTATTGCCATGTAAACACTCTGGGTTTGCACTTTTGAAGGGTAGTCTCACCATGTAACGTCCGTTCATATCTCTCATTGTGGTCCTTTTACAAAATTTCTTCGCACCTCATTTCTTCTTGTGTCATCTTTTTCTTGATGTTGTCTGGCTCTCTCTCTATCTCCCAGAACTTTTTCAGAAGCTCATCTTCATTAACTCGGATATGAAGACTGATGGGTAAAGAACATGCTCCAGGGAACTCGTTGTCGACTTTACCAGACAAAATCCAACCAAGTTCAGTATTTTGAGCAAGTGGACCACCTAGCTCTGCAGACGGATGTTTAATAAGACCCTCTTTAATTATCCCACTATGAACATCGACTCCTAAAATGACATCTATTTTACCAGGAGATCTATATTGTGGATCAGCTAGTGAAAGATTATCAAGCTCAGGCCAATATAGATTTGCAGGTTTGCGCGAAGGCAGTAATGAAGTCAAACTCTTCAACACATAGGCGTCTCTAACTGGAAATGAAAACTCTGGATTAAGCAAAGACTCAATATTAAAGGACACCATGCACCTGGTTCTTGTTTCACCTTCACCTACACCGGCAACTATACCATTAACAGGAGTTCGATCAAGACCTAATGACTGAACGGTTGCCTCAGTGATCAAAGACACCTCAGAACCCTGATCAATTAACGCTCGGGCTAATTGGGAGTAGCCATTTGACGAAACAATTTTTATCAGGGCGGTTGCTAACAATTTACTCTGATTGCCCTGACAGCTCTCTTTGGCAAAATGAGCTACTACTCTCGACTCGGTATGATTATTAGGCTGTTGACTCCAAGTTTGTGGATTCTTCTTCTCAGACGGTTGCTGATTCTCTGACAGAACCGTAGGCGAAGTAGCTAGCGGTAGGATCGGAACCGCAGCAGCCACTTGTTGATCTCTCTCGTAATGTAGTGTAGTGTGATGACGTCGTCCACACCGGCGACAACTCATAGACTGATGACATCCTCTCACAGAATGACTCGATGATAAGCAGTTGAAGCACAAGCGGTTTGCTTGCACATACTCAGTCCTCTTCTCTGGGGACAACCTCTCATATTGCTTACATTGGTATAGTGAGTGTCCTCCTGAACACATCACGCAAGTATTGATTGACACTTTCTTCTCATTGTTGTTAACAGTGGAGTGAAATGACTTGTGTTTAATTATTTGTTTCGAAGTATTGTTCTGTGTAGCCTTTGATGTATTTTTTTGGCCTTCCAGCATCTCTAATGTTCGAAATCTAGTCTCCAAAAAGCTCGCAAGTTGATTCCAAGATGGCAAGAAGTTAGGCTGAACATTCTGACTCACATACATTTCCCATTGCTTGCGTGATTCGGTATCAAGCTTAGATACTACCAGATAGTTCATGATAGGATCCCAAGTGTCAGTGTTGATATCAAGATTCTGTAGTGACTTGAGACACGCAGATGTATTATCGAGAAGTTGCTTCGTAGAGGTCGCTGACTCAGCAGTAATAGCCTTTTGGGAAAACAGACGCTTCATTACCTCGTTGCAATTGTATCTCTTGTTTGTGTAACGTTGGGTCAGTTTTGTCCAAGCATCTTGATAATTTGCATCAGTCACTGCTAGGTTTCTCAGAAGCAGCTCAGGTTCTCCAGACAGGCTACTTTTCAGGTAGTGGAGCTTTTGAACATCTTTTAAACTGGAATTGTTGTGAACGATCGAAGTGAACATATCGTAGAAGCTCTGCCATTCGTCGTAGTTCCCGGTAAACTTTGGCAACTCTATTCTCGGTAACTTCACGTCAGGTTGCGGCTTTCCAGTGTCTCCTGAACTTGTCTCCGAATTATTACCAGAGTGGCTCGATTCAGTAGCTGGGCTGGTTGGAACAAGCTTCTCTAACTGCTCTAGCAGCATAGTCTTGAACGTCAAATATGTATCTTCACAACAGTCATACGCATCCCCGAGGAAGTACGCCAACAGCTTCTGATCGTCTCGTGAGGTGGCAGCAACAATCTCATAATGGTTGGTGTTGAATAGGTCCCAATTTGCCTTTAAGGTCTCTTCTCTAATTCGGATGTAGGGCACCGTAATTCTATCTTTCGGGGACTTTTTAAAGTTCTTAAATGCCTTTGAAATACGCTGACTAATCTCAGTTTGTTTTAGAATCATTGAGTTTATCTCCTCCATGTTGACGCAAATAAATGTCCAAATAACTTTAAAATTCACTGATAAATATTCTACTAATGTTCACCAAACACTCCAGCAACTATGTCCATAACACTTTTAAAATACTAAAGAAAGTTCCACTGATCGAAAATTTTCTAAGTCCTATAATCAGTAAAAGTTAAAGTCCTATAATCAGTAAATTTTCTAAGTTCCAACACGAGTTAAATTTTTCTAAGTCTTTGGGACTCAGACAATTTTTCACTGCACACGAAATATTCTAAGTTCTAAACACTTTGCCAATTCTTACAGTTCACTCACAATTATTCTAAGTCTTTAACACTTGTAATTTTTTTCGTCACTTTACTCACTGTTACACTTATGTCCTTCTCGCTCCCGGGTTTCGGCACCACTTCATGTCTAAACTTGCGGATGTCGGATCTCCGGAACTACATGTCGTCTTGTTAGATAACTACAGGTGTGAATATCAGTATGACATCATAAAAAAATGCGTGAAAGAAAAAGAAGTGATTGGAAGATGAGTGTGAGAAGAAAGTGAGAAAAGAGCAGGGCTTCTAACTCAAACCAGCAACATCTATTTAGCTCTCTAGCTTCCATTAATACCCCTATTAGTTAGAGTTTCCCATCTCACTCGAGAAGCATCATCAGCAAAATGGACAGTAGAGCCACGCTGCAGCTTCTATTGGATAAATGGGCCGCCTCGAACCGGGGCAGTACCACGACCTCACGGAATACCAACGTAAAGTAGAAGCTTTGCTTCTGCGTTGCGCTTGGTATGTGCAGGTGGCCGGAGGCCCAACCCGGAGTACAAATTAGAACACTTCTTTGTGCCCCGGGCTGGAGTTTGCGTATACGTCAGAGAGGATATCTGTTCTCGACGCCTCGGCAGTTTTGAAAGTATGGACCTGTTCATGTTTTGACTGCACGTAGACAGCGACGACCATCCCCGCCTCTACTGGTGCCTGTATAGGTCCCATAGCAGAAATGCCGATACAGACCGACTCATCGACCACGTCCAAATAGCTACAGATTTCTTGCTACAACAGATTCCATCCGTAGACATCGTGATACTTGGCGATTTTAACGCCCACCGCACCGAATGGCTCGGTTTACGTTTAACCGATCCTGTGGGGAGATCTGTTTATGACTTTGCCTTGGCATTAGTCTGGTGTAGTTCGCGAACGATGAAAGATTAGGAAACGTATCTTGCCACTGTACTAGAAGAAACGTTTCCGAATGCCGATTGTTAATCAGTCTAACATTTCTTTTCGTTCACCTACACTCGCAAGACGCCAACACCAAACTGTGCGTGCGAACGAGAACGACGCACGCAAACAGAACAGAATCGGTTAATAGTCATTCAAGAAAGGTAGACATGGCGTTAAATAAAATATTGGATATAAGTTTAATTTTATAGCAAATAATTATTACAATGCTTATTTTTAGATATGTGAAGCCACAATTTTAATGTAATATATCAAAAGAATACATGTATTGATGTTTTTAAGGAATAATGGGGTAAACTGCCATCTATTCCATTCAACAGGTATTAAAGTCATTTTGTCAAACGAAAGTTTATTGACTCTCAAGGTGGCACGTAAAGAAGACACTAGATGGCATAAATATAAAATTTAATATAAAATTATAAATCACTAAGGTAAGAAATCGATCGCAGATTGTTTTGAATGGACTGAAATATGATAATTTTATTAATTTAATAAATTTGTTATTTTTTTAACTGATTATTTTAACAGTTAAAATATATATTAACCATCTTTAATTCAAGGACAAGAGCCGATGAATGCCTCTCTGTAGCTAGCTACCCAAATCACCTAGTAAGTTTACAACAAATCCCTGCTCTCTGCTTAGCCTTTTACCATAATACGCAGTGGCCAATAAATTTATGTAGGTATAGATAAATATTTTATTGCAATACATAAAAATGGTATAATATTATCTTTATGCTATTGACTAGAATGACAGTCCTAAGCCAGTTCAAGTATGAAGGGAAATCAAATATTATGTCAAATTTTAAGTTAATAATATTTTTTAACACACAACGTTACGACTCGAGCAAATATCGCCCGACTGAGACTGACTGCATTAACCTGTTTAAATTGCATCTATGAGTCTGACTGTTGACTGATTCAGTCAGTGACTGACTGAGATAACCATTCCATAAAGATAGATACAATTTAAACAGGTTAGTAGTACTGATGACCGAATTGAACTAATAGAACTAATAGAACGAACTAGTTCACTGTCCGTAATTTCCCCAATACGAGTATGTAAATTACTCTCTGGGGCGTCTCAAAAACATGTATGATTAATTTTTGAGAAATAAAAGTATTTATTATTATTATTATTATTATTATTATAATGTACAAGTACGGAACGATCTTTAAAATGACCGACCAGGCACAAGACTACGTGGCATATGGTCGGACACAACTGGTTACTTCGCCTACGCGGATTCCAGATGTGGAGGATCATACACCTTCCCTGTTGGACCTTCTGCTGACCTCTATCAGGTTTCAGTCGATGCCCCTCTCGACTCTTCGGACCATTGTCTGATCCGGAGTGTGTCTCACGCTCACCTCGCAGGCTGCCGCCGTGTTCAGGTCAGCGGATTGGGACGGAATGCGGTCTTTCTTTGCATCCTACCCATGGGGGCGGGTTTGCTTTTTGCCGGATGATCCCAGCGCTGTTGCTGACTGTGTCACTGATGTGGTGCTATAGGGAATGAAACTATTTATATTTCCATCATCTATGGTAACCATCGGAGGCAGATCACTGCCTTGGTTTGGTCGCTCCTGTAAGACTGCATTACGAAGTAAGCAGGAGTGTTATCGGCTCTGGGCTTCGGCGGCTTGGGATGTAAACACCAGCATGCTTAAAACGAAGTATAATTTCGCCTCCAGGTCCTTTAAAAGAGTAATTACCAAGGCAATTATATATGAGTACATTGGCAGATTTTTCTTAGAAATTAGTTCGCCTTCTTTCGGAAACCCGTGCATTCTGGGTCTCTCGCCAAGAATATTCAAGGGAATTTCTGTAAGCCATCACTACCATATCTGCACAGGGACAATGACTCACTGACCCACGCCGCCAAAGGGAAAGCCGACCCCTTTTAGGTTTCCTTTTTGCGTCCAACTCGATTCTCGATGACGGGGGGAACACACACCGCCGACCATCGCGCAGTGTGAGTGCTCTATGCCTGATATGCGATTCACACTGTACTCAGTACGCAAAGCACTCTTCTCCCTGGACATACACAAGTCGAGTGGGTCTGACGGAATCCCACCAATTGTGCTGAGGACGTGCGCTCCAGTGTTGGCACCGGTTGTAACGCATCTTTTCCGGTACTCCTATTCCCTAGGCGTTGTTCCGAATTCATGGCAGACAGCTTTCGTGCACCCGATCCCTAAAAAAGGTAAACGCTCTGATCCGTCCAAATACAGGTCTATCGCCATCACCTTCTTACTGTCGAAAATAATGGAGTTCATTATTAACCGCCAGCTCATGCAGTACCTTGAGGAGCACCAGCTGATTAGTGACCGCCAGTATGGTTTCCGTCGAGGTCGATCAGCTGGTAATCTTCTTGTTTACCTAACACAGATGGGCGCAGGCGATCGAGTCCAAGGGGGAGGCATAGGCCGTAAGGTTGGACATAGCGAAGGCCTTCGATCGGATCTGGCACAAAGAGCTTCTTTCGAAGCTTCCTTCCTATGGGCTTCCCGAGAAATTGTGCAATTGGATCACCTGTTTTCTGGCTGATAGGAGCATCACGGTCGTCGTAGACGGTGCATGCTCCGATTACAAGCCTATTAACGCTGATGTTCCAC
The DNA here is from genome assembly GCA_963668995.1 of Parnassius mnemosyne. Lineage (NCBI taxonomy): Eukaryota > Metazoa > Arthropoda > Insecta > Lepidoptera > Papilionidae > Parnassius > Parnassius mnemosyne. Next base: position 14,183,358 of record CAVLGL010000115.1, read on the forward strand.
AAGGCTGCCTGCTATCACCAATAGCAAGCAGCCTTATTGTTTTTTCTGCATATCAATGATATGTTGCAAACCGGTAACATTCATTGCTATGCGGATGACAGCACTGTTGATGCTCTGCACACCGGCCGTGCCAATATTTCTCAGGAAAGTATCGCCGAGTACCGGAATAAACTTTTGTCTGAAGTCGAGTCTTTGCTGAACAAAGTCTCGGATTGGGGGCGACTAAATCTAGTGCAGTATAATCCTCAGAAGACACAGGTTTGCGCATTTACCGCTAAAAAGTACCCATTTGTCGTATCTCCTCAGTTTCAAGGCACTTCCCTTGTTGCCTCAGCCAGTATCGGTATCTTCGGCGTCGACATATCGAGTGACGTGTAGTTTCGTGGTCACTTAGAAGGGAAGGCCAAATTGGCCTCTAAAAAGCTTGGTGTGCTCAGCAGAGCGAGACAGTATTTCATGCCGGTACATCGCCTGCAACTTTTCAAGGCGCAAGTTCGGCCTCATATGGAATACTGTTCGCATCTCATGGCTGGGGCTCGTGCCAACTCTCTCTTGACCGCATCCAGCGCAGAGCGGCTCGAATCGTCGACGACAGAGTCCTTTCCTATCGGCTCGATTCACTGGCGCTAAGAAGAGATGTTGCATCTCTTTGTGTATTTTATCGCATCTAGGACGGGGAGTGCTCTGAGGAATTGTTTGGATTAATTCCAGCCGCTCAATTTTACCATCGCACATCGCGACTAAACTCGCGATGCCATCCATATCATCTGGATGATTTGCGGTCCACCACTGTGCGATTTAGAAGATGTTTTCTTCCTCGCACAACTTCTTTGTGGAACGAATGTGGTTGATCAGGCGAGCCGCGTGCTCGTTTACCCTCTCCTATAAAAAAAGAAAGAAAGCAAGGCACTTTTAAGGCATTTGAACAAACAAATACAAATATGAATGTTTGCAGGAGGAACTTACCTACAAACTTGACTTTCCAAACACGGTGCGGCAGCGCGAGGGCGTCCTGCGTGAGCGCGGGCAGGCGCGCCACCATCTGCCCGAACACCGAGCGCATGCCGCCCGCACCCGCCAGCCCCGCGCCGCCACGCCGCGCGCGCCGAGCGCCAACGCGTGACAACTCCACCACCGGCCCGTGCTGTCGCTCGCGTACCATTGTCGCCATTATTGCCTGTGCAGTAACGCACAAATTGCCTTGAGAGTTCATTGTGACATACGTTATCACTGAACTGATGTGGTCATTGTTAAGTGCGGCTTCCGTTTATGCCTGGCGGACCATCGTCGCCATTATTACCTGCACCAGAACTTGAGCGTTCATTATCAGCTAAATCATCAGTTAACTGATATGATTTTAATGTGCCACTGCTATTAGCACCTTGCGCACTATCGTCGGCATTATCGTCTGCACCGTAACGCACAAATTGCCTTGAGCGTTTATTGTCAGATAAGTCATCAGTCAACTGATGTGATTTTTAGTGTGGAATTGCTGCTCACACCTCGCGCACCATCGTCACCATTATCGTTTACACCGTAACGCACAAATTGCCTTGAGAGTTGATCGAAGGATATCTCACCAGTAAACTAATAAGCTTATTGTAACGTGGCAATGGCAAAAATTCTTACATCACGCGTAACATCATTGTCGTTATCGCTTGGAGTTGTGTGCGTGAATTTGGTGTGAGGGTTCACCGTGAGATCCTTCGTCAATAAACTGGGAGTAAACTATGATGTGTTTTGCTGTTAGTTACAGAGAATTTGTCTAATAAATTACAAAATTCTCATACTCTCGCAACCTTAAGCAAATCTAGATGTGTTGATTAATTTATGCAAAGTTGTAGCGCACAATTACAACGTACGAACTTTTGACGTTTTATGATCTATATTGATGGCGGCGGTACTTCACAGAGGATCGACTACCACGTTCAAATATAAATTGACCTTATGTCCAGTCATGTATATATATTGAACAAAATATAATTACTAGAAATAATTCATTGCCTTAGCCCACTAGGATGGAAGTAAAATAACTCAATTATAGTTACCAGCAAGTACCTACAGGAATTATTAGTTGACTTCAGCTTTTTCAAACAGACCGATACAATTAATTTATGCAAAAAAAAAATACACACAAAAAGTATTAATTGTCTTTAGTTAAAATTTCTAACATAATTTTCATCAAGTTAAAAGTCTTTACCTTTCTGAAAGCAGCTTCTTTGACACTGTAGAAGAGCAGCGTTCTTAACTGATCCAAAGGTCCGTCTAAAATTAGCAGCGGCAAATTTGGGCACACCAATTCCGAGAACTGATGCAGTAGTACCTGCGAAGAGCAGTAACATGTCAAATAATATTGAAATTTTAGCAAATTCAATTATTTTTTCTTAGACTTATGCCGGATTGTATCGTATCGTGGTATCGTAGGTACTTCAGAAGGGTTATTCCGTTTATATTTATACGGAAACGTTTGTTCATCTATCCAATCCAGACGGGGTGGATAATTGGAATTTGTATATTTTTTTGTTTCCGATTTTCTCCTTCGGCTGCTTACAGTCATTTATAGAAACCTGATAACAACTGGCCACAAGATACTTAATAGACATCAGCATATCAATAAAAATATATACATACTTCCTGTTTGAAAAATCAATGATGAAATAAAAGGACATCCAAGGATCACACACAGACAAAGTCATTGGAATTTTTGTAAGTTAAAGACAAAACGATTGCAAATGTACATTAAAAGTGTTATTATGTCTACTCAATAATGGAATTTTTTTTTGGTAATTTCCTGGACATATTGCAGAATTTATAAATTTACTTTATAATATTATTTAAAAATAGGAAGTTTAATTTAAATGCAATACGTAATATGATTTTTGTTATAGTTTGTGGTTATTAAAAATTTATAAATAATTAAAGTGTAATGAGTTGAACTGTGCTTGGGGTAAAAAGTCAGAAAAAGAAATAAAAGTGAATTCCGATTCTCAAACCCGTCTGGAGTGGATAGTTAAACACGCGTTTCCGAGAATCCACCCCAGGGTGGATTTTTTAGGGCGGATAAACTGAATAACCCATTCAGAAGCCTACCGGAATCATATATTTTATATAAAAAGATGCATACAATTCAACGTGGTCGACTTAGACACATTCTGATGTGTCGCGGACTGCTGAAGCTATAGGCTTTCTCCAAAGAATACCACAAAACACGTTCCTGAGCCACCTGCATCGATCGACTTCGTGTATATTTCACCAGGTCGTCACTCCATCTAGTAAGAAGCCGCCTTACACTTCGCTTAGTTGCCACTCGAACTCCTTTCTTCGACGTTGTTGCTGTCGGTTCTTCGAGCTATATGGCCGGCCCGGCCCGGCTCGGCCGCACGCCACAAGTAGTGTGTGAGTGTCAGTGTGGTGGGAACGCACCAGCCTGTTGCATATGAGGTGTGTGGGCAGGTCCTGCAGCAGGTGGCACTCGAGTGGCGGCGGCTCCACGCACAGCGCCACCGTGTGCGCGCTCCCGCACGCCACAAGTAGTGTGTGAGTGTCAGTGTGGTGGGAACGCACCAGCCTGTTGCATATGAGGTGTGTGGGCAGGTCCTGCAGCAGGTGGCACTCGAGTGGCGGCGGCTCCACGCACAGCGCCACCGTGTGCGCGCTCCCGCACGCCACAAGTAGTGTGTGAGTGTCAGTGTGGTGGGAACTGACCAGCCTGTTGCATATGAGGTGTGTGGGCAGGTCCTTCAGCAGGTGCCACTCGAGCGGCGGCGGCTCCAAGCACAGCGCCACCGTGTGCACGCTCCCGCACGCCACAAGTAGTGTGTGAGTGTCAGTGTGGTGGGAACGCACCAGCCTGTTGCATATGAGGTGTGTGGGCAGGTCCTGCAGCAGGTGGCACTCGAGTGGCGGCGGCTCCACGCACAGCGCCACCGTGTGCGCGCTCCCGCACGCCACAAGTAGTGTGTGAGTGTCAGTGTGGTGGGAACTGACCAGCCTGTTGCATATGAGGTGTGTGGGCAGGTCCTTCAGCAGGTGGCACTCGAGCGGCGGCGGCTCCAAGCACAGCGCCACCGTGTGCACGCTCCCGCACGCCACAAGTAGTGTGTGAGTGTCAGTGTGGTGGGAACGCACCAGCCTGTTGCATATGAGGTGTGTGGGCAGGTCCTGCAGCAGGTGGCACTCGAGTGGCGGCGGCTCCAAGCACAGCGCCACCGTGTGCACGCTCCCGCACGCCACAAGTAGTGTGTGAGTGTCAGTGTGGTGGGAACGCACCAGCCTGTTGCATATGAGGTGTGTGGGCAGGTCCTGCAGCAGGTGGCACTCGAGTGGCGGCGGCTTCAAGCACAGCGCCACCGTGTGCACGCTCCCGCACGCCACAAGTAGTGTGTGAGTGTCAGTGTGGTGGGAACGCACCAGCCTGTTGCATATGAGGTGTGTGGGCAGGTCCTGCAGCAGGTGGCACTCGAGTGGCGGCGGCTCCAAGCACAGCGCCACCGTGTGCACGCTCCCGCACGCCACAAGTAGTGTGTGAGTGTCAGTGTGGTGGGAACGCACCAGCCTGTTGCATATGAGGTGTGTGGGCAGGTCCTGCAGCAGGTGGCACTCGAGTGGCGGCGGCTCCAAGCACAGCGCCACCGTGTGCACGCTCCCGCACGCCACAAGTAGTGTGTGAGTGTCAGTGTGGTGGGAACGCACCAGCCTGTTGCATATGAGGTGTGTGGGCAGGTCCTGCAGCAGGTGGCACTCGAGTGGCGGCGGCTCCAAGCACAGCGCCACCGTGTGCACGCTCCCGCACGCCACAAGTAGTGTGTGAGTGTCAGTGTGGTGGGAACGCACCAGCCTGTTGCATATGAGGTGTGTGGGCAGGTCCTGCAGCAGGTGGCACTCGAGTGGCGGCGGCTCCAAGCACAGCGCCACCGTGTGCACGCTCCCGCACGCCACAAGTAGTGTGTGAGTGTCAGTGTGGTGGGAACGCACCAGCCTGTTGCATATGAGGTGTGTGGGCAGGTCCTGCAGCAGGTGGCACTCGAGCGGCGGCGACGGCGGCGGGCGCGGCGCGCGCGGCGCCTCTACGCACAGCGCCACCGTGTGCGCGCTCCCGCACGCCACCTTCGTCACGCGCTTGCCCTGCAACCATAATCACTACCCGCTAACCTAACCAACCAATATTTTCCTACCTAGGATTCCTTTTGGTATGGTAACACCATCTTAGGAAATCTCATCCCTCATTGATGAATATTTTTTAATAAATTTTTATTAAAATGGCCAGAATTTTAATTACCAAATTTTTATATTAAATATCTTTTTACTTTATATGATATCTACAATTTATAAAAGCTTTTAGAAAAATTTACTTCGCAAATATCCGTGTTATAAAATAAAATGATGTGTCTTACCTAGTATGAAGAGCACCTCCCGCCCTCCCTCAATTGCGTGCACTATCCCCGTCACCACTAATCCCAGCACCGCTACTCCCAACGCCACTACACTAGGCACCCTCAGGTGATATAGACTCTACGGTGGCTAACCGCTAAGTGAGCGGCGAGCCAAAACTAGTGCCTTTTATACAGACCGCTGACGCAACCGCTCTCTACTTAAGGAGCGAGCGACTGCATCATGCGATAAAACATGCGACCAATCACCGCCGGACTTACGCAGCCGTTTGTAAAATTAAAAACAAACTGCCGCGCAACGCCCACTCTCCAACCACGCAACCAATCGCCGAACACCGTGAGGGTGACAAACGACCATATTGCGAGGTTCTCTGTTATTAGAGAGCAGGCTTAAAGATATTTAAGAGAGGTGAGTTAGTAACATTTGTTTGTTCATTCAGCAATGCAACGGTACTATTGTTACTTTTTAATATCTCTAACTGTTCCAGCACACACAGCCGCAGCCCTTTATTACACGTATGTAAGACTTTAAAGGAGTGGTCGTTGGCTAGGTTGTGTCCAGTGTCCAAAAGATGTTTGGCAAAATGGGATTTATCGGGATTGCAATTCCTGTACGCGGCTAAATGTTCTTTATAACGTGTCTCGAAATTGCGACCAGACTGACCCACGTAAACGGCGTGGCATTCGTCACAAACAAGTTTGTAAACACCTGACTTTTGACGAATATCCAACTTATCTTTATTATTACAGATATTTCTAAGAGAATTGTTTGTTTTGAACGCCACATAAACGCCGTTTTGTCGAAGAGTATTAGCTACTTTTTCAGATATGGGGCCTAACTACGTCAAACTGCTCACATATCGATGAACACTTTGAGGTTGAACCGCGTACAGAGAGTTGCGAACAACATGCTTTTGTTTTCGCAACGAATTTCACGCCGTTTACGTGGGTCAGACTGGTCGCAATTTCGAGACACGTTATAAAAAGCATTTAGCCGCGTACAGGAATTGCAATCCCGATAGATCCCATTTTGCCAAACATCTTTTGGACACTGGACACAACCTAGCCAACGACCACTCCTTTAACGTCTTACATACGTGTAATAAAGGGCTGCGGCTGTGTGTGCTGGAACAGTTAGAGATATTAAAAAGTAACAATAGTACCGTTGCATTGCTGAATGAACAAACAAATGTTACTGACTCACCTCTCTTAAATATCTTTAAGCCTGCTCTCTAATAATAGAGAGCCTCGCAATATGGTCGTTTGTCACCCTCACGGTGTTCGGCGATTGGTTGCGTGGTTGGAGGGTGGGCGTTGCGCGGCGGTTTATTTTTAATTTTGCAAACGGCTGCGTAAGTCCGGCGGTGATTGGTCGCATGTTTTATCGCATGACGCAGTCGCTCGCTCCTTAAGTAGAGAGCGGTTGCGTCAGCGGTCTGTATAAAAGGCACTAGTTTTGGCTCGCCGCTCACTTAGCGGTTAGCCACCGTAGAGTCTATATCACCTGAGGGTGCCTCGTGTAGAGGCGAAACACGTGTGGTATTATCGTCAGTGGTGTGTCTTGCCTAGTGTAGTGGCGTTAGGAGTAGTGGTGCTGGGATTAGTGGTGACGGGGATAGTGCACGCAATTGAGGGAGGGCGGGAGGTGCTCTTCATACTAGGTAAGACACATCATTTTATTTTATAACGCGGATATTTGCGAAGTAAATTTTTCTAAAAGCTTTTATATACTGGATTTCCGCAAAGTAACGCCTGATTCTATTAATGATATCTACAATTTAATTTATCACCAAAATGTCTTTCTCCGTGATATAAATAAACTTACCGACTTATAGGTTTATGTGGAACTAATAAATCCACTATCACCTGTTGGTTGTAAAACAGAGCAAATGGACTGTAAGTTTATTTGATAAATGCGGGAGAATAAGAACATATGAATGAAAACGCATGAAAACACAATGTATCTCTCAAGTAATACATATTGTATTAAATTAGATTGTTTAGTGCGATGGCCAAGTCAATTTATTTATATAAAACATAAAAGATATTTAATATTGATATGGTCACTATAAGATGTTGTTAAGTTAGCTAATTACGTAATAACTTAAGACAGATGGACCCTTAAGTAGGGAAGAATATTCCTGAATAAATTAACCGACTTGGTATTACATGGTTCTCACAACTTTTTACGGTAGAAGAACTGAGTTGCGAGACCTGGTTTTTTTTTACAAGTTATGTTTTTGATGGCATCTCATTTCTTTTTGTAGATAGTTATATCTACGTACCTATCTACACCTATTATTCCATTATATTATACATATATAGGTACACTGGTTCATTCACTGCAAATGTAACTTTGTAATTCTATATATTTATATAGGATTACAAAGTTATTTATGCGTTTGTTGTATCTCGAAAAGTGGACCGAAATTGCAAAATATTTTAATTTTTCCTTGATTTATATACTAAACAATAATTGTATTCCAAATTTGAAGCTTCTATGTTTGTTAGAAGTGCCTTAGAGTTTTGATGATCGGTCAGTCAGTGAGTGACAAAATTAAGAAATTTTGACTAGTTATAATTCTTAAACTACTAGTTCAAATTTAATGAAATTTGAAACATACAGAGTTTATACAATGTCTACTTGGTTACTGGAAATTCAAGCTTCTAGTTTTATCCACAACGAAGTTATAAGGTTTCTAAAATGGCCTGAACTGCTTCGAGAAAAGGATGGTACGGCCGTGCCGCTTTTTTGCTCGACTTGTCGGGGGCACTGCCGTGCCCCAAGATATAACCTTAAAATACAAATTCGGAATGCCTTTGGAAAATACCTCATGTAAGTGATAATAACAAAAGAAGCAAAACACTTACCGAATTTCCAAATTCCTAGGCTTGGCGATTATTTGAGGCACTCCACTAACCGCTCACTTGCTTTCGATTTCAAAAAAACCGTCGAACTTTGCTCATAAAATTTGACATTAAACACTCGGTATTTCTATTGTATTCATTATAATTTGATTTACAATCGATTCCAGTGGCCTAACGTAATTTTGACAAAAGTTGTGTGTATAATATAATATAGTATTTTATAACAGACTAAAGTTAAGGTCGGGCATATTTTGGCGGTTTCAAACGAACAACTTGAAATTTCGTCATTTTTTTAAACAATTGAACAAGAAACAATAACAATTGTTGTGGAAAATCTTCATGAAAAAGTAAAAGAAATCTACCCGCCGTTTCACAATTCACCACTAAAAATGGCAACTTCAAAATTCACTTCATACTCGTAATTGCACAAATAAATTAGTTGTATGAAGTTGCTAACTTGTGTCCAGATATTAGATAATCTTTTAGACTATGGTTTAAAAACGTTTTGAAAGGACTTTAAAATAGAGTTTAGCGTCGATTAATAAAAAATAATTTTTGGAAACGATCGTTGCCAAGAGCAAAGTTCGAGTTTTCGTATTGGAAGCGATCATTGCCAGAAGCAAGCGAGCGACTAAGGCGACTTCAAACTCCATAATCATTCGCACAGAAAAATAATATATGCGATACGGTGGGAACACACAACCACTCATCATGGCGTCTTCATAGTTGTGCATAGAGTAATTATTCTTTTATTGCGGGGCGCGTTCACAGACCGAGTCATAAGCCAACCCGGAAAGCGAAAGATTCCACTGCCACACGTTCACAAAGTAATTCCACAGACATTATACAATTATTAAATTTTATTTTTAATTGGCACAAACAACTGTTTAAAAAATACTGCGTAAAAGGCGTTCAGTGGATATTAGGTTTGTAAATCTCGATCTATGCTCATTTTTTGGCTTAACTTGGTCCGTGAGGTTCACTGGTCTTTAAACTGTATCTATCCCCTCGGGGATAAGCACAGGCATGACGCTATGTTTAAATTTTTCAGTGTTTTACAGCAATGCTTATAAAAGGTTACTAAGTGATAATTATTATATTAAGACTATTAAATACCTGTAAAGCCACCAGCAGGCGGGGCCTTTGCGCCGCCAACGTTGTGCCGTCGCCCAGTTGTCCCTCGTCGTTGTCTCCCCATGTGTACACCTCGCCCGTGTCCGTGCAAGCAACGCAATGTAGACTCCCTAACACAGTTTTAAAAACAAACATATACATCCATAAATCATAACAACTTTTTTTTTTCGAAATTAGATTCTTCTATAGTCTAGAGCTAACAGTATGATGTTCTGAGGATTATATTCGGACAATCAGTAAAAAAACAGTATTAATAAATTTATCTCAGTTAACAAACTTAATAATTAAAGCACTTGTAAAATTAAATATAATAAAAATTAATACAATTTATTATTGACTAAGATCCCAGTTTAGCCAAAAACATGGAAACTTTAACAAAAGTCCAAAAATTTTAACAAAATACTACACCGCGCGAATATTTATAATAGATTATAACCTGTCGCAATCGATGTTATCATTTTGCCCTGCATGCCCGTAACGCGCATTGGACGTCTTACATGTTCATAGCTGCCGTGTCCTAGTCTATGGTAGTCGCCTTTACCCCTAAAATTATATTTTTTTCATTTAAAACATTATATTGATATATCTGTAACATTAACGCAAAAAAACTTTGAAATAATTTTATATAATAATAATTTAATTTTATATATAATTCGTTCGTACATTCTATTTAAAAATTGTAAATAGATTTTATTTAAAAAAAAAAAATACACAATTACAATATTTCATTTCAATGCAGTGTTCCAGATTGAATTATAAAGTCTTTTATCTTGATATTGACCATTAAAAATATGACAGAAATCAACATAAGTCAATGATAATAATTAGGTGACTTGTACAAACCATGTATAAACACTTCCACATTGGCATAAAGCGACGGAGAACTGTGAGCCGCATTCAACCTTGATAACTCGCAGACCTTTCAGACAGTCTATTCTCATCGGAAGCTTGCAGCCTTCCGAACCTCCTCGCCCTAGCAAAAAAAGATTTAATGTGTGAAATATATAACAAAGGACCACATTTTACGTACTTTTTTGTTATTTTTAAGTCAAGTTTTTTTATCCTGAATAATACTCTAGGTATACGTTTAAACAGAAACTGACTATTCTACACCTTTGTTCGAGATAGACAAAGTTGGTTCTTCCCAGGACAAAGGTTTTCCGACCAGTGATAAAAGTATATTTTTTTTTATAGAATAAGGATGACAAACGAGCACACAGATCACCTGATGGTAAGTGGAGGCTGTGGCCCATAGACATCTACATTTATCCTCAATTAAGAATCAAAATGCAGATGCATTGTAACCCCTGAGGACTGAGGTGGAATGCCTCGTTTCTAGTAAAAAGTGTCTCCGGTTCTCTACACTCACCATACTAAACACAGCAGTATTTCGTATGGTGAGCCAACCCATTCGTGCCGCCTACATATTATAAATAATAAAAATATATTTATTTTTTTATACTTTCAATAAGTATTATTTACTAGCTGTGCCCGCGGCGTAGCTCGCGTATACAGTTTTTACATAAAGAATTTGTCGTTTAGGTAAGAGAACATTAAACGATTTATTTCATTACTGTATCAATAAGTGGTAACTAAATAAATCATTATCATCAAAGTTTTAAGTCGTTTATGATAGAGCTTCTGTGTAAACGACGTTAGAAGTAGGCTTAGCCGGGGTGTACACAAAAAGGTTACGGGGGCTACTAACGCGGGAAAAAGCAACATAGAATTGGCCATGTGCAAAACAGTCAGTACTGAGGTACACTCTACAACGCGTAAAGTTTGACCTTGCGCTTTATTTACGGTCATCGCATAACACACGCTCACTGTAACTGGTAACTGAACGCGCTTAAAACTGAAAGGAAAGTTACTTCTTAATAGAGGGTTTTTGGGCAGTGCTGCCAGATAAAAAAAAACTCATTCAGCTCTAGGACAACACAAAAAGCGCTAGATTTCATGAAAACAGCGCTTTAAAAAAGCCCTAGATTTCGCGCTAAATTAACTACTAACAAAGTTTGTGTTTTTTTATATAATCATAATAAAGAAAACAACATTAAGTTTTTTTCTGGCAATATTTTTTTGATGTATCAATACTTCGCAGGACATCGACTTATAATTATGGCAATTGCTGTCAACAGTAGTTAGTACTGTACGAACAATAAAAATGTCATTGTTTTAAAGTGCAATGTATTTCGCAACTTAGTTTCAGATGTCAGCATCTGATTGCGGTTGCTACACAGTTTCTTTGTGTTATAACTTCTAAGTAACTTTTAACTTAGCTGTGCTCTAAGCAACTGACTGAAACTGAATAAAGCAAAATAAATGCGTTGCCAAAATCATGAACGAAAACTTTAATAAAGGGGATTTCCCCGCTTATAGTCGTCGGTAAAAAAATCAAGTTGATCATCCTAAAGGGGAAGCCAGGAGATCCATAGCACAGGGTATCCTAGTTTGGACTCGTCTCCCATGCTCTTTGTTTTGTGGAAAAATATGTTTGAAAAAGATAAACTGCAATGTACTATTTGTGGGAAAAAATAATAAAGGTCATTATTATTATTATCGGTAATGTGGACTAACAGTGCTGCTATAAAAGAGTTAATAACCCGCTAGTCGCTAAAATATTGAAATGTGTGCTAAATACACCAAAAAACGCTGGATTAAGCTAGGTGCTAAAATTTCGAAATGCGCGCTATACATTCCAAAAAAGCGCTAAATCTAGTTCCCAAATCGCTAAAATGGCAGTTCTGATTTTGCGTATATTATAAATACAATATCACAACATTTCGTTGCAAAATTTTTATTTTTGGTCGGGTTCCGTTGTATGGCTTCGATGGATACAAATTTCTTCAGTAAGTCTCAATACGATTCATCGGCGAAAAATCTCAACACAGCAATTCAGAAAAGTTTGTAATTTGTACAACTCCATCTATTACGTCCTTTGTGTGAGAAAACATCCTTTTTAAATCTCTTTTTGTGTTTTAAGTATAAATATATTAATTATTATGGAACGTTTTTTTTTACACACAACTCTTTTTATTACTATTTCTGAGATTTTATGGCGCCATTGAACAAATTCGAACCTACGTTTCAAAATAATAATCATTACTTTCGATAGAATTAACCAATTTTAATAAAACAAAGATTAAATGTAACTCGAAGATACGCTTTATGATTTTCTTAACGATTTCTTTGAAAATAAAAGATGTTTACTTTAGACGTGATGCGTTCATATAATAACAGACAAATAGACAGACAGACAATTCTAAAAATTATAAAATGTTCTTATTTAATTATTTTCAGTTCCCCATAACGATTTTAGCCACCAAAATATATACCTATACAATGTACAGAAAGAGACACAACATGTTATCATCATTTTTATTATATGTATATATTTAAAGAGAGATGGCGCTGCTAACATCAATTCTAAAAATAAAAGAGATTAATTGACGCGATTGATACATTATATAAAACGCAAGAGAACTTATAAATCAGTGCCTGCACAGTAAGCAAAAAATAAAGTTTGACTCTCGCCAAAACCAACGCAATTGTTAATAGTTCTTTTAAAATTTGATTTACCACATAGAGTACTCGGCGGTAAAGAATAAATTGAGTTTGTCAACACGCAGTAGGGCAGCGAGTAATATAATAAAGATTAGCAGTAAATATGAAAACTCATCTACAGGAAAAAACCACATTGCAATTGCATTACATTTTCACAACACCACCATCTATCGAAGAAATGGGTTAACTATTGTGCTTCAGATTTAGTTAATAAGGTTAATATATTTTTGTATAATATATTTAATACGTTATTTAATACTTTTGTTTACTGCGTTTTAGATATACATAATTATATCATTATTTTACATAATTTAACTATGATTTATGATATGATATTAGTTTAAAATGCACTTGATGACTCAAACAAAGCCACCGTTGAGCAAATTCGTACCTATACTTCCCTACCCATACTTCAGAATATTTATCATAACTTTTGATGGAATGAACTGATTTTAATGAAATAAAGACTAAATGTAACCCGAAGATACACTTTATAATTTCCTTAACAATTCTTATGATATAAATTAGTACATTATACGTGATACGTTAACAAACAAACAGACAGACAGACAGACAGACAGAAAATTCTAAAAATGGTAGAAATGTATTTAATTACTTATTTTTAGTACCCCTCAATCACTTTTATTACAAAAATATAAAATGTACAGACATATGCTATTTACAGTTTTATTATATGTATAGATAGATAATCTATTTTGGATAAAAATAAGTAAGTCGCTAACCGCTACACGCACACACAACGGGGCTTGAGTTTCAATTAAGGTTAGAATTTGTGCTGATGTACCGTCGCTTTTTAGCAAGGACAATTAACTTTCGGCAAAGACACTGTCTGCCCCCCCCCCCTCCCCTGGCACGCGCGACAGTGCTCACTCAACGTTACGAATTTATTGATCCTTTAGCTATCGAGTTGTGTACTCGTAGATGATAGATGTGTAGTTACAACACCAAACTGTATCCCCCGCTTTTGTTATCATCAGTTTTTTAAATCTTCTCCCACTATGGAAGCAAATTAAAATACGTACTCACGTCAAAATTAATTAACCAAAGAAATGTGGGATACCAAGTTTGCCATAGTCGCCGTCGCCCCAGGACCACACGTTGTCGTCGTCCGTGATGCATAGCGTCTGCGCGTCGCCCGACCCGCACGCCACGTCGATCACCCGGTGCTGCGAGAGCGCCTCCACCTAAATATCACGAGAGTTTAACTCAAATTCAACGCTAAAATGCAATTTCGTGTTGCATTTGAGTTAAAATCGTCAAACAATGCTTGTTAGCTTGGCCAGTATCGACCGCGACGTTTTTAAGGTAAAAAAAATTGTTATTAAATTAAAAGAACCTAACTGTACCGATCTATTATTTAGATGAAGTAAAACTTTCTTCTGAACGCGCTTCAAACAAGCACCATAATCTATTTTGCGAGCGTGCGACAGTAGCCTAATGGTCGTAGTTTTAATTCGCCATTCGACTACTGTGGCGAACCACTCCTATAACAAGTATTTCTAAGCTTACTCAGAAGGGTAATGGGAGTTTGATTTACGTTAATAACGTTACTACTATTCTTATAAAAATAAATATAAAATAAAAAAACATTCACACCACAAAAAAAATTAACTACCACTTCAAAAGTTAGATCAACTAAAACAACTAGTCTTCTACTCGTAGTTTTACGATTGCATCGTCTACAGACATCATCAAGTTCATGATTTACATACCATCTTAGGCACAAGCTGGTCTTCAGAATCGCCATGTCCCAGGCGTCCGTATCTGCCCTTGCCCCATGTGTAGATACGACCGCGCGCAGTCAGGCAAGCGGAGTGTGCGCCGCCGCAAGCGATCGCCACGACCTCCAGACCCGACAACGCGGTGATTAGCTTCGGACGGTCGTAGCTTCTGTGTGTGTATTGACGTAGGAACATAAAACACGTGTTAAAAATATTCTTAAAATATTAGAGTAACAAATGAGTTAACAGTCCACCTGATAACAAGTACAGAAAAATTGCAAACGACATGAAACAAAGAGGGCTACAGATCTCATCTCTGATAATGTAATAACATACTGCTACGAGTTTGGGGTTCGAAACAATTAAAAACTGCCGATTGAATTACCAAAATTGACACTTTAATTACAAATACTAATTACAATCTAAAACCACACTAATAATAAAACACAATTGTACTACTGATCACTTTAGTTCGCAGTTATTTCGCTTCGAAGTATTCGCTTGTATCGCCAATATATATCGTAATATCGGCCTTATATAGGGCCTCAGATAGTTTCCAGAACCTTCTACTGTAGAAACATCTAGTATGTTCGAGTATATATCGGTCCCGAAACTTCTAGAACGATCTTGACTCTCCTAGTTCTACTACTCGACACTAGAGGCCGCTAGTAGTAACTAGTGTTGCCATGTACAAGACATTAATAGTGGCGCGCAACACTGCCCCTCCTAAGACATGCTCATCCCGAGCATTATTGGCCTCATAATAACGCGCCAGTCGATCCACATGGACAATCTTAGAAGTACCTCTTCTAACATAAGTCAGCACTCGCCAGTTTCCCTGCTGCTGCTGGGCGGTGCTGTTAGCCACACTACCCTCTCGAGATCGATCACCTTCCCTTTCTACAGCTCGCTTAGGGCAGCTGAATCGAAGATGGCCCCTTTCCCCACAGCCGTAGCACCTAGGGCTGTAGAAATTATTGCGGTCGCGAACTATAGCTGCTAAAACCTCCCTGCCGCACGGTTTCCACCTCCAGTGCACAGGCCAACGCGTCCTTAAGCGTCTCTGCGCACGAAAGACGTGTTCCAGGTGAGCGTCGCCATATCTCGCCTCCAAAGCCTCAAGGAGCTGCTCGTAAGTCACTTCCTTACCAAGAGCTTCCAGAACAGTTAAGGCCTGGTCGCGCAGGCCTAGGGTGAGAGCAGTCATGGCCTGACTTTTATTCCAGCCGTTGGCCTTCATGACAGCCTCGAACTGGATTTTGTAGGTCGACCAGGAAGAAGTCCCGTCAAACGGTGGCACTTTGAATCCACGTAGCGAATGTGTTGTAGCTACCACGGGAGCTGTAATTCCATCCCAAAGTTTGAGGTCATCCAGCGTTTTCTTCACATCAGCCATCACGTTGTCAACCCGATTGCTCACTTGGTCGATTCGGTTTTCACCTTCCGACAGGCAGTTGTCCTATCTAGTTGTCTTATCTCTTTCCCGAAGGTAGCATGAAAGTCCTTCCTGAGGAGCATTTGCTCTTCCATACTGCGCTGCAGCTGCTCTTCCAACCGACGGGCCTGTTCCTCCTGTCGGCGGGCCTGCTCCTGCAGCATCATCATCAAAGCACCTAAGCCCCCTGGAGAATCCCTCGCTGAGCATCAACGACCATACTATTCCACTCCTGAGCGTGGGTGCTCAGGCTGCGTCGCGTATTCTGGGGGGGGGGGGGGGGCAAAATTCCGCTCAACACAATAACTGCCCGGGGCAAACTGAGCAACATGACCAAGGTGACCCCTGCCACGCTATCCGTGAATTTCTGCAACATCAGGGGACTTCACTCGAACCTAAACGCCGTCCACTACCATCTCGAGATGGCGAAGCCGGCCTTGCTCTTTATGACCGAGACGCAGGTGTCCTCTCCGGATGATACTTCGTATCTCTCCTACCCGGGGTACAAATTGGAGCACTCCTTTGTAACTCGGGCTGGAGGTTGCGTATACGTCAGAGAGGACATCTGTTATCGATGCCTCGGCAATCTTGAAGGTTCTGACCTGTCCATCCTCTGGCTACGCGTAGACAGCGACGACCATCCGCGCGTCTACGGGTGCCTCTATAGGTCCCATAGCGGTAATGCCGAAACAGACCGACTCATCGACCACGTCCAAATGGCTACAGATTCCTTGCTACAACAGGTCCCATCCGCAGAGATCGTGATCCGTGGCGATTTTAACGCCCACCATGCCGAATGGCTAGGTTCACGTTTAACCGATCATGCGGGGAGATCTGTTCATGATTTTGCCTTGGCATATGGTCTGACACAACTTCGCCTACGCGGATTTCAGATGTTGAGGATCATACACCTTCCCTGTTCGACCTTCTGCTGATCTCTCATCCGGACGGATATCAGGTTTCCGTCGATGCCCCTCTCGGCTCTTCGGACCATTATCTGATCCGGAGTGTGGTGCCACTCCCACTCCCCTCGCGGTTGCGTTCTGCAGGTTGCCGCCGTGTTTGGCTTTACAGGTCGGCGGATTGGGACGGAATGCGGTCTTACTTTGCTTCCTACCCATGGGGGCGGGTTTGCGTCTTGTCGGATGATCCCAGCGCTGTTGCTGACTCTGTCACTGATGTGGTGCTACAGGGAATGGAACTATTTATTCTATCATCTGTACCGGTACCCATCGGAGGCAGATCTCAGCTTTGGTTTGGTCGCTTCTGTAAGACTGCATTACGCAGTAAGCAGGAGTGTTATCAAGCCTGGGCTGCGGCTTCGGCGACTCGGGATGTAAACACCAGCATACTTAAAAAGAAGTATATTAGATAGATAGATTATAAAGAGTTATTGCCAAGGCAAAGTCAGAGCACATAGGCAGAATTGGCGAGAAACTAGTTCGCCTTCCTTCGGGAACCCGTGTATTCTGGTCTCTCGCTAAGGCTGTCCAAGGGAATTTCTGTAAGCCATCACTACCATCTCTGCACAAGGAGGACGACTCACTGGCCTACGACGCAAAAGAGAAAGCCGACCTTTTAGGCTCCCTTTTTGCGTCCAACTCGACTGTTGATGACGGGGGGAACACACCGCCGACCATCCCGAGGTGTGAGTGCTACATGCCGGATGTGCGGTTCTCACAGCGCTCGGTTCGCAGAGCACTCCTCTCCCTGGACATCCACAAGTGGAGTGGGCCTGACGGAATCCCCCCAATTGTGCTGAGGACGTGTGCTCCGGAGTTAGCACCGGTTCTAACGCGTCTTTTTCGGTACTCCTACTCCCTAGGCGTAGTTCCGAAATCATGGAAGACAGCTTTTGTCCACCCGATCCCTAAAAAAGGCGACCACTCAGACCCGTCCAACTACAGGCCTATCGCCATTACCTCCTTGTTCTCCAAAATAATGGAATCCGTTATAAACTGCCACCTCATGCGGTAACCTTGAGGATCACCAGCTGATTAGTGACCGCCAATACGGTTTTCGTCGGGGTCGATCAGCTGGTGATCTTCTGGTCTACTTAACTCATAGATGGGCGGAGGCAGTAGAGTCCAAGGGGGAAGCATTGGCCGTTAGTTTGGACATTGCGAAGGCCTTCGATCGGGTTTGGCACAAAGCGCTTCTTTCGAAGCTCCCTTCCTATGGGCTTCCCGAGAAATTATGCAATTGGATCACTAGCTTTCTTGCAGATCAGAGCATCAAGGTCGTTGTAGACGGTGCATGCTCCGACTACGAGCCTATTAACGCTGGTGTTCCACAAGGCTGTGTGCTATCACCAACGCTGTTTCTTCTGCATATCAATGATATGTTGCAAACCGGTAGCATTCATTGTTATGCGGATGACAGCACTGGTGATGCTCTATACACCGGCCGTGCCAATATTTCTCGGGAAAACGTCGCCGAGTACCGGAACAAACTTGTGTCTGAAGTCGAGTCTTTGCTGGACAAAGTCTTGGATTGGGGGCGACTAAATCTAGTCCAGTTTAATCCTCCATGAAAATTACATACAACAATGATCTTTTAAATAAAACTAATTTTACGGATTTTATCGCGTATATTAACTTATTTTACTTTCCCGACGTTTCAAGCACTTTACAGCACCCATGGTCACGGGGGGTATGACGTCCCAATGTCATAGTTAACCACGGCTACCTCCAGATTAAAAATTATTAATTTTTGTTCCGATCTACGCAGTATGAACTTACAGTATCATGAAGTCTTGCAGTTGTATGCTTGGGTTGGGATTTAATTTTATTAATTATGGGATCCCAAGCAGATGGTAGCACCCAGCCATCTTCTCTATTGAAATTAGGATGTTTTTTGATTTCAATAGCCTCGCGAATCATCCTTGGAAGGAATCGGTGTTTTTTAGCGAAGATTTGTGGTCTATCAAATCTAATGTAGTGACGGGGGCGATCCTGTACGTGTTCACAGACTGCAGACTTCCCGGAGCGTCTATTCTTCACATCAGCTATGTGTTCTTTAACGCGGGTTTTTATGGATCTTTTAGTTTGTCCTATATAAGAGAGACCACATTCACAATCCAGCTTGTACACTCCTGCATCTTGCAGAGGAATATTACACTTGACTGATGGTAAAAACTGACTAATCTTCTTCGGCGGCTTGAAATATGTTTTAATGGAAGCACGCTTCAAGATGTAACCAATCTTGTCAGTGACACCTCTGACATATGGCAGTACAGCAGGCACTCGCTCGACTGTGGCCGGCTTCACTCGTTCACTGTGACTTAGGCGCGGGACCCGAAGCTTATTGTCGTGCAAAACTTGCTTGACGTGTTGGAGCTCGGCGGCCAGGTGTTTACTGTCACAGATCCCTCGTGCTCTCTGAAACAAAGATTTACCCACGGTAGCTAACTGTGAAGGATGGTGGTGAGAATCACCGTTTAAATATCTATCTGTATGGGTCTTTTTTCTATACACAGTGTGGCTCAAGGTGTTATCAGGATTCCGAATTACTAACACATCTATAAAAGCTAAAGAATTGTTTGCCTATAACTCCATTGTGAACTGAATTTTAGAATTTAAGGAGTTAAGAATGTCTAAAAATGCAGTTACTTTATCTAAAGGTAGAATTGTGAAAGTGTCGTCTACGTACCGCTTGTAGAATCTTGGCTTTATGGGAGAAGTAAGCAGGGCTTTCTCCTCAAAGTCCTCCATGAATATATCGGCAACAATGGGAGATACAGGTGAGCCCATCGCCACACCATCTACTTGCTTGTAGAACTCCTCCTTCCACAATAGGTAGCCAGATGTAAGGCAGTGTCTGAGTAATACTGCGTATTCTACGGGCATGTTGTTTTCCTCTAGCCTTCTAGTAACAATCGAGATGCAGTCTTCAACAGGTAGGCATGTGAACAGAGACTGCACATCAAAACTCACCATAGTTTCATTGTCTGCCAGATGTAGGTCTTTAATCTCGCTGACAAAATGGTAGGAATCCTTTGTGTGTGCTCTTGTATGTCCCTTGAGCGGTAAGAGTATATTCGCTAAGTGTTGAGCCAATCTGTAAGTTGGTGAATCGATTTGGCTCACTATAGGACGTAGTGGAGCATTGGGCTTGTGTATTTTTGGTAACCCATATAGCTTCGGTGGTTTAGCACACGTAGGTATTATCGATTTTACGTCTAGATTTAATTTTTCGGAGTGTTTCTTTATGAGATCACTAGTTGTTTTAAGTGTGTTATTTGTTGGGTCATTTTTAACCTTTTTATACGTACTTGCATCCGACAAATATACAATATACGCGATAAAATCCGTAAAATTAGTTTTATTTAAATGTGTAGTGTTCGCGTAAATATGAGAAATCAACAATGATCTTGTTGTATATAATTTTCATGTCTTAAAGCACCTATCAAATAATGTCATTACGACCAGGGTTGATTTGAAGAGAATGCCTAAGGCATTAATTTCGTCTTTTGTAACCTTTTTATATTGAAAACCCAAGTGTAAATAAAAAATAAATAAAATCTGATGTAATGGAGGGTACCGTCTAGGATAGGATCACAAACTGCAGACTTCCTGGGACGTCGGTGTTTCACGTCAGCTATATGTTTTTTTACGCAGGTTTTTATTGATTATTTTGTTTGACACAGCCAGCGATTTACTGGTGATTACCAGTAAATCGCAGTGTTGTGTCTGCAAACGTAACTATTTTTCCGTTCACTAGTTTAAGTTTGCACAGGTCATTAATGTAAAGAAGAAACAAGGTAGGGCCAAGAATACTTCCTTGGGGAACACCATAGCAGATGGGGAGCTCATCACTAATGTGTTTATCAATTTTTACGGACTGTGTTCTATCTGTAAGGTAATCCCTGAAAAACTGCAACGGTACACCCTTTATACAAAGCTTCTCCATTTTTTTATAGGATAAGGGTGACAAACGAGCACACAGTCCACCTGACGGTAAGTGGTTGCTGTGGCCCATAGACATCTACATTTATCCTCGATTACGAATCAAAATGCAGATGCGTATTCACCCGTAAGGACTAAGATGGAATGCCTCGTTTACAGTAAAAACGGTCTCCGGTTCTCTACACTCACCATACGAAACACAGCAGTGTTAAGCTGCTATTTGACGCTGGTATTCTGTGAGAGCGTGGTCCTTCCCCAGTCGAGCAGACTCATTCGTGTTACAACTATACCAGAAATATAGCTGCAGATTCTGACACTTCAAGGTCAAGAGAACCCCAGATTCAGATTTAGCGACCCCGAAAAAAATATATAGATTTTCCCAGATTTTTTTAATATTCATTTCGCAATTTGACCTTCAGATGCCCTTAACCCTGACGTGATGGGGTTAAACGGACCCCGGATTCGGATTCAGCAACCCCAAAAACATAAAGTACACCTCCTCATATATCGCAGAAAATAACTTCAATTTTTTTTTTGTGGGGCTGTGTTATTCATCACGCGTTCTAGTATTTTAGATAATGACAGTGATATTGGTCTAAAGTTGCTTACACAGTCTCGGTCTATTTTTATTTTTGTAGACAGGATGAATGAGTGATTTTTTAAAAGCTGTTGGATATATTCCTTAAGTGAGAGCCAGGTTACATACGTGGGTAAGTGGAGATACAATATTTTTTTTAGTTTGTTTTAGGAAACCACCAGATATTTTATCCCAGCCAACGGCACAGTCACTTCCAAGTATATTTATTACAGATGCAATTTCAGCTTCATCAGTAGGCAAAAGAACTATGGAATGGACTAAGCTATTATTAGTAGGAGAAAGATTCAATTCAGAGTTCTCAAGAATTTTTTCGGCCAGTTGTGTACCAATATTAGCAAAATAAGTGTTGACATTATTAACTGATTCCTTTGGTGTGGTACATGCTGATAATAGTTAAGTAGAAGAGGCTTTTGCGGAATTTCTGTTGGTTATTCTATTTATTACCTCCCAAAGCTTTCTATTATTTGCACCTGCATTTCTTATTTCATCTTTTTCATATTCATTCTTGACCTTTTTCAGAAGTTTGTTACTATACTAATTTTGTTAGTATATTGTATAATTTATCACTTAAATATATATAAAACATTTGTCCAAATCGATAATACACCAAGAAAAGAGAAAAAAAAAACAAACAATATACAGTTTTCAGTTGAACCTTTTGTGCTTGAATCCGACTCATAATTTGATGTTTACAGAGCCCTTGGACGAGTACACTTTAGCGGCATGTTTTTTTTTTAAAGGCGGTAGATGTGATAACAATTACCTCTGTTTAATTACGATAGTTGCAATATTCGTCCGCGTGTGAGACGTAAGGTACCAGGAGCACAGGTAATTTAGCAACAGTTGTCACTAACCGCTACGCCAGAGTGGGCCGAAACAAAAGGGCGGCGCTAAGCGATGATTGACAGGTGGGTCACTGTATGTCGCTCTTGGGGTCGAACTCGGTATTTTGCACAGCGCGCCTGGTGCATGAAGCTCTTACAGATTATGCACTCCTATTATTTGCACTTAATTAAATATTGAATTATTATTTTATTTATACAAGAAAGACAACAACACTGAACACGTCTGCTCGAAACCGCGGTCCGGGAGGAAGGGGAAAATTTAATTTATTATTTTGAGTTGTTACCAAGGCGATGCTGCTGCTAAACTCCTATTTTATATCCCTATGGCGTCTCTAGTTGTATCATTTACGCCGACTAAATTTCTACGTTCTAACAAAAACATTGTTGACTGTTGGTAAATTTTTTAAAGTAGCTAGAACGAAATGATTTGAATCAATCACTGCGTAAATACATTAGTAAATGAAACGTCTGCTCGAAACCGAGGTCCGGGAGGAAGGGGAAAATTTAATTTATTATTTTGAGTTGTTACCAAGGCGATGCTGCTGCTAAACTCCTATTTTATTTCCCTATGGCGTATCTAGTTGTATCATTGACGCCGACTAAATTTGTACGTTCTAACAAAAACATTGTTGACTGTTGGTAAATTTTTTAAAGTAGCTAGAACAAAATGATTTGAATCAATCACTGCGTAAATACATTAGTAAATGAATAAGGTATGTTGTCTGTTTCTTAGGTCCGTATTAATAAACGTTACTCAGCTCAAGTATACGCACTTGAGTAATAATTCAAAAATTCAATCTTGCGGTTATGATCTTATTAATAAACAAATCTCAAGATGTGATTTAGGTTTACAATATCAGCTGAGTGCCACACTGCTTAATAAACGAAACTCGACTCTCAAGTGTGTGTGCTTGAGTGCAAGTCACAGGACAGTATTCCTAAGTACAGCGTTTTGACATACTGTTTTATGTGTTTATTAATTAGCAACGATCTTGAGTTCGTCGTTGATTCGTCGTACTGATATTATACACATAGAAAGAATTTAGACATTATTGAATTTGTAAAGTATATTTTTATGTCAATAGTACGACTAAAATGACACTAGTAAACCTTAGTAATGTAAAAAAATACAAGTTACTTATCAAAAAACTTACACTCTATTGCCGTGGCCAAGTTTACCGTCCTCGCCCTCACCCCAGCTGTAAACGTCCCCATCAGCAGACAAAGCCAGGCAATGTTTGCCTCCAGAGTTACAAGCCACCTAAAATTAAAAAAAAATGTACTTATTTAATTACAATTTCTTGCATTCAACTCATTTGTTTTGTTTGAGCATAACTTTTTTTACATAAATTCTATCTTATCTTATAGTTTTTGATATTTTAAATTTAAAAACAACCCCTTCCTAATTTTATTTTGTTTTGTTAACAGTTTAACGTTTTGGTTAATATAATATAATTAGTTAAATATAACCCATATTTTATACCTTCGTTATGAAGACATGTTGAATCGATGCTAAAAGGGTAGGTTGGGACACAGAATCTATGCCGCCTATTCCTAATCGTCCTCCAGCGCCATAGCCTGCAAAAGTAAAATAAGATTATTGTAAAGTTATTGATGATTGTATTTGTGCAATGTCCTTTAAACGACGAAAGATTATGTTGCTGCATATCAATTAGTGAGAATTTGTTAGGCTTGTTGTAATTAAACATGTTATTTAGTAAAGAAATAAAATAAAGCAATGACAAAGTAGCAAGAGCACCTGTAGCGTAAACTTTTCCGTCGGGCGTGACGGCGAAGAGCGTCTGCTCGCCGCCGACGAGCTGCACGGGGCTGAGCGCGGCGAGCGCGAGGCAGGGCGCGGGCGAGCGCACCTTGGCGCCGTCCACGCCGCCCAGCTGGCCGCGGTGGTTGTGCCCCCAGCCGTACACCGCGCACCCGCGCGCGCCGCCGCCCCACCACCCCGACCACTCTTCTGCTCGCCTGGTATAACGACACCGTCACAACAATCACTTCTAATGTTCCGCTCACCAGATGTCAAAAAAATTTACTTCCTCGCTATGAAATCTGACAAATATTCCACTTCATTTTTAAGTGGCGCCGCCTGGTGGCAGAAAAAGTGGTGGATGACCTGATTGTCTACATTCTATAGTGTCACAATCCATGTTTTTTTATAGAAGAGGGGGCAAACGAGCACGCGGCTCACCTGATGGTAAGTGACTGCCGCCGCCCATGAACAACCGCAACACCAGGAAAATTGCAGATGCGTTGCCGGCCTTTTAGAAAGGTGTAAGCTCTTTTCTTGAAGGTCTCTAAATCGTATCGGTCCGGAAAAATCGCCGATGGTAAACAATTCCACAGAGAAGTTGTACGAGGAAGAAAACTCCTAGTAAAACGCCCAGTCGTGGACCGCCAAGCATCCAGATGGTGAGGATGGTATCGTGAATTTTGACGCGATGTGCGTTCGTGCAATTTGGCGGCTGGAATTAATCCGAACATTCCTCAGAGTACTCCCCGTGGTAGATTCGAAAGAAAATGCAAAGGGATGCAACATCCCTACGCAGTGCCAGTGTATCGAGCCAATCAGAAAGAATTCGGCCTTTGACGATTCGAACCACTCTGCGCTGGATGCAGTCAAGTGGAAGGAGCTGGCACTGGGGTGCCCCGGCTCAGAGATGAGAACAGTATTCCATGTGAGGCCGGAGTTGCGCTTTGTAAAGTTGCAAGCGATGTGCCGGCATGAAATACTATCTCGCTCTACTGAGCACGCCAAGCATTTTAGAGGCCAATTTGGCCTTCCCTTCCAAGTGACCACGAAACTGCACACTATTCGATATGTCCACGCCGAGGATTCCGATGCTAGATGAGGCAGCAAGGGGAGTGCCTTGAAACTGAGGAGATACGACAAAGGGGTTCTTTTTAGCGGTAAACGCGCAAACTTGTGTCTTCTGGGGATTGAACTGGACTAGATTTAGTCGCCCCCAATCCGAGACTTTGTTCAGCAAAGACTCTACTTTTTCCCGAGAATTATTGGCACGGCCAGTATATAAGGCATCCCAAGTGCTGTCACGCGTGTGTACTCGTGTTGTATACGTACGTGCACCATTGAAATTATTATTTACTAGCTGTGCCCGCGGCGTAGCTCGCGTATATAGGTTTTACTTAAAGAATTTGACGTTTAGGTAAGAGAATATTAAACGATTTATATCCTTACTGTATGAATAAGTAGTAACAAAATAAATTGTTATGCTCAAAGTTCTGAGTCGTTTGTGATAGAACTTCTGTGTAAACGACGTTAGAAGTAGACAACTGGAGCGTACAGAAAAATGTTACGGGAGCTACTGACGCGGGAAAAAGCAACATAGAGTTGGCCATGTGCAAATTCAGTACTGAGGTCCACTCCTGCAAAGCGTAAAGTTTGACCTTGCGCTTTATTTACGGTCATCGGTCATCGCATAACACACGCTGACTGGGAAGTGGGAACAGAACACGCTTAAAACTGAAAAGAAAGTTATTTGATATAAGATGGATTCTTGGTATAAAACATGAGTTGCCAAGCGGGTTGGCAACCGTCGCGACTACGGCAAAATCGCCCCATGAGGTAATCTATAAGGGAGGATTATGTTCAGCAGTGAGCTCTTATAGGCTGTAATGGATACTATGTCAAATGAGACTGCTCCTTAAACCTATTTACTCGATGTACACAGTTAGTGGATCACTGTGTATTGTGTGCGGCCAAGCCTTTTATGTAGTATTTTAAGCGCGGTTACAAATAACCTCATTGTTAGTATTGCTTTCCACAATACTTTCCATTGGAGATGACGAATGATCACAATTAAGACGCTAATATAATCCAGTGCTATCAACATTCTTAGATAGTAGTCACAAACAAAAGTAAATGATCGATGATGTTCTTCCATTATTGGTTGATATTACAATAAAATGATCTAAGTTGTGTTTGATTTTTCTTACTAGATAAGAAATGTGCTTATGTACTGTCCGTCTCCATAGTCGAAGCTTCTTGTGACTTACATCTTCTTACTTAAGCTATAAAGTCTAGCAAAAGTAACTAGAACAGTTAAAATAAACAAGTTTTATTAATTCTAGACACTGACACCGTTAGCACTTACGAGCGTGATGATAACACAGACAACATAATATTTTAATACAGCGAACTGAAGAAACAAAATAACAGGAATTTTTTTAAATAACTTGGAACATGAATAAAGGGAACCCACTTATTGACCCAATGCAGTAACTGCTCGTCATGTTGCTTAGTGAACTTGGTGTTGTCCTCCCAGGGGTAGGGCGCGTCGCCGGCGGTGTCGTCGACGTTGTAGACCCCAAGGTCAGCGAGTCGCTTGCGCACGTCCGCTAGGAAGGGCACGGGCAGAGGCGCGCGACGGATCAGCGCGTCTGCGGTGCGCACGCACAGGCAGTAGCGCTTGAACCACGCCCACCGCGCCGCGTCCGCCCCGCCGCACACGCGCGCGTCCACGCGCAGCCCGCACGCAAGCCACGCTAGCTCCTGGATGCCGACGTGTTTGTAAACTACTAATGTACTATGTACTAATATGTTTCTGAAATTTATTTGTGAATTGTCGGATTTTACATCCTGTGAACTTGTGATGTATTATCAAATAAGATTTATTTAAACAATAAAAGACGATATCAATCGCACGAAGCATGCGACGTGAACACAGTACGCGAGCAACCTGGGTTTGATTTTTGCCGGCACCTAGGAAATAAACACGTCAACAGAATCTAGTGATATTTTACATTTCATCAAATATCTAAAAATTTATGAAGAATTTTCTGATATAGAGAATGGAAAAATGATAGATTATTTTAAGGTCTTTACTAATAAAATAAAAAACATTTCGTATTTTTTTTTGTTTATAAATTTTTTAATCGCCGTAGAAAATTAGTATGATAAATTTTCTTCTTATAAAACTATTAATGTTAATTAAAATTGAAAAAAAATTCTTATAAAATCTAATTATTAATAATCAATGTTGCCTGCCACCTCTTACATAAATTACACATCGACATTGATTGTTCATACTTAAAATTAAATTGTCAATGTCTTGCTGCGGTATGAGGTCCCATGTTCTTTATAAATGTTCGTAAAGTTATTGTTCGGTCGTCAAATTTGGCGGGAAATCTCTCAAAGCTTTTCGTTGTAACACGTCTCAGGCATGCTCGATAGGATTAAGTGGGGCGACTGTGCAAGCCAATCCAAAACTTGAATATCGTAATCTCGGAGAGCGGCCATCACCAGCCGCGCCGTATGGGAAAGAGCATTATCGTGCATGAGTAAAAATTCCTGGCCCATTTGGATTCTGTGTGGGACAATAACAGGCTCTACTACCTCCTCTTGGAATTTTTATGCAGTTATGCTTGGATCCAAACGAGCCCACACCATGATTCTCTCGCCTTGGTATGAGTGGGCCTCCTGAAGGTGCCGTAGACGGCTAACTCTAGCTGGAGTTCTCCAACCGCGTGTTCTTCGTGAATCCAGATGAAACCCAAACCGGGACTCATCGGTGAACAGCACCAAATACCACTGTTCGTCACTCCATGGTAAATTCTCCCGAGCCCACGAAGGCCACCGACCGCGATTGCCACGTCGCAATGCTGGTAGCGGTACTTACGGTAGCGGTAACGGTAACGGTAGTAGCGACTAATCGTAGCGGTCTTCGACCATGAAGACCAACTACATGCAACCTCCTTCACACGGTTTGGTCGCTTATCAGCCGTTGATGGTCCTCCTGGAGCCTTTGTAGTAGTTGCATCGCTGTGATATTGGGTTGTCTTCTGGTGGTCATTTGAAGAAATCGATCCTGTTTCTGCGTAGTAACACGATATCTACGTGTGCCGTTCAGACACATTCCCAGTACTGCAATAAGGTAACCACAACCTTGATATCACGTTTTCACTGGTGTGTAGGGCCTTAGCAACGACGCGTTGCAGGCAGCGGTAGGCAGCTCCCAGCGTGTGACGCTCGTGGGCGAGAGAGTAGTAACTCGATGGCGGCGGTGCGGATAATCCGCGTATCTCGGTTATCGCTGCAGAAGTTTAGCGCGACCGGAGTGCGGTCTAGACTGTTAGATTTTTGTGCGCGTGACTTCACTACGTGTTTCGTGAAAACCGCCTCGTTTTAGGTTGTCTAGGGTTAGGTTCTTGACAAGAGGCTTGTATTGTGTTTAACTGATTGAAAGTAATTGTACCGTCGCGTGAAGTGCCCTTTTTTGCGTGTTGACTGTTTTGTTAGTTTTACGTGTCAACGAGGCGTATTTGAACTCTTATCGCGGCGTAGTATTGGATATCGAACGAAGGAATTTAGTTGTGTTTGTAACGCTGAACCGTGTGACTTACCAAGAGATCGCGTTAGTCCACTATTCGTCATTTGGTTATAAATAAATCCGGGACATTGAATGTTGAACTTTGAATTACTGTCCGTTACTGTGTCGAGAGTCACGGGTTCAATTCTACGATGAATGTGGAATTAGGAGAGTTTAAGTTAGTTAAATGTACAATGAAGTTAATAGACTGAAATAGGGCCATGAAGAAAGAAACGGTCCAGCGGGGAAGCCTACTGGAGTGATGCAGCATTGTGGGGCAGCCTGGAAATCGGCCGCTGCAGGTCACCTCAGCTGGTCCAGGTCTCAGACACATACACATCACTAAATACTACTTTCCATGCGCCTTACACCCACCTACGGTCTGACCAAGCCTTGGGGCGCCCTTAGCTTCGGATACAGGTACGTACTATATTTTTCTAGCCTTCTCCCTTCAGTTTAGTATGATAGGACATTCTTCCATATGGCCATTTGGGCCCGACCCGCGTCTGCTCGTCGATCAGGCTGCTATGGGTCCCAGCCAGGGCGACTTTGCAGGGGCAGCTGCGGGCCGTAACATATGAGTTGCCTTCTTTGATAACTAAGATGTAATGCCTCAAAGCCATTAATTTTTGTCTGTTGCTCTGTCTGTATAGCAGCTCAAAACATGGAAACGGCAGCCAATATTATTGTCAAAAGTATTTTAGACATTATCTTAGTAATCCGTAATACATTATAAAGTCAAACTAAGACATTTAGTGCGGTTCACCTTGAGGTAGTGCGTGTGCAGCAGGTGTGTGCCGGTGCGCAGCGCGGGTTCTTCGTGCTCGTACTGTGCCAGCAGCAGCTGCGGCAGCTGCAGCAGCGCGGGCGGCACCCCCGCGCCCGCGCCCGCCTCGCGCGCGCCGCCGCATACCACGCCGCGCAGCCGCCGCACGCACCACACGCGCGCGCGCCACGCTGACGCACACATTCACATACCATTACGGAACTCATTCATATTATACACACAGGGTAAATAGTACTAATGTTGGCACTCCACCAATGATTGGCACTTTGCTATTTTAATCTGAATATTAGAACGTTTTCTTTCTTCTATATTACAGCAACACATATATTGTTAGGATATATAATTTCTTACACTAACAAAATATTTATTTATATTTAAATCGTCAACAATTTTTTTATAACACCTGTTTTAAAAATGTGTTTGAACAAGTCCGTAAAAATTTAACAAAAAGTTAAGGTTTTGTGGCTACATTTTGAAACAAAAAAGTGATTTTTATATAAGTTTATAATTATGCAAATTTCTATCTATTTTTATCAATTTACGTTATTAAAGCATATTAAACGTTATTTTAATGTTGTGAAAAAGAAGCATCGGCTTTTTTAATTGTGCCAATGATTATACTTTAATTTGTTTGACAACATAATGATTGGCATATATGTCAATCACTACACTTTCTCTTTCTTGTCCAAAATCTATTCTTGACATTGCCAATTAGTGTATCCTTTGAGTATTACCAATTATTATGACTTAACTTTTTCATATTTTAAATTGATGAAGAATGCCGATAGTTAAGAGCAAGCGCTTTGGGAACTACGAAAACGGTATGGAAAAATAACTGCCGCACAAACGTGTAACATTCAACGCGCGAATTTACAGTTCTCGCGAAATAAGTAAAGTCAAAAAACTAAGTAGCTGAAAAGACGACCTGGTCCTGACACAGTTTTCGATGTCATAAAAAATATCAATGGTGTGGAGACCTATAACTATTTTCCTCTGTTGAAAATACAATCAGACGTTCAAAAGTTAGTGCCTAGAGAGGGGGGGGGGGGGGGGGTATCTAATATTTTAAATACGTTAATTACTTTTCAGAAATAGGTGGATAAAGACAGAACTTTTCAGCCATTACGAATAAAACGTTTTTAATTTGTCCTACAATAAAGAATGTAATTTTTCTTATAAATTCTGTAAAAAAGATAACTGGCCTTCGCCATTAGTATAGGTTGCCTCATAGGGATATTGCCTTACATACCACGCTTAGTAAGTAGTTGTTGGAGTTAGTTGGCAACCGAAGTTTTTATAATTTTGAGTTGTTTTAAGATGCTGTTGCCCCCTGTTTCAGTTCCCTCTGTTGCCTATTACGACACCCACGGGACGATATAGTGCAATAGCTTATGTGTAAAACTATCTACAAATTCTGGTTCATTGTTAAGCAGCCAGATCTAAGTTTTTCGTTCGAACTAGTAAACTAAAATAAGGATTATTCAAATGTTTAAAACTATTTTCTTATGTAATTTTTTTTACGATCAATGGACTTGTGAAGGGGAATAATGCTCATGATAAGTATGATATTCCCATATTATATATGTCTTAATTATGTTGGCAACCAACATCGGCCGCCCCTCTTCGTGCACAACGGAAGAGAAGTGGAAAGGGAAATGTGAAGTGGAAAGGGAAATGTGAAGTGGTAAGGGAAATGTATAAATTAGGGTGCATCATGATTCTTGGGCATTCTGTTTTGAGAACACGCGTCGAATTAGTCAAAGTGTAATTAAGTATAGTTATTACAAAAACTGTAATATTGAGTGCTCTGTACAAATATTAATTGAATACATATATTGTGTTATAAGTGCATATTTATTTATAATAAATTATTTCATTGTGTTAACATCAGAAGTGGGATACAATCCCTGTTATCTTCCACATAATATAATCTTCGAATAGTGTGATAGTTATTAACTTTGTGAATGACTTCGCGTAGATGTCTTTGTTTTTATTAAATGTCGAAATGAAATTTGTTGTAGGTACTATTTACGACATTGACATACCATTAAAGTTTAGTTAGTAAAAGTTTAAAGTGAAATGTTTTAAGCCAAAAGTTAAATCGTTTTGTTCAATTAAGATTCAATTGATAATAAGGTACCCGCAAGTACATTCATTATTCCTTTACGTAAAAATGTCAAAAGAAATGTTGGAGGTATTTTAAGATGAGTTATAGTTTTGCATTCAGTGGAAATTTAACATGCTCGAGTTATGTTATAATTTGATATTTGGTGTAATTTACATCATGTTTAAACGATAAACAAAAAAAAAAAAACTTTACTTTAACGTGCGATGAATTAAAAACACTAAGTAGTATTTTTGTATTCTAATGTGTTGACAAGTGTTACAGTTTAATCCAAGTGTTATGTTCGACAAATATATATATATGATATATGGATATAGTGGAAGGCGTGGTGCTGTGGCGCTCGCTCTTGAGTGGAAGTATGCCGTGGGCTTATGACGCCACAGGCACATTATTGGCCGCTGCTAGCGATCACCATTTGATACACGAGGAAAGCAAATTTATCCTAAACATTGTCTTAAAAATATTTTGTAAGAATAAGTGCTTAACTTTTTAATTAGTTGTGGAAAAACAAAGTATAACTGACGAAATCGAAGTTATGGTGCCCTAGAAAAGCGAATGGTGTCCCAAGAGTAGTGCTGCATTTCTTGAAATCAAGTTCCGACTGAGACTTTTTAATGTTTTCTTTTATGTGTTACAGTAGCACGTGTGATGTGATTACATGTACGCGAGTGTAAGGCGAGTGTGTGCCTTGCTGGTCGATATGGACTACCGGGTCCAGCTGTATCATGGCCTGGTTTCGGCAGATGCGTATGCTGCACGCGCGGTGGGCGCCGTTCCGAAGCGCGCGTATGCTATACATGGCGGTGCCTCGCAAGTCGTATACTATGTGTGCGCGGAAGTGTCATACTCTGTATGCGCGGAAGTCGTGTTCTCTGAACATGCAGCAGGCTCTATCCTGGCAGGCGCTGTCCTGGTTCACGTTGTTAACGTGATTCACGTGGTTAACGTAGGATCTCGCAAGTTTAAGTAAGAGTATGTGTGAGATACTTCGTATGGAGATGTATGCTTAAATGTGAAAGCGAAGTGCTTTATTATAGTCCACGGTATGAGAGCGTATTTCTGTTTGAGGGCCCTCGTATGCGTGATGGATGAGAGGATAGGCAACTGTGTATCCTGCCTGCTAATTAACAACTTGTTTTTCACGTAGATCACGATGATTGCAACGCAATAAGCGCACTAAAAATAAAAGGCGTAGGCGATCGCATTCTTTGAGCTTAAAGAAATTTAAGAGACAGGACAGGCCGAAGCAAATAAAGATATTTTCAAAAACTATGAACTTTTAGGTGGTAAAGTATACAGAAGTACATCACAAGGTCGATGTTAGGTAGTACCGAAAAAGTGTATATGGCAAAATTTTTGATTGCATTTTACTGGGTGCGCAAGTCAGTACAAAATATGGGTAAAACACATAAAAAGTTAAACAAAACCGAGATAAGCATAGTTTAAATAAGTTTGGTACGTTTAAGTAAAACGAATTATCTTATTAAACGCAACTGGAATGAACTTGGTACGTTTAAGTGAGACTAAATGTCCTTTAAATGCAAGTGATTCCAGGAGAAAGACGAACCTGGTCTCGTAAGTGTGACAAGTTCCTTTAAGTGCAGGTGGTCTTAAGAGTGCCGTCGAGTTTTGTAGAACTAAAAATGTGTAACCTGATTGTAATCTTTGACTATTAATTGCGTCATGATCAGTTTATAAAAAAAAAAGATAATCGATATATATATAAAAGTAGTTTCTAATCAATTTATGTCTTCGCAGTATTTTAAATAGACTCGTGAGGTTCCTGAGGCAGGAACCATGCAGGATGGTAGTGTTGGCAACCAACATCGGCCGCCCCTCTTCGTGCACAACGGAAGAGAAGTGGAAAGGGAAATGTGAAGTGGAAAGGGAAATGTATAAATTAGGGTGCATCATGATTCTTGGGCATTCTGTTTTGAGAACACGCGTCGAATTAGTCAAAGTGTAATTAAGTATAGTTATTACAAAAACTGTAATATTGAGTGCTCTGTACAAATATTAATTGAATACATATATTGTGTTATAAGTGCATATTTATTTATAATAAATTATTTCATTGTGTTAACATTAACTTTATTTTTAGAAATTTAGAAAGTTTGAGGACTGATATTAAGGGGCTATTCCATGCGAACGACCTTGAGCATTTGGTGTGCCGCGCCGACTCGCTACAATATAATATCGCGTAAGAAATATGTAAGACGCCACCTACTGTACGAACGTAGTATTTTATTAACATCAATAAACTATTTTATGGAAATACACACAGCGTACAACGATAAATGTATTTTAATTTTTTTATTCGGTGTATTAGTTGCATTATATTAGAATTATTTATTCTCATATATTATCTAATTATGAAATTTTATAATTAATTATATATTAAAAATGAAGCATTGAAAATTATGAGTTTAAAAGATACCTACTCACTATAGGTCACTAGGCCTTTCAAATACTTGTACCGTGCGGGATTCGAACCCGCGGCCCCAAGCGCAACAATTGATTGCTAAGCTACTGCGCCACGGAGCTGTCGCCGGGTTATAGGTAAAGTGACCATACGTCCCGTTTTGAACGGGACTGTCCCTTTTCTCGGTCACCTGTCCCATTGTCCCCAAATAAAGCTCCGGGACACAAAATTGTCCCGTAACTCGTTGGATGGAAGTATTCAAAGCCAACAATCTTCAACATAATTTTTTTAATCGAATATATT
Source organism: Parnassius mnemosyne (assembly GCA_963668995.1). Lineage (NCBI taxonomy): Eukaryota > Metazoa > Arthropoda > Insecta > Lepidoptera > Papilionidae > Parnassius > Parnassius mnemosyne. The sequence goes on from CAVLGL010000115.1 coordinate 14,217,819, forward strand.
TTATGTCTACTTGGTACAAATTCGCCAGAAGAAAGAGTATTTTTCTATTTTGAATAAATTGTGGACGTCTGAAAAAACACTTACGGTTCCAGTTCTAAAGGCGATGTTGTTAACAAAGGTAACAATAAAAAAAACTTGCCCAGAATTTTATTCTTATTTAAAATCATCACCAACTTTATTAAAGCAAATTTAATCCACTGACAAATGTAATTAATAATTAAAAAAAATATGTTGCATTTAATAATTACCGTCTATACCGAATATAATTTTATAGTGAACACTAATTGTATAAAGTTATAGTTTTTAGAGTATAAATAAACCCATGTCCCGTTTTGAGTTAAAAAATAAATAGTCAGTTTAGTTAGAGAGTCTAGTAATAACCCCCAATGCCGCAGATAGGCAACTTAGTCGCCTATAGGCCGACTTATCCGACCGGGCCTTATTAGACAACCATAGACCAAATTAAACGCCCAATTCAAACCAAACCTTACATGCTAATGGTGCTTAATTTTTATATTTGCATTTACTTCAAAGAAAACACGCAAAAAGCTTCAACGCGCAGTAAAAAACAACAAATATATGTATAACTAATACGAAAAATTATACCCAAAACAAACAAATAATACTACCTATAAATAACCTAATAAGTAATAATATTATCGACTGATAAGATGACGTGGGCGTGTGCGCTGGCCGACGCTTTGACTAACGACACGGGTTTCACGTTCAAGAGCTCAGAGCTCACCGACTCCAGCAAGCCCGTGGGCAGTGAATACGCCCAGATTTTAAAATAATTTCTTAATAAAATCAAATTTTGGTCTTTTGAAAAAAAAATTATAATAGAAATGTTCATTAATAAATTGCCTATCCATTGGTGTAAATCGCAAAATAAAATAATATTTACTTTACGAGGAGATGCATGTTATCACTAATTATTTCACATTTATGTGGTTTCGTTGTAAGGAGATTATATTAATATTTATTCCTTTAAAAAAAATTGGATATAGCTGTTATGGAATCAAGATTATGTAGAAATATAATGTGTTTTTTATTTGTTGATATATATTTTAAATAAAAAGTAGATAGCTCCTAAAAACCGCACAAATAACGACTAGCGCGACATTTTGCTCAACCTGCGCCTTAATAAATACTTACAAAGAGTCGGCATCTGAGCACAAATAGCGAGTGCTTGTGCAAGTCTTGGGGCCAGTTGATGATCGTTAGAAATAGCCGTCAGCAAAGGACCGTCGAGTAAACGCCATGCCAACTCAACCGACGGACAGGACAAAACGTAGCGATCGGATCCGCTTTCCTGGAAGAAAATTTTAAATTATTAGAAGAGTAAGCAAGTTATAATGGAAAATGATGTATGTACATATTATACACATTTTTAATATTAAATTAAATATAATTTGATGACCACCTTGCCAGTGGTTATCAATAACCTCTTTTGAAGGACCTGGAGGCGAAGTTATACTTCTTTCTAAGTGTGCTGGTGTTTACATCCCGAGTCGTCGAAGCCGCAGCCCAGGCTTGATAACACTCCTGCTTACTGCTAATGCAGTCTTACAGGAGCAACCAAACCAAGGCTGAGATCTGCCTCCGATGGGTACCACAGATGTTGGAATAAATAGTTCCATTCCCTGTAGCACCACATCAGTGACAGAGTCAGCAACAGCGATGGGATCATCCGGCGAGAAGCAAACCCGCCCCCATGGGTAGGATGCAAAGAAAGACCGCATTCCGTCCCAATCCGCCGACCTGAATGCCAAACGCAGCGGCAACCTGCAGAACACTACCGCGAGGGGAAAGTGAGTGGCACCACACTCCGGATCAGACAATGGTCCGAAGAGCCGAGAGGGGCATTGACAGAAACCTGATATCCGTCGGGATGAGAGGTCAGCAGGTCCAACAGGGAAGGTGTATGATCCTCCACATCTGGAATTCGCGTAGGCGAAGTAACCAGTTGTGTCAGACTATATGCCAAGGCAAAGTCATAAACAGATCTCCCCGCTTGATCGGTTGAACGTGAACCGAGCCATTCGGCGTGGTGGTCGTTAAAATCGCCAAGAATCACGATCTCTGTGAATGGGACCTGTTGTAGCAAGGAATCTGTAGCCATTTGGACGTGGTCGATGAGTCGGTCTGTTTCAGAATTACCGCTATGGGACCTATAGAGGCACCCGTAGACGCGTGGATGGTCATCGCTGTCTACGCGTAGCCAAAGGATGGACAGGTCCGAACTTTCAAGACTGCCGAGGCGTCGAGAACAGATGTCCTCTCTAACATACACGCAAACTCCAGCCCGAGTCACAAAGGAGTGCTCCAATTTGTACCCCGGGTAGGAGAGATACTAAGTATCAGCCGGAGAGGACACCTGGGTCTCGGTCAGATTGGGCCTCCGGCCACCTGCACTCACCAGAAGAAACGCAGGAGCAGAGCTTCTACTTCACACCGGTATTCTGTGAGGTCGTGGTACCAACCCGGCTCGAGCCGGCCCATACGTGCAGCAGCAAAAACTGCCGCGTGGCTCTACCACCGTTGTATAACTCAGATATAGTGGACATCATTAAAAACTGTAGTTATCACATATATGCTGACGACATTCAATAATACATGTTTTTTTTAAATCAGTGACACCAATACATATAGCAATAACAAAATCAATTCAGATTTGGACCCCATAGGCGACTGGTGTATATAAAATAATTTGGTTTTGAACCCCAATAAATCTTAGTACAATTTACTGGGAACGCATAAACAGGCAAAAACTACACAAGCTTTCAATCCTCAAATTAATATTAAGATTAATCATTTAAAACGTGTATTGGAAGTTCGAAATTTAGGTTTCGTTATGGATAGAAGGTTGCGTTTTGAGGGTCATATACAAGAAACCATGTGTAATTGCTTCTATAGGTTTAAAATCTTGTACCCGATCAAAGAGTATTTGACGGTAAACATGCGCATTAGCTTGTGTGAAGGACTCATACTATCGAAGCTAACTTATGCAGATATAGTATTTGGTGAATGTTTGCTCGCTAAAGCCAAAAAAAATAATACAAAGAGTTTAAAACGCCTGTGCACGTTTCTGCTTCACATTCCCTAAGAGATCACATGTCACTTCATTTCTAAATCGACACGATCTAAATAAGTATGGACACTCGACGTACTCTCCACCTTGCGTCAATGCTTTTTGGAGTAATATAATTTAAAATTAAAAATTTTGTACAGCCGACCGAAAACAGTGCACATACTACTATTGGCGGCAGAAATAGATAACAGGATGATACCTACCCTGACGGACTTTTAGAGCGAAAAGGAGTACTACCACCTAATTGACGATAGTTTGATTCCTACATGCCATAATGCTTCCACCACCAACGCATTACCACAAAAAAATAATGCCAAATAAAAATAGTTACCGCAACCGAATGAGCCGGAAGTATTGGATATACAGTAAACCTCCAACCCCAACCGTTTACTGAACCGTCGCTTGTAAACCTCCATCTTAATTCATCACCTGTTGTAAAATAAAAGAAATATTATTATTAACATAATATATTATTGCCTCGTAAATAGTTCTATTAAAATATATTTAAATAAATAATACACATTTATAAAAATCTTCGTTAGTGAATTTCAGAAAAAATGGCTTAATAGTTTAATTATGACCCTGAGTTTTTTTTTATTATAAAATCCAGAAAAAGGCAATGCCGAACATGGGATGAGAGACATTGGATTAGAGAATTTTCTGCATTGTAGGGTTTTAAAATAATTCAACAGGGTTCTATAAAGTTTTCAAAAGCAACTTTTAGAACTGTGAGTATCTTACCATTAACTATAATTTCCTGTGCCCAGTCGGCAGGTTCACGGCCGGATCGCGTGGCCAACACGCGCCCAGCTGCGTCCGATATTGTTAGTGGATCGTTGCGCCGCTCGGTGGAGCAGCCCTGCTCAAATGTTACACGGAGTGACGATGCGCCCGGAATTTTCACAACTCCTGGATAGTTAGTTTATAGTAAATAAAAATAAATTAAACTACGAAACGGGCCAGATAATTATCGATGGAATAAATTTTAGATTAAAATTGTATAACACAGTACATGATCCTTCCCATACCGCATAAAACCAATTACTAAAATATAAATACATAAAGTAAGCATTTTCTCAATAGCACATTCGTGGTGATAATGGCATGACAGATATATTTGCACTGGTTCCAGACTCTATACATGATTGCAGTATCATTTAAAATTACATAGATAATGTTTTTAGTTATTTATCAAATATACTACCAACTTGAAGTAAACTTTTTAACTAGCGGTCGGTTCAAGCGTTACAAATTCATTAATTCTTGCCACGCATAAAGTAGTATGACTTGAATTTGTTTTTTTTAAATTATTATTTAATTATCACCCCTGAGTGAGATAATTATATTGTCACCCCTGAGTGAGATAAAATACCTCGTTTCCAGTAAAAAAGGTTCTCCGGTTCTCTTCACCGTACGAAACACAGCAGCGTTAAGCTGCTATTTTACGCTGTTGTTCTGTGAATGTGTGGTCCTTCTGCGGTCGAGCCGACCCATTCGTGCTACAACCATAATATAGTTGCAGCATGTCTCTGCCACGTATGTAGCTACTTCATTCAACTAATATTATACACACTAACTTGAGACTCAGTAATGCGACGCCCCCGCCCGCTCCACGTCACACCAGTTTGTACAGCGAGCGATGTTCGTTAGTCTCGTTAGATTACCTTACGACCTTATAGTACGAGCACGCCGCTGTGACGTCATCGACAGCAGGTCTCGTGTTATTTTATGCACGAGCACGAATAGTACACCCTAAATCAGCCGGTTTATAAAGAAAGATGTATATGCTTCTCTTTTCCACACAGGTGTATCGCATGCGACGAACAGCTACTTACCGGATATGTCGGTGTCGTCCGCGTAGGGGTGCGGGCTGTCGACGGTGGCAGGCAGCGGAGGCGCGCGGCCCGCGCCAGCCGCCGCCTCCTCTAGCTCGCACACGCACACCTCCACCACCATGTCGGCCACCGCCGGCTTGCTGCCGCACAACGCTGCAATTGCCCGGTCATAGTTGACACCATCATTAATAAATTAATAACAACACCATAATATTACAGTATTCCATGCCGTGTAAATGGCAGCTCTTACGCTGCGACTACGCCATATCATCCCGTGAATGTTGTAACAGATGACACGGGGAAACTGAAATAGGACATGGGAATCAGCCTCTTCCTGAAAATACCCAAAATGTTTGGAAAGTCCAAAAGTGCACGCCTCATGAGATTATCGTTTTACTTTGATGAAAAAAAATAACATTCCTGACTTTTAAACTAGAATATCATTTTATTAAAAAAATTACGCGTACTAGGATACTGATATGAAATAAGGAACCAGTTGATGTAATTCTGAAGCTAAAATGAAAACGCGGTTTCGATACGTCAATTTTTTCGGGAATTATCGCGACCACAATGACCACATATACAAAATCAACATCCGCACGTCCACTTTTTTTCAAACCGTATAAATAAGATAAGATGGATCAATTAGTGTTTTTTTTTTGTTGTTACGGCTACTCATATAATCGTGTAAGTGTAATATAGTTATAATAGAGGCATTTTAAGAACACAAAATTGCTTGACCTTGAGTTGTCGAAAGGAAAGCACTACTAATAACGTTTCGCGTTATGGAGCGTGCAATAATAAAAAAAAAACTACGAAATTACTAACACCTGCCAAGTGTGGCAACTATTACAAATAGCCCGAAGTGTGACAAGTATGAGACAATCAATGGAGGACAACTTTGTTCAGTGATGAAATTTGATAGATTGTGATGATAATAGTGATCTAATTTTGCTACAAAAAAGACCATTATTTAACTATTGAACATATTCTTGTACCCTTCTTACAGATTTTAGTACAATAAAGAATAAAATAAACATAATAATAGTTTTCTAGTTGATTCAACCACAGTGAAAACTATTCAACTGCATAGGGCACATATAAACTCAAAACCAGAGAAACACTCATTCAAATTCAATATGATGATTATAACCTCATACCGCTTGCGACCACGGCAATAACTTTCAAATATAATAGGAAGCGTTCATCATTACTAGTAGTAATAGTCATAGAATATTACCCATCAACACGTCAGTGATAACTTTCACTGCGTTATTAGCATCGGGTACTCGGCCGGCTGCAGCAAGCTTTAATAAGTCCACTAAAGCTCTCGCATCTGATTCACCCAGTTGAGATGTGAAGTCATCCAGTACCAACTATAATAGATAAACAAAAACAAAAGTTACAAAATACAGAATACAATTAGGCATAAAATACTATTTTTAAGACTCACTTTAGGCGCCTCGGCCTGTTGCACGGTCATCGTCGCAGCGGCGACCGACACCGCACTAGACGACATTACGGCAGAATGACGTGATGAGATCGAACCGCTAAGCGGACTGCTTGCACCGCTCTAACCATAAAAATGAAGTTATTAATAAATATTAATTTAAATATATATATATATATATATATATATATATATATATATATATATATATATGTATATATATATATATATATATATATATATGTATATATATAACGACTACAAAAACATGTGTGCAGTAGGCGGTAGAAATGAAAACTTCAGAAAAGGAGACTGAGGTAATAACACACTGTATACTGTATTCTATCTCCTCTCGCAGGCTAAATCCTATAGATGTATATGCTTGTCTCTTTTTAGTGTCACTTTTTCGTTTTATAGAGTTTCAAATCACAACGATTCTAAAGAAGTTTGCACTTCAATAATCATCAAACCAGCAGTGCTATTACATAACTGGACGAATTCGTTGACCTAAAATTCACTACACAACTGCGTGGTCTTTATTAATATTTAGTGACCAAAAACAGAAATTAATATACAAACCATTGGCTTATAATTCATACTGATTGATACATTTGCACAATACAACAAAACCACACGTCAAAATTCACAAACTTCAAAACGAATTTAACCAACAATTTCACCAGAGTTACACAATCGCACTGGTGGTTAAAAAAATTCTAGGACCATTATGAAAGAATACTCATTCGTTAAAATAAAATCAGCATATATTAGTTTACCGACATCGATTACGTTTGGGTGTCGTAATAGGAGACTATGGACTCGGATAAAAATCGTCGTACTATCTTGTTTAGGATTGTTACGAAACATCTGGTACTGCGATAGTTAATCCGCCTGCCTAACGAGGCGATAATGACAGATCCTTCCTACCGAAGGAGAGGCCAATGTCCAGCAAAGGATCTGATAATGAAATAAAAAATAGAAGATCGAAGACGTTACGAGACGATATTCTTTTTGTCGTCGATTAAAAATGAACCCTATTCAATGGCAACAAAGGCTAATATGAAGTAAACATACGGGGAGTGTAGTTCTGTCTGCGGGCGCCTCACCGCCACCTGTGCGCGCGTCAGTTTCCGTGTCATCGTCTTCTGCGTCAAGGCTGGCGAACACCGGCACCGTAGAGCTCGCTTCATGCGCACGAAGTGCCTCCACCAGTAAACTGCGTGCCTAGTAACGCAAACATTTGTTAGAATTTATGTCTTATATTGGATTTTAATTTTAATTTTCATTCTTTCATTGTTACAGCCTTACAGTACGGATATTTGCCACAGTTACCACGGATGGCAGGCGAGTTGAGCGAGTTTTATTTTTTAGTTAGTAAAAACGCTGTTGTCCACGTCCTAATTTGTTTCCCTCTGTAGCCCTCTTACAACTCAACTCAAACACCCACGTTACAATATTGAGTAGTGAATATCCTTACATCGCCACTACACGATACACAAGGTACATTCATTCATTACAGCGTATCAAAAGTCTAGCCCCATATGCAATAGTTGCCTCGCTTGGCAGGCGGGTTGGCAACCGCAGGTTTTTATAATTTTGAACTGTAATCAAGAAGCAGCTGTTGATCATTTCCTGTTTCATTTCCCTCTGTCGCCTGTTACGCCTGACGGGATAATATAGGGTAGGTAGAGCTAGTGGTTTTTACTTAATGTAAATGGGGCTCTTCACTCAATTGTGGGAAGCCAGAATGTGTTAAAAAAGGCATGTATGGCAATTCACAATGGTATGCTACCTTAATGCATGGTAATGAAAGTTAGGTGTGGCAGAAGAAGCACGAGAGTAGAATAAATGTTGTAGAAATGCGGTCAACATGCGGAGTATGTCAGGGCTGAATCTGAATGACAGGATGAAAAATTGTGTGATAAGAGAAAAGTGTGGCTCGCAAGATGATGTTAATCAGACCAGGATTAAGAAAGAAATGTTTCGGTGGTTTGGTCATGTAGAAAGAATGAACAACGAAAGAGTGATAAAGCAAATTTATGTTGCAGAAGTGAATGACAGAGTCGGGCAGGGACGCGCTAGATGAGTTTATAGACCAAATTGGCGATATATTGAAGATAGGCCAGATTAAGAATACCCTTAACCGATGAGTATGTATGCGTAGGTATATGGATGTGAAAGAGGCGAGAGAGGTGTGTAGAATGGGAGACCGTAGTCTCTGCCTACCCTTCTGAGAGACAGGTGTAAGTAGCTTATAAAAAAAACAACCCAAAGAAAAACATCAGACATAGTCACTATAACATTGACTTACTTTTGTATACATATATACTGTTGAGCGCCACCATTAATGCTGATACATGGCAACGCTTGCTACCACTAGCGCCCTCTAGTATCGAGTAGCAGAACTAGGAGAGTCAAGATCCTTCTATAAATTTCCATGTAAGAACTTTCTAGCACTATTGGCACCCAGTCAGCCAGGACCGGTATGTACTCGAGTATTCTAGATGTTTCTACAGTAGAAGCTTCTGGAAATTATCTGAGGCCTTATATAAGGCCGGTATAGACCGCAACCCAGTCAGTATTGAATTGACGATACACGTCAATACTTCGAAGCGATACAACTGCGAACTAGTGTCAATTTAGGTAATTCGGCAGTTTTTAATTGTCTCAAACCCCAAGCTCGTAACAATATATATATATATAATTCACATGGACAAACATCCAGACAAGATATTACTGATCTTATAATATTTCTTGACTCTCCTTTGGTCTTGCGCCTAATCTCTCTCCTGTCATGTCGTATTAATGTGCCATCAGACTGTGAAAGTGAGTGAATAGAGACTGCACCGGCCTGTGCTTGCGCATACACTCGGACACTACAATCCTGTCCTGTACAGATGGCTAGTCTCCGTTCAGACTAGCCGCCTTGACTGATCTGGAAGGCATTATAATTTTTACTGACCTGTGTTATGTGTAAGGCTAGTAACAACAAAGACAGTGCATGTTGAACGGCAACAGGAGGCTCTAGGGCTAAAGCTGCCGAAGCCAATGACGGACGTGGTCCCTGTGGTTCTTCTATGGCCGATTCTTCTGAGTAGAGACCTAATAAAATTGTCGATATTATTGCGTTGATAATACGGCCTTCTAAGTCATACAATGCCATGAGGCGGAAATATTGAAAAAAAAAAAACAGCAAAATTCTGAAGCGAAAATAAAGCTTAGCATTAAAATTTCTCATGACAGAGGACGGCACGCGCAGCATTGCACAGCGCCCAGGCGGCCGAGTGCGTCGAGCAGCGGCGTGTGCTTGTGTCACTCACCGAGGCTGTGCGCGCCGAGCGGGTCCTTGAGAGTAGGGAAGGGAAGGGGCGCGAGGTGCGGTGCGGGAGGGAGGGCGCGAGCGGCGGGGCGCAGCGCCCAGGCGGCCGAATGCGACGAGCCGGCGGCGGCGCGCTGCACGCCCTCCACGCCCGCCACCAGCGCGGGCCGCCGGTTCACGCACGTCGTGCCGTTGCCCTGCTGCCCGTGATCATTATCGCCCCATGCCCACACCTGCGATCGAACGGAACGTAATCACATCTTACGCTTACATAGAGTATGACTGTACTAAGGTGAAGCATTATCTATAACTGTCAAAACAAACAAATAACAGTTTACATGTGTAATTTTAAAAGAAAATTAAATGAAAAATCGGGTACCCATAACATGAAACAATGCAATGAGATAGCACCGAGCAAAAATCGTTTGAAAACAATATTGAATTTGAATGAGCGAGCAGTGAGTGAGGCGGTACCTGGTTGTCGCTGGTGACGGCGAGGCAGTGCAGCGCGCCGACGGCGACGTGCACGACGCGGCGGCCGCGCAGCGCCTCCACCAGCGTGGGGCGCCGCACGTGCGCGTCCAGCCCGTGCCCCAGCCGGAAGTAGTCGCCCTTGCCCCAAGTCCACACCTCACGTACGCATAATATACAATTCTCAACGCCACAATATCTTCTTTTGTTATTAATTGCACACAATATATTACGTAGTAGAGTCATGCTGCAGCATGCCACTAAAATTACTACTGCTTCAACAGCCTCAAATATATTTATTTCGAAAAAGCGCTTCTTTACATTTACATAAAATTTATATATTTAATATATCGTCAAGCGTAGCAGGTAGGGATCACAGTTGATATAAAGTGACAGTCACTTTAAGGACAAATATTGATACAGAGAGATGATCCCGTCACCATATTTAAGTTACAAAATAATTTTGTAAAATATTCGAAATAAATGGCCAACGCTTCAGTATTCAGTCAACAATAGAGTAACAAACAAGCCAATAGATCCTTAATGGAAAGATAAGGAAAAACGCAGCCAATTTCAAAGAAGAGTGTGGGTACATTTTCGTGTATATAGCCTTTAATTATTGTAAAACATTACACAAACCTAAAAAAAATATTGCACTGACGCAAGATTTCGTTAAGCACTAATGATAACTTAAGCTATAGCTAATATTCACGCTTTAACTAATGACAATTACTATTAAACTTACCTCTCCATCCCTTGTTAAGGCTAGACTGAATTGTGCACCGCATTCAACTTGTATCACACCAAGTGTATTCAATCTCTCTATGTTCATAGGCACAGCGCATCCGTCTGAACCTCCTCGTCCTAACAGGAAACATTGAAAACCATTAACGAAAAACTATAATAAACTATATTAAAAATATCTTTTAAACAATAAACCACAATCAATGTTGCACGTTATAAGATATATTTGCAAATAGTACTACTATGAACTTTAAGAAATTTCTTTACGTCTTATTTATAAGTATAATCAAGTCATTTTTCAACTCGTTACATTATGTTCAATAATAATTTTTAAATACTTGCCCAACTTTCCGAAATCTCCATCACCCCAAGAGAAAACTTTGCCGCAAGCAGTCAATGCTAGAGTCTGCGCGTCTCGAGATCCGCAAGCTACTTGAATAACTCTAAAGCCAGCTAGAGCTTCCACCTTAAAAGCAAGCGATGTTAAATTTAATTCTAAAATTAATGATTACTAACCCGAATAGTTACAAAAGCGAAATACCATTGTCATGTCAGTTAAAAACACTACAGTAATAAGAAATTATTATAAGATACCTTGCATCTACTATCGCTAACAATCAAGCACAGATTTGCCACGCTGAAACTTTAACACGATCGCAGCACGAATGTAACCAGCGAGATTTCCAAAAAAATATCATAATTAATGTTTTTTGGTGAACAAAGAAATCCCCTACATGTTTGTTCATGTATAACAACTGTTGTGTGTTACTTACATCACTCGGCTTATTACATTACATACTCAAATAATCCGGCTACGAGGATCATAATAAGGCGAATATTTCTAGATAGTAATTTGTTTTGTAAATCACAATTTAAAGTAATATTGCCATGTGCTCAGAAAAAGAATTTCGTTTAATGGTAAAATCTACTTGTCTGAGTGTTTAGAAAAATTCTCTGTGTGTAGTTGCGGCGTAAGAAAATCCACTACCCCATATCATTTCGTGGGTGTCGTGAGAAGCAACAGAAGGAAAATAAAACAGGACGTGGGCAGCAGCATCCTCCTGGTAATATCACAATTTAATAAAAAAACTGCGGTTGCCAACCCGTCTGCCAAGCGTGGCAACTAAGCAGAATACATATTATCAGGAAATTTATATTCAAATTTTGTGGGCTGTAATGGATGGATATTGTCTCCGCCAAGTTGCGATCAAAATAGATCATACTGATATCGCAAGACCTGAAGTAGCTGCTCATACATATTATTTGATATATGGTGCATAAAAGCTTCAAGTAATACAAAGTGGTCACCATCTTGGGCGCGAGCTGCGTGACGTCGTCGCCGTGTCCGAGGCGGCCGTACTCGCCGAGCCCCCACGTGTAGAGGTGTCCGCGCGCCGACACGCAGGCGCTGTGCGCGGAGCCGCACGCCACGCCCACCACGCGCTCGCCCGCCAGCGTTTCGATTAACCGAGGCGCTTCCAGCGTCAGCCGGTTGCCGTGCCCGAGCTTGCCGTCTTCCCCCTCGCCCCATGAGTACACCTTTAATTAGATAATCATCGTAAGCAACGGCCAGTCATAGATTGGCGATAGCAGTAACAAACTTTTTACACCTTTAATCGCATTACGTATTTGTTTATTTCATGCATTTTAACTCAAAACCAAAAACTATACGCTCCAAATTTAACTGATGATGAAGGGTAGCATAACCAGTGCTAGAGTTAAACATTTATTTAAAATTTTTGTAAACACTATGATATTAACAATGTGTCTGTGTGGACAGTGTGTACAAATAAATTTAAAAATTAAGAAACATGTCTTTATAAAATCGAAGTGACAAACAAATTTACAGTCCGCCTGAAAGTAAGTGGATACTGCAGCCCAATAACATCTGCAACCAACTTTAAACAAAGAAGGCTACAGATGCGATGTCACCTCTGAGGAATAAGATGTAATTTAAAAAATTTAGGTTAGAATTTGTAAGCAATAAAAAAAATTGCTTATTTTTCTACTCCCTACGATTTATTTTTAATTTACATTTATCCCATGTACTTAAAACCTCCCTAACTTGGTTAATTTTGACCGGAGGAACCGTTTTCGAGTAATTGCGAAAAAACTTATGACAATTTTTTTTAACACTTGCCGGGGGTTGCGGACACGAAAACCTTTACACATTGGTTTCGTATCATTAAAACTACATTATATCAAAAATGCAAAGTTGAGTGTCAAAATTTTGATTTCAGACCTTATTTGACTGTACTAAGAACACAGCAGTGCACACACTACCACCAAGAACCACCCTCTCTACCGCATACTTATCCAGACGGACTCCTGGACAGGAGTCCTATCACTTAGTAGTGTTTGTTAATTCCATTCGATCACAAATAGAAATAGCGCGCGGTGCAGTGCGAGTATACCTTGCCGTCGGCGGTGAGCGCGAGCGCGTGCTTGCCGCCCGAGTGCACGGCGACGCGGCGCACGAGCGTGTGCGCGAGGTACGGGTTGGCGCGCGGCGTCGACACGTTGTTGCTGTGCCCCAGCCCCAGCCGCCCGTTCGTGCCCTCGCCGCACGCGTACAGCTGCCGGAACCACCCATTCGTATTATAATATATATATAATATATATACTATATATATATATATATATATATATATATATATATATATATATATATATATATATAGTATATGCAGAACAAAGTAAAGTAAAATACATAAAGAATCATCATTACAGCCCTTTCACAAGTCCACTGCTGAACATAGGCCTCCCCCAAAGAATGCCACAAAGCACGGTCCTGAGCCACCTGCATCCATCGACTTCCTGCATGTCTTACCAGGTCGTCACTCCATCTCGTGGGGGGACGCCCTACACTTCGCCTACCGGTACGAAGCTGCCACTCGAGAACCTTTCTTCCCCATCGGTTGTCGGTTCTTCGAGCTATATGGCCGGCCCACTGCCACTTCAGCTTACTAATCCGTTGGGCTATGTCGGTTAATCTGGTTCTACTGCGGATATCCTCATTCCTAAGTTTATCACGCAGAGAAACTCCGAGCATAGCCCTCTCCATAGCTCGCTGAGCGACCTTGAGCTTCCTCATACGGCCAGCAGTGAAGGACCACGTCTCAGTTCCATAAGTCATCACTGGCAACACGCACTGGTTGTACAATTTCGTTTTCAGGTTTTGAGGTATGTCTGACGAGAAGATGTGTCGTAGCTTCCCAAACGCTGCCCAGCCGAGTTGAATCCGTCGATTGACCTCTCGGTCGAAGTTGGACTTACCTAGTTGGACTATTTGTCCCAGGTAAACATACTCGTCAACAACTTCGAGCTTAGTGCTCCCAACAACTACCGGCATAGGTGTGACATGGACATTGAACGTGATCTTTGTTTTGTCCATGTTCATCTTAAGACCTATCCGTTGGGAAACACTATCGAGGTCATTGAGCATAGTGCTTAGGTCCTCCAGCGATTCTGCCATAAGGACTATATCGTCGGCAAATCGAAGGTGAGTGATGTACTCGCCATTGATGTTGATACCGTATCCTTTCCAGTCCAGAAGCTTGAAAACGTCTTCCAATGCAGCGGTGAAGAGTTTCGGGGATATGACGTCACCCTGTCTTACACCTCTCTGCAATTGGATAGGTTTCGTACTCTGGTTCTGTACTCAGATAGCCATCGTAGCCCTACTGTACAAGCACTTCAACACTTCGATATACCGACAGTCAACTTAGCACCGCTGAAGGGACTGCAGCACCGCCCAAATTTCAACGGAATCAAAGGCTTTCTCATAGTCCACATACGCCAGACATAGTGGCAAATTGTACCCTTCGGACTTCTGTACAATTTGCCGAAGGGTATGTATGTGGTCTATGGTGCTAAAGCCCTTTCGGAAACCGGCTTGTTCGGGAGGCTGGAAGTCGTCAAGTCTGCGCGCGAGACGATTCGTAATGACTCTCGAAAACAGCACGTAGACGCGGCTCAGAAGGGAAATCGGTCTGTAGTTCTTCAAGAGAGCGTTGTCACCTTTCTTGAAGAACAAGACCACCGCACTTCTGCTCCACGCCTCCGGTGTAATGCCACCATGGAGGACGGAATTAAAGAGCTTCTGAAGGACTTCAAGTACCGGTCTTCCACCCGCTTTCAGAAGCTCCGCTGTAATTCCATCCTCGCCTGGGGCCTTACCGTTTTTAAGGTGCTGGAGAGCCATTCTAATCTCGCTCAGACTGACGTCCGGGATATCTTCGGAATAGTGTCGGATGAGACTCGCTCTTGGATCGTTATTCACACTTGCGTGTGGCTCCAACGATGACGGTACAGCTGCCCATAGAACCTCTCAATCTCACTCAAAATCTCAGGTGTCCCGGAAACGATGCTGCCACATTCTGTCTTCAGCTTTGACAGGTGGCTCTTTCTGGCAGACAGATCTCTGGCAAAGACTTTGGAGCCTTGGTTCCGCTCGATCGCTTCTTCAATACGAGCTGTATTGAAGTTGCGTAAGTCCCGCCGCATGCATTTGGAGATCAGAGTTCAGATGCCTGTATGCTGTCAAGTCTGTTGAAGAATGTAGCTTCATCTCCCGTCTAACAGCCATGAGATTAAGAGTGTGATCGGAGAGTTTTTGTGTTCTTCTGCGGCGGGTCTTGCAGAACTTAGCTCCGACCGCATGGACAGTTTCCACGAGCTTGTCATTCATATCGTCCACTTCATTGCAGTCTTCTAGGCACTGAAAACGTTTTTGTAACTCGAGCTGAAAGGTTTCGGGACTTTGGAACAGAGCACGAGGGGGACGGAGCGTTGACTTCATTAGATGAGACCTCTCCAACTTAACGTTTAGGTTCAGTGTGCCTCTAACCATTCGGTGATCGCTACCAGTTTTCACCCTCGCGATCACGGAGACATGACTGAACAGTTGTCGTCTGGTCGTCATAATGAAGTCAATCTCATTTTTTGTCGAATCGTCGGGGCTCGACCAGGTCCACTTCCTGTAGGGCCGCTTCTGGAAGAAAGAGTTCATCATAAAGAGTCCCTCTTTCTCCATGAAGTCGGCCAGCTGCTGGCCCCTTGGGTTCCGTTGCCCTATTCCAAATTTCCCTACTTTCAGCTCACCGTTCTCTCTTGTGCCTAGTTTTGCATTGAAGTCTCCCATTAACACCGTATATTGGGTTTTGGAGGAATGCATGGCTCTAGAGATATCCTCATACATTTGCTCCACCTCCCCATCGGGGTGTGCCGAGGTTGGTGCGTAAACCTGTATGACCTTCAGCGAATACCGTTTGGTGATTCTGAGTATAAGGTACGCAACCCTCGTCGACACACTCCCGATCTTTACAACGTTGTTAACGAGAGACTTGTGGACGATAAATCCGACACCTCCTTGGGACAGATGGTCGCCCTCCCGGTGATAGAGCAAGTTGCCGGATTCGAGGATTACCGTGTCCTCCCCCTCTCTTCGGACTTCGGATAATCCTATAATATGCCAGCGCAACTTGTCTATCTCTTCTTCCAGCTCCACGATCTTCTCGTCAGTCCTCAGGGTGCGTGCGTTGTACGTTGCCAGGTCGAGTCGTCTAAGGTGGCAACCGAACCTCCACCGGAGATTCTTAGCACCCCCTGCCCCGCCGTTACCATGGTCGCCACCCTAGCCAGGAATAGCGGGGCCGCCGGGGACTGGGGGCCGTCTCTTTGTTACATTCATAGGGGGGTATTTGCCATAGTTGCCACGCTTGGCGAGCGGGTTGGCAACCACAGTTTTTTTATTGTAATTTTGGCTATTATCAGGAAGATGCTGCTGCCCATCTCCTGCCTGTTTCCCTTTGTCGCCTTTTACGACACCCACGGGAGGATATGGGGTAGTGGTATTCTTGACCGCCACTACACGGCTAACATAAAGATAGAAGATAACATAAAGAATAACACAATGTAATTATTCCTGAGTGTTGTGCATAATTATTTTTGTGTAAAATCTTATAATGACAAAATGCTATTCTATTACTCCTCACATTCTACGTCAGTTCTCTTTTCGCACACTAATACTCTTCCCAACAGATTACCATAATATGGGAAAATATGTGTCTAAAAGCTTTATTGAAACATGCAGTAATTCAGATTATTATATTTATACGTTGCCTTTATGCAGAATCAAAAGTAAAACAAATATCCTCATAGATACGTGAATAACAAACGTATCATAGAATAAAATGAAATGCTAAGCAATATTTCAAAATGCGAACTTCGCTTGCTCACATAAAAGAATTATAAAAGAAATACACATTTCTTTAAAACAGCGAAGATTTCTACAGTAAAATTTGCTATAAGTTGTAAAAATGGTTTTAAACGAAAGAACGTATTTTATTTAATTTGAAAATGTTATTGCTGATACTTAAAAAAATACTTACTTTGCCATCATGAGACACGACAAAAAGTGTCTTCGACCCACCAGCAATATGAACTGGTCGCAGTGCACTTAAAACTGGCGAGAATACCGGCACTTTTACTTTGGAACCTTTAACACCGCCTAACTGATCTTTATCATTCAAACCCCACACATAGACCTGTAAACAAAAATAAGGTTTTGAAAAAGATACAAACTACTGTAATATTCTTTGCTTTCATAAAACACTACCTTTGGACAATCACTGGGTAGTGACGCTGGATTAGTTTCAGCAGAAGTGGCACCAGTTGGGTTATCTTTTTCCATCCAGTCTTCGGCAATGAAATTCATGTTCTATAAAAATAACCCATATTATAAACAAAAAGTTTAAAAACCTCATTAAAATTAAAGCAATCATTAACTCTACTTACCGTTAAGATTTCTGAGTACAGTGGGTTTGGTCTAAAGCCGGTAATATAAAGACCGTGCACTCGACAGTCTGCATTAACGTTGCGGTTTTGCTTTATTCCAATTTCTATGCAGGGATAATACTAAAAACGGAAAATTAATAATTAGAACGTGAATTGTGGCAAAAATATTATTTTAGGGGCTAGAAAAGTTTCACTTTACAAAAATATATTCAATATACTTATGTATTAAATACTGTTTGTTTCCTCGACCAAAATAAACATACTATATCGTTGAAACAGTACTACAAAAATAGTTTATCTTATACATCTATACAAGTAAATAAAATTGATGTCTGTTTGTAATGTTAAAAATAAAAGCTTTTTACTAAATGCATATGATAGTAAATACGGTACTTATAACAAAAACACAGTTTTTAAAATTTTTATCTGTTTGTTCCAGCTAATCTCTAAAACGGCTGGACTGATTTTGACGTAACTTTCACTGGCAGATAGCTAAAGTTATAAGGAGTAACTTAGGCTACTTTTATTTTAGAAAAAAAATTAGGGTTTCGCGCAAAAAAAATTAAAACCAAAGTACATGCAAGCGAAGTCGCGGGGTACAGCTAGTATAATATATTTATCCTATTATTATAACTATATGAACTTGTGATTGGAGACCAAAATGTGTGCAGACATAAATTAATGGATGACTTAAGTATTTGTTTGAGTTGTAACTGTCTTTGTGTCTCTGAAAACTGCATCCTGCGTGCTCCGCTCTTATCGTATGAGTGTTGCATGGGGTACGGGTAGGTCATATATTAGGATAAATGAGAATCTCTGTTAGTGTGTACAATTGTAACAGTTTAGTATTCTCTGCGCAATTAATTGATTCGCTATGTACCTAGTGCTTAGTAATTGATAAGTTCTGAGTGCAGAACCAGAACTCTGGCGATGTTTATTCACAGCACAATGTAATATAGGATCGTGTGTTTGTAATCACGTTGAACACTCTGACCCGCTACAAGCTTGAACAGTGATATCTGAAGAACAGTATTATCTGTTTCTACTCCATTACGAAATCATTACTTTTTGCGTCACATTTATTAATATAATAATAATATTGTATAAAAGATAGTAATAATATTATTTCATTATCATCATTACAGTCCTTCACATGTTCAATACTGAACACAGACCTCTCCCAAAGGATGCCACAGGGCACGCTTTCATCGCCTCTCAGCATATACGACCAGGTCGTCATTCCGTCTAGTTGGGATTTATCTTAACGCTACCGGTACTCGACTGCGACTGGAGAACCTCGCTAGTGTTATCAAATGATCGTACCTAGCAATCAATGCGGCTTGCATACCTGCTTGCAGTCGGCGAGCAGCTGCACCTGTGCGAGGTGCGCGGGCGGGCGGTCACGCTTTGCGGCGGGCGCGCAGGGCACGCAGGGCGCGGCGGCCAGCGGCACGAGCGCGGCCTCCTCGAAGCTGGCGCCGCCGCGCACGCACAGCGCGCCCGCCGCGTGCGCGCCGCCCGCCACGCCCAGCCCCAGCCGCCGCACGCGCACGCCGCACCGCATCGACACGCGGATCCAGTGCTGCGCCCACACCGCACTCATATTAATGTTATCAACGAAAATATGAAGTTATCAATTTGAGTGCATAAAAAAGTAAATAAAAAAGAAGTGAGGATAAACTTCGAAACATCTACTCGTTTCAACAAGCTTCCGTCAATCATTTTACAAAACTTATTCGATGTCATGATTTTGTTTGTTGTGTGAGCGGAGAGGCTGCCCTGCTGTTGGTTTGTAATTTGCATGCTTCATAAATTTTGGTGTTATCTTGTATTTACTTTTTACTGCTGAATATGTTCTTAGAATATTTTATAATGTTAAGTCATTACTAAGAAATATCAATTTTTTTTAAAATAATTTTAAGTAATTTGTAACAATAGGATAATTGACAATTCCTATTGCATTTTAAATAAATAAAGTTAACTCAAGACTAGATATAACCGGCGACAGCGTAGCATGGGTTGGCACCCAGGGCGGTTTTCTATCAAGCACCCCCAAAAAGAAACAAAAAATGCTAAACATGCTTACAGAACTTTATTTTGCCAAAATATTCTTCTGCATTATCAAAATTTACTTTCTTCTCCTTTTCTATAGATTAAATGGAAAGATTGGTTAGTTGCGATTTCCTCGTTAGCAGCATTCAGCAGACCTTAAGTAAAATTTTATTAATTTGAGTTTCCAAAAGCTTCTTTCACATGGAGCTACCGAAACACATATAATAATAAAAAATCTTATTCACAGCTCTAGATTCGGAACAGATTCAGCAGAATAGCTCCGTTTTACGATGAATCTGAGAAGCTACAATGAAGTACTTATCACCTTCTACCTTTTCTGAGAGGGTTTTAGGGCAAGGAAATATCCGCCGCGCTGGGCGAATTGGCAAACTTCACATGTCTTCGAAATATATTTTTTTCTTATTTGTCCTAGAGATGCAAGTTTTCTCAAGATGTTTTCCTTCACCGCCGACTTGATCAAGATTGCCGCGTCATGTAAACTTGAACGTGCGTATGAGCGATCAAGTATACATGACGTTAGTCAGAGCAATAAGTCTAGGATGGCTAACGCATCATCGTCCGTCACTGGTAACGTCATGATTTCAACCGATGCAAACTAGACGGCGAACTTGAACGTGAATGGTCTATATAGAGGCACTGCAAACTGGACGCCTATTCAAACGCCTATGCAAATTTGACGGTAAACTGGATCGTGTATGGGCATTACGTATGAAGAGCAAAGAGGGTAGTGTAGGGTGTGTGTGCGGTACCTGTCCGGTGCCGCTGGAGCTCTGCCAGTAGGTGTGCGGCTGCGCGTCGAGCAGGCGGCGCGCGCCGGCGCCGGGCCGGCACGACGACACGCGCACCACGCGCACCGCGCCGCGCCACCCCACCGCCGCGCCGCCCGCGCTCTCGCCCCACTCCGCTGCACCCACCAACCGCACGCACACCATCACCATATTATACTACTACTGCCTTCTCAGCGGTCTTAGCCAACATTACATTCTACCTTCATTAACGCTATGGTAGCATTGACGATCGTAGAACGTCATCTTAGGCTAACCTCGCAGACATACCACGGTAACAGACCTACGGACGTTGTTGCTCATTGTTAAACGTTCTCGCTCGATGCGAACAGAAAGCTATGCGTTGGGAGTTGTTGCTTGTTGCTAAAAATATACTTTTGTAATTATGTCGCCTTTAAGAAAAACAACCTTAACGAATGAACTGTATATTTTGAAGTAGAAATATTAAATTCCATTTTTGGTTTCATTACTACATAAGCCGAAAAATATACGTTACATCGAATCGAATCGAATCGAATAGTTTACACTTTTAATAAGCAGTTTTTTTTTAACTTTACTATTATTTTCTTGCTTAATTATTATTATATTGATAATGATGATAGCGTAAAAAAATACATCAACTCGTTTCAACTTTGTTTCGTTCCGTAATTATTGTAAGAAACGATAGTGGGAATTGCCAGAGAGATCTTGTGACGATATATGTACGGCTTCTATAACTATCTCGTAAATAGCAGATGTAAAATACAACAACCGGCAAGGGCGAGCAGATACGAACGACGATACGACGATAGAACGGCGAGCCTTCATATTAGAAAAGGTCTATGACCAACATTAGCGTTTATGGCCTCAAGAAATTCGTTTTGCATTAAAGAATGTTTTACATCGATTCGTAAAACCACACCTAAGTTTTCTTGTACAATGGATACAAGACAACAAATGGATACTGATCTTTGAACATTTGTACAAGTAATTGTAAATATAGGTAAAAATAAAGGATATTAGGGTGCCTAAAACATTATTTCGACAAACACCACGATCTGATGATGTTTGGTCGCTAATTATTATATCATTTGACCATTTCCTAAAATACTCAAGTATTAACGAAACCAGAAATACAAAGTACTAGCCTGCACTTTACCACTCTGCCAGAGGTAAAATGACAAACATGAGGATAGTGTAGTATAGTAGCTGCGTGAGAGAATACACTACCCCATATCATCGGTTGTCGTAAGACTACAGAGGGACATAAGAAGAGGAGATGGGGAGCGGCATCTACAAAATAATACTTCAGTTATCAGCACGCCTGCTAAACGTAGCAAATATTCTCCTCTATGAGGAAATCTATGGGAAAGCCCTATGTTCAACAGAGGATTTTTGATAGACTGTAATACATGACAAATCAATCAATGAAATATATCAAAATGCAAATATATAACTTATCATTTGTGTTCGGTACAAAAGCCAGTTTTGACTGGGTTTCGAACTAAAAGCGGCGGAAGAAAATACAAAATAAATAACAAGCATTTGCTAAAAACGAAAGGACACAATCGTAATTGTTTCAAATATATAATTAACTTACATTGATCTGTGACTAGTTCCATTTCGCTGACTTGACCGGTCCAGCCGGGTTGTTGAGGAAAATCTACTGTCAAGTCACGGCCGTTGCTAGAAATTCCTGAAATCAAATTTTTAATAACTTATTAATTTAATTCAACGAATAAGATAGAAAGACATGGAAATGAGTGTCATTGGATTCTTATTGACGTAGCAAGGAAGCAAGGGAAATGTTTTATATCATGCACAGTTAGAACCGCTACTAATCTTAACTGAGATTCAATAGGTTTTTATACTTAACTATTAACTATATTTTTATATTTTTTTACTTAACTAATTTGACAACTTACCATCTTGTTTAACTAATTTACCAGTCGTTAAGTGGCTAATGCATCTCATGGACGGACACCTGCATCCAACTTCAAACAAAGAAGGTTTTATATGTTATCAACTCGTACTTGGATGGAGTGTCTCAAAACCTATCATTCTTTTTATATAGAATAAGGGTGACAAACGAGCACACAGTCCACATGATGGTAAGTGGATGCTGTGGCCTATAGATATATATATATCTTGGCCGAGCGCTCGGTGGCCTGTACGCGTGGGCGAGGTCAGTTGGTTGGGCGCGGCCGGTGTCGGTTGGACGGTCTAAAGTTTGCGCTCGAAACCGCCTCTGAATAGCGTTGTCTGATCTCGTGCGTTTTGCGTGACAACGAGGCTTGTCTTATATAATTCTTGTTGTAATAGTTTTGAGGAGTTGGGCGCGGCCGCCGTGTAAGTGTAGAAGTTACTCTCGTATAGTTTGGTCGCGTGACGACTGCCTCGAATTGAGTTGTCTTTTCGTTCGTTTTACGTGACAAAGAGGCGTCTCGGGAGTTTTTGAGTGATTAAGTTAACTTCTATTGATTTACGTCGATGACATTAATTTGCATCGACGAGTTGTTGCGTGTCATTTTGATATCGTAATAAGACATTGGCTTTGTCGGGTGGAACACTGAAATTTTGTGACTCTAGAAGAGATCGCGTTCGTGCTCGTGGTTATAATTTCGTGCTAAGTGAACCTGCGACATTGAACTTTGACCGACCGTTCTTAAGTTGTGCAGCGTGTCACTTGTTTTAATTTCGATTAACGTTGATTTGGTTAAATTTGAAGTTAATTAAATTTACAATAAAGTTGATAAACTAATATAGTGAAATAAAAGCAGAAGATTGGTGAACGCCCACTGGAGGGATCGCACATTTTGGAGAAAAGCAACGCCTGTGGGTCTGCTCTCAAATCATCGGTGACGTCAGGTTACATCTACACACTTTCGCACACTACTTACATACACCTCACCTACCACCTGACTGATACACTGAGGTCAACCCTGCCTCCGGAACTCGGTAAGTTGCGTTTGCTTGTTAGCCCTTAGTTAAGAATTATCCATAGGCCATTGGGCCCGAACCCTCAGTTGCTCGTCGAGGGGGCTACTATGGGCCCTAGCCCAGTCGACTTTTGCCGGGGTAACTGAGGGCCGTAACATATATATATAGTTGTCACTCCTGAATACTAAGATGGAGTGCCTTGTTTCCAGTAAAATGGGTCTCCGGTTCTCTACAGTCACCATACGAAACACAGCCGCATTAATCTGCTATTTTACGCTGGTATTCTGTGAGAGTGTGGCTCACCCCGGTCGAGCCAACCCGTTTGTGCTACAACCATAATATAGCTGCAGCATGGCTCTACCACGTAAATACTGGCTCTCTATGACCTTCAGACTCAAACACAGCAATGCAAGCACTGCTATTTGGCGGCAGAAAAACGGAAGAGGGTGGTGCCTGGCCAGACGGACTCCGAGGCAGAAAAGGTGTGTTACCACGTAGTAACTTTGTCTCGTGAAAAGGTAATATCTCTTGGCCGTAGTTAAAACAAAGTTATTAGCGGGAATCCTACAGTGTTTTTAGGGTCGAGACAAAATGTTTATTTGGTATTAATTACCGTTCTAATAAACTGAAGCACGATAGCAATACTATGGAGAGTGGGGTGTTGTAGTCTGTTTAGTATTTTTAGAAACTTGAATAGTCGGAGATATGTTTTAACTGCGTACTTATATAAAACCCATTTTTGTTTGTGGTTTTCTTCACTAGTGAATCTTCTATTGTGGATTAGTTTGAAAAGTATAATTACAAGCTGTGAGACGTTTCGTTTTAGTTCTAAGAAGTAATAAAGCATCATTCCATTACAGCGTATGAAAGTCCACAGCTGAACATAGGCCTTTAAGAAGGGGGATTTTATCATAGTTACCACGCTAGGCAACCACAGTTTTTACTATTTTAAGTTGTTATCAGAAAGATGCTGCTGCCCATCTCCTGTTTCATTCTTCTTCTGTCACCTTTTACGACTACCTCGGGACAATGTGGGGTTTTTGATATGATTACACCGCCACTACACGGTTTATGTGTGCCTATGGTAATGTTATTAAAAACCAAGTACGAGTATTCGTATAGAGTCGTCAGGCCCACTACAATTATGTTTTTAAGAGCTTACTTTTAATATAATTATTTAGGTCGTAAGCAGGGCCTCGGAAACGAATTGAATTTGTTACACTAAATGTCATTTCGTAACGTTTAAAAGTTTGTAATGATACTGAATGCTAAACTTGTCAATAAAGTTGAAGAATATCATTTTCGTAGAACAATATTTTTCGTTACGTTATAGGTATCGGTAACGTTATGCCTATATTCGCTTATAATATCGTTACGGCTGAAACGTTACAAACTCACTTGTACACTACCGCTCCGTTATCGCGCCCCGTAGAAGCCACCGCCGCCGTATATAAGCATTACCATTAAGTTCGTTAGAGAGAGATCATCGCATATTATATAAAATATGTAAAGTATGTGTCTTAACCATAGACAGATTAATAATGAAATTATATCATTATATCAATAATGATGTTATATCGTTATATTAATCAACGAAATATTTTTAATATATTATCTCAATAATCTTTATAGACAAGGAATTCATTTTGTTAAATTCCTAGTAGAACGGTATGAATTATCGTTACTCGAACTACGCGTAACGTTATTTTGAGTAACGTTTAATGTCCCTGCTTGTATCCTAGTTTGTTTTCACTATATATATAATGTGAAGTAGATTGGCATGGGGCGCTGTAAAAGGCGCAATAAAAGTGTGGGCGGGATGCAAACGAGAGGAAGGTGCGTACCGGTGACGGTGCCGACGCACGTGTGGTCGACGCAGCCCCACTTGTAGCGCGGCTGCGTGACGGCGGCGCGCACGCGCACGCGGTCGCCGGGAGCGAAGGGCGGCGCGCCCGACACCACCTCCGCGTGCAGCGCGCGCACGCCGCACACGCGCCCCAGCCCGCGCCACTCCACCTGCGCACACGCACACGCACACGCCCGCCCAACCGCACCACGTTAAATACTAATTACGGCTAATTAAATTAAATTCATTTTTATGGATTTTATCGCGTTTAATAACTTTTTAAGTGCTGGGTGCTTTACAGTATCCATGGTCACGGTAAGGGGACTGAGGTGTTTGGCGTCCCGATGTCATAGTTAGCTCGGCTACCTTCAGTTTATGAATATTAATTTTTGGTCCAATCTACGCAGAATCAGCTTACAGTATCTTGAAGTCTTGCAGTGGTATGCTTGGGTTTGGATTATATTTTATTAATTATAGGATCCCAAGCAGATCGCAGCACACATCCATGGATGGGCGCTGTCATCTGCTCCTTGCTGCTGCTGCTTGTTAACACCCGAAACGTCGCGAAACAAAAAGTTAAATTAAACGCGATAAAATCCGTAAAAATTAGTTTCATTTAATGTGTAGTCTAATGTGTAATATCATAGTAAAATGTAAATGGCAGGAGCGATTTTCACAAGACTTTTACTAGCACATAGCTGATGTAATAAGAACTAACTTAGGCTACTTTTATTTTAGAAAAAAGAACTAGGGTTACGCGCAAACATTTAAAACCAATGAAATCTAACGGTCATAAATTCCACGCGGACGAAGACACAGGAAACATCTAGTATAAAATATAGCTAATATTTCAGAAAGTTAATCTTTATACACTTTTCTAACAATTTAACTTCCCTGGAGGAGATAATATGTCAAATATTTCACCTCAATTCTAAGTGGCGCCGCCCTGATGGCAGAATAAGTTTTGGAAGCCTTTTTTACAAACTTTGGACTGGTTTTTTATTTGTTAAGGCATTAGCTACAAGCCTTTAAACCAAGAATGTGTACATAAACCCTGTGATACATTGTCCAAAATACCCTAAGACAAAGAAGTGTAGGCTCCGAATATAATAATCAAAACAATAAGATTGTTTTACTGTGTTTCAATAATGCACACACCTTCTATATCATTAGCCCTTAATAGTCCTCTATTAAACATTGGCATCTGCCTATGTAGGAGTTATTTGCAATAATCGTCACGTTAGGCAGGCGGATTGGCGATTGCAGAACAGAAACATCTCGCAACTTTGAACAGTTCGCCCTCAGCTATCCGTGTTTTTTAAATCTGACATCAACGAGATTGTCGATGGCCTTGACATCTTGCTGGCAGTTCCTTAAGCTAGAGTTGATGGATTTTATTACGCCATATTTTACTTTTTACGATATGATTTGATAAATATAAAAAGTGTAATAATCAAAACTTACATGTAGGAATACATTCTGTTTTATGTCACGTTCAATTTTTTGCACCTGACCTACGTCTCCCAAAGCGACCTGTATAAAAGGTATGTTATGTTAGAAAAAGAGAATCAACAAATATAACTTAAAGGTAAGTTTCATACTTACACTTTCATAAGCTTTACAGCATCGCACAGTCATGCCTGGAGTGATAATATCCGAAAGGTACTGAGCGTACTCCTCCTCGGAAGCGAAACAACTGCGCCAACGGTACGGCGCAGGACGCTTCTCTTGTTTAGACGTTTGAGGTTTTACTTCGTACACCGTCTCATCGAAACCGTGCTGCTGTTGTTCTAGTAAGTAAGCGACCAGCGCTTCCACTGTCGGTATAGTGTTACCACCTAAGATAATTAAATATAGAAAAAAAATACTGATTATAATAATTCAATAGGTGACTAATTTCTTTATAGATTACTGATAATATTAAAAGTTCAAATCAATAAAGTTAAATCAAATATTATGTGAGAAATGATTTTACCCAAAGTTTGTATGGCTCCATAGACAGCGTGTCGTGAGAAACCCATTTCTATGACCTGTTGCACTTGAGAAGAGTTTGCCCATGTATTGAGATCTTTTCGTGCTGAAAAATGAAATTAATAAATTTTCTGATGTGTTTTAAAATTTAATAATTAAACTTTTTGTTAAAACTCACACAAAGACGCTGTGCTCGTAGACGGGCCCATGGAAACTTGCATCATATTACTCTTGTCTATAATTGGAAAATCAGGAGGCGAATCGACATCTTTTTCATCTCCTATACAGAAAAATAAATAAATATGGCGAAATATAAATTTAAAATCATTTAACGAAAATTCAGAACGTAATAAATTATTACACACATAATTTTTTATTTTTGGGAGTCGACCTTTGATTTGTACTGACTTGACTGATATTGCTGATATTTTATTATAGAAATAATATACCATTACAGTTTCCCCATACACATTTTTGACAGATGTGATAATATTTCGGTAATGTATGAAATAATGAGAGAAACAACGACCATTGTAAAAGCAGTCTTACAATTATTACATTAAGAATCATTATTGTTTACCATGCTTACCGGCAACGTGTGCGGCAAGCTGGTGCGCGATGGCAATGGCGGCGGTGGCGAGATCGCGGGGCGAGTACGCCGCGGCCAACGGACTGGGACGCGTCGCCAGCGACAGCAGGCGACGCAACAACGTGCCCTCGGTGCCCGTACTGCCGCCTCTTTCCATTGTACCTGCAAAACCAACAAAATAAATTATTTGACATGCTCCTAAAAGCACAGGGATATAAATTCGTAGTTATCATCACAAGTTCACAACTTATACATGTTTTACTTTATATTCTTATAAAAAGCATTATAGTCAGTAATATAATGCCTTTCACAAAAATTGATAGAAAAAAATTGTCCATGTCTTTTATATTTACAATTATCCAAATAATCTAATAATGTAAGAGATTTCCGCCAACGTACAGACTCATAACAATATCTCTGGAACCATAAGGCCTAGAGCCTTGAAATTTGGTAGGAATATTCCTTTCGCCGAGTAGAGGTCAGATTTTACGAAATTCCGCCCGCAAGGGGAGTTGTGAGGGCGTTAATTTCAAAGAAACATCACATTTTTAAACTTAGCTCTTATATATATGAAACTCGGCCAGAATATCTTTTGAGTGGGTCCCTGGATGGTTTAGATTCACAATCGGACCCAGTAGGTGGCGCTGTTGTCGAGATCTAGAAATCACCCATGCAAAGCCGGGGCGGATCGCGAGTAATTACTTCACTGATTACATAAAGAACAATGGCAGACTTTCATACATAAAATTAGTTGAGAAGGAATGGTAGCGTCTATATATCAAAAATATCTTAAAATGTTAAGCGTCAGTCCCTTAATAACTCTGTCAAAGTATTTTGTCATGAGAAGGCGTCAAAAACAAGATATTTAGATTTGAACCTTTTTAGGTTATGTCATGCGAAAAGTCATGCGTCCTGTGGTTATTTGATGTTAGCTTAATAAATTCTCAACGTAATGTACCCACCTACATAGTTGAGAGTGTTTACATTATTGTATTTCTATTATATATTTGCATACTATAAATGTTTATTTCTGGCATGGGTCCAGGGCCTTTGTGTCATACAATGACATTCTCAGATCGGGCTAGGACCCAGAGCCGTAAAGCAAGTAAAAAAAAAACAGTGACATTTTGTTTTAGCTAGTGCTGCCATAACATTAAATGAAATTGTTACAAAGAACTATGATTGAGATAATGTATTATTGTAGGAAGTTCTTTGTAAGAGACTTATTTTCAACCATATCACTTTTATTACTGACTAGCTGTTCCCCGCGACTTCGTTCGCGTGTTAGGGTTTTTATGTTTCTGCGCGGAACCCTGATTCTTTTTCTAAAATAAAAGTAGCCTATGTTACTCCTTATGAAATCAGCTATCTGCCAGTGAAAGTCCCGTCAAAATCGGTCCAGCCGTTTCGGAGATTACCCGGAACAAACAGACAGACAGACAGACAGACAGACAGACAAAAATTTTAAAAATTGTATTTTAGTTATAGGTATCGTATTTACTTTCATATGCATTTAGTAAAAAACTGTAATTTTGACATTACAAACAGACACTTCAATTTTATTTATTTGTATAGATAGTATAGTTATTACTAATAATAACTTTATATAAAAATATTTTGTATTTGTGTGTTGCGTTGGTAGTCTTACAAAATTATACGAAAATAGTATAAACTAGCTGTTCCCCGCGACTTCGTTCGCGTGTTAGGGTTTTTATGTTTCTGCGCGGAACCCTGATTCTTTTTCTAAAATAAAAGTAGCCTATGTTACTCCTTATGAAATCAGCTATCTGCCAGTGAAAGTCCCGTCAAAATCGGTCCAGCCGTTTCGGAGATTACCCGGAACAAACAGACAGACAGACAGACAGACAGACAGACAGACAAACAAAAATTTTAAAAATTGTATTTTAGGTATAGGTATCGTATTTACTTTCATATGCATTTAGTAAAAAACTGTAATTTTGACATTACAAACAGACACTTCAATTTTATTATTTGTATAGATATAGTAAATGGCAACACTTGAATAGAGTAAAATGATTTAAGTCATTTGATATCCCCAAAAATATTTGTTTTTTTCTGTGGCTTTATTTAAAATACATTTTTATTTCAAAAATTATAGAACAATAATAAAACTCATTTTATATATAATTTATTTCTAGACGCAATAATTTTTGTCAACTATTTTTCTGCCATTGCTCTTTATAATGAAGAAATCTTCTGATGTACTAAGACTACCGATATAGCCGTGTCTGCAAGCAGTAGTAGTTTAGTCAGTTCTTGTTATATTCCACTACTTGAAACTAAAATAAAGTGGTAAGCATTGAAGAAAGCCGAAGAAAAACCAAATATATAACTTTGTTACCCCTCACCAACAATTTATGAATATATTAAAGACTGTACAGCTTTTCTTATTTTAGAAAATTGTAACTAAATGAAAAATAAATTTACGTACCACCATTGTCCGGTGGTTGCATTAAAACTTTTCTGAGACGCGTTCTAGTTGTGAGTAGGCCTCTAGCAGCACATAACATTAGCAGCTCCATTTGTTGTCTTCTTAGGGCGTAAACGTCTATCTCAGCTAGAAAATTAAATGACGCTTGTTAATATTATGAAAACAAGAGAAAACATATAAAATGTTTAATTGGTATTTAAAAATTATTATGAATATAATTAATAGAATCAGGCGTTACTTTGCGGAAATCCATCATATAAAAGCTTTTAGAAAAATTTACTTCGCAAATATCCGCGTTATAAAATAAAATGATGTGTCTTACCTAGTATGAAGAACACCTCCCGCCCTCCCTCAATTGCGTGCACTATCCCCGTCACCACTAATCCCAGCACCGCTACTCCCAACAGGGATTAGTGGTGACGGGGATAGTGCACGCAATTGAGGGAGGGCGGGAGGTGTTCTTCATACTAGGTAAGACACATCATTTTATTTTATAACGCGGATATTTGCGAAGTAAATTTTTCTAAAAGCTTTCAAATTATTATGAAATTTATTAAGGTGTCATTAAGTTCAGTATCATTTTGTTAGTTTCATTTAGGTATAAAAAAATATCTGCACTACGCTACACCCAAATAATTAAATGGTGTATTGTCTACGCTTCATATCTATGTCAAACCAAAAATGTATGGCTGGGGTATCGGAGCATCCCCCTTAATATGTATAAAATGTTAGGGTGTAGTAGACACAGCTAGTGCATGTAGCGGGTGCGGGCGTACTGACCGGGCAGGTGGTGCGGGTGCAGCGGCAGCGCGCTGGGCGCGGCGCCCAGCAGCGCGGCGCACACGCGCAGCGCGCTCTCGCCGCCGCCCAGCGCCTGCGCCAGCCGCTCGCACTCCGCGCTCCTCACCGAATTCAATTCCACCTAACCAAATTGTACAAAAATACACATTAAACATCAACCTCTAATATAAACGCGACATTCTTTTATTCGCTTAAAAACTAGAATTCTAATTCTCAATTTCACTTCAATTAGATTTACGCAACTCCCGCCGCTTGAAAATTCTGAGAATAGTTCCTCTATGAGAACGCTTACCTCATGAAACAATTTAGAATAGGTTGACCTTATACAACACCACCGCATGTATTCACTATTATATTGTTAAACTTAATATGAGATTTTTTGTTTATAATACTGAATTGACAAACGAACTTACAGTCCACTTCATGGTAAGTGGCTACTGCAGCCATGGACACCAGCAACAAACTTTAAACAAAGAACGGTACAGATGCGTTATCACTCCTGGGAACTAAAAATGGAGTGCCTGACAGCCTGTAATTATACTGGCTCTCATAATACCTATCAGGCCAAAGCACAGCAGTGCAAATACTCCTATTTGGCAGCAAAAATAGGTAAGAAGGAAGACGAGCTCCTAGGCAGAAAAGGAGTCTTTACATATTATATTGCCTCATGGAGATCCCTCTTTTGATTCTGCATTTGTCATAGTTGCCACGATTTGGAACCGCAAATTTTATTATTTTGAATTGATAGCAGGAAGATTCTGCTGCGAATCTCTTGTTTCAGTTTACCTCTGTCACCTGTTACAACACCCAATGGATTAGATTGTATTGTGAATTATCTTATTCCACCACTACTCAGCAAATATAAATATATATTTTATATAAATATAATAATATATTTACTACTTCGTAAATAAATATTCTAATGAATAAATTACATAAAACAGTATTTAACAATACCTTGCTGACTGAGTTGTCATCGTGTATTAAAGTAACTTTCGCCCTCTGTGACAGTTGCGTGACGATTGCATTCCGCGGTGGTGAGCCAGCCGTCACTTTCTGACCAAGTCTGATACGCCATTCTACTCCACCAACAACGCCCAACGCACCAGCTAAAAATCAACAGTTTTCATATGACACTGCATTATTTCTCCAGATTTCACAAACTTATAAAATTAAAAAGTACCTATTAGACAGGTATTCAAAGAGGGAGGTGATGGCTTCACTGGTTGAGTAAGATCTTGACTAGCATGCGGCCACCAATGCCAATCACTTGTTATCTAAAACAAAAATACATAATAATTACGTTTTATCACACAAAGTTAAGTTTAAAATTAATGCAATATTATTATGATAATAAACAAAAGACATAAAATACTGTGTATTTTCTTTCTGATCTTTTAGACCATTCATTTTATAGATGATTAAGCTAAAATACTTCCGACTGTAAGAGCGAACACCTGGACCTGGGCATAGGCAAAGCTAATTCAATTCCAAGTGATAGTAAATGGGACGGATTAAACACGACATACATTCCATGTGACGCCTAAATAATGCTCAACTTCTGGGCACGCACAATGCACTCACGCATCCACCTTCTCAGAAACGATTCTTTAATATTCCGTAAAAGCCTTATACTGGACGCACACATATGCATCTAAAACCATGCTGTTCCATATCTTTCTTTATTGGTCTCAGAATAACAATGGGGAAATGAATAATGTAAGTATTCTAATTATTTTTATTAGTAACTAGTTGGTACCCGACGCGTCGCAGCCGCAGACGAAATAATTGGGGAAATATCGTTTTAAATTTGGAAGGATTATATTGTTTAATTGGGAATGATAATACATTCATTGAAGTTAAATGATATTTATAACTTTCAAATAAATTTGTCGGTACGATACGCGCGCCACCTATTGTAAGTTAATTGTAGTATGCCTATAACCGTCGCACCATTTTATTATGTACTTTGTAACTTTGATTATTGTGGTTAATATTAAAATGGATGAACATCTACAGGGAAAGTAAGCTTGAAGACTTTTGAGGTGAGTTAAGTTACGAATATCTTGAAGCACTAAACCTGCTTAAAAATATATTTTTCATCATAGCAATACCATTTGCGCTGCCAGTTGAAGCTTTTCGAGGAGCAGTGCCGTGATGGGTGTGTGCCATTGAGGAGCCGCGTGCAGCTGACGTACTAAGTTTACGACGGCTGCGCATGTAGTGCCTGTGTAGCTAGCTGTAGCAGGCGCGCGCCATCTGTTATCTGAAAACGCAAACATGTTGCGGTTAAATACTTGTACGTATTACGTGTGCAGGATGAGCTAAAGAAGAGTTTTTGTGACAACATGCCTCTCTTTTGAAACACTTTTCACGTCGTCATTTTAAGATTATTCTTTCATTTATTTTAAAGAAAATACAGCAAAAATGCAAGCACATACAAAAGTTTAATTTCTTGCAAACTGTTTACACAAAGTATTTGATGCGCATTGCGAAGCGTAAAGGAGGAAAGTCCTATTCTTATCGGACGTGTATTATGGAACGTCAGTCTTCTAAACTATTTTAGTCATTCGATTCGCCACTGACACACTATTGAGAATTAGAAACTTTGTACAAGTTACAGTTTGCCAGTTGTTATCTAATATTATTAGTTTGCCAGTTGTTATTTAATATTATTACAGTTTGCCAGTTGTTATCTAATATTATTACAGTTTGCCAGTTGTTATATAATATTATTACAGTTTGCCAGTTATTATCTAATATTATAACAGTTTGCCAGTTATCTAGTAAGATTTCAAATTCACTCACCTAGCTCCTCCTCATCGCCAGTCACAACCATCAAATGGTTTGGTCTAAGCGCCGGATCAGCAACATGGGTTTCAAGCCACAGCCGTCCCACTAATGCCAATAGTTGTGCAGCTACGGTCTTACGCCATTCAGCGGCTCCGTTATGCTCCATTAATACATGCTTTAGTAGCCAGATGGACTGAATCTATTAACAAAGTTTGTATTTTATCTGCGGGAGTAACGTTGCAAGCTATTAAAACTAGTTGTATAGGGTGGTGTATTTATAATTATAGATTGGGATTTAGTAGTCATTGCAGTTTCCACTGCCGCAGTAGTTCTAGTAGCGTCGATGGCTTATCAACGTAACACCTTGTTTAACTACTAATCTTTACACCCTATTCACTCTATAACTCTTGCTGAAGGAGATAAACATATTCAACAAGTTCGGTAAATAGGATTTGGCAGCCAAGATTCAAAGCAGCCGTACTTGCCTCTGCTGGCATAACGAGTGTTGCCTTGGCATCCCGAAGGCTGACAAAGCATAGGCCGTCTATAGGCATTACCGATGCCGTGTGGGCATCCATAAACTTACCAACTAGTCATTTTGTTATTCCTAACATTATAATTTAAATTTCACAAAGTTCAGTTAAATTACTAGTGCTCATCACTTAAAAATCTCTAGCCATGCCGTGCCGGCAGTGAGCGCGGATCCTTAGATATGTTTACCGTCAATGTTTCCGAGCACCTTCGAAAACTACAATTTTTCATTAAAACGAATAGTAGACTTAAAAGCTAACGGAATCAAGACCTCGGATTCTAAACCCACAACCAGAACGCTTGATCATGTTTGTAAGGACTGAACTGCCCACGCAACCTAGCCCTACCGCCGTCACCATAGTGTGAACCAAACGTGGTCGCGCGGTCAGATTCTCACCGTAACCGAAACACCACCGTCTCTTGTTGGTAGACGCTTTAAAGCAGGAAATCAAATTTACTTATAAAATTGGATTTTAAAATCTAAATCAGATTATAATATTAAAACAACTTTCTTATGCATTATGTGTAACTGAATAACTTTTCTGAAGTTACAAACCTGTAAATATATCAAATCTTGAGAAATCGGCTTGTCTGTCGCAGAAATAATGCTGTAGCATAATTCAAACCACGAGTCGGTGCACAATGATCTTCGCATTTCAGGAGTTTGGGCGCTTGCTATAGTAAAAAAGAAATAAGTATGAATTGGTTTTTATTGAGTATTGTTGGGTAAAGTAATGTTCGCAAGAAGCGTGATCGTTAGCTATGGACGAAGAGGTAAATATATAAAGATTATTAATATACATATAAGAATAGATGCGAAGTCAGTATATGTTCATGCCGAATCGGTGTAAAATCTATTGCTATCTATAATATCTGTGAATATAAACAATATTGAGGTTTTCTTATTTAAAACTACTATCGGTTCTGAGTAACATTATACATATTATATTATACTGATAGCATGACATAAAATTATGACTACAAGTGGCCTTAACTGTCATGTGAGTACTAAAGAAGAATAAGGTAAATAAGTAACGTAAAATAAAAGGAAACATCTAAAGTAAAAATTCAAAATAAAGGAATCTTCTTAAAAAATAGCAGACTGAGCGCTGCGCACGTTTCAAATGAAGCAGAAACAATGCTCTACTTCTTGAAATACACTCACGCACACACATCTCTTCTTTCTTGCTTAGTCAGCCCGTGAAACGTCAAAACTGGACACTATACTGGATATGTACTTACCATGTTGGTTACAAATGATTTTAGATGCATATACGTTACAATAAATTGAGTAAGATTTTGTCTTGGTTTCTGCGTCACTTGAAATGTACGCAGCAGCGCTCCATCTTTTTTTCTTCTCCAAGATTCGTAGAAAATCTGTTTAATACAGAATTATAAAGTATAGACATGCAAGTATAGGTAAAGGATCGCACCTCTGAGCAAAGCGAGCGCGGTGTGCGAGTGCGCGGCGAAGGCGGTGGGCGGCGGCGAGTGGTGCGCGCGAGCGAGCGCGAGCAGGCGACGCTGCAGCGCGGCCACGTTGCGCCGCGCCGCACCCCCCGCGTCCGCTCCCGCCCCCGCGGCGCCGCTCTGGCTGCCCGCGCGCACGCACGCCACGCGCACAGCGCACGTGCAGGCCGCGCGCACCTCGCTCACCGGCCACCACTCCACGTTGTTCTCCACTGTCAACGTCATCGGGTAGTAATGAATAATGAAATATGTCGTAAACACATCATGACCTGCCGGAGGCCCTATCCCCCCCACCCCATCAACATGGTAGTGGAATTAAATAAAATACTACCCCAGGAGGGTACAAGCATCCCTG
The DNA here is from genome assembly GCA_963668995.1 of Parnassius mnemosyne. Classification (NCBI taxonomy): domain Eukaryota; kingdom Metazoa; phylum Arthropoda; class Insecta; order Lepidoptera; family Papilionidae; genus Parnassius; species Parnassius mnemosyne. Next base: position 14,254,112 of record CAVLGL010000115.1, read on the forward strand.
GAGAATCCCTCGCTATCATACATCAGAGAGGACATCTGTTCTCGACGCCTCGGCAGTCTTGAAGGTTCTGACCTGTCCATCCTCTGACTACGCGTAGACAGCGACGACCATCCGCGCGTCTACGGGTGCCTCTATAGGTCCCATAGCGGTAATGCCGACACAGACCGACTCATCGACCACGTTCAAATGGCTGCAGACTCCGTGTTACAACAAGTCCCATCCGCAGAGATCGTGATACTCGGTGATTTTAACGCCCACCACGCCGAATGGCTCGGTTCACGTTTTACCGATCATGCGGGTAGATCTGTCTATGACTTTGCTTTGGCATATGGTCTAACACAACTGGTTACTTCGCCTACGCGGATCCCAGATGTGGAAGACCATGTACCTTCCCTGTTGGACCTTCTGCTGACCTCTCATCCGGACGGATATCAGGTCTCCGTCGATGCCCCTCTGGGCTCTTCGGACCATTGTGTGCCACTCACGCTCCAATCGCAGTTGCGATCTGCAGCTTGCCGCCGTGTTTGCACTATAGGTCAGCTGATTGGGACGGGATGCGGTCTTTTTTTGTATCCTACCCTTGGGGGCGGATTGCTTCTTGCCGAAAGATCCGAGCGTTGTTGCCGATTCTGTTGCTGATGTGGTACTTCAGGGTATGGAACTTTTTATTCCATCCTCTGTGGTGCCCATCGGAGGCAGATCCCAGCCATGGTTTGGTCGCTCCTGTGAAATAGCATCACGCTATAAGCAGGAGTGTTACCGGGCCTGGGCTGACGCGTCAACGTCTCGGGATGTAAACACCAGCGCACTTAAAAAGAAGTATAATTCCGCCTCCAGGTCCTTCAAAAGCGTCATTGCCAAGGCAAGGTCTGAGCACATCGGCAGAATTGGCGAGAAGCTAGTTCGCCTTCCTTCGGGAACCCGTGCATTCTGGTCTCTCCCCAAGGCTGTCCAAGAGAAGTTCTGTCAGCCATCTCTTCTCACTCACTGGCCCATGCCGCAATCTGTTGAGTTCTCTTTTTGAGTCCAACTCGACTCTAGACGACGGGGTTCACTAAAAAGAATCCCTTTGTCGTATCTCCTCAGTTTCAAGGCACTCTCCTTGCTGCCTCAGCTAGCATCGGAATCCTCGGCGTCGACATATCGAATGGTGTGCAGTTTCGTGGTCACTTGGAAGGGAAGGCCAAATTGGCTTCTAAAAAGCTTGGCGTGCTCAGCAGAGCGAGACAGTATTTCATGCCGGCACATCGCTTGCAACTTTACAAAGCGCAAGTTCGGCCCCACATGGAATACTGTTCTCATCTCTGGGCCGGGGCACCCCAGTGCCAGCTCCTTCCACTTACCGCATCCAGCGCAGAGCGGTTCGAATCGTCGACGACCGAGTTCTTTCTGATCGGCTCGATACACTGGCACTGCGTAGAGATGTTGCATCTCTTTGCGTATTTTATCGCATCTATCACGGGGAGTGCTCTGAGGAATTGTTCGGACTAATTCCAGCCGCTCAATTTCACCATCGCACATCGCGACAAAACTCGCATTGCCATCTATACCATCTGGATGATTGGCGGTCCACCACTGTGCGATTTAGAAGAAGTTTTCTCCCTCGCACAATTTCCTTGTGGAATCAATTACCACCAGCGAATTTTCCGGACCGATACGACTTAGGAACCTTCAAGAAAAGAGCTTACACCTTTCTAAAAGGCCCGCAACGCATCTGCAATGCCCCTGGTATTGCGGTTGTTCATGGGCGGCGGTAGTCACTTACCATCAGGTGAGCCGCAAGCTCGTTTGCCCCCACTTCTATAAAAAAAAATCTAGTAATGCGATCAACAACCCTGCCAAGCAAGTTAATCCTCCCTGCCATATTCAGTAAAAACCACATAAAACACTCATACCAGTTACGGAAACAAAACCGTCAAAAGTTCAAAAATCTTGCCAAACATGTTGATCAACCCTGCCACATGCCTGTCTTACGTTTAGAAGTGGACTGTTACGAGATGACGAAAAAAAAAAGAATATAAGACGACTCAAAATATAATTGTATATGGAAATGTAAGTATATAAACGAGAATTTAATTTTTTTTATCAAACTACCCTACATGTGGTACACTCTGGTCATTTAACGCAGTAGGCTCTGGCAACCAACTGATGACAGAAAACCTACCCAAAAATGTCGAGCACAAAGACCACAACAGACTCTTAATTAAAACCATCATTACCACCGTGAGATTCTAAGCTACGCGTTTAACATTTTCTAAAATTTTTTAATTTATGTCCAGCAGAGAACTTTAAATCGACTTATTACAATTATGGTTTACTACAATAAATATATCGTGTAGCAGGCCTTTTAAATATGATATGAAGATGTAATGTGAAAATGCTAATACAATATTACAATTATAATCATAAATATCAACAAATTGTACATAATAACTATGCAAAAACGAAATATAAAATTGGAGTACCTGTTTATTTTTGATCAATAAATATTAAAAATTATTTAAATAAAATTGTCTACCATCGTATTCAGTCTAGTTTTAAATTTATAAAAATCAATATTTTGTTTCAATGAATACCTTAAACGTGTCCTAAAATAATATAAAATATATATAATTTTTTGTCTTTCGTTCACGCGAACGAAGTCGCGAAACAGCTTGTTCTAGGCTAATAACACTTCTAGACTTTCAACTTACCAGTGCCATGCATTGTCTCATCCACTGATGGCGGCGGAGATGGGGAACGAGCTAACTTGAGATCATATTTCCCCTCTTTACCCATGCGATACGAGTTAGTGCCACCAGAATCCCAGGCAACACGTACCCAACCATCCTCGCCTAGCTCTCCAATAACCCGGCCTTCACCGCCCGGTACACCGTCCTGAGTTGTTAAATTAAAGTTACTTTATATATTTTCATTAAATTTGGATGTCACCTTACTATAGTATAACTGTTGTATTGGATATATACATATATAGTGTCGCTGTAAAGCACTCGAAACGTCGGGAATAAAAATAGTAAAATAAACACGATAAAATCCGCAGTTTTATTCAATATAGTGTGTTAAAAAAGCATTACATTTAAAAACCTTAAAAAAAGAAAACACTATAAAAGGCATGGTCAGTTTTATTTCATAGACTAATGAAAGTTTTAGGGTCTGGTTGGACAAAATAACGTATTTTAGAAACAATTCTGACACTAGAGAACTGATACTTCTTTAAATAGGATGTATGCACGGAAAAAAAATACGCATACATGAAATACTCAATTGGAGGATTAAAAATTTTATTGACTTTTGGAATAATTTTTAGAAATTGAGATAAAAAAATACAATTTGATCGCCAAGAAAAACGTTCCAATTTTCGTTCTTTTAAGCAATAACCATATAATATGAATGATAATATGAAAGGCATTCTATTGAATTAGAGTCTTAATTGACTACATTTTTATTTAGATTTTTATTTCCTGATAATAAGCAAAAGTAAAAATAACTGCCTCGTTGGTCTAATAGTCCTAAACGCGATTATTGATTATGAAACCCCGGGTTCAAATCCCGGGTCGAGCCTAAATTTGTTATTAGGTTTTTTCTGGCAACAAATTCTCAGTAGCAGCCCGGACTCAGGAAGTTGGCAGTGTTTTCACCCCCGTGCCTCGGAAAGCCGTTGGTCCTGCGCCTGATCTCTCTCCGGTCGTGTCTATTCCATCGGACTATGAGAGTGAGGGAATACAAAGTGCATCGGTGTTCGCGCATACAGGCACTATAATTCTACGAAACTGGCCACCGAAATCAAAATTCGGTCTGGAGGACATTATTATTAAGCAAAACCGTTTCAAATAAAGTAACTTTTGTCCACCGACTTGTCACACGCTTACTTCGTGCTGGACAAATTAATATACAGCGCTAAAAGCCTTTTAAGAGGTGTATTACAAAAGAACGCGATATTGCAAGGTTTCCTCGTTGAGATTTGTATGTTTATCGTTCGTTGCTTGAAATAACAATTACTTGGTAAAAATAGCTCGTTTTCTCTTCTCAAATAAGCTCAAAGCGAATTTTAGATAACTTATTTATTTATTCAGTAATAATCATTATCCCGATGCATGTTTAGGCAAAAACTCTCGAAAACATGATTTGGGAGCTCTAATTTGTAGATTCTATTGAATATCAACCATCAAAAAAAATATTTTATCTCCCAAATATCCTACACTTTAATAATTATAAAATACATTTTCGTAATATGCCTTTCACGCTAGGAAAAAAAATCGACATAATTCAAAAAACGACCGAAAAAGCTTCGATACAAGCCTCAATATTTCCGAAGTTCTACATCATTTAGACGTAAAATTTATACCAAAATAATCATCAACATTTGCTTAAACTATACTATTATTTTTACTTTTTAAATCGTTACTATTATATTTAATTAATTAAATAAAAGTACTATATATTTCACTGCGCCGGCCATCTGCGGTCACTATCGCGCGAGCGCTTGTCGAGGTTGGACCTGCGTCAGTTAATTTCGCGCGCTGCGTCGTTTCGATACTATCGCAGTGTGCGTCGATTGCTATCGTAGTGTGTGTCGATTGCTTGCGTGAGCATCGTCGACTACGACTGCAGTTTTTGATCGATCGGTTTAAAACTATTTTATATAGTTATAATTTAGATCACGTCTCTTCCATCAAACATGGTAGAGACAACGAGTCTGTAGCATTGGCACAATTGAGCAAACAAGAAAATATTATTATAGAAAAATGTGGTCTATTCATTGATCTAGATCATTGTTATTTGAGGGCTTCGCCTAATGGTTTATACAGTGACGGTCTTATTGAAGTTAAATGTCCTATTTCAGCTTTCAGAATAGATTTTGACACGGCCTTTAGACCTAAAAAATGTTAAAGGTTCTAAATTGAGTGATTCAAGTGTAACATTAAATCAAAATCGTGACTGGTTTTACCAAATCCAAGGCCAGCTTCATTTAGCAAATAAAAATGTCTGAATACTTGCCATAATATTATGTACTGGCCTAGATTATGCAGTAAAAGTACTAAAAATTTACAAAGACGACCAATTTTAGATTTTCAATATGTTACTCAAGTTACAAGCTTTTTGTAAATACCTGTAAATACCGATTAAAAAAATATTAGTGACATTTGGTTGTTTTATTTATTAAAAATGGTTGCAACCGTATTATTTATTTATACCACTATTCTACTGGTAGTAGACATAATCGATTATTGCGTAACAATTAAAATATTTATGTGTACTTATTTTGACACAAACGTTCATATATAATGAAAATATATCAAAATAGTATATAATAATAAATTATATAATTATATAATAATAAATTAATAAGATAACATTAAAATGACACACCAAAAATTTTCCATCCACTGGACTCCATCCTAAGAAAACTTGTATTATGGAAGATCAAGATCGTTTAATCGCCATACTCACAGTATTATAGTGCGAGCGCGAGTGAATAGATATGAAAGAAAGTATCGGTCGCGTAACTCGCCGCCCGCTTGGTGTGTAAAATACCTAAATTTGCGAAACGCCGAAATGTAAGAGGGCTCTTAACGTTGGAAATGCTCGCCTTAAGATAGTAATAATTCTAAAATTATAATATTTATTGAACAGAAAATACGTGTTTAATTATGACATTACCTGATCACCCCACTTCCAATCTTTACCACGCACAACTCGAGTTCCTATCTTCATAAGAGAAGCCAATTCAGGACCAGATAGTGAAGCGCCTCTGGCGCGAGCACCCAGCCTTTCATCCTCGTAAATAACTAAGCATTCGGCTAAAGATAAACCAAAAATATATAATATTCTTACATTTATATACAAAAGAAAATAAAATTGTATTTCACATATCCATTACGTACATTTAGATTTTGTTCCATGACAAATTAGGGAAGTATATTGTGACGTATCTCCACCAATTTGTTTTAATAACGTCAAACAAGAACTTAATGCTCCTCCGTTAATTAATTGCTCTAATTCCGGGCCGTTAAAACCTTCTACCAACAGTGTCAGCAGGGAAATTAAAAATCTGTTAAAAAAATGATCCACGGTCAACAACTTAATTCCTATAAATATAAACTATGTTTATTTTATATTTATCATACCTCGCTCTTGAAGGTTTGTTCAGCAATGCATGAGCTCCATAGTTGGCACTCATTTTTAAAGGTAAAGGTTGGTGTTGTTCACCTTCTAAAACTTTTGCCTTTAATTCGATAAGAATAAAATCCATCAATTTCGAACGCTCTAGAAGCACCATATATTTTGAGTATGGTATAACAGATTCGATGCCCTTTAAAGGCAATGTCAAAGGGACGGTGGGTTTCAGAAGTGTGTGCGGCGCCGAATCAGCCATTGAGGCACCTACTAGACCAGAGAGTGCGGCGTACTTAACGCTCTCGGACATGGTTTGAGATAAGTGTAGAATTTTATTTATTATTTTATAACCATTTTTACGAATCTCAGCTCGCTGCACCTAAAATGTCACAAAACAGTAAAGGGGAAAATATTAACACATTTTTTCACAAGTCTATTAAAAGAATTTTACTGAGATAAATTACAAACTTACCTGGCAATATAAAGCTCTTCTGAGAATATCAATATCGCAAGGCTCTTCAGTCATTACAAAATCAATGATTGCTGTTGTCAATGTTTGTTGTTCCGGTGTGACTTCTTCAAGCATCCAATATAAATCTAAATTGCAAATATTTGATTTTATTTGAGAATTAAGTATGAAAATAAAATTAAAACAAAATGAATAATTTTACATATTATACATAATATATGTATAATATGATAATGTATTTTATTTTTTATTAGTATTTTATAGCAACAAATAAATTACCTTTTTCCTCACAAGCTAGTTTTGCCACCCAGGCATTAACAAACTTATTCCTTTCAGAATTATCGTCGTCCTTTTCTTCATCGGCAGTAATTAATTGATTTTTCAAATCGTCAGCCAGCAACATCACCTGCTTTTCGCTTTCAATCGATTCTTTTAAAACCGAATTGTCAGTGATATCGTTTATAGAGCTAATTGATACCTCATTTGTGGGTGTTTTATCATCATCTTTGTCTAGCACGTCATCCCTTTCAGATAATTTTATGTCACCCCGAGCTTCGTTACGCATGTCATCATAATTCGAGGCATTTTTAAAATCTTTCTCAAGAGGCTTAACCTTTAACTTTAGTTTATTTTTAGTTTGTTGATTAGCAGCGTCTTTTAAAGCTGGATCGTTAACACTTTCTGTATTAGAAATACTCTTTGGTTCAGTGACTTTTATGTGAATATCTTCGGTGGCCTTGCTCGAGGTGTGCCCTATTGTCGATTTAATAAGAAGTGCATCACCTTGAAGCAAACTACCTGTCGTTCTTAACATGCTCTTACTCAAGCTATTCTGTCTGTTCCTTAAGTCCTTTGTTGTTTCAAAACTGAAAACATTACCGTATTTAATAACAGCAACACAAAATAACAAAAGAAACTTTCAACTTTATAAATTAAAGGATAAATGCAATACATTATCATAATCATTATTACATCACTTTACAAGTCTACTGATGAACATAGGCCTTCCCCAAGGAATGCAGCAATTGAATGAAATAATTTTTTTATTAGTTAAGAGAGAGTTCATCAAAATCATTATAAACATTACATAGCATATTTAAATACGTACAACACTTTTTATGTATTATTAACTGTGCGATTGTTAACTAATAACAGAATTCCAACATCTACGTAAACTTCAACGTTAAGTTTGTAAATTATTATATCATATTTCTATTTTGCATTATCAACATAATGAAGAATATATTCCTTTACCATTTATTGAAACTAGGCGACTTGGCCATTCGCATGACTTTTTGAAAAATCCTTTTAGCGGTAGGCGGCCGGTGGGATGGAGGCCTCTTTTGTAAAGCCGTGACTGCAGGGGATATCGCAGCACGTACTTCGTGTAACAAAAACCTGGCCCTTTCCAATGGAGCTGCGCATACCTAAGATGAATTAATCGTTTTTTATATAGAACTCTAGAATAAATCTATGTAATTCGGATTAGACTCTTTACCTTCATTAGTCTAGTGTAGGACATGGGCCTCTCCTACAGGCGTAGATTTAAATAGATTTGTAGAAAAACCAAGCGTGACATTGAAGTAATATGTCCTACGTACTAGAACAGACACCAAGACATGGTTGCAACACGTGTCTCTAACACGTATTCTAACACAAATAGGTCGGTGCCAGGCCCTTGTCTTGACACGTTTGAGGGGAAAGCTAAAGTCTAATAAATGTGCCTTCATCATGCGCATTCAGATACTATGTAAACCACTTGAGAAAAAAAAGGTAAGGTCAAGAAGTGACTTTTTGACTTAAGCTCCCTGTATTATCGATAAAACGCACGATATTTAATTATATTTATCAATTGAAACTCGTAGCGACACTTCACAAACACTCAACAAAGTTGCTACTGAGATTTGATGTTGTTTTATTTAGCTAGTTTTCGTAACAGTAACTAATTAGGCACAATGTAAACAAAGTGTCGCCTTTGTCTAGGGATTTCGCATTTTTGACCTCGTTCCGCACTGCCGATCGACTCTTATTCTTATCTATTCTAATCAAAATAAATATCTTTGTAAATAAAATGTATTATTAATGATTCTTTGTAAATAAATATATTTTTTATATTTTACAGTTACCTTTGATATATTTAAATAAAAATATCATTATAAGGTAATTGTGATATAATATTATGTAATATCATATTAATCATATTTTTGTTTGAAATAGCTGTTCTAGTACGTAAGTACATTATATTCTATGAGCGTGATTCGCTTTTCTACCTGTTATCACAACACCTTCTATGTAGGCATGCTGCTAGACCGGCAAGAACAAAAGCTATGTCACAGCAATTGTATTTTCATTTACGACAGTTACTGTTTTAGGCCAATACTAAATAAAGTTACATACTTATCTGAAATTAACTTCAAATCACGTTGACATAATGCGCAAAAATAAAATAATGACAATAATACAAATCAGTGTTAGATTCTCCAAAACAACGTATGCGGCTTACAAAACAAAGAACTAGTTTCTCCACCGCTCACATTCGACTAAAGGAGTTACGGAGAATTAACCGTAACTTAGTGCGCAATGTATAAATAAAGGCAGCAGAGCCCGTCTAGTAGTATACATAAAAGTATTTGCGTCACAAGTGCTATTTAGGGACGTGAAACCTCTTTCAGAGCTAAATCGATTTTAGTTATTTTAAGATTCTGATGTTCACAAATCAGTGTGTGTCAAAATAGTGTGTGAAATGATTCGTATATCGATTTTGTGATTCATTAATTGTTTATTTTCCACTGTGTAGTGTCTGCGTAAGAGAACCCACTATCCACAGAAATACGTAAAAAAGAAGTGGTTTGAGGACGTGACCGTGTTTCCCTCATATGATCAACGAACTATTGTTAAAGGATGATGGCTGTATTTGACAATTAGTATGCTTTTGGCCGTGAACCGCTAGCCGCATTGCGGTTACCCGCATAGTGCTTATGAGCCCTTAGTGTTACAAAACGATTACTTTGTAGGAATAAAAAGCTCAAACATTCTTACTTCCTTATATCCACGTGACAACTGTTGCCTCGCCCTCATTAGCGTCCATTTGCTCTGCTGAACGGCTTTTACAATCTCGGACATTGCAGGTGACAACTTTATTTCTCCTTTTTCCATTTCTACACAAAAATAAATAACAGTATGTTCCTTAGTTCTTATGTAGTTATTATAAAACAAAATTAAAGTAGGTATATACCAGTAGTTGCAGTAGCAAGCGCATGTTCCTTCAACCCGGCGTGGAACAGCAACGCCGCCAATAAGGCACGTCTTAATTCTTCAAGCGGGTGCTCTGGGGGGAAGTGAGGGGCGCAGCCTTCGCGACGTTCGCACGCCCACCACAGGTGCAGCGCGAGAGGATCCTGGGAAAGTGATCTTGATATACTATAACGTTACACGTTACTACAAACTGGTATTTCGCTTCACATTGCGCTCTAACTTCTAGTGCATTAAGTAGAAATTTCAGTGAAGTTAAAATTTGATTTAGTAAATATTTATAATTTAATTTTTTATAAATCTGATATGATAAACTAACTTACAGTCGACCTGAGATAATCAAAGTCAAAATCTTTATTTAAAATGTTTAGATTTTACAGATATTTAGTATTAGAGTAAGTCTCAATATTATTTTACCGGGAGTTGTACCGGTGTGCAAATATATCTTAAAATAATCAAATTAAATTGTATATAATGTCAAAAGCTTGAATAAATTACATGATACATTAGATAATATTGTAATCAATTAAAATATTCCTTAACACTACAATAACACTTGTCAAGAAGCCATTTATACATCTCAATTTTAAATTTATTCCATAGGTAATTTATTACATATTGTTACGAGCTTGGGGTTCGAGACAATTAAAAACTGCCGATTGAATTACCAAAATTGACACTTTAATTACACAACACGAATTATAATCTAAAATCACACTAATAATAAAACACAGTTCGCCGTTATTTCGCTTCAAAGTATTCTCTTGTATCGCCAATTCAATACTGCCCCGGTCGTGGTTTATACCGGCCTTATATAGGGCCTCAGATAGTTTCCAGAACCTTCTACTGTAGCGACATCTAGAATGTTCAAGTACATATCGGTCCCGAAATTTCTGGAAAGATCTTGACTCTCCTAGTTCTGCTACTCGACACTAGAGGGCGCTAGTGTAACTAGTGTTGCCATGTACAAGACATTAATAGTGGCGCGCAACACTGCCCCCTCCTAAGACATGCTCGTCCCGAGCATTGTTGGCCCCATAATAACGCGCCAGTCTATTCACATGGACAATCTTAGGAGTACCTCTTCTAAAATCAGTCAGCACCCGCCAGTTTCCCTGCTGCTGCTGGGCGGTACTGTTAGCCACACTACCCTCTCGAGATCGATCACCTTTTTCTACAGTTCGTTTAGGGCAGCTGGATCGAAGATGGCCCCTTTTCCCACAACCGTAGCACCTAGGGCTGTATCCTTTATTGCTGTCGTGAACTGTAGCTGCTGAAACCTCCCTGACACGATGGGAACGATGATCCTGCCGCGCGGCTTCCACCTCCAGTGCATGGGCCAACGCATCCTTAAGCGTCTCATGGTGCCCGAGCCTCACAGCAGCTCTGACTTCAAGGTCGCGGATGCCGTCGATGAATGTCTGCACCAGGTTCCCTACAATGAGCGCAGGTACAGACTGGTATGCTTTCCGAACCAGCTTCTCTACCTCAAGGGCCCACTGCTGCAGGTTTTCATTGCTGCGTTGCACGCGATCTTTGAGCTGCGCACGAAAGACGTGTTCCAGGTGAGCGTCGCCATATCTCGACTCCAATGCCTCAAGCAGCTGCTCGTAAGTCACTTCCTTACCGAGAGCTTCCAGAACAGTTAAGGCTTGGTCGCGTAGGCCTAGGGTGAGAGCAGTCATGGCCTGACTTTTATTCCAGCCGTTCGCCTTCATAACAGCCTTGAACTGGATTTTATAGGCCGACCAGGAAGAAGTCCCGTCGAACGGCGGCACTTTGAATAATCCACCTAGCGAAGGTGTTGTAGCTACCACGGGAGCTGTAATTCCATCTCCATGTTTGAGGTCGTCCAGCGTTTTCTTCACGTCAGCCATCACGTTGTCAACCCGATTGTACACTTGGTCGATTCGGGTTTCAGCCGCAGACAGGCGGTTGCCATATAGAGCAACCTTATCCTTCAACTCCTTTATCTCTTTCCCGAAGGTAGCGTAAAGGTCCTTCATGAGGAGCATCTGCTCTTCCTTATAGCGTTTGAGCTGCTCTTCCAACCGACGGGCCTGTTCCTCCTGTTGGCGGGCATGTGCCTCCTGTCCGCGCTGCAGCTGCTCTTCCAACTGACGGGCCTGTTCCTCCTGTCGGCGAGCCTGTTCCTGCAGCATCATCATCAGAGCACCTAATTCAGGTGCTGTAGATGCAGGAGCTGATGACGGACTGGCCTCCGTGGTCAGCAGCTGGCCCTCCGATGTTTGCGGCGTTGTAATTACCAAATTGTCTCTGGTCCGTTTCCAGCTGGCGTTGACTTCGGATACCGATACCCTCCATGTCGTCCTTTGGTAAAATCGGCATGATTTAATCCCACTTCTGACACCAATTGTTACGAGCTTGGGGTTCGAGACAATTAAAAACTGCCGATTGAATTACCAAAATTGACACTTTAATTACACAACACGAATTATAATCTAAAATCACACTAATAATAAAACACAGTTCGCCGTTATTTCGCTTCAAAGTATTCTCTTGTATCGCCAATTCAATACTGCCCCGGTCGTGGTTTATACCGGCCTTATATAGGGCCTCAGATAGTTTCCAGAACCTTCTACTGTAGCGACATCTAGAATGTTCAAGTACATATCGGTCCCGAAATTTCTGGAAAGATCTTGACTCTCCTAGTTCTGCTACTCGACACTAGAGGGCGCTAGTGTAACTAGTGTTGCCATGTACAAGACATTAATAGTGGCGCGCAACAATATTTTAATAGCCATCATAGGAGGACTGTTTGCATAAAATCTAAAGCTGCATTTGGGATGAAATAATCAATTTTTATGCCTTATTAGCGTTTCGAGAGATTCAGCGAGGGTTTTGAAGTAATTCGAGAGTCGCTTTACAAAAATACATATTTCCCGAATAAACATGCATGGCAAAGGCGATATGCGTATATTTTTGAACAAGCACTTTCAGCTATCAATGAACCACGCCCCGCATACCGCTCTTACACATTTATTTTGTAATTTAAACGCTCTAATCACATCAACAGAATTCCCCCACAAAGGCAGACCATATAATAATACTGAAAACACATAACCGTGATAAGCAGCTAGGGCTGCTTTTTGTGACATTGTCTTTCTCAATATTTTTAGAACTTTGTAATTTTAATTTTAATTTTGTACAAATTTGGTCAATGTGAGGCTTCCAGTTTAAATTATTGTCAATTTTTATACCAAGAAACATAACTGATTGAACATCTTCGAATTTTCATATTTTTTATTCATATTTATAGGTTCCATTTTGTAATTTACAATTTGCATTATTTTTGTTTTGTCAATATTAAGTAAAAGATTATTTGAATTAAGCCATGTCACAATAGTATTAATATAATTATTTATTTCGGTTTCATATATGTATTTTTGGTGCATTTAAATATAAAAGTTGTGTCGTCTGCGAACAAGATGCATTTATGCTTGGTTATTATAACAAGTTATTATTATATAGCAAGAAGATTAAAGGCCCTAAAATACTTCCCTGTGGGATACTACGGTCATTAGATCTAAACTGTGAACGATGTAGTTTCTTTGGTAAATATGCTGTCTTGCCGTGCTTGCGTTAGCCGAGTAATTTCTGAGCATTGTTTTCGGCCTTGCAAGTAACTGCTTAGCCATGTGTAAGCCGCACCTCTTATTCCGTATTTTTCAATTTTGTTTAATAGGATTTTGTGGTCAACAAGATCAAAGGCTTTGTTCATATCTAGCATGAGATTAGTTACTGGAGTTTTTCTATCGACACCTCCGTTATGTTTTTAACAAAGTTGAAGCTCGCTAAATTTGTGGATCTATTTTTGCGAAAACCGAATTGATATTCAGTTAAGATACCAAATCTTCGTATAAATTTATTTAGTCTATCGTACATAGTTCTCTCAAATATCTTTGATATTACGGGGATCAAAGTTATTGGTTTATAGTTATTGAGATCCTTTTCATCTTCTTTTTTGTGAACTGGTTTTGTTATAGAAATCTTAAGATGTTCCGGAATGAGCCCTCGACAAATGATAGGTTTATAAGGAAACTCAGTAGTGTACAGATATAAAAGGCACATGACTTTAGTATTTTGGTACCGAGTTCGTCGTAGCCAACTGAATTCGTGTTATTTAATTCTTTGATTTTTTTTTTAATTTATGCTGGTTCCGATGGTTGTAAGAAAATTGTATTTTGATTTATATCTATATTTGGTTGAGCAGAATTGTTACTAGATTTATTTGTATTATTAGTGTTACTTAGGTCAATAAAAAAAGTTAAATAATTCACATATCATGTCAGGGTTACTAAATTTTTGGTCATCAAATTTAATTACGTCAATGTTATTAATTTGGGTAGTTTGATTTATTATTGAATTCACCGAATTCCAAGTAGCTTTGCAAGTATTTTTACTATTTAGAAAGTATTTTAAGTTACTTTTTTTTTGAGATTTATATATGCCCTTTTTAAAATATAGTTATATTTTTAGTATTTCTTTTTATGTAACATTTTATTAGTTTTTGAGTATTTATAGGTTAGGTAAAGGTAGTTTCTTTTCGTAATACTTGACTTTTTTTTCCATCGCACCTGTAGCCTTCTTTGCTTGAAGTTGGTTGCAGGGCTACAGATGTAGAAGGGAACTGTATAAACTGGTTTTGACTGCCTCATTGGTCTAGTTGTCGTAACCGTGGTTGTTTATCACCAGGTCCCGGGATTAAATCACGGGTTAGCTAAAACTTCTCAGGAAGGTCGGAATCAGGAAGTTGGTGGTGTTTCACTCCCGTACCTCAGAAAGCACATGCAGCCGTTGGTCCTGCGCCTGATCTATCTCTCTGGTCGTGGCGGATTACCGTTCCATCGGACGATGAGAGTAAGGTATTTACGTGGTAGAACCACGCTGTAGCCAAAGAGAATATAATCACTACGTTTAAGAGGCGGGACTTCCATAGTAAAAATAATTGCATGAAATTACGCCAAGTTACTCTACCAACATCAAGATATGAGATTTAGTTTTGAGAAACAGTGTTGACAACATTGACGAATTACAATAGTGCTGTAAATGTCTATCCTCGAATAATTTTATCGATATAACCTTTATCGATATATTGTTTATCGATATTTTTACATAAGAAAAGTTAGATCTCTATACTGAATTATTTATGAGAAATAAACGTGTGGATTGAGTAAAAATGCCGATGAGGATAAGAAATCAATGTATTTTACACACAGCAATTTGTATTTATATCTCTACAATTAGGTACAAAAGTATATAAAGAAAATATAAAATAAAAAACGCACTTTTATACTAGTAATTAATTAAGTAAAAAATAAATGATGACTCCGTAGCGCAGTGGCTAAGCGTTTGGCTGCGGCATTGCAGGACCGAGGCTTCCTTCCCGCACTGAATAATTGTTGCTATGCTGTAAAATAAATAGTCTGCGTCTGGATGCTTGTTTTCAACGTTAGTTTTTTTAGGGTAAAATATTGGGTTTTTAATACTGATTGGATTAAATTGCTTTTATGTGTAACAAATACTATGTACAAATCGCTAGGCTTCTGCACAGAGGCACCTATGTACATACTATTCGCAGAGATCGTTTACTAATTGTCGCTTTCAAAATAAGTGCTCATTATAGCTAATGTTTATTGATGAATAAAATAATGATTTAGTTATATAATCTAATTATATATATAGAAACCTAATTAACATACACATAAATTGTGGAAGTTTAAAGTAAGTCCACTAAAGAAATAACAGTTCGTTTTAGTTGGGTTCATATGCAATGTTTGTCACAAATATGTCTTAACATGCGAATCTTTTCAATTAGTACATGTGCCAGCTATTTCACCCATTGCTTGCATCTGAAAAAATAATATAAATAAAATCACATTATTATTGAACAAATAGAATGTTAGCAGTCAGAATTGACTTGTAGTTTCTAAGTATAGTTCGTTTCGGATTGCTAAACCATCGAACTATCAGATTTAGGAAATAGTGTGTTTGTATTTGTGCACACAATCGTACACTATAAAAACATGTCCTACATAGATGGCTAGTCCAAAAATATACTCGCGTTGAATATCATATTACTATTAAAGTTGAAATCACCACATACCTTTAATCATCTAAGGGAAATATTGTTACGAATAGCCTTTTCTTGTTATCATTTTTTCCGCTTCTTGCACCATTTAATTGGAAAGTTTTATAATGCATATTTAATTTCTTAACAATTCTGTAAATGAACAACGGCTCCTATAGCAAAATTAAAAGCAATATTAATTAATAAAATATATACAAATATAATTGTTTGATTTGACATTTGAGCCTATTTCATTTGACAATGTCGTTAATAGACATATCACGAAAAGCATAAAGAAGAGTAACCGTCATTAAAATTTGACCCCTGTAGTACATATAATTTTTACTATGGAAGTTGCACCAGCCTGGCTGTAGCTATATTACTGGCATAGTTATAGCACGAATGGGTCAGCTTGACCGAGGAAGTGTTCCGTATGGTGAGTGTAGAGAAACGGAGACCCGTTTTATTGGAAATGAAGCATTCCATTTTAGTTCTCACGGGTGAAAACGCATCTGCATTTCGATTAGTAATCGAGGATGGCTGTAGATGTCTATGGGTCACAGCAACCACTTACTATCAGGTGGACTGTGTATTCGTGTGTTTGTCACCCTTATCCTATAAAAAAGGCAAATAGAGAGTGCCTTTGTGTTTGCGCATACACTCGGGCACTATAATCCTGTTGTTCCGAGCACATGGCTAGTCTCCAGTGAGACTATTTAAAATACTAGAAATACTATTAAAATTACTAATATTACCTTTAACCACTCCTGGTAAGCTTAAAATGCTTGTCTTACGAATGGTTCACGACAGTAATCGAATGGCGGTTTCGCATCTACGATCTTTGAGTTCGCGGTCCGCACTCTGCCATGAAGCTACTATCACTTAAATTATTATATTAAAGTGATAGTTTCAAAATGGCGGGGCATGATGAACATGATAGTGTATAGAACGTGCGCTCACGTGCAGCCTGGGCTCGGCGAGCGCGTGCAGCAGCGCCACGGCGCGCGCGGGCGCGGGCGCGGCGTGCGGACGCGGCGCGGCCGGCGCCTCGGCCGCCGGGCTGTTGCCGCCCGTCGACGACCCGCTGCGAGCCTCCGCCTTTTCTTCTTCGAACGGGTTCGTCAGTTGAGACACCTGTTCAGTCAACACCGAACATCTTTCTTTAAAAAAGAGTAGGTTCTCAATTTGCCTGTATGTTTTAGTAAGTATGTGTGTTCTACCTGGGGAGCGGCCAACGCTCTTTACTTCACAAAACCGCCACATATGTTTATCATTCTTAGTAAATATATTATACTTTAGAGATGGTCCTATATAAAATAAGGTTATCACCAATGGTGAAAAATATAGACAGAGCTGGCGACGAATTTTGGGAAGGTCCTTTGGGCAAAAAATATAATTTCGTCAATTGGCAAATCCAGTCTTGCGAGTCAGGCAGAGCGTTTGCGGTTATTTCGTTATTGCGCAAAATATAACATTTGCAAAAAAATTCCAAAAAAATGTTTTTTTGGCAACCTGATTTCTTTTTTATCTTTTAATTTAGTTTTTATATAATTCCAAAAAAATAATCCCAGACTTTTTTGTCGGTTATAAAGTATTACCAGACCTCTCCAAAAATATTTTTTTTATTCCCAAAAAATATACTTTTGGCAATCTCAAATTTTAATCACGTATTTATTGAGTAATTTTTAATAATACCTGTAGATCGCCAGAAAATTTAGCGGTTTTAAACAATTCCCAGACGTAAACAAAGTTTACTAATGAATACGACAAAATAGTCTTATCCATAGCCAATAGCTTATCGAAACATACAGACATCGGATGGCGGCCTAAGCTCCTCACGCTGTGATTGGTTACAAAGAAATATCTTTTTTAAAGATTTTAAGACTAAATTCTTGTTTTGGGATTAAGCATGTATGTATGCGCATATATGACCAAATAAATATCTGTATACATAGTTTGAATTATTTTAGATCAGTGCTGTAATAGTTTGTATAATAGCTATTAATTTTAACGTATTAATAGTAACCTTGGCAAAAATATATTTTGATAATTACCACACCATGTTCTTAAAAAGGGACAATGTGTATAAAGTGCTTACCGCCCAGAGATGAAGGTGGAAAAAATAACAAGTTGCACGTTCTCTACAGTCGTGACTTTTTTCACAGTGATGTGGTACAGATAAAGATGAATTTTGATTCACCTAAATGTAGTTTTATTATGTTATTTTTATAGGACATCGGGCAGTACTTGCACAAGTACAAATTTTTAAACTGTGCTTTAAATATCACACTAGACCGATAGCTATGAAATAAGTTAAATTTTATTTTTTTGGATTTATATAAAAACTAAAGTAAAAAATAACAAAGAAATCAAGTTGTCAAAAAACATTTCTTTGGAAATTTTTTTGCTAATGTTATATACTGCGCAGTAACGAAATAACCGCAAACGCTCTGCCAGACTCGCAGAACTGGATTCGCAATTGACGAAATTATATTTTTTCACAATTTCAACTTGCCCAAAGGACCTTCCCAAAATTCGTCGCCAGCTCTCAGACTAATAGGGAATGAAATTTTTAATATAACTATTTAGATATTTGAACTTAAGATATTCCTACAAAAAGTAAGCTTTTTAATAAAAATTCAAAGTAAATTTGAAAAAAAAACAATATAGAATAAAACGACTTTACTCTAAGCGAAGACTTCTATGTACGAGTATACTACTAAATCGACAATTCAGAACAATAACTGTGTGGGCTAGTATGATAAATATTTCACAGTTTTATCTTCATTTAAGACAGTTACCTACTGTTTTTAGGCAAATACGAAATAAAAGTTACATACTTACCCGAAATAAAGGTGTTTGCGTACGTGAAGTGCGCACATAAATAATGACGGCGTTTTCTTAATAACCGCCTTTACACATACGCTCTTTAACGCGTGAATCGGTTTTCGCATGTCAAAATGCGCGCATTTTGAGATAGAAAAGGAGAACGAGAATTCACGCGCGTGCCGCCCACGTACCACAGTCATGCGTTCAAGTATGCACGCTTCAAATATTATTTTTACACAATAATCGCACGTGATTTAGTACGGGATAAGCCGCCTTTACACATACGAATAGAAATAATATAATAAAGAAATAGACAAAAGAGTTGGAAGGGATATTACACGAGCAGTTATATTTGCTGCACTAAGCGTATAATAGATTATATATTTATTAATTTATTTTTATGTATTATTTTTAATATATTACTAAATAAATTCAAATATAAGATGGTTTGCATGAGACTTGTATATTGCCAAGAATTCTGTAATAAGATCCTTATTCCATAATTTAATGTCCGTCATAAAACCGTGCGTGTAAATTATATATTAAGCGCACAGACTTGAACGCATGACTGAAGTATGAGAGGATGCGCGAGCGGGCGGCGCGCGCGAGCATTCTCGTTCTCCTTTTCTTTCTTTACATGCGCGTTCTTCCCCGCGCGAAGGCGATTCACGCATTAAAGAGTAAATTAAAAATAAGTATCTACAATTAAAAGCGATAAAATCCGTAAAATTAGTTCAATGTGTAGTGTTCGTGTAAATATAAGAAATCATTAGTGTGCAATGAATTACGCAGAGCTTTAATTCTTCTATACACTATGCATTAGCACCGTCTTCATTATATGAAATTATTTCATTTCTTTCAGTTCTTTGAAGTCGGCTCATTAAAAGCTTGACTTTTAAAGGGGTGAAAAAAAAACTTCAAACTTTTTCCACTATTGAAAGAAATTCTCCTTACTACCTGCTTGGGATTCTGTAATTAATAAAATCAAAACTAAACACAAGGGTATCCACTGCAAGACTTCAATACACAGTA
Organism: Parnassius mnemosyne; assembly: GCA_963668995.1. Classification (NCBI taxonomy): domain Eukaryota; kingdom Metazoa; phylum Arthropoda; class Insecta; order Lepidoptera; family Papilionidae; genus Parnassius; species Parnassius mnemosyne. Next base: position 14,273,902 of record CAVLGL010000115.1, read on the forward strand.
AGCTCATTCTGCGTAGATCGGACCAAAAGTTATAATTTAAAAAGCTGAAAGTATGCACTCCGATTAACTATGTGACCATGGTTGCTGTAAAAAAAAAAACACCCGAAACGTCGGAAATTAAAAATAAGTAAAATTAAACCCGATGAAATCCATCAACATAGTTTTATTAGAAATTCTCCTATTTTAAGGAGGGTTTGCTAATACAACTTATCGTCACGCTTGGTTGGCAGATAAGCGAACACAGTACTAGTTATTTAATTCTTAGTTTTACGTTTTAGTCCAAGAATATTATCTGCGACCGTAAAATTGACGGCACTCAAAGGCGAATTAGGACTGTGGATTCTACGACACCATCATAGGACGATTTTTTACTAATATTTTAGTAATCAACCAATGTCAATAAATCGAATCGTTTTATTTATTATGCCATTTGGTACCTTCTTGAAAAAACGGCTTTAATCCAGAAGTAAATTCAAAAGGCTGATAAAGAAGAATAACCCGTACTTATTGTATGGTGTTACATGGCAATGTCAAAGGTGCGAGACGTCTCGTAGCACTCGTAGGACCACGTCCAATAGATGACTGTGGTGGGCTAATTAAAATGAACAAAAATGCAATGAAGCAGAATACCCACTTTCAAGCCGCCTCTAAGGAAGACAGCGGTGGCGTAGGCGGCCGCGTCGCGCTCGGCTTGCTGGTCGGGCAGCGAGCGCGCGAGCCGCGCGCCGCACTGCGCCAGGCCCAGCGCCAAGTTGAACGCGCACGACGACAGCACGTGCAGCGCGCGCAGGCTCGACGTGCTCTCCTGCACCAATGTTTACTTGTGTACGTGCTAGAGCCAGGCTGCAGCTATATTATGGTTATACCACCAATGGATCGGCTCGACCGGGGTAGGAACACGCTTTCACAGAATACCATCGCAAAATAGCAGCTCAATGCTACCGTATTTCGTATGGTGAGTGTAGAGAACAAGAGACCCTTCTTTTTGGTAAGGAGGTATTCCATCTTAGTCCTCAGAGGTGATAACTTATCTCAATTTTGATTTATAATCAAGTTTAGATGTAGATGTCTATGGGCCATAGCATCCACTTACTATCAGGTGGACTGTATGTATAATTACTGTACATATTTTATGTATATAAAAAACAAATGTCACACACAAATGTCAACATTGTTATTGTATAAAGGATAAGCAAAGCTCTAATTCTAAAAAATCATCCATCCATCCATTACAGCCTTTAAAAGTTCACAGCTGATTATAGGCCTCCCTCACAGATTGCTTGATAGAGGGCATTTTGCCATAGTTGCCACGCTTGGCAGGTAGGTTAGTAACCGCAGTTTTTTATTATTTTAAGTTTTTATCAAGATACTGCCGTCTATCTCGTTTCAGTTTCCCTTTGTCACCTCTTACGACACTAACAGAACGATATATGTACGAGTAGTGGATATCCTTATACACACAAAATAATAAACTGCGCTTGCATATCCGCTTGTCAAGTACTGCTATTATGGATAATATTCCCCTTATCAGACAATGTATGTGAGAAGCCTACGTTCACCAGTAGACTGTTAGGCTGGAATTAATGAAAAAATTACATAGAATTTTTAATAATTATTAAAAAAAAGCTACCACCATCATTAGTAAGTAACTCGTTGACTTACTTGACACCGGTGGCTATAGATCTGATCAGCATATAACCCGACGCACTTCTCGGTGATACTGGATAGAAACGCGGCGTGTGGCTCCTCGCTTAGCGCCGCAGTAGCGTCAGAACCGCGCAGCTTTCGCACCAGCTCTACAGTGCTGGCGTTCTCACATTCGAAATTTTCCACGTCGTACACGTGACCAGTCACCACTATCCAAGAGCCACCCTCCTTTATGTGGTTCTGTATGTCGCATCTGAATTTATAGATAACATTTTAAAGGTTAATAATAGTGTGAATTTTTCACTTTTATTTACTGGATTTTGATGACTTTGTATTCACGAATGTATGTTTTAACGAAAAATGTGTAGACATATTATTACATAAAAGTATGAGTTCATATGCTACTAGCTTTTAAACGCAGCTCCACTCGGGTTTTGAACTTTAAACTTGCAGAACACACTACTGCAATACACTTCTATGGATTATATTAAATAATATGTTTCGCTCAGCCACAACATGCAGAATTTTGCCCTTAGAAACACAGTGAGCAAGCTATGAAGAACCGACTTCTGCCTGATTTATTCTACTCTTGCCTTCCTAATAAAATTATGGCCTCCTACACAATTTTCCTCCCGAGCTTATATTCCATAAGGTTACTTAAGCGAAATGTCTAATTTCGCTTAAGTATACTACCAGCCGTCTCGATTTCTATATATTAATTGTTTTATTGGTGCTCCTTCAATTGTACATACACGTGTGAACAACACATTTCTCAAGAAAATGTTTACTACAAATTGTAGAGTTCTTCTTTGAATTCCAACCAACCCGCCCAATTAATGTCCACCATTTTTTTTCTACCTAAAGGATCCAAAAGGAATCTGTTTGACAAACGGCAAAATAAAGCATTTAATTTTATTCTTCTTTTTGTTGCGTGGGCAAGCTTATCGATTCTTTATAAACATTCAAGATAAATATCGACATTAATTTCGATATAGTTGAGTCAATCCCTAGTGTACATGTAAAATATTTTGTTTAAAAATGTATTCACCAAAATTATACAAATTATTAACAACGTGACTTTTTGCTTTGCAAAATATCAAAATTAATTAAATAATTGAAAATATTCTATATTTTAAACAGTATATAACATAAATTTTAACCAAAAATAGACGCGTCACAGCAGTAACGACGTCTTGCGAATTTACGTGTGAAATATGCAATTATCAGGATTATTTCTATTATTAACACCACAGTCATTCACAGAACAAGTATAAACATTGTGGAAAACAATTATTTGAAATATTGAGCATAATTATACTCTAAAAAATTACAAAATACCTAGTAGCTTATTTCTTGCGTGCCGACTTGTGCTGACCTGTCATTCAAAATCGGTTACAGATTTATGAGATTTGGTATCCTTTTCCATTTTGCATTTTTGACATAGGGAATTTTCTTCTCCCTTGCACACCATGCCTGTCTATACGTCAGTATATTCTAAGTCTATGGGATATCCAATTCAGTTCAGTGTTGGAATTAGACGCAACTTACACATTGCTACGTCTGCTCAGAACATCATAGCAACATAAAATAAGTTTTATAGAAGAGTGGATAAACGAGCATGCGGCTCATTCACCTGATGTCGACTACCGCCCCTAACTAAACTACTGCGATACCAGGGGAATTGCAGGTGCGTTGCCGTCATTTGTCATAATGTTTTCATTTAAATAACTTAGATGTATCTGTCTGTACTGTGTTCCTAGCTGTGTCATTTTAAGAATTAAAAAAGTGTTATATGTGTACTGCGACTGATCTCTCTCCGGTCGTTTCAAATTTCCATCCAATTGGACTATGCCAGCGAGGGAATAGAGAGTGCACCTGTGTTTGCGCACATACTAGTGCACAATAGTCCTGTCCTGCGCAGATAGCTAGTCTATGGTGAACCTGGCCGCGGTGACCGAAACTCAGTATGGAGGACATTATTATGGGCTTCTCTCATAGTAGGATGGATTTTTAGGCGTGGTTTTTTTTATAGGTTAGGGTGACAAATGAGCTCACAGTCCACCTGATGTTAAGTAGTTGTGGCCTATAGACATCTACATTTATCCTCATTTGCGAATCAAAATGCAGATGCGTTGTCACCTGGGAGGACTAAGATGGAATGGCTCTTTTCCAGTAAAAAGGGTCTCTGGTTCTCTACACTGACCATACGAAACAGCAGAGTTAAGCTACTATTTTACGCTGGTATTCTGTGAGAGTGAGGTCCTTCCCCGGTGGAGCCGACTCATTTTTACTACAACTATACTACTAATATAGCTGCAGCATGGCTCTACCGCGTATGCGCGTATTGTGCAGCGTTTACTGACTTGCGCAGGAGGGTGGTGGTGCGGCGGGGCTTGCGCGCGAGCAGGCCGGGCCAGGCGAGCAGGTCGGCGTCGAGGCGCGCGGCGGCGGGCAGCGCGCGCGCGGCGCGGTCGCAGGCGCGCGCCACGCCCGCCAGCGGCGCCGCGCACTCCAGCAGCGCGCAGCTCGCCCGCGCCGCCGTCGAGCACACCCACGCGCACGCCTCGCTCACCACGCGCCCTGCACACACCAACGAACAATATCACTCAATACAACCAGCCCTACGTTTACTTTAGTAATTAAAACGACGCCGACTCGTGCATAACAACATAAGTCCGATGACACCATAGCGGCGTACTTGTACAGTATACAAAAAAGTTTACAATAAATATATTACGTCGTACATAATCTAACGAGTTGCGAACCGGTGTAGATTTTGACATTCACAAGAACTTTAAACAAATTTATCTTGACCATAGATTAATGATAAGTCATCGCGCGCTCTGACTAGATACCGCCGGCGCTCTTGTAAAATGCGGCATCAAATACTACGCCGAAGTCGGCGTACCCAAGCCAGTCGCGTTGCAGGCAACGTGTGAGGTGAACGTACTGAATGTTTTATTAAATTTTGATCATAATCTGAAGTAAAATACCAGTTTACGTAGTGAAACTGTGTAAAAATAATAGTAAAAGAAATAAGAAAGACCCTGGGATCACATACTATCAGTAACTATCATACAATTTCCAAATTTCAACATAAAATAACACGAGCCATAAATAAGTCACAAAATAAGAATGACGCCATTCAGTGTTGTCACGTATACAAAAATAAAGTTCCCCGTGGCTGAGATTTTTATATGCAAATTTATTGTTACTATATTTTGTAATATAATATATTTATAACCTAATTTTATATTATTTAATGTTTATTTCTGTAGTATTACTCAAATGACCTAATTTCCGTCTATCTATAATAAAAGTTGTACATATTGACGCGTAGAATAGAAATAGAAAACACTATTTTAGTTACATCATATATATCACTATTTTTTTTAAATAATATGTGAATATTAGTTAGATATGTAAATAAAAAAATTAAACTGATAAAAATTAGGCCTTATCATTTAAATATGTTATTTACTTTGAAAAACACGTATGCATAATATACAGAAATATATTGATACGTTCGTTATTAATAAACTATTCATTATAAGTATTTCTCGAATACATTCATAACTATGACCTCAACTACTAAGCCATAGCATAAAATAAATTTTCCCGTTAATCGGGTAATAGTTAAGCTACTGGCATATACAATTTTTCACGCACACTAGCATCCTTGCAATTGTCTTATACATACTACAATATTGAGATGCTGCATTCACGGAGCTGTTACATGCAGGTAGCGCGGTATCTAGTCAGAGCGCGCGATGACTTATCATTAATCTATGGTCTTGACTTTGACTTTGAAACGAACAGAAACTTATCAAAACAAACACTGCTGCAAATTCTTTAAATATTTTAAGCAAATTTTAAAATAAACTGTGCGTCTGTGTTTCGTTTCTCCTTGTTGACGAGAAAACGCTATGATGTATACCTTTATAAGCCCAAGTATATATATTTCCATATTATATTCTTATCCTTGATTTCCTTAATTCCTCATCTTCACCTGAAGAAGAATGGAACGCAACGGATCTTACGAAGATAAACGACGCCAACAATATACTATAACTAAAAAAAAACGAATAAACTCCAGGAACGCGAGTGTCATGCCGCTCTCGCTAAACAAATAATTTAAAATAAAAATCTCGCTTAAAGCTCAAACACAATATGCTAATTTTGAGTACCGTGTTGTGTTATTGTGAAATACAAAAAAAAAAACCCCGCCTGCATCGAGTAATAGAAAAATTGCAAGAAATTCTGCTGGTCTATGAAGATACGTGGTTCTTCTCTTTAAACCAGTAGCATTTTAATCCCACATTGCCTACCCTAACGCTCCATAGGCACCACTCTTTGATTGTTATTATAATTGAATAATTCACCAAAGATTCCCCGTTACTTAGCTAACCATTAATAAAGTTTTGTAAGCGAAAAATGTCACACCGAGAGTATTTGTGATTAAAATTATTATTTTTATGTTTTTAAACCTCTCAATTTATCACCAATACGAATATAAATACAATCTTAAATAGTATTAATATATGAAAGAGTAACCAAAACAGACCTATAATATCAGAATTGATGACATCGCACAAGGCTACCATCTGGTCGCTATCGGCCCTGTGAAGCGCGCGTGTAAAGGAGTCGAGCGTGGCTTCCACGTGCTCGGCCAGCAGCGTACTGTACTGTGTGAGCAGCGCCCGCACTCCACCTCGAGTGCTCCGCCCTCCTCGTGACCACATCGCTTCGCAAAACAACAGCCTGGAACGCGTATCGCCATCAACACATAATTCATCGAGTGATCTAGTGACAGGGCTTTTTTGACATGAATATGTCGTTAAATTTGTTCCCATAGTGGGGGGCAATTCCGAAAACTGGAAATAACAAAATCGGGGGATACAGTTTGGTGATGCAGCGACGTATCTATCATCTACATCCAAAGTTTAATTACACCACTCGATAGCTAAAGGACCAAAGAATTTGTTACTTTGAGTGAGAACTGTGACGAATCATGCACGGCAGAGGGGAGCGCTGCCATTTGGAGGTCATTTTGTTACGTATACGTACACAACCACACCCCGATTTTTATTGAAGGGAAGTTGACCGCAAATGGATTATCGTATACGCAAAGTTAAGGCCTATAAATATAAACGTCCTATAGCTGCCACAGGGCTCCTCTCATTTATGAGGGTTTTAGGACAAGGGAGTGTCCGGCGTGTGTGTGTTGGCACACACACGCCGGACACTCCCTTGGGGGCTTCACTTGTCTTCGAAATATTTATTTTAATTTTTCAGATGTGCAGGCTTCATCTAAATTTATCGAAATCAACACTTAAAACTGCAAGTAACCATTTCATTGGTGCCAGCGGTTATCCCGTGTTATTTGAGTAATGTGAAACTTACGACGAGCGCTTAGCACTTGCACTAAAAAAACCCTACTGCGCACATAAACAATCATCGGAAGCAGTAAAGAAAGTGTAACAATGTCTAATATAATAAATACCTATATGTAAAAAAATTAAAGTTCGACTACTACTAAGTAAGTTATTACTAGTAGTAGTCGAATTTTTTTTTTGGTTATTACTAGTAGTAATAAAAAAATTATTTGAGCTGCAAAAAAATCATTTAAATGTATCATCATCTGTCATAAAAAAAGCCAATGTAAAACAAAGATACACCTACTGCACTGAACAAGACAATTATCACCATGAAGTAGACAGCGTTTATCACGCCAATATTTTAAAATAACTAACCACAAGATCTTGACTTGTTGAAATAAAATGTATATATAAGTTTCCATCTATATTTTATAATATAATTGCGAGTGAATACAGTATCATTGCTTTTATTATATAGATATTACATGTATACCTCTGAAACCTTATGAGCAGATCACAACTAGGGCTCACTGTATCGTGCGCTTTAGGATCGTCTGTTTTGCTGGTTTCGCCATTGATTATTGCATTTATATGCATTTGCGTTTGGCAGGTCGTGTTGCGGATAAGATGCTTCACCTGGGAAAGAAAAAAGAACTGAATAAGAGAATATAATATTTCATTATCCAATATAGACTACAAGTATTCCTTATTGAAAGCCATTTTTTACTTTTACTACTAGTTCGGAATAACCTGTCCTAGGAAGAACCAGCACGAAACCCAGCAATCTCAGCCCAACAAATAAATAAAGACCTACCGCTCACAAGTACCAGCCTGAAGCTATTTTTTGTGTATACATGGTAAAACCATGCTGCATCTATATATCTGGAATAGTTGTAGCACGAATGGGTCGGCTAGACCAGGGATGGACCACGCTCTTACAGAATACCAGCGTAAAATATTAGCTTAACGCTGCTGTTTCTTATGGTGAGTATAGAGAACCCGAGGCCCTTTTTACTGAAAACAAAGCATTCCATCTTAGTCCTCACCGGTGACAACGCATCTGCATTTTGATTCGTAATCGAGGATAGATGTAGATGTCTATGGGCCACAGCAACCACTTACAATCAGGTGAACTGTGTGCTCGTTTGTCACCCTTATGTTATAAAAAAAAACATAAGACTCGTTTTCACTTAAATGTTTTTGTTTGGATTAATATTGATAGGTTTTTATCCGCGCATAAAGGTTAAATGCTAGTGATTAAATTAAATTTGAATTGGTATGTATCTATGTAACGGAATTTTGAATGTGATTTTCATGCCCTTTAAAACGTCGGATTGATTTGTAACTTCGCACTCTTATCAAGGACTGATGACAATGCAATAATTTAAATAGTTTGTCCCATTATTCTTGCCATGGTACTCAGGATTTGCGAATCATTCATAAAACAACTACGATTTCTGCCAGTTTAATCTACTGTAAGACGCGTAAAAGAACTTAGTTCCAAAAAAATACGCTTTTTAGTTAGCCGCACTAAAAAATAGAAAAAAAAAATAATAGTTTAAAAAAATTTACAAAAAACACGTTTTTGTAGACAACCGAAATAAAAAAGTAGAAAATAAATTTCAATAAGTTTAAAATAAGTAAATAGGGATTAAAATTAAAATCATTTTATTGTAAAAGAGCGTGGGGTGCTTGATGTCATTTGTTGTAAATATTTTTGTGGATATTTGTAAAATTAGCCTCACCATAAAAATATCTGAAAAAGCACTGTTTACGCCCGAACGCTGATTTCGGGATTGACGTCAGAGGGCGCGCGGCTCGGCGATACCGGTTTGACGTTCGGTCGTGCGTAGAACGCGCGAGGGCAAATAGGAGTCGTCTGCCAGCTGTGCTTGGGACAGCACGCTGTCATTTTTTGTCGGGAACTCTAATAAATAATTTAGGCGCGTCTAGTAAATATACTGTCTGGGATTTTTAACGCGCATTCCTTGCTTGAGAGCTTCACCCGGAACTCATTGTGTCTGACTCAGAATCTGTATAAGTGCATTCGACAATGTTAACTACTATTTTAGAAATAATTGTTGCCACGCGAAGCAGTAGTGAACTTTGATCCGGACATTCGTATTCGGGCGGTGTGTTACGTTTTTGCTTATAGTAACGGGATTTCATATAGACCGACACTCCGTGTTCGTTTTATGTGTTAAGCTTTATAACAAATGAGAGTTAGTGGCTTCTTTAATTTAGTTAATCGTACGATAGAGTTAATGGACTATCATCGTGACGAACGAAGAAAGTGACTGTGGACGGCGCCGCGGAAGGTTACCTGAATTTGGAGCGGTGGTGGCGTCCGGGCTGCTGCCGACGGCAACGTTCTAATAAGGTCAATCACCACCAGTCACACCCAGATACACTTCACAGCACCTTACTTCCCTTGCACCACACAACCACATGCGACCTGACCGAATCCTGAGGGACCAGTCGCCTTGGATATAGGTAAGTAAGCTCGGTTTAATATTCTCCCTGTTGAATAGCAGCAAGATCGAACGCCCTTTATTGTTATTAGAGATTTTCCACTTTGGCCTTAGGAGGCCCGACCTGCATCCGCTTGTAAGGTCTTCCGCTATGGGCCCGGAAGATTCTACTCTTATTTAGGCAGCTGTAGGCCGTAACAATCTGGTAGCAGAGCGTGGTTCCGGGTTCGATTCCCCGATCGATCCCGACCATAGTGTTTGATAAAAATTAAACAATTCTGGTGGCAGGGAGCGTTGGTTTGATTGGTTTAATTTTGTGTCTACAATCACGCCCGTTCGTAATACGTAAAAATATTTTTTTGTACGTAATAATAAAATTATTTTCCTTTGTTGCTTGCTTATTTGGTTAGCGGGTAGATTTGAAAAGCCGCGCCCGTTTAGTGCGCAAGCGGGAGTTTTTCTAGAGGTATACGTCATGTAGGTAGATGGTTATTATCACATAATCGGTTAATTATCGTTGTCGGATAGTTGTAGTGGATTGCTTATCGAAGGGTCGATTTCCGAGCTAGGCATTTTTTGTTGATCGGCCGTGATGTGCATCTTCGTTTGTATTGTAATTTGTATTTGAACTAAAGAGTATTGTATTTGCGCAGGTCTTCCGCTATGGGCCCGAAAGATTCTACTCTTATTTAGGCAGCTGTAGGCCGTAACAAGCACCTCACGCTTTTTTTACAATAAAATGAATTCTTCATGTTTTATTTTTTTATTTTAAACTTAGTGAAAATTATTTTCTACTTTTTTTAGTTCGATTGTCTACAAAAGCGTGTTTTTGTGTTTTTATTTTAATTTTTTTAAGCTATTATTTATTTCTCTCAACAAGTACTGACGGTTGCCATATCATATTGTGCCAGCCTAGGAACAAATGCTTGGTCCTAGGAAACATAGTTCTCAAAACAATATAAACGACACGCAGTACAATATGTCCAAGAATTGCTTAGATTTATTTTATGAATTTAATAAAATGACGTGATGAAATGGTAATACATGGCTGTAGATCTGACCAAATGATCGGGCATCTATGGTAGTTACCGTATATATGGATTTACAGAGGCACTGATTCTGACAGATAGGGAAACAGCTTCTCTTTCCTCGCCACCATAATGCATATTTTTCCTATTATGTTTCATTATCATCAGCCCGCGGCAGTCCACTGCTTGACATAGACCTCTCCCAAGGCGTGACACTAAACCCGATCCTTGGTTTATGTTTATCTTTACAAAATTCTCATAGCGATTTTTGGTGCTTTTATATGTTAACTAATTAAAATTGTATTTTAATGGACAATTTGTAATATTTAAAATTTTAATTGGTAATTTTATAAAAATAATTTGATATTACATACCAAGTGCATTAAGGGAACAGAAGCGCCATTTTCAGAAGATGTTGCATTATCAATTTGGTACTCTTCCGTGCAACCCCCTATAGTAATAAAAATTAAGATTAATTAAAACTGTTCTTACTGAGGATATAAATAACTGTATGATTCTAACTAATAATTTATATTTAATTATTTACTATTAAAACATTTACCTTGTACTGCGTCAACATTGTCAGCACTGGCAGACGACTGAGAACCTCGTTGACCCGTTACAATGTCAACTTGATCATATTCACTACAATGAAAAGCAACTGGCTATATAAAACATGCATCAATAACGTAACATAAGACTTAGAAGGAACATGTGTAAAGCGTTATTGAGCTTATTTGTGTTGAAGAAAATAACGTAATGGTTAAGGCCCTTTATAATGGCAATAATAATTAAATAATTGTTTATTTCAATACCGTAAATAAAAATAGCATATTTATTTACTAGTCAATAACATCATACATTAAGTTTCATCATTATTGAGTAAACAGTACATACTCGTCAAGCTGCAAGTGATTGTAGGTGTCAGTGGAATGCGCTTGTAGCGCGTTCTTCAACGCGTCGCGGAGGCCTCCGCCTCCAAGTAGAGACCACACCAGCAGTTCCGTCATGAACCTCGCACCAGCACTGGCTGGCGCTGATCCTGTTCATTTTATATATCGAAGATATAGGGTAAAATATAAAAAGCGATAAATAGATGTGAGGGTAGAATTTGATACCGCCGCTCGTTTTTGTAGTAGAAAGTTCGATGTAGATGATGTGTTCAAAAATTAAGTCATTCAACTAGCTATCTTGTTAATATTATGTCCATTGTATTTATTCCGCTTAAAGAAGCAAAGTAGAGTATTCTGCGGTCAAACCTACCCAGTGTTACATAGAAATAAGGTTGCTGTTGGTTTGCACACTCAATCTATTTTGATATTATAATGTCATAGAAAATAGATTAAAATTATAACGTTACACCGAACGATAAGTGCAGAAAAGTTTTTATAGTGATATAGATTATTATACAGATTAGGAGTACCCTTAACCGACGAGCGTGTATGCGTAGATATATGGATGTAAAAGAGGCGAGAGAGGTGTGTCAGGATCGCGCCAAATGGAAGTCCGTAGTCTCTGCCTACCCCTCTGGGTGACAGGCGTGAGTGTTTATGTATGTATGTATGTATAAAAAATAACTAATGTATAATTTGTGAAGCCGTATCGTGCGATAAAACACCTACAAAACTCTGCGTGCCGTCACATTGCCCAGTTTGTCTCTCACCAGATGTCGCTAGTTGGGATTAAGATGAACTTATTTGTTACGCAGATTATTATTTTTTTATAGGAGAGGGGGCAAACGAGCATGCAGGTCACCTGATGGTAAGTGACTACCGCCGCCCATGAACAACAGCAACACTAGGGGAATGGTTAACGAATTGATGTGGTACTGTTCACACAATTAGGTACCTATAGCAGTTGCCTCTTGAACGTTATTCATGTTAAGGGTGCGGGCGACTCACGACGACCGAGCTCATCGTGAAAATAGCAAGAGTGTGTCGTCACGTTCTTCGGACTGCGTTCAACTTCGACGAATACTTCATTAAATTCACTTCGCGAGTAGTGTAGAGGAGGCATAAAATAAAATCTGTCATTGAATATAGTGTCGTTTACACACAGACGTGGGTGAATTCCTAGTCCTTACGTTTACAAAGATTGAACCCTAGATGACGTGAATGAAAAAAAATGTTTATCTTTTTTCTGTATGGGTTGGCAAAACTACAAAACGCCACCTGCTAGGATATATATCATGTAAGACTCATCTACCCAGCCTTTTCTCCACTATATTGGGGTCGGCTCCCATTTAAACCGGATTCAGCTGAATACCAGTATTTTACGATTATGTTATAAAAATAAAAGTTATATTTGTAGGCGTATTTGTACGCCAATTTAATTCAATAACAATTTTGGGAAATAAATTATGTCAACACTAAGAACAATAAAAGGCAGTTTATTTTATTACCTTACATTATTGAAATTATTAATCAAAACAAGTATTTGAAATAACACACCAAGATACATGTCTATTCACTCAATACTTATAACACTGATGATTTGCAACCTATCCAATTATTACAAAAATTTGACATTACATAACACGTAAGAAACTATTCATAAACAAGAGATAACAACAAATCGAAAACACGATTTAGTATGCGATAATAGCCAGGAAGGTGAAAAATATTTCCTAATTTCAAAGCACTCAAATATCATTGGTGCCGGCAGGAATCAAGTCTGGGTTGTTCGCATACTGTGAAATTTACAGCGAACGCTAACTACCTGAGCCACTACGGGTCGTAAACATTATTACCAATTTTTAAACATTATTACCAATTTTTAAACATTATACTTACATTTATTTCTATTCTATTTTTATATAGTTTAATATTTATTATTATTTTTCTGATTAAATATTTTTTTAATAAATAAATAATATTATTAGTCTAATAATCATAATAAAACAAAATTAATAATAAATACATAACCATTATTTTCATCTGTTATCCAAGGACCAATTAACTAAAAAAATCCAGGACCGTAGCAAACGATACGACGCAATCTTGAGCTTGGTGTATATAAAAAGTACTCTGTGAGCTTGGTACTACAACAAAATAAAACAAACTAATAATAATGTGTGTCTGTCTGAACTTCTTTGCAATATGCGTAATAAATATTTTTTACGTAACCCGGCAAAACTATATTTTGCCGGGTTTTAAAATTAATTTTGTGACTACTTTGGTGGCTAACCAATTTATAATTTTATTTATTGTTGACCAAAAAAATATTCAAACAAATTCAAATATTAAAAACTGACTTTGTACTTTTGTACTCAACACCGACACGTATGACGTAGGTAATTAGTATTGTGACGAGATTTGAAATCACGAGCCAACTTGCTGTTCCTAAAACCACTGAAACTAAAACGGCGTATTTTGAATAATTAATTACTAAAATATTAATAAATTACAATATATTCTATTATATAAAAAACTAGATGACCAGGCAGGCAGACGTTGTTCTGCCCTTTCCTGAGATGGCCCTTTCTACAGTAAAAAAAATCCTTAAATTCCTAATAAAAAATGTTAGGGGTCACTTATCGGGATAAAAACTATCCTATCTCTCAAGTTGGACCAAACTGCACATAGTGTGCAAAATTACATTGAAATCAGTTCAGTAGTTTAGGAGTTCATCGCAGACAAACAATGTGACACGTAATCTTTATATATAGAGATTAATGAAAAAAATTACTTCCAATAAGTATTATGTAATAATCTAATAATCAATATTGAATAAAACATCATTCTATTCTATTCTAAATACATACTAGAAATATTGCAAATTGAATCAATGAAAATCATACAAAATTATATAACACGCAAGAAATTCCGCGCGCAAATCCTATCGCGTGACAATCTAGAATTACTTTAGAATGTATTTTTTACAGTCAAACAAGCGAACGCGAGAGTTTGACAACGCTTTTTCTTCTTCCAACATAGTGTATGTTAACGATGGTAATAATCATTACTAAAACTAATCGAATTAGTCGATTGTTCAGTTTAGTCGACAACAATCTATAACAATCCATGTTAGTCGATTGTTAGCGATGTCGTGCAGCGGGGACAATGACTGACACGGTTACCGCGTCAACTTTAACTACTAATTTGTAGCGCAGCGCAGCCATTATGCGTAAGAAAAGAAGAGAAGTAGTTACAAAAGATGGTGCGGCGGGCGTGCGGTGCGCTTGCGCTAAGCCACTACTTATGTTACGACTGTAGTTATTAGGTACGCGCTTGGCGCCAATAAATTATTCAATTTTCTGTTTTGTATTGTGATCAAACCATCGATTGAGGGAACATCCATTCTATACAAGGCGTTAATAGTTAAATTTATTTATTTGTTAAAACTTGCTTGTTAATTTTTTTTTTCAGATAAAGTTAACAGTTTAAATTATTACTTATTTTTGTATTGACTTTTTATTTTTAAATTTTTGATGATAATTTTATTGTTTTTACGCATGAAATTTTAATTCAATAAATATTTCTTCATACTGGATTAGGTACAGGACTCTCTAGTATTAAAAAGTCTTATTAAGCTAAGCGTATTTAAAAGTTTATTAATTCAATATTTACATTATATTATGATTTTTATATGAAATTTAGAAAAAAATTTTATATAATGAAACTATTGTTCTTCGAATAATCATAATGAGAAACTACTAAATCGATAATCGAATGCGCAACAGCACAATTTTCGATTCAGTCTATTGTTTTTTTTTTGCAACAATCGTCCATCGCTAATGCATGTAGTTCAAGGTTAGGAAGTACGGCATCGTTGAACAATATCGTCTTTTTTTATAGGATAAGGATGACAAACGAGCACACAGTCCACCTGGTGGTTGCTGCGACCCATAGACATCTACATCTATCCTCTATTATAAATCAAAATGTAGATGCGTTGTCACCCGTGAGGACTACGATGGAATGCCTCATTTCCAGTAAAAAGGGCCTCCGGCCACCTGCACTCACCAAGCGAAACGCAGAGGTAAACCTCTACTTCACGCTGGTTTTCTGTGAGGTCGTGGTACCACCTCGGTTCAAGCCGGCCCATCCGTGCGACAGCAAAAGCTGCCGCGTGGCTCTACCACTGTTAAACGTCGTCTACACGCCATCTAGCGTACCAATGCCTAAACTATGTTTTTGACGCTTTTGCTTGTCACTTTTCAAAAGTCACCCACCTGCTAAAGGAAGTGTCAAAATTTTCCTTGATTTCATATTGTTTTTCTTATTTTATACTGTAAGTTCTTTCCTAAAAAGGTCAACCGCGCGCACATTTCAGTGTCGAAAAGTGATAAAATGATTAGTTCTAGACAATTAGTGTCTGTGTTTAGCGTATATGTCCAGGCAAAAATGTATGGGCGGGATCAATAGCGACGGCAGGTGGATGCTCCGATGAGCATCCACCTTAATATTTTTTTCTAACAAATTAACTTTTCCCGTCATGAAATTTCTAACAAATTAAAATTTCATTCCAAAGTGGCGCCGCCCTAGTGGCGTGGTAGTAAAAGTCATGGCCCCCGGTGGCAGAAAGATGGTATGAAAGCAGACAGCTGAAGGGAGGAGGAGGTAAGGGCTGGACTGACCGTGCGGCAGCAGTGCGATGAGGTGGTGCGCGCGCAGCTGCGGCGTGGGCAGCAGCAGCGGCCAGGCGGCGGCGAGCGCGCGGCGCGCGGCGGCCGCGGCGCCCGCGCCCGCGCGCCCCTCCGCCAGCGCCACCAGCGCGCCGTGCACGCCGCCGCACCACGCGCGCCTCTCCCCGCCCGCGCTCGCACCCGCCCCCTCGCCCGCCGCGCTCTCCGCGCCACGCGAACACTGCCACGCGTGCACCTACGTGCGTTTTCATTTTACTTTGTGTTCAATTAAATCAAATTACCTACATAATATTATCTTTGACTTCGAAATTAAATTTATTTTGATTTTCGAACGAAAATCGAAATGAAGTTAATCTGGCAAAAGAATAAAGCATATTACATTAGTAATGGTTCTATGTTATATACATTAAAGATAATATTTATATATAAACATCAATTGCTATCCGTTAATCTGGCTAAAACTCGAAAACGGCTCTTACGATTTTGATGAAATTTTTTTAAGGGTTTTAGTGGGTCCCTGGATGGTAGTGAATAATCATACCAATACAATCATTGTTCTCATGGTACAAATATACCTACATACATAATATTAACATATTTGTTTCAATAACAGCTTATAATTCGATCAAAATTATTCATAGAGTAAAATAAAATGTATCATTTTATATTTTACTATATGAATTTATTTAATTTTAAATTTATATTCTTTGGTTTACTAATTTCTAATCTAATTAATATAAAATATAGCTAATATTACAGAAACATTAACCCCTACATTTTCCTTACAAATTAACTTCTCCGCTATGAATTCTGTCAAATATTTCAACTTTTTCCAAAGTAGCGCCGCCCTGGCGGCGGAAAAATAGTGGAATGCTCTCATTAAATTTGAATGCAACTTCTACTCACTTGCAATCTCAGTAAATTAAGACAAGATATTGCTAAGCACTCGTTCTCTTTTATAGTCGCCGTACTGCTTTGATCCACCGCAATTCTCAAGAGTCTTTCTAAATATCTGCAATCAAAAATATCACTTTGAAAAGTCATATTTTCACACTACTTAGGTTTTCTTGTATGTTATTTTAGATATATGTCCAATATAATGTTTACGTACAGAAATGTGTTTTCAGATAAATCAATAACGAATGGCATCGAAGATGGCAAATCCCTAGGGTTCTCTTCACTCCACGCAAATATTTGTGTCGGTGAGCTCGAGGAGCCTGTAAAAATAAAAGTGTTCATATAAAATTAAGTAAATCTTTTACGAACTCTTTCCTTTGAAATATCACTTTATATCTTACCGTTTGCTTTAAAAGAAGAGTTAAAAACTTGCAACAACTGAGGTACTGGTTTCGATATTTGAGCTCGTTCGTGTGTTCCCCAAGCGTATAGTGCGCCTTCAGAAGTTAAGGCAATACCGTGCGACGCACCCAAGGACAGGTCAACCACTTTTACACCTGTTACAAAAATATACATTACAAATAATGTTTTGTTGTGTAAAATGTGCTTTATTTTTATTTCAAATATACAACAAATTTTCTTATAAATATACCTTGAAGGCCTTCTAATAACTTCGGAATCTTAAAAGATTCCAATGAACCATGACCAAGGCGATAGCCGTCACCTTTACCCCAAGTATACACTTGCCCACTGTAAAGAAAAATTGAAACATTTGTTGTTTATCCCGCGTGCAATTTATAATTAGAATAATCTCATCAAAATTATTTGTAATATTTATGCATGTAGTGAAATTTTTAGTAGGTGGTCAAATTTATTAAAATCTTAATAATAATAAATGTTAATATAATGGATCAGTGTTGTCTGTATCAAATAAATTATTATTATATAATTTTGTTTGATAAAAACTAAAAATAGTAGAGAGCTCGCCACAATCTTGTACGCTATTTTACGTTTTTAGATAGCTTTGAGCTCAATGGAAGGGTATATTATATATATATATATATATATATATATATATATATATATATATATATATATATATATATATATATATATATAAACAGTTCTACATTACAGACTTCTTACTTCCTGGCACAGTCTGATGAGAGCCAATCTTGTTAATCTCGAGTACAGGCGCAAAAAAGCCAGTCCCTCATTCCTTCTTTGTTGTCGGCATAAAACACATTCGAACCAAACGGTTTGCTTCATTCTTCAAATCTTAGCAGATTTCAATATTTGTGTATATACTACCTTTTTTAGTCTTTAACGTATTGAAAGGAGGTTTTTAACCTGTTCTTTTAAACCTGTTGGTTTTAAGCCAGTGCTTGACTATAATCCCATTAGGTGTTAAGTGGTAATAAAATCAAGCAATCAATTTGGCGTACATATGCATATTTTTATACTTACGTGTCAGTATACGGCAAAGGTGGCAAAACTTACTAAAAGGACAGTAGGTGAAGAAGCCTTTCCTACCACGGTATAGGCCCATGACTAGCAATTTATAGAACTGAAAAGGCAAGAAATCATCATGCAACTTTACCTGTCAGTCAGCACCGCGTGCCAGTGTTCCCCAGTGTAAACGCGAGTGACCCTGAACACCGAAAGAGACGACAATGCGTGGGGAGCCCCTCCCTCGTTCTCACCGAATACTTGTACAGCACCTTCCAACGTGCAGCACAGAGTGTGACTCTCGCCCCAACCTTCGAAAATTAACAAAACGTTTCAATTATAAACTGTGTTTTTACGTGGTAGAGCCACGCTGTAGCTATATCGTGGCTGTAGCACGAATGGGTTGACACAACCCGGGAAGGACCACGCTCACAGAGAATACCAGAGTGAAATGGTAGCTTAATGCTTATTTTTTATGATGAGTGTAGAAAACCGCAGGCCCTTTTTACTGGAAACGAGGCATTCCATCTTAGACCTCAGGAGTGGCGACGCATCTGCATTTTGATTCTTAATCGAGGATACATGTAGACGTGTATAGGCCACATGTGCAGCTAAACATGGGGTGGACTTTGTGGCCGTTTGTCACTCTTATTGTATAAAAAAATCATATCTTACATATTATATAATTTAAAGTACATCACATCTTGTTTAACTGTAATATACATAGTGAAGTTGATCTTAGCTGCTGTCTGTAATAACTTATGTCATATGGGACATGACATGATGGTCTATATAACTTTTAAATAATTTTAAATACGTATGCTTAGTGCTTCATCGAGTTCGTAGGTATAGTGGTACCTAGAGTTTGAGCATTTTCTTATAAGTGGTGGTAAACAAGTATATGGCTCACCTGAAGGGAAATTGCAGTTATTTTAAAGAAGGCTAAGCTCTTTTCTTGAAAATTGAATGATGAATTTTTTATTTATTTATTTTTTATAGTAGAGGGGGTAAACGAGCATGTGGCTCACCTGATTGTAAGTGACTACCGCCGCCCATAAGACAACTGCAACACCAGGAAGGGTATTGCAGATGCGTTGCCGGCCTTTTAAAAAGGAGTAGGCTCTTTTCTTGAAGATCCCTAAGTCGTATCAAATGAAAATGAATGATTTTTTTAAAACCAAACACTGTTTAATAAAATAAGGTATCAATAGACCATAGAGAATATATAAAAGTTCCTGTACCTAAAGCAATGTCGATAATGCGCTCGATGTTGTGCGCGTTGAAGGAAACGGGTTGCGGCGTGAGGCAGTTCTCGACAGTGCCGTGGCCAAGGCGGCCGTGCGCGCCCCGACCCCATGTGTACAGAGCGCCACGCGATGTTATTACAGCGCTGTGAATGAATAAAACTTAAGCGTTAACGAAATAAACTTTAAAACCAAATATCATAATATAAATAATATACATCATGAGTCTACTGCTGAACCCACTGGCAGGACAACTACTAAAGACCATAAATCCGACTGTATATGTATATGAAGCAGAGTAAGCTTCATCTACATATACACTACATAGCACTGGATTATAAGAAGTAAGTAAAGGTTGTCACTCCATTTAGAGGCATGTTATATGCTACGTTATGCTTATATGAAAAGCTTACTGCGCACAGTGGGGAATTTAAGTTAAAATGCGCACGTGCCTATTTATAAAAAATATTTCTGAAATTAAATTAGCTGAAAACTTTATTTTACGGCGTAAAAATTAAATTTTTGTTAGTCAAACATCTATGTGTTTTAGTCTAATACCGTTTCAAATTGAGGTACCTCTTCCTAGTGCAGAAATAGCATAAGAAACTCCGCAGGTATACTTTTTGCTTAGGTTGGTGATCTATATCAAAAATAAAAAAGTAGCCCAAAGGTTTTAAATTCAACATGTTTTGCATATATGTAATAGTAAAATTACATAAAAATATCACAAAAATAATACCAGCAGCACCTTAAATCCCTCCTTCATCATCAACATCTTCATCTGCATCGTCGTTGCAATCCTTCAAAGTTAACTTTACTTCAGAGTTTTGGCGGAAACTAGACACGAGCCGGATTGCTTCTTCTATATTATTTTTTAAATAATGGTTTGAAGTAGATTTCAATGCGCAAAACTGGTGCTATTTTGTATATTCGTAAAGGTATGCGAATGTGAACCATTAGTGGAAACCATGTTACAAGCGCTCTAAAGGTGATGCGAACTTTAAGATAATGTGTCTGTTTAGGCGTCTTGAGATATTATCATCATGGACTGTATGATGGCTCAAACCGCCGTTAAAATCTAGCAAAAGCAATGTGACAAATCGACATATTTATAAATTATGTTTTGAAACAAATTATTTTAAAGGATAATTTCTTTGATAGTGGCAAAAATACAACGGTACGAGTCTGTTAGCAAATAAAAAAAGGTTGCGCGTACCTGCAGGCGGGCCCGGCGGCGACGCGCACCACCTCGTGGTGCGCCAGGAGGTGCAGCGCGGCGGGCGCGTCGCGCGGCGCCGTGTCGCCGTGGCCGAGCCGCCCGTCGTCGCCCGCGCCCCACGACCACGCGCCGCCGCACGACCCGCAGCACAGGTAGTGGCGGCCCGCGGGGTGGCACGCCACTTGCGTTATCGTCTTACTCTCCAATCCTGACCACGTTCCACAAAATATCATATTTCACGAATACAAATAGAACCTTCTTTTATTCAATATAGATTTTAAATAATACTTATTGAAAGTCACTCTTATGTTTTACTACTGGTTCGTAGAATGCCTCTGTCCTGGGAAGAACTAGCAGGAAACCCAGAGGGAATTTTTTTTAAATAAAAAAGAACAGTTTACAATCATTAAAGTTACACAATAATTAACAACACAAAACAAATTAGAAATAGCTTGGTAGCTATCACCTCATTCCCAAGGGTTATTATCATTCATAAATTCCTTAATATTATAATAACCCAAGAATTAATTACTAATTCTGTGGACACGATTTTGACGCTCGGGAATAGATACTTCTTGCTTATATTGAATACTCAAATAAATTGTTAATCGATGGATTTTTTTTAAGTAACTTTATTAATAGAGATTTTTAAAACATATAATTTAATCTCCAGGAAAATATTTGACGTTTCTAATGAGATGCCAACATTTATTATTGTGAAGTAATGAACAGCACATTATTTAAAATTCTCGCTCGAAAAACCAAAACTTTTTCACACTTAATAAAGTGTATGATTCCATTCCGCTCAAGTTAAAAAATAAATTCAAATTAAACGCGATAACATGCATCATATTCGTGTTAAGCTATATAACATAACAGATAATTAGTATCCCCACAATACCCGTTGTGTATTGCGGATAATGAAATAAAATAAAATGTATTGATTTCTTCAACATAAGAAAATTCGCGTAAATATAAGTATCTATTTCGTACAATCAATAAGTTTCAAATACCTGGTACTAAATGAGGAGTCATAGTGTCATAAGGCAATGTGTAGACGGCACCATCATGAGTTAATAAAAGTGCTAGTTTTTCTGCACATGCAATCTGTTGAATCCTAAGACTGCCTAACTGAAGAGGACCAGAACCGATAGACACCACTTCTTGTGCTGACTCAGTACACTGAAAATGGTAAAATATTTATCAAATGAAATGAGTTGAACATAAAAGTAAAACAATTTTTATATAAATACATAATGTACTTTATCGGATAAATTGGACTGACTGATGTGATGTATTTTTACTTTTGCAATATATCATTAAATATTATTGTTTCCTTTTTTACCCGCGACGGAACGGAGAAGGTGTATGCGTTTAGGGTGAGAGGTTGTTTGTTTGTTTGTTTTGTAGTAGCAGTGAAAAGGAAAATAGATTACAATAATTATAGACTGATTGAAATAAAAAACCATAACAAACTCACAGTTACAAATCCCTTTAGAGGTGGCAGCAAAGGAGCACCAAGCCTGTCCAAGTGACAAAGCAAAGCAATACCTGCCTTTCTTACTTCCATTAACCCATCACCAGCAGGTATATTAAGTTCCCTGAAATATATAATATTTAATAAATATTCTATGTATAAATTATGTTTTATAATTTTAAACAGCAGCCGTCTTGTAACTTACATAGGATGAAAACATTTAAGCACTATATATTTTTTTAACAAAACCTTTTATATTAAAATGTAGGATAACGATTCTCCGATATTGTATAACTATATAAGCTTGCAGATTTTATGGGATAATATAATATTATATAATTTTTTAACTAAATTCCTGCTTATTAAGTTATTAACAGAATTTAGATTTTTTTTAATTATATTAGTTTTAAAATATAAACCCTTATTTTGCAAATACTTACTTTAAATATAATTCAGTATAATTGACCTCGGCCGTAGTTTCATTGTTAACAATCGGAATGGGGGCAGTCACTTTTGCCATGCGTCTTAAAAAAGGTCCAAGTGGCGCGGTACATTCTTCCAGAATAATTCTTAAAATCAAAAGATTATTTTTAAAAAAGAAAAATTATACTATTAATTTTAAATTTCAAACTTTATTATTACTTACTATATACTTCTAATATTTTATGACAACATAAATCAAAAATCATGTTATTATATAGAAAATGCTGCCCATTTTCTGTTTCAAATTCCCTATGTAGCCTCTTACGACACCCACGATATGATATGGGGTAGTGGATTTCCTTCCTTACACACCGCCACCGCTCGACAAAAATTAAAATATATATATATATATATATATATATATATATATATATATATACACATATGTATTCTGCCTTTATCAATAATAACTAATAACTGTTGTGTAACAAGAAATAAATGTTCTTTACATATACGCAATAACGTATCTTACATTAGAATACTAGTAATATGATGAAAAACCAAAAATTCAGAAATATATATATATATATATATATATATATATATATATGTACATATATTACTATATATAATATTATATATATATATATATATATATATATATATATATATATATATATAACTACATATATATAACTTTCAATTATACATTATTTAGAAAAGAAAGGCACATACCTATTATCGGGTAGTCGCTTCTGGCGCGGTGGTAGTGTGACAAGTACGTCAGCCGCTTTTAATAGTGCAGGCAGCTCGGCTCTGCGTGCGCACAGCTCCACCCACACGCATAGTGAAGTGCGCCAGTCGCCCAAAGGAACATTGCATCCTACCTCGCTATAGGAACCAGGATATACATTTATAAATTAACAACATTGACTTAGTGTATAAACTAAATGCGCTCTGTGTTCGGGAGTGAATCTTGCCGAGTTAAGGGCAAATAAACATTTAAGATGTTAAAAATATATTTAGCTAAGAACTGCGACCAAAAAAAAAAAACTGGCAAAGGCGATAGTTAACTACTAGTCTGACGAGCACCTAAACAATCGCGTACTTTTTCAAAGCCGCCCCAAAATTGACTCTGTGATGACTAACAGTATCATCGCCAGATCAAACCACGGAATTATCGACAGTTATGTTTTCCTACTGTAGAGATGAGTTTTATAAGTGGCTGGCTTTTACCCGCGACTTCGTCCGCGCAGAACTTAAACATAAAACCTGCAGATCTTTAATTGTGGTTTTTTGGTAATTTATAAAAGTGTTCGTTTATTTATATTATCTGGAAAACAATGTGTGATATATTTAAAACAAGAATTGTAGATCTATTAATTTCAAGTAAAAATATCTTATCTAATCTATAATTAACACTCATAGTTTGGTTGTAAAAAAAAATGATAAAAATCGGTTTTGCATCAAAACTTTAAGAGATACAATGTAAGGAGCTCCTTTGTGTGATATTTCAAAGGTTTTGTTTGATAACTTTTTTAAATGTCTTTTATGAGATAATCATAAAAACAATTTATCTCATCTGTTTTTCGATTTCACATAAAAAGGCCTCCATGTATTATTTATTGATCATTCCTGGCATTGTTTTCTACGACGAGAAGTTTCATCGCCACAGGTTCAGTCATTTCGAAGATTAGTGTGAACAGATAGACATAAAGACAAAAAACAGTATTTTTTTATATTACTGACAGACCCTTTAATTTTAATTGTATGTATTAATGTATTGAATGACAATAAAATGTAATGAAAAATAATTTTAATTAATTAATTAATTTTTTCGACGTAACAAATTAAAATTTCGTCTGTTAAATGTCTCTTTTTTTTTGGTAATATCTACTGCCGTTTGCAAATGATGATAATCTGACCAGAGAAGAAACAGCGAAAGAAAATTCTCAGGTGTTCTATTGTCATTTAGTTGTGTTTGGAGTAGTGGTTTTGGGTTAAGTGGTGGCTTTGATAGTGCACCCGTTGATGAAAGGGGAGGAGGTGCTTTTCAAACTAAGATATCATAATTACGAAACTTTAAACAATAGTCTTACTGGATATAATAGAAAAGCTATTTTCGGCTACTTAAAACTGTTAAATCAATATACCCAACCTATGTAACCAAAATTAGTAACTCAATCTTTTTTGTGATAATAAACAATCTAATGTACAGTTTATTTTCAAGATATCCTAGGTATGTAACTTTTGAATTTTAATATGTCTAAGCCAACGTAAAAGCCTTTTAATTAGGCACCTTTATGTTGTATCATGTAATCTAATTATTTGTGACTAGAAACATTGTTTCAAAATGTTTTATTTTAATATTTTCTTTTTTTCTCTTATAAAATACTAGTTAATAATCTGCTGAGATAAAATCAAGAGCATCTCGGTGACAAGTGATTCCAGGATTTTATTTAAGAAAAACCACTGCAGCCGGATCGGAGTTTTTGTTTTGAATAATATTTTTGTTAGAAAATACAAAAATGATACTAAAAACATAGATACCCGGCGACAACTTGATGCAGGAATTTGGCAGCACTATCAACAACTTCGGCCCAGATCTTCTGTGAGCGCGGTGCCTGCGTTACTCCGAGCCCAGCGCCAGCATAGAGAGCCGCGTCAGGTAATGCGCGCACCGCGTCCAATGCATCGCGGAGTAGTGCCGAGCACACGTCTGCATCCTCGCCGCAACGCCATGCACGTCGCACAAGCGACAATGCCAGTCGCAATGCGGCGCGGGCGCCTACTCGTGCTAACCCTATTGCACTAAATAAAAAGCACATACAAAATTTTGTGGCGCGTTTTTAACAACATAACATCTTTATATTTGAATAATGTGACGATTCATAAATTAAAACACGTGGTCGCTTCGTTCAATCTCTTTATTGCAATTTAAGTGCTGATTTAACTTGTCGATGAAGGTTGCTGAAGGTTTGTGCAGATGATGTGTATGTCTGAGAAATTATTTAATATTTTAGTCCTTCATAATTCATTATAGAGTTCAGAGCGTGCTCGTACTTGCACCAAGCCCTACTCAGAAATAAGAGAAGCCTTGTTTAAGAGCTTTACATATTTTACTTTTAATAGAATAATCGCCAAATATTCCAACGCTACTCAATTTTAAGATGTCGTTAAGTATCATGGTGTCACAGTCACTGACTTAAAGTGATAGAGACAGCACGACACTTAGCGGCGTCTTAAAATTGAGTAGTGTTTGAATATTAGGGCATTAAATAATTAATTGTTTTTTTTGAAAAATTACATCATGAGAAGACTAGTTGCCGCCATATAATAATATATCTATAAACCTATATATACCACAAATAAATATAAAACTAATATTTCGGTTCAACATCTGTTTGTGATTATAATAGATATCTGAATATATCAAATAGATCCTTGTCTTTTAAGTAACCTAGTGATTGAATTGAACACGTCATTATCGTCACCACAGCCCCTCACAAATCCATTGCTGAACATAAGCTTTCCCGAAAGACTGTAAAAATCCTTAAATTAGCAATAAAAATATTGAGGGTCACTTATCGAAACTATCCTATCTCTGAAGTTGGACCTAACTTCAGTGTACAAAATTTCATTGAAATCAGTTCAATAGTTTAGCGAGTTCACAGTGGACAATGTGACACATAATTTTTATATATAAAGATAAGAGATAATGTGTATTGTAATACCTAAGTTCAACATTGCATAAAATAAATACCTCTCAGAATCATCAGTGTGCTCTTCAGATTCCTCTTGAGATTCTGAACTGATTTCTCCAGGTTTGTTGAGGGTGTTCACAACATTACTAAGTGCTCTGTTACTTATGACATGTGGTGGTTTGTTATCTATTTTAATTTTCTTAATTTCTTTATTATGGCTTTGGTCCCTAAAAGAAAAATTTAATTGTATTAACATTTGATTGAATTTTTAACACATTAATATTGTATACTGATATGCAGTATTTCACCAATGAAATTGATATTTTCTCTTTCCTAGTGGCCAGATTAAAGATCGATATTATAGTAGTATTATTAAAGTTATGATTATGAAATTACATAACTCAGACTTAGATTTATAATGATAAATAGAAAAACAGTGTAAGGAGATTCATCTCTTTAACAAGTCACAGAAAACAGCAGCATTCACCCTAAGCGAACAAATAATGTTTATAAAGAAAGTAGTTTTAATCATACTGATAAGGGCAGATAAGTACCATATTCATATCAGAAACGCATCAGTACATGTCAGGGCCCTACGCCATCAAGCGGAAAACTGAGTTAGGAAAACCGAGTTAAACTCGACGATAATTATATGCTCCTTAACTGAACGGTGAACATCTATCATTGCATGCCACTCCTTTTCTGCACCTTCCGCCTCAATTACAGACAGCTTTTGGCCGCATGAGATTCACACCAGGCATATATATTTAACTTGACGACTCCGCCTTTTGCACGTTTACTGATCGAATCACGTGTACACTGTTAATGAACTATAACCCCTTTATACCAAATTAATTAACTTATTTTGTATATCAAACACTTTGATCGTAATCATCGAGTACCTATTTATTTCTACATCTTACAATAAAGTACCAAACATTAAACCTTCCCTAAACAATAGTCAAGGTCGCTCAGCGAGCTATGGAGAGGGCTATGCTCGGAGTTTCTCTGCGTGATAAACTTAGGAATGAGGATATCCACAGTAGAACCAGAGTAACCGACATAGCCCAACGGATTAGTAAGCTGAAGTGGCAGTGGGCCGGCCATATAGCTCGAAGAACCGACAACCGATGGGGAAGAAAGGTTCTCGAGTGGCAGCCTCGTACCGGTAGGCGAAGTGTAGGGCGACCCCCCACGAGATGGAGTGACGACCTGATAAGACATGAAGGAAGTCGATGGATGCAGGTGGCTCAGGACCGTGCTTTGTGGCATTCCTTGGGGGAGGCCTATGTTCAGCAGTGGCCTTATGAAAGGCTGTAATGATGATAATGATGAAACAATAGTTGGACAATAGGGTGGAGTGAAGAAAATGTTTGTATATATTTTTTTGTTAAATTGGTAATAGCATAGTGGTAAAAAGCTGCATTTGAATTAGATATTGAAGTATGTTAAATATCTTTTATGCATTATAATTGTAAACAATTGAGGTGCCCCAGCACGAAAGAATTAAAAAATGTATAACTTTGTTCATTTATTACATTTCTACTTCATTTCTTACCCATATTAATTTATTGAAATTACATTTTATATATTTAAAACGCTTACTAGCGACTGAAACATAGATTATAAATATATATATATTATATATTATGATATTTGAGACTAAAAAATTTAACTGTCAAAATTGATGCTTACTAATGATTGGATGTGTTCAGAAACAACCGAAGAACAATTTCAAAGATTTTAGTGTCGGATTTTATCCGGGGTACTTCTAAATGCAAACAAGATATTTTCGCATTTGCTTATTGAGCCTATCACACAGCTTTTTGCAGGTATGCCATAGTGAAAATAAAAACATCACTAAACCCTATTTGACAACTAATGAATGTAGTGATGAAATAACAATTTAAAGAATTAATTGATTCTCACCCCCAGGGTTGTGATAACTAAGGTAATGAATGACGGATACATATTGTTCCTAAAAAACGTTTGAATTTTTTCATATAAAACTGCAATTTCATAGGTAAAATAGTATATGATGCAATGCGGAGCTTAGCCTTCGCAATAGTATAGAACAACCCCTATTAGATACAACAAAAGTCGCAAATTTACATAGTGCATTGCGTAGATTAGCTGTAATTCATATGAACCAGGGACTCAAATACTGGCAATATGGGATTCCAAAAGTAAAAAGACTATGTTGCAACTTCATTATTTTAAGAATTTATTTAAAATTTCTTGAGAAATTATATAAAATCATACCTGATAACAGCCACAAGGTGTCTATTGCAGAGGACAATCAAGCGGCGGACTTGAGATATGAATGAACAACTGACAACCGCATTAATGGCTCTCATCCGTTGCTCCCACATTAAGGATTCCATCAAACTTTGCAGACATTCTGGGCCTTAAATAAAAATGTTTATTCTGTTACTTGTGATTTTATTTAAGAGATTAAATGCATTTTAGTCCTTTTCATAATTGAATATTAAAATTATGTTGTTCTCCTGGCTATAGTTACTAAATAAAAGTACACAGAAGGATATTATATAGTGTACTACAGAGTCATTTTTTGGAACCTACACATGCCCAATAAAAAGATTATACAATAAGATCATAGGTAGAATATGATACAGTGTTGCAATAGAAACAATGACTATCATGATACATCCAAATGTGAAAACAAACTATTTATGATTTTGTAACAAAATATATTTGAAGTAATAGTTATACAGTACTAAATGTATGAGGTAGTTAGTAGTTTGTAATTGTTATTGATGATTTTACTAATGTTAAATATTAATATTATATGTCTCAATCTATTGCTTACATTATGCATTATTATACAAACATAACAGGATATTGTGTTAAATGTGCCCTTAATAACTAATATGGCAAAGTATACTGTATATTACTACAGACATTGAATAGTCGAATATAATTATAATGTGTATCTATATCTACTAGAAATAAATAGCTTAATTATATATCGCCAATTCACTTCACAGCTTTATTTTTAAGACACAAAATTAGTTTTACATACCCGGATCTTGTTTCCATTTTAGATCGTCTATAACCTGAATTGATGGAGAAGGTACAACTAATTTTGATTGAATAGCAACACGCTGTTCTTCTTCTGAAGACAAGGCAGAACATGCGGCACAAGCACATCCTGAATGAGGTCCACAGAGTCCATCACAACAAGTACAAGTAAGAATCTATAAAAAATGTCATCTATTATTAGTCTTAAGCATTCTTGATAAACTAGCATGAAAGGCCAAATAACAACATACCCTTAGGCCACAGTAATATTTGCCACTGTCACCAAGTTTCGCTGTTATTCCAGCAGCATTTACAAGACCATTTCCAGCCTCAAAATATATTTCACGGTCCTGTATTAGACTATTAAATAAAGTAGACAGAGAATCAGGATTATGCAAAGCATCTTGTAAGTCAGGATTTAGCCACTTAGCATCTAAATGCTGCTGAGGACGAAAAATGAAATCTTCTAAATCCTCGGATGCAGACATATTTGTTATTGCTTGGTCTTATCCATTAAACATACTGTGAAATTCACTGAACATATTATTGATCAATATAAATTCGAAAACTGCCTTTTTTATCATTTCATCTTATACATATTTCAAAGGAAAATTAAAAAAAATGTAATGTACTATCCTAGATCCTAGTCCTACATTAAGCTCTAGTTAAAGTTATGTAGATATATTTCTTGTACAATGGACTACTGAAATCTAAATCATAGAAACATTCAATATTTTATAATAAATTATTTGTAAACTACTGAATTCTACTGAATCGAAACCGAGTTAGGAAACTGTAATATGTCAACATCAAATGCAAAACCAAAAGGAATGTGTCAAATGTCAATATTCAGGACCAGAGTGGGACCCGGTGGGACCCATAGAGATATATACCTATGGAGAGGGCATATTCCACTATAGAAATAATAGCTATACAAATATCTATAATATCGACACACACTTGTCAAAAATAGTTTTGTCTCTTTTTAACAAAGCAGTAGCTGCAATAGAAAAGAGAGACATATATAGTTTGTAAAGTGCTTATTTTGGTAATACTTTCGTGTGACGTCATTAGCTCATCTAATCGTGACTGCGCCGCCATGTTAAGTGCCAAGTTTTGTGTATGGAGTGTAGAGTAGAAGGAGAACCATCTTATAAGGTGCGAAAGTTGAAAAAGTGTCCCAATATTTACTGAAAATAGAGGTTCCAAAACCTACCACAATAGCGCTGGCGTCTGAAAAACTACGATATGAATATAGCTGTTGTTGACGGAGTGAAGTCAGCTGAATTAAAATATTTAAAAAATTTCATGACTAGAGTAGTTAGTAAAATGCCAGTATACAAAACCTCGACTATTTACGTAGTTCAAAACCAAGCAGATTGGTCGGTCCTTGTTTATTTCTCCATCTTATTATAATACATTTTGGCGCTTTTTTTTAAATTCATCCTATGCTACTACAGCGCCACCCTTATTGGACGCGTTTTTAGGGACACTTTTCATATACAGAGATGGTTCTCCTTCTACTCTACACTCCATAGTTTTGTGTATGGAGTGTAGAGTAGAAGGAGAACCATCTTATAAGGTGCGAAAGTTAAAAAAGTGTACCCCTATATACTGAAAATAGAGGTTCCAAAACCGACCACAATAGCACTGGAGTCTGAAAAACTACGATATGAAGATAGCTGTTGTGAACGGAGTGAAGTCAGCTGAATTCAAATATTTAAATAATTTCATCATTAGAGTAGTTAGTAAAATGTCAGTATACAAAATCTCAACTACTTACGTAGTACAAAACCAAGCGGATTGGTTGGTCCTTGTTTATTTCTCCATCTTAATCTAATTAATTTTGGCGCTTTTTTTATAATTTATCCTATGCTACTGCGGCGCCACCCTTATTGGACGCATTTTTAGGGACACTTTTCGTATATAGAGATGGTCCTCCTTGTACTCTACACTCCATAGTTTTGTGGTAGATCTGCTGTCAAACTGTCAAAAAAGCAGTGAAATAGTGTAGTACACTCTTTTCTATGGTGTCGATAGAAATTATTTTAATAAATTAATTTTGTTGTTGAAGTAAATGAATATGTAATAATAATAATAGTTAATCAATGCTGGATATCATATTTCATCCAGCGTTTCATGATCATGCCAGATTTTCGAATTTTGCATGAACAAAATTAATGTACCTGCGTAAATAATTATATTTTTCATTTAAAATCTGAATAAAAGAAATATGATATCCAGCAGGGCCAAACATGCTTATATAACTTACCATTTGTGATAAATTATGTGCAGAACGTTCCTATATACCAATTAATAATAAATAAGTATTGATTTTAAAAACAGTTTATTTATTTTTTACTCAACTAATCATTATTACTTTATATTTAACCGGCGTGGGACCGCGAAAATAAACGCGAGTACAACTCTGCGTGCTGTGGAGCCAACCATACAACTCTACATCTCCCGTTTGGACAAAAGTACGTCGGGAGAAGACGTCCTGCGCTTCGTGGAAGAACGAAGCCGATGCCGCATTGAGGATCCGATCTCTTTACATTTGCAGCGTCTGGAGTCTAATAGGTCAACGAACTTCAAATCTTACGTACTCCAGGTTCCTGCAAAACATAAAGAGACATTCCTCGCTCCCGATTTCTGGCCCTCTGGGGTAGTGTTTTGCCGATACAGGGACGCGCCAAAGAAAAAAGTTACCTAAATAGTGTTATGTCTATATTTTATATATATTTTTAGGTTAAGGTATATATTGCTATGCGCCAATGTTCTTAATTTTTAAGTCCTTGATGCCTGAAATAAAGTTATTGTATTGTATTGTATTGTATTGTATATTAAAAATACTATAATATGGGATTACAATATGGAATCAAGGATCTCTATCCCATCTCCATACATTTGTTTACTGTACAATATTATTGTACAGTAAGCAAAGGTATTTGGTATACAAGCAAACATATTCATTTTCTCACAACTCTGTCAATATTCATTTTTATTGTGTGCGTTAAACTTTTTAACTTTGTTCACATTGATATAAAACAAAACATGTGTGTGTACTTATGTACGCACGTAAGAAGTTATACTTCTTTAGCGTAACAAAACAAAAATAACTAAAATAAAACACGTTTTATAAATTCATATTGTTGCGCGCCACTATTAATGTTTTGTACATGGCAACACTGGTTACACTAGCGTCCTCTAGTGTCGAGTAGCAGAACTAGGAGAGTCAAGATCCTTCCAGAAATTTCGGGACCGATATGTACTCGAACATTCTAGATGTCGCTACAGTAGAAGGTTCTGGAATTTTATTTTTATAGGATCGGGTGACAAACGAGCACACAGTCCACTTGATGGTAAGTGGTTACTGTGACCCATAGACATCTACATCTATCCTCAATAAAGACTCAAGATGCAGATGCGTTGTCACCCGTGAGGACTAAGATGGAATGCCTCTTTGCCAGTAAAAAGGGTCTCCGGTTCTCTACACTCACCATACGAAACACAGCAGCGTTAAGCTGTTATTTTACGCTGGTTTTCTGTGAGAGCGTTGTCCTTCCCCGGTCGAGCCGACCCATTCGTGCTACAATCATAATATAGCTGCAGCATGGCTCTACCACGTGAAATTTTCACGTGGTAGAGCCACGTGAAATTTATTTACATTACAAATTATCTGAGGCCCTATATAAGGCCGGTATAGACCACGACCGAGGCAGTATTGAATTGGCGATACAAGAGAATACTTCGAAGCGAAATAACGGCGAACTGTGTTTTATTATTAGTGTGATTTTAGATTGTAATTAGTGTTGTGTAATTAAAGTGTCAATTTTGGTAATTCAATCGGCAGTTTTTAATTGTCTCGAACCCCAAGCTCGTAACAATATATATTTGAATAACTACCTCGAATATAGTTATCAGTTCTCACGAAAACTTAACAATTGACAGACAATTACCAATTGAAGGTGTAAAAAATTCACTCTCATCATTTTTCTCAAACGCGCCAAAAGAAGTATAACTTCAAAACTTGAGTAAACACTTAGCACACTCAGAACATTGTTTAAAACAAGTTGCAAGTTAGCTGCCTGCATACTTAACTCATTGTTTGACTGTGTACCTAACACAAAAAATCTGTAGCAGTGTGCATTGCGTAAGTGTACATATGCGGTGAAGCCTCGTGAAGCAGCTCAAACGAAATTTAAGGCTACCCCTTAAATTTCGCTATCCAAAATTAATTTAACAACCCAACAATATCCATTGCTTCATGTGATTGAAAAATTAGTTTGCTCGACAACAAAAACCACGCAATGGATGTTGTTAAACTGTCAAATTGATATGGTTTGCCATTTTAGGTGTGTTACGCAATTAGGCTATGGATTTAATTTCTATAATAATATGAAATAAGAACAAACTCTTATTAGTAAAAATATCGATATCAGCTGCCCATATTGCTGATTTACAACCCTATAAAAGGTGGCCATTTTATGCGCCAGATGTGTTTAGGTAGTCACGCTAATTCTGTATGTATGCCCAGTCCATATACTTCTAAGTCAATGGTGGGACCAGAGTACATTTTTTTTTATAGGAGTTTATGGCCTGGTATCTAGACCTTTAGGCCAAGTCTTGAGTATTTTTATTCGGTTTATTATAAATAATTATCCTTCCTAGTTCACTGCTTCACAATATGTTGATGCGTCACATTGTGCAGCCCTTGAGAGATTTTGACGGCAACTTGAGCCAGCAGACAACTGATAGTTGGCGATGGTATCTAAAGGCGCCTATGCAGACAAACAGCTTATCTTGAGAATCCATCACCATCAGAGCACTTGTTTCACTGTTTCCACTAATAGTTCACATGCGTAGACAATTAATACACAAAATCGCACCACTTTTACATATCAAAGTCCACTTGAAACCATTATTTAAACAATAATACAGGAGCAGCAAACCGCCGCTGATCAAGTTCCCGCCAAAACTCTCACCAGAGTACATTTATATATTATAATCACAGAGTAACTAGTAGATTCTAACCGAATATTATAATAACTGCGAATCAAAGATTTTTCTTGTCTATACTAAATAAAATTTCTTATCTTTACCCATAGATTACCCCTTATCTTTACCTCTATACCAAATAAATAAAATTGAAATATCTGTTTGTAATTTTAAAATAACACTTTTTTACTAAATGATATTGAAGTATAATGTACTTACGTACATAATAACTCAATGCTAAATGCATATGAAAGTATGAACAGTACTTATAACATAAAAATAATTTTAAGTTTTATTATATGTTTAAATTTTTATAATATGCTTATATATCCGAAATCGCTTAAACGATTTTGACGAGACTTTTACTGGCTGATAGCTGATATTATAAAGAGTAACTGAGGCTACATTTATTTTAGAAAGGCAATTAGGTCTTTTTTTATAGGACAGGTGGCAAACAAGCATGCGGCACACCTGATGGTAAGTGACTACCGCCGCCCATGAACAACTGCAACACCAGGGGAACCAGGGGAATTGCAGATGCGTTGCCGGCCTTTTAAGAAAAAGTAGGCTCCTTTCTGGAAGGTCCCTAATTCGTACCGGTTCGGAAAAATCGCTGATGCTAATCGATTCCACAAGGAAGTTGTGCGAGGAAAAAAACATTTTCTAAATCGCACAGTGGTGAACCGCCAATCATGCAGATGGTGTGGATGGTGGCGTGAGTTCTGCCGCGATGTGCGTTCGTGAAATTTGGCGGCTGGGATTAATCCGAGCAATTCCTCAGAGCACTCACCGTGGCAAATGTGAAAGAAAATGCAAAGGGATGAGAGGCAGAGAGATGAGAGAGATGCAAAGGGCGCCAATTAAACGATCCGATCGAAAAGGACTCGGTCGTCGACGAATTGAGCCGCACTGCGCTGGATGCGGTCAAGTGGAGGAGTTGGCACTGGGGAGCCCCAGCCCAGAGATGGGAACAGAATTCCATGTGAGGCCGAAACTGCGCCTTGTAAAGTTGCAGGCGTTGTGCCAGCATGAAATACTGTCCCACTCTGCTGAGTACGCCAAGCTTTTTAGAGGCCACTTTGGCCTTCTCTTCCAAGCGACCACGAATCTGCACGTCACTCGATATGTCGATGCCGAGGATTCCGATACTAGCTAAGGCAACAAGGGGAGTGCCTTGAAACTGAGGAGATACGACAAAGGGGTTCCTTTTAGCGGTAAACGCGCAAGCTTGTGTCTTTTGAGGATTTTTTTATAGGATAAGGGTGACAAACGAGCATCCACCTGATCTTAAGTGGTTGCTGCGACCCATAGACATCTACATCTATCCTCTATTATAAATCAAAATGCAAATGCGTTGTCACCCGTGAGGACTAAGATGGAATGCCTGATTTCCAGTAAAAAGGGTCTCCGGTTCTCTACACTCACCATACGAAACACAACAGAGTTAAGCTGCTATTTTACGCTGGTATTCTGTGAGAGCGTGGTCCTTCCTCGGTTGAGCCGACCCATTCGTGCTACAACTATACTACTAATTTAGTTGCAGCATGCCTCTACCACGTTGGACTAGATTTAGTCGCCCCCAATCGAAGACTTTGTACAGTAAAGACTCGACTTCAGACACAAGTTTGTTCCGGTACTCGGCGACGTTTTCCCGAAAAATATTGGCACGGCTGGTATATAGAGCATCACCAGTGCTGTCATCCGCATAGCAATCAATGTTACCGGTTTGCAACATATCATTGATATGTAGAAGAAAGAGCGTTGGTAATAGCACGCAGCCTTGTAGAACACTAGCGTTAATAGGCTTGTAGTTGGAGCATGCACCGCACCGTCTACAACGACCTTGATGCTCCGATCTGTAAGGAAGCTGGTAATCCAATTGCATAATTTCTCGGGAAGCCCATAGGAAGGGAGCTTCGAAAGATGCTCTTTGTGCCAAACCCGACCGAAGGCCATAGGTCATCACTGTCAACACGCGCGTCTTATTTTCAAGTTTTGAGGTAGAACTGACGAGAAGATGTGCCGTAATTTCCCGAACGCTGCCCAGCCGAGTTGAATCCGTCGATTGACCTCTCGGTCGAAGTTGGACTTACCTAGTCGGACTATTTGTCCCAGGTAAACATATTCGTCAACAACTTCGAGCTTAGTACTCGCAGCAACTACCGGCATAGGTGTGGCATGGACGTTATACATGATCTCTGTTTTGTCCATCATCTTGATGTTAAGTTAAGATCTATCCGTTGGGAGACACTATTGAGGTCATTGATCATAGTGCTTAGGTCCTCCAGCGATTCTGCCTTAAGGACTATATCGTCGACAAATCGAAGGTGAGTGATGTACTCGCCATTGATGTTGATACCGTATCCTTTCCAGTCCAGAAGCTTGAAAACATCTTCCAATGCAGCGGTAAGGAGTTTCGGGGATATGACGTCACCCTGTCTTTACACCTCTCTGCAATTGGATAGGTTTCGTACTCTGGTTCTTTACTCGGATAGCCATCGTAGCCCTACTGTACAAGCACTTCAACACTTCGATATACCGACAGTCAACTTGGCATCGCTGAAGGGACTGCAGCACCGCCCAAATTTCGACGGAATCAAAGGCTTTCTCATTTATGTTAATTGATACCATAACCTTTCTAGTCCAGTAGTCTTACACATCTCTGCAGTTGGATAGGTTTCGTACTCTGTTTCTGTACTCGGATAGCCATAGTAGCCCCACTGTACAAACACTTCAGCACTTCGATATACCGACAGTCAATCAACTTTAGCACCGCTGAAGGGACTGCAACACCGTCCAAATTTCAATGGAAACAAAGGCATTCTCATAGTCCAAATAAGCAAAACTTAGTGTCAAATTGTACTCCTCGGACTTCTGTACAATTTGCCGAAGGGTATGTATTCGGTGTATGGTGATAATGTCTTCTCGGAAACCGGTTTGTTCGGGAGGCTGGAAGTCGTCGAGTCTGCATGCGAGACGATTCGAAATGACTCTCGAAAACAGCACGTAAACGCGGCTCAGAAGGGAAATCGTTCTCTAGTTCTTCAAGAGAGCGTTATCGCCTTTCTTGAAGAACAAGATCGCCGCAATTCTGCTCCACGCCTCCGGAGTAGTGCCTCCATAAAGGACGGAGTTATAGAGCTTCTGAAGTATTTCAAGTACAGGTTTTCCACCCGCTTTCAGAAGCTCCGCTGTAATTCCATCCTCACCGGTGACTTGCCGTTTTTAAGGTGCTGGAGAGCCATTCTAATCTCGCTCAGACTGACGTCCGGGATATCATCGGAATAGTGTCGGATAAGACTTGCTCTTGGATCGTTACTCACACTTGAGTGTGGCTCCAAAGATGATGTGTACAGTTGCCCAGAGAACCCCTCAATCTCACTCAAAATCTCAGGTTTCCCAGAATACGCTGCCACACTCGGTCTTCTGCTCGACAATTGGCTCTTTATGGCAGACAAATCTCTAGCAAAGACTTTGAAGCCTTGGTTCTGCTCGATCGTTTCTTCAAAACGAGCAGTATTAAAGTTGCGTAAGTCCCGCCGCATGCATTTGGAGATCTGTCTGTTCAGTTGCCTGTATGCTGTCAAATCTACTGAAGACTGCAGCTTCATTTCCCGTCTAACAGCCATGAGATTAAGAGCGTGATCAGAGAAATTTTGTGTTATTCTCTTTGGACCTCGGATTATCCTATAAAATTTCAGCGCAACTTGTCTATCTCTTCTTCCAGCTCCAAGATCTTCTTGTCAGTCCTCAGGGTGCGTGCGTTGTATGTTGCCATATCTAGTCGTCTTATGTGGCAACCGAACCTCCACTGGAGATTCTTAGCACCTCCTGCCCCGCCGTTACCATGGTCGCCACCGTAACCAGGAATAGCGGGGCCGCCGGGGACTAGGAGCGGATTTGCAAACGCAGGTTTTTTATTATTGTTTTGCTCTTATCAGAAAGATACTGCTGTCCATCTTCTGCCTCAGTTTCTTTCTGTTGCCTCTTACAATACCCACTGGATGATATGGGTTAGTATGTATTCTTGCCCGCCACTACACGGGGAAACGTACGTAAGACTGCGATCAAGCAATGAAGACGTCTATTATATAGTAAGTTAACGTTTTAAGGGGTAGTAAATTATTTCCATTTTGGTGTTTGATTAATAAACATGGACAATTAATAGAATTAGGCGTTTCTTTACGGAAATATATTACATTAAATTTGTTAAAAATTAATTTAGTGAAATCTGCGCAATGAAATAAAATGATGTGTCTCACCTAATTTGGAGAACACCTCCCGCCCTCCCTCAACTGCGTACACTATCCCCGTCACCACTTATCCCAGCACCACTACTCCCAACACCACTACTTTAGGAAAGACACACCATAGTCGATAATACGACACACGAGGCATCTTCAGGTGAAGTAGACTCTGCGGTGGCTAACATACCGCTATGCAGTGTTTCGTATGGTGAGTGTAGAGAACCCGATATCCTTTTTAATGGAAACCGAGGCATTCCATCTTAGTCCTTATGGATGACAAAGCATCTGCATTTTGATTCCTAATCGAGCATATATATAGATGTCTATGGGCCACTGCTCGTTTGTCACCCTTATCCAATAAAAAAAAACTTAAATTCTGACGGTATGTTTCTGCCAAATTATCCCTAGCCTTATTAAGGGTTTCAAGGGATATTTTAATTTTTGTAAACATGTAACCACATATCCCATTGTAAATATTATTTATTTATTTTTGTTTTTGTCAATTCGACACAGGGTTTGCTTCACTGAACTCGTACATACGACAATGCTAAATATATAAATACTTTAACACGACCGCGGTTTGCCTCCTCTTTTCTCACTCCGCCGTTACTACCGAAAAATCTTGGTTGTCTGCTCTCTCAACTCAAAATATTATTCATCAGCCATTCATTAATTTTCACCTATCAAAAGTCCACTGCTGAACACAGATTTAAGTCGTCATGTCTTGTGAAATAACGGCGTAACACGTAATACTTCTACAATAGAGATATAATTTTTTTTTAGTAAATCAAAAGATACGAGTGTACTTACACTTACTCTCACATTTGGGATCACGGAAGTATAGACAAACTGGAACCCACACTCCTAATATCAACATTAGGAATAATCAAATGACCTTGAGTAGCCCCTGTTTTCCCTACAGGATAGCCAGCGTGATGACTGATATTACCCCATTGACAGCCATTATGAATCTCAGTATAAGTTTAATTGTCAGTATGGCAAGAATTAGAAGTAAAAGTTGATAACAAAAATTGACAAAACGATTTTCACGCAAGTTTTTGCTTTTTCTTTTAAACACTTAATAAAGATTTACTATGAACTATTTGCCTAGCTTCCTACATATTTCCCCTGTTTTAAATTTATTCTTAAAAGCCGTTATATGACAACCCAAAATCTATTTGTCAAATAATTTTTACTGTACATGACGGATGTTTATGTTCATTTCGCAAGTTTGTTTTTGAATTTTGGAATAATGCAGAGGCAAAATTAGTAAAATGGTCATTAAATGTATTGTGCGCGATTGCAAAAGTGAGTGGCATCCAGAATGTAATATTATATTTCATTCGTAAGTACAAAACACCATGCAAATACTGCGCGTCATGTGAAACTAATTTTTAGTGATATTTCGAATTTAATTGCTGTTATTTCTGTATTGACCAATGGGTATTTTGGTTTAGATGTTAATTTTGGTTCGGTATTTCCAATTTTATTTCGCTATTTGCTTAATAATTAACGATTCATGTTTGTATTATAACTTCGACTAGGGTGACCATACATTGTAATGTATTTTATTTTAATTACAAACGGAAAAGGTTTTCTCGAATGGTCTCTCTGCTCGATTTGCGTGAAATTTCGAAATGTTGTTTACAAGAATGATGTTACACATAAACATCAAAATTAAAATAATTATATATCTTTTATTACTTAATTTTTTGCAGGTTTCCTTCCAATCTAACAGAACCTAATAAATGGTTAAACAATGTGGAGCTAAACATAGCCTTTTTTGAAAAAGCAAAGATTTGTAATCTATTTCATATAAACCAATTACATGATTACTGTGAAACCGCTGAGACAAAGAGTCACACCGTTTCTAAATGATATAGCAGATTGTTCTGTGGTACAGGTATGAGCTTTTGTTAGGTACTTGTTATTTTTTAATTCAAAGCGATGTTTTGTTTCCAAGGGAAGAAAAGTAATTTAAAAAAAATTGCAGAAAAAAATTTTTGTGAAAGAAAGAAAAATGCATTCTGTTACCTAGAAAGCAGGAACAGCTTGATATGTTATATCACTAGGCTATAATTTGTAAAAATAATTACAAGCTATTTTGTACATATTTTGCTAAGTTTTTAATTGTATTTAATTTTTAAAATTTCAAATTGCGGTCTCAGAAAATCCATTTTTTTGATAAATTGTACGATAAGTGTGACAAATTGAAAAATAAAGTGTTCATGACAAATTATACATAGTAGAGCCATGCTGCAGCTATAGTTGTAACACGAATGGATCAGCTCGACCGGGGAAGGACCACGCTCTCACAGAATACCAGCGTAAAATAGCAGCTTAATGCTGCTGTGTTTCATATTATGGTGAGTGTAGAGACCGGAGACCCTTTTTACTGGAAACGAGGCATTCCATCTTAGTCCTCACGGGTGACAACGCATCTGCATTTTGATTCGTAATCGAGGATAAATGTAGATGTCTATGGGTCACAGCAACCAATTACCATCAGGTGGACTGTGTGCTCGTTTGTCACCCTTATCCTATAAAAAAACCAAAATAGTAATGACATTTTAATTATATCGGTATGGTTTGTTGGTCTATTAAATTGTTAACTACATATTATGTCTAAATTTTTTCAGTGTTTCAGTTTTTTAAAGTTCAATTGTGATTTTGGTTCTGACTATAGCATTTTCACAACTAACTAGTCCATTATAAAAATATTCGTTGTAAGAGCTTTTTACTCTTTCAGGTCATGGACAAAAGCACTTCCTCCATTCAAATATTTTGCGCTGATAAGTGTGCAAGCAAGGATTAATTTATCACAAAAAGAAGAACTAATTATTAACATTACATTTTACTCGTCAAAAGCGTACAAGTTTATTAAACAATATGCAACTTTGCCAAACGTTGAGACCTTAAGACGCTCTTTGGCCTTCTTTAATTGCATTGTAGAGCTTTTTATCTGATACAAACCCGTTCTTAAATACTGATGTTACAGTACAACTATATTAAAAATGTATTAATCAATATTATTATTCATCACTTCACACCACAGTTATGACCAATGTTTTATTTATACGTATTCTATAGTGTTATACGTGGTAGAGCCATGATGCAGCTACCTGGGTGGATTTAAAAGTACTCGGCCTAACACAGATCCATTCAATTCTAAAAATCAAATCTACCCACATTATTTACTTCAGTTCAGACTAGTTGATTGTGTGAAGTTCGAAACGTGTGCGATAATTAGTTGTGATTTTATAAATTTATTAACAAAGTAATCGGACATAATTTCCGCGAATGGAGCAAATCGAGCAGCGTGCCGTCATTAAGTATCTCCATAAGAAGGGGCTATCATCAAAAGCCATCCATGATGACATGGTCAGTATATTAGGGGATTGTGCTCTGTCATATTCATCCGTCAAAAAATGGATAGCAGAATTTAAGCGTGGTAGAGAGAGTGTGAAAGATGAACCCCGCTCTGGAAGGCCTTCGGCGTCAACTACTGACGAAAATATTAAAAAAGTTTAATAATGGGAGACGGTGTCTGCGAGGTGGGTTCCGCGACTGCTTTCAGTTGAACAAAAAAGGACGCGATTGACTATTTCACGCGACTGTTTGGAGTTATTTGAAGCCGATGCAGATGATTTTTTGAATCGTTTTGTTACTATGGACGAAACATGGGTTCATTACTGTACACCGGAAACAAAACAACAATCAAAACAGTGGAGAAGACCTGGTTCACCACCCCCTAAAAAGGCTAAGTCGATTTTGTCGGCAAATAAGGTGATGGCTTCAGTATTCTGGGACTCGAAAGGTGTGATTATGATTGATTATCTTGAAAGGGATCAGAATATAAACTCTGATTACTACTGCACCTTACTACGTCGTTTACGAGAGGAAATAAAAGAAAAACGTCGAGGAATGCTCAGAAGAAAAGTCCTGTTTCATCAAGATAACGCCCGTGTTCACACGTCAGTACAGTCAATGGCTGAAATTCACAACTGTGGCTTTGAACTGTTACCGCATCCGCCGTATTCACCTGATCTGGCACCATCAGACTTCTTTCTGTTCCCTAACCTAAAAAAGCACTTGGGAGGTCAAAGATTTTCGACAAACGACGAGGTCAAAGCAGCTGTAGACGCATATTTTGACTCTAAGGAAGAATCATTTTTTTTCAACGGTCTAAATGCTTGGAAGGGGAGGTGGCAAAAGTGTATTAAACTTGATGGTGATTATGTAGAAAAATAAAAATATAACTGATTTAGTATGTGTTTATTTTCTTGGTTAGGCCGAGTACTTTTCAATGTATAGTTGTAGTACGAATGGGTCGGCTCGACCGGGGAAGGACCACGCTCTCACAGAATGCCAGCGTAAAATAGCAGTTTAACGCTGTTGTGTTTCGTATGGTGAGTGTAGAGAACCGGAGACCCTTTTTACTGGAAAAGAGGCATTCTGATGCATTTTGATTTGTAATAGAGGATAGATGTAAATGTCTTTTGATCGCACAATAAATAATAAATAAATATAGGCCGCAGCAACCACTTACCATCAGTTGGACTGTGCTGTGAATTTCAAACTCTTTTTTGACCATGTGTCTCAGAACGCATCTAAAAAAAATTATGGACTAAAAGTTGAGTGCTATTCGTACCAAGTGACAAAATTTTCACAAAACTATTCAATCATGTATAAAAATTGAGTTGTTGTAAAAACCTTCACCTCTAATTATTATTATTGTATATTTTAAATTTGTAGACACTATTGCTATTGTAATAATAAATGTAAATAAAAACTATTATTATTTTAGTTTTATTATTTCCTAATGTTACATTATAAGAGATGTAAAGACAGTTTCCCGAAAACTTTAACCATGAATCATCATCCTGAGTAAGGTACTGAAGAATTTTCTTTGTGGAAATTAAAAAAAATTGACTTCCCATACAAAATTGGTCACGTGACCGATACATTTTGTATGGGAAATCGAATTTTTTGTTCATTTTCGGACAAAAATATTTTACTTTTAGTTAAAGTTTTGTATATAGAGCCAGTTCACTCGTTTATTCGTTTATTGACAAAAAAGTACACGAATAAATAATATTAATTAATAAACTTCCGCCCGCAGGCTCGACCTTATGAATTTCTCTAATATGATGCGTTTCAATTGAACTCTACTATTTTCAATTAAATTAAAATTTTATAAATGAATATAATAAAAATAAAGTGATGTTCCCCCATAATATCCCAAATTCTTGTGTATTTTGTGTTCACTCTAATTAGAAAGAGACTGAGGGGTAGTGAAAAATTTCAAGGTCGTTTTCTTGTATTTTTTATGTCATTCGAAAGTGCGGGTTTCAGTTTGTACGAAGTACATGTATTTCCATGTTTGGGATAGTATAAAAAACCAAAGATGACTTGTCATTCAAGCTTTACGCATAAATTACACGTTACATCGTTAAATAAGGTTCTGTTTTAAAATTAAATTAGGAAAAGCGAGACAAGTCTATGACTCAATTGATGTAGAATTGTAGTCCCTTTATGCATACATATGTATTTAATTACTCTGAGGTTCCAATGCATTTTGTTGCTATTTTAGTCTTGTTTCTATGCTTTGTTAATTATTGTTCTTAGGTTTCTGTTGTATTGTGCCCTACAGGCACAATTGTGTGCTGGGTTGGTGGAGAATAAAACCGCTGAGATATTTTCTTTCTTCTATATTCGATGTTTTTCTTGAGGTAGCTGGCCGCCGACTGTGTCGAACGACGAAAATCGCCCCTCTTTTATACTACCTCGGCTGGGTCAATAGATACGGTGAAGTTTTGTACAAATGGCGTCGACCAATCAGC
This sequence comes from Parnassius mnemosyne, assembly GCA_963668995.1. NCBI lineage: Eukaryota > Metazoa > Arthropoda > Insecta > Lepidoptera > Papilionidae > Parnassius > Parnassius mnemosyne. The sequence goes on from CAVLGL010000115.1 coordinate 14,318,556, forward strand.
GCGAGGCGTGACAGAGCAAGTGACGATGTTAAGTGACCACCTTGCTGAGTCACGTTACATTGTTTACATTAAAGCTAGTTCTGCTATACAAAGTGACCACCTAACTGAGTCATTGTTTACATTAAAACTAATTCTATTATACAGATATAAACACTAAACTGTTATTTCCTTATCATAACATAAATGCTTATATCCTATTTTATGTGTAACTCTATAATCTTTATTCAGTTTAATATAACATAAAAGCTTATATCCTATTTAAGTATAAACTCTAAACTATAATATTTACTCCATTAATATAACATAAAATGTTTGTCTTATTTATGTATTATCCTATCACTATTTGTTTTCACTTGTCCCGCACATCACTCCCGCCGTGCGACCGCGTCGCATCGCCGGAACCTGTTCCGGTGCGGGCTCGACGTCCTTAGTTAGAGGCAGGATCACAAGCTTCCTCACTGGCCGGCGTAGGACACCTCCCTTGGTCAGCACGTCCACCGTCCGCACGACGTTGTCGGGACCCGGATATGTAGCGATGACCCTTCCTCGTATCCACACGTTGCGGGGCAGGTTGGGATCGACGATCTGTACTAGGTCGTCGACGCGTGCTGCTTGGCCTGGTCCGTGGGGCTCCCGCCGGTGTTGGAGCTCAAGGAGGTACTCCTTCACCCAGCATAGCCAGAAGATGTCGGTTAGCCTCTGCGCAGCTCGCCAACTTGACCGTAAGAGGGCGTCTTGTTCGGTGAAAGTCCCTGGCTGTGGTACTCGTCCCGGTCCTCCCAACAAGAAGTGGTTAGGAGTGAGAGCTTCGGGATCCTCTGGACTGACTGAGATGTGAGTCAGCGGGCGGCTGTTGACGGTGTATTCTACTTCTACCAGTAGTGTCGTGAGGATTTCTTCTGTTGGATGACGTTCGTGTAACGTCGCTATGAGAGCAGTCTTGACGGAGCGAACCATTCGCTCCCAGGCTCCTCCCATAAACGGAGCTCCAGGCGGGATGTAGCGCCAAGAGATAGTCCTTTTCGCTGCTTCTTCTGCGGTCGCTGCGTCGACTGCCTGTCGTAGTTCCTTATCGGCTGCCTTCAGGTTGGTGCCATTGTCTGACCATATTTCTGTCGGGCAGCCTCGCCGCGCGATCATTCGCCTTATGGCCATTACCGCGGAGTCAGCGCTAAGTGAGCCGGCGACTTCCAGATGTATGGCTCGCGTAGTGAGACATGTAAAAATGGCCACATATCTCTTTTGTCGAGTTCGTCCGACGGTCACCAAAAGAGGTCCGAAATAGTCCACCCCAGTGTAGGTGAAGGGGCGCTTGTGGTGAGTTAAGCGACATGTTGGCAGGTCCCTGGTTCTCGGATGCGGCGGTACTTGCGTCTTCAATCTGCAGAATAGGCATCTTCGTAGTATTGTGCGTACGATAGGGGGCAGTCTCAGTACCCAATACTGCTGCCGGCACTCGTTGACTGCGGCCTCTACACCAGCGTGATGGAGTTGCCGATGTATAGCCTGCACCCAGAGCTTGACTGTATGATGATCACCGTCAATTATCAGCGGGTTCTTGAATTCTTCCTCCATGTTGCAGACCGCTTGAATACGGCTTCTAAGTCGTAGTGTGCCGTTTATTGACTCGACGCTGAGCTGGCGAAGGCAGCTCTCTTTGTTGATCAGCTTCCCGCTGTTTAGGCTGTCTATTTCTTCCGCAAAGGATTCTTCTTGGGAAGATCGCATCAGGAGTTCTTCAGCTGTTTTAAGCAGCTCGGCTGAGACCATTAGCGGCTTTATGTCTCCTGGTGACCGCTTCTTTGTCGTTGTGTGCGCTCGATATTTTACTGTAGCTTTGTTCTTTTTCCAAGTGGGATCAGCCTCTTTATTCTTCTTTGTTGTTTGTAGTTGACTCTCTGTTTGGTGGTTCTGCAGAGTTGAATGAAATGTAGAACACGCGCGGTTGAGTATCGGAGTCGGTCCCAGTTGGAGAACTACGCTTGATCAGGTAGACCTTCTGCAAGCTTCAATCGCCTTTGTTGCTCCCGTGATGTGTCCTTTCTTCGTCGGAAGGTTGTTCCGCTGTTGCTCTTGTGGTTTCCGTCGGCCAGGAGTCTTCTGATAGGTATAAGAAGTCAGGTCCTTTGAACCATCGATGGTCTTTATTAAATGCTGCTGGTACGTCACGTGTGGCGTCGTCCGCCACGTTCAGCTTTGTCGGAATCCAACGCCAGTGGTTAACTTTGGAACTCTCTTCTATTGCTGCTAGACGATGAGCTACGTAGGGCTTGTATGAACGTGACCCTGTCCTTATCCAGGTTAGTACTGTTTTGCTGTCCGTCCAGAATACTTTGCGGTCAGGTTTCCTCTCGTGTTCTTCGACCACTGTTTCTGCGAGTCTGGTGCCCATGACTGCTGCAAAGTGAGGTAGGTACCGAGTCTTGTCAGCTGTATTCTGTTTTGGGGCGGGTTCGGCGTACCCCTTTGCGACGAGAGCGTCCATTTGTTCCACGTATTTCTTCTTTAACGTGGGATCACGATCGATCTTCTTTTCTATATTGAAGAGCCTCTTCAGCGGGTTTTCGTAGGTGTCTGGTAACTTTACATCGTCTTTGCGCCAGAGAAGATCGGTCTGGAATCTTCCTTCTTCTATCTTTGTTGTGGTTCTTTCCAAGATACGAAATGCTTGTTCTTTTGGATCAGTCTTCGGTCTCTTGGTTTTTATGCATACTGCGTCCATCTCGAAGTATCGCTTCACGAGGTCTTCTAGATTCTCGTCTGGATCCTCTACGATGTGTGACACGAAATCGATGTTCTACCCGAAGCTTCGTGTCTGGCTTCCGTGGAGTACCCAACCTAGTGGCGTGAGAGATGCCACTGGGTGGTTCTTGTCTCCTCTTCTTACTTCCTATGTCAGCAGAAGATGCCAGTTATCTTGACCGATCAGCACTCGTGGCTTTGCGTTTGCATATGTGAGATGTCCTTGGATAACAAAGAGGTGTTGACACTCTTCCACTAGTTCCTGTGGGACCCGTTGAGATGAGACTTGCAGGTTCTTCACTGTGCGTGCTTGTATTTGCTCGTCGTGATCGTTGAGCCCCTTTAGTTTGATGGTGGCTCTCCTTGATGCTGACTCCGATACTTTCTTATCGTTGATGGTTTCTATCTTCAGTGGGTCTATGGGGCCCGTTGCTCTGACACTTGTTACTATGCTATCGTCGACGAGCGTGACTGTTGAGCCGTCGTCCATCAACGTGAAGGTGTTGACAGCTCCTTTTGGTCCTTCGACCTGGATCGGTAGGATTTTTAAATACGATTGCTTCTTGACGGTCCAAGTTGAGTTGATGACCTCTGTTGCCCCTTGATTTTCTTTTGCTTCTGTATCTTCTGACTTCTTTTCGTAGTGCAGCATTTTGTGGTGGGAGTACTTGCAGCTGTTGACATTACATGACTTGGGTCGGCAGTGGTGTGTCTTGTTCCTATAGCGAAGACACCTGAAGCAGAGGCGCTTGGACTTGGCCATGTCTAACACACATGTTCACATTCTGTGGCGTTGGTGTGCCCCGTATCTTCACATGCGACGCACCTTGGTATGTATGTCTTCTCAGTCACGTTGTTGATCCTTTGAGTCTTCCTTTGTGGTGCGGTTGTAGGAGGCGGTGTCATCTGTTCGGGCAGCGCATAGGGTCCACACAATTCTGCTTCCCTTTTGAAGAACTTCTCTATCTTGATGAGGCAAGGGTATTCACGTGGCTGCATGGCTGAGAAGTCGTAGTATCTATAATGCAGAGTTGGCGTCAATTTGTCCACTATTGTCTTCGCGAGTTCAGGATTGTACATGTAGTTAAAACAACTCAAAGTCTTCAGTGTCGCCACTACGTTGGAGACCTTGGTGGCGAATATGCATATGTCTCTTGGTGACTCAGTAAGGCGCGGCAGAACTCTAAGCGTCTCCATCTCCAGCATGGCTATTGACTCTGGTCTTCCAAATCTTGACTCCAAAGTCTTCATTACTTCAGCCGGGTGTGCGTTGGTCATAAGTAGGCCTTCTACTGCTTCCTTGGCCTTCCCTTTCAAGTTTCTTCGGAGTCGATTCGTATTTTCAACTGCGCTGAATGTCGCTTCTGTCTCGTAGTAGGCGGCGCGAAAGGGTAGCCATTCCTGATGAGACCCACTGAAGAATGGTAACTCGACGAACTTAGGTCGTTGGGCGGCGCTGACTGCCCGAGTGATGGCTTCAGCCAGGAGGGATACGTCAGTTTGACCTCCCGCCGGTGACTGATGTGTTTCTTCATGCTTTCCGTGACTTGGTTCTTCTGCGTGGGTGGTCGTTGGTTCTTCTATGGCATGGTGAGGTTCGTTGGTGATTGCTAACACCGGACAATTCACTTGATTCTTCAACCAGTCGTCCACTCTTGCATTGACTTCTGATCTCGAGTAGAGGGAGGCGTCATCTTCTTCTTCCTCCTCTTCTGAGTCTTCCCTTTCCAAGGCAGCAAGGCGTGCTGCGGCTAATTCCACTTGAAGGCGTAGCAAATCTTCTTTCGCCTATGCAAGCTTGAGCTGCTTCGTTCTACTGCGTGTAGACCCCCTCCTCCTCCCTTCTTGCTGGGAGGGAGGGGTTCGTGTAGTCCGGTTTGCTTCGATGGACCGGCGGTGCTTCTTATGGCTCGCTTCACTGTAGCAGTTTCTGTTTCTCGGCGAGTTGCTCTGGTGACAGTAGCGGGCGGCTTCATCAGCTGTTTGGACTTCACACCCGCAGTTAGCGTCGTCGCCGCGGATGGTGTTACGGAAGGAGCGACGGCGCTGGCGGGGTGCGTGGCGCTTGCGGCTGAGGCTGACGTGGCGGCGGACGAAGTGGTTGCTGCGGAGGCGGAAGTCACGGTGGATGGATCAGTTGCCGCGGAAGTGTCTGTATACTCCGAAGTCTCCGTGGCGGTCGTACCTGTAGCTGTCGATTCCTTACTGGCTTCCGCACTGGTGGTACCGGTCGCCGAGGTGGTAGCCTCGGACGACGACGGCTTGCTGCCCTTTCCCTCAGAGCGCCTAACGACCATGCTGTCAGCTGACTTTTTTCTTCGAAAAACTTGAGTCTTGAAAACGATTTCCGAGAGGTCTTCTTAACTCGTTGTAGCACTATTTGAAGTCTTCAGGTAATTATCCCCCACAATATTCGGCTGGCGAAGGACTAAATGTGCCCTACAAGCACAATTGTGTGCTAGGTTGGTGGAGAATAAAACCGCTGAGATATTTTCTTTCTATAGATATGGTGTAAGTATCGTACAAATGGCGTCGACCAATCAGCGCGAAGACAGAGCAAGTGATGATGTTAAGTGACCACCTTGCTGAGTCACGTTACATTGTTTACATTAAAGCTAGTTCTGCTATACAAAATGACCACCTTACTGAGTCATTGTTTACATTAAAACTAATTCTATTATACAGATATAAACACTAAACTATTATTTCCTTATCATAACATAAATGCTTATATCCTGTTTTATGTGTAACTCTATAATCTTTATTCAGTTTAATATAACATAAACGCTTATATCCTATTTTAGTATAAACTCTAAATGATTTCTTATATTTACGCGAAAACTACACATTTAAATAAAACTAATTTAACGGATTTTATCGCGTATATTAGCTTATTTTACATTCCCAACGTTTCAAGCACTTTACAGCACCCATGGTCACGGGGGGGACTGAGGTGTATGACGTCCCAATGTCATAGATAACCACGGCTACCTCCAGATTAAAAATTATTAGTTTTTGTTCCGATCTACGCAGTATGAACTTACAATATCATGAAGTCTTGCAGTTGTATGCTTGGGTTGGGATTTAATTTTATTAATTATGGGATCCCAAGCAGATGGTAGCACCCAGCCATCTTCTCTATTGAAATTAGGATGTTTCTTGATTTGAATAGCCTCGCGAATCTTCCTTGGAAGGAATCTGTGTTTTTAGCGAGGATTTGTGATCTATCAAATCTAATGTAGTGACGGGGGCTATCCTGTACGTGTTCACAGACTGCAGACTTCCCGGAGCGTCTATTCTTCACATCAGCTATGTGTTCTTTAACGCGGGTTTTATGGATATTTTAGTTAGTCCTATATAAGAGAGACCACATTCACAATAAAGCTTGTACACTCCTGCATCTTGCAGAGGAATATTACACTTGACTGATGATAAAAACTGACTAATCTTCTTCGGCGGCTTGAAATATGTTTTAATGGAAGCACGCTTCAAGATGTAGCCAATCTTGTCAGTGACACCTCTGACATATGGCAGTACAGCATATGTCAGAGGCTTATTGTCGTACAAAACTTGCTTGACGTGTTGGAGCTCGGCGGCCAGGTGTTTACTGTCACAGATCCCTCGTGCTCTCTGAAACAAAGATTTACCCATGGTAGCTAACTGTGAAGGATGGTGGTGAGAATCACCGTTTAAATATCTATCTGTATGGGTCTTTTTTCTATACACAGTGTGGCTCAAGGTGTTATCAGGATTCCGAATTACTAACACATCTAGAAAAGCTAAAGAATTGTTTGCCTCTGTGAACTGAATTTTGCCATTGTGAACTGAATTTTAGAATTTAAGGAGTTAAGATGGTCTAGAAATGCAGTTACTTTATCTAAAGGGAGAATTGTGAAAGTGTCGTCTACATACCGCTTGTAGAATCTTGGTTTTACGGGAGAAGTACGCAGGGCTTTCTCCTCAAAGTCCTCCATGAATATATCGGCAAGAATGGGAGATACAGGTGAGCCCATCGCCACTCCATCTACTTGCTTGTAGTACTTCTCCTTCCACAATAGGTAGCCAGATGTAAGGCAGTGTCTAAGTAATACTTCATATTCTACAGGCATGTTGTTTTGCTCTAGCCTTCTAGTAACAATCGAGATGCAGTCTTCAACAGGTAAGCATGTGAACAGAGACTGCACATCAAAACTGACCACAGTTTCATTGTCTGCCAGATGTAGGTCTTTAATCTCGCTGACAAAATGGTAGGAATCCTTTGTGTGTGCTCTTGTATGTCCCTTGAGCGGTGAGAGTATATTCGCTAAGTGTTGAGCCAATTTGTAAGTTGGTGAATCGATTTGGCTCACTATAGGACGTAGTGGAGCATGCTCCACTACGTCCTATATACATGAAAGAAGTTTTTGCTAAAGTTAATAATAATAATACAATTATTGGTCCTAGGCTCAGTTATAAAGGTGTTTGTCAAGGTGGAATATTAAGTCCTCTTATCTTTATTTTATACATATTTAAATTAAACAATATTTTAGGATCAAATGTTACTAATTTACAATATGCAGATGATTTGGTCATATACGCCTCAGGAGCAAATGTCAAAAACTTGGTAACCATTTTAAATAAGGCTTTAAAGAAATTGCACATTTACTTTTCATACTTAAATTTAGATATTAGTACTGAGAAAAGTATATTTGTAATATTTAATAAAATTCGTCCATTTAACACTAGAATAATTTATAATAATACATTTTTACCAATAGAAAGTTGTGCAAAATTCTTAGGTGTAATTTTTACAAATAATTTATCTTGGACCAAATACGTGAATTCTATTACAGACAGAGCTTCTAAGGCCTTTAATGTATTAAAAGCTTTGGCTAGTACTAACTGGGGAGCTGATCCAGAAATATTATTAATGTTATATAAGTCTTTGGTGAGGAGCCATTTTGAGTATGGCTTCCTTTGTTTTGCATCAAATAAAAAACTACTTAAATTGCGACGAACCTAGACAGTCTTTTTAAAAACACAATTTAAAGTATAAAATGATTTAATGTTCTTTCGTGGTGGTTAGTTACAGAATGAATCAATATTAAATGTTAATAAAATAAGTCTAGTACAATTATCATATCGTCTTACATTACTTCAGAGTTATCACTCGAGTTCTCACGCATATGCTGATGCGGCTGTTTGGAATATCCAGGAATATATAATAGCCAGGGACGGATTGAGGCGATATAACTCCTCCCTCCACAAGTTTGGGATTATCCTCGGGATTATTACGATTTTACAGATTTCAATTAATTTATGTTTAAAAATAGTACTTAAAATAATTAATATAATAAATAAAATAATAATGTTGACTAAACTAACACTTTTATAAGTAATTTCACTTTTTGCATTTTCACTTAACTCACTGTCACTAATTTCTCTCATACTTTTCTGCAGTAATAGATTCAGGAACTGTACGTCTGCTATATTAATTCCATCGAGATTCATGGGCTTCTTCAGGGTGCTTGACGGGTTGAGTATTATCTTTGGTAAGTTTATTAATGGCTGTCTTAGGTAGGTTATTTCTTTACCTTGAGTCTGATGTCTTTTCAGTTCGTATCCTTTGATTTTCACCTTGCAGTTATCATCCATAGTTAAGAGGTAGGTTCCTAGTAGAATCTCTTGGCTTACTTCATTGTCGCAGAATTTATTCATAGCTGTTTCAGTATTTGAGTAAACTATCCAGCGATTTGGTTGTATGAGGTAGATCTTCACATTTTGTAGGGTGACAGGGATCGGGTGACAACTTGAGATATTTGTGTGAAACTGCATGATTTCTACGACACAGTTGTCATTGGTGAAGAGTTGTATGTCGTTCTCATGACAAAGGAATCGGCGTTCGTCGACCTCGCGACATGACTGAGACAGCGGTGTTGCTTTCAACCCTTTCACAAGTAGGTACGAATTTTTAGGTAGTATGAGAGTCGTGGCCAGCCATTATGTAATACAAGTAAGGGAACTAGTTTCTAATAGTTAAAAATTTCATTTCTAATAAGTGGAAAACTCATAATAAACTTTATCTGATTCTGTTTAATATAGGCTTTTATCTCGATACATCTTTCTAATTTTACAATATTTTCATAAGTGACAGGAAACACTAATTTGTCAGTTTGTTCTATTTCCTTTAACAATATTATAAGTTCTTCTGTATCAATTATTGACTGGTGTAGTACATTAATTTTACTAAAAGCAATGGCTGTTTCGATTTCACTCAAATGGAAATATAAATTATGAAAATTATCAAGGAAGATATTATAAAGGTGAATGAGTTTGGTAATCGTTTGTCGAAAATCGGAGTTGTTTAAAGCTTGATTAATGTTTTGAATATTATCTTCTAATCGTATAAAATTGCTTTTAGTAGAATTTGCCATGGCTGTAAATGAGCCCACCATTTCGGAAACTATTGTCATTTTATTTTTAATAACGTTTTGTTCCGTATGTAGCTTATTTATTAATCTTTCATATCTAAGAGCGTCATTATTATCTACGAGTAAGTTACCTGTCATGGCTTTTATCAAAGAGCCTACCGGATCGAGGAGACCTCTTTTGGTTCGTAATGGAGGAATTAATTGTTTAAATCTATCGATGGTAATATTCATAGTATAATCAATTTGCATGTTCAAAGTTATTTATCGAAACAACTTTGAACATGCTTTTTAAGTAACCCATATTTATTCATACTTGATTCTAATTCATCGTAAATTAAATTTAAATCTAATAAAATATAATAAATATAAAAAATATAAATTTTTTATTTGATTCGATAGAAAATGTATTTAATCCTATATCTAATATAACATTGGGTTTGAAAAGTGCAACATCAAACGAATTGGAGAAAAGAGGTAGAGTCACCGACCTATGACTAGGATCTAGGAAGTAATTATATTGTTCATAACTTTTTACTAGATTAGGTGTTTCTTTATTACGCCAGTATTTTCCTAAATTAATTAGTATGTAATGAGAAAGTAAACGAATTTTAGGTATTAGTGGATGATTGGAAAATTGAAGAACACGAAAATAGAAAGAATCTGATAAATATTGTCGTCTAATAAAAAGCAGAGGATCACCGCATTCAATTTGCAGGGCATTGATAAGCGATGAATTCATAGCGCCTAAAATTAATCTTAAAGATTTGTGTTGAATCTAAAATTTTCAATCCTTTCTTATTAGGGACCGTTCAAGTATTACGTAACGCAATTTTTGAAGATTTTTGACCCTCCCATCCCCCTATGTAACGCGCCGTAACGTTTATATAGACCCCCCCTCCCCCTCTCTAAACGTTACGTAACACCCAAGTGACCATTTTTACCTAAAATTCACAATTACTTTGCGCAAATTACCGGAAAGTCGCTAAAATAACTTTGTTATTGTTTTAATCGCGTTTGCGGTAATCTATAATATAAAAATAAATCGCCGAATGTGTTGCTAAGCGCAAATCTCGAGAGCAGCTGGACCGATTTCGCTAATTCTTTTTTTATAATATTTCCTGAAGTACTATGGTTCTTACGGAGAGAAAAGTTTAAAGAATTGCCTGAAAAAGTAAAAAAACAACACTTTTCTATATTCCCAAACAATAAATTCGTAACAATACTTAAAAGGCAATTTGAACTTTAACACCATACCAATAAAGTTTAGGTGTTAGTGGAGGGGTTCCGGGAAGGCAAAACAATTGAGTGACGTTATTATCGTATAAATATAATATTTGTTATATGGCAGCGAAACCTGGGTATGCCAGAAAAAGCATAAAAGCAAGTTGAATGCAGTGGAGAAGCGATCTCTTCGTAAAATGTGCGGCGTTACCATGGCCGACCGAAAGCGAAACGAAGAGATTCGCAATATGGCAGGTTTGAAAGATGACCTTATCACAAAAATTGATAAGGGCGTGCTTCGATGGTTTGGGCACGTTGAGCGAATGAGTGAAGGCCGAATTGTGAAGAAAATATATAGCGCGAAACTAAATATTAAAAGGTGTCGAGGTAGATCGAGACTAACTTTCGAAGACCATGTGAGCAAATTGCACGAAGAGGGGAGGGTCAAGAGTACTCGGATACCTAGACGTGCATGTATGAAGAAGAGTATGAATCTGAAATAAGCGAAAGAGGTATGTAAGGATCGTGACACTTGGCGATCTGTTCTCTCTGGCTACCCCGTCAGGGATTGTGCGTGAAGGTAAATAAATAAATATAATATCGTATCGTATCGTATAAATATTTGTCAATATTTCTACTATGGTAACATTGCGGTACGAAGTTTGACGGGTCAGCTAGTAATAAATAAAACGAGATTTCTTCCTCGCAATACATTGTTGATTATTTTATTTATTCATATTGTTATTTAATAAACAATCACACAATATAATAAACTTTTGCTTAAGTTTAAAATAAGTTAAAATGGGCTCAAATCAGTCCTAATAAACTTTTACTACTAACCTTACATTTAATTGCGCCGTATTTTTAACTTGGCCTTTTCCTTACATACATTTTATTAAATAAACTCTTAAAATAAAATAACATATTTATTTTTACCTTTGGCAATGCAATGTAAAAAACAAACAAAAACTTGTGTCTGAAGTCGATTCTTTGCTGAACAAAGTCTCGGATTGGGGGCGACTAAATCTAGTCCAGTTCATTCCCCAGAAGACACAAGTTTGCGCGTTTTCCGCTAAAAAGAACCCCTTTGTCGTATCTCCTCAGTTTCAAGGCACTCCCCTTGCTACCTCAGCTAGCATCGGAATCCTCGGCGTCAACCTAAACGAAAAGGGTTGCTAACTTGGGAGATTTTAATTCCCTTGTTTTTTTATTTAAAATAAAAAAATGTTACGTAACGCGTTGGTCGAACCCCCCTCCCGCCCCTGTAACGCATCGTAACGTTTTACAAGACCCCCCCCCTCCCCCCAAATTGCGTTACGTAATACTTGAACGCCCCCTTAGCAGGTTCAAGAAGAAATGAGGCATAATCTAAACGACTTCTTATAATTGCATTATAAATTAATTTTAAAGAATATGGATGGGCGCCCCACCATACTCCGCACAAAGCTCTTAGAATGTTTATATTTTTTCGCATTTTTTTTTTTGGTATAAATGATATGAGGCATACCGGATAATTTATTATCAAGAATTACACCAAGGAATTTAACTTGATGAATATTTTCGAGCGGATAATTAAAAAGGCGAACCTGTATGTCTGGTAAAACTCTGGTATGGTGACGGAATGATTTAGGAATAAATAATGATTTCTTATAAGAAGTTTTAATAGATGAAGCAGCATGTGAAGGAAAATGATCCTTTGAAGGATTAGTAGAAAGAGAAGAATTTATAGGGTTTTTTGAGATCTGAACATCAGCATATGACTTTGATGAAACATGGGGATATGTTTGTGATGCTTCTAGGTATGAGATTGAATTTTGTGCCATTTCAATTTTAATATTATTTTGACGTGTGTGTTCAGGGCATCTAGAATCCGTAGCTTTGTGGTTACCTGAGCAGAATAAGCAACGAAAAGGTCCATTATCTTTATCGCAAGAAGAAGAAGAGTGATCATCGCCACATTTTAAGCATCTTGGCTTGGAACGACATAAATCTTTAGTGTGTCCAAATCTGCAGCACTGAAAACATTGAATCGTTGTAAGTTTATAAATTTCAACAGGGGTGGAAGAATAACAAAAATAAACTCTCGAGGGAAGAATTTGATCGTCAAATGTGACTACGACACTTTCAGAGCTTTCATATCTGAGTTTGTCTTCATTGCATACTCGGTAATTTAATCTTCTTACTTTTAATATAGGAATAGTGTTTGGATACGTAGATAATTCAGAAATAATATCTTCTGGTGTCCAATCTTTTGGTACACCTTTTATAACACCCTTACGAGATACGTGGAAGGATGGAATAAACGTTTTATATTTAACATTTACAGAGGGATTATCTAAAAATAGATTTGCATCAATAAATTTAGAGAATTCAATTGTAATTCTATTCCTCCCGATACGTTTTAGGCCTCCATTAACTATATTTTGAATATTTTATTTTTTCAAAAAGTGACCAAAAGAAATAGCATTTAAAGTCTTACCAGAATTAGGAGAATCTTCTTTTACTTGAACATGCACGGTAAAAGGACTCGAATCTGTAGAATTATAAGGGCGAAGAGATTGAAATTTTTGAGAATCTGTTTTTGCATTATCCCCATTTATACTTGTGTTAAAGAGATTTTGAAGAGATATGACTATAGGCAGAATTTGATGTTTGTGGTAGAGGAATGTCAGATGATTGTGAAAGGGGGATTTCAGATGATTGAGTACACGCAATATTAGATGATAAAGACATGGGAGATTCATAAACACTTTGTCCTGATATGTTACCTTGGTTAGAGTTAGATCCCATAATTTTAATTTTAGATGAAGAAATATTACCAGTATCGTAATCCGATTCTGAGAATGAAGAATTGATGGAAAAAACTGAAATTTTTCTATTTAAGTCAACCCGATTAGCATGTTCTTCTTTCTTCCTTTCTTTCATTTTATGTTTCCTTTTCTTTTTATTGAAAATAATTTTGAAGTTGTCATCAAAAATTTCTTGCGATAATGACTGCCATAGTTTTCTAAATGAACATTCTAAGTCATTTTGAATTTTGACATAAGCAGCTGGAGAGGAATTCGGTCTGAGCAATTCGGATCCGGTGGCTTAGGCGGAATAGATGGATTAGACATGGCGACTATGAAAGTCTAACGCTGCGTTAGACTATTTTCTAATACTAAGAAATTGTCGCTAAATGAGTGATAATATGAAAATACAGATAAATATTATTAATATATACTATAATAAATTAGGAATGTAATCAGAATATTAAAAGAAAACTTAAAATAATTAATATGACACCAAAAATACGTAAAACCGTTATTGACGTTCAGTTGCCAATCTCCGAATACTACTTCAACAGGCGTTAGATCTGTCGAAGAATGAATTGAATGATTGTATCAAGATTGTATGACATAACAGCATACGTCATCACTGACGCTGCGTCTGTAATTTTATGTTCGTATTTCGCGATTCGGTAAATTTCAGTAATAGTTGAATGAAACCTTTCGATAAGTCCCATAGAGTTGTGGTTGTGCGCAGTACCAATGTGTAGATTGATTTTGTATAATGTTAGCATTTCCTTTAAGAGTACGTTATTAAATTCCATACCGGGATCCTGAACTGATTTTGGATGGAATTCCGTAAAATGAAAAATACTTTATTAAAGCTCTTATTACTTCCGGGGTAGACCTACTATTAATTTCAATTGCTTGACCCAATTTGCTGAACGCGTCTATCAGGGTTAGAAAGTACTTGCCTTCTATCGAAAAGGTATCAATGAAAATTTCTTGGAATGGCTTAGACTGGGTTTATGTCAATTGAAGTTGAGGTTTTAGGGGTTTACGGTCGTACTTCATTTTCTTGCAGACCTCACATGAGCTTATAATGCTCGCTACCTTTTGTTTCACATTATTCCAATAAAACGTTCGCCTTAAATGTACTAATGTTTCCCTAATGCCTCTATGGCAATTTTTACCTAAATGATATTTAAGAACTACTTTGCGTTGCTCATTTTCATCTTCTACATAGACTATCCTCTTTGTACATTCATAAAATTTAACACTATCCTTTTTGAATAATTGCGTTGTGACTTCCGAAAACTGCTTGCGGCGTATGACATCTTCGAAATAAAAAAACATTTAATTTTAGGTCTAATATACTCTTTCAAGAATTTTTTAATTAAATCCAAATTGTTTAATGGTAAGTGAACTTCCAATATGTTCTGTTTATCCCTAGACAAGTTTTTAACCGAAGATTCATTTCTGTTCCAGGTATGAACGAGTATTTGATTGGGTTTCGCATCAATTGCTTCTTGGAGAATTAATATTCCTGCTGTGTCTATGTCTTTAGCCGAATTTACTGTATTGTTACTACTGTGTTCTTCAGAAGCTGTGGCGGTGCTACTATTTGGAGATGGTATCGGATATGGAGATTGTCTACCATGTAAAGAGGGAATACTTAACGTTTCCGAATCGGATGATACTGTTACTACGTCCCCCCGCCTGATTCGAATTACCTAGCTGTACAATTTTAGAGACTACATTGCTCAAATGGCGTAGAAGTATTTTTTCGTTTTTGTCTACATGCACTTGCATGGAAACATCATCGTTATCAGTTAAGGCGTTAATCTTAATTCTAGATAAAGCAACAGCGTTACAATTTTGTTTCCCGTTCTTATACACTATTTCGTAATCAAATTCCGATAGGCGTAACTTCCATCTAGTTAGTTTGCTATTCGTTTCATTAATGGAGTTTAACCAGGCTAAAGGGCGATGATCAGTGTAAATTGTAATTTTTTTTTCCATACAAGTAAGGGCGGAAAGGTTTGACTGCCCAAACGATTGCCAAATTTCTTTTTCTATTGTGCTGTATTTCGTTTCAGCATCGTTCAACGTACGACTTGCAAAGGCTATAGGCTTATCACTACCGATAGGTCCCTGCGATAGAACTGCACCGAGAGCAAAGTTCGACACATCTGTGGTGAGAACGAACGGTCGAGAGAAGTCAGGATATTGTAAAAGTGGGGCGTTTGTTAAAAGCTCTTTACATCTTTCAAATGCGTCTATATATTCTTTTGTAATTTCAATTTTGTTTTTCTTTTTCAGGCAAGTGGTAAGCGGTTGTGTAAGTTTAGCGAAGTCTTTAATAAATTTTCTGTAATACCCTACTAATCCGAGAAAACTTTTTATTTCGGTGGCTGTACGCGGTAATGGATATTTTAGTACTGCTTTAATTTTTTCGTCACTTGGTGTTAAACCCTCTTTCGTAATAATATGATCTAGATATAGAACATCTTTTCTCAAAAATTCACATTTATGTAACGTGACTTTTAGATTGGTTTCTCTGAGACGGTCAAAAATGTTCCTTAATTTTTCAATATGTTCCTGAATACTAGCCGAATACACGATTATGTCGTCGAGGTACACTAAGTAATGGAGACCTTGGAGGCCTTTTAAGATATTATCCATTGCTCTTTGGAAAGTTGCAGGGGCTGTCTTTAATCCAAACGGCATGCGTTTGAATTCATAGTGACCGGATTGAGTGTGAAAGCTGTCTTTGGCCTATCAGCTTCATTAACTTCTAATTGGTGGTAGCCACTTGCCAGGTCAAGGGTACTAAAATATACAGATTTGCCTAACTTATCAAAATGGTCAGTTATATTAGGTAACGGGTATTTATCGTCTATTGTATTCTCATTTAATCGCCGATAATCTATAACCATTCTAAATTTAGGCTGCCCGGATGCATCTGGTTTTTTGGGGACTAAGTGAACCGGTGCGCTCCAAGGTGAGTGAGAATTTTGGATTAAGTTATCTTGAAGAAGTTTGTCTACTTATCTTTGTACTTCCTCATTTTGGGAAGGTGGGTGGCGATACGGCCTGATATATATAGAATCTTCGTTAACTGTTCTAATATTATGTTTTACCTGATTTGTAAAAGAAAGCGGAATTTTCTCACTATAAAATATGTCGCGGTATTCATAGCATAATTTAGTTATAGCTTTCCGTTCTTCTTCATTTGTATGATCTAATCGTAGTTTAATTAAATTTTCTTTTAAAATTTCATCTATCTCGCAATCGGAATTTATCACATTTATGGCACACTCATTATTTTCAAATACAGTTACATTAAACGGTTCTATAAATTTAATATTAGCTTTTTCATTCGACACATTTTGAATAATGGTTTCGACGAAGAAATTATCACACTTGATAAGGGCACATGGCATACGAACTCCCTAACTAAATTGTGTAAAATCAATGATTGCGTACCCGTTTTGTAAGTTGGTGGGTATTTTCACTCGTGTTTCCGATCTTGGTTCTAAATTAATGTCATAAGGTGGATTATAAATTATTGGAATTTCAGTATTAGGTGTTCGTAAAATTTAGTGGTTCATATCGATATTAGCTGCCAATTTTTTTAATAAGTCTGACCCAATAAGGCCGTCGTATCTACCGTCCACATCGTATATGTAAAATTTATGTGGAAGAGTACTTTTGAATGTTTTTAAAAGCGGTATAAAAATTATTTCATCGTGCATGCTTTGCGCATGGTTACTTACAACTGTGAAAGGTTCATTGTATTTAAATTCACCAAAATATTGGTTAGCCTTGGCAGGACTAATAAAGGATCTACTGCTTCCGGTATCTATTAGAAATTTCGAATTTATTTCGGGAATTACTATATGAGGTAATTTTAAAATGCTATCGCAATAATTGAGATGGATCATTTCGGAGGGCTTTCGAGGGCTACTATCGGAAAATTTTCAGGTACTGCATTATCTTCATTATTAATTTCATTAAAATTTTCTAGGTATTGACCTTCAAATGAAGGGTCTTCTACAAAACCATCATAGTGGTCGTAGTAGTAACCGTCATTATTATCGTGAGAGAAATCTTGACATGATGTTGAAGGTTCCTCGCTAAAAAACAAATCATTCGTCGTCATGTTTTGCCTAATTGGTGCGGTACGCATAGATACGTTAGTGTCGTAAACGTTTTTGAGCGGTTGATTTTGTATGCCGAATTTGAATTGCTTGGGTTGCTGTTGTATGCCGTATTTAAATTGATTAGGCTGTTGTTGAAATCCGTATTTAAATTGATTAGGCTGTTGTTGAAAGCCGTATTTAAACTGATTAGGCTGTTGTTGATTCTGCATGCCGTATTTTTGAGCTTGATGTTGGGGAATGCCAAATTTAAATCCACCACCTTGGAATGGTGCTCGTGGTTGTTGGGTAAATTGATGATTGAAATTACGTGGCATTGAATTTTGTGGTGATGCAAAATGGTAGCTTTGTTGAGGTGCTGTGAATTTATTCGTATGCATCAAATTAGGCCTATATTCTATCTGGTTATTGGGTACACCAAACTTGAAATTACTATTATTATTATTATTATTATTTGGTGTCAAATTCGAATTTATAAATGCTCTTATAAATTCATTAATGCATCTCACGAAACTTTGCAGAGCTTATTGCTGAACTGGTTTGGCTTTATTGTTTTTGGCGTTATACTGAGCTAAGAAGTTAATTTTCTCTGTGACTATACTTAAAGCTATCTCCAAAGTAGAACAGCCTTTGAGTCGGACAATTCTAATAAGGTCTTCGGGTAAATTGTACAAAAATACGTTCAAAGCGGTATTATTATATATAATCATTTTGGCTGCCTTTATTACTTCATCAAAATGTCTTTGGACTTTAGCAAATAAAGAACTTTTTACATTTTGTATTCTAGTACAAAACTGAATAAATGACTCTCCTTGTTTGATTTTTAGAGATTCTAGTTCGATAGCAATACATTCCTCTGAACGGGGGTCGCCGAAATGCTGGGTCAAAATTTCTTACAAATCCTCCCACGTACTTAAACTAGGGTTATCACCAAGTAGAGTCGCAGCTCTACCACTAAGCTTACTACTTATAGCATGGAATCTATATAAATTTTGAATCGGAGTATTATCGCCTCTTGAATTTAACAAAACATATTCACATTTTGAGATGAATAAATTGAGTCATTTTTCATCTCCATCGTATCTAGGAATCAAATCTAAAATATGTGTTGGAATAACAGTTACTGCCATTTTTATTAAAACTATCTTACTTAATCTAACTTAAACTATTAGCAAGAATATTATCAGCCTATTTTATGCCAACAAAATCAGATAATTGCAAATAATTTGGCCCGACGATTTTAGTCCGGGAAATGCGGAAAAGAATGGGATAAATGTGAACAGGAAGTGAAGAGGTTTACTCAAAATATGTTCAATCCCATGTCCTCCAGTTGATTCTGACCACTTCGATACTGCCGATGATCCAATGCGCGTAATCGATTGATTTGGAAACGATAGCTCGCGCGTCGCGGGAGTTATTTGTTTGGTTCGAGGATATCCGAACCTGACTGCTATACTGACGCTTAAACCGATTTTGGGGTCCGAAAGGCGTTAGCGCGACAGCAGAATATATACGGATATCCTACCGGCTGCACCACTTAAATTGCGACGAACCTCGACAGTCTTTTTAAAAACACAATTTAAAGTATAAAATGATTTAATGTTCTTTCGTGGTGGTTAGTTACAGAATGAATCAATATTAAATGTTAATAAAATAAGTCTAGTACAATTATCATATCGTCTTACATTACTTCAGAGTTATCACTCGAGTTCTCACGCATATGCTGATGCGGCTGTTTGGAATATCGAGCCAGGGACGGGTTGAGGCGATATAACTAACTAGTAAACAAATTAGATAATATACAAAATAAGAATTTAAGACTTATTACCAGCTCTATGAGAACAACTCCTATTATTTCTTTACACGCTGAATGTCTTACTCCTCCTATCTTACTTAGGTTTAAATATCTGAAATTTAGGTTTTTATTAAATATCAATTCTTGGTCACATCATCCTCTTTTTCAAAAAGTATTATTTTACTATAATAGTATGTCTCCTATATCTAACTCAGCCCCATATATACTCCATGACTTTCATGAAGTGATACGATATGATGAACAATATAATATTCACAAAAGCACACATACTTGGCCTTGTTATAAGGGGAATTATGAAAGTTAATTCAGTGATATACACATAAATATTGATAAAAAAAATTGAATAGAAAAGAAGAGGTTTATGAACTTATATCTACATATGATGAATATCGACAAATTTACACAGATGGTTCAAAAGTTGAAAATAAAGTAGCCTGCGCATTTTACATACCTCATCTGAAAATTTGACGTGGCCTTTCCATTCCTACATCAGCAAGCATATACACTGCAGAATGTTATGCTGTCTTAATCGCTCTTAAATATATAGAACAACACCCACATTTATCTAATAAATGGTTACTGATCTCTGATAGCATGAGTGTCTTGAAGGCACTGAAGGCAAGAGCTTTAGATGCTAAAACGTATTTCATCATATATGAAATCAAAAGTTTGTGGTGGAAATTGAAAGAAAATAATTTGGAAGTAAAATTTTTATGGACTCCGTCACATATTGGGGTTCAAGGAAATGAAAGAGCAGACCATTTAGCTAAAAGTATAGTTACAACTGATATTGAAGGGATAACCGATGTTGCAATACCACGTACAGATTTATATTCAATTTTAAAGAAACAGTTAAAAGAAGAATGGGAAATGCAATGGAATGCTGTTTTAGAGGCAGGAAAAGGTCGTTGGTATGCATCAATTAATTCAGAATTAAGTATTCCTTGGTTTTCTCGCAAGGAGAGATATCATAGCAGAAAATTTTATACAATAATGTGCAGACTTAGATTTGGCCACTATCGACTGAACGCTCATCTTTCCAGGATGAGAATAGTAGCATCTGCAACATGCAATTTCTGCAATATAGAAGCAGATCAGACTGCAGAACATATAATATTTAACTGCCCAGCGTACGCCATTGAAAGATTGCTACTCATTGAAAAATTTATAAAGTTTATGAAAACGCAGAAAGTGTCCCGCGTGCCCTGCAAGATGTTCTTAGGAATACTAAGACATATTTAGCACTATGCAATTTTATTCATAATACTGTAAAACAAATATGAAATATGGTATCCCTGTTTTAGAAAATATTGGATTAACAGAGTTTTGGCGGGAAATTGACCGGCGGCGGTTTGCTGCTCCTGTATTATTGTTTAAATAATGGTTTGAAGTGGACTTTGATATGTAAAAGTGTTGCAATTTTGTGTATTAAGTGTCTACGCATGTGAACTATTAGTGGAAACAGTGAAACAAGTGCTCTGATGGTGATGGATTCTCAAGATAAGCTGTTTGTTTGCATAGGCACCTTTAGATACCATCGCCAACTATCAGCTGTCTGCTGGATCAAGTTGCCGCCAAAATCTCCCAAGAACTGCACAATGTGACGCATCAACATATTGTGAAGCAGTATACTATGAAGGAGTGGGGAAATTACAATAAACCGAATAAAAATACTTAAGACTTGGCCTAAAGGTCTAGATACCAGGCCATAAACTCCAAAAAAAATATATTGGATTGACAAATCTACACGGATTGAAACCTACAAAGAATATAATATAAAGAAGACTTGGCTTTAGCCTTTACGGGTTTTTGAAAATATGAAGAATTAAAGAAAATAAGACTTGACTTCGGCCTTTATGGATTTTGAAGAGATGGAAAGAAGAAAAATAAGACCTGGTTCCGGCCTTTACACTTTAAAATTCTACATATTCAAAATAAAAAAGACAAGGCTGTATGGCTTAGTTCCTTTGCCTGTTCTCTCGAGCAAATAATAAAAACAACAACAACAATCATTTGTCATTGTCATTTAAGTACGCCAAGTATGAGAAAAATTTATGGCGTGTTTTGTTGCGATTAAAAACTTATTATAAAATTAATATAATTCTTTAGATTTTTTGCCCGAAGTAGATACTTCGATGGATACAGACATTCTGTTAGGGAACAAGGATTACTTATACGGTAATTGCAATCATTTTTTATTTAAACAACGAAGGCCGGGTAAAAATGAAAACAATGTACCTGTTCTAGTAATTTATGAAGCTATTAACCTTTTTATTGTGTAATTGTTCCGATATCCTTGAATCGACTTTCCACTTATGAAGCAGAAACGTGTTCAACTGATTTTAAGGAACTTTTAAAAGTAAACAGTGTCAACCTGGTAAGATATACAGGAAGGATGCAGATTCCTATATCGTATTTTGTACCATTACTTTGGCGAGGCCTAGGCTCTACTGTACAAAGCCTACAATTGATTTGAAGGATTAAACTTTTATGAAGGGGAGATCTTGTTTTTCCTTAAGCATAGTCCTAGTCTTAAATATTAGGTTTGAGTCTTAGTGTCGGGCTCCTCATTCCTGCACGGGGGAGTGGCTTAGGGTAATTTACCGCTTAAAACTACCCAAGAAATATGTGAGGGGAGGACTCAACATGAGGGGAGGAATTTCAACAATAAAAAAACTAGATCAACATGATGTAACAACTTTTGTGTAAAATTTTCTTACATTCCGATCTTGACTACAAAGTCACTTAATTCTTTTTCCACTGTTGCCAAGTCATTGCTCAAACAAAATGTAAATGTCTGTACATAAGAAAATTTTATAAAATATTATCAAGAGATTTAATCTAAACTATTAATATCAAGAGAACTGCATATCTATGATGCTCGTTAAAATTATTTTATCCATTGGTTCTTAATTGTATTAAGGGCCGATTATTCTGTCCTCAGTTATGCTGACAAATAGCCTGTAATTGACAGACACACAAAACTTAAATTTAAAACTGTAAGATAGGCTTTATGCTTTAACATTTGTTTAAGCAATATATTTTTTTCATCTGTCGGAATTAGTCTGCTAGCTATTTGTTATTATCCCACAAATAACTATCTGATCACCAATATATAATAGAAAATAAGTAGAATAATAACTGTTAAATAAAAATTAGGGTGAGCAACCCCCAATTCCATCGGCATAAGAGCAATATTTGGATACAATGTTTTACTTACAATTATCCTAGAGACCCAGGCTGTTGAATTCCCACAAAGGGAATGACACTTCATTGATTATAATAACTAGACCTGAAAAACAATAATATGTGTTTTTGTTCAAATGTTAGCAGTTGCTACAATTCAAAGCAATGTAGTCACCAGATACACTAATCGGAATCAATCAAATCATGTGACAATAATTAAGACATTATTTTGTTAACATATTACCAATAATAGTCTTTTTTTCAGATGCTGATCTCTTAGATCAGTTTACCAATGAATATCAATGGTCGTCACTGTTGGATGCAACTGATGCGTCACCAAGCGAGATATTGGCTGATGCTGCACCTGTACTTGTGCCATCTATTTCACCTGCCATAAGCATTAAATCATCACCAAATGAAAGCAGTAGTTCAGATTCTGGCAGTGAAGATGATTCAAAAAAGTATTGTATATATTATTAATTAATACTATGTTTAATATTTGTCCTAAATTTTTTGTGTAACTAGCCTTCTACCCTGGCTTCACATGGGTGATTTCTGGATCTCGACAACAGGGCCACCTACAGGGTCCAATTGTGAATATAAAACCATCCAGGAACCAGTTCAAACAAACAAAACATTTCATCAAAATCAATCTAGCCATTTTTGAGTTTTAGTGAGACTAATGGATAGCAGTTGATTTTTATATACTGAAATAATTTTATTCAATTTGTAGAGATAAGCATATAAATGTGTGCTTAATCAAAGTGAAATCTAGGGTGGCCCCCCGCTAGATGGAGCAATGACCTGGTGAGACATGCAGGAATTCAATGGCTGCAGGAGGCTTGGGAATGTATTTTTGGGCATTCTCTACCTATGTTCAGTAGTAAACCTGTAAAGGGCTGTAATAATAATAATAAATTATGAACTTTTAGTGTGACAACATATTATTAGTCTTTCTAAAAAATTCTTTAACGTACCACTGTCTAAGCTGCAAGGACTGATTTAGGGCATGTCTTTTGTATTAACATTAAACACATAGCTTCATCTTTTATTCATTATTTTGTGACAGTGTCCTAGCAGGAATCTTCATTGCACACCATATTATTTATCTTTTTCTTAAAGTGTTTAGTTGAATTCTGACTTAGAACAGCATAGGGTTACCCCAATTTTATATATTCTTCCATAGATGGAGGAAGCGAGAGAGGTGTGTCAGGATCGTGCCAAATGGAAGTCCATAATCTCTGCCTACCCCTCTGGGTGACAGGCGTGAGCGTTTATGTATGTATGTATGTATGAATTATTGGTGTACCTTTTGATAGTGTAATAAACAACAATACGGCCGATGCCTAGATATTCAAGCATTTTAAAATAACTGACGTCTTCATGCTCACTGTATAAATAACTGTAATTCTGTTTGTTTTTTAATGCACTTGATGCTGTAATATAACAATCATGATGAAAACAAATTATTGAAATGGAGACAAATCGATTAAGGTCCACCAACACACTCTTTAACCGTACCTAAGCTGTCGTCGGACAATGGACAAACTCAGCTATATAATTTTACACATGCTTGCCTTCATCTTTTTCATGCTGTCCCCATGTTATTTGTTAGCGGTCCATTGGCCGAAAAAGAATGTATAAATTTTTGCAAAGCTTTGAAATCAACAATCTCATATAATGACACATCTCTTATATTCTTAAGTATATGTGCATTCGTATATTAAGGATAGAAATTATAATTTATATCTTTTTGATTATTAAAATATTTTTAATTTTATTGTATTTAGATTATAAATTTTTTATTTATTGCTTCCTCAACAGCTCAAGCAATACTTCAGCTCGTCAGTCGTCACTATCTCCTTTGGATTTTACTTTTGATGATTACTCAAATAACTTAAAATTGGAAGATGTTGAACAGTTTCTACAAAAATCTGGTATACTTATTTGTATAGTATATAATAGTTATTAATATTTATAAAACAGTTCAAAAATATAGTATGCTTACTTATGATATACTTTCAGTTAAATTTATTAATAATCAAAACTAATGAAATAATTTTATAGTAGTAAGATTTTATTAAATTATTTCTTTTATGCAGCCCCTAATAATAAACCAGAACTGTCTACAAATTGTATACTTAATGGTATAACAGAAAAGAATGGTCCTGTAATGGCTATTGAGAATGGGATTATTAAGGTAAAATTCATTCAAGACCACATTTTATATATGCCTTTATAATGCCTTATAATTATATCTATCCTTTTTAATATACAGGGTATTAAAATGGAATATGATGACTGTGATGAAAATATAAATAAGTCAGGTATGTATAAATATACATAAAGTTTTGATACATGTCATTGAAATTTCCTCTTTTCATAACATTAACTCTACAAACTTACATCTAATTTACAGATAATAACTTTGTGCAAAATGCCTATTTTAAAGTAGTAAATGAAAATTTTTCTATTAACAATACCAAGAAAGAGGATAGTAAAATTCAACAGGTTATGGATGATAAGAATATACCGACTATTCTTAAAAAGCAGCAACATATTGATATTAAAACCCCAAATATTATAATTCCTACTGAGAGTACAAAAAGAGGTCAAATTTCCATTTCATCACTGTCTCAAACAAAACTAAGTGGTGTTAAAGCAGTTTATGATTACCAAATTAAGGTGTGGTAATTTAAGTATGTTACAATTATCTACTGTATAATTTTTTTTAAACCTATAACATATTTAGTTTATTTCAGCTTCCAATGCCACAGAATAATATTGTTGTCAGTCCCAAACTAAACGCGCCTGGTGATGGGATCACTAATATAAGATTAGTACAAAATGGATCCAAATCAATAGAAACAGATATACCAATGAGCCCTAGTATAGATTTATCAAATTTAAGTGAGGCTGAGATAAGAGCTATTAAGAAACAACAGAGAATGATAAAGAATCGGTAAATGCATCTATATATTTTATGTTTCTAAAGTAATTTTTAAACTTTCATTAATACAATGTATTTTTTTAAGTATTATGCATTATATTTATAATCTAGTAGAATATGATTTATAACTCTTCAAGCATCCTATGAGCATCACAATCTACTATAAATTCTAAAAGTAAGAATCCTCTACGAAGAATCCCACGAAAAACTCTGGACCCATCGTTTTTTTTTTCAATAATATTTTATAATGATTTAGTCATATTACATACAGTTTATTTGCAAAATAAAAGAAAAGAAGTTCTAAATTTGTTCATGATGTTCAAGTGTTTTGATAGAAGTTATCAAGGATTGATCTCTTCCTTTTATCTTATAAATGTTTTTAAATAGTACATACAACTTGTTATGTAATAAAAAATAACCTTTATTTTTAAAGAGAGTCGGCATGTCAGTCCAGACAAAAGAAGAAGGAATACGTGGCAGCTTTAGAACAGCAATTATTAGAGGCGCACCAGGAGATAGCACAACTACGTCTTGAAAATAAATTATTACGTGACCAACTACAAAACCTTGGAAGATGTCGTAAGGTACTTTACCTCTTCAAATCTGAAATTGTTAGCGACTGAATTACAATGCAGTTGAATAATGGAAGTGTTATTTTTTACTTAGTGAAGAAATAAAATTTTAAATTAAAATTATCGCCTTGAAGAGACTATATGACTACTACATTGTAATAAGGTTGTGAGTTAACATAAGTTATATGTATAATGCTCTGACTTAAAAAATGTAAATGTATTTAAATATTTTTAGATACCGCGACTGGATACCTCAATTTTAATACCTAAGAAAAATATTGCTGTACTGTTTGCCATGGTTTTCATGGTTTCCTTAAATTGGAATGTATTAGGGTAAGTGATAAGTTTAAGATTTATATATAAACCCGTTTTAAAATTACACAATTTCTTAGTAAGTTTTTTGGATTTGTATTTTGTCGTAATATACATATATTGTTATCTTGTTACGTTAGTCATTTTATTTCTAGTAGGCTAGCAAGACCAAGATTCGCTCGCGTTAGAGACGAGTTAACGCCGCCGCCGCTTGACACAACAATGTGACACGTAATTTTTATGTATACTAGATTTATATATATCGTCCTACGAAAAGGCATCTGTGTGTGGTAGGAAGCGCAATAAATTCTAAAATTTATTTTTACATCGCGGACGGTACCCATTAAAGCCTGGCTTGCTTTATTAAATGGGTTGTCTGGAAGAGATTGCTATTGTTACGAGCTTGGGGTTCGAGACAATTAAAAACTGCCGATTGAATTACCAAAATTGACACTTTAATTACACAACACTAATTACAATCTAAAATTACACTAATAATAAAACACAGTTCGCCGTTATTTCGCTTCGAAGTAATCTCCTGTATCGCCAATTCAATACTGCCCCGGTCGTGGTCTATACCGGCCTTATATAGGGCCTCAGATAGTTTCCAGAACCTTCTACTGTAGCGACATCTAGAATGTTCGAGTACATATCGGTCCCGAAATTTCTGGAAGGATCTCGACTCTCCTAGTTCTGCTACTCGACACTAGAGGGCGCTAGTGTAACTAGTGTTGCCATGTACAAGACATTAATAGTGGCGCGCAACACTTTCATTTACTCGACACTAGGGGGCGCTAGTGTAACTAGTGTTGCCATGTACAAGACATTAATAGTGGCGCGCAACACTGCCCCCTCCTAAGACATGCTCGTCCCGAGCATTATTGGCCCCATAATAACGCGCCAGTCGATCCACATGGACAATCTTAGGAGTACCTCTGGCACCTTTCTGTATGCGGTAGGTTACATCATTGATCCTTGTCACAATCCGGTACGGTCCGTCCCATTTAGCTTGAAGCTTAGGAGATTTCCCTTTGCTGCGAACTGGATTGTGTAACCACACTAGTGAACCTTCATCAAACCCCTTGTTGTTCATTTTGCGGTCATACCGTGTTTTCATCTTCTCAGACGTTTGCTGGTTAGATGTCGCTACAGTAGAAGGTTCTGGAAACTATCTGAGGCCTTATATAAGGTCGGTATAGACCACGACCGGGGCAGTATTGAATTGGCGATACAAGAGATTACTTCGAAGCGAAATAACGGCGAACTGTGTTTTATTATTAGTGTGATTTTAGATTGCAATTAGTGTTGTGTAATTAAAGTGTCAATTTTGGTAATTCAATCGGCAGTTTTTAATTGTCTCGAACCCCAAGCTCGTAACAATTGGTGTCAGAAGTGGGATCAAATATGCCGATTTTACCTAAAGACGACACGGAGGGTATCCGTACCCGAAGTCAACGCCAACAGGAGACGGACCAGAGACGAATTGGTAATGCAACGCCGCAAACGTCGGAGGGGCAGCTGCTAACCACGGAGGCCGGCCCGTCAGCAGCTCCTGCATCTGCAGCACCTGACTTAGGTGCTCTGATGATGATGCTGCAGGATCAGGCTCGCCGACAGGAGGAACAGGCTCGCCGACAGGAGGAACAGGCTCGCCGACAGGAGGAACAGGCTCGCCGACAGGAGGAACAGGCCCGCCGACAAGAGGAACAGACCCGTCGGTTGGAAGAGCAGCTGCAGCGCGGTATGGAAGAACAGATGCTCCTCAGGAAGGACCTTCACGCTACCTTCGGGAAAGAGATAAAGGAGGTGAAGGATAGGGTTGCTCAACATGACAACCGCCTGTCGGAAGCTGAAACCCGAATCGACCAAGTGAACAATCGGGTTGACAACGTGATGGCTGATGTGAAGAAAACGCTGGACGACCTCAAACTTGGGGATGGATTACAGCTCCCGTAGTAGCTACAACACCTTCGCTACGTGGATTCAAAGTGCCGCCGTTCGACGGGAGTTCTTCCTGGTCGGCCTACAAAATCCAGTTCGAGGCTGTCATGAAAGCGAACGGCTGGAATAAAAGTCAGGCCATGACTGCTCTCACGCTAGGCCTACGCGACCAGGCCTTAACTGTTCTGGAAGCTCTCGGTTAGGAAGTAACTTACGAGCAGCTCCTTGAGGCATTGGAGGCAAGATATGGCGATGCTCACCTGGAACACGTCTTTCGTGCGCAGCTCAAAGATCGCGTGCAACGCAGTAACGAAAACCTGCAGCAGTGGGCCCTTGAGGTGGAGAAGCTGGTTCGAAAAGCGTACCAGTCTGTACCTGCGCTCATTGTAGGGAACCTGGTGCAGAAATTCATCGACGGCATCCGCGACCTTGAAGTCAGAGCTGCTGTGAGGCTTGGGCACCACGAGACGCTTAAGGACGCCTTGACCCATGCACTGGAGGTGGAAGCCGTGCGGCAGGATCATCGTTCCCACCGCGTCAGGGAGGTTGCAGCAGCTACAGTTCAGGACCGCAATAAGGGCTACAGCCCTAGGTGCTACGGCTGTGGGGAAAGGGGCCATCTTCGATCCAGCTGCCCTAAACGAACTGTAGAAAGGGAAGGTGATCGATATCGAGAGGGTAGTGTGGCTGACAGCACCGCCCAGCAACAGCAGGGAAACTGGCGGGTGCTGGCTGATGTTAAAAGAGCCCCAAGGATTTCGATCTCACAAACCCATGATGGGAACAGCCTAATCATCAAGGGCGAAGTCAACGGAACGCCGTGTAAACTGACCATAGACACTGGAGCCTCTCGCACGGTTGTCAGTTCCCAACTTATAAGTCGGTTCCTTGGGGACTCCGCATACAACCGAGAACGCATTAATTTGGTGACAGCCACCGGTCAGCGCATACCCGTCCGTGGAGAGAAGGAGATGGAGTTGAAGCTAGGCAACATGATCTACCTGCATAATGTCATCGTGGCTGATATAATGGACGACTGCATCCTAGGCCTAGACTTTATGAGGAAGAATTGTTGTGAGATCGACGTTAAGCAAGGTGTTATGAAATGTGGACAAGAGGAACTTTTCGTGGAAGGGGCGTTACCAGGGAATGTGTACAGCCTTAAGAAGATTGTTCTTCCGCCGAGATCGGAAACGATTGTGCCGGTTAGACTTCCACGGAATCCTGGGCAAACTCTTCGTTGTGTACTCGTGGAAAGGGTAGACAATGACCTTCCATGGAAAGTGGCTCGAACCTTGGTCAGAACCGCCGACATCTCAGGAGTACGTGTGCTGAACCTTTGTGATCAGGAACAGATTATAGAAAAAGGCACATTGGTTGGTACTAGTGAGGAAGTGGATTGGTTGCGTCGGTGCGAATATCTATCGACTGGGACCCCCAGCAAGGATGAACAAACTAGAGTGACCACACTTTTAGAAGACTGTCCAGCGTTCTCTCCCCGTATGAAACGGTCAAAGCGAAGAAGTTGTTACTCAAGTACGCCAATGTTTTCTCGTCAAACGAAGCTGACATAGGAAAGACTAGCGTAGTTCAACACAAAATAAACACAGGACAAGAATTGCCTATTCGTCAGCGGCCAAGAAGATTGCCTGTAGCACGTGAAAAGGAAGTGGAAACCATGATTGAGGGAATGGTGAAGGATGGTGTTATTGAACCTTCATCTAGTCCATGGTGTTCACCTGTGGTGCTGGTAAAGAAGAAGGACGGCAGCATGCGGTTTTGTGTTGACTACCGCCGCCTGAACGACGTTACAAAGAAGGACAGCTATCCCTTGCCAAGAATTGATGACACGCTGGACATGCTTACAGGCGTAAAGTGGTTTAGTACGCTGGATCTGAAAAGTGGCTACTGGCAGGTTGAAATTGACCCTAAGGACAAGGAGAAAACTGCATTCTCCACAGGAAAGGGCCTGTGGCAATTTAAAGTCATGCCGTTTGGATTGTGCAATGCTCCAGCAACGTTTGAAAGGTTGATGGAGCTTGTACTTACCGGGCTAATTGGAGATGCCTGTCTCGTCTATTTGGATGACATCATCATCGTAGGCCGTACGTTTGAGGAACACCTTCAAAACCTGGAACGCGTGCTCATGAAGATCCAGAGTGCCAACCTCAAGTTGAGTCCAAAGAAGTGCTCACTATTCAAACGGCAAGTTAGTTTTTTGGGGTATGTAGTGTCGGAAGAAGGTATCCGCACGGATCCAGAGAAAATTGCTGCTGTCAAGGAGTGGCCGGTCCCAAAAGACAAGACACAGGTTAGAGCATTTTTGGGTTTGTGCTCTTATTATCGGCGATTTGTGAAGAACTTTGCAGATATAGCCAAACCTCTGCACAAGCTAACCGAGGAGAAGCGACAATTCTGCTGGGATGAAAGTTGCGATATTGCATTCCAGGAGCTCAAGAACCGTCTGTGCAAAACACCTATTTTGGGGTACCCTGATGCGGGCAAGGAATTCATAGTTGACACAGCCGCAAGTGATATAGGACTTGGCGGTGTGTTGTCTCAACGGAATGGTGATCAAGAGATTGTGATAGCGTACTTCAGCAAGTCGTTGTCAAAGCCGGAAAGGAACTATTGTGTCACAAGACGGGAATTGCTTGCTGTGGTAAAGTCCTTGCAGCATTTTAGCAAATATCTTCTAGGGCGGAAATTCTATTTACGAACTGACCATGCTGCACTGAAATGGCTATTGCAGTTCAAAAATCCGGAAGGACAAGTTGCGAGGTGGATTGAACTACTACAGGAATACGACTTTGTGATCGAACATCGCAGCGGAAAATCTCATGGCAATGCAGATGCATTATCAAGAAGACCTTGCCCTGAAGATTGCAAGCATTGTACTAGGCAAGAGGGTAAAGAAGTGGTATCTGCGAGGATATTCAGGACAGACCAGCTCAGCAATGAATGGAAGGACAGCCTACAACATGCACAGCAGGAAGATTCGGACATTAAGCCGATTCTGGAATGGATGAAGGCCAGTGCTCCTAAGCCCAAGTGGAGCGACATCTTAGCAATGAGTTCGACCACGAAAAGCTATTGGGCCCAATGGGACAGCTTGCTGATTCAGGATGGAGTCCTGTGCCGTAAATGGGAAAATAGTCGGGGAGACAGGTGTCATTTGCAAATGGTTGTCCCTAAGGCTAAAGTACCGGATGTTCTCCAGCTGTACCATAGTGGTTGTTCAGGAGGCCACCTGGGAGTTAAACGAACTCTACTGAAGATCCGAGAACGGTTTTACTGGGTCGACTGTCGTGACGATGTCGAGGACTGGTGCCGCAAATGTACAAGTTGTGCGGCTGTAAAGGGACCTCAAATTCGTAGTAGAGGCGCATTGAAATTGTACAATGTTGGTGCACCATGGGAGAGGATAGCCATTGACGTTGCAGGGCCGTTTCCGGAAAGTGAAAGTGGTAACAAGTATTTCATGGTTGTGATGGATTACTTTACTAAGTGGCCAGAAGTCTTCGCCATTCCAAATCAAGAAGCTTCAACAGTTGCAGATAAACTAGTTCATGAAGTCTTCTGTCGTTTTGGAGTACCTTTAGAGATTCACAGCGATCAAGGAAGGAATTTTGAGTCTCAAATATTCCAGGAAACTTGCCGAGTTATGGGTACTCAGAAAACACGAACAACTTCTTACCACCCACAATCTGATGGAATGGTAGAAAGATTTAATAAGACATTGGAGAGGTACCTAGCAAAAGTTGTGGAAAAACGGCAACGAGACTAGGACAGGCATATACAACCGTTTTTGTTGTCATATCGAAGCGCTGTTCACGAAAGTACATCAGTGACACCAGCTTTCGCAAACTTTGGGAGAGAATTGCGGCTGCCTGCAGACCTGATCACCGGAATACCACCTGATGCCCCACGCAGTATAACCGATTATGCAAATGACTTGCGGAACAAAATGAATGACATTTATGAGCACGTCAGACAGACGGGCCAGCAAACGTCTGAGAAGATGAAAACACGGTATGACCGCAAAATGAACAACAAGGGGTTTGATGAAGGTTCACTAGTGTGGTTACACAATCCAGTTCGCAGCAAAGGGAAATCTCCTAAGCTTCAAGCTAAATGGGACGGACCGTACCGGATTGTGACAAGGATCAATGATGTAACCTACCGCATACAGAAAGGTGCCAGAGGTACTCCTAAGATTGTCCATGTGGATCGACTGGCGCGTTATTATGGGGCCAATAATGCTCGGGACGAGCATGTCTTAGGAGGGGGCAGTGTTGCGCGCCACTATTAATGTCTTGTACATGGCAACACTAGTTACACTAGCGCCCCCTAGTGTCGAGTAAATGAAAGTGTTGCGCGCCACTATTAATGTCTTGTACATGGCAACACTAGTTACACTAGCGCCCTCTAGTGTCGAGTAGCAGAACTAGGAGAGTCGAGATCCTTCCAGAAATTTCGGGACCGATATGTACTCGAACATTCTAGATGTCGCTACAGTAGAAGGTTCTGGAAACTATCTGAGGCCCTATATAAGGCCGGTATAGACCACGACCGGGGCAGTATTGAATTGGCGATACAGGAGATTACTTCGAAGCGAAATAACGGCGAACTGTGTTTTATTATTAGTGTAATTTTAGATTGTAATTAGTGTTGTGTAATTAAAGTGTCAATTTTGGTAATTCAATCGGCAGTTTTTAATTGTCTCGAATCCCAAGCTCGTAACACTATGTAGCAATAAGACCGCCCTTTGTATTTCCCTCAATAGTTGTTATTTTTTATTTTTGATGTTGTTATCTTTTCTTGGTGTACAATAAAGAGTATTGTATTGTATTGTATTAAATTCACTACACCCTTCATAAACAGATTACGAGATAATTTTAAATTTTCACTCGCCTGTGGCACTTAATTCAAACATTATGGTGGTTATTACAGCTCTATATGATACCACAAAACGGTGGCGCTTGTCCTCTCTTCGTTCAATCCTTGTAGTAACTGACTCATTAGTTCCGCCTCTCACGTACACGTACTCATTTTGACATTTATTCGTTTGTAATAAGGTTGAATTGAATTATGTTTTTAGTACCAAATTACTTTCATCAATTTTTTTTTTACAATATTTATTCTAAAATACTGTAATGAACGACAATATTTATTTTTGTACTTTTGTTTGGTGACAAATGAAAATATTTCGCGCGTTGACAACAATCGCAGGGTTTTTCAAAGATCGGTTAATAGGTTGGTATACGATTTGGGGCAACAAGAACTTTCTTTCAATGGTCACGAAAATTATTATTATTTTTAAATAAAAAAATTATCGAGTTATTTGTATAATAAAATTTAAAATAATATTTATTTTATTAAAAAAAACATATTAATAGCAACAGAAAGCAATTGGGCATAATCTTAAGATATAATAATTAGCATTTGTAGGCACTAAGTTATTTGAATCGTAAGAAGGTTTCACAAATGAGGGATAGGAAAGGACATTAAAATTCTAGAAAGTTTGCTTGACTTCCGGTAGATGGCGGTATAATCATATTGTATTTTATGCCACATATAAAAAATATAGTAAAAAATGGTATGCTTGCAATATTAATAATGGTGGATGATTATCCTTTGCAGTAAGAAAATATTCAGCCGTCTGAAAAAAAACAAAGTTACCCCCAGCCTTAAGACGTCCCATCACTGAGTTTCACATCCATTTGCTCGAATTATACGTTTTATAATGTATAATAGTTGTTGATTTGCAATTTTAGTTGCTAATTAATTTACTTTGTATTCAGAAGTGTAGGAATTAGACATGGAACGAGTAGTGATTCGCCGAGTACTCGGCCGAATACTCGGCTTTAAAAAAAACGCGGTAGCGGGCGACGTGCGGTTATTTCCCTTACAAACTAGATCCAAATAGGGCAGAAAAACTAGTGTATTTGCATTACAATCTTCCTCTCTTAAATTTTAAATATTAGTAATAATAATTTGCGTTATCAGCTTGGCGTGCTCAGCAGAGCGGGACAGTATTTCATGCCGGAACAACGCCTGCAACTTTACAAGGCGCAGGTTCGGCCTCACATGGAATACTGTTCCCATCTCTGGGCCGGGGCACCCCAGTGCCAGCTTCTTCCACTTGACCGCATCCAGCGCAGAGCGGCTCGAATCATCGACGACCGAGTCCTTTCCGATCGGCTTAATTCATTGGCGCTGCGAAGAGATGTTGCATCCATTTGCATTTTCTTTTGCATTTACCACGGGGAGTGCTCTGAGGAATTGTTCGGATTAATCCTAGCCGCCAAATTTCACGAACGCACATCGCGGCAGAACTCCCGATACCGTCCACACCATCTGGATGATTGGCAGACCACCACTGTGCTATTTAGAAGATGTTTTTTTCCTCGCACAACTTCCTTGTGGACTCGATTACAGCGATTTTTCCAGACTGATACGACTTAGGGACCTTCAAGAAAAGAGTCTACTCCCTTTTAAAAGGCTGGCAACGCATCTGCAATTCCCTTGGTTCACCTGGTGTTGCGGTTGTTCATGGGCGGCGGTAATCGCTTACCATCAGGTGAGCCGCATGCTCGTTTGCCACCTCTCCTATAAAAAAAATATAGATTCTTATGTACGTTCTAAATATTTCTGCTGCTTCTCATGTTCCAGATGTTTTAATGTATCTAATATAATAATAATGAAACAAACTGGCTTTTTGTCTTTATTTTTCTCTGGAATATAATTAAGGCCGAGTACTCGGTACTCAGCCGTTAATACTCGGTGCTCGGCCGAAACCTAAAAAAAGGCCGAATCCGCCGAGTACCGAATTCAAACCTAGTACTCGTTCCATGTCTAGTAGGAATACATTATGAGTTAATTGTGGACATGTGAACACGCGTTTGAGCAGCGAGGCGGGCAAATAATATATTATATAAGTTTTCCAGAAATGAGCAGAGGCCTGTGCCCAGCTGGGGAACTTCTATACACATTTCATTTCTCGGACATGGTTTCCTTACGTCGTTTTCTTTTCCTGCTCAACATGATATAAATTTACTTTGACGTTTTTAATTTGTCTCCTCTGTAACGCAGTGGTTAAGCGTTTACCCACGAGATAGTATCTGGATATATTTACACTGCCTGGTGAAAAAGTTAATTGAAATTTACAACGAGCGCTTGGTCTCTGAGCTACTAACTCTCAAGTTATCTGTAAATAATTTTTTTACAGATGGAATAATGCACCATTTGTTGGTCCAACCACACACCAAAAGGCTACAAGACATTTATTGTGGGCTGAAGAAAATTCTGACGTTATATCTGGTGAGTGACTATTACTTTAAGTACTCGGTATATCAAAAAATAACGTTACAGACTTGGTAAAGTTATTTTTAGATATTGCCATAAATGTTTGATATATTTCCAGTAACGATAATTTCTACTACCGTTAGATAGGTATTACTAAGATAGCAATGTTAATTAACGTTATTTTTAATGGCCTTTAGTAACGTTATTAAGCCCTGCTTGATACTTCTTGTTATACATAAAGCTTGTAGTTACATATCAACTACATATGTTTAGAATAGAGCTATGGTAAAAATGTTACATTTACATGATGGTTATGCAATGAGTTTACGCACGAGTGCTTTTTGTCAAATAATATTATTGCACGTTCTACACCCGGTTAATCACTCCATTTTGTTCGTTTAAAAGTAGGTTAAGAAAAAGCAACAAAAATGCCTTTGATCTCTACTAACTATTGGTCTAAGAGTCAGTGAGTGGCAGACTTACGGTATTTCAATAAGCTTCACGTTTTTTTTCAGTTAGTATCCCCTACATCTGAGGTAGGTACACGAAATGCGGACTTCTTTAGTTTGAGCGGCGGTTGATATAGACACGCTCAGGTGTAAAAAAAGAACAAAAAAAAAGCATAAAAGTAATAAATCTGCCGCTTTGATATCTTGAAATATTCAATAAAAATAACATTGGCAGCCACATATGGCGGCTCCAAGATCATGACAGACAGGTTGACAACTACAATTTTACTATATAATTTACGTTCAATAATGCTGCAATTTATATATGTTGTTGATAATATTATTCGACATATATATTTTGCACGACAGACATATTGAGGTTCTATCACTTAGAGGCTGACAACGAACTTCATTGGTGTCCAAAGCGAGTACTATAGCACTTGCTCCAGTTTTTTTTCTATTTTTGTTCTGAGTTTTATTTTACTAAGAACATATGTCATTGGTAACAGTTATATCAAATATTTTTAGTGTATTTTCGTACTTTGGTAGGAAAGGAAGAAGTAATCCCTGAAATTCCTCAGATTACTGAAGTAGGCAGTTCATCACGAGATGTAATTCCTATAAATTTGGATCGTTTATGGTTTTTTTTGTAACAAAGTAATTAGAAAACAGCGGTCTAAACAATTGGTTTTGGATACTACTACTAAACTGCTGTCGAAGCTACTGGACTCGAAAGGATACGGTATTAACATCTATGGCGGGTACATCACTCACCTTCGATCACCTGAGCGTCTCTATATCAACTGCCGGTCAAACTAAAGAGCCCGTCCCCGTCTCATGTACCTCAGGTATAGGGGATTAATTGAAAAAAACATAAACCTTTTTGAAATACCGTAAGTTTGCTGCTCACTGGCTCTTAAACTTATGTCAGACCAGACACGGTGTCATACGTTTTAAAATGTTGCATATTTGATTCATCCATTTTTTTAAAATGGAACACGTAATGTGCGTTGTTTATTTTTTTTTAATTGTTGTTTTAATTTAAATTTCACGATATCTAATCTATGGGGTAAATAATAATCTATTTTCAGTAGTGGACTTTTGATAGGCTGTAACGGCTGACTTTAAAAAAGAAGGAGGTATGTATGTGATATACCTACCTATCTTTGTCAATTGTGAACTAATTTTAATTATTCCTTCTTAATTAAATAGGTTTAGTTTCCCATAGAGATTTATGGGTTGTTCCTTATAAATTTGCATAAAAAATCTACTTCCATGGGTGAACAAAAAGGTGATCAATTTTTAGTGTTAAGTACTTAACTTAGCCGACACTCGTTGTTTCACCTTGAGCTTATGATATTCCTTAATCCACTCAAAATGTTTAAAAAAATTAAAGAGGATAAAATAATTTCTACATAACAGCTTCTGAAGTATACTATGTAGTAAAACGGACTTCAGAAACCATTATGTCGAATTTATTTTATTCCTTTAAGGTCTTTGAAGTCGGATTTAACTTTTTATTAAAAAAATATTTTTTACAATCACTATATTTTATGACATTATTGCAGATTATGATACATTTGTTAACCGCAGTAACGATAACGTCGATTGTCACAATAGCACCATAACAGAGTTTCAAAACATAAATCAAACAGAAAGCATTAGAATAGCGGGTGAATTGAAACGATGGATTGGCGGTGGCAAAACTTTGAATTGGACGAAACCTTCACAAAAAGAACCCAATGCTTACACAAATGATGAGAAAATGGATGGTAAATAGTTTTTATTTGTATTGTAGATTCATTTTTAAGCGTTCATGGACCTAGTTGCATAAGAATATTCGAATCCACAAGTCTGTCAAATTTAAATTAACAAATACTTTGTCTCCAAGCATTTGGTGGCAGTAATACAGACAAAACATAAATGGCTTATGAATCACAATTTCTTTTTTAACCTTAGAAGATTCTCCGATAATGTTAAAAGCCTGGACATTTATCTTGACAACCCCATAAGTTTTGTCAACAACTCTTGTTTTGGCTTGTGAAAACTTTTGTCGCTCTGAGTTCTTTGCGTCGCTTACGATCATCTCTTCTCTACTAAAATTATGGTCGCATAGCCTCGTTCTACCCCCAATATGTTTGTCTTGACTATGCTAACGCAAATATTGTAGAAATAGCCGTAGACCATTTAAATCTCAATTTCGCCCTCGTCTCCATTACCTATCCGAATTCGTCGGAACTTCAAATCTTTTTTATTTCGTATAGTGTCTTATTTTAGCTTTTTACTACTTCTTACTTAAAAGAGAAATTTAAATTTAAAAGCCTTCTAGGCGAAAATTTTTGATCTTCAAAAAAGTTAATTTTAAGCTACTCGCGGAACGTCTTTTTTTGAAAAACCTTTTACCTTAATTATAACTGCTCATAATAAACATCCTCAGACAAATATAAAGGTCAAGACAGTGTCTTCGTAGACAATAGTGTCGAAATAAGTAAAGATTGGTATCGGCTTTGTGTGCGTGACTCAGTGTAAGACACGGTAAGATTTGAGCATGTGTTTTTCCGTTCGGGATTCCGAACGCACAGGTGGTCATACGGAACCTCCAATCGGAGAAAAATCCTTACGGAGAATTACCGTACCTGTGTGGCGGGTCATAGATTTTATATAGACTTGCTGCATTCGGAATCCCGAAACGGAATTCCGTATGTATGTGGCCGGCCTAATAATATAATAACCTATAATTGGGGCATGCACCCGGGAATTCCCTGGGATTTCCTGGTTCTGTAGAGCAGTGTACATTATAATGTAAATGTCAACAAATTATGTTATAGATATTTTTTTATTAAATTATAATTATATACTCGACCGCAGCGCCATCTATCGGGTCTGAATTTTGTGATTTTGGCACTATAACACATAAATGAACAATTGATAAATAACTGAACCAAATTAGAATATATAGTTATATTGAAATATATAACACAATCACTTACAGACGAATCAAAGATTTCAAACATCGGCAAAATAAAACAACTTGTAGAATTTTGAACTTTTCGTTTAAGAATTTTATGATATTTACCGGTGAGACTACGCTATTTTTTTTATACGATAAGGGTGACAAACGAGCACACAGTCCACCTGATGGTAAGTGGTTGCTGCGGCCCATAAACATCTACATCTATCCTCTATTACAAATCAAAATGTAGATGCGTTGTCACCCGTGAGAACCGAGATGGAATGCCTCATTTCCAGTAAAAAGGGCCTCCGGCCACCTGCACTCACCAAGCGAAACGCGGAGGTAAACCTCTACTTCACGCTGGTTTTCTGTGAGGTCGTGGTACCACCCTGGTTCGAGCCGGCCCATCCGTGCGACAGCAAAAGCTGCCGCGTGGCTCTACCACTGTTAAAATTGTGCTAATTAGTATATTTTTTGGTGTTTAGTTTCGAGTGACAACTGGAAACTCATATTATCTACTCTAAAAGAGTTTTACTAATTTAAAGACTTGTTTCTATATCAGCATTTTTATTTTAGCTGGACTATTTGAAACATATGGCCTGTTTAATAAATTAGATTTAGATAACAGTTTATTAGATTTTCCAACTGCAAATAAAAATACACAGAAGCGTTCGAAGCAAAAATTACGCATGCACAGATTAAAACGAAACAAAGATGGAGAATTTTCAGAAGATAATGCTTATGACTATGGAAAACTTTATCACAAACCGATACGAAAAATGAATGATTTCAATATGGATGACTTTGGTGAATGGAATGCATTACTTCAAGCATTGCAAAGACGCGACGATACGTTTTACGTTGTTGGTGTTGGCAAAGGGGAACATTTGTTGTTGCCAGCCGTTTCACATAACGTGACCAGACCACCGAAAATGGCATTGATTCTGCCAGCCAGGACCGGGAATGGTAAGTTATTATTAAAAAAAATATATTTCGTTATATTTATGTAACTGGCTAATATAATTGTTTTATAACAATATTGAACAAATTTAAATAAAAAAAAAATTGCAATATGTTTATGTATTGCTGACTGGTATGATTACTTTATAACGTTATTAACTTATTAAACAAATGGGAAATACTAGGAAAGAGTTGGGATAAATTTAAAGAGAGATTATGCGAACTATCTTCAAGCATCTACTGCTGAGCATAGGCCTCCCAATAGGTTGCCTCATAGCAGGATATTTGAAACAGTTGCCACTCTTGGTAATGAGCTAGGCAACGCGGTTGTTATTATTTTGACTTGTTACCGAGAAGATACTGTTGCTACTAGATGGTGTAACGATCTAATGAAACATGCGGATAGTCGATGCAAGTGACTCAGGACAGTCAGTCAGATAGACTTTGTGGCAGTCTCAAGAGGTCTATTTTCAGTAGTGGTATTGTGATGGGCTAAGGTTAATGACGATAATACAATAAAGCTCAAGTCCAGTATATTGTTTGTTGTACATCCAAAGTGTTGTAGCTTCGAATAAAGAAAAAATGTTTTCAATTGTCAATTTTTTAACTATTGTTCAACATTTAATTATATTTTCAGATTCTTTAATGAACGATCATGTTACACTTATGCAAATAGACTGTTCTGTTGTGAACACATCTTTAGTCAAACTGAAATCCGATACGTTACCAGAGAGCTTGAGAACAAGGAACAAAAATGTGTCAAAGTCACCCATTTCTGTTTATAATGATCCGAAGATAAAATCTAGTGATATTGAATATTTTAGAGGTAACAACGATCCGGTAGATATTAGTCTCTCAATTTTAATGAAGAATTCAAGCAACAATGTATCTAATATAGTAGAAAATAAGACAAAAGGTAAATTGAGCAATTATGATACAAACGGTGATTTATTTGCTCAAATATTTCAACCCAAACCAAAAGTTGTAGGTACTACGGAGTCAAGAAACATTATAGAACTAGTTAAACCTAATAATGACAGTCTAACATAAAATCTTCTTACTGAAGGCGTATAGTATTTGTGCAATAAAGTATAATAACTTCATCCAAAATTCCAAATTTATAGACTGAAACACATGTGATAGTGAACTTACTGGTTGGAGTATAACATTTTTCATGTTTATATTTTTACACGTGCAGAGCATGTGCAGATTTATTTATAAGTAGTTAAGTTTTATATACACAAAAATATGTGATTTTTGTCAATACGTTAAAAACCCAGTCCGATCTGTGAGGGTATTATTTAGTATGCCTTTTTTTTTTAGAAAATATAACTTAATGCTAAAAATTAATACGAACTCAGCCCACAAAGGCGGCAATTGCAATCATACAGCTGTCACCCGCGTGTAGCGGCGTTCATCAGTTTGTTGCTTTATTATGACCATTACAAGCAATGATTTTTATGCAGCTCAAGAGGCTCTTGCATATACGCTGCTCATTCATTTAAATAGTAGTCACCAACAGAAACAAAATAACCTCACGAGTCGCTTCATGCTTGCACTCACTCTTACCGAGGCACGTCATACTTATTGGTATAACATCTTAAAATGTTCTTGATTAAAGTGTTTTAAGTACGATTTCGCAAGTTGAAAGATTTTTATAGGAGAGGGGAACGAACACGCAGTTCATCTGATGTTAAATACCTAGCAACCGAGGCCCATGAACAGCTGCAATACCAAGGGAATTGCAGTTGCGTTGCCGGCCTTTTAAAATAAATGAAAGCTCTTTTGTTGAACGTCGCTTAGTCATATCAGTCCGGAAAAATCTCTGGTGGTAGCAGATTTCACAAAGAAGTTATGCGAGGAAGAAAACTTCTAGTAAATCGCACTGTGATGAATATACAGATTGATTGGATGGCATCGCGAATCGTCTTGTGCGATGGTGGAATTTGGCGGCTGGAATTAATCCGACCGATTCCTCTGAGCACTCCGTGGTGAATGTGATAGAAAATTCAAAGGGATACAACATCTTTTCGCAACGCCTCACTGACTCACTGGTCAAGCCGATCAGAAAGAATTCGGTCGTGGATGATTTGGGCCGCTACGTGCTGGATGCTGTCAAGTGGAAGAAGCTGGCAGGCAGAATAATATTCCATGTTTGGCCGAACTTGCGCCTTGTAAAGTTGCGCTTTGCGCAAACTCGATCGAAGGTCTTCGCAATGTCCAAACTAACGGGCAACGCAATCTTGGACTCTACTGCCTCCGTCCATCTATAAGTCAGGTAAGTTAGAAGATCCTGTAAACCGTTTCGGCGGACTAATCAGCTGTGTTTCTCAAGGTACCTGGCAATTTGTAATGGACTCCATTATTTCGAAGTTCAATGATTGGACGAGTCTGAGCGGTTACCGTTTTTAGGGATCAGGTGCACTAAAGCTGTCTTCCATGAATTCGAGACTACGCCTAGGGAGAGTAGGAGTACCGAAAAAGACGCGTTAGAACCTTTGTCAACTACAGAGCACACGTCTTCAGCACGATGGCATTCAAGTCCACATGACTTGTCGATGTCCCCGGAGAAGAGTGTTTTGCGCACTGAGCGCTGTGTAAGCCGCACATTCGGCATGGTGCAATCACACTGCGGGATAATCGGCGTTCGAACAAATCATCAAACTCGAATTGGACCTTTAGAGAGACTAAAGTTCAACTTTCTCCTTTGAGGCATGCGCCAATGAATCGTTCTCCATGTTCAGAGATATAAGATATGGTTGACAGAAATTACACCGACAGACAGAAATTATACAGGCACCGAGGATATTTGGAACAAATTAATAAATTATTAAAAGTGTTCGTGCTTTAGGAAAATTAAAAATGAAAAATTATCTTTTATTGGAAATTTTATTGATATTCTTCACAAATCATGAATATTAAAATTCTTCTGTTAAGCGTATGTGGTGTTATAAGCCTTTTTTGATCGGACTGAGTTACTTACACGTATATTGTAGTCAAGTTACACCTATAAAAACCTCATTTATTTGTTACAATTCTTATAATTTTATGTTTATGTCAATAACAATAATTATATGTGATGTTTTAGTAATATAGTCTTTATTTTTTTCTTAAATAATATTGAATAATTTAGTGTCCAAGTAAATAATTATTTATAAGCGATTTTAATATAATAAAATATTCTTATAATAGATCTCAATATTTCTGATGCATACCAACATATTTATAATTATTCTATATTAAAGTTGTAGAATTTCTATTCAATCATATTATTCTGTTAGAATCTATTTGATTAATGACTCGTCAAGGGCTGTAATAGGTACCCCAACCAATCACTTCGGTTGAACTAATTATTACAAGTGCAGATAACTATCGATTGAAGATCATATTGGTTGGTGGTACAGACTTACTTACTTATTTTGAGTACGAGTTCAAAAAATATATGTGTATAAAGAACTTTGGTATTCATAATGATCTCTTATATTTACACCAACACTACATATTGAGTAAAACAATTTTTAAGGGTTTTATTTCATTCCTTTTACTTATTTTTAATTTACGACGTTTTGGGTGCTTTTCAGCGCCTATGGTCACACGGGGAGACTGAGGAATTTGTGTCCCGATGTCAAAGTTAACCCAAAGTACCTTCAGCTTTTTAGTTATTAATTTTGGTCCGATTTACGTAGAATGAGCTTATTATATTATACTTTTATTTTGAAGTCTTGTAGTGGTATGCTTGAGCTTCAGCCAAACGAAACGTCTGGAATTAAAAGTAAGTAAAATTTAACCTATAAAATGCGTAAAAATAGTTTTATTTTACTTTATTATTGCTTAATAATTCTATTTGTGTGGCAGTTTTCTTAGGTAAAGTATAGCGTAACATGCCCAGTGT
Source organism: Parnassius mnemosyne (assembly GCA_963668995.1). NCBI lineage: Eukaryota > Metazoa > Arthropoda > Insecta > Lepidoptera > Papilionidae > Parnassius > Parnassius mnemosyne. The sequence goes on from CAVLGL010000115.1 coordinate 14,362,199, forward strand.
CCGGCCTCTTAAGTCGCTAGTTGAATTATTTCACTTATAACTAAGCTCTCCAGAGGAATGAGTGCATAAATATATTTTCATTACGTCATAAATTTACTTAAAAATACATTTATAACTGATTTAAATTGCTTAGGCTGCCAGATTGTCCGACCATTTTTGCCTAGTCTCCGGTCACCCAACAGAAACCAAAAGGCCGGACATTGGCTAGTGAATGAACAGTGTTCTCTCGGCATATTTAAATATGGGTTATATTTGAATGTTGGTATAATTTATTATTGGTTCTTAACGAGTTATGCCCGACGGTTTTACTTAAGATTAAAATTATAGGTGATTTTATATGCGTTTAAAAAATTAAAACACCAGTATAATATAATGTTAACAATTTATTCAGTATTTTTTAATCTACTTTAGTGAAAAAATATTTAAGTAGCATTTAAAGTTAAGTACACATACTAATTATAAATATAAGTGTTTAAATTAACAATCGCAAAGGTTAATTATATAACAAAAATAAAAAATAAATTAAAATCACCTTTTTCTCCACATAGCATGTGTAAACCATGGTAGAAATATAAAAAGAATTTGTTGTGATATGTCCTACTTACTGTGTAGTTTTCAAAACAAGTTTAAATGAAAAAGCAAGGATAAATAATCAAAATGTATCATGTTAACTTTATAATTCTAGGAATCACATTAATTGTCATGGTGTGATCTATATAATATTTGATTTTATATCAAGTATTTTGGTAGCCACAAATGAACACTTTTTCAAGCTACATACTTAGTCGCTTAAACAATTTGAGCAGATATCTTGATTGGTACTACAAGTGACGTGTAACCACTTGTGACACCTGACACACTGTATCCATTCCACGTTAAGTCCTATTTTGTAAAAATTCTTTCCAATTCTTAATTTCGTTGCATTTTTATGGCCTTAGTTTTAGTATTTTTATCATAAATTTGTTCATTTGTTTTATTTTTACGTGGTAGAGCCATGCTGCAGCTATATTATGGTTGTAGCACGAATGGGTCGGCTCGACCGGGGAAGGAGGACCACGCTCTCACAGAATACCAGCGTAAAATAGCAGCTTAACGCTGCTGTGTTTCGTATGGTGAGTGTAGAGGACCGGAGACCCTTTTTACTGGAAACGAGGCATTCCATCTTAGTCCTCACGGGTGACAACGCATCTGCATTTTGATTCTTAATCGAAGATAGATGTAGATGTCTATGGGCCACAGCAACCACTTACCATCAGGTGGACTGTGTGCTCGTTTGTCACCCTTATCCTATAAATAAAATATTTTTCTCTGTAATCCGTTTACTTTTCTTCATTTTGTCTCTTTCTTTATTTTCGTTAGCTTCCTTCCTTAGCGTTTTTCTTTTAGATATAGCTTCCTCTTTCTCTTTTTTTTTTTCTTTTACTTCATAGTGTTTTCTTCAGGCCTCCGATGAAATAGCGTTTGGAAGCTTAACGCTCGCTCTTTGCTTCTTAAAACCGCTTGTTTAGAACTCTCTGTTTTTGGGTATGCTAAATGTTTAACAAATGGATCATTTGAATAGATCGCTTTAAGTAGTTCACCATTTTCTTGTAATTCAAAATTTGATTTATTTTCACCGCTATTTCCACTACCTATGAGGTGCGTAATAACATAATGATTTTTCGAGCTATCGGCTGGTTCTATTTGATCTTCAGTGTCACTAATTATACAATTTGATTCGAGACGAGTATTACGTTCTTTAATTCTGGGTCGATTATCTAATGTATGCTCTTCGTGAATTTGTGCTGTGGTAACAATAGATTCGTAATGTAATAAGTCTACTGACGTATCTTTTGTAAAATAATTAAATATATTTGTGTGGAACCTGTGGCGCAATATTATTGCGTATGCTATTGAGGGGTGTTTGAAAATTTTCTGAAATTACTTCTATTTGTCTGTCAATATCTTTAGAACTAATATTCAGTTCGTTTAAGTCCCTTCAGTTAGATAATATATCATCACTGTGTTCATTTGTATGTGTTTTGCTCGAATTGTGACTGGTGTGCATAAGTTGAATATTTGAGCCGAAATCTGAACAATTTATCAAGGCAATCTCTGTTTCTGTTAAAATATTTGATGTTATAATCGATTGTGAGTCACCGAGATCAAGCGGGATAACAGAAATATGGTCTGAAGTTATATACGAGCCAACTTTAGGAGTATTAAGTATGTTTACGTTTTAACCGGGGGAATTTGTGGATTTTGGTGTAGATTTTTGGGAACTTTTTCTTTTGGGAGTAGATTTGCGTCGTCCGGTTTTTGACTTCATATCATTTAATTCCCTTAAAATTAAATTTGTATCAATTCCATGTTTTGAATAAAGGTTTGTAGCTTGTATAACTTTGATTACAATATCGATTTCTGGGGATGTTATCCCAGTAGATGTACGCTGGCTTCTAAGCTTAGTATTATCTTTAACACATTTAGTACAATCAACAGCCTCTTCATCCAAGGGAAACAAACCACATTTCTTGAGTCCATTTTTTATCTGTTGGGGCATATCAAACGTATTTTGTGCTTTTGCAAATAAGGGACAAAAGTTAGCTTTTGTCACTGCACTGTTTCACGGATTTTCAGATTCAAAATGGAATTGCGTCACAGTATTCTTCCAACCTTGCTTCAATGGCCTGAACACACTCACGTCTGCAGGTTGAAGCATGTGCGTCATTCGTGGGGGCGAAGTATATAAAATGATACCGTTACTTTCACAAAACTCGCTCAAGGGTTATGTCATATGAAATTTATGACCAACTACTAGCAGAAGCACAGGTTTTTTTAAATTTTGTTCTCGATTAGCCATTTATTAAAATCGTTACAAATATATTCAAAAAAGATATCGCCACGCATCCAGCTACTTTCGGATCGGTCTAGCACCCAATCTTTTGGCATGCTTTGTACTATTGAACGAGGAGTTCGTACATATGGAAAGATGAAAATATTACCAAAACTGTAATATTTTCTTTTTCTTTACTCACTTTTACTTCATAAACATTTTTATATCCCCTCGGAGCTAAAACTGTCCCAGTTTCAGGGCATAATGAGAATCCAGACTCATCACCGTTAAAAATTCTGTCACCATCATTTAAAACGTCAGACGGCTAGCTTTAGTTACTAAAGCTCTATCTTTGTTGATATTTTCCGGAATTCTTAATGAAATATCTGGATGCCTCTTTAAAAACGACTTTAGCCACTTTTGTCCTGGTATGCCATATTTAAAGGGGTTTTTAAGAATTCATTCTTTTACTATATTTTCTACTGTTTTAATTGACACTGTTTTGTTCAAAGGAAATCTTCGTTTTGCCATTTCAATTCTGTAATGCGACATTTTTTTCCCCTATCTAATCCGAGAACTGGAGTAGGTCCCATTCTTCTTGGTCCATCGGATACGTGACAATGCAATCTGTCTTGAATAGTAGACCTAGGTATTCCGTGTTTTCTACAATTAAATCGAATGCTTTCCTTTCCTTCGCGTATATCTTGTAAAGCTTTACGCAATGTCTCATCGCTATAATTTGGTTTTTTCGATTTTGGTTTTAATACACCTTCCAACACACATTGGATTAGAAAATACAGGAGATGGGCAGCAGCATTTTTATTATAAAAACTACTTATAAAATAAAAAACAATTCTGTTGCCAACCCACGTACCAAGCGTGGCAACTAAGGTAATGGCACCTATAGATGACACATTAAGGATTTTCTATATCTTGCACCGTGGAAACCACAAATTACAGAATTTCTCATGACTGTTAGTGCTCAAACAGGCTTTGAGTATTTGTCTATCAGCTAGAAAGTTTTCAGCGCCCTGCGTTTACATAGATGTAATGGAACTAATTTTTTTTTAATCACTCAATTGGCCCCTATAGATGACATTCAAAATTCGTTCGGTTCCTAAAGATGACAATGACGGCACCTAAAGATGACAATGACGGCACCTAAAGATGACATAGGTTTCTGTGTAAATTAAAAAGCCAAATTAGCAAAAATAATAACACATTTATTTTAATTAGAATAAAGAAATTAAAGATTTGCAACCTGGGGCACATCATAAATCTCCCTAGTTGAACTAAATTTGGTGGGCGTTTTTATTTTGCCCACAACATCGTCCCAAGCATAAAATAACCGATCCTCCCTTTGAGGCCATTTCCACAGTCGCCTATGACGCACCATGGCAGTCACGACGACTCCATCTTCTTTGACAACGATTATCCTACCAGGAAAAATCTTATTTTCGTATCTTACGGCAACATACTCCCCAACCTCCTTCCTTGGGGCTTGCAGCTCATTATCGGAGGATCCTGAGCTTTTTTCATCCCATTCACCTCCAGACGACGATTTCAAACTCCCAGCTTCGTCATTTGATGAAGCATCTGAATCTTCACTTTCTTTAGTTTTTCTAGAAGAGGTAAAGAGGCGCCTCGCGGCTTTTTTGCACTTCTCGTCCTCTTTTTCTTGCCTCTTTTTAAGCCTAGCCGCCAATCGTTTTTGTTTCTCCTCATCTTTCTGTTTCTTCAGATTTAACTTTTTCTGGTGATACTCCTGCCACTGAGGGGATGAAATCACCGAAGGGATTTTTTCCTTCGACCTTCTCTTTTTCGGTACCGTACTTTCCTTTGGCCAGAAAAGGCATCTTTTAAAAGGCGACGGGATATAAGACGATGTAGAAGGAATAGGAGTTCCCGAAGCCTCTAAAGGATCAGAAACTTCCAAAGGAGCAGGAACTTCCATTCCGTCTTCAACAGTATCTAAAGGAACAGAAACTTCTAAAGGGACAGGAATTTCCATTCCATCTTCAACAGGATCTAAAGGAGCAGAAACTTCCAAAGGAGCAGGAACTTCCATTCCGTCTTCAACAGTATCTAAAGGAACAGAAACTTCTAAAGGGACAGGAATTTCCATTCCATCTTCAACAGGATCTAAAGGAGCAGAAACTTCCAAAGGAGCAGGAATTTCCATTCCGTCTTCAACAGGATCCTCTGCATTTGCTAAAGGGGCTTCCAAAATAATCACAGTATTTTTTTCTAATCCTGTTGTCACCTTCTTCCATAGCTCGTACAGGGAATGGTCGGTAACAGGGATGGAATCTTTATTCCCACTAAAAGAAGCAATTTTTTCTGCCCCGATTACTGTCTTCAGCCACGGAATACAATTAGGACAGCACAAATTAGTTTCTGTATTGGGTTCAGTTGCCTTCGGTGGCGCAGCAGGCCTAACAGTGACTTCCAAAGGGTTCCAGGGCACTAACCCACATTTTTGAACCCATTTGCCAAAATTTCTGGCCGATACACATCCAATAAAATCAAGTAAGGCGCAAAAATTACTTTTTGACACTTCACCACCGCTTAATCGATGTTGTAAAGCTTTCTCCTTCCACGAAGCTTTCAGCGTATGAAATACGGAGACGTCCATCGGTTGCAGCAAATGGGTAGCGTTGGGGTATAAGGCCACTAAAACGATGTCATTTTGGCTGCAAAGCTGACTAACCTCCATAGATAGATGGGAGACGTGGCCATCGACAAAAAATAGTACTGGCCGCACTATCTTTTCTTTTTCCAGCCATGGAATGAACTGGTTTCCAATGTACTCATAAAAAATTGCGCAGGTCATCCATCCCTGCTCACTTTTTCCTATAGCCCATGATGTGGGCACATTTACGGTGATATGGAGCGGAATACGTGTATAACGGAAGACTACCAAGGGTGGTGCAAGATCTCCATTAGCATTGCCCGTAAAGAGAACTGTAATGCACTCTTTCTCGTCATTACCAACCGCTTGATAAATATTTTTACAACCGCGTTCAGCCATAACTTTTCCGGCTTTTGGTTGCAAGAAAAATGCTGTCTCATCAGCGTTAAATACGCGTTTGGGGTCATCCAAGACGCTCGCCAATCCGTTTCCCTCTAAATACGTATAAACGTCATTCTTCCAGCCGTCTAATTGTTCGTTTGTTATTGAGCTCCTGCTCTTTGTTAAATTTTGGGCAACGCGATTAGAAATCCGAGGGTGTCTACTCATAAAACTGCCATACCACTTTTTGGATGGAACCCTATCACGGAAAATGTCCTTCCCTAATTGAGCGGCTAATCTTTGCATGCTTATTAAAAAGGTTCCTTTCGAAACGGGAAATCCTTTTCTCGCTAATTCAAGGACCCATTCCTCAATTTTCAGTTCCTCATCGGCCGTAAAAGCCGTACGGGCTCCCATTTTTCTTGATATTGGGTTGATCCCTTTGACCTTGCTCCGAAGTGTAGAGCGGGGTATTTTGTACTTCTTAGCAGCCGCGTACACAGGAACCCCACGCATCACGTCATCCAGGGCTTTTGTCATAACTTCTTCATCATACTGCAGAATTTTTGTGGGAGGCATCGTCTTCATTCACCTAAAAAAATAAAAAGTTACTTAGGGTTACGTATGCATAACCTAAAGATGACACGCTAAGAACCTAAGGATGACATAGCTGTCAGCTTAAGGTTCCTGGACAACTATTGCACCGAAATAAAAATTCTACATATTCTTTTTATTTTTTAACTTCTATAGCACTGAAGCATCAATCGGGGCTAAAAAACTTTAAGATGACAATACGATCATCTTTAGGAAACTGCGCCTCTTAAGGAACCTAAACATGACACCGCCTTTGCAACCCCAACCCATAACCAAAATGACTGTGCAAAGCGCTTTGTTGTGAAATTAAGTCTAACAATGACAAAAACTTATTTAGGTAAGTATATCATTGCGATAAATATCGAGATAAAAAAACTTAAATAGTAAATACACTTACCTTAACCAAATCACTAGAATTGAAGCGAAAAACAGCAAATGATACAACCACAAACATAAACAAGACCGTATTATGGAAACCACAATGGCGTTTGATTGTTTTGTTATGTTGTCTCCAGGGAGAAGAATCAGTGTTGTCAGTGCAACAAATAAAATTCCCGCTACTTTTTTAAAACTCTTGTTTTTTGAAAGGTTATGAGACACTGTCATCTTTAGGTGGTATGTCATCTATAGGTGCCATTACCTTATGGCTAATATCCCCCTTGTGAGGCTGTCTATAGGGAATGATTCAGCAGTAGACTGATGGGTTGTAATGAATAAATGAATGAATGAAAAACATTTCTATTTTATTTAAATTAAAATTACAGTAAAAAAAAAACTTCTAGTATTTAGGTACAATATTATAGCAATGATTATCTGTATGATATTTTTAATATTTAAATAATCTCTAACATAAATACACTTACTCATTGACAGTAAGAAGTATTTAGCTTAGACGTTTTGTAAACAATGCAATATCCATGAATAATGTCATGGTAAGTTGAAAAAATACCGTAATGACTCTTAGGCCCGCCACATACATACGGAATTCCGTTTCGATATTCAGATTCGAAATTCGGAACGCAGCAAGTTCATATAAAATCTATGACCCGTCATACACGTACGGTAGTTTTCCGTTCGAAATTTTGCGGGCAAAATGAGATTCCGTATGTGTGTGGCCGACCCGTTCGGAATGCCGAAACGGAATTCCGTATGCATGTGGCGGGCCTTAAGTTATATTTACCATCATTTAAAAAAATTGTCTTTGGCCTGACCTATACTCTTTGCCTTGACCATAGGTCTGACTAAGTTTGTCCGATAAAATGTCGGGGCCTGAGAAGTTTAACAACTAACTTTTTGTGTTTGAAATATTTTTTCTCAAAATTTAAAACAAAGGTTAAAGGTTGTTAAGTCAAAACTAAGTTTAATTAACCTTTGGAAATTTCTTGAAAATTCTTTTCGATTTTTTAAATTGTTTGAAAAAGCGTTTTCGAACTATCAAAAATAATAATTGTTCCTCATTGTTCCTCATAGCTCCTAATCACTTTTTAGTAAAAATATATTATCTAATGTACGGACAGACACGCTGATTCTACGGATTAATCTTTTCTAAAGATAGTGGGTGGGTCGGAGACTGAAACAATAGCCAGTTATCCAGCCACTTATTCGTGCCGGGCAGGGCCGGTGGACTAGGTAATACTACTAGTAGTTACCCGTAATATTTAAACAGGTTATTTTTGCTGTCGGAGTCTGGACATGTGGTTAACTAGAAAGTAAGAGCGATGTAACTAGTAAAATTATGCTTCACAAAATGCTGATATACGATAAAATATAAGAAAACACTTCAACCTTCAAAGCCGGCCGGGGTTGGTCGAACACTGGAAGTAGCCTTATTTGTTCCAGTCTACCGGCTCCCTACTTTTTAAAAATTATGATACAAATAACGCATATTTTACACTTAAATCAAGTAAATAGACGTATATTTGTTTCAAAAAACATAAACCTATTTTGATATAATGGTTAATGATATCACGCGGACGGATTTTTGTGGGGGCCGGTTCACTGGACAGATTGCCCTATGTGTTTGCAAATTTAATTTCTGATATACTACATACCAGAAGGTTAACTACTTATATTAGATATCAAGAAAGTATAAAATTGCGATGAATTATTTATTTTGGGAAATTGTATTTCTGATAATTTACGTAAAATTATATAATATAGATATTAGATACGGTCATTTACTACGGGCCGTATAAGGAAGCATAAGGTTTAGCGAGAGATCAAGAGAAGGCAATACTAGGGGTTTCTCTGTGTGACAGAATTCTTAGTGATGATATCTGCAGTTAAACCAGAGTAACAGACAGTTAAACAGACCAGCAAGCTGAAGTGGCAATGGGTCAACCAAATAGTTCGAAGAACCTACAACAGATGAAAACAAATGTTCTCGATTAGCAGCCTCGTACTTGTAAACAATGTGTAAGAAATTCCCCCCACACACACACCCTTACCCTCCTTCCTACATGGCTTAGGACCCTGTTTTGTGGCATTACTTAGGGGTGACATGATCAGAATTAAACTTGTATGTAATGATGATACTGTTTTAGTTAAAAACCTCTAGGTATCACGTCGATTATATTTAATTTATTTTATAACTTATAGTATGCAGTAACCTTCTTAGATATGTTAATTATGATATCAAAATGATATCACTAAATCAAAAATTGTAACATTTATGCTAAATAATACTTCAAAGCAATTATAATTGTAAGCTTATGTTATCTTGTTTCAAGTGTTAACATTTTACATTAAAGATAAAATAAGTCATTTTACAAATATACTTATTTAATGAAATTAAAACGTTTTACTTAAGAAATCCTTATTCCTACGACGCAATGAGATCACCAACCGACCGAGTACGCTGTCTAAGCCATATGCGTTTCATTGGTTACGAGTAGGTTAGAAAGAGAGATGAGCGATTGAACTAATTACACGATACCATCTCACGTTGATTAGCACGATCGAGTACGCTGTCTAAGCCATATGCGTTTCATTGGTTACGAGTAGTTTAGAAAGAGAGATGAGCGATTGAACTAATTACACGATACCATCTCACGTTGATTAGCACGATCGAGTACGCTGTCTAAGCCATATGCGTTTCATTGGTTACGAGTAGGTTAGAAAGAGAGATGAGCGATTGAACTAATTACACGATACCATCTCACGTTGATTAGCACGATCGAGTACGCTGTCTAAGCCATATGCGTTTCATTGGTTACGAGTAGGTTAGAAAGAGAGATGAGCGATTGAACTAATTACACGATACCATCTCACGTTGATTAGCACGATCGAGTACGCTGTCTAAGCCATATGCGTTTCATTGGTTACGAGTAGTTTAGAAAGAGAGATGAGCGATTGAACTAATTACACGATACCATCTCACGTTGATTAGCACGATCGAGTACGCTGTCTAAGCCATATGCGTTTCATTGGTTACGAGTAGGTTAGAAAGAGAGATGAGCGATTGAACTAATTACACGATACCATCTCACGTTGATTAGCAATCGCCGCCTTAATCGGATTAGGTCATCATTATTCGTAGTTACTTTGTTCTCATCTGGTTGAACAGTATAAATATATAAAAGGAACTGATAAATATACTTAAACATACATATATTTAATATAAGTACTTACAAAATAAATAGATAATACATTAAATAAATAAAAGCCCAACCAGATGGAAGCCTTCGGCAGTGGAGATCAAACGATCAAGGGTTAGGAGGAAAGGGAAAAAAATCGGCGGACCATGCGGGCGATATCGAGGAGCACCGCCTTCTGCATTTGAGCCCGGAGCGGTCCGTCGTGGAGTCCCAGTCGCTTCAGATTACCCGAGATGCTGTCCGGGCTTAGCCCGTTCGCAGAGACGACTACAGGAATCTGTTCTAGTAGAGACTGGTGCGTCATTTTCGAGCAGAGCTTCCGGCAAGTAGGGTACGTTGGCGTAATACCGGACGGATTTTCGAATAGTTGGAAGAGTCTAACAAAAACTTTAATTTCTCGACATCCGTATACGTCAGATTTCTGGAACATGGAGCAAACCGTTAATCGTTAAACGTAGTTTAGCTCTGAGAATCTTTTGCTTGTGTAAACTCAACGGTCTCTGCTTTAAAGGTGTTCGAAAATTAGACATACTTTTTTATATGCATAATGAAAAATTGGCCATTAAGGGGTAAGACCGGACTTAAATTTAAAACCACTTCTACTGCTTAGAGAAAAAAGTTTATAAAAGAGGTTTGTCCTATCTTTAACGCTCAAAAACATATTTCAATATGATCTATAAATTACTAGAAACATAAATGTTCCAAACGATTTTCTCTTTTTTTGTTTCTTGCATTCCGATCTTATCCCTATTTTTTTTTTTTTTTGCGGATGGAAAATCATCAAATGACGCCTTTCGCTCTGGGTGGAGCGGAAGGGAGTGTCAGACTTTTACTGACTAAAAACCATCCGTGTTCCTTCAGTGCCCTTACGTTCCGGAGCCGCGGTATCTCTTTCGAACAGCCCGCAGCCCCGGCAGCCCCTTCACGCTGCTGACAGCTCTTTGAGGGGCGCGTGGAACAAAACGCGCCGTCGACACGGCCTGTCGTCGTTAGACGGACGGACGGCGAGCTACCCATTGCTCGCCGTCCACAGGCCCGCGCCTACGGTGGCCGGGGGCCACGACGTAGCCCCCGACGCCCGGGGCGTCTCCCGCGGCGGCCGGGAAGGAAAGCTGCTGCTCTCTCCTTCTCCCGCTCCGCCACCTCCTTCGCTAGCATCACTGCTTCGCAGAAGGTGGTGACGGCATCCCATTCCGTCTCGCTCCGGACCATGGCTTCGACCAGGGCCGGACGCGAGAGGTCGCCGCCGCCTATCGCCGCTACGAGGACACGGCGGTGCTCCGCCCAGGCAGGGCACACCTCCACGGTGTGCTCCACCGTGTCCTCCGGTCGATCCTCGCAGTGGGAGCACCCGGACGTTTCCTCCCGCCCGATTCGGTGCAGGAACCTCCCGAACACACCGTGTCCGGTGAGGACCTGCGTCAGGCGGAAGGTGAGGACGCCGTGGCGTCTCTCAAGCCACTCCTCAAAGAGGGGTCTTATCGCCGCTATAGTGGCGTGCCCAGCGCGGGGTTGCGACAGTCGCTCTCTCCATGTCGCCATGAGATCATGCCGGAAGTCTGTCCGCTGCACGACAACTTGCCGCGGCAGCGGGGTTTCCCCCCGGCATAGTGCCTCCGCGCGCCATTCGTGCAGGCGCGCGAGGACTATCGCCTCCAGATCCCATGGCGGCAATCCGGCAAGGAGGCACGCTGCCTCGCGGGAGATCGTGCGGTAGCCGCGAACCATTCTAACGGCAACCACCTTTTGGGGCGCGTTCAGGTGGTGGACGGCAAGCCGCGCCAAACCACGCGCCCACACCGGGGCCCCGTAAAGGGCCATGGACCGCACAATCCCCGCGTAGAGCCTCCGGCAGGAGGCGTTTGGCCCCCCCAGGTTCGGCAGGAGCCGCCTGAAGGCAGCCCCGGTCCGTTCCAGTTTGGGAGCCAAACGTCGGAAGTGCTCAACGAAGTTCCATCGGCCGTCGAGGACGAGTCCTAGGTACTTCAACGTCGACTCGACGCCGATGGATACCCCTCCTACCATCGCTGAGGATCCCGGTGGTGACCTGTTCCGAGGACCATGGAAGTACATGGCCTCGGACTTGTGCAGAGCCACCTCAAGACCCAGCTGCCGGATCCTCTGAACGACTATCGCAACCCCGCGTGTCATAGTTTCCGCCGCCGCCTCGTACGACCCACCCTGTGCCAGTACCAGCGTGTCGTCAGCGTAGCAAACTACGCTGACGCCGGTAGGGAGGTCGGCGCGCAGCACCCAGTCGTAACCGATGTTCCACAGGGGCGGCCCCAGAACCGAACCCTGTGGGACACCGCACGACATCTCTCGCCGGTTCCACTCACCGTTGCGACCGGGGTAGATGACGGCCCTATCCGTCAGAACTCCCCGACTATACGACGGAGATAGGTCGGCACCCGGTGATACCGGAGTGCCTCCCTAATGCAGCTCCAGGGCATGGAGTTGAAGGCGTTGGCGATGTCGAGAGACACCGCCAAAACAACCCCTGGCCACTGCATCCCCCGTCGTGAGGGCTCTCACGCGCATGATGGCGTCCACCGTAGAGCGCCTCTTGCGGAAACCAAACTGGTGTTCCGCAAGATCCGGCCCCGTCCCCGCAAGGTGCTCGGCGAGGCGGTTTGCAATGACTCTTTCAAAGAGCTTGCTCACCTCGTCAAGCAGCACCACGGGCCGGTATGCGGACGGAGAGTCCGCAGGGCGCCCCGGCTTCCGAATGAGGACCAGCTTCCCCGTCTTCCAACGAAGCGGGAATTGGCCTCTCTCCAAGCATGCGCTTAGGAGCCCCTCCAGTCGGGGCCCGAGAGCCTCCGAGGCCAGGACCCAGGCTTTGCCAGGCAAGCCATCGGGTCCTGAGGCGGTATTCCTGGCCTTGAGCCTACGTACCGCCACTCTCAGGTCTACCCCGGTCCCTTCCGGGATGCCGTCGTCGTCCTGGTGGTCCGCTTCCGGCACCGCAGGTGGCGGAGCCATAGGCGGGGGCGGATGTTCCCCTCGCGTAGGAAACAGAGCGCTCACCACGTCCTCCACGAGCTGAGGCCGGAGACTCTGCGTCAGCGGGGGGGCCCAGGTGCGGAGTTTATCCCGCACCATCTTGTAAGGGCGCCCCCACGGATCTCTGTCGAGAGTCTCCAGCATCTCCTCACGGGCCCGATCCCGGGCCCGCATGACAGCCTCCCGGAGGGCGGTCTTCGCCGCTCTGTATCCCTCGTACAGCTCCGCCTCAATGGCTGCCGCATTCGGTGGACGAATGCGGAGCCTGCGATGCCTGGCGTACAGGTGCCGCGCGGCGACACACGCCTCGCGCAGAGACGTCAGCTCACGCGACCACCAATACACCTGACGCCGGGCGCTTCCTGGCCGGACGCGGGGCACTGCCACGTCACATATCTCGGACATGGCCTCCTGGAACCACCCTGCCTCATCATTGACGTCGGCAGGCCTATCCGGTGATGACACCCAGGCCTGCACGATCGAGGCTTCCAGGAGGAGCTCCCGGTCCAGCTGCTTCAGCGCCCAACGCGGACCACTCGGGGCCTGTTGGACTGGCGCGCTCGAGGGCTGGGTGGAGACGTCAAACCGGATGTACCGGTGGTCGGAGTAGGTCTCCACCCCCTCCATGACTCGCCAGTCAATGGCACGCGGCGACAGAGCGGGGCTAGCGAACGAAATGTCCACCACCGACTCGCCCCGCATCCGCACACACGTGGGGACAGAACCCCGATTTAGGACGACCAGGCCTGTCTCCAGAGCCCAGTCTTCCACCATCCTACCCCGCACATCTGTACGACGAGAACCCCAAGCCAAGTTCTTGGCATTGAAGTCCCCGAGGACAAGCACGGGGAGGGGATAGCTTCCGACGACGACTGCTCTCAGCTCTGCAAGAGAGTTGTGGAGCTCGGCGAGAGATCGGTTCGGGGAGAAGTACACCCCCACAACGACGAACTCCCCGAACCGTGCTGCTACGCACCCCTGACCCCTCCTGACACCTTCAAGGGTCGGGGTACCGGCGGCGGCCGAAGAAATGATGGCCACTGAGCCGTTAAGGTCCGCCACCCAGTCCTTCCTAGGCCAGACAAAATACGGCTCAGCGACCACAGCGATGTTAATCGACCACTGCGCTATGCTCTGGAGCAACAGATCCTGAGCGCAGGCGCAGTGGTTGATATTCGCCTGGAGGAAGCTTAATGGGGCCGTTATAGGCATTCCATTTCAGCTTCCTCCACGGGGCGCCCCTCTGCAGGCGTCGGTGTCGCGGCGGCGGCGGCGGCGGCGGCGACAGTGACAGCGGCGGCGACGGCAGTTGCAGCTGCGGCGGTGGCCATAGAGGCGGTGGCGGCGGAGAAGGGCCCTCCCCTACCCGCCGCCTTGGCCTTGGCGGGTGACACGCAGGCCCTGCTTCCGGCCCAGTGATCGGCTGGCTTGCCGTTCGCCGCACATGCATCACAGTGCGGCGTGGCGCAGCAGGTCGCCGATATGTGTCCGGGCTGACAGCAGCGGAAGCAGAAGCCACTGCGGTCAACCTCCGAGGCGCATTTGACTGATACGTGATGCCCCACGAGACAGCGGTAGCACCTCAGAGGTCTGGGCTCCAGCAGCTTAACCTGCGCTGAGACCCAGCCCACCAGAAGCCTTCGGCCCTAGGATAGATATAGATGTCTATGGCCCGCAGCAATCACTTAACATCATGTGGACTGTAAGCTCCTTTGTCACCCTTATCCTATAAAAAAAAATTATTTTAATGTGTACTTAAAAGTAATAAAACCATCGTATTGTTTTATTACTTTTAAATATACAGACTTGCTAACGAGACTGAGTCCCATAGTCACTTGAGTAATCTCCGAAAAAATATACACGACCAATGAAAGTTTAACAACCACTGCCATATTTGTAACGGGCAAAGATCGGATAATATTCATCCGATCTTCACTCACGCGGGGAATCATCGGATCTCGACCTACAGCGATCTTAGCCCTGCATGGACAAAATAATAACAAAAGAAGCCGTATTCTCGCTAAAAATCGTAAATAAAAGTGATAGGGAAAGATCGGATGGACAAAAAAATTACATTGTTTTATAAAATGCCGCGCAGCACAGGTCCCACTTGCCGGAGTGACTGGCGCGCACTGAGGGTCGGGGCAGGATGAAATGGCGTAGTGTAGCATATTGTTAGCATTTCAAAATATAGCATAATTCGCCGGGAATTTGAATCCTACAGTCTTGCCCCATCACCGATCTTACCCCAACGCACCTTACTTGTTTTCGATCCACGAGATCGTATTCCATGTCTCCGCGCCAACTACAGCCTCATTACTGACGATCTCGGGTGATGCATCCTGTTTCTATCCAGAGCGTTCAGATCGTTCTGAGTCCACCTGAGTATACCAAAGGTATACATGAGGAGACAGGCTTGACCCAACTGTTATATGCGTGTGTCCTCTTAACAACCTACAAAAGACTGTTAAGCACTTTGGGCCAATAGTCCACGTGGAATACAATAGTCCTGCCAATGCGGCACCAAAAAAAACTGAGTCCGTCTCGCAAAAGTCCCGGCTGGCTTCCAAATAGGTCACCAACATTGGGTTCAGAGCCTTTATGACAGCCCGATTTCGCTTGCTTATGGGTATGCGGGGAAGACGTGGTCGATTTTCGAGAGTCGTACTGCGCGTTTCCGTAATCGCCTCTTTCAATATGCTCCTTATGTGCCCTAGTTCATGGGCGACTATTCCATCATCGTCTGAACCTACCACAATCGGAAGATCCACGGCGGCATTGGTAAGTGCGGGTTGCTCTGCAACTTGTGGTGCCGCAAACCCAGCCGTAGAGTCATTCGAGGTAACTGAGCGCAGTGAGTGTATCTCCCGAACGGGGAACGGGGGAGAGGTTTTTTGTTTCGGTCAAAAGTGACGCTACAGTGCCCTGCTAGTTGCGACTTGTCTCCGTGGCGGATGATGAATAACTTTTTTTTCATAAAAAACTGTAATATAGTGTTTAATTTCGTAGTTTTTTGTTTAATGGAAAACAGTGTATCATCGACATTATTGATTTCACAACGGTAAGTTGTATTTCCTTTGAAAAATAATATGTTTACGCTACATTTATTAAAAAAAATTGGTGTTATATTTTTTTTCAATTTATTTTATGAGCTTCCATTTGCAATTTGGTGTTCTGGGTAAAGTGGGCGCGGTAAGTGTGCGCATACGTACACTTGCCCCTTCGGTGTTATTTTCGTTCGTATAATGTTTTATCGAGAAGTAGGGTTTACTACATGAAGAAAATACAAAGAGGAGGTGTTGTAATTAGATTTCACTATATAACAACGCGTCACAATTTGCGGGGTGAGGGGATGTTAAGTCCCGCCCACTACACTATCTACATCTACCGCTAAATAGTAAAACTACTCGAATCGGTCCATATCGATGTTGCAATGTAGTTTAGCTACCTTGACGATAATGGCGGCCTGTTCACAAAATGATTATAAACTATAAAAATAATATTTTGGCGATTAAAGTTTCTTTATGTCTGAATTCAAAACAAATTTCAGCACCTTTGTATGATTATTTTACCAATACTGAGCTCTACATACCTTTATATTTTTAGTTCACATGACTAGCAGCAGCTAACAGTATACTAACTAAAGCCACGCCCACTATGGTGACGTCAAGGCCTACTTAGAATCACAGTGCACAGTTGATTATGCCATCTCCTCTTTGTATTTGCTCCATGGTTTACTACCAATCTTTTATTTTATTTTTCTATAATCTAATTTCTAATCATCGGTATCTCTTAACAATCGAATATTGAAGGTACCGATTTTTCAGTTGGAACGCCTAGTCCATGGAGTATACAGTAGAAGGAGGACCATATCTGTATAAGAATTAGTGTCCGTAAGAACGCGACCAATAAGGGTGGCGCCGCGGTAGCATAGGATAAATTTAAAAAGAAGCGCCAGAAGTAATTCGAATAAGGTGGAAAAATAAACAAGGACCGACCAATCCGCTTGGGTTTGTACTACGTAAATAGTTGAGGTTTTGTATAGTTGTGTATCGCTAGCAACGCAAAGTCGGGAATTTGTATTTGGAAAAATCCAAAATTAGGGGCTTTTTAGGTGTTAATTAGGTGCTCTAAAATTTTCACCGCAACGAACTGTTGAAATTTGCGTTGCTAGCAAAACGTCTCGCTAGCAACGCAATGAAGTTATTAGATATGCGATAAATATTAATAGCAAGGAATTAAGTGCTAATAAGGTGCTGCAAGTATACGCAATAACAAGGCGCCCGTAATAAAAATAAAGTCGTTATTCAGAACATAGCAGATGCCAAATTCAGATTTCCTGAAAATCAAAATACAATCAAAATTGCTTTCAGAAAAAGTCCAAATTAGGGGCTTTTTAGGTGCTAATTAAGTACCAAGTTTAGAAATTAGTTGCTCCAAAATTTTCACCGCAACGAACCATTGAAATTTGCATTGCTGGCAAAACGTAACGCTGGCAACGCAATGAAGTTATTAGATATACGATAAATATTAATAGCAAGGAATTAAGTGCTAATTAGGTGCTGCAAGTATAGGCAATGACAAGGCATGACAAGGCGCCCCAGATAAAAATAAAATCGTTATTCAGAAAATTATTCAGTAAAGCAAATGCAAAAATCAGGTCTTTGTGTTTGTGCCATCTAGCGTCTATCGTACTTACCACCTTGATAGTCCATCGATTTTGATTCGATAAAATGACTAGAACTATAGAACCTTGTAGATGGCGCTATTTATTACAAAGTAATTTACTGGAAAGAAAATATCCTTTCGATTTAGTACACTAAAGTTTAGGCTTCATCTGTCTAAAAATAAGAATAGTAACATTTGTTTAGTTGAAAATTATATTAATTAATATTATAGATTATATTAAATCTGAAAAACATAAAATGCCGTTCATACCTTATAGTAATTGTGGTTTTGAATCCGATAATTTCCAGAATATTACCATCATCTACATGCGACCTCAATAATCTTTCAGCACCTAATTAGCATTTAATTTTTAGGCACTGATAAATAACAAAAAATACCGTTCATACATTATGAATAATATCTTAATCTGTATCGGGTTTCGATAATCGCTCAGCACTTAATCAACACTTAATTCCTTGCTATTAATGTTTATCGTATATCTAGTATATCTTGCTAGCGATACGTTTTGCCAGCAACGCAAATTTTAATCGATCGTTACGGTGAAAATTTTAGAGCACCTAATTTTTAAACTTGGTACTTAATTAGCACCTAAAAAGCCCTTATTTTGGGCTTTTTCTAAAAGCATTTTTGATTATTTTCTGATTTTCAGAAAATCTGAATTTTGCATCTGCTTTGTTTGGAATAACGACTTTATAGGGCGCCTTGTCATTGCGTATACTTGCAGCACCTAATTAGCACTTAATTCCTTGCTATTAATATTTATCGTATATCTAATAACTACATTGCGTTGCCAGCGATACGTTTTGCCAGCAACGCAAATTTCAATGGTTCGTTGCGGTGAACATTTTGGAGCAACTAATTTTTAAACTTGGTACTTAATTAGCACCTAAAAAGCCCCTTATTTGGACTTTTCTGAAAGCAATTTTGATTGTATTTTGATTTTCAGGAAATCTGAATTTTGCATCTGCTATGTTCTGAATAACGACTTTATTTTTATTAGGGGCGCCTTGTTATTGCGTATACTTGCAGCACCTAATTAGCACTTAATTCCTTGCTATTAATATTTATCGTATATCTAATAACTTCATTGCGTTGCTAGCGAGATGTTTTGCTAGCAACGCAAATTTCAACAGTTAGTTGCGGTGAAAATTTTAGAGCACCTAATTTTTAAACTTGGCACCTAATTAGCACCTAAAAAGCCCCTAATTTTGGATTTTTCCAAATACAAATTCCCGACTTTGCGTTGCTAGCGATACACAACTGTTTTGTATACTGGCATTTTACTAACTAGTCATGAAATTTTTTAAGTATTTGAATTCAGCTGACTTCACTCCGTCTACAACAGCTATTTTCATATCGTAGTTTTTCTGACGCCAGCGCTATTGTGATAGGTTTTGGAATCTCTATTTTTCAGTATACAGTTGGACACTTTTTAAACTTTCTTCCCCCCCCCCCCCCCCCCTCTCCATATGAGATGGTTCTCCTTCTACTCTATACTCCATGGCCTAGTCCAATAAATGTATCCTCTTAGTTGTGTGTGAATAAATGTGACAGCTGTCAAAAGTTCAAAATGTATTTTTTCTTAGATTTCGTGGAGTTTAGGCTAATGCTGAAGACAATTTTAGTTACCTATTTTTTGTGCTTAATCTGTCAATTCTTTGAACTATACATGAGATAGTCCAATGTCACTTTTGTAGAAAACTCCAAAGAGTATGTTAATATTTAGAAATGACCCCTCAAAACCAAAGAGTATATAATCACTACGTTTAGTCAGAACCATAGTTAAGTTAGTTGCTCACAACAATACATTTTTAAATGTTATTTATAACAATTATACAGCTAAAATTTTATTAGAATTAGTTTCGTTACTTACGCTTCTCTAAATTAAGAGAATTTACTTCAAACGACGAAGCTCCGCTTTTACTTACGCGTCGCGTTTACTTCACATACTTTACTCTATTTCCTACGCCACGTGAGTGTAAGAGCCAAATATAAATGTTAAAAAAAATTAAGGGGGTACAAAAGAAAGTTTGTTGTTAGTTTTTTTTTAATAAAAGGTAAGTATTCTTAATTAACTGTTTTTAAAAGTTATTTGCTTATATTTTGCTTCGTAACAGTGTTATATACTTTATGAAATTTCTATTTCAAATACTGTGTCGTTCACGTATCACTTTATATTTAATAGTTAAAATTAAAGTGTGAGTTTTCATTATAAATCATGTATAAACCACAAATTTTCATATTCCACAAAGTCCAATGTGTGAAAATTACGTTTTATGTAATAATTTCGATATATAGTGAACATTATGGCGAAGTTGTTTTCAACAATAATATAAAATTAAAAATTTTGTACAACCGATTTCAATATAAATTATTAAGAATAACTCAAAAACTATTAGTCAGACCTTGATCAAATTTATATGGGACCACATTTCGGAAAAAAAAACCTAAAAAAAATTGGATGAACCTGCTTTCAAATAAAAAAGAATCATCAAAATCGGTTCACCCAGAAAGAAGTTAGGATGTAACATACACTACAGTCGAATTGAGTACCTCCTCCTGTTTGAAGTTGATAGAAAAATGGCGTTGGTCAAAGATAGCGTAATAAAGCACATGCCTATGTTTTAATTTATATTTTATTTTTTAGAGACTCCTACTGAGTATATCGCTATAATTATGTTATTCTTTATGAAAATCGAGTGTTTTTATGTCCTTTTTTCTTTGTTCATTGTTATTTGATTTTAACATATAGATATTGAATTTTAACATATGGGGATTCGTCAGATTTGCCTTAGTTGTAGAAGTGAAATATAATATTTAAATTTAAATAAAACTAGTTTTACGAACGAATTTTATCGCATATATTAACTTATTTTACATTCCCGACGTTTCAAGCACTTTACAGCACCCATGGTCACGGGGGTGACTGAGGTGTATAACGTCCCAATGTCATAGTTAACCACGGCTACCTCCAGATTAAAAATTATTAATTTTTGTTCCGATCTACGCAGTATGAACTTACAGTATCATGAAGTCTTGCAAGCTTGGGTTGGGATTTAATTTTATTAATTATGGGATCCCAAGCAGATGGTAGCACCCAGCCATCTTCTCTATTAATATTAGGACGTTCGACTTCCCGGAAGTCTGCAGTCTGTGAACAGGTACAGGATCGCCCCCGTCACTACATTAGATTTGATAGACCACAAATCCTCGTTAAAGAACACCGATTCCTTCCAAGGATGATTCGCGAGGCTATTGAAATCAAGAAACATCCTAAGTTCATACTCTTCCCTCTCATTACAGTTTCCTTCCACTGCTGGCCATAGACCATGGAAATAAAGGGGAGCACTAAATTTTATTGCCACAAATATCACCCATATTTGCAACATTGCCCTAAACATTGCACGGAGCATCCGCATTCAACCGAGATTAAATTTAGTAAAAATGTTCGTCTGTATTTCCTCCCACATTTTTTTCTTATCAATATTAGAATGAACACCGTTAAAGCCTATAAAAACCCCCGCTGAACATAGACCTCCACTATATGCCTCATAGAGGATATATTTGTCATAGTTGCCACGCTTGGCAAGCGGGTTAGCAACCACAGTTTTTTTTAGTCGTTATTTGGAAGACGCTGCTGCCCATCTCCTGATTAATTTCCCTCTGTAGCCTCTAGACATGAGTGATAAATAACATCACGGTGAAAAAGTTCCAAAATAACGTTCCTTCGCGCCGCCACCGTACTATTTTCTCCGTAACTCCTGTCACTGATTTAACCAAACAAAATGAACTATGCCTCTACACGGTAATTGATGGTTTTTCAAAACATTTCATTTATCGACAAATCGTTGTGAATCGTCGTTACTCTAGCGCTCACTTGAGCTTAATACAAATAATTCGATATTTTAATGGGTCTGACAAACGTTTTTTCTTTACATGCCAAATAAATCTACAAAATAATACGAGAAAAACTGTGTTTTTACTTTTTTCGTGCCTTAAAAATTGTCTGAGATATTAACGATTAAAGTGTGATTTTTAAAAACGCGGGCGGGCATTCACTAGCCGATGACATCACACTCCCGCTTATACAACAATCGCGCTCTCATCTGCACGCCGCTGCGTAGTAAAAATCAGAATTTTAAAGTTCTCTGTGGTAAACATGGAAAAAATACTGTATTGTGCCTCAGTGCTTCAATTCAAATGTTAAAACACCTGATAAACTCTTTTTTTATGTGCCTGAGGACCCAAAAATGAGGAAAAAGTGGATGACAGCCGTAAAAAGGGTCGATTCAATAGGCTCTAAAACTAAAGCGCTCTGCTGTGAAGATCATGTTTACATCCGCCTTTGCTCACTGCACAATCTTCACAGGATATGCTTATTATCTCCTGTTCCTTCTCGTTGCATTGCAAAACATTCGCAATATGGCAGGTTTGAAAGATGACCTTATCACAAAAATTGATAAGGGCGTGCTTCGGTGGTTTGGGCACGTTGAGCGAATGAGTGAAGACCGAATGGTGAAGAAAATATATAGCGCGAAAGTAAATATTAAAAGGTGTCGAGGTAGACCGAGAATAACTTTCGAAGACCATGTGAGCAAATTGCTCGAAGAGGGTAGGGTCAAGAGTACTCGGATACCTAGACGTGCATGTATGAAGAAGATAATGATCTGAAAGAAGCGAAAGAGGTATGTAAGGATCGTGACACTTGGCGATCTGTTCTCTCTGGCTACCCCGTCAGGGATTGTGCGTGAAAATAAGTAAGTAAGTAAGTATCTCCTCTTCCTTCTCGTTGCATTGCAAAACACAGTGGCAAAGTTTTGAACGCACTTTGTGTTCAGGAGTTATTCGGCACTTAACGGTACATACATCTCCCTCTCTTTGTAACTGTATATACCCTATAGCATCATCCCCGTAGCTCTCTCTTCCTGACTTAGAACCATATAACACTTCGAATAAAAAAAAAGCTACGAAACGTACGTTTTTAATGTACTATTAGAATGGCTTAGCCGATTTTGATAAAACATGTCTATGAACCACTGTTAAAAAACAACATTAAATACAAAATAAAAGAAACAATACGGTTCAACCATTTATGAGCTACTAGTACTACAAACAGACACACATAGCGCGGTCATACTTAAAACACCCCTTTTTTGTGTCGGGCATTAATAAATAACCAATGAAAATGGTAAGTAAAAATTTGCGATTCACAAGTTGATCTGCACTGATTTTTTTAAATGTTTTAATTTAAAAAAAAAACTGTAAATGAATAAACTAAAGCGAGCATTGGATAAAATTAATCAAAAATAGGTAAGTATCTGTTTTAGTATAACAATATAACAATAGGTAGCTATTTGCCTACTTAGAAAACTCATAACTACGTAAATACCTAGGTAGTAGAACTTACCCACATCTGTTATATGGTATATGGGTAATACTTGACATTTTCTTTAAGTTTAAACTAATAAAACACATAAAATAATCATCGACAACCTCGAAATGTGGATTACGAGTAGGTACATACTATTTTTTATCGTCACCCATATTAATTAAGTATTAAATGAAACACACAAACTTTTAGTTATGTTTAAGTTTGAACAAATACCTATGTAAGTATTTGTATTTATGTAGTACAAATACCTACATAGGTAAGTGTAGTGTCCGATCTAATTTTCTATTCTATCTATTCTAAGTTTTGGACCAAAAAAAATTAATATTCAAAAAACTGAAGGTAGCCGGGCTAACTATGACATCGGGATGTCAAACACCGCAGTCCCCCGTGACCACGGGTGCTGTAAAGCACCCGAAACGTCGGGAATTAAAAAGTTAATTTCAACGCGATAAAATCCACAAAATTAGTTTCATTCAATGTGTAGTCTTCGCGTAAATATAAGAAATCATAATATTATTTCTTTGAAATACAAGCACAAACACTATAAATAATAGGAATACAAAGACGATAGAAAGAAAATGAAACGAGACCCGTGTAATTTGGTCAAACCGCACCGGACCGAGCGTCGCGTTTGTGTTGCGGTCCCGGTCTGTAGGGGTGTGACGTCATAGTGTGAGCGCGCTTAATCTCTGAAATTCAAAAAAGGGCTTCAACTTCTCGTGGTTATAACTTCGGAAATACTGCATGTATTGAAGTGAAATAAAAACGAATGTAATGTACATGATCTTTGCTTCAATTTTAATAGCATTTGGTAGTAATATTTTGATCCTTTTGCGTTCCCCATTGTTGATATTTTTTTTATTTTTGTTTAAGAACATAGTTACGACGCTAAGTTATATTTACCATCTTCACTCTTTTTCACTCTAAGTCATATTAAAAAAAATTGTCTTTGGCCTGACCTACTATAGTCTTTGGCTTGACCATAGTTCTGTCTAAGACTTAGACCACAGAGTACATTGTATATAGGGAATAGAGTCATCACTTAGAATCGTAGCATTAGCGCCCAAAGAGAATATAACCACTACGTTTATTAGCGCCATCTATCGATATACGACGTCCCTACAGCCCAGCGACGACGTAGGATGCTCTATATTACAATATTTATTATTTATTTTCAAAGTAATTTCCAAAAGTCAAATCACTTTTGGAAATTACTTTGTATACAATATAATTTAGGCAAATAAAACAACTGTTTAGCGGTTGGATGATGCTTTTTTATAATGCTTCCTTTTATTATAATAGTACACAACAACTTCTCTCAAAAGAAGCCACAATCCAGGTCAACAGAGCACAAATAGTTAAGCAAATCAGGGTCCAGAGTTTCATGCGTAAGTGCAACGAAAAAGGCGAAGTCTTCGGAGTCCGGGGATCAAGCAAAGTTGTTAGTCTTATAAACACAAACAGAGCACATTCACAAACCACGAAAGGAAATGTAATGACAAACAGACAAATTAAATTACGTTAAATGAAGTTACTAGTTTTACACTCACACAAACTACTAGTTTTAGTTTCTTTTCTTTTTAATTATTGTATTTGTATGTATAAAATAAAATGAAATATAAATGACATTTGTAACATTGACAGACCGAAGTGACCATAGATCTCTCCCTCCGGCTCTTGCCATAGATAAACGGAGAAAACAATTTGCAATGGCGAAATCATAATAATTCACACTTAATGTAAAATAAATAAATTACACAAAAAATTTGTTTTGTAACAAAATAGTAAGTAAGCAAGGTTCGATTATATTTTGAACTATTCATTAATTTGTTTGATTCATAATTAGCCTAGCATGGCTAAATTAAAAAAAGTGACATCTACTGCAACATGGACAAACTGTCATGACATATTAATACCTCTAAGAAAAATTATAGTATGGACTGTTATGCCACTGACTTAGACAGAACTATGGTCTAGACTCTAAGTTTGTACAATAAAATGTAAAGGTCTGAGAGGTTAAGAGTTTTGGCGGGTACCCTACCGGCGGCGGTTTGCTGCTCCTGTATTATAGTTTAAACTAGCTGTTCCCCGCGACTTCGCTCGCGTGTTAGGATTTTTATGTTTTTGCGCGGAACCCTAATTATTTTTTAAAATAAAAGTAGCCTAAGTTACTCCTTATGAAATCAGCTACCTGCCAGTGAGTCCCGTCAAAATCGGTCCAGCCGTTTCGGAGATTAGCCGGAACAAACAGACAGACAGCCAAAAATTTTAAAAATTGTGTTTTTGTTATAAGTACCGTATATACTTTCATATGCAATTAGTAAAAATAATAGTTTGAAGTGGAATTTGATATGTAAAAGTGGTGTGATTTTATGTATTAACTGTCTACGCATGTGAACTATTAGTGGAAACGGTGAAACAAGTGCTCTGGTGGTGATGGATTCTCAAGATAAGCTGTTTGTTTGCATAGGCGCCAATAGGCGCCTTTAGATACCATCGCCAACTGTCAGCTGTCTGCTGGCTCAAGTTGTCGTCAAAATCTCCCAAGGGCTGCATAATGTGACGCATCAACATATTGTGAAGCAGTGAAATTCTATATACTCAAAATAAAAAAGACAAGGCTGTATGGCATAGTTCCTTTGCCTGCTCTTTCGAGCGAATAATAAAAACAACAACGACAACAACTGAGAGGTTAAAGTGAATATCAATAGAAAATTAATTTGCTGTAACAAATGCGACAAGAATTACATCACAGTATATTTTAATTAACTGGAAATCATAATGCAATGCGTACGTTTACTCAGAACTGTGCATCGTCACTCAATTCTCAAAATTTGTACAGCGAAATACGTCTCACAACATCCAATAAAATTTTTAGAAACTCAAGAGAGATTGCGGGAGAAGGATGGTATTTCCAAAGAATGGCAGTTAATTTATAAAGCACCTATGGAGAACATACTAAAATTTGTATCTGCTTATTTAACTTTTTCAACCACAACCGTTGCATGTGGATTATTATATTATTCAGCTTTTGTGTTCGATAAAGCAACAATGTATGAACCTGTTATAATTGGGCGTGATGTCGTTATAGCAAATAATGCAATGGAATGCTTAATTTATCTTGGTGGGTTTGTTATTTTTCATGTAGCTGTTAAAATTCTTCTGTCTAAATATGTTATACGACTATATCAAAATGGAGATCAATATTTAGCAGTTTTTAAAGGTCATACATACAATTCTATTAAAAAACATGAATTTCACTTAGATGAATTTAAAAAGTTGAACCCTACTTTAGTTGTGTCTTGGAGTGATGCAAGATTTGCTCTTGGAAAGAAACATGGCATTATTCTTGAGAACTACTTCAAGACACCTGAATATTTTAACTACTTATTATATAAGAAAAAAGCTAATGAAGGAGGGGAAAATTAAGAATAATATTTTATAAATTTGTTAAGTTTAGTAATTTGTTGTAAATTTAATAAATGATAGGATATTAGTTTCATCTGAAGTTTGTACTTAATCCATTTACAATGTCATCTACTTTTTATATAGACCATTGTTTTAACCCATAATTACTTATCTTACAAATACTTGATAAAATGAAATATTTTTTAAATGACTAATAACGGCTCCCAAATCAATCACGACGGCCAGTCTCATTGGAGGTAAGCCATTTTTGCAGTATAGGGTTCTAAAGCACAAATGTGTGCACAAGCAAAGACACACTATTCCCTCACTCTCATACTTTTATTGGATGGCCATCCAACAACCAGAGAGAGATCAGCCTGCAGACCAACATCTTTACATGCTTTCATAGGCACAGGTATGAAACAATGCTAAATTTTCAACTACCAACTACTACTGCGAATTTCTTGACAGGTAGAGCCCATTACCTGATTTTGGCCTTACTTAGGATTCCTATGTTCAAAATTAGATTATGTAATATATTTATTTTCAAAAATGCTTTTTTTTCACATAATACTCCAATATATTATAATAACATAACAAATAACTAAGGGCTGATTTTCTAATTGTCAGAAAAAATTTATGCATCAAATAAATTAAAACCTGATCCTGACCGAATATTAAAGTTAAACCAACTGCTTTGTTCATATTCATTTAAATTAACTTTTATCTGGTGATTAAAAAAATATATGCAGTAGTGCAATGTTATAAATTGCTATATTAATGGTAGTAGCACATGGGTCAGCGTGACAATGGTAGGATCACACTCTCACAGAATAGCAGTTCAATGCTGCAATGTTTCGTATAGCGAGTGTAGAGAACAGGATATCCTTTTTTACTGGAAATGAGGCATTCCATCTTAGTCTATGGTCTAATGCTTAAAGCCATTTTGGCATTTTTTATAGATTTTTTATTTTAGATTGATTGCATTAATGTTATACTACGAATACCTTGTGTTTCATTATTGCATATTTTTATGAATAGGTATCTATCACAGAATACTTTTACTCTCTCTACTGAGAGATATCTATAGCAAAATATAAATCTGTAATATGCTGCACACCTTGCACTCTGTTTGGATACACTTACACACACACGAGTACCGGAACAAACTTGTGTCTGAAGTCGAGTCTTTACTGGACAAAGTCTCGGATTGGGGGCGACTAAATCTAGTCCAGTTTAATCCTCAGAAGACACAAGTTTGCGCGTTTACCGCTAAAAAGAACCTCTTTGTCGTATCTCCTCAGTTTCAAGGCACTCCCCTTCTTGCCTCAGCCAGTATCGGTATCCTCGGAGTCGACATATCGAGTGACGTGCAGTTTCGTGGTCACTTGGAAGAGAAGGCCAAATTGGCCTCTAAAAAGCTTGGCGTGCTCAGCAGAGCGGGACAGTATTTCATGCCGGCACACCGCCTGCAACTTTACAAGGCGCAGGTTCGGCCTCACATGGAATACTGTTCCCATCTCTGGGCAGGGGCTCCCCAGTGCCAGCTCCTTCCACTTGACCGCATCCAGCGCAGAGCGGCTCGAATCGTCGACGACCGAGCCCTTTCCGATCGGCTCGATTCATTGGCACTGCGAAGAGATGTTGCATCTCTTTGCATTTTCTTTCGCATCTACCATGGGGAGTGCTCTGAGGAATTGTTCGGATTAATCCCAGCCGCCAAATTTCACGAACGCACATCGCGGCAGAACTCCCGATACCATCCACACCATCTGGATGATTGGCGGTCCACCACTGTGCGATTTAGAAGATGTTTTCTTCCTCGCACAACTTCCTTGTGGAATAGTTTACCACCAGGGATTTTTCCGGACCGATACGACTTAGGGACCTTCAAGAAAAGAGCCTACTCCTTTTTAAAAGGCCGGCAACGCATCTGCAATTCCCCTGGTGTTGCGGTTGTTCATGGGCGGCGGTAGTCACTTACCATCAGGTGAGCCGCATGCTCGTTTGCCCCCTCTCGTATAAAAAAAAAAAAAAAAAAAAAAACACTTTTATGGTGGAGGGTGACAATGTTATTTGTTCATATAATCAGTTGGTTAACTCTTTCGCTGTCCCGTGCACTACATATAGGTCATTGCTATTGTCTTACTATTGTGTTTGCAAACCAGACAGTGAAAGTGTTAAAATGCATTCTACTAATCAGCTACATGATATACTGAATTACTATAAACTTCACACTTTTTACAAAGCAACTCTTTATAGGTGTCATAATACCGTCAGTTAATCGAATATTTCTTTAAGGTTGTTTTTATATAGAGCTTAGAAATTACTTTTACCCGCCACATCCTTCAATCACGTGAATGTGAAGATGCACATAAAATGCAAATACTCAAAACCATACCATCATATTATTTGTCTCTGTTTGCTAAAACATGGCAAAAGTCAAACTGAAGATTTTAGGTCAGAAACCCCACAAAGAGGCATTTTTTATTCTTCCCTTTAAGCACTTGAGTAAAGCCATGAAGTGACAAATCTAGTGAATCTATTCAATCAAGGAAATATTTCTAGATTCACTATATTTGTTTGAAATAAAAAAAATATAAATAAGACATAAATATTAAAACAAACAAATAATTTATTTAACTCATTTACTGGATGTTTTTATCAATGCATAGGTATAATGTCGCAAGAACTTTTATTTCCATTGTTGCCTACCCGACAAGGACAGAATGGTTCTGTAGCACTTGTTTCCTCAGACTGTGTCTTAGTCTGAAGAGCACTATTCCACATTCCAATTACTATGTTAGTATTATATAAATACCATGGTTGTTGCCTATTTCAAAACAGAACAAGATTTATGTTTATTTTCAAACACACAGCAAAGTATAATGAGCAAACACCGCTACTTGACCCTAGCTGTCATTAAATGCATTTCATTATACTTAGCTTAAAGATAAGATTAATGTTTGCTTTACTGGTCACTGGTCATCAACATTAGTTCTTCTTTAGTGATATAACACCAGTTTCCTTATTTATCAATATTTTATTATTTGTATATTTCATTCATATTTTCAAAGTTTAGTCAACAGCATGAACCAATTAATATTTTGTATGAATGAAGAGTTTATCTAAATTAATTTTAGTGCAATTCAAAGAAATTTATAGAACATACCTTCTTATGTTTTCATTATTAAAATGCAAAAGAATTGTAAGAACACTCATTCACAAAAACACATATGCATTTATTTGCCATCAACAAATGTGCACATGCAGCACTACTTTTATAGGACTTAAGTTATAAAAAGAAAATTGAGCTTGTGATTGGAAGAAATCAACGTTGCCTTACAGTTGTTTCAATCCATTTTTCCTTTACGTTTGGAGGATATTTTTTTTTACAAATATGACAATTAGTTATTAAACATGCCTTAAGATAAACAGGGACAAAACTGATATGCACAGCATAATGCTTTTGCAAAAATTTTGTACTTTAAAGTATGAAATTTTCACTTATATAAATAAAAATAAAATTTATTAACTATGGTGTAAATCAATTTTCTATGCCAAAATAAAGTGAAAATGGCTTTTATAATTTTCATCATGATCAAGAAATAGTTAGATTTCCAATTTTTATGAAAAAATAGTGTAGAATCAATAACTACATGACTGAGTAACATCTAAAAGCCCCCACCAAAAGCTGTATTCCACTTATATCTTGAATCATTTTTAATTGTAGTTGAATCCATTTTACTTTTATCAGTTTCAAACTTTTCTAAGGCTTCAATTTGACTTGCTTGGGGTTCTAGAGTTTTTGTTACTACACATTGTCCATTTTCTTTTAAGACTGTATAGTTTATATCTGCTTCCGTTGGTTCCCCATAAGGAAAAGTGATTGGTGTCACTTTAATTAAATGTTTAATCTTCCACAATCTAGCATTTACTTCAGGTATATTTTTAACAATTGTTACACGATTCTGTAAATATAAAATTACAGTAACTTTTCTGAAAATGCATAAAGACTAAAAGGTCAATAATGATGTCAAGAAACTAATTACTTACTGCTTCATCAATTTTCAATTCTTTAAGAATAGTCTTGAGCCACCAAGGATTATTTTTTGTTGGACGTATTCTTTCGACTCTAAACAGTTTAGATGGCGTGTATTCAGGGTCCTTGTGATCAGGATGTCTGGAAATGCAAATGATGTAAGTAATCACCTGATTTATTTACATACTAAATAAAAAGGGCTATTAATGCTATTTATGAATAAAATAAATATATATTTTAATACAACTACCTAGGATAGTATACGATACCTCCAGGGTATCGCAATCCACCAGGTGCTTTGTAACCTTTTGAACGATAAAATAATGCTGATATAGGGCTAAACTTTTTCAGCAGAGTTTGGTTCATTTTGCTTTTTATTTAGGTTATCTTCGTAACATCAGTAGTCATTAAATTAATAGTATATATAATTATGTATAATGTACTCTGTCTGTGATTGATAGTCTATGTCTTTTAGGGATGCTCGATGATCATCGATGTTGCCATATGTCAAACATCGAAGCATTGATGTCAATAAACCCATAATCAATTATTGGGTACTCGCAAACACTGTGAACCCGCGAAATCAATATCAACTAAATCTTGCATCTCCTCTAAAATATTTAAAATTTTGAATAATTCGGAATACTTGAACGGATCGATAACCTAAAAATATAAAATTACGGTGTATCAAATATAACTAAACAAAATAGATAAACATCGATGTTGAGCTATCGATGTTTCTACAACATCGAGCATCCCTACTGTCTATGAGCATAGTGACCGACCGAAGATACGGTTTCGGCAAAACATCTGCCGAACCTTCGGCGGCGCCGAAACTCAGTGTTCGTGCATTATTGTGCGTCGTCCGGATGAGTTCGTGACTCGTATATTATTCATAATTATACAGAAACAGAAACTTTGTTATTCAATATAGATTATAAATAATACTTATTGAAAGTCACTCTTTTGTTTAATTACCACTTGTTCTAAAAAAACTTTCGAACCAGTGGTAATTGTTCTGTCCTTGGAAGGACCAGCAAGAAATCCAGCGGGACTTTTTTTTTTCAAAAATAACAGCTTACAACCAGAGGCGTAGCGTGGACTAATGAGCGTGGCCGAAGTTGCATCAGCGAGGCCCCTTTTCTTTCGTTCCAAAGATCTACTCAATAGATCTATCCTACCAAACATGCTTTGACGATGCACGACATACCTACTCATATCTATTAATTCCTAAAAAGTCTCGTATGCCGTCAATGTAACAGTCGCGGTCTTTGAAGGTAGTTAGAATGGCCTCGCAGTCGCACTTAAGAGGAACTTCTTGCGAGGCCCCAAGCAAACACACTTCAATTTATGACTTTCTTTTTCGAGCGTAAAAGTGATCAAATTAATTAGTCATCTGAGGTAAAGTCTGGGGGCATCGCATTTTAGCGTACCTCGCCAGGGGACCCTTTAAATGCGAGGTCGTGGGCGAGGGCTCATTTCGCCCACGTCTAGCTACGCCACTGCTTACAATCATGTATGTAACACAACAACACTAAAAAGATTACCAGTATTTGACCCACCTGGTGGTAAGTGGTGATGTAGCCCTAGATGGTAAACCACGCTGTCTTAGCGTGACAAAAGCCTATTCACTCTTGCCTTTTAGACGCCCAGATAGTATTCGGACGGAAAGGTAGACGTCGGCAAATTATTCCACTCCTTTGCTGTACGCATTACAAAAGACGAAGCAAATCTTCTGGTTCTAATGCGTAGAATATCGACAACAAAGGGGTGAAGACCCGCCAACCGCCTTGTTGTCCGATAGTGGAAAGGCGAGGGAGGAATTAAAGCGTGTAATTCCTGCGCACACTCACCGATATGCATCCCATAGAATACCGAGAGACTGGCTACTTTGCGCCTGTGCTCGAGGCTGAAAAGATTGGTTTCCAACCAAATCAAGGTCACCAATGAGCCTCTTAGCACGTCTCTCCATTGAATACAACGCTACCAGGTGGTATTTTGCAGCACGAGCCTATATGTGATAGCAGTACTCCATGCACGACCAGACTTGCGCTTCATATAAGTTAAGAAACTGCCCCGGCGTGCAGTACCGTCGCACCCTTGCAAGGACACCAAGTTTCCTTGCAGCTGCTTTGGCTCTGGACACAATGAACCGCCTATAGTTAAGGTTCGGAGAAAATTCAACTTCCTAACAACTGAAGGCGGTCAGTGTACTCCAAGGATACATTCCGGAAAATAGGAGTCAAGGCGAGCGGGCTCCTTTTAGCAGTAAAAAGACACGCTTATGTTTTGGAGGCGTTAAATCTCACGAGATTGGTATCACCCCATTCGGAGACTGCCTGTAGTGTGCGATTCATACTTTCAACCATAGCCTCTATTTCTGACTGGATTTGATCCCGACTGGCCCGGGCATTTGATTGGTATCTCTCCTCAACTGTGCTGTCGTCTGCATACCCATAGATACCGGGAATGAGCCGATCATTTATATGCAGCAGGAAGATAGTTGCGGAGAGAACGTATCTCTGAGGAACACCGGCGTTAGTCGCCACAGTATCGGATGAGCAGCCATCGACGACGACCCGGAGAGACCGTTCACTCAGAAAGTCCTTCACCCAGACAATTAGGCCAGGAGATAAGCCGTACGCTGGAAGCTTGCCCAATAGACTAGCGTGCCAAACCCTGTCAAAGGCCTTCGAAACATCGAGAGAAACAGCAAGTGCTTCAACACTTATTCTCGTGGGCTTCGCCACATATGTTAGTGGCATACGCTAGAAGGTCCCCAGTTCATCGGTTTCGGCGAAACCCTTACTGGCGATCACTGAGGAGATAATTTTGCTCCAGGTATGCCATGAGGTGGGCGTTCAATATACAATCCATAATCTGCAAGATTAGGTTAAGGTAATTGAAATTGACCGATAGTTGGCAGGGTCGGTACGGCTACTTTTTTTAGGCGTTAATGTTATAATAACCCTTTTTATACAAACTTAGTTTATTAAAGTTTTTGAACTTTGAGCAGGTTTTGTATATTTTCTGGGATTTTGTTGTGTGTATATTGTGTGTAAGTGTGATATATTAAGTTAATTCTCTCATTGAATAATGTTAACAATATTGTGAACACAATAAAATTGATTTACGTGGTAAAGTCAAGCTGCAGCTATATTTATAGTATAGTTGTAGCACGAATGGGTCGGCTCGACCGGGGAAGGAACATGCTCTCACAGAATACCAGCGTAAAATAGTAGCTTAATGCTGCTATGTTTCGTATGGTAAGTGTAGAGAACCGGAGAACTTTTAACTGGAAACGAGGCATTTCATCTTAGTCCTCAAGGCTGAGAACGCATCTGCATTTTGATTCGCAAACGAGGAGAGATGTAGATGTCTATGGGCCTCAGCAACCACTTACCAACAGGTGGCCTGTGTGCTCGTTTGTCACCCTATTTCTATAAAAAATAAAATATGTTCTCAATTAGCGAGTAACTTTTTATGGGTGTAAGTGACCACACGGAAGTTAGCGTAGTACATTCTTTTTTTTAACTAAACTGTATGCCAATTGATTGCTCCATAAATGCTCCAGTAGAATCTGAAATTGCTCCACCTCTATTGTTATTAGTTAATTTATAATTAATTTAAAAAAAATTTAAGTATCGAAAATTTAATGTTGCTATAAAACATAAAATATGTACTTTATAAAATTAAACTGTATGACAATTCATTGCTCCTTAAATGCTCCAGTAGAATCCGTAATTTTTCTGTCTATTGCTATTAGTTAATTTATAATTAGTTTTAAAAAAAATAATTGTCGGAAATATAATTTTGCTATAAAACATAAAATATGTACTTTATTAAATTAAACTGTATGTCAATTAATCGCTCCTTAAATGCTCCAGTAGAATCCGTAATTATTCTGTCTTTTGCTATTAGTTAATTTGTAATTAATTTTGAGATAGAGTGATCCTATTTGAGTAATAGCGCCATCATCAATAAAATGTAGTAACATTCTATAGTTAAAGTCATTTTATCAAACAAAAATTGATTGATTCTCAAGGTGGTTCGTAGAAAAGACTAGATGGCATAAACACAAAAATATTATTAACATGGTTGTCTAATCCATTCACAAGAATCCATAATTTCAAAACTCATCCATCAATACTTTTTTTTTTGGTTATATGCCATTAGGCATCTATTCTACGTACCACCTTGAGAGTCATTCAATTTTTGTTTGATAAAACGACTTTAACTAGGTACTATGTATGTTACTACATTCTATTGATGATGGCGCTATTACTCAAATAGGATCACTCTATCTCAAAATTAATTATAAATTAACTAATAACAAAAGACAGAAAAATTACAGATTCTACCGGAGCATTTAAGCAGCAATTAATTGATATACAGTTTAATTTTATAAAGTACATATTTTATGTTATATAGCAAAATTAAATTTCCGACAATTTAAAAAAAAAATAATTATAAATTAACTAATAGCAATAGAGGTGGAGTAATTTCGGATTCTGCTAGAGCATTTAAGGAGCAATTAATTGACATACAGTTTAATTTTAAAAAGTAGATAGATTATACCTAGTCAGGTCATAAGTATTGTCACACAGTAAAAACTTTTCTTTTAGAATGCTGGCCACAAAAAAGTTTATTGAATTCGAATTTCGAATTGTTCATGAAAATAAAACTATATACTTTTTAGAATTTTACTCATTTTTAAATATGGAGTGGACGCTTAACTCTAGTGTAGATGACAGGTCAAGAAGTGGTCGCCCTCGGTCTGTTAGGACTCCAGCAGTTATAAAAGCTGTGAAGGCGCGAATTCAAAGAAATCCCAAACGTAAGCAGAAACTGTTGGCCCTTCAGATGGGGTTAAGCAGAACCACGGTGAAAAGGGTGTTAAATGAAGACTTAGGGCTTCGGGCATATCGAAGAAAAACAGGACATCGTTTGAATGCTCGTCTAATGGACCTGAGACTGAAGAGATGCCGCGCTTTGTTGAAGCGATACACGGGAAAAAAATATCGGGAAATTCTTTTTTCGGATGAAAAAATTTTCACCGTAGAAGAGAGCTACAACAAACAAAATGATAAGGTGTACGCACAGAGTAGTGAAGAAGCGAGCAACAGTATTCCGCGTGTGAAACGAGGTCATTTTCCATTCTCGCTCATGGTATGGTTAGGAGTTTCTTATTGGGGCTTAACAGAGGTACATTTTTGTGAGAAAGGTGTAAAAACGAATGCAGTTGTGTATCAAAATACAGTCCTGACGAACCTTGTGGAACCTGTTTCTTATACCATGTTCAATAACAGGCACTGGGTATTCCAACAAGATTCGGCGCCAGCTCATAGAGCGAAGAGCACACAAGACTGGCTAGCGGCGCGTGAAATTGACTTCATCCGGCACGAAGACTGGTTCTCCTCCAGTCCAGATTTGAATCCGTTAGATTACAAGATATGGCAACGCTTGGAGGAAAAGGCGTGCTCAAAGCCTCATCCCAATATGGAGTCACTCAAGACATCCTTGATTAAGGCAGCCGCCGATATTGACATGGACCTCGTTCGTGCTGCGATAGACGACTGGCCGCGCAGATTGAAGGCCTGTATTCAAAATCACGGAGGTCATTTTGAATAAACTTTAGTGTCATAAGAATCTATGTTTTGTTAAGTTCATTTTGGTATATAAATGGTTACATAATGAATAAACTTATTTCAATTATTTTATATTAAACATGTGACAAAATTTATGACCTGACTAGGTATTGTATAGCAAAATTAAATTTTCGGTACTTAAATTTTTTGAAAATTAATTATAAATTAGCTAATAACAATAGAGGTGGAGGAATTTCGGAGTCTGCTGGAACATTTAAGGAGCAATTAATTGTCATACAGTTTAATTTTATAAAGTACATATTTTATGTTTTATAGCAACATTAAATTTTCGATACTTAAATTTTTTTTAAATTAATTATAAATTAACTAATAACAATAGAGGTGGAGCAATTTCGGATTCT
Organism: Parnassius mnemosyne; assembly: GCA_963668995.1. Classification (NCBI taxonomy): domain Eukaryota; kingdom Metazoa; phylum Arthropoda; class Insecta; order Lepidoptera; family Papilionidae; genus Parnassius; species Parnassius mnemosyne. The sequence continues at coordinate 14,398,761 of CAVLGL010000115.1, forward strand.
GCTGGAGCATTTATGGAGCAATTAATTGGCATACAGTTTAGTTAAAAAAAGAATGTTCTACGCTAACTTCCATCTGGTGTGTAAGTGTTGATTTTTTTTTTACAAAATTGACTTAAAAAAGTATTTATTAACGTAAAATTGTTGATTTTTACTTTAAAATGAATATATATATTGCTACATGACTATCACAATGATTGTTTTTGATTAACATGCATTACCTATCTGTATGTATACAAAATATACCAGATTTCAGTATATATAAAATAAAAAAATAAAATGTCTAAATAAGTTTCGGTTTCGGTTTCGGCCGAAAGTGACACCCAGACCGAAGGTTCGTTTTCGGTTTCCGTTTCGGTTAAAAATCCTGTTTCGGTCGGACACTAATGAGCACCAATTCAAAACACAGTTCAAAACATAGATTTAAGAAGTATATTCTAAGTATATAGTTCAAACTAACCCCCCCCCCCCCCCTCCAACCTATGAATTTATATAATATATATATATATATATATATATATATATATATATATATATATATATATATATATATATATATATATATATAAATACTGTCAGGCTGAAAATACAGCACCATGCTCGAATATAATTGCATAATCGTTAAAATGCATAAAATGCAATGATAAGCACAAAAAGTTAATAAAACCAAAGTTAAGTGTCAAATGCACCCGCTGGCACCCGCCCTGCCTATCAGTTAGGAATATATATAAAATAAACAATACTGCCAGATGTATTTCAAATAGCACATCTCAAAAATATTAATTATTTAAATTGCACTCACGTAGTTTATAAATATAAAATAGGTAAATAGGTATTTTAAATACCTTCAATCGTCGTGAGTTCGAAACTAAGCTCTTGCATGACTTTAGTGATTTATTATAAACCTACAATTACAATCACAGATAATTTTACGATTATACAAAATACATACTAACATACTACAATAAATCAAGATCGGATCCCACCTAATCTGAAGACTTTTTCGGACTGAATCAAATTGTGCAAACAAAACGATCGATTTATACAAAAAAGTAACCATTGCGAGTCCACGGCTTACACCACGATTAGACCGTAAAAAGAAAAAGAAAGATTTGAGTAGCCCAATGATACAACATACAAACGTACATTTAACAAATGATATTTTCTCAGACAAGGAAGAAATCACTAAACAGTTTGAAGAAAGAACAAAATATTGCAATGATAATGTCAGTAAACAAGAATCAATGAAAACTCGCCCAATTATTGGAAAACGGAAGCTCTGTATTTTAACCAATTGTGGTGTGAAAGGTAGATTACGCGATATTGAATCCACATTTGCTGACCAATTTAACTACTGTCGTTATATCACACAAAACTGTGGAGTATTGGAAATGTTAGCAGATATTAAAACAAAGCTGCGAAACTATACCATCAATGACTACTGTTTAATCCTGATTGGAGAACATGACTTTAAAAATACTATAAATTGTTCTGAGCTGGTCAAATCTATTCAGGAATGTTTACAAAGTATATCTCATACAAATATAATATTATGTGTTCCTACATATATATGCAGAGCCCCCATATTTAATTACGAGATAAAGTAGAGATGTTTAATAATTTATTATTCATGAATGTACAATACTATAAATATGCATATATTTTTGATTCGAATTATAATCTCTCGTATGACATGTTTTCTTACAAATCTGGTAAAATCAGCAATTATGGATTAAATAATATATATAAAAATATTATGCAACGAATACTTGTCGACATATCAATATTTCCATATGACATGGACACTACATGTAGCATTGATGAAGCAAGTAACAATATATGTAAATGCACTACAAAATCGCCTATTGCATCAAATTCTATGGGTGCCACTCGGTCTGCCACACCAGAGTTACATGCATGTGATGGCCATGTAATTGTGGAACAATCTAATAAAACATGTTTTCGTTAACTATAAACATATAAATATATTACATCAAAACATTAATGGCGTCATAAGTAAGTCAGATTTTTTAACTTTAAATCTCAATTCTCTTTTGGAACAGGGTATCCTAGTTGATGTAGTATGTTTAACAGAGCACAATATGTTGAAAGGTGATACCAAATTATTATTCATAGAAAACTACATACTTGCAGCCTCTTTTTGTCGTAAAAACCGCCTTGGTGGTGCCTGTATTTTGATTCACAATCATCGTGAGTTTAAAATCTTAAATTCTATAGAAAAATATGGCGTTTCTGGTATAATTGAGTGCTGTGCCATAGAACTTACATTACATGATCTAATATTAGTGAGTATTTACAGACCACCTCGAAACAATACACAAAATTTTGATGAGTTTTTTGCTATATTTAATGACATACTTGCTACATTGTGCTTCACAAGGAAAAAAATAGTTATATGTGGAGATTTCAATATAAACACTTTAAAAAAGAGCAAAGAGGTTAACGTGATAAATCACACAATTATTGGCTATAATCTTAAATTGGCCATTAATAAGCCCACGCGCACTGTAAGTGGATCTTGTTTAGATAATTTTATACACAATATTAAAGGAAGTATATATAACATTTTTGAATTTGCTCTGTCTGATCATTCAAGCCAAATGTTAAATAGTAAAGTCAAAGAAACTTGTTCTCTCTCACATTGGTTAGTAAAAAGTAAAGACTATAGTAAAGAAAACATGAAAAAATTCAATCAATGCTTAAAATCACTCACTTTTAACGAAGTTTACAATACGACTGATACAAATTATGCATTCGATTATTTTCACGAATTATTCATCTTATTTTATAATCTATGTTTTCCATTTATATTAATAAAAAGAGCACCTCGGAAAAAACCTTCCTGGATATCGAAAGGTATAAGAATATGTGCAAAACAAAAAAGAAATTTACTTTGGCAATATAGAAAACATCCGACTACACACAACAGAAATTTGTTCAAATGTTACTCCATGAATGTTACACAAAACGTTTAAACAAAATAATAAAGTTAACACAAAGAGCACAGAATGACTATAAAATCAAAACAGCTTCAAACAAATCTAAAGTTACTTGGTCAATCATCAATTATAATAACAGGAATGTGATTAAAGAGGAAATCAGGCATATCAATAATAATGGAGTGATCACTGATGACCCCAAAGATATCGCCGAGTTATTTAACAATTACTTCATAAGTGGAAATGACAGTAATCTAAGAAAAATTAATGTTAGCTCCAAAGTACCGAATTCTTATAACTCATTATTTATGAACCCAACGACTCCTTTCCAAATTAGTAATATAATTAAGTCATTAAATAATACAAATAGCACAGGTTATGATGACGTTAGCACAAAGGTATTAAAAAATATATCAACCATCATCTCATCCGTTTTATCCTACATCGTAAATTTAAGTATTGCCTCTGGAATATTCCCAAATAAATTAAAAAAAAAAACGGTAGTTCAACCTGTATTTAAGAAAAATGACAAGAGTGATGTTGCAAATTATAGACCTATAGCACTCATACCGATATTCTCTAAAATTTTTGAAAAGGTAATAATTCAAAACCTTATTGATTTCTTTGAAAAATATAAAATATTCACAGAGAAACAAGTCGGATTTCGAAAGAATAAAAGTATAAATTTAGCTGTCTTTCAATTTCTGCGTACTGTAATGACAAGCCTTAATAATAAGCACTTAGTATCTGCTCTATATATGGATTTAACTAAAGCTTTTGACTATGTTAATCACAGTATCCTCTTAAGTAAATTTACGAAGAAGCATACGGAGTCCGAGGAAATGTCCTCAATCTCCTAAAAACATACTTAATAAATCGACAACAATGTCCACAAATTACGCGTATATACTCAAAAACGTATAGACAAATAGTTTATTCATCCTCATATCGCGAAGTAACTCAAGGAGTACCCCAGGGAAGTATTCTTGGTCCATTGTTATTCCTTGTTTATATAAACGTTTTACCAAATTATATAAATCAAGATATGGTACTATTTGCAGACGATAGCACAGTGATGTTTACAAGCACAAGCAAAAATCAAATGATATCTGACATAAATCAAACACTGGACATAATAATTCAATGGCTATCAAATAATAATTTATTAATTAATCTAAATAAAACAAATCTAATGACATTCAGAAACGTGAGAAATAATTTAATAATATATACTACAACGGACAACAAATTAATGTAGTCGAAAATGCAAAATTTTTAGGCCTCAATCTCGATTCAAACTTAAAATGGAAATCTCAAGTGGAAGATATTTGTATTAAACTCAACCGGTTTTCTTATGCTCTGTATAGACTTGGAACAATTGTGAATCAGTCTGCCGTCATCACTGCGTACCACGGTTATGTAGAATCAGTGTTGGTCATGGTATCAATCAAGGTATGGTGTCATCTTTTGGGGTAACTCTGTAAACAATGAAATGATATTTAGAGCCCAAAAGAGATGTGTAAGCGCCATTGTGAAGTTAAAACAGACGGATAGTTGTAAACCATTTTTTATTAGTATGAAACTGTTAACACTTCCATGCTTTTATATATATGAGGTAGCCGTTTTTGTTATTATGCATATTTCTTTATTTAAATGCCTACACAGTAAACGTACTAACACATTTTGAGATGCTCAAATATAGATAAGTTTAAAATACTATTGAAGCAATTTCTTCTTAATACATATACAGGGCATACTACAGTGTGAAAGAATATCTTGAAGACAAATATGAAATTCAATAATTGACTGTTACATGACTGAGAATATCTAAATTGACTTGACTTATATAATATTATCTAAATTGACTTATCGCTATTATTTTTGATTTTGTATCATGTGAACTCCAATTTTAACTGAAGTATGTTTAAGTAATTTAATATAAAAGTAATAAAATGTGATGGACATTGCATGTCAAATGGCGGAATATAGCTGTACTAAATGTTTGTTCTATAAGTGATAAACTATGTAAACATCAACTGTATCAACCTATATTCGCAATAGACAATTTGAATTTGAATTCAAATAATTAGAAATGGGGTGTAAAACTAAAAATAGGTGATATTAAACCCCGCCTAAGGGTATTAGTGTTCTGTGTATTAAACGGCGTAGGCTACGATTGCTTGTGAATGAAAGTTGTAAGCGCTATAGTGAATTGATAAACAGTTTTTATTTATTTTTATGCCTACCGCCGTATACTGCAACATCTGAGGCGTATTTAAAAGAAATCTACTTATTTACAAACTATACTGATTTATATTTACAAAATTATGCTAAATTATTGTTATAGTGCGCGGGGCGCTGCTCTGTGTGTAAAGAATAGTTCTACGTATTTCTCTCCATAAAAATATTAAAAACGATTTAGTTAAATGCCAAAATTTGTTTAAAACAAAGATTTAGTTACAATAAACAAGTACAAGTGTTATCTAGTGTTAAATTTATCAAATACTATAAAAAATAGTTAAAAACAGTTATGTGACAATTTTTGTGTAAACTAAACAAATATTATTTGAAACATACATGACAGTGATAAAAAGGTATAAGTGAGCCTAATTACATCCTAACAAATAGTTCATGTGAGTTAAAACAATCTAGTGATCATAAAACTTTATTTCCATATATTGAAACCGGTACATTTTAAATTTGATACGCCCGCCGTCTTCACATATTAAAGATTATATGAAAAACGCCATCTAGTTGGAAGTAATGAAATTACAATATAGATAGCGTCACCTAGTTTGGAGCATATGAAACTAATAACAACACATATGCTGTCTATTTAACCCTAGATAGCTAACCATTCTAAATATCTTTTTAAAGCTAACCATCCGCCAATGCGTAACTTTTTTTAAATTAACGTAATTAACAAAATTCACTTTTCGTTTTATTATTTTCTTCACAAATGACTTAGTGTTTGCGAGCATGCCGCCATCACAGGGCGAACCCCTAACCCTCCCGGCCTCTGCCGAGGAGGTGGTGAACATGGACACCTTTACTAATGTGATCACGAAACTTACCTCCTGCATCAGCGCAGCAGTGAGTAAAGGGAAGAGCGTTACTGCTACTAACAAGCGAATTATAAATATGGCGGTTGAAGAGATCCGCCGTGCCAGTAGAAATATTGCAAATATCTGCTCCAACCCTACCCCACCTGCTTTTGGGGAGCTCAAAAAAGAATTAGTGGACTGTGTTCGTCAGGAGATAACGGATCACAAACACGGTCTACATATGCTCAGGCTGCAGCAACGGGCAGTCACAATAATACCATCTTGTCGAGTGGCAGGCCTACACCGCCGCCTCCTCCAGTAACCAAGCCCGCCATTATCGTTTGTACCACTACAGATGCAAAATCAAGACAGGAGGTTATAGAAACTTTTAAGAAAAATATTAGCTATAGAGAATCGAATTATGCACCTTCTCGTATACAACCTGTGTCAAATAATAAAATTCGTATTGAGTTCGATAACCAACAACACTGTGATGACACTCTATTGCGACTGAAAAATAAAAGTGAGCTCAAAGCGGAACCAGTGCGCAGCCTTAAGCCGATGGTTATACTCAAGGGCATCTCCAAGAATGTTCCAGTGGAGGAACTTACTAAGATCATCAGCAGTCAAAACTCTGAACTTACGGAGCTAATTGAATCCGGGGAAGGTGAGAATTTTAAATTAAGATTTAAACGTGAAAATCATAATAAAAATTTGTACAATGCAGTATTTTTGACAGAACCTAAATTATACCGGAAGATGATCCAGTTAAGTAGAGTTAGTGTCGACTACCAGCGCGTACATGTTGGTAGTTTTTCACCATTCATTCAGTGCCATAAATGTTTACAATTTGGTCATATGAGGTCCAAATGCACATCAAATGAAGGCCCCTGTTCTCATTGCGCTAGCACCAGCCACCAAGTGAACGACTGCCCTGTTAAAAACAATTTACACAACGCTAAATGCTTCAATTGCACATCTCATAACAATAGGTTTAACGCAAATATCGACACTAAGCACACCGCTAATTCACACACCTGCCCGAGACTGAGAGCCATGAAAGAGAGGATTATGAACAGGATCGACTATGGATCCATTCAATAATTTAAAGATTTTACAGTGTAACATTGATAAATCGCGAAACAGTTTACATGAATTAATCCTCTCTTTCACAAATAGCAATTATGATATTGCTCTTATATTTGAGCCATATGTAGGATCCGGTATGGAGCTGAAACCAATACACGGGCTAGAGATTTTTCAGTTTCCATCCAAAACTAGGGTTAAGGCCTGCATTCTGGCAAAACCTGGACGTGAGTCCTTAATAGGACTCTCTCAATTTTCATCGCCAAACCTCAGCGTGGTTCGATTGTCTTCGGGTAACCGCAACATATATTTTGCATCAGTATACGTAGAACCTGATGGTGACAAGCTGAACACTCTCAATCGCTTAGATGCTTTCCTTAAAGCAACCGGTAACTCTCTCAAGGTGGTTGGGGGCGATTTCAATGGGTGGCACCCAATATGGGGAAGTGACAAATCCAACTCTCGAGGCAACGAAATAGTTGACCTAATATATTGTAATGATATGTATGTTTGTAATACAATGAAAATTGCTACTTTCGAAACGGTCACCCATGGGCGAATTCGCTCCTTTATAATAGATCTCACATTAGCCTCTGGACAAATTTATGATCATTTATCTGACCGGGGAGTTATCTTGGACATTTGCCCAAGCTCGCAACATAGCGCTATCGAATTTAATATTAAATTTATTTCATCCACAACTGAACATGCTAGTAATATTTCTACTTTTTTTTATACAGAACCAACAAGGCATGTTGGCCAGTTTTCAAGGACTCACTTCACACTCATATGACCCTTTCAGACATTCTTGACAGAGACATACGCACACTAAGCATAGCAGAATTGGACCGGGTCATTGATGACGTTACCAGCATTATACACTGTGCTTGTCGTGATAGCATGTACACTTATGGTAAGAAACATAAACAGAAAGCCCCCTGGTGGACGGAGGAGCTGGATCTCATGAAGCGGGAAGTGATTGACATCCATCACCAACTTCATGCCGCCAAACATCACAACTTACCCCTTGACGATTTAATTCAGGAACAAGCTGCTAAGAAAGCGGCCTATGCTCAGACGTTGCGGAATGAGTTGACCAAACATTTTCGTCAATTTTGTGACTTACAAACTAAGGAAAATGTTTGGTCTTTAACCAACAGACTAATACGGACCACTGCACCCCGACGATCACCAGTCACTCTTAACATAGGCAACAAATACACCACAAGTAGTGAAGAAACCGCTAGAGCCCTCCTCAATCATTTTTACCCCGACGACCAACCTGACACTGAACCTCGACATCATCTACTTCGATCCCAACTGACTAACTCTCCACATTCTAACGACGATCCTCCCTTCACTGAGGATGAAGTGCTGGAGTGTTTTAAATACATGAACCCCAACAAGGCACCGGGACTGGACAATCTGACTTCTGACATCTGCTTTCAATTCGCTAAAGACTACCCGAAACTACTGACAGACATACTCAACAGATGCCTCACACTTCAGCACTTCCCCGACCAGTGGAAGATAGCTTACGTTAAGATCATCCCGAAGCCTGGAAAGTCTGATTACACAGCCCTGGAATCGTTTCGACCTATAGGACTTCTGCCTATATTTGGCAAGCTGCTGGAGAAGCTGTTCATTAGGAGAGTGACATACTGGGCCCAAAAGCAAAACATGATGAACAAACACCGGTTTGGCTTCAGAGAGCAAACTAATACTTGTGAAGCCATCAATACTGCCTTAAATATTATTAAACAAGCGAAGGACAACAAACACCTCAGTATTGCCATCTCACTAGATATCAAAGCCGCCTTTGACAACGCTTGGTGGCCGGCGCTTTTTCAACGGTTGCGACACATTGGCTGTCCCAGTAACATCTTTGGACTAATCCAAGACTGTGTCCGCAATCGTGAAATCATTTTAGACCATGCCTGGAGGCGGGCCACGAAGACGATGTCGAAGGGCTGTAATCAGGGCTCCGCGTGTGGTCCCCTCTTATGGAATATCATACTTGATGAACTCCTAGACATGAGGCTATCAGCAGGTTGCCATCTACAGGCATTTGCGGATCATGTCCTCCTAGTAGTCACTGCTGCAAACGTATGTGATTTAGAGAACACTATCAATCTGGCACTCTCCCAAATTGTTCAGTGGGGAGCGAGTGTCAAATTAATATTCGGATCTACCAAGACAAAACTTATTGATTTTACACCCAAACCAAAATCGGCCAACATTTACATCAATGGACCCCTTCTCACTTTCGAACCTGAATTAAAACTGCTGGGGGTTATACTGGACGAAAAGCTGCTCTTCAAGCATCATGTCCGATACGTTATAAACAAGGCCATGCGAATCTTTAATACGCTTTGCATGTACTCGAGGGCCACCTGGGGTGCTCACCCAGAAAACGTTAGTACAATTTATCATCAGGTGATTGTACCCACGATCACGTATGCTGCGGGAATATGGGGACATATTGTACACAAAAAGTGGATCAGGAGGAGCCTCGAGAGTATGCAACGCGGGTTTGCCGTCAAGGCCATCCGAGCATTTCGCACAACATCAACGACTGCCGCCATTGCACTCGCCTAGTTTATGCCCCTAAACCTTAAAATCAAAGAGATCCATCACATTGAAAAGACTAGGCTGCTGGGGATGTCTGACTTAATTCCACGCGACATTTCCTTGGAGAAACCCACTCCTATACATGAGTGGCTTCATCCCGCTGACCGAATCACTATACACCCATATAACACACCCAATCACCAATGTACTGACGAAGAGACAGCACATTATACATTTTACACGGATGGTAGCAAACAGGAGGATGGAGCCGTGGGAGCCGCCTTTATATGCTACAGTCAACACAACCCTCACTCCATAGTGACAACCAATATGTTTAAGCTTCACGACAGCTGTACAGTGTTCCAGGCGGAATTGTTCGCAATTCGGGAAGCATGCAAATGGGCTACCTCACACAAGTACACACGCGCAATTATATACACCGACTCACGCTCATCTATTCATGCAATTCAGAACAGAAGTAACACACACCCCATAGTCACACACATACACAAATACTTACATGAACACAAATCTATAGGCACCATACACATCGACTGGGTTAAGGGACACTCAGGTATATCGGGTAACGAAGCCGCCGATGAGGCCGCCAAGGCGGGCTCTAGACTCCACAAGTAGCCTAATTACTCTGAGCTCCCTATTACACACATCAAGCACATAATTAGGAAAAACAATCGCTCCACCTGGCAAACTAGGTACCTCAGTGCATCACAGGGTAAACGCACAAGAAACCTACTTCCCACACTGAATGATGTTGAAAGGCTAAGAACACTGACTCCAACTCACTTCTACCTTACACAATTTCTCACCGGACACGGTTATCACAAAACATATCTGCACCGTTTTAAAATCATTAAAAACGATAAATGTCTGTGCGACAACCGCACAGTTCAGACGTTGGAACATCTATTGGAGAACTGCCCCGCCTTCTGCCGATACAGAATACATCATGAATTACTGTGCAATAACTTAAGAGTGTCGCCATACAAACTCACAGAACTGATGAGGAAGGAATCGGCTCTGCATTCTTTCATAAAACTTAATGAAAATGTACTTAAGAATCTAAAGAACTTTAATAAGATTGTAAATAGCGGTACGAGTAACAATGATTAAATTAGTAAGTAGGTATAAAAATAATTATAAACCAAAGAATATATAAGGCAAGAATGTCTTTCTGTTCTTTTTCATTACTGTATTTTTTTTTTTGTAATTTATCTGCTAGTTTTTATAGTTATATAGACTAAGAAGATGTAATATTTTACAAGGTCTTTTTGTTTTCGTTATTATTGTTTTATAATTATAGACTAAGAATATGTATGTGCCATTTTGTTATCTTTTATTACTGTATCTATTGTTAATCACCGATGTAAAATTTCTATATTGTTACTATGTTAATTGTAGTACGCAGTTGCAACTGCTATTAGTTTTTATTGTTGTCGATTTTGTATATGCTTTACGTGCCACTAAAGTTTATAAAAAGTAATAGAGAGTGGAAGACAATTACGTATCAAATAGCGTAAATTGCTTCTCCACGCTCAGTGTGTAATAAATTTATAAAATTGTGCGACCAATATAAAACGTCTGTGAAAAAAGAAATTATTGTTATTTACAAAAAAAAAATCAGAAATGGGTAATTGTTGCACTATGAAAAAACTGCACCCTGCTTGACGTTACAAATGCATAAAATGCTATATTACTAAATAAAAGAAAAGTAAAAAGATAATTGTCAACAAAAAGTGTATAATCACTAGATTTAATAGATGGGACTTCCTTAGTATAAGTATGTAAAAGTAAATGTATGAAAGACCGCTAAGCTACTTTGCCAACATAAAGACATGACATGTAATTCCCCCCCCCCCCTTCCCTACCCCAGCCTACGAATTTTTTTATAGGATATGGGTGAGAAACGAGCACACAGTCCACCCAAAGAGTATAGTAACTGTCCTATACAGGAAGTGGAAGTGATTTTTTAATAGAATAAGGGTGGCAAACGAGCACACTGTCCACCTGATGGTAAGTGGTTGCTGTGGCCCATAGACGTCTGCATTTACCCTCGATTACGAATCAAAATGCAGATGCGTTGTCACCCGTGAATACTAAGATGGAGTGCTTTGTTTCCAGTAAAAAGGGTCTCCGGTTCTCTACACTCACCATACGAAACACAGCAGCGTTAAGCTGCTATTTTACGCTGGTATTCTGTGAGAGCGTGGTCCTTCCCCGGTCGAGCCGACCCATTCGTGCTACAACTATACCAATAATATAGTTGCAGCATGGCTCTACCACGTGAAAATTTGGATTATTCTTATTTACCCAATTCTAATTATTTGAAGTTATATCGACATTATAACGTGAACGATCTTTACTTTTTTTTTTAATAAACTACATAGGTGCAATTTAAATTGCTTTTTAAAAGACGTCTGTCAGTATTTTTATTTTAAATATATATATTTTTAAATAAATATACTCCAAATTCGTAGGCTGGGATAAGGGGTGGTGCAATCGACACTTAATAAATTTTGATTTATTAACTTTTTGTGTATAACATTTGTTACGATTTTTTTTATAGCAGAGGGGACAAACGAGCATACGGCTCACTTGATGGTAAGTGACTACCGCCGCCTATGAACAACCGCAACACCAGGGGAATTGCAGATGCGTTGCCGGCCTTTTATAAAGGTGTAAGCTCTTTTCTTGAAGGTACTAAGTCATATCGGTCCGAAAAAAGCGCCGGTGGTAAACAATTCCACAGAGAAGTTCTACGAGGAAGAAAACTCCTAGTAAAACGTACAGTCGTGGACCGCCAAGCATATAGATGGTGAGGATGGTATCGTGAATTTTGACGCGATGTGCGTTCGTGAAAGTTGGCGGCTGGAATTAATCCGAACAATTCCTCAGAGCACTCCCCGTGGTAAATTCGATAGAAAATGCAAAGGGATGCAACATCCCTACGCATTGCCAGTGTATCGAGCCCATCAGAAAGAACTCGGTCGTCGACGATTCGAACTGCTCTGCGCTAGATGCGGTCAAGTAGAAGGAGCTGGCACTGATGGTGCAATTATATTCAAGCAAGATGCAGTTTTTTATATTGCAAAACTTCGTAGACGCTATGACGCCATAGGCTTACTACGTATGCATTGACTTGGTATCTTATAGACTAAACATTCAGTGACGTCATCAGCGTGTGAAAAGAATACACGTATATAGTTAGACATAAGAGTAAGGGAGAAGAAAAACCATATTTCTTGTCTTTTTCTAGGCATGCGTTTTTGGCGATGGTAATGATTGTTTTCCATCAGATAATTGGCATAATTGATGTCAAGCTTTTGTAAATTCATTTACATTAGCAAATATGTCATATAATTTTGTGTTTTCTTGTGGGTTGTAGATATTAGTTAAGTATATTAGGTTAGTAAATCCTCTATCTGACGCTCTTTAATGGTCACAGACACAGAATTAGAATATTTTTATTGAGATTTTAGCTTGGATGCTTATGCTTTAAGCTATGTCTTCATTTATCAGAATCAGAAGTGATAATAATCCTTTATAGTACACTGCTTCACAATACGGTGATGGTACTGTGCCGGAACTGTGACTTTACTGATATGTGTGAATTGGCCTTAAACGATCGTAACGCGTGACAAAGCAGAAACTAAAATGGCGTAGAAAACGTATTGAAGTATTATTCAATTCTCGTTCTAGAAGTCACAGTAGGAATTAAGTACAGCCGAAGAATGAGCATCAAATGAATATTTTATAATATTCCTTTGATGCACAGTCTTTGTGCGTACTTTGTTGGCCATTGTATGCATTGTTGTTATAGTTGACTGGGTGTCAATCAGCACGTAACAAACTTTTGCGATTATAGAAAGATCGATAGGCAGGTGAATTGGCTTTTGCAGTACCACTTTAACTTTAACCTTTATTGCTGCTCCTCGTCTCCGTTTAGGCATCTGGCAAAAACATGCTATCTTTGGAAGGTTTTATACGTGGTAGAGCCATGCTGCAACTATATTAGTAGTATAGTTGTAGCACGAATGGGTCGGCTCGACCAGGGAAGGACCACGCTCTCACAGAAAACCAGCGTAAAATAGCAGCTTAACGCTGCTGTGTTTCGTATGGTGAATGTAGAGAACCGGAGACCCTTTTTACTAGCAAAGAGGCATTCCATCTTAGTCCTCACGGGTGACAACGCATCTGCATCTTGAGTCTTTATTGATGATAGATGTAGATGTCTATGGGTCACAGTAACCACTTACCATCAGGTGGACTGTGTGCTCGTTTGTCACAATATTCTATAAAAAAAGGTCGTTTTGGCCATTATAATAGTATTCTTGGGTGATATTTTCTCGAAATTAAAGAAGGAAATAAACTTCTTAATCTATCGCCTCATAGCTGAATTCTGATCATAATATATATTTATAAAAATGCTATTGTAGCGCAATCTGTATGTAAAAATATGTAAAAATCATCATTTTACTTATCTTCACGCACAATCCCTGACGGGGTAGCCAGAGAGAACAGATCGCCAAGTGTCACGATCCTTACATATCTCTTTCGCTTCTTTCAGATTCATTATCTTCTTCATACATGCACGTCTAGGTATCCGAGTACTCTTGACCCCACCCTCTTCGAGCAATTTGCTCACATGGTCTTCGAAAGTTAGTCTCGGTCTACCTCGACACCTTTTAATATTAACTTTCGCGCTATATATTTTCTTCACCATTCGGTCTTCACTCATTCGCTCAACGTGCCCAAACCACCGAAGCACGCCCTTATCAATTTTTGTGATAAGGTCATCTTTCAAACCTGCCATATTGCGAATCTCTTCGTTTCGCTTTCGGTCGGCCATAGTAACGCCGCACATTTTACGAAGAGATCGCATCTCCACTGCATTCAACTTACTTTTATGCTTCTTCTGGCATACCCAGGTTTCGCTGCCATATAACAAAGTCGGTACCAACACTGCGTTATGTATTGCAAGGCGTGCACTCTTCGCTACGCCTTGCCTTTTGACTAACGCAGTCAGGGCACCATTGACTTTGTTCCCGGCAGCGACACGCCTGTCCACATCTAAATCACATCTTCCATCCCGGCTAAAAGCACTCCCCAAGTATACAATTTCATTTACCTGTTCTAGACATTCCTGATTTACCCATATTTCACACTTCGTTCTCTCTTCGTCCCTTTCAAATACCAGAACCTTAGTTTTATTAGCATTCAAACGGAGACCTTTAATTTCACATTCCTCTTTCATACACGTGACTAATGCCTGCAGTTCTGCCTCTGATGGTGCAATAAGCACTGCATCATCAGCATACAGCAGACAATTTACTTTTATGTCACCCAATTTCACACCCAAACAGCTATCTTTCAGCTTTTGTAAACAGCTGTCGAGATACAGTATGAACAGCCAGGAAGACATGACACAACCCTGTTTTACGCCCGTTTGGACGCTAAACATGGGTGACAGGTCATGCCCTACCCGCACACAGGCTTTACAGTCACAGTAAAGAGACTGCACAGCCCTTAGCAATCGGCCATCCACACCATACCCCGGCAACAGTTCCCACATTTTCTTCCTTACAACCTTATCAAATGCTTTCTCAAGATCCACAAAAGCACAGAAAATCTTCTGGTTAACAGCCAGAAACTTTTCCGTGATCATACGGAGAGAAAACATTTGATCCGTGCATCCTCTTCCAGGTCTAAATCCGCATTGTGCCTCCCATAGAAATCTTTCCGATTTCTCTTGCATCCTACGTGTCAAAACCTTCGAGTAAACTTTACTTGCTAAACTGGTCAAGCTGATCGCCCGATAGCACCCGCAGTCAAAATGTGAACCTTTACCTTTATATAAAGGCACAATGACTGCGGATCGCCAATCATCCGGGACATCCCCCGTCCGCCAGCACAAATTGCACAGCAGATGAAAGCTGTCCCAGACGCGAGGCCCCGCAGCCTTACCACATTTCAAACTTCGAATCGCACGTTCAATCTCTTTCATACTGATGACCTCAGTGTCATCGAGGTCCGGGTCTGGCGTGCCAGTCACGGCGTCATCCCCGGATCCCTCACTAAGATCATCACACGCATACATTTCTCTATAAAATTCGCTCCATCGCTGCATGACGTCCGATTTTTCTGAGAGGACGTCATTAGTTCTCGAAAGCACTTTGTTCATTCTTAAGGCCGTCGCACCACTTCGGGTCCTTCCAACCTCTTTCCAGAAGAGTTTGGAGTTCTCCTTAAAGTTGTGCGACAACCTTTCATCCGCTTCCATTCTACACCTTTCACGCACTTCCTCAATCAATGCTTTCGTGTGAACTTTCTGCAGCTTATATCTTTCTTTCATCTTCTCTCTCATATCCTTATCATTACTAGAGGCCAAGTAGTCTAACCATGCTTTCTTCTTCTTCTTTACAGCTTCTTTCACTTCATCATTCCACCATAACAGCATCAACAACAACAACACATCTCTTCTTTTACTACTGCCTCTTTTTATTGTTCCACACACTTCTTCCGCTGCACTTACCATTCCATCCCTAAGGTTCTGCCATGTTCTTTCTACACATTCGTTTCTGCCATCGATGGTGTCAAGCTTTTCGGCTACCCTCGCATGATATTTGTCCCTAGTATCCGCTTCCTGAAGCTTCCAGCTTCGGATGCGACAGACCGACTGTGGTTCTGTCACTGTCGTCCGGTAGCGCCAACCCGCGAACAGACCCCTAAATCTAGTAATCACTAGATAGTGATCCGTTCCCAGGTCAGCACCCCTGAACACTCGCGTATCCATAACCTGTTTTCGCAGTCGGTCATCCACCAGGAACAAATCGATCATACTTCTCTCATTCTTTCTTTCTCTAGTATACATATGGATTTTCTTGTGATTAAACATAGTGTTTGTCACAAGAAGACCCTTTTCCTTGCATACCGCCAGTATAAGCTTGCCAGCATCATTAACCCTTTTATCGCCAAACTTTCCAAGTACCGACTCGTACCCTGGTCGAGCGGTACCAACCCATCCATTCAGATCACCACATACAACAATCCTTTCGTTTCCCCTAGCCAAATCTAGAACTTCTCTTACATTCTCCCAAAACTCCTCCAGCTCAGCCCTGGACGACGAAGCCACCGGCGCATAAACAGCCAAAAGGAATAACTTCGTCAGTCCCAATTTAAAGCGAACCCAGAGAAGTCTTGAGTTCACAAACTTATATTCAGTCATAACATCGACCAACCGAGAACACAGCAGCACCCCCACTCCCTGGCAGGCGTTCTCGCTCTCCGGGACTCCGGACCATAGAGCAAACACCCCGCCAGGGAGCTCTTCAGTACCACTGCCCTTCCGTTTGGTCTCCGACATACACACGACATCTAATTCTCTTTCTTTCATTATTTCGATCAACTCATTCGTCTTATCTCTCATGCCTCCTCTAACATTCCACGTGCCAAATCTGCACTCCGTCCTCCACCTTCCGCCGTGTCGGGCTGTGCGTGACGGGTGGCGGTCCCCATCGCCGCTTTGCGCGCTGCATTCCACACCAACGGGGACGAGCTGGTGTGCGTCGCCTTGGGGGGACGCCCTAACCCTCGTTGACATGGGTGCGCAGCTGAGTAGAATTGCAGCCCCGAAAAGGGCTGGCAGGGGTCGCGACGAGCACGCTTCTACAATGACCCCCATCATTTTAAGTGATCAAATTTATTGTTCACAGTAAAATTTAAAATTAATAGTACTGCTTATTTTACTAAGTAACAGTGAATTAAGCTGGAATTACAAGGAAACTATAATTATTAAACTGAAATTACAATATTATTATGTATTCATTGGGAGAATTTTAAGCTTTTTATATTTATTAAGTATTTATATTATCCTTTCTTCGTCAAAAGTCTTTCTGAAATCAGTGAGCTTCATTGCCTATCTTCTGCATTTCAACATTTGATTATTCACAATTAGTTATTAACGTCTATAGTACTATAAAGCCTGGATTGGTCTGAAAGATAAAAGAAAGTAGATAATTATTAACTTAAATATTGATTTTGTGTATGACTCATTATTGACAGAAATGGTTTTTTAGTTATTAAGTAATAAAAAGTAATATTCATGAGGAGACAACAAACTAAACACATGTGTAATTTTATTTCTATACAATTTTTGTTACTATTTTACATAAATGTGTGTAATTCTTTCTTGTGCTACATATTCCAATAAAATTCTGAATTTAATTGTTACCATTAGTTGGTAAAGTCGATAAAAGATCGATTCTTTGTGCAAATCACAACACTAAATAAGAGAACAACACTAGAAAGGAGCCTACTCTTTTTAAAAGGCTGGCAAGCCATGTATCTTAAATTCCCTTTGGGTTGAAGTTGTTCATGGGCGGCGGTACGGTAGTCACTTACCACCAGGTGAGCCGTATGCTCGTTTGCCCCCTCTCATATAAAAAAAAATGTAAACAATCTAGCAAAAAGCGGTGCTTTAGGAGGGCTCGCGAAGTTTTCGTTCCAAATTTTTCTGAGCAGTTTCGAAATTAACGTCATACACCAAAAAGTGTGAATATAAATTTAATTTTGTGTCTGGAAATCTGTTCTGACGTTGTCTTACTTCATCCATCAAAGAACGGTTTTGTTTACGTTTTTTCTCTAACTTCTCTAACTTTTTGTCTGTTAACGTGCGTCTTTGTAGCGTTTTGATATAACAATAATATTGATATAATTAACATTTCTGACATTTTTCATCAAGTTATGCTTTATTTATAATTCATAATCATCGCCATGTAACGTATTTATCGTGGTAGTACTATAAGAGTATTGTTTTAATTTTCTTACAGATGGCGTTAATAATACAATAAAAATCAAATGAATGAAAATTGTTATAAAATATAATTTTTTTTTAATGTGGATAAAATAATATTTTTATGTTTGATAACACATCTAGACATGAATCGAAAATACTATGTCAAAGCCCAAACCTGAAAGTGAGAAATAGTTTCTCAGTAAAGTGTACCACAAAATGCATAAATTGTGGGATAGTGCAGTTTTCGATTCGCTCTCCCTGATATGAAAGCGGAAGAGTGTTTTGTTTGTTTAAACACGATAATCTCTGGAACTACCAGTCCGATTAAAAAAAATATTTTTGTACATTAGTCACATTCACGAGGAATAGTACAGGCCCTAGCACTAGGCTACACCTCCCAGTTAGCCTTAAATATTGTTTTTTGTTAAGCAAGTCAGAAGATAAAGCGCCTTCAAACTGATGTATCCACTTGCGCTGGTACAGTGTTCCACAAAAGTATAGATCTTTATTCCATCTACATAAAATCCCGCAGTACCATGTGCCTATTTCTAAAACAGAACGCACATTTTGAGATAGGCGGTTTGCAGCTCCTGTCTTATTGTTTAAATAATCGTTTGAAGTGGATTTTGCTATGTAAAAAGCGACGTAAAGTGCGACTTTGTGTATTAAGTGTCTGCGCATGTAAACTATTAGTGGAAAGGGTGAAACAAGTGCCCTGATGGTGATGTTATTCTCAAGATAAGGTGCCGTCTGCTTAGGTGCCTTAAGATAGCATCGCCAACTGTCAGCTGCCTGCTGGCTCAAGTCGCCGTCAAAAATCTCTCAAGGGCTGCACAATGTGAGACATGAACATATTGTGAAGCAGTGTTCTATGAAGTATAATTATACATTGTAATTTCAGGGTCAGAAGGGCTTTAACCCAGAGCCGTAAAGCTAGTTATTAAAAAAACATATTAGTGTGTGTCTGTGTCTGTGATCTGTGCGTACGTAAAGCTGAGAACAAATTGTCGGACGCGTCCGTTAGCCGCGGCTGACAGACGCGGCTTATTTGAATCTAGCCAGTACATTTAATACTACACTGTGTAAACTATCGGTCGTAAGACGCGGACGTGCCCTTGGGTCGTCCTTGAGCGTTCAGACGTCCGAACAGAATCTAGCCGGCTGGATATTTGTGCGTCCTCGGACGGTGTGCACAGGCCACGGAACGTCCGCGGACGTTTCGAGCGTCACAAACGAATCGACCGCACTCCCGACATGTCAGACGAAGAAAATTTAATTGAATGTGTTCGTGGCCTCATAAATGCTACTTTAAAACAGGAAGTGTGGGAGCAAATTGCTGCTGAATTAAACATTATTTTCAATCAGACTAAGCAGAAAATTAAATTGGTTTTCATTAATTCTTAGGTACATTTTGTAACGTTTATCATCTATTTGTAAGTCTGGATACAATGTATGAAATTCACCATACTCCAGTCGTTTTACATTAATATCATGGACCCAAACACTCCTTTTCACTTTTTTTTTTGGAGGACAACATAAGGCAGCTGCCGCTAACTCTATAAATTCGTCCTCGCTGTCGCTGCTTGTCATGTTTCTCGATTGAAACACCTTTATAGAATGACTGAAGTGAGGCCTCCGAAGACGCCGTCTTAACTACCGTGCACACCGCTAAGCCGCGACTGTCAGCCGCGGCTGACGGACGCGTCCGATAATTTGTTCTCAGCTTAACGCGTAGTGTTTCTATCGTAGATAGAGAATTGCTATGTCTATGGTTTCTATATAGTTTGTGGATCTGTGTCTGTGGTTGTTTTCAAGTTGTTTTGTTTAAAAATTTTATGCAGTTTTTTTATTTTTTAACATACATTCCATAATAGTTCATTATTATAAAATTTAAACCGGATTAAAAGTTAATCAGGGAATACAGATAACTGTTATCTGTGAATAGGGACTTTATAAAATAATATGTAAATGTAATTTTGTCTTTCTAAGTAAAATTTTGAAATAACTGCTCAATGAAGAGAGTACGTTTTGATACTCCAACAAGATCTCTACAGCAAGTGACGATGAATGATTTCGATTGTCAATCTCCAAGGCCTTTCGTCGATAAAAAGCTGATAACTACTGTACCAGACATTAAATGTAATAATACAAAAGTATTACAATTTAGCAATGATCCTTTGCAAAAATATGAATGTGCAAATGGTTCACCTTATCCCATTATAAACAAGACATGTGTAGAACTTGAGGAATCAAAGTGGTTACCTTCTAATGAACTAGAGTTAAGTTTATTGGATTCATGTAAGCAAATATCTAAAAATGTTGGCTACTCTGAATCAAATCAACCTAAAGGATTGAAAACTACTAAAGAAGAAAGCCGCATTAATTGTTATGATGCCAAGGCAAATTCACGAGTGCTATCTTCAGTAGAAAATATAAATCCAAATCCTCCAAATGTTTTAAGTAAACATGAAGATTTTTTTTTACAACGTCAGCATTTACATAAAATATCTGAGCAGTCTATTCCACCTTTGAATAGCCAATTTAAAAATATGTCTTTAGATAAGGAAAACAATCCATTAATTGCCAAAACAGAGCTAATGAAATTGAGTTTCCCTAAGCCTTTACCAAAATCATCATCGGACAATGTCAATGTTGGAAAATGTTTAGATTCCACCATAAGTAATTATTGTAAGTGCCATCATTGTATCAGGGCGACAGTAAATAGTATGCCTTGTAATGTAAAAAGTGCTGACATTCAAATCTCTTCTAAAACTAATATTATGCCAGTATACCATAATCATACTTGCTTATCTCAACATGTATCTAATAACTGTAATCATTGTGAATGTCATGTTCCTGTTTGTAAAAACATTTATAACAAATGCTTATGTGACACAGATCATATGTTGGTCACTTACAAAAACACAGTGGATAAAAAGAATTGGGCATTGGAAAAATATGAAGAATCAAAAGGTTCAGATACCTTAGATATCGAAAAGCAAAGAAATGCGAAAGAAAAGAGGGAACCTACAGTAGCTGATCTATTTAAAATCATTAAACTGCAAAATGAACAGTTACAGCTATTGCAGGAAAAAGTAGATAAGTTTATTTCAGGTGGTAAATTAGAAATGCAGAAACATTCATTAACACAACATGTGGCTGTGGATACTGTAAATAAGGAGGATCATAAAATATCAATTGGAGTTATGACAAGCTTCGAAATGGTCCGCACTTCTACTATAATCAATAAAGAAATTGTGAAGCAAAGTAATGAAGCCCAAATACAATGTAATAGGTCACAAATAAGCATAAGGGAAGTTGTCCAACCTGTAAATGCTAATTTTTTGGATGGTATCACACCTTTTGCACAGAATAATAGTATTGAAGTAAATAGAAACAGCTCTGTTACTGAAAATAATAATTTACCACAACATGCCTCTGAGAGTTGGCAGAAGGAAAATGTAAATGAAGATAAAACATACAATGAACAGAGCTTATACAATGTACAAGTTGACAATGCAACAACTCCTCTCATGTCACCAGACCAGAGCATGTATTTAGATGTAAGAGATTATAGCGAGTAGGTAACTCATTTAGTTGTTTATAAATTCAGTTTTTTTATTTGACCAATATTAAAGTAACATTTACATTAGATATTCACTAGGTGGTAGGAATCAGTTCTTGCTTAGGAGTCTGTTCTTATATATTTCTGCTGATGAATATCAGTTCCTGCACTGCTGTGTTCCAGTCTGAAGGAGACCCAGTATATTTTAAGGCATTCCATCTTAGTTCCCAGTGACAATGCATCAGCAGCCTTCTTTGTTTGAAGTTCCATGCACAGAGTGCAGTTGCCACTTACTATCAGGTGCACTGTAAGTCTATTTGTCCCTCCAGTTTTTTTAATAAAAACTTGTCTAATCTTGTCTGAAAGTTCCATAAGACTCCAAGTCAAATAACAGAAAAAATTGTATCATTCAAGTCAGGTCTCAAATAGATAACTGTTGAGGAACATGGTTTGATACTGTGTTATGTTTTAAGTTCAACTGCAAAGTGTGGCAATTGCAGTAAATACTTCATTTGGGAGAGACATGGGTCTTGCAGAAGATTTGGAATAACCTGCCATGAATTCTCTGCAATTAAATTAATGTTGATGAATTGGTTTTCATTGTGGTTTTTGCTTTACAGTTGTAAGGGTGATATAATATAACAATTAGGATTTTTTTAAAATATTATGATATTTGTTACCGTCAGTGGTAACCATTTTTACCATTGCTACTAGAACTTCTAATTATTCATTTTATTCCTTGCTGATTGATTGATTGATTTGGACTGTCTTTCCTCCCTCCCCATCGAAATGTGTAATTTATGTGCAGACAGGAATAGTATGTTATTCGAGTCAACCAACCTCCTCAAGGTATCTCAGTAAGCTCTTTACATCACCATTGACTTCAGGGAGCAACCTTGGCAATCCGTGGTACTAAGCTTTGTAGGTGATAACTGCTGGTCAATCAAGTAGTATATGGCCTGCCGTTTTCTCTTGCTCCATGCAGGCTGCACAAAAGGTCTGACCATAACACCTAAAATAAAGAGATGCCTATAAACAAACCATGTCCTTTTATGGCATTAGTGACCAGTCTAATTTGTTAATTGTTCAGTCTGGATAACCTTTTGGGAAAATTGGTTTAATTGTATGCATAGCTTGGTGATAAATCCAGAACTGTGTATGTTTTCGTACTGTTGTCCTTACATATCCAAAGGGGAGTCCAACTATAAGTTTAAGCACATCAGCCGCTTAATTGCTCCTAGATCCGCTGAAAGGTTATATTATTAAAACTGACTAACTCGGTGGTCTAGTGATTGTAGTAGTGCGACTGCTGATCATAAGGTCCCAGGTTCGAAATCCGGGTTGGGCCAAAAATAAATCAGTTATTGAGCTTTTCCATCAAGAAATTCTCAGTAGCTGCCCGGAGTCAGGAAGTGGCGGTGTCTCACACCTGTGCCTCGGGAAGCCATTGCTCCTGCGCCTAACCTCTCTCGTGGCCGTGTCTAGAGTGAGGGAATAGAGTGCACCTATGCTTGTGCATACACATGGGCACTATAATTCAGTCCTGCGCCAGAGGTTAGTCTCCGTTGAGGCTGGCCGCCGTGACCGAAATTCGGTCTGGAGAACATTATTATTATTATGTGGGGTATCTATATAGTTTTCTCATCTGGTTGGGCTGTATAAATATATAAATGTAAATGAAAAATCCAACCAGATGGAAGCCCTCGGCAGGGGAGACTAAACGGTCGAGGGTTAGGAAGAAAGAGAAGAAACCGGCGGACGATGCGGGCAGTATCGAGGAGCACCGCCTTTTGCATCTGAGTATGGAGCGGTCCGTCACGAAGTATCAGTCCCGTCAGATGACCTTCGAGGCTGACTGGGATTTGCCCGTTCGCAGAAACGGCCACAGGAATAATTTCGGTCGGCAGATCACCCCACATGTCGGTCACCTCGTGAGCTAGGTCCTGATATTGCATGCCTTAAGCGCAAAGCGCGTAGGTATGTTCTACTAGCGCCTAAAAATTAAGATTCCAACGTTTTTCGTCTGCTTATCTGTTTCCGTTTTCACAAGGTTCTCGCCATAAGGAATGGTAATGTCGACCATAATAGCCTTAACAGTGCCCGGTCCATCAGTACAATATCAGGCTTATTCGCAAGTATATTCCTTTGTGTGATGATGGCCCGGTCCTGTAGTAGAGCCTGGTGCGGTCATTTTCGAGTCCGGAAAGTACTTATAATAAGGCAGAACCACGAGACCGTATTTCAGAGCGAGCTCCTGGTGTAGAATCATGGCTACTAGGTTGTGCCTGTGCAAGTACTCAGAGTTAGAAAGCGACGAACAACCAGAGATGACATGCCCAAGTGACTTACCGGGATGGCGACAAGCTCGACAGATGTCGACGATGCCATCGTTTGGGATGTATTTCCGATAGTTGTTGGTCTTAATAACCTGATCCTGTATTGCACAGACAAAACCTTCGGTTTCGCCGAAGAGGTCATCAAAATCTAGCCAGTGGAGGGACGCAGCTGTGTCTACGAAAGGCTCATGAAGAGCCTTGTAGAACCTCCCGTGGAGTCCCTTCTCCTTCCATACGGTCTCCCGGTCGGAAATGCACTGTATTGCTGGGTCTTGCCATTGCTCGTTGGCTAAGGATAGAGGGGTTAGCCCTTTATCACACGAAATGACGTCCTTGTAGAATGGATCATCCGATTTCGTCAGGAAGTAATTACGGAGGCTGTACACTTCGCGATGATACATGGTGAGAGCGCTTAAAAAGCCGCGCCCACCATATTTCCGCGGCAGGTACAGACTTATTACCGACGATCTCGGATGATGCATCCTGTGGGACGTCATAACAGTGCGGAATTTTCTATCCAGATCAATCAGTTCGGCCTGAGTCCATCTAAGTATGCCGAAGGTATACATGAGAACAGGCATGATCCAACCGTTATGTGCGTGTGAACGCCCGACAAAGGATTGTTAAGCACTTTTGTCGAGCGTATATAAAACATCGCAAACTGACTGTTTCATGTCCGCCTCATCGATACCTATGTTCTGTAACATACCCAGGTATCGGTATGTTACAGCCTCGGATAGGATCCTTATGTTGATGGGCTATGCCCTCAGAATTAGCAACCCTACCCCTTTCGATATGGAGGACCGCACACTTATCCGTCCCCAGATCCATTCTAATAGAATTGCTAAAATCACAAGTGATGTTTAGCAATTCCATAAGATGGGAGCGACTGGAGGCGAATAACTTGAGATCATCATTTTTGTACCTTCTTTCCGAAGCTGAAATCCCCTTCAGGAACCTTCCAGTAAGGTACTGAGAGGGTTTACAGAGAGGCCGAACGCGAAAGGCAATCGCCTCAAATCGGACTCAAACAATCGCCCTGGAAGATACCCCTTCTTATCCTTATGTGGTACTCCGCAGCCGTCATCCGCTCGCCTAGATGACAAAGGATCGTACTCCACTGCCCCATACACTGCCCGAGGACTCTCTAACTGTACAGTCAACCTTGTACAGCTCGAGGACCCTCTTCAGCCATGTATGAGGCACCTAGTTGAATGACTTTTTGTAGTCTATCCAAGCGGCGGAGAGGTTCCGACGGTTGCGTTTAACCACCTTGCCAATGACTGCGTCAATAAGGAGTGGTTCCTCGGTATATCGCCGAATCCGCTTCTCCCAAGCAGCGATTCTCTGATTCAGGTCGTCTATGCGCTCCGTCAGGTTTTGCCTTATATTAGGATGGTACAAACTGATATTTGCCCATCCTAACGGTGTCCACAATTCTCGGTCTATTATTTATTATTGCCCGACCTGAAGGTTATCATTCTGCCGATGAGAGGCCCTTGCCTTTGCGATACGGTCCTCAATCCTTCTTCTCCAGACTGGGATATCGCTACTTTGCACAATAGCACGTCCAGACAAAAGCGACGCCAAAGAGTATTGAGTCCGTATCGCAAAGGTCCTGGCTGGTTTCTAATAGTTTGCCAGCAATGGGTTCAGGGCCGTCACGATATCCCGATTCCGCTTGCTTAGCGTTAAGCGCGGGAGCCGCGGTCGATTTTCAAGAGGCGTACAGCGCGTTTCCATAATCGTCTCCTCCAATTTACTCCTCATCTGCTCTAGTTCGTGGGTGATCATTCCATTATCGCCTGAATCAATCAGAGGGGGAAGATCCATGGCTGCTTCCACATGTGGCTGCTGGTATGTGGCCCTAAGAGACGCATCCCCAGCTATAGCTGGTTCATTCGATGTGGGAATTGCCTCACGTCGTAGTTGATCGAGTTCGGCACCATCAAATATTTTCGAGTGTATGATGTACCGAACTCGGTCTGCCAGGTTTTGCTCTGTGACGGAAATACATGGCTCCAGCTCAGCAAAAAAGCGATGCATCCGGGCCCGATACGCTAATCTCCCAGTTTCTTCCTCTTTCGCCCTATAGTATGCCCGCAATGTGTTTGTGTTCATATTTTTTGTCTTTCAATTGCCAACATGAATGTCTTTCAATTGCAGTCAGATCTATAGATTTTATATTATTTGTTGTAAACATACGATTACACAGATATTAATTTGATGGCTTGATTTTTTATTCCTAAATATTTCTTTTACAGCTCAGATTCTGAGTACGAGGACCAGTCCAATGTTGGATGGACTTACTACAATAAAGTTATGGTAAGGAAATGAAGTGCTTATTAGAAATCATTGAATTTATTTAGTTATTCTATTAAAATAGAAAATATTGAGCTTAGAGCATAGTTGATGTTGATGACATATTTTTTGGTGGTAGGTAATTAATGAAATATTATTACAAGATTCAAACTTTTCTTTTATTATTATTCAAACTTAATGGCCGCTGTGAAATTCTGCCAAGGAAACAATGATGACTGCTTTCTCTGTACCTACACAATATATAGAAAATAAATGTTTTACTATTCTGTTTTTCAATATAATTAATGACTTATTTATTTAAGAAGCTGCGATTTTTTTAAGATGCTGAAATTTGTGAATGAAATAAATAAAATTGAAAGACAATGTTTACTTGAATTATACAAATAATACTGGTTTGAATTATTGTCTGTGTCTATACTAAATACCTAAACAATTACTAATTTCAATGTGAGTTTAATCCCATATTGTGATCAAGATGAAATGGAGAAGCTGCAGTAAAATACTTTTTATATATACATATATATATATTTATATATAGAATACAGGCACTTTGCTGCCTGCTGCTGGTTGCGTTTGGCATTTAGAATAAATTACTCATTGTGAGCTATAGAATTTAATGATAATGAATAATTTATTTTCAGACCCACGTAAATGGTATGCTGCATGATTCAGATATGCCTTCTTCAGCGAGTGCTCTGTATAGGAACACTCGGCAGAAGTGTATGCAAATGAAAATTGACAAAACTAATGTTAGTGTGATTAAAAGGTAAGTTATTGTTGTTTGAATATGTCATTGAAATCCTTTATTTATTGGAACGAAGTTTTGGAACGAAATTTCTTATCAGACAGTACGAATTTGACGGATGGAGGCTAGGCGAGAAAAAGTGTAAGATTTTGCACTATCAGAAAGATTGAACTTTTAATAAAACTCGATGAAATGAAATATTATGAAATGAAATATTAAATAAAAGCATTTCAGAGCAAATGATTTATTTGATTTGATATTTTCTGCCGGCTTCCAAAAAGGAGACGGTATTCAATTCGACTGTATGTTTTTTTTATGTGTTACCTCATAACTTTTTACTGGGTGAACCGATTTGGATAATTCTTTTTTTATTTGAAAGCTGGTACTTCTCGTGTGGTCCCATATGAATTTGATGAAGGTCAGATCAATAGTTTTTGAGTTATTATTAATAATGTATATTGAAGTCGGCTGTACAAAATTTTTAATTTTAAATTGTTTAACCACAAGTGCGGCATAAAATATAACATAAAAGTTTAATTTTACAGCAAACAATTGCTACAATCCTTATTTTTAGACATGTAGAGCCTAAATTTTATTGTATTAAATTAAAAAAAAATTTCGACGAAAATTGCTTTGTAATAGTGACGTCAGTTTTTGTTCGATAAAATGATTTTACCTATAGAATTCATTGTAACAAAAATTGATTGATTCTCATCTCTCAATGTCAAGGTGGTCCCGTAAAATAGACTAATTTAATATGAATCAGTAAGATATGAAATCGTGGGTTGTTAAGAATGGTTTGGATATGATAATTTTATTTAATATTAAATTAAAAAAATAATTTTGTTTATTTGATAATAAATTTGTAAGTTTTTAAGTCTGTATTTTAACATTTAAAAGTTATTTTAGCCATTTTTAAAGCGGGGGAGGGCCGAGATAATAGGAAATACTTTATACTGTATAAGCTGTTACCCGCGGTATCACCCGTCTATATCACGCTCTGACACGACACCTCGCTTATTCTCTTCGGTACTCATCGGGTGACTACTCGTCGTTCGCGCGCCAAACCCAGTGTTGAATTATTTTAATTTTCTGTCGACTTCCAAAAAGGAGACGGTACTCAATTCGACTGTATGTTTTTGTATGTGTGTTACCTCATAACTTTTTACTGGGTGAACCGATTTCGATGATTCTTCTTTTATTTGAAAGCAGGTACTTCTAGTGTTGTCTGTTTCCCTCTGTCGCCTCTTACAATGCCTACGAGATAAATAGGGTAGTGGATATTCCTATGCCCTTAGATATAAGTTGCTGTATTGAGGCACATCAATTTATATTTAAGACTCCAATTTTAGTCATAAAATGTTTGCCATAAATTGTTTGCTATGTCAGCAGTAGACTTTGAGTGTGGGTGATTTTTTTTAAAACGCTACCACGATGGTAATACTTTCTTTTGTATCGTGGATGCGTTCTGTGTAAATAAATTGCATATTTAACTATCCAGACCTGGAACAATGTTTGTAGGCTATAAAGCACTTGTCCCGTGCGGGATTGGAACCGCAGACCGCAGCGCACCAACCAAACGCTAAATCACTACCAAGCCGTCAAGCAATCTTTATTTTTTTCAGGGTAAAATTTGGCGACGAACCTATTGGTACAACACCACCTCATAATATTATGGCTGCTTCAACAGACACAAGTTTAAAAATGAATCAGCTTGCAGCTAAATACCTAAAGAACGGCTCACTTACAGCTCACCAAGCTTCACCTAAACCTGCTACTACTGTTGTTCCAATCGACATGTCGTTTGGGACAAGGAATTATATGGAGAAGCATCAATTGTTACAAGGTACATAATTTTGTATATTTTTTTTATAGGATAAGGGTGACAAACAAGCACACAGTCCACCTGATGATAAGTGGTTGCTGTGGCCCATAGACATCTACATCTATCTTCGATTAAGAATCAAAATGCAGATGCGTTGTCACCCGTGAGTACTAAGATGGAATGCCTCGTTTCCAGTAAAAAGGGTCTCCGGTTCTCTACACTCACCATACGAAACACAGCAGCGTTAAGCTGCTATTTTACGCTGGTATTCTGTGAGTGCGTGGTCCTTCCCTGGTCGAGCCGACCCATTCGTGCTACCATAATATAGCTGCAGCATGGCTCTACCAAAGTAAAATGTTACGTATTATGTTATGTTGTTATTTGTGTACATTTATTATACCAATAAGAACAGGAGTTTTTAAATAAACCAAAGAAGGTTACAAATGCGTTATTACCTCTGGGACGACTCATAGCCTGTAATAATATTGGCTATCCATACTCTTCAGTCTGAAACACGGCGGTTAACGCAATTCTACTTGACAGCCGGTAAAAAAAGAAAAAGCCTTTATATGTGGTAGTGCCATGCTGCAGTTATATTAATTGTATAGTTGTAGCACGAATGGGTCGGCTCGATCGGAGAAGGACCACGCTCTCACAGAATACCAGCGTAAAATAGCAGTTTAACGCTGCTGTGTTTCGTATGGTGAGTTTAGGGAACAGGCGACCCTCTTTACTGGAAACGAGGCATTCCATCTTAGTCGTCACGGTTGACAAAGTATCTGCATTTTGATTCGTAATCGAGGATATATGTAGATATCTATGGGCCACAGCAACCACTTACAATCCGGTGGACTGTGTGCTCGTTTGTCACCCCTATACTATAAAAAAAAGCCAATTCGGAACATTCTGTGTCACCGCCTGTTTTCTTAACAATATCATTTCCCACATGGTGCATCTTTAATATTTTAACACTGTATGTACGAGTAACTTACTCGTAGGTTCAGCATATTCTCCAACTGTACATTTTTTCTTTATTTTTTAAAAAATAATGTTAGCTTATGTTGGTAGGTATCGTGTGTCGTGGAGACAGTTAACATTAATTTCACAAGGACAAACATTCAGAACCAGAAGAATTATTTGTAAGCCATACAAATACTTGTTCCGTGCGGGGTTCGAACCCGCGACCGTAAATCTCGCATTGCATATATGCTAAGTCACAGAGCTATCAATTTGAAAATGGCAACGAAAAATCCTCTCTTGGCGGTGTCCAAATATTGTATACATTTAAGGTTTGCGTGATATTTCGGTTTAATTTATTCAAATTGTTATTTTTCCAGGTTTAGCCGTTAAATCGAAACCAGAGCCTACGTTTGAAATGCCACGATTTTTGGACATAACAACTTTAAAGCAGCAACCAAAACTGTTGTAAATGAATGAATACTTAGACTTTAGACTATATACTTTGTATATTTTATTGTGAGTAGTTTTTATTGTTTTTTAAATAAAGGACTAAATTATTGAACAAACATTTATTTAAACTTTAGATAAAGTAACAGAGTATAATTCTACATTAAACAGATATATATTTTAAAACTGACATTCCACATATTTAAAATTTAGGACAACTATGTAATTATACAGCCATTAACATAGATTCTTCTCACATCTACAAGACATAATATCTTAATGCCATCTTAAAAAACTTAATTTATCTTACAATTATCACATCTCTGTGGAATAGAGTTTTATATTAGGATGCAATGCTGGTAGGCCTATGCATAAGATATCAACATAAATATATATTTTAATTTATAAATATATTTTTCTTCATCTTTTCGGGAGGTATTTATTGTACTTATTTTTAGTATAAAACATAAATTATTAATATATTTGATTTAACACTTAGCTTTGATAAAATATAATGTAACGTGACACGCACACACAATTATATATATGCATAAGTGTGTGCTAGTATATATTATGCAAAAGTATTTATGCCGTGTAGCATTTCGTGGTTGTCTTAAGAGGCGACAGAGGCAAACTAAAACATAACCAGCAGCATCTTCCTGATTATAAACAAGCCCAGGAGAGGCCTATGTTCAACAGTGGACTTTGATAGGCTGTTATGATGATGATGATGGTGATTATTATTATTTATTGTTTAAGTTTTACGTTTTCTCAGTTTGTTTTTAACATAACTGGATTAATGGTTACTCCCGCGGCACTAAGCCAAGTGGGTACCATGAACGTGTTTGGTTATGGGTAGTTTTCTGTTGAGATACATTTTCTAACTATTCTACAAGTATTAAGTAAAACTGCTTTTTGCAATTGAATATATGTAAGTTTTGGTAAATCAAGAGTTTTTAATTATCGATGAATCACTTTTGATATTACACCAGTTCTAGAAGAAGACTATAGGTTCTGTAATGGCATTATGTAAGTTCCACATTCTAATAATTTCATGTTATAAATCACAGTATTTGGATTTTTTTTTCATTAATTGTAGTCTGTAAGTTATGTGAATTAGGTACAGCAATGTCAATAATAAAAGCAAATTTATTCACTTTATCTATTAATGTTATATCTGGTCTATTATAGTGTATTGTTTTATCAGTAAGTATAGCTCTGTCAAAATACCTTTTGTAGGTGGTA
Source organism: Parnassius mnemosyne (assembly GCA_963668995.1). Taxonomy (NCBI): domain Eukaryota; kingdom Metazoa; phylum Arthropoda; class Insecta; order Lepidoptera; family Papilionidae; genus Parnassius; species Parnassius mnemosyne. The sequence goes on from CAVLGL010000115.1 coordinate 14,430,676, forward strand.
TATTCAAGGTTTATTTCAGGTTTATATTTACAGTATACTTGAGTTGGCAGGTCAGTTAGTTTTCACTTAAGGGCAAGCTTTTGGTGAATGGTATTGGCTACTTGATCATGCCGATACTTATAATTCGTCTGTACAATCGTTCTACAAGCACCATTGATGTGTTGAATTGTTTCTAAAGCATTACAACAGCGTCTACATGTGTCGGCATGTAGATTTTTTATGTTATGCGGGCTTTGTATGAATTTATTTACAAAATTAAACAGAATCGGGTGGACAGTTGTGAACTTCTTATACCAATAGTTATGTATAATATCTGATTCAGATGATTTCCAGTTATGCAGTAATTTAATAAATTTTTGGAAAGTGTATTTTGATGTGTTGCAATTGCATGGCTTTTATCTGTCATGTGTTAATTCGATTTTTGATCCAATCCGATTCTGTATTATAATGTTTAGGTTCCACCCATATTGTAGACCAATAATTTTGTAATTCTCTAGGTAAGGGTAAACTATTTACTTAATCTTTTGAGTTCCTGATTTTATTTGTTTTCACTGTCCCGTGAATCATATATGAACATTCCGATTGTATAACTATTGTGTTTTTTAACAGAGAAGTTGTTAAAATTATTTAAAATCCTATTGTAAATTGTAATACACCAAATGTGTACATATTTAGTTAGTAGACACCGACTTTTTTGCAATATTGAACTCATTTAAACATACAATGTACAACAAGCTGTATTGTTTTATAGTTATCTTTTATAGATGCTTTATATGCCCACAAAACCACCGTAAAAAGTGTTCCGACCCAGCGACAACGCATACACATTTTAATGTTTTATTTACATTACACTACATTCTCTCTCGCTCTTCGTGTTCTTATCGCACCAGTATTGGAACGTCTATTGTTGTCCTTTTCTTAAGCTTACGTAATCATGCCGTCAATTTTGTTAGCCGAGGGCCAGATTGGCTAATTGAACACTTTCCAACGCTTCAGTTTTGGCGTGCTAGTAACGTATCTACCTTTTTTTTATATATAAATATAATTGGTTTTTATGAATATTTCATTAATTTTTCCATACTTTCATGACATCAATAGGTATATTACATCGTAAACTTTTTAAAGTTTAACAGTAGTTTTATCTATTTTCAGTTTGGTTCTTTCTTAAGTACGTTTATATATCAATAGTTCACGACATCTAGACATTCCAATAATTTCCTACGAAAACACCAAATATTTCTAGTCCATGACACAATACTACTTCTAATACAATTCTAATTACTGTATTATATACAAAGAAGGTAAGGAAACTGTAATACCACTTAAATAATTTTTCAATTCTCTTGCATCGCAAACGTATCATAGGTATATTAATACTAGAAAGGTAACCGAATAATTGGATGGCACGTATATCTTTGTGTCTGATTAACGAGAAAATATTTATCTCTACCCCATTTATTATCTTCAAGTCTAGTGAAATCTATTTATACATCACTTTTTTTGTCTTTATGTCGTTAAAAAGTATTTGACTAGTTCATATAATCTATTTCAAATTACGATAGAATATTTAAGTTGGGGACATTTTAATGTAATTAATGTTTAATATACCACGTACTCGGCGGGACACATCGTGAAGAAACCTGCATGTCTGAGAAATAAGAAAAAATATTTTGAAGACATGTGAAGTCCGCTAACATGTATTGGGGCAGCGCGGCGTACATTTCCTTACTCTAAAACCCATCTCAGTAATGAGACGGGCCCTGTGCCCAGGAGTGGAACGAATATAGGATGTAACATTAATATTTAATTACCATTTCGCTATTGTACTCAATCTAAAAGCGCCAACTAAACAAAGGGAATTTGGATTTTCTTAAAACGTAGCCACGCTACAGTTCTCGAATGGAGCTTCGACCGGGGAAGGATCGCGCTCTCATAGAATATTAGCGTAAAATTAATGCTGTGTTTCGTTATAGTGAGTCTTGAGAACGAGAACCCTTTTCATTGGAAACGAGGCTGTGCATCTTAGTTTTTAAGGGTGACATCATTTTGCCATTTTGATTCTTAATAGAGGTTAGATGTCGATGTCTATGGGCCGCAGCATCCAGTTACCATCAGCTGGACTGGTGGACTGTGCTTGTTTCTCACTCTTATCCTATAAAAAAGTTTGCTCATTAATGGGTTTAATAGGACAAGCCATGCGCCCCACAGTGGCTTAAAAACATTATAAGCATTATATTCACTGCTGAATATAGACAATCCTCTGAAATTTCCAAGGCCAAGTCACCTGTATGGTCATTCAACGACTACATGACTCATTAGCGCGACATGTACCTTAACTAAAATGTGTGACTGTGACTGAGAACCCCTTGGTGGATATATATGGTAACATGAATATAGGGTCAGAATAATTTATACCCAACTTAGAATTTCTATCGTTTACGTAAATATATAGAGGTAGCCTTAATTAATGTTTGTGATAATATCAATCATTTGAATAATTTTAATCGACATTTAATATTATTTAAAAGTTACTTATTCAGTTATTGTGACAATAGGTAATAGGTTTGTTTTTATTTTTTACTAATTGTGCATGATAAAAATATTTTAATGTAATTCTTTTAATCAGTTGAGAGATAATATCCTTATAATAATTGTACAAATTTATGTATTTTTATCATATTAAATAGCTTTGGTTCAAACATTCAATTATTTGGTACTATTTCTTAACATGATCAATTTATTTAAATATTCTTCCTATTATAAATCTCTCACAAATATTCTCAATATTATTATTATACATTTTAGTTTAATACCGAGTTATTTAAGGTATTTAAAGATTTGAGCATAAAATTTGTGCATAGGTATTTAACATATTCAAATAACTCATTTCATTTAATAACTTATTTTCATTAAATAAAGCCATTACTACAAAGCATAATTTTATTACGATACTTCAGTTGAATATAAATTGAATACTTGTTCGCAACTAAGAAACATACTTTAAAGAAAATTTAATAATTTTTTCAAATTTGCAGCGCCTGAAAAGGGCGTCTAAATTGTAAGCACATTTTTAGTTTAAGACCAATTATGTACACTTGGATTGCAAATAAATGATTTGATTTGTGATGTAGTGATTTTAGCGACGAAGAAGCATTTGAAGTCTTAGTTAAATTTACACTCCGTTGCCGCTTAAATAAAACACGAAATTAGCCGACAGAAAAAACGCACTGACGGAACACGCAAAATGGAAAAACTGCACGTACTTTTCGTATATTATTTGTATATTTTGTCCCATTTACCGTATTAATTATCATGAAGTCTAAATTTGTATGTTTCAATAATTTAAAATTTTGTACAACCGACTTCACTATAAATTATTAAGAATAATTTAAAAAAACTATTGGTCAGACCTTAATCAAATTTATATGGGATCACATGAGAAGCACCAGCTTTCAAATAAAAGAAGAATCATCGAAATCGGTTCACCCAGAAAAAGTTATGAAGTAATACACAAAAAAAAGAACATCAGTTGAATTGAGTACCTCCTCCTTTTTGAAGTCGGTAGAAAATTACAATGAAGCCGCGTACATTTTTAAATTAAGCGAACTATAGTAAAGTCTGCGGGTGACCAAAATTTAAGTGTGACCATTAAAACTAGGAACTTTCAGTATCGTAATGTGAAAAGCGCATAAGTAAGTAGGTATTAAATTTATTTAATGAATCTATGACTCGGATTTTGGAAGCATTTATTTAGGATGTGGTCATAGGATGTGGTACCTAGAGGATAGCTCCAATATCCAATATGAATTTACATAAATCAATATTTAAATATAAACAGTATTTAGTAAAAGACACTGAAAGTGGTTGAGTTTTAGTAAACTGTTATTTTTGCATTCTAATGTGTATAAATAATCTATGAAATTTCATTCAAGCATTTAATGCTGAAGACGAGCGTAAAAAATCTTAATCCATTTAAATCTTAACAAATTAATTTTTATAACACAATCTTACATTATGTACTATAATATATAACTACAAAACATCAAATAGTTACATATTAAATATGTCTTTCGTTCATCACTTATGTCAATCACATTTAATAATTATATAAACCTTAAACTGCTAAATTATTTTATTCCGATTAATTATAAAATCAGACAAACACTTCCAAGCTTTACAAGCTTAAGAATACGTGAAATGTTAATCCGTTTGACGCCTTATCTATGTGCATTTTATGTATGCTAAACGCATCCATGATATGACATAAAAAAATTAAATACAATTTTTTTTTATTCTAGTATTATACACACCGAAAATGATATTTAATAAGACGCTAGCTGGTACTCAGCGCGCTGTTGCCGCAGATTAATTGCGGTTATATCGTTTTAAATTTGGAAGAGTTCTATTGTTTAATTACGAATGACGATACATTCATTGATGTTGAATGATATAAAACTTTCAAATAAAATTGTCATTACGATACGCGCGCCACCTACTGTAATTGAATTGTACTATGCTTATAACCTTCGCGCAAGTGCAAGCAGTAAGTTGACAAAGTTTTACCGCAATCTGATGAACGGTATGGGAGCGCATGAAGTACGAACAAACAAACATTGTTTTTTATATATTAGATTAACGATCCGCTACCGGGTCTGGAATTCGACAGCAGCGCCACCTACCGGGTACAATTGTGAATCTAAACCACTTTCGAATCAAATTAATCACATACACAAAATTTCAACAAATCGGTCCAGCCGTATAGGAGGAGTTCAGTCACATATTATTCTTTACGACTTTTCATGATTGATGAACCAGCTGACGACGTACTAGTAACTCAACTGTGTCGCTCTAATTCTTAGGCGGCCAAAAACTTAAGGCTTGCATTTTGCTTGTCGACGTACAGTCAAATAATGAACTTCGTTAGCTTAACAAAAGGTATTCGGAGTCGTATTTCATCCGTAGTGTGTGTGTCACCTTTAATACTGTTTTAATCATCGCTTCCTAAAAAAATTAAAGTGAAATTCAAACATGAAAACACTTGTCATGAGAGGATACTCCTACTTCTGATTGCCTGCCTTCAAAATATTCAGGTACAATGTTAAAAATATCTGAAAACTAACTTATTTTTTTTAAATACTACTTATTATGTTATGCAATTATGAATTAATAAGCGACAAAAATAGTTATTTCAAATTATTTAAGATATTTGATTGTTAGTTGTCTATATAAGTAGTTATCTGTTTATGTTTTTATAATAAAACGAGCCTGTACTTTTTAAGAAGTAAGTATCGCGTGGGTGGTAACTTGTGTATTTGCAATTACAGACAAAAACATGTGCGAATGCAACGAAGTTATCTCATAATAGTTATATTTCTTATCAGTTTTACCTACAGTCTTTCATTATTAGCAACATTTAAAAAAAATTGTACACCCACAAAATCCACATGGCTTCTCATGCTACAAAGTGAGCTTAGTTGTCCTCTTCGCCTCCGCCTCTTGATTTGCTGTCCAATCTCAGCTCTGCTAATCTTTGCTTGATGCTATTGGGCCTGAAAAATGATCATATATTTATTTCTATACGCGACCTTAAAATCTTAAACTTCAGTTTTAAATCACCATCAGTGCCATCATAGCGATTTTTACTATAATTTAATTCTGTACGAGTTGAAATTGTAGGATACGAGTATTGTGGATATACCAAAGGATATAGATTATATAAATAAAAAATACCACTAAACTACATATATGTCTACATACGTTCTACTATTGGGTAAAAGCTTCCGCTCATTTGTGAAAGGATAGACTATATTTTTAACCCACAGGACGAAATGGGGGAATGGATTCTTTAACGCCACTGTTATATAGCATTTTGCTGTTTCTTTTTTTTTAAATCTAGTAAGTACTTAAAACCACAATTTAGTTGCGGTTTACTTGCAGGCGGAAATCAAATTCGATGCGTTTTGTTTTTATTAGGTGGTAGAAATTATTTTCTGCCTAGTTGTTCATCTGAGTATGTGTAGGTGCTTTTCTCTTACCTATTACTGCCGACAAATATCACTACCTGCACTGGTGCGTTCCAGTCTGAAGGTTAATAGAGTGCTAGTATAATTACAGGTTGTGAGGCATTCCATCTTAGTCCTCACAGGCATTTCATCTTACCCTTTTACTTATAAAGTTGGTTTAATATATCTATGGGCTTCAGTAGCCACTCACCATCAAGTTGACTGAGTTATAAACATTAATTTAATTTTATGTCAAAAATATCAAATATATAATCAGCGTTTCATATTGGTTTGGTATTATTATTGGCCATGGTAACTCACCTTAATTTATATAGTGTTTTTTTTTTTACAAAAACATTACCCCCACTAGGATTTTCTCCTGTATCGTGGAGGCAGTTTACAAACACAAATTGCACAAGGACAAACATCCAGACCCGGAACAATTATTTGCAGGCCATACATTCGTATGGTCTGCAAATAATTGGCCGCGGGTTCAAATCCCGCACGAACAAGTATTCACTTGTTCCGTGCGGGATTTGAACCCGCGGCCCCCAGCGCAGCAACCCATTGCTAAGCCACTGCGCCACGGAGCCGTCAAAATTTTTAAGGTGAGCTACCATGGCTCTTAGATTTGATGGTATGATGACGCGTTTATAATGCTTATATATGTTACTGTCTTATTAGGAAAAAAATATGAATACTGTGTAGCCTTAATATAACGAGCCTCAATACAATGAAATCCTTGATTTAACGAACGAAATCCCTTAGAACTGCCGGTAAGAGCCAATGCAAAATATACCTCTACATTACAAATACATTTATCAAAAACCCCTTTATAACGAATGTTTAATCATTATGAATTAATTTAAATCGTTGCGAATCGTAGTCCCACCTAACCTCTGTTTAACAAAGGTAATTATAACGTATTACTTGGTATAACGATTATTGATATTTTCTAATTCCCTTAAGTTTCGTTATATCGAGGTTGCACTGTATTTGCAATCATTATAAGGCTCCTCCATGTACATATGCTAAGTATTCAGTTATGTACCTGTCAGAAAAGTACGATGTAACAACTTGATCTGCGGAGACGGATTGTCGTTGGTAAGTACCCGCGCTTAAATTGCTTTTCGGAATCTTGTATATACGCACACATCTTCCGCTATTTTCCGGCAACACTGAAAATAAAATATATTGCGAGAATAGATTATGACTAGTGACTGGTGTTGAAGCGCCCGCGCCTTCTTTCTGAGCATTGAGTTAAATAACGTACTCATAGTAATTATGTCAGTAGATAATGTTAATTTTTACAGGTTCTTTGTCCTTTCAATATTTTATTACACTCTCAACTGTTCTGAGATTAATACAAACGTTAATTAAACTTAAGTTGCATTATTTTAAAATGTTTATACTCTGCTCATCTATTTCATATACCTTGTGGTGAACTCGGTGGCGACACAGGTGCCATGCGTTGCAACGGTGGTCGTATGTTCTCCTGCTCAAACGATATGGAACTGCTTCTGCTCGACGCCGAATTATCGTCAGGTATGCGAGTGTTCTGCTGGCTAGATTCTCCTCTGCGAACAATGTTTGAATATACTAAGGAAATACTACTAAACTCCTCTGCTGGTCGGGTCAGAAACAGATCTTGAGTTTTTCTATCAAGAAATTTTCAGTAGCAGCCGAAATCGGGAAGCCCTAGGTCCTGCGCGTAATCTCTCCGGTCGTGTCGGGTTATCGTTTCATCGGACTATGAGAGTGAGGGAATGTAAAGTGGACCTGTAATTGCCCATACGCATAAGGAACTACAATCCTGGTCAGCGCAGATGGCTGGTCTCGGTTAAGACTGGCCGCCGTGACCGAAATTCGGTCTGGAGCACATTATTATCATTATACAACGGAGCGCATGATAAGAATTATATTGTCATTCTTACTTTTCGTTTTTTATAGAAGAGGGGCAAATGAGCAGGCGGCTCACCTGATGTTAAGCGACAACCGCCGCCCATAAACAAATGCTACACCAGGGGAATTGCAGGTGCATTGCCGGCCTGTTACAAAGGAGTAAGCACTTTTCTTGAACGTCCCTAAGTCGTATCGGTCCGAAAAAATCGCCGGTGGTATACGATTACACAAAGAGGTCGTTTGAGGAAGAAAACTTCTAGTAAACACACACAGTGGTGGACCGCCAAGCATCCAGATGGTGTGGATGGTATCGTGTTTTGTCGCCGTGTGCGTTCGTGAAATTTGGCAGCTGGAATTAATCCGAACAATTTCTGAGAGCACTCCCCGTGGTAGATGCGATAGAAAATGCAAAGGGATGCAACATCTCTTCGCAGCGCCTGTGAATTGAGGACTGGGCTCGGAAATAGGACTAGACTGGATTAGGAATCGGGACTCGGCGACGTTTTCCCGACAAATATTAGCACGGCCAGAGTATAGAGTATCACCAGTGCTGTCATCCGCATAGCAATGAATGTTACCGGTTTGCAACATATCATTGATGTGAAGAAGAAACAGCGTTGGTGATAGCACGCAGCCTTGTGGAAACCAGCATTAGGCTTGTAATAGGAGCACGCACCGTCTACTACGACCTTGATGCTCCGCTCCGATCTGTAAGAAAGCTGGTGATCCAATTGCTTTCGCTGCTTCGCTAAAGCCTTAGCTATGTCCAAACTTACGGCCAGTGCCTACCCTTTGAATTCTACTGCCTCCACGCATGTTTGCGTCAGGCAGACCAGAAGACCACCAGCTGATCGACCCCAACGAAAACCGTACTGGCGGTCACTAATGAGCTGGTGATCCTCAAGGTACCGCATGAGCTGGCAGTTTATAATGGATTTCATTATTTTGGAGAATAAGGAGATGATATCGATAGGCCTATAGTTAGACGGGTCTGAGCGGTCGCCTTTTTTAGGGATCTGGTGAACGAAAGCTGTCTTCCATGAATTTGGGACTACGCCTAGGGAGTAGGAGTACCGAAAAGGACCTTTAGAACCGGTGACAACTGGAGCGCACGCCCTCAGCACAATTGGAGGATTCCGTCAGGCCCACTCGACTTGTGGATATCCAGGGAGAGGAGTGCTCTGCGAACCGAGCGCTGTGTAAACTGCACACCCGGCATGGAACACTCACACCGCGGGATGGTCGGCGGTGTGCTCCCCCGTCATCGAGAGTCGAGTTGGACACAAAGAGAGAGCCTAGCAGATCGGCTTTCTTCTTTGCGGTATGGGCCAGTGAGTTGTCCTCCTTATGCAGAGATAGGAGAGATGGCTGACAGAAGTTCCCTTGGACAGCCTTGCCGAGAAACTAGAATGCACGAGTTCCCGAAGGAAGGTGAACTAGTTTCTCGCAAATTCAAAATGTACATCCCGGCTGTTTCACATTAAATGATATTTTGTGTATAGTATGCAAATAATTTAAAATTAAAAATTTTGTATAGCCGACTTCATTATAAGTTACTAAGAATAACTCAAAAACTATTGGTCTGACCTTGATAAAATTTATATGGGACTACACGAGAAGTACCAGCTTTCAAACAAAAAAAGAATCATTGAAATCGGTTTTCATCGACATCCATCGTGAAACTGACGGAAGACAAGCAACGAATTGTTACTAGTGATCAGACGTAGCAACCGGCGACTGTGTTTGCTTGCTGCTACCGGAAACAGCAATTACGGTTTTCTGTGATGGTGTGCCGTGTCAGTAACAAAAAGTGTCCACGTTTGCGCAGTGCGTATATGTTATTTTTTTCAAAATACAGAAAATAGAAGAAGAAGAATTATAAAAGTCACATAATGAGGGCCTGTCTTGATTTCTGTGATGTTGATGACGTGACTGATTTATTGATGTTATTATAATGCCATTACTTTTAAACTTTAGTCCATATTTAAACAATATTTCTTCATCGTTACGTTTACGTTTGGCAGACCAATTGCACATTACAGTACCAGACGTCTCGTACCTTACTAACGCTGCTGCCCGTCGCCGTTTATTTATTTATCAATCAATAATTCAAAGAATAGTATCATAAATAAAAAGTATAGTTTGTGCCTGTATACGGTAGGCTTTCTCTCATTTTTAAGAGGACTATGCAGTAATTAGTTCGCCGACCTGCTCATAAGCGCTATTTTCCCCGACTATCATAATATATTTTAGATAGTACAACAAAAATGGAGAAAATCCTGCGCGTATTCTATATAATTTAAAACATTACACTTTAAAATTTATTTAAAATATACTGTTAAAACTTTTAGCATTTAAAAAGAAATGCACACACACAGACAGGTGGTGCCTATTCTAAATGTTTGGCACTTAGAACTGGCACTACTTGGCACATATTTTTGGCGTTGCTGTGGAATCTCGATAACTGTAACCTAGTTAAGTCGTAATCGTCGTAAGACGAAAAAAAATGCCATTATTTAGACTTTGTAACTCGAACAAAATGCTATTTCCCTGCGAGGTATTGACACTTGATATTTGTAATCTTTAACTCAAATTTCAAAAAGCAGATCCTCCATAAGTCGAAATTGGTAAAATGTAATATCTTACTTGGAAATCCCCGAACTCATAGCAATAAAATCGAAATACTAAAATAATAATATGGTTCACAATCTCCAAAAGATAGAAAAGTCAGCACGAATCCATAAATTATTTATACATTGGACGATTTCTAGGTTTTTAGGGTTCCGTAGTTACAGAACAAGGAACCTATAATAGTTATAGATTTAGATTTTATTAGTTATAGATTAATCACTCCTACAAAACTGAAATAAAATCTTAAAAAATATTTTGGGTACCTCCCATATAAGTAAATGGAGGATTATTTTTTCACCCGTCCATTCCATCGTGTGGGGTATCGTTGGGTAGGTCTTTCAAAAAAACTGGGATTGTGGAACATCATCTTTTCTATTCAGGGCTCCGTTTGCAAAATATTAGATAAGCTTTAGAGTGGTATTTTTCTTTTTTGAGTCCCTCTAGCAACTAAACTGCTGTTAATGAAAATGTGAAATTCTCTTTTGTTTCCATTTTAAGTGTACACGATAAATGAAAACTATCACAGCTAAGTAGAATTAAGAAGTTAACGAGTAATATTCGACCAACTTATAAAATGCACTCGGATTAATAAAAATTTCGTTATAACTCCATAAAAAATGACCTAAAACTAGCTGCATTATAACTTTGTAAAGTTATTGTAAATTGTAAAAAATAAACATTTTATGAAGAAAACGACTTAAATACATAGGAATGCATAGTAGTTCTTAGCTTTAGCTTTACTAGATTTTTAGTTGGTAGTTATTGTAGGGCTCATTCAAAGTATTCATACAATCATATAGCCTCATACAGTTTCATTAGTTTATCTCTTGGTTTACGCGGGCAACCACAGGATAATTTAGGGCAATGGTGGTTTACGTGAAAGTTCGTTACAGTCACACTAGATAATAAAAAAAAAAAAAAAAAAAAAAAAAAAAAAAAAAAAAAAAAAAAACACGTGCGTAAAATTTTAATTTGTATTTTAAATTAATTAATACAATATTATACGTAATTTAATACATTAAGTGCTAATTGATACCATTTTCTTAGTGATCAAATTTGTGCAACTGTATATACTTATGTGAATTAATTCTATCTAAATACACCACCTGCCAGCATATCACACACTTTCTCAATTTTAATACACAATGTCTCAACTTGAAGAGATTAGAACTGCACAGAACAGTTTGGAGGAATGTTTTTCAAAAAGGATGGCCGAACTGGAAGCACAGTTACACACGGGGGGACCCGCCAAGGACAAGGTTGCAAAGGTGGCTGAGGAGTTTCGAACCTTCCGTGAACTCATGTTTTCTATGCTTGGTATGCTCCGTAAACAAATTAATGAGTGCACCCATATGGTTGACGCTATTGAGACCAGGCACAGACGAAAGGCTCTCCTTTTCTTGGGTGTTGCTGAAGAGGAGAAGGAGGACTGTAAGGCTACAATACTTAGTATAATCCACAAAATGGAGTTGAAGGACATCACAGCATCCAGCATTAGTGTCTGTCACAGGATTGGAGTAGCCTCCAAAAATCGTCTCCGGCCAATCCTAGTACGATTTGTTAGCGTCGACTCCAGGTCATCAGTATGGAGGGCGAAGTCTAGGCTGAAAGGTTGTCCAGTTTCAGTAAAGGAGTTCTTGACAAAGTCTCGGCAAATTGTTTTTGGCAAAGCCCGTCAGCATTACGGCATGCGTGCATGCTGGACCCAAGATGGAGTAATCGTGGTAAAAGTTGCAGATGGATCCCGGCATAAAGTCACCACCTTAGATGAGCTGATTACTCTTACGCAAAAACACCCTAAGACGGCTGCAGAATCCTCAACTGGAGACGTGCGCATAGTAGGAAGCGCTTTATCGTCGAAATCCAATTCAAAGCCACGTAAATAACTACGCATAATAGCGTTTCATTGTCTTAATTCTCCTTTCTCCTGTAACTACAACTTTAAATTATTCAATATTGTGGTATGTACTAGGTATGTAGTAATAGTATTATTACTTTCTATCCACCGTATTAAAACTTGCTTTTCTTTTATGTAACCTTACTTTCTTATTTATTTACATTTTTTTTTAAATATATTACTTAATTTATAATTTTAATAGTTATTCGTTTAACATCATTTACTATAACTTGTACATATTATTCACTTTAAACACAGAGTACCTTTTACTTTAAATTATATTTTAAGCTAAGTTCTATTTGTTTTTGAACATTTTAAATTGTTTTGCTTTAGGCTATATTTTGTCCATAGATTAATAGATCTGTAGCAAGTGCATAGTGCAAGTTAATTTTGTCGTGCGAAGGTTTTTTTTTTATTAATACATGACCATGGATACAAAGTCTTTTGGCCACAGTATATATGTCGTCTATGAGACACTTTTCTATGATACTTTTTAATTGTTCTAAGTTAATGTTATTTATTATCAGTATTCTTAATGTACCTTAGTTTACTAGTTTAGTTGTAGCTGTCTTGAAAACAATTTTTATCGTTTTGTGTATTATAATAGTCTTTTAATTTTGGAGTGTGTTAGCTGGCGGGTGGTGCAGGGATAGCAATTTGTAGTCGAAATTATTACTATTTTTTACGTTTTATAATTTTAATTATACTATATTATTTATTCTTACCATTTGGGTCTATATTATTTATTTATTTGTATATTCTATTACATATAGATGAGTTCCGATGATGATTCTTTTCTTTCTGCCAACGAGTTTTGTTCATCAAATGACAGTTATTGCTCGTTTACTGAAACGCTAGGGGATTTTGTGCGACGTAAATTCGAACAATCTCGCTCCTTGTTTAATGTTTGCCACATTAATGCACAAAGCGTACCTAGTCACTACAGTGACCTGACTGAGGCTTTCACTGACGCTGATGTTCATGCCGTCTTGATCTCGGAGACTTGGTTTAAGCCCCATCTTCCTTCTACCTCTTACCCTCTCTCTGGTTTCAGCTTGATACGAAACGATCGAGTTGATAGGAGAGGGGGTGGGGTCGCTATATATCTTCGTTGCGACTTCTCTTATAAAATTGTAGCTTCTTCTTCCCCTTATTATACTGCATCTGCAGAATTTCTATTCCTTGAAGTTTGCGTAAAAGGAGCTAAATTGATTATTGGTGTTGTTTACTGTCCTCCTTCTGTCGATTACTTCTCCAGTCTTGAAACGATTCTGGAATCCTTGGGGTCCGAATACTCACATCACATTATCATGGGCGATTTTAATACAGACCTCCTGACTCCGCACTCATCCCGTTCCTCTAAGCTCCTTCACATTGTCGAGTCGGTTGGCCTCCACATTTTACCTTTACAAGCCACTCACCACAATATTGATGTAGAGGATACCTGGCTTGACTTAATCCTTACCTCTGCTCCTTCTCTTGTCTTCTCCCACGGTCAGCACTTTGCACCTGCTTTCTCCTATCATGACCTCATATTCATTTCTTACGTCCTAAAACCTCCTAAACCTCCAGCTAAAACTCTTCACATGCGTTGTTTTGGTCGCTTAGACGTTGAAAAACTTTGTATGGATGCATCCAAAATAAACTGGAACAGCGTGGTTTCTGCATCCACTGTGGACGAAAAGATAGAGGCTTTGAATGAAGCTATCCTTAGGCTATATGATGTACATGCTCCGATTAAAAAAGTGAAGCTCAAGCGTCCACCTGCGCCATGGATGACGATTGGGGTTCGAATTGCGATGAGACGTAGGGATCGGGCTTTTGGCAAATTTAGAAAAGATCGATGTGATGAGAACTGGACTCTTTATAAAGTTGCAAGGAACCGGTGCAATCAGATGATACGCAACGCCAAACGCCGATTTATTCTTAGTAACATCTCATCTTCTTCCCCTGCTAATATCTGGAAGTTCCTTGGAACCTTAGGTATCGGTAAACGACAACGTTGTGAGTTTCAGAAGACGATTGGTCTGGATGATATTAATTTTCATTTTGTCTCCAACAGTCCTCTTGATCACCAGACCAAGCGTCTTACTATTGAACACTTAAGGGGTTTACCTCGTCCCGATATTGATCTCTTTCAATTTTCTCCAGTAGCTATGGATGAGATCAAGAAGACAATCCTATCCATTAAATCTAATGCTGTAGGTTGCGACAACATCAGCCGACGGATGATTATCTTTATACTTGACCATATCCTCCCTGTTATCTCGCACATCATTAACTTCTCCTTGGATTCTGGTAACTTTCCTTCTTTGTGGCGTAAGGCTTACGTTATTCCATTACAAAAGATCACAAATCCCACTCTACCCAATCATTTCCGACCTATATCCGTCCTTCCCTTCTTATCCAAGGTCCTTGAGGCCTGTGTCCACAAGCAACTTTCGCAGTTTATCTCCTGTCATAACTTACTAAGTCCCTTGCAGTCTGGCTTTAGGCCCGGTCATAGCACCGTTTCCGCACTCCTGAAAGTAACTGGTGATATTAGGGCAGGCATAGAGGATACTAAAGTCACTGTGTTGGTTTTAGTTGACTTCTCGAACGCCTTTAATACCATCAGTCATGACCTTCTAATTTCCATCCTTTCCCTTTCAATGGTCTCACCCGAAGCACTGGATTGGTTTTCATCATATCTTCGAGGTCGCCAGCAGTCGGTTCGCATCGATGAGCTATCATCTAGCTGGCTTGACTTACATGCTGGTGTTCCTCAAGGCGGCATATTATCTCCTTTGTTGTTTTCTATATTTATTAATCTCATTACCCTAGACCTTCAGTCTGCGTATCATCTGTATGCCGATGACTTGCAACTGTACACACAAGCGAGTATTGACAATATTTCTACAGCGGTGGACATAATTAACAGGGACCTTGAGTATATTAAGAACTGGTCTGACAGGTTTGGCCTAATGGTCAACCCTTCGAAGTGTCAGGCCATAATAATTGGTAGCCGTCGGATGATTCATAGATTGAAAACGGTAGCTTTACCTCCTATCTTTTTTAATAGTACTGAGATCCAACTGTGTTCTACTGTGAAGGATCTAGGTTTATTAATTGATTCCACTTTGAGTTGGAAAGACCAAGCAACGACCGTTAGCCAGAAAGTTACCGGTACCCTGCGTTTTCTCTATCGCCTAAAAAATTTTCTGCCATCTGCAACCAAAGCAATGCTTGTGCAAAGCTTAATTTTTCCCCTAATCGACTATGGTGATGTGTGTTATTTCGACCTGAATGCAGATCTTCTCAATAAATATGACCGTCTTCTGAATAACTGCATTCGATTCATTTTCAATCTTCGAAAGTATGACCATGTATCCACGTATCGATCTCAATTAAAATGGTTACCTATTCGTCAACGCCGTAGTTTGCGTGCACTCACTACCCTTTATTCTATCCTGATGTCTCCAACTTCCTGTTCCTACTTATCTCCATACTTTCAGTTGCTTAGCGCTAGTCATGAGAGAAACCTCCGCTCTACGAACAACCTTCTTCTCCTATGTCCCTCCCATAGCTCTGGACTTGTTCATTCTTCTTTCCACATTCAATCTATTCTCCTTTGGAACGCACTACCTCTCGAAATCAGGACGGCTAGCAATCGTTACGCGTTCAAGATGAAGGTTCGGGAATACTTAACTAATAAATTGGCAGATTCATCATAGTAATAGTTTATATACATTTTATATATAAATATATATATATTTTATTTGATTATGTCTATAATTGTATATCTTCATGAGTTTACATACATCTGACGTTTTAATATGTACTTAAGTAATATACATTTTTATTATCTTATTATTTTTATCATAATTTATTTTATAAGTATATATATATATATATATATATATATATATATATATATGTATATATATTTTATATATTATATATATATATATATATATATATATATATATATATATATATATATATATATATATATATATATTATATTTTTTTATTAACATTTATATCTTATGTATTTTATTTCGATGTGCTACAATTTTTTTTGTTATTTTAGTTTAGTATTAACATATTACCTTTTTATTACTCCTACTTCATTATATCTCTGCATCATCCCAAGGTAGACTGGTAGAGAATGCCTTAGGCATTAAGTCCGCCTATATACCACATGTGTATATGAAGTTTTAAATAAATAAATAAATAAAAATAAATAATCAACTATGATTATCTTTGTACTTACTTGGCATGTGAATGATTTTAGGTGAATTGTATTATTTTCAAAATCGAAAAGTTTTTTTTAATTTTTTCAGGGTTCCGTAGCCAAATGGCAAAAAACGGAACCCTTACGGATTCGTTATGTCTGTCTATCCGTCCGTATGTCTCAGCCACTTTTTTCCGAAACTATAAGAACTATGATGTTGAAACTTGGTAAGTAGATGTATTCTGTGAACCGCATTAAGATTTCACACAAAAATAGAAAAAAAAAACTAAATACTTAGAACTGAAAGTCTAAAAATTTTTTCATCAAACTCGTACGTATAGGGTATCTATGGATAGGTCTTCAAAAATAGTATTGAGGTTTCTAACATCATTTTTTCTAAACTAAATAGTTTGCGCGAGAGACACTTCCAATGTGGTAAAATGTGTGTCCCCCCCCCCCCCCTGTAACTTCTAAAATAAGAAAATGATAAAAATAAAAAAAATATATGATGTACATTACCATGTAAACTTCCACCGAAAATTGGATTGAACGAGATCTAGTAAGTAGTTTTTTTTTAATACGTCATAATTCGTAAACCGCAATTTACCTTTCATTCACTCAACTTGAATATAAAAATAAAAAAAAGACATTTAATTTCATAAACATAAACCTTATGCATAAACCGTGAACCATTACTTTCTAAAAATAAATCTGTAAAAGGTGCCTAAGTAAATAATAATTATAATTCGCACGGGGCGTGGCTTGATCGGTAGCGCGTGCGAAGCGCGCGGGGGGCAGGTTCCCGCTTGTCAAACTGGAATATATATTAGGGTGCTATCACAAGCCTATATGGGCTCGCTTATAGTTAGATCTAAATCCCATCATTTAGGTACCTAATTATAATGTTCACTTATCAATAACTTTATTTTTTAAAACAATACACTATTATTAAAACATCGATTAAAGTTACAACGAACTACAAAAACTTTTATATTATGTTACTTGCTGCTACGGAACCCTTCATGGGCGAGTCTGACTTACACTTGGCCGCTTTTTTGAATACTACTCCCTATAAGTCTGATTTGAACATAAGTCCTTCAGTTACTATCTTGCTATTTGGGCCCATTTTGATTCGTTATAGCGGTCAAATCGCGAACTAGTTATGCTCATTATCAAGAAAGACCTCCACATTGTGTGGCCCGACACGCACTTGGTCAGTTTTTCTTTGATGATAGAGGTGAATCGCGGAGGCGATTCTTTGTTTTTTCTTCGTCATAGGTATGTATTGTAAATGCGAGTTCGTGTAAAATTCTTCAATAAGGGTGAACTAGCCACTAAAAGTGTCAATGTCTTGGCCAAAGGACTCACCTATCAGCGTCATCATCGTCGGCCGAGTGCGGGCCGCTCTGTCGGTTCATCTGCCGCACCAGCTCGTAACTATCGTGCTGCAGAGCGAAGCACGGCTCCAGCTCGCGGCTCAGAGGCACGTACTCCGGCGCGCAAGCCACGTAGAAAATGTCCTGCAACGTTTTCTATTTTGTTTCCATTTTAAAACAATCCGCTATAGACGAATCTAATTATTTCAAACAAGTTACTTTTAATTAATAGATTTGCCTATTATCACCATGTTGGGCAGGTGGGGTGGTGACCGCAGAGTAGATATATTCACACTGGTAGGTAATATTGTTTCCGATCACATACTGAAATTTAGGTTCAGCATTTTTTGATGATCTATCCGCTACCAGTAGGTTTGTATTTTTATTTGTGAATTAATCACATACATTAAAGTTTGTCTTGAAAACTTTAAACATGCTGTTTAAATATTCATTAAATAGAATTAAGTTTATACTCACTCTTCTACCACAAAGTAATTTAAGTCCCGGAATGCAAGCAGCGTGTACTAATGATCCATTCGCAACAAGCCGTATTTCTAACAAGTCTTCTGCGAAAGCCATTATGTACGGAAATGCACAAACTGCAACAAAAGTAAAAATATAAATCATAAAAGGCGAACAAAAGAATACAGTCGAATTGAGAACCACTTTTTTTATAATCGGTTTATAATTTAGTATAATGTACATAGAATTTAAAAAAAAGTTGGTCTATTATGGTGTGTTTTGTCAGTTTTGGAAAAAAAAAATTGTAGGAATATACAATTAGGGGGGAATATACAAAAAAGTGTTGCATCTTTGCACTGGTATTTTAAGATGATGCCCTGAGCCTATAAGTCCGTTATTTGAAATTTATAAGCATAATGGTGTGTGAATTTAACCGGAAACCTGTTTTCATTAGTAACTAGGTATTCTATATTAGTCTTCAGGGGCAACTGCGTATCTGCATTTCGATTCTAAATTAAGTGACTGTTATCACTTACAATTAGATGGACTGTATATACATAAACGAATATTCGTTTGTCACCTTTGATAAAGTGCCGTGTATTTCTATAAAAATACGTTTTAATACCAACGTAATTGGCTCTAAATCTTAGGGTGAGGTATAGTTATTAGGTATTACTCCACCGAATCCGTTTAAGAGGGTTCATTATTGGAATAGAATGCAATTGATGTTTTTGATTTCTAATATAAGGAATCCACTTAAAATGTGTTACAAAATATAATTAATACCTTGATTTCGAAGCTTAAACTTCGCTTTATTAGTTACGTGTTGGACGTAATATGAACGTCGATCAAATGTAAAATTAGGTGCGATTCTTAAGCTTCTTTCATCATAATTCTACCAAACTGCTAAATCTTCGTTATATTAAATTTAAGAATTGTCTGTTATATTTTCAGTACTTAAACCGCGTATATATTTCTTACCAACTGCTGTAGGCACTGTTGTCCAATGGAAATCATATTCACTGTCGCTTTCTAACCCTTTACTAGTTAATCTTTCAAAATGGCAGGTATCTGTGAACAAGTTTAACAACAAAAAAGTTAACACTTTCATTGTCCAATTTTCAGACACAAAAGTAGAATATATATATATATATATATATATATATATATATATATATCTATATATATATATATATACCACAGTATAAAGAATAAAGATAGAGTAGTATACGGGACAGCGAATTTGGTAATTACTGTACTTGTTGACTTCCATTACTCGAGACGAATTACTGAAATAAAATTAAATATTGCGTTTGGTTAGTTATTTATAGATTATATAAGTCCAATTTCTGGACACAGACCTTTCATTTTTGATAGAGTTATAGAGAAATTAGTTTGTTGCACTGCTCCAGTGCACGTTAACGGACTTCACAGGTTTTTTTGAAATATTTTATTGCTTAGACATGTATGCGAAATATTTTTACGAGATAGAGCTACACTGCACCTGCATATTATGGTAGCACCACGAATAAGTTAGCTCGACCTCGTATGGTGAGTGAATAAAACCGGATATCTTCATTTTACGGGTAACGAGGCATTCCATCTTAGTCTTCAGTGGTGACAACGTATCTTTATTTTGATTTTTAATCCTGGATAGATGTAGGCCACGGCATCCGTTTACCATTAAGTGGATCGTGTGCTCACTTGTCACCCTTTTTTTGTAAAAAGTGCAAGTTTCCTCTCGAAGTTTTCCTTCAACGCCAACACGTAGTAAATCAACACTACTTAAAGATTACACTTAAGAATTATATTGGTGCCGTTCGGGATAGTCTCCGGGTTGCTTGCGTTTAATCACTTTCAGTGAGCCAATCAATCACAAATGGGGTGTTGCCGTAGACTTACGCAGGAATATCTATGGACATTGTTATTAAAAGTTTTTTATTTACTCTTAGAAACGTTCATACAGAAAAAGCAATATAGAGAGTTATTTTGCAACAACCGGCCAAATTTGCAGAGAAAGCTCAGAATAAGTAATATAGGGAAAATTGTGAAGAAAAATTAACAAAGAAAATTTCAAAAATTTTGTGCTTTTTATCATATAAATTCAAAATGCATGGTAATGTAGTATTTTAACATAAATCATAAATATCTAACCCTTACTATTTTTACGCACACATTCGTAAAGGTCCATCGGTCGGCAAAAACATTGTGAATTGAATCGCACACAGAGGAGCGCGTGTACGCGTAGTTGTTGCACATAAATCACATTCAATTTAGGATAATTTCAAATAAAAGTAGAAGCCTCATTTATTCGTATTTTTTGCCGACTTCCAAAAAGGAGACGGTACTCAATTCGACTGTGTGTTTTTTTATGTGTGTTACCTCATAACTTTGTACTGGGTGAACCGATTTCGATGTTTCTTTTTTTTATATGAAAGCTGATACTTCTCGTGTGGACCCATATGAATTTGATCAAGGTCAGACCAATAGTTTTTGAGTTATTCTTAAATAACTTATATTGAAGTCGGCTGTACAAAATTTTTAATTTTAAATTATCAAAAACTGCAATAACGGTATATCATTGTTTATATATTTGAACTTAAGTTTAAAATTTGGCTACTATTTGAAAAATAATCCTGTATATTTAATTCATGAAATTATAAAACATAATTGTTTAAATTTTGCCATTTTAATGGAAGATCATTGATTTTTTTTATAGGATAAGGGTGACAAACGAGCTCACAGTCCACCTTTATGGTAAGTGGTTGCTGTGGCCCATAGACATCTACATCTATCCTCGATTACGAATCAAAATGCAGATGCGTTGTCACCCGTGAGGACTAAGATGGAATGCCTCGGTTTCCAGTAAAAAGGGTCTCCGGTTCTCTACACTCACCATACGAAACACAGCAGCATTAAGCTGCTATTTTACGCTGGTATTCTGTGAGAGCGTGGTCCTTCCCCGGTTGAGCCGACCCATTCGTGTTACAACTATATCAGAAATATAGCTGCAGCATGGTTCTACCACGTAAAAATGTTGATGAATTCTGAATTTAAAAAAGGACTTACGATTATAGCATAAAATAATTTGGCCATCTCTTTCATCACCGATGCGCAAGGCGTTAACAAGAGCACCTCGTCGTGGTCCACTATCTTCTGACCCTTCCGCCCGTTTGATGGCCTGCAGTAAAAAAAGGCTGTATGTGTTTGTGACTGTCCCCGTGGCTCTGTCACTGTATCGTAGCCTACTTCGGGTCTGCATCAAATACAAGCAGGATAGAACGAGTGGATGTTATTCCGTGTTGTTGATAAAATCGCCTTTTGACAGTATTCGAAATATGTATTTGTGAAGTTGATTGAAAGGCCAGGCGAACATTATTATCTTATAATTATAGATAACAACTGAACGTAGGCAACTCTCTCCTCAATCCGATATTTTTTTTGGGAATGGTAACAAATAAGCACACAACTTATTGGATGGTAAGTACACTATAGTACAGCCAAAGTCGACAGCAGCCGGCTGGACGTATGTAGCAGTAGGCGAGCTCAATCGACTGCGTCCCGCGAGGTAAATGCACGGAGCAAAAGGAAAAGCACCCTAGGTGTATACCGGCACTTGAAGGGTCCGTTAGTCATAATGTACTTTTTGTTTTAATTCAGTTTTAATTTAATGTGAAAGGTAAGTGAATGGCACCTACCTTTCATAATTTGCAAAATGCTCGAGAAGTCGGGAATTTAAAATAAGTTAACATACGAGATAAAATCTGTACAACTAGTTTTATTGAAATGTGTAGTGTTGGCGTAAATATAAGAAATCGAAATTACTTTAATACAATCATGCACATATATGAAAATACGGCCCTAATACGACAATTTCAATGTTAACTGTTTTATTCTTACTGTCCCTTATGTGGGAGTTGGATAAAATTATAATTAGCGTCACTTTGAATAATAATATTTCAAAATATGAAAATATATTTCACTTTGCTTAGTTTTGTGTTATCTATCTACCTGGCCAGTGGTAGTTTCCAAGACTTCCCAATGGTGCTTATAGCCGACCACCACTACGGCTACGTCGCCATCCATAAGTTTTATTAAAATAGGAGATTCATTTAACTGGATGTCCTGAAATAGTAGATAAACATATTAGTATAAAATATTTTAATTTATATATAGTTAAATTAGTAATTGTGTTTGGCTGTAATTATATAAATTATCATTTTACATACTTTTACTGTTGTTCATTTGAATTCTGAATTTTAAGTTTAAAAAAAACGTTACCCTCACACTAAGATCTAAGATATCATACATACATTTCACAAGGATACACACCGTTACCCGGAACAACTATTTGTAAGTCATTTAAATACTTGTTCCAAACGGTATTAGAACTTGACTCATTTTGTAACGTTAATATAGTTTAGACCTTATATACTGTTCACATTGTTCTAGTAAAGGTATACTCTACAGTACGTGTTTTAAAATGAAAATTGAAGAAATTATATTAGATATTGTTATCCTTTCTTGAGATACCAGACGAAACTAAACGGATGTAGAAATTTGGACTTCCAAAAATTGGACTGCTTACAAATTAGAAATTAGCAAGGAAAAGCGTAGCATAACTGATTGTTCTAAACGATCATACTAACAATAGCTGGTTTTATATACAAATGTTAACGTACCTTGATATGTATATATTCAAACCCCATTTCATTTTCAGTCTTTTCTTCTTCAAGCAATAGAATCACTCTTCTACCAATAGCCACGGCTAGTAATGTTTTGCCACCTTCCACTAAAAATAAATAAATAAAGAAAAATAATTATGACTAGGTGTAGGGATGATATGCCCCCTAGATTATTAATAGGTCTTCGCGCGCTCAGATTAGATACTACGTTATCCGAAAATAACAGCTCCGTGAATGCGGCATCTCAATATTGTAGTGTGTATAAGACCATTTGCAAAAAAATGACCGAAAAAAACTTGAAAGTAGTAAGTCTACCGCTTTGAAATCTTGAAATATTCAATAAAAGTTACTAAAAAATAACATTGGCAGACACCTATGGCGGTCGGGAAAAAAACGTGAAACTCATTGAAATACGGAAAGTCTGCCACTCACTGGCTCTTAGACCATTGCTATTGTCTTACTATTGTGTCTGGAAACCGGACAGTGAATGTGTAAAGACTTCTGATATCGGGATGGTTATACCGCCATCTATAAGCCACAATATATTTCTGGCATTTGCCATAGTCGAATCTAACCAAATTCACAGGAAGAAATGGAGTGATGGATTCTGTTAAGCCGCCACCATGTGGCTAATTCTAATATTCATATTACATATATTACACGCTGCGTTGCATGTTAAAGTTCATAATATTGACAACAGTTGTGTTTGAGCTAAAGATTGTTTGGGCCTCTATATTTCGAGCTTTCAAACGTGTGCTGTGTAAGTCTGGCAGAGCACTTAGTCAACATATTTTATTTTTTGTCACTTTAAATCCATTGCTACAAGTACAGTATCTAATTAAGTACAGGCGATCGGAAGTGGAATTTTGTCCTACCCACCATGCTATGAAGGTTTGCGATACCTTCGAAGGCAATACTGATTAACATTGCCACTTTATGAAATTTAACTGTTCTCTATTGTCATCCACAGTCTTATTCATTAGTCATCAGGGTGCACTGCATGCAGGTGAGCTTGAAATGTGAAGAATCGTACACAATAAACGTTATATCATATTTGTTAACTATTTCTTTAGTCGCAGCACGACATAATGAAGCTCAATGCATTATATCGTGGTGCCTGTAACGCGCAGACAATCAAAGCACAATAATACTAAAATACAAAAAACAAAAATTTAAACCCTATAGTAGAATATACATTAAAAGTGTACCATTTTCGATGACGTCGAAAAAGTGAGCGGTCTTGGTGCGTGGTAAACGAGCGTGCTTGCAGTCCTGCAGCGGGCGCATAGCCCAGGCGCCAGCACACAGCTCTTGCAGCGGCAGTGCGTATAGCCCCGCGCCCCCCGCGCCGCCGCTTGTCGACCCGCCCCCCGCCACCACACGCGCACCCACACGGAACAGACCCACACGTTCGGTTACACGCGCTGCACGGACGCACCCTTCCCATCTTAGAACCACTCTGGTTGTGCCGCTTTCTGAAATATTACATCAGATAGTCATATGACGGAGAAAATAAGTTTAGTCATCTTGGTCGATACTGACTAGAGAATTTCTGTATGCATTTAATTGGTAGATGTGAAACTCACTCGTTTCCCTGCTCAATGTAACCTTTAGCAAAATCTGAGCTAGGCTATTATGCAATGTTAGTAACAAAAAATGACAATATAACGACACTCGAACAAATAATTTGAATTTTTTTCCAATAATTATAGGCTCCAGTTTGTATTAGAATCCTACACCTGGAATTTATGTACAGCAGTATAATGTGGTATAGGTATTCTGGGTCTATAGCACTTATTGCTACGTTAGATAGGAATTTTATTATTTACCTTCCAATATGTAAGTGTTAGAGGTGGTAGATAGCAGAAGTCGACCTTCGGACAGCTGTTCGGCGCAGACTGGCGATGCAGGAAGCGGTGCCGCACGCCACACCCGTCCTTCCCAAGGAGCTCGACGTGACCCACCTGAGCCTTATGTATTTTGAATTAAAAAAATATAAATACAAATGAAAATAAATTTTAGAATTATTTTCTTTGACACAAGAGTAAGAAACCAGCTTATATTGCTACGAAGGTGCTACGGCTTTGCTACGTAGCGGCTACGGAAGATTACTACGGCTACGTAGCTGTAGAAGCTTCGTAGCAATATACTACGTAATAAAACTACAATTATAACAAATTAGAAATGGAATTTATGGTAGTTCTTCATAATTTATACATTGTCATTGTTATATATCAAGCGATTTTATACATGTATATCAAGAACATCTGTCGTTTCCTCCTTGCAGTTTTTCAAACCTGCAGTTTTCGAAGCATTTATTTGTAATGGGTGATCCAAGTAGAGATACTTTTTTCAATAGCCTTTTTTTGACAGATCACGTGTGAGTCGTGTCATGCTGTCATGTTATTTTTGTTTAGTATTGTTCGGCATTCCATAATGGAAAGACTTACGCCTGAACAACGTTTACAAATCGTTCAACTTTATTACGAAAATTCACGTTCTGTGAGGAATGTGTTTCGTGCACTTCGCTCAACATATGGTCAACATAATCGGCCTACTGAGCGTACTATTCGCAACACCATCACCCATTTTGAGACCCAGCATTCATTATTGGATAATATTCTACCGAATAGACCACGTCCAGCACGCTGTGAAGAAAATATAGCGTCCGTAGCTCAGAGTGTACATGAAGACCGTGGAGAGTCGATTCGGCGCCGTTCGCAGCAACTTGGACTAACGTATGGAACGACTTGGCGCATTTTACGTCAAGATCTTAAATTTAAAGCGTAGAAAATACAGCTTGTGCAACAACTGGAGCCGCTCAACCTTCCCAAGCAACTTCGCTTCGCTCTATGGGTCTTGAAAAGTTCCAAGAAGATCCGACGTTTTCGAGGCTAATTTTGTTTAGCGATGAGGCCCATTTCTGGCTCAACGGGTATGTAAATAAACAAAATTGCCGCATTTGGGACGAAGAGCAACCTGAAGAAATTCAAGAACTGCCACTTCATCCAGAAAAAATAACAGTTTGGTGTGGTTTGTGGGCCGGTGGAATCATCGGTCCATATTTCTTTAAAAATGATGCCGGTGCGAACGTAACCGTCAATGGCGACCGTTATCGTGCCATGATAACCGACTATTTGATGCCTGAATTTGAAGCTCGTGATCTCCTCGTCATTTGGTTTCAACAAGACGGCGCCACTTCCCACACATCGCATCAATAAATGGATTTATTCAGAGAACATTTCGGTGAGCACATAATTTCACGTTTTGGGCCGGTCGATTGGCCACCAAGATCGTGTGATATCACACCGTTAGACTTTTTCCTGTGGGAATATGTAAAGTCTAGTTTATGCGGACAAACCCGCTTCGATTCAGGCCTTGGATGAAAACATCACGCGTGTCATTCGCCAGTTACCAGTCGAAATGCTCGAACGAGTCATCGAAAATTGGACTCAACGGGTGGACCATCTGCGACGTAGCAACGGCCAACATTTGATAGACATAATCTTCAAAAAATAAATGTCAAAGAATGTTCTTTCAAATGATAAAACATTCTCCATTAAATTTGAATTTTCTGTGTTTTTTTCTTTAAAAAATTAGGGAACCTCGAAATGGATCACGCCTTATATATAACTGCTTTTAAAACTTTAATATATATGCTTTGAAAAGGTTTACATATATACATATACCTTTAGCAAATTCGTAGCAAAGTACGTAGGCTGATTCAAACGTTATTACTAGGCCGTTCGTACGACTTGTAAACAGTCGATTGCTAGACACTTAGCTATGAATCTGCTACAGCTGCTACACACAATTTCATAACTATTACATACATGCTATATATTATGAGAGTAAGACTTTGAGCATAAGTTCAAATCGATCAATGTTAATATTTGTTAAACATCATATAGTGTATAGAGTCTATAGCCGAATTTTTACATTGTGATATTTGAGCTAAGCCGGAGATTGTCTATGAATACCCCTCAGTCTTACAACAAAGAGTTAATAACCACTACGTTTTATATTACAATATATAGCATGTATGTAGCAGTTATGAAGTGTATATGAAAATGTATATAGCCGCTGCTAATTTACGTGGTACAACTCATAATATTATCATTAATGTCCATCAAACTCCTTTCATGTGTTGTGATTTGCCGCCGTTAGAGACGATCGTTGTAGATATCGAATCTACTAAAAAATTCAACATTCGTCAACTATTCCTCTACATGAAGGGTGACGATGTGCGTGCTTCAACATGTGAACGCAATGAAGGGAAAAAGACTCACCTATAGACCAACACAGTAAATCTAAACTATTGCTCTAAGAGTGGAAGTGAATTGACGGCAAACTGATTTTACTAAAGTGGGAGAGACCAGGGTTTATCACATCATACGTTTGCGATATGCCCAGCGTGGTGTTGGGATCGAAGAAATCTGGTGAGCCTATGTTGGCAGTTGTTTTAGCGATGCTAAGCTGTACTATAGGCTTCGAACAGAATGAGACCTCTTATAAATTAAGAAGCTGTCGAGTTAATAAAATTGTACATAGCAGCTACGAAGTTGTATGTAGTAACTGTAGCAATGGTTAAAGGTCTTGTTCAAGTTAGATTTTGTCTATGGACATTTTTAGTCTTGCGATTTCTGATATCATGTGAAAGATTTCTAACATTTAATATAATAATTTTTCTTACTTACTCGTAAAGTGATTTTATTGGATTAAACAACATTTAACAGACTAAATGCCGTTTAATCAAATAATAATTAATTAATAAAAAAACCGCGGGGAGAAGGGCTGTATGATAATTAAGTTACTAAGTTTTAGTTTTTTTATTATAGTTTTTAATATTGTATATAATAAGATATTGTATATCTAATATTAATATTAAATTTATAATACATATATAAACAATAATTAAAACGGCATTTAACGGATTAAATGAGAGATATCTTACTAGAGAGTACTGTTCAGTGTAACAGCTTTAGATTATAACTTTATTCTGAAAAACTAGTTATTTCCTTAGAAATCTTTCTTATTATTTAATGAGTCTGTGGTATACCCTATCGGTAAATCAGCTGTGTCATACCAGTGGAGACAAGGCTGGTGGGCGCGTCGCCTCGTAGCACGGCATCGAGTTTTAGCGCTTGACCTACGTGTAGGAAACGCTCAGTGCGAGCCGCGCCCGCCCCGCCCGCACCTGCACCGCCCGACCACACGTCTGACAACGCACGACGCGACAGCATGGGCTAAGTGAAGAGAATAATAAATAACTTTTTTTATTCGTTTTAATTATTAGTACCAAAACCTTAAAATATTTACAGTTTTCGTGACAAAAAATAATGTATTTTAGTGCTTTTTATGCATGGTACGGGAAATATTGCAAGGGTTTGTGGCTTATTTATGATGGAGACCATTCCAATATTGTAGTTATTAGTGTAACTACCAAGTTTATAGACATATATCTACTTAAGATTTTACGACGTCGTTAGTAAATAAAACTAATTGACATATTACTTTTTAACATTTATAGAAGAGGCTTTATTCTTCTAAGGCGCTGGAAAATTAATTATATTGTCATAAACGTGTAATTTATTCTCGAAAGTGTTGTTTCATTTGTAGCATATGTATGTGCAATAATTTACCCTCTTAGTGTATGATTAAAGTCCATTCACCGTGTAAGAAGTTCAAATAATCAAGAAAGTAGGTCACACTCGCGCGGCAAACTGCTTCTGTCAGTTGAATGTTACATATATGCATTATTAGGACCGTCCCTGAATTAATGAGAATAAGCGCAAGTCTGCTTAAATTCCTAAAGCGGAAAAGTTTGAAGCAATTTAGAGTCTTTCTTACATTCCTTATTAAAGAGACAAAAACAAATATGTTTTAAAGCAATTCTTTGCAACTAGTTAGCAGTTAATCAACAATTTCGAAAACTGATTGGAAATTCTTGAAGTTTCCGTGGATAACAATAAATTATAAAATGTTGTTTTTAATTAATATTTAGAATGCTTTATGCGAAACTTACTACTTTGTGGTCAGAGCAATGTTCAGCATAAATATCTCTTATCAGCGTGTCTAGAGTTCGTTGCCGTTTTAATGCAAACGTTGGGGTTTGGAAAGCAGCTTTCTCACCATTCATTAACTTAACCTGAAAATGTAATTTAAATAAATTTTGATTTTTGATGTCGGGTACGTGTACGTGTTATGTAACTATTATGTAACTATAAAACTTTATTGTAATAAAATATTTGTATTAATTTTGGGAATTTCACATACCAGCAGAAATTCTCTAAAAAGTTGAGGGTCGTTAAAAATCGGTGGGCATGGCAGTGAAGGTCCAAATGGCGGTACAGTATCGTCGCTGTAAACGCTTAGTCGGTAACCTTCTCCCTCTACTTCTGATACCACAGCGAATATATCTATTTCATTATTAAGGAAAATTTAGTCATAATGTATTGGACTTTATATTCCTAAACAGTGAACACAATTTTGCGTTCTCTCATTCTTAAACATATTTTTATTCAAAACATAACAAGAAATTATTTATCAAAATTTCAATAATTTTGATAAATAATTTCTTGCACATTTTCCTGTATACAGAAAAAAATTACATCATCTACATATATAATACTAGCTGACCAGGCAGACGTTGTTCTGTTCTTTTCGACGACCCTTCATATAAAAAATTCTTAAATTCGTAATAAAAAATATTGAGTATCACTTATCAGGATAAAAACTACCCTATCTCTCAAGTTGGACCAAACTGCTCAGAGTGTGCAAAATTTCATTGAAATTAGTTCAGTAGTTTAGGAGTTCATCGCGGACAAACAACGTGACACGTAATTTTTATATATAAAGATTATGTATGTATGTAATTTAAAAATATTGTATGAACTTTTCATATAGACAGTGGTGTACTTAAATACAATAAAATAAATATATCAGCAGACGTGCTAACTTACTGAAGTAAGTTTAGGTAAAATAATAAAATAATTTCCTCCTTCTTTCTACCAGAAGATTTAGTGACAAAATTTTACTATCAAAAAAGAATTAGGTAGGTACATTTAAGAACCCCTGAATGGGTTCCCGCCTTGTCGTGGCGGGGGGTTAGTAGCTGTGGCTAGGTCACCAACGATGAACTAAGAGGAGCCCACATGGCTGGCCCGGGGTGGCCACTCCGAGTGGGCTTGGTGAGCTCACTTCGGAAGTGTGTTGGTGGTCTGCGGCAAGCGCTGCGGACACGGGGACGTCCGTTGCGCAGGTGAAGTTGGAGGTCGCGGAGGAGGGCGCGCCATGTGCTGTAATGTGCCTTACCTGAAAAGGAGATGGGGAGGAGTAGTACTCTCCTGAGGAGGGGCCGCTATGGGGCGGCAAGCGCTGGTGGGATCTGCGGATGTTGCCGAAAGCGGTTCCATGGCCCTGCCAATATGCGACGAAGGCGGAACACCATGGGTTTTTAATCGGTGCGAGTACGACATAACCCGTCCCTGCCCCCGCAAGGCGGGTGTACGTAGGCATTTCGCCATTTAAAACAAAAAAAAGGTACATATTAAAAACTACGTTAAACCGAATATGAATTTGTAATTTAAAGTATTCTGTTATTGTTTTTCTTTTCTTTGGAGTTGCTGAGGTTATAGATTAAACACAAATGCCGGCAGCTAAGTAAGGTTATAAAAAAGTTAAAAATAACAAGTAAGTAGATAGTTGGTAAGTTAATCTAACCTATAAAATAATACCTAAAAATTAAAAAAAATGTAAATCTACAAAAACATTGCTTCTTCAAAAATATATTACAACTTTGAAAAAGGATACGAGTGAAATGGCTCTTGACGTATTGTGGATTAAAAGTGTTGTGCACGGAATCTTCGGTAAAAATAATGTTCACAATGTCATTGCCAATGTGTCGTTTTCTCTCCAGCTGTGAAATATACATTCGTATACAATTAAGTTCTATAACGAACTTATGACGTAATGTCGAATTTAATAAGTTTAAAAAACCTTTATCATAATAATTTTTATAGATATTGTTGTCAGTTGTCAATCTTCATTTTGTAAAAATTCACTTCTCAACAGACGTATCTCAAGTAAGTGGAACTTAACGTGATTATCGTTTGACAGGTGGGTTAAAATCGCAGCACTAGATTCTCATGCTTTTGGTGCTGTTCTTCGATATAAGTCAGGTAATTAAGGTCTTACATGTTTTACGAGCTTCCACGGGAAGAAGTTTAATTATAAATGTTCTAAGCTTGTGGCCAATGTAAAAGGCTATCATGTGATAACGCAAATAAAGTAGGCGTAGTTAGCCAATTGCGCTGCGAACGAGTTTAGTTCGAATATTTAATATATAGATAAATTCATTCATTGCACCTTATTACATAAAATGTCCCTGGCTACGAGTGACGAGCACAATGCCGTCACATAAAAAAAGTTGAAAGCAACTTATATGATATAAGTACAGAAATTGAAACCAATAACCAATGAAATAAGATTAACTTTTAAAATACTTGTTAACCACTACGAGCGTTGATTTTTCTATAATATAATATACAATAGGTGCGTAAAATTCAAAACAATATTGCTCTTTATATAACGGTTATTGACTGTTTCAAGTATATACTGTCATTTAATAGATGACTGATCCCTTCATTAGCATATACTGTCAAGTATCTTTAGGTCTTAGAAGGCACGTTAAGCCTACTAATCTGGATACCTTTGTCAAATTTTGAATTGTAATTAAATCATTTTGGGGATCTTATCGCTTTATTGGACAGCTTAATTAGATGAGAGCATCCTACTCAAATAATAATTAGAAGTTTATAATATAACTAGACACGATAATATGAAATTAAAATGTAAAACGCGATTGTAAATAAAATTAAATTTACACTTTGTTGTATTTTTTAAAATGTTGTTGACAAATCGTAGAAATTCCTTGTGCTGAACTTGTGTTACTATTAAATCTGATTACGTTATTTTTCAATAACCCTCTGATTTAATTGTAAGTTTGTATTAAAACTGTCGTCATACAGGCATCTGTATCTTAATTCATTTACTTTTATAATATACATATTCTTTTATAGAATAACAAACGCGCGCACATTCCACCTGATGGTATGTACAGGCTATAGTCTGTAGATATCTACGTCTAACCTCAATTAAGAATCAAAATGCAGATGCGTTGTTACCCTTGAGGACTAAGATAGAATACCTCGTTTCCAGTGAAAATGATCTCCGGTTCTCTACATTTACCATGCGAAACTGCTCAAGCTGCTATTTTACGCTAGTATTCTGTGAGAGCCTGGTCCTTTTCCGTTCAAGCCGATCCATTCATATTAGAAACCATAATATAACAGCAGCGTGCCTCTAACACGTATAATATAGCTATTTATATTAAATAGTCATTTTTTAGTTGTGGAAAGATTTGTTAGAAAAAAAGACGAAATTTATACTTGAACAAATATTGATCACGTTAGTAGAACTTTAGACTTTTGAAAAGGAGGAATAGAGGAATTAGAGCTTTTGCATTTTATTCTTATCTACATTCGTGACTTTGATTTATTTCAAGAATTTATAAATTCATTCTTACTTTTTGAAAAAACAGTTAGTTAAAATATTTCAATAACTATTAGAATCTTGAAAAAAAAACGTACATGACTTTTTACTTTGAGGATAAATTTTTTGAAAATTTTTAGTTTCATTTTTTTTGCATAAGTCCAATAGTGAAATGATTTTGTATTTCTTAGATATCTTTAATAGTTACGGAACACTCAGTTGGTAAAACTTTTCTATTCCACGTTGTATTGTAAAAAAGGAGGCCGGGTTATAAGACAATAGTGTAGTTTTTTTGCTAGTAGCTTATTTGACGGTAAATGTTACTTACAACTTAGCAGGTTTATTATAGGCCTTAGCGACGTTTTTTGTATAGGATAAGGGTAAAAAACGAACACACAGTCCACATGATAGTAAGTGGTTGCTGTGGCCCATATACATCTACATCTATCCTATACGTATCAAAATGCAGATGAATTGGAGGTCATACATGTGTTGTCACCCCTGAGCACAAAGATAATATGCCGCATTACAATAAATACATGCTATAACATGTATAATTACATGTTATAGCTGTTAGCATGTTACTGGATCTTTATATCACAACAGTTTCCTCTGTTTGTATAGAAAATTAGTATAACTAGGCGCTGTGTATTGGTAGCGCAGGAGAATCGACTACCTCATATAATTCCGTAGGATTTATAAGTTGTAAAAAGCGACAGATAGAAACTGGAACAGGGCTTGGGCAGCAGCATCTTCCTGATAACAAATCAGAATAATATAAACTGTGATTGCCAAACTGCCTGCCAGGTGTGGGCATCTTTTCAAATTCTCTACGAGGCAATCTATAGGAAAGGCCTATGTTCAACAGTGGATTTTGATAGGCTGATCATTATGATATGAGATGATCTATTGTATCCAAGAGCGTGTTATTTACCCAGACAGGCTCCAGTACTTTACCTATTTCATTTGATAATAACATCACTTGTGTTGTATTATTCTTGTACACAAAAACCCTGCGTTTATGCCAGTAAAGATTATTTACATAAAATTATTATTGCAAAACTTACCTGCTGCTTATTGTCTTTGGAAAATGGTAACATAGTTGAGACATGAAACATAATTTCATGACCTTGATGCATCGTATATATTGAATGGCTGCCAGTCATGTCACCTAAAAGATTTTCACCCACATTATTTCATGAATTTAAAGGAACCTTTTGGAAAAAACATCGAAGAATACACGATTGAATCGAGTACGAAAAGCCGAAAATATTTAAGTTCTTTGTTCCAAAAATTTGAATGAAATAGAGGTTAGGCCTGTGCCTAGCTGTAGGACAGTGTTTTACTGCAGAGAAGGCTATTTATAGATTTTTAACGCTAGAAATAGTAACATATTTATACCAAATGGCAAGGTAATATTTTGTAAGTTCTGAATATTTAAGTTTATCAAGCAATGAACGTATATACTGTTACAATGTACTGGCAGTGTATCTACTACTCTATATATTTTTTTTATAGAAGAGGGGGCAAACGAGCATGCGGCTCACCTGATGGTAAGTGACTACCGCCGCCCATGAACAATCGCAACACCAGGGGAATTGCAGATGCGTTGCCGGCCTTTTAAAAAGGAGTAGGCTCTTTTCTTGAAGGTCCCTAAGTCGTATCGGTCCGGAAAAATCGCTGGTGGTAATCGATTCCACAAGGAAGTTGTGCGAGGAAGAAAACATCTTCTAAATCGCACAGTGGTGGACCGCCAATCATCCAGGTGGTATGGATGGTAACGCAAGTTTTGTCGCGATGTGCGATGGTGAAATTGTGCGGCTGAGATTAGTCCGAACAATCCCTCAGAGCACTCCCTGTGGTAGATGCGATAAAATACGCAAAGAGACGCAACATCTCTACGCAGTGCCAGTGTATCGAGCCGATCAGAAAAAACTCGGTCGTCGACGATTCGAACCGCTCTGCGCTGGATGCGGTCAAGTGGAAGGAGCTGGCACTGGGGTACCCCAGCCCAGAGATGAGAACAGTATTCCATGTGAGGCCGGACTTGCGCTTTGTAAAGTTGCAAGCGATGTGTCGGCATGAAATACTGTCTCGCTCTGCTGAGCACGCAAGCTTTTTATAGGCCAGTTTGGCCTTCCCTTCCAAGTGACCACAAAACTGCACACTATTCGATATGTCGACGCCGAGGATTCCGATGCTAGCTGAGGCAGCAAGGGGAGTGCCTAGAAACTGAGGAGATACGACAAAGGGGTTCTTTTTAGCGGTAAACGCGCAAACTTGTGTCTTCTGGTGATTGAATTGGACTAGATTTAGTCGCCCCCAATCCGAGACTTTGTTCAGCATAGACTCGACTTCAGACACAAGTTTGTCCCGGTACTCGGCGACGTTTTCCCGAGAAATATTGGCACGGCCGGTATATAAGGCATCACCAGTGCTGTCGTCTGCATAGCAATGAATGTTACTAGTTTGCAACATATCATTGATATGCAGAAGAAACAGCGTTGGTGATAGCACGCAGCCTTGTGGAACACCAGCGTTGATAGGCTTGAAATCAGAGCATGCACCGTCTACTACGATCTTGATGCTCCGATCAGCAAGGAAACTGGTGATCCATTTGCACAATTTCTCGGGAAGCCCATAGGAAGGAAGCTTCGAAAGAAGCGCTTTGTGCCAGACCCGATCAAAGGCCTTCGCTATGTCCAAACTAACGGCCAATGCCTCCCCCTTGGACTCTACTGCCTCCGCCAATCTATGAGTCGGTAGACCAGAAGATCACCAGCTGATCGACCCCGACGA
Organism: Parnassius mnemosyne; assembly: GCA_963668995.1. NCBI lineage: Eukaryota > Metazoa > Arthropoda > Insecta > Lepidoptera > Papilionidae > Parnassius > Parnassius mnemosyne. Next base: position 14,466,198 of record CAVLGL010000115.1, read on the forward strand.
AAACCGTACTGGCGGTTACTAATCAGCTGGTGATCCTCAAGGTACCTCATGAGCTGGCAGTTTATAATGGATTAAATTATTTTGGAGAACAAGGAGGTTATGGCGATAGGCCTGTAGTTGGACGGGTCTGAGCGGTCGCTTTTTTTAGGGATCGGGTGGACCAAAGCTGTCTTCCATGAATTCGGGACTACGCCTTGTGAGTAGAAGTACCGGGAAAGACACGTTAAAATCGGTGCCAACTCCGGAGCACACGTATTCAGCACAATGGGAGGGACTCCATCAGGCCCACTCGACTTGCTGACGTCTTGGGAGAAGAGTGCTTTGCGAACCGAGCGTTGTGTAAACCGCACATCCGGCATGGAGCACTCACATCGCGGGATGGTCGGCGGTGTGTTCCCCCGTCATCTAGAGTCGAGTTGGACGCAAAAGAGAGCTCAACAGATCGGCTTTCTCCTTTGCGGCATGGGCCAGTGAGTCATCCTCTCTGTGCAAGGATGGAAGAGATGGCTGACAGAAGTTCCCTTGGATAGCTTTGGCGAGAGACCAGAATGCACGGGTTCCCGAAGGAAGGCGAACTAGCTTCTCGCCAATTCTGCCGATGTGCTCAGACCTTGCCTTGGCAATAACGTTTTTCCTTCAGGCGGAATTATACTTCTTTTTAAGTGCGCTGGTGCTTACATCCCGAGACGATGATGCGTCAGCCCAGGCCCGGTAGCACTCCTGCTTATAGCGTGATGCTATTTTACAAGAGCGACCAAACCGTGGCTGGGATCTGCCTCCGATAGGCACCACAGAGTATGGAATAAAAAGTTCCATACCCTGAAGTACCACATCAGCAACAGAATCGGCAACAACGCTGGGATCTTCCGGCGAGAAGCAAAACCCGCCCCCAAGGGTAGGATGCAAAAAAGACCGCATCCCGTCCCGATCGGCCGACCTATAGTGCCAAACACGGCGGCAAGCTGCAGATTGCAACTGCGATCGGAGCGTGAGTGGCACCGTACTCCGGATCAGACAATGGTCCGAAGAGCCTAGAGGGGCATCGACGGAGACCCGATGTCAGTCCGGATCAGAGGTCAGCAGAAGGTCCAACAGGGAAGGTACATGATCCTCCACATCTGGGATCCGCGTAGGCGAAGTAACCAGTTGTGTTAGACCATATGCCAAGGCAAAGTCATAGACAGATCTACCCGCATGATCGGTTAAACGGGAACCAAGCCATTCAGCGTGGTGGGCGTTAAAATCACCGAGTATCACGATCTCTGGGGGACCTGTTGTAGCACGGACTCTGCAGCCATTTGGACGTGGTTGATGAGTCAGTCTGTGTCGGCATTACCGCTATGGGACCTATAGAGGCACCCGTAGACGCGGGGATGGTCGTCGCTGTCTACGCGCAGCCATAGGATGGACAGGTCCGTACCTTCAAGACTGCCGAGGCGTCGAAAACAGATGTCCTCTCTGACGTATACGCAAATCCCAGCCCGAGGCACAAAGGAGTGTTCTAACTTGTACCCTGGGTAGGATAGATATGAAGTATCAGCTGGAGAGGACACCTGAGTCTCGGTTAGAAAGAGCAAGGCCGGCTTCGCCGTCTCTAGATGGTAATGGACAGCATTAAGGTTGGAATGAAGTCCCCTGATGTTGCAAAAATTCACGGATAGCGTGACAGGGATCGCCTTGGTTGTATTGCTCCGTTTGCCCCGAGCAGTTTTAGTCGCGAGCGGAATTTTGCCCCCCCAGAATACGCGGGGCAGCCTGAGCACCCACGCTTAGGAGTGGAGTTGTTTGGTCGTGGATGCTCAGCGAGGGATTCTCCAGGGGTGCTGGTACCCTCCTGGGGTAATCTTTTCTTTAACTCCACGACCATGTTGATGGGGGGGGGGAGGGAATTGGGCCTCCGGCCACCTGCACTCACCAAGCGCAACGCTGAGGTAAACCTATACTTCACGCTGGTATTCTGTGAGGTCGTGGTACCACCCCGGTTCGAGCCGACCAATCCGTGCTACAGCAAAAGCTGTCGCGTGGCTCTGCCACTGTTAAAGTAGAATAAGGGTACAAATGAGCACACAATCCACCTGATGGTAAGTGGATGCTGTGGCTCATAGACATCTACATTTATCCCCCACTAAGAATCAAAATGCAGGTGCGTTGTCACCCCTGAGGACTAAGTTGGAATACCTCGTTTCCAGTAAATAGGATCTCAGGTTCTCTGCACTCATTATACGCAAAGCAGCAGCATTAAGCTATTTTACGCTGGTATTTAAAGCAGGAGTTGGGCAGCAGTGTCTTTTTAATAACAACCAGAAAATAAGAACTGCGGTTGCCAACCCGCGTGCCAACGGCAAATCCCCTTTTTGTGACAATCTATGGGGGAGGTCTATTTTGAACATTGAAAGAATGAATGATTGATTGAAACGCACAAAAGGGACACGGTAATTGATTTACTTGGACATTATTTAGTTAAAGGCGTTCAAACGAAACTCCCATTTTACCTTTAACGTCAAGGCCTCCTCGGAAACGGTTCCAGCCTCGTAATCGAATTTTGTCTCCTAATAGTGAGATAAATCGCTCCCATTTTTCGTTGCCTTTCTCTGAAACACACTGAACCTTGTACGAATTGCCCTTTTTATAAGCATTGATGAGCTTGGTGCTTTTGTGGAATTTTACCGTTAGAAAGCATTTCGTCGTCTGTCTTCTGACTAGGCTTCATCAGCATAATGCCAATCTTGAAGTTCACCGAACCCTCTTGCTCCTCGAGCAGTAAAATATCCTTTTGTAGTTCCGGGCACGTAATCTATACAAAGAAATCAATAGGCTACTGTCGAATCAGTCAAAATTAACTAGGTTATTATTTTCGATAATATTTATTTGTTAGTAAATTATGTATTCTATAATACATTCATATTTTTAGTCATTCAAGCGTCAATAGCCTAATGCTATTGACGCTTTTGAGTGCTGAACGTGAACTCAAAAGATCGTGGGTTCGAATCCGCCATTCGACTACTGTCGTGAATCATTCACCATAAGAATTTTAAGTTTACCAGGAGTGGTTAAAGAGAATATAAGTAAACTTAATAGAATTAGTGGTATTAAAAATTAGTATAATTTAATGTATACGTTTAGTTAAGAAATGTTGGAATGTCCGCAGGAAACGAGGGAAGAAATAAGTGATTGTTTCAGATTTCAGATGTCACCCTCTTTTTGTAGCATTGCCCAATGTCAATACTTCTTAGTTGTCAGCATATCACGTATTTAATCTAAACAGGCTACTTCGTCGCTTAAAATACCTACAGCAAAGGATTGGAATAATTTGCCAATGTCTGTCTTTCTATCTAGAGCAACGTCGGTGCTTTGAAAGCAAAAGTAAATAGGCTTTTGTTGAGTTAAGCCAACATTACTATCTACGGCTATATAACTTTTTATCAGGTGGATTGTGGTGGATTTGACGGCTCCGTGGCGCAGTGGCTTAGCAATGAGTTGCAGCGCTAAAGGCCGCGGGTTCGAATCCCGCACGGAACAAGAATTTGTATGGCCTACAAATCTCTGGTCTGGATGTTTGTTCTGTGATATCAATGTATGTAAAGTGCCCCCGTGATACAGGAGAAAATGCATGTGTGGAGGTAAAGTTAAAAAAAAAAGATTAGTATTCAAACACCAGATTAAAAATAATAATTTGGTTCAACAGTAAGAAAATAAAACACACGCACATATGGTTTGTTTATTTACTCTGACCTAACGTTCAGGTAGCGATCCAAAGTAAACAGGTGAGTTACAACGAATTTTTAGAATAACACCAGAAATACTTTAAGTTAAAAAAAAACGATAAATATATTATGCTGTCGGTGTGAAACAGAAAATTGTTTACATAACGTTCTTACCTCTCTTGGCACTTTATCGACTCTTTCCATAGCTGTAAATTGTGCAAGAATTTGTTTTACTGTCGGCCTTGATGGAGTTTGACCGCCTCCTCCATTCCAAGCGCTAGCTGGTAAATATATTTTGTGTGCGCCCTGTGGAAAAACATAATTTTTTTCCTCAAAGATGTAGGCAGCTTTTTTCCCCCATTGCTTTCACGTAATTAAATAATGAAAGTGTTATCGTTGTAGAATAACATTAGCAGATTGAAAACTTTATCTAGAATTTAACCTAGGTAGCTTTCATTAGTTAAACTATCATCTTAAATTGAATACTAATCATCAAACGAATTTTTAGTCACAAGTTCAGTTTTAAACTAAAATTATTTATTGCTAACCATTTTGTTAAACAGTATTGCTCGTAAAAGTCCAGCGCCCTCTTGAACAACGCTGAGTAAATACGGCTCTCTTGATCCATCCACTCCTATGTAGTTTTGATGCACTGTAACAAAATAAGATATAAATGCCGTTTTACAATTTTTTATTTAATAATATTTCTGGCTAATACTAGAAATTTATCATTTATTCTGTAGTTTTATTTTTTTTAATACTGTAAATAACGTAAAGATACTTCTTTTAAAATAATTTCTAATAACTTTAATATATATTAGTTATACTCGTATATTTCTTACGATAAAAAAAACTAAATTTATTATGAAGTCCACTTTCCGCGTGTAGTCCACTTGACGCAATATTTGCTCAGTTAAGCCACCTCTGATGCGGCTACGGTTCTAATCGAGGTATCTCTGAGAAGTACAAGGCTCTAAAACTGAGCGAACATTAATAGAAACAAGAGTCCTACGGATGACGTTATTCAGAGTTTCGCGACAGGACAACCTACCAGCTCTTTTCTTACATCGTGGAGTTTGAACTCATCGACGCTGCTAACACAAGAACACCGAAGAGGTAAATATACCGTAACTACAAGTCGGATTCCAACAGCTATGTGGTATGCCCAAACTTTCGTCGTTAATAATATGCCTAGCTGCCGGGATAAAGTGTATAGATGCAGGTGGCTCAGGACCTCGCTTTGAGGCTTTACTTAGCGGAGATGTTCAGCAGTAGACTTGTAAAGTACTGAAATATAATGTAATGAAGACGATAATGATACACCATTACCGTTACCGTGTCAGCCTATTAAAGCTGCTGAACACAGGCTTCACCCATAGGTTGCCCCATAGGGGGATTCGCCATAGTTACAACGCTTGGCAAGCGGGTTGGCAACAGCAGTTTTTTTTATTTTTAGTCGTTATTAGACCGACACTGCTACCCATCTCCTGATTTGTTCCCCGTTGTCACCTCTTACGACACCCACGGTATGATATGAGGTAGTGGATATTTTTACACCGCTACTACACAGTATGACGATATAATATCCATTAAAGGTAATAAATGAATCAGATTTTAATTTAATATGCTAATAAATTTATACTTGGCGTATTAAAATTACTAAGTACAATGTTTTATGTCAAATTCTTTCTAAGCGTATGACATACGCAAGAATTTAGATATTGTACTAATTTATTTAGTGAAATGAAAAAGCTCTTATATACATTTTGTAAATTGAAATGAACAGAAGTTATTCGAAAGAGTAATATAGGTATAAAGGTGATTCATGAGACTATAATAAAATTAAAATATTTTTTTTTAAATATTAGTGTTTTGTTAGGTATATTTCATGAAATTGATTAGTAATGCAAAATATGCAGCCAAACTGTCTACGAAAGGAAAGAAGTGTTTACTTAAGTGGACTGAACTTGTTTTTCACGTGAAGCGATTCCATTTACGTGATTGTGTCTTCGTGTAAGTACTATTGTTTGTTTGGAGGGAGCCATAAATTTGAGGCAATACAGTAGATAGTTATTTCTAGGAAACTATTCTCTTACGGTCCACTTCACTTTTGTGAAACGAAATAAAAAAAGTGTTAGAGTTCGTATTATTTTATATACTAAAGAATATTGCGTGTCCAAACGCAAAAATATAAGGCTTACATAGTTCTTTATTCAATATAACTCTAAACGGTATCTTTGATAATGCTACTTGGTGGATTTTTATAGGAATAATCATACGCACAATAATAGATAACTATAGGTCGCAATTTAATGGTTGTGAAATCAATAAATTACCGACATGTTCAAAAGGGAAGCTAATTCAGTGTAGCCAACTTAATTTGCTTTGTGATGATCGAATCGTGAACAGAAAGAAAAATAAGATGCATAAACGAGAATTAAATTTAAAAAAAAAACTATTGTTAATAAGGTAACTTGTTATAAGATTAGAAAAGTTATTTAGTTCATGTTGAAAAAATTTGGGCAACAAACATCGTTAGAAGATAAAGCGTCTATAAATTTGACCTTACTTTTCTTTCGACTTTGAAGGTCGGTTAATCTTTATCGCAAAACTTTTAATGTAAGCCTGATTTATTATATTTTTTGAGATGTTTGCCACAAAAATTATATGACATGAAGTTTGTTCTTATTACAAGCTAGTATTTATAATTTTTTATATAGTTAACAACCATTGTATAACGAAAAAACAAATAAACGTAGTAGAGCTACGATTCACCTGTAAGGCTTCAGTGTAACTGGGTCAGTTCGACTGAGGAAGGACGACGTTCGCACAGATTATTAGAGTAAAATAGCAGCATAATGCTGTCGTGTTTCGTTTGGTGAGTGATGAGAAACGGGGAGACCCTTATTACTGGTAATGAGGTATTCTATTTTAGTAATAATATATTACACAAAAACAAGAATAGTTTATTAAAAAATAGGATGTAGGAGAATAATTTTTATTCATTATTGATTATTACATAATACGTATTAAAGTAATTTTTTTATTTACTACTGGTTCAGACCTCTGTCCTGCGAAGAACCAGCAAGAAAGCCAGCGGGACTTTTTTTTAAAAACATATTACACTAATTACAATAATTTTGTTTTTTTTGTTTGTACTAATTTTAAATGAGTCTTAATAGAACCAGCATGGTGGCGATCACCTCATTCCCATGGGTTTATTTCACTTATGTATTATTTATAATATAATAACCCATTTAAACTTGTTTATTGACAAATTTTTTAAATTTTCTGGGGATTTCGTTGTAAAAGCGTATACATTGCCCCATAAATGAATTACCAGTGGATTCTAGTAACAGTAAAAACTAGAAACGAAGTTATACCTTACTCGGATTCAAAGACAATAATTATTCCTCCATGGGGCAATGTATACGCTTTAACAACATCACCAGAAAATATGACGGGCCTATAAAAGAATATAAAAGATGTGTTAAAATGGTTATTATAATATTACTAACTAGCTTTTAACTACGATTTCGTAGCCACGTGGTCTTTGGGAAGTAGTTGATTATCCAAAAATCACTTTGAAAATCAGTTTTGTTTGCTATTACCTCTAAAACTATGTGCAGTAAGGGAATATGGTTAATATGGATATTGAAGATCTATTCATTTCAATTAAAAGGTATTATCGCTTCATTATGTAACATTTGTAGTTTTTTTTGAAGTAAAAAAAAAACATAAATAAATACGGCGTTGTAGTAGAAATCTATTTTCTTTAAAATTCTTAACGAGACAATGTTTTTGTGTAAAATTACAAATCGGAAAAGTTTTGCTTGAAACTTTTTAATACTATGTTTTAAAATTTTTGAAACAACCATCAAAAACTATTTCTTTTCTTTATTTAAAAAGTTCTTTAGCTAAATTGGATCAAATATAACGAAATTTAATAATTCTTGCGATTCGCGAGCGCCTGAAAACGGTCCGCTATTTCGCGTTTTGCTGCCTGTCTATTATGTTTGTAATGTTTAAATAGAATATATATATAAAAATAAAAATGTGATACATCTCATTTCATCAAGTTGAATAAATGAAATAATAGACTATAAAGGGTTAAGCATATAAAATGCTTATAATGTGTACACAGATTCAAATATAAATAATCATGGTAATTAATGTCTGACTAGAATTAAATAGAATCTGGAGCGGAATCGATGAACATGAACCAGTCCTATTGGTACTACGCTTTTTCGTTATTTTTGTCGTCATCATTGTCATAATAATAATTAATAAACACTTATCAAAAGTCTACTGCTGGACATGGGGGTCTCTCTCTGTAATGGAAGATTTGCTGTATATACCTACGCTTGGATTGGCGATCGATTACCAGTCGTTTTAGATCTTGGATTCAACTTATTGCTGCCGGTTTACGAGTATTTAATATCTCATATGAAAACGAGATGGGCATTTCTGTAATGTGTCGGAGGCCAAAAAACTTTCCGTAATTTTTTAAAATCGTCTCATTAGAGATCCACAGGAAGGGGAGATGGATTTTGTTAATCCCCACCACACGGTTGTAATCTTTTATTAAACTACTACTGTTACTTGTAAAATATAGAAAATACCGAAATTATTATATTATCTTAAATTCAATTAATAAATATGAATAACATCATTAGGTTAAAAGGCATAACATATTTGTATGTACCTAAAATAATAGCTGCCAAGCAATTGATTTATTGACGACCCGCCTTATTCAAAAATAAGTTTCGAATTATTTTGAAAATATATTTTTAATGATGATTTTTAGAAGAAAATATACTTATAATATTTTTACGGAATTGATAATTTTAAATATGTACAGATGTTGAAATACACATCGAAATATCGCAGTATTATCAATAATTCATTACGAAAGAAAAACATGTTTATAACAACTTAAGGAGGTAAGAATATTGTCATTTTCCAAGCGGAAAATCCATTAGGTTGATTGTTTTGCCCGCTGATTGTCAGCTATAATAGTAGGCTACTAAATTATGTATTAGTTCCTTTGAACTTGATGAAACGACGATATTAAATGTTATGTTTCAATAGTATGGAATAATTTTGATTCAATATTGTTAATGAAAGCCATTAACAAGTTTACAACTATAAGTTTCTATTATATAACTATAGCTTTGGCGGCTTTACTCGCGTTGACTCCACTTTATTAAAATAATTTTTGGCTCGTGCCGAAATTCAGGGTCTTTTAGAAAAAAGTTTGGGCTCTTGCCTTGTTTTAGTTCTTTGTCTGTGTGTCTAAATCTGTGAAAAACGTTAACCTCAGAGAATTTTTCACGTATATAATTGAAATTTGGCATAGTTATGATATATAGTTATAACTACAGCAAATGTCCCCCCTATGAGGCAATCCTTGCTGGCTTACGTTCAGCAGTGGACTTTCATAGGCTGTAACGGTGACAGTAACTATAAAATGTAGCAAACCAAATACGCTCATGAAGTTTACATTAAATTTTCGACATAAGGGATTAATTTTGGGAAGTAAATTGGGAAGATGTTGCACAATGAACTATGACATAAGTTATACTTTAACGTTGAAACTTTACAACAAAATTGTACAACCAGTGCATGTTGTCTGTAATGACTTATTGATTTGAGAAGTGGTCCTTCACAGCTGGCCATATCAGAAAGCTCAAGGTCGCTCAGCGAATTATGGAGAGGTCTATGCTCGGGGTTTCTCTGTGCGATAAAGTTAGAAATGAAGATATCCGTAGAAGAACTACAGTAACCAACATATCTCAATTAATTTGTAAGCTAAAGTGGCCTTAGCCAGCCATATAGCTCGAAAACCCGACAAACGATGGAGAAGAAAGGTTCTCGAGTGGCAAACTCGTAGCGGTAGGCGTAGTTTAGGACGACCCCACACTAGATGGAGTGACGACCTGGTAAGATATGTAGGAAGTAGATAGATGCAGGTGGCTCAGGACCGTGCTTTGTGAAATTCCTTGGGGGAGACCTATGTTCAGCAGTGGACTGTTGATGAAGGGCTGTATTGTTGATGACGATGAAATAAGTTAAATGTGAAATATTTTCATAATTAGTTTCATAAAAATTAAATGAAACGTTAACAAAGAAACGTCAATACAGAACCGATCAATTCATACATAACTTGACTTCTATTTTAATAAATTTTGTAAACTGCATTATTTTATTTTAGTACTATACTTTAGTTTTCTTTAATTTTGCCGAATTAGTTTTTTTTTTAATTTTGTGCCTTATTTATAATTTTAAGTAACAATGTTGTGTACATCTCTATTAGGAGTCAAAATTGTAAACTTACACATACGAGTACATATATCTTTTAATTTATAAGGATGGTAAGTTTTGACATAATCTCTAGTAGATCAGTGTTAACTAAAAACCATCCTTATTTTTGCATTATTGACTATTATAAATTTAAATTTTCAGACAGTGAAAGTCAAAATTTATAAGCGATTTCTCCACTTAAAGGCATTAATAATGATAAATCATAGTAAAATATGACTTTATTTTTAATATGTATCGATGTTTTTAAAAATGTACAGTCTAGATTTTTGTTGCAGTTATGAACTATAATTTTAATGAAATTTGCGTTGTTTCGCTTATCACTGACGGACTCTTCAGGAATTATTATGAATGTAAACATCTCCTGGAAATCCGTCAATTTAGTATATGCGTGAATCGTGAATAAATAGACACACAGAGTTAGAGAAAAATTCTGAACACTACAAAAACTATTAACTTCAACTTTATGTAGGCCACTAGACTTGTTTTTGTCAAAAAATATTCAAATTACAGACAAGACTTTGGATCTATAAAAGTCGTGTCTGTAATTATATTTTATACTAGCTCGCCAGGCAGACGTTGTTATGCCCATACCGACGACCCTTTGTCCTATTAAAAAATCCTGAAATTCGCAATAAAAAAATATTGTGGTCACTTATCGGGATAAAAACTATCCTATCTTTCAAGTTGGACTGAACTGCACAGTGTGTGCTGTGCAAAATTTCATTGAAATCAGTTCAGTAGTTTAGGAGTCCATCGCGGACAAACAACGTGACACCTAATTTTTATATATAAAGTAAAAAAACCTTTAAAATTAAGAATGAATAGATTATATATTCAGGGAATTTTTTTTCTTAAAGTTGATATTTGTCGCTAATGCATTTTCTAGCTCATCAAGTTAGAAGATGTGTTTTATTATTAGACATAATATTCACACTAAACAGTAGTGTAACTTTTCTATGTATCGACTCAATATTGAGATATTCAAAGATTAACAAAGGACTATAAAGTTTTGACATATTTCCACGATTGCTGTTATTGAAATGTAATATTGAAAACAAAATGTTGTTATGTATAAAAACATTAAAGCGTTTTTACGACGGCGTCTCTGAAATTCTCAGTTAGAATTATAGGTGCTGATTCATCGTAAAGAACCGTACTTAGCGGTTGGTTACATTACAAGGCAGTTTTTTGAGCAATAAAAATATTTCAGTGACCCAGTCTAACCCACATGAAAAAGAGCGTGATGAGCTCTCCCCAACTCCATTACCCTCTCCAAAATGAGAAATGCTTTGCGTTCTCTAGCGAGACATTTCAGGTTTTTACTTAAGTGTTGTGTGATACGCAGACTGAGAATTATAAGAGATTACATACAATATAGTATTTATTATAAGCGTCAACAAAGAATTCAGTATAACATAAAAGAAAAAATCTTAAATTTACTTACTTTTACCGAGAAAATATTTGAAGTACCATCTCGTTTGGAATTCAGGGTTTTCAAGAACTGGCGCGCTCGGAGGTCCAAATAACTGTAAAAAGAACATTTTATTCGTTTCATATCGTATTTTATCAATAGTTAGCTAAGTATATAAAATAAAATAAATAGAATAATAGAAAATATGTTATGTGCTCGCGACGTAAGAGAATCGGCTTCTTTTATCCCCAGGTGGTCGTAAGTATCAACTATAAGAAATGCCAAAAATATTGGACTTTGATAGATGGCAGAACAACCATCTCGAATTCCTGATGTAAATAACCAAATCGGTCATGAGGAGCAGCGTCAAAAGTGTGAGAAATCTGGTACTGTGAACGTCTCTGCCTGCCAAACCTTTTCAATGAAGGCAAATCGATTCTACTGTAACGCTCCGGTCCCTCTATATTGTACATAAATGAGGCCGTCTATAAAAATATAAAATAACGTAACCAGGATAAACAAATATGTAAGTATTGATCTTTCCCAAAGTGATCTTTCTAAAGGTTTAATCATAGCCCGTTTGTTATATTTATGGCAAGATCGTCTTAGTTAGGTTATTTACGTTGTTTGTTCGTAACTTAGTTCTTTTAGTGTCTCTTGGAAGAATGAATATTCATTGAAGCAATTGAAAGCTCTTGGTAAGCTAAGAACCCGAACACGAGGAAAGGGCTTAAAAAGGTTAAGAACATTAAATGGTCCCGGTTACACTTGTATCAGGTTCAGATAAGTTAGTTCCTTATTATTTATTCCAAGGTTACAACGGTTTCGCTTTATCATATTTCAAAAAATGTGAGGAAGGTACGTAAACTAATTGAAGAAATGTCAATGCATGTAAACGCCACACATAATACGATCAAATCCAGCGACCTTTAATGTATTTAAATAAATTTTAGGTCCTAAACCGTGTAACGTACATTAAATTATAACTATTATTTCGACGTGTACCTAAACTTTAGGTACACGTCGAAATAATAGGCACACTGGCCGTAAAAAGCCCTCCGTGAGCGTCACCATCTGCCAGACCACCGCTCCTGCAGACATGATGTAAGTGTAAGGCCAGATCACCAACAATTGCATGATCAGCACAGCTACTAGCCACAGAGCGTGTCATGAGTCTACTGCTCACCTCAAGGGAATGGGCTCCCACGTTGAGCGGCTCTTTCGGCCGCTGCCTTGAGAGTTTCATTCCTCCAGCTACCACCCGAATGAAGTCGATACATATGCTCATCCAACCAATACAACGGCGGATATAGCCGAAAGGCAGTTATAAGATAATAATAATAATTCGCCATCAGAAAGGGTTTATGTCACTGACGTTGAGTATATACATGTTTCGATCATGTTTGTCTTACCCACCAATAATTTGCTTCAATGGTGAATTAGAAATATATTATTATGTTGTTATATAAAACGTCATGAAGGTCAGACAGTCTGTAGCCCCGCAATGTTAGGGACTACATGAAGGGACCCAGACTTGATTTGAGCAAAGCTATTTAGGTGTGAGTCAAACCAAGACGCAGAGAGTGTCATTGAGAATAGCGACCCGCCAAACAACCATCGCAGAGACTCAATGCTGCAGAACGCAACAAGCATCAACACGACTATCATCGGGCTTGCATCATCCCAAGGTCCCTCATACATCTCAGCAGACATCACCACCCGCATTCCTCCATCGACCAGAATACGATACACAACAGATTTAAGCTATACAATATAGTTGTAGCATGGCTCTATCAGGTAAAATAATTGGTTTGAAATGAGGGCTTATAATCTTACGCTTACGAAATCTGTTAAATACTTCACCTTATGCCTAAATAACGCCACCCTGGTGGCAGGAAAAGACGCTGGTGGCAGGAAATACGATATAGATATTATAATCGATATACACGAATATCGAATATAAATACTTATTGGATTTCAGTCCTAAATGTTTTTTAATTCTCTCCTATTACGGCATATATAATTACATAGAGTATAATGCCTTTAGGAGATTCACGTGCAAACACAGAGGCACCCAGTTTTAAATGATATATTTAGTAGTCTTTACGAAATAAGTAGAAACTTATCACAGATTAATTTTGGAAACTTTTATTATATCTATTTCTCCTGTCGGGGCTATGGAGAAAAAATCACTAGTGACTAAGAGTCATGTGTCGATGTACATTAGAGTATATATACATATAGTTCGTTTTATAATAACACTATATCTAAGTTTCTGTTTCTGTTTCAAGTAATTATAATTATTCAACATCTATATTTGACAGATGTTAAATTAATGTCAACGGAGAAGTAAACATAATTCGATTAAGTAGAGAATGTTTTCGAAATTTCTTGAAGGGGTTTATGTCAAGAGTGAATTACGAGAGGATTATTACGAAATGAGTTTTGTAATTAATTAAATTTGAGGTACAACATAAATATCTAAGTGCGTTGAGTATTTTCTCAAAAATATTTAAAAGATTTATTGATGTTGGTGAGGAGGATGAAATAAATAAAATGAATATAGATTACAAAGTAAGTTTTCATTAATTATATATTATTATTATTATTACATAACCAATTTGACAATGAATTAAGCTTTTGACATCGCATTGTACGCTGTGTGCGGAATGGGTCACGAGCTCCACCTTTTTGGAGGCCAAAAATGATTTTTCTTGCTCACGGTGTGCGCCGATGAATGCAATAGTATGCAACTTTTTTGTCGTTTTTCCCTAACATTTTTAAAAGATTAGGCTAATAAATGGAGGTGGACCACTTGTCTTTTGCTTATCAAGGGATCGTGCAGACAGGACCGGTCTTCCCAGACAAAAAGAAAAACATAACGCAATCATTTACTGGCCCATGCTTGACGCATCCATACAGAAGACTGTTGCTTTCTTTCCGGAATATAACAATATATCTTTGTTTCATCTCCTGTCACTAGTATTGCCCAAAACAAGAACAAGACGAGACTTAGCCAGTCTTGGTCTTAGTCTTGTGCCAATACACCTGGTCTTGGTCTTCGTCTTGTCTTGCAGCAAAAGTCTCGCAAGTCGCAGATACCTATTAGCCTATTGCTATTTATTAAACGCTACTTTAGATCTTAGAAAAACTTAACAGAGTAGGTACATTTTGAGCTTGAATTAACATAGCCATAGTAAAGACCAACCAAATTATTAAACGTCTGATCTAATATTTAATGAGAAATTCGAAAAATCAACTGACACCTGGTGGGGTTTGAACCCACGCCCTAAGCGATCCGTGTCGATGCTCTAACCAAATGAGCTATCTACCGTATTCCACGGCGATGGGTGTCAGTCTGTTACTTAATAAACGTTTACATTTAATAAGCTTATATGTGCTAAAACGTGTTTAAAACATATAAAAAACAAATTGTTGAAATTAACTTGACTATATTTAAAAAAAACATTATATATCTAGAAAGAGCTTGATAGATCCTCATCTTATATGAAATGGAATAACAGAGTTATACAATTTACCATTTATTTAAATAAAAAATAAAATACAATACAAATAAAATTACATAACAGTATACAATAGCTTTGACATTACTGTTAGTTTGCACTACATTAATTAAATTAAATTTTGCCTAGGTACGTTACTCGCTGTATTTATCTATGTACTTTTTAACTACTAGAGTACGATAGAAGTTAATAAAGTGACACTGCTAATCAATTTTTGGAAGTGTGTGATTTTAAAACATAAAATGCGCGAATATGACTTCACTCATGCGAAATTCAAAATTTAAATATTTTTAATTCACGTAGGCATTATAAATACACTTTTGAATAGTCATATAATCACTGTTTTCCTCAAATTTTTTCTTTTCCATGTTCAGAGGTGCTGATTGTACTGAGAAGAATCATGGAAGAAAGTAAGAAACTCAGTAGTTGCTATTTTCAAAATATTTTTACAATAGTACTATAATTATGTAAAGCGATAAGTCAAACATAAAATATCAAATGTATATGTAGATACCAAATCGGTATAGAAATTTCTAGTTAGTCCTGTGTAGTACGAGAGGTCAGTTTCAAGTATTTTTATCATTAAGATAATCATTTACAGAATAATATGCTTTTTTGGCTAAACAAGCTTTAATGGGCGACTTAAATTGACAAGGGGAAAGGTCTAACATTTCTTTTGGAATCTTGTTATAAAAAGCGTATACGTAAAGTATACAAGAATGAATTGTATACTTTGTGTAACCGGAAAGTAGGTAATGTGATTTCGATTTTATTTCTACTATTAAAATTGTGCAAATCACCATTCTTTACATGTAAGTCAATGTTTTGTCATAGATACATGATATATGCAAAAATATACTGTGATGCAACAATCAAGATATCAATTTCTTTACACAGTTCTCTCAGATATACTCGGTTCCTAATCAGTACATAGACCTTATTGCACGCTTTTTATTTTATATCCACACTTTTTATATTATTCGATTAGCATTGTAGAAAATTTTTACACGTTTCAAGTGTGTTAAAAGTGTCTACAATATTTATCAAATGGGTGACGACATATTCGAGCACTTTGTGTTTTAAAAACAAATACTTCCGAAAATCGAGATTTGCAGTGGTGAACTTATTGAACATGTTTATCTATTAGGTAATAACAATAGTAATAGTTAGTAATTATTATAAACCCATATGGTTATAGTTAATTATTATTACTTATTAAAATAAATCATTATGATATATACCTATCTTTGCCACTATCTAATTACAATATTCCTTGTGAGATCAGTATAATGTATTCGAGTTCATTCTGAGCACCCGGAAACTTATTTTATTCTTTGAAACATGTACTCTGTGGCTACAATCAAACAGTGTCAAATGTTGTACGTGCGGCGCGGCGGCGACGATTGTATGCGATATCAATAGAAGCCGCCGGCGCGTGTATCTTGACCTTGTACTTCCAAATAGCTGTAAAATTTCTTTGACAGGTCAGTATCCGACCTTTGATGATGCCGACAACAAGACGCCGCGCACTATCAAAATGCCGATAGTCAAAATTAGGGGTGCACTCTTTTTTCTTTTAATGGATATTTTCATTCGCTAGGTATGTTTATGGTATTATTCGTAATGCGCATAACTCCAACTTTCAAATATTTTTTTTTAAATATATTTTTTTGCGTGTCATAGAGTCCCTAAGAGTATACCCGAACTCCTATACTCCCTGAAACGACACTCAGTCCTAACTGCAAGACGCAAGAGTCTCGCAGGCTTAGTCTTGTTCTTGCTCAAATCTTGCAGGGTCAGTCTTGGTCTTGGACTTGCTAAAATTAGGCGGTCTTGGCCTTTGTCTTGCTATTGCAAAAATGCAAGAACAAGACCAAGACTGCTAGACCAAGACCCATTTTGATCAACACTGCCTGTCACAATGTCATACATAGCATTTGAACGTCTGTGATCTAACTTTAATACCATTTTTATTACACCAATCAACTCAAGTCTGTTTTTGTTCTGGGGTAAGTTCATGAAGAATCCAGCGCCAACAAAGTTTCTAACTTTTAAAAGTTGTTGTAAAAATTTTGAATTTGGCTCATGCCATACCAATACCCAAATGTTCTTGAATCTCCTCATAGGTGATGCGCCGGTTTTCTTCAATTAGTCGCCTAAGAGTAGCCACATTTTCCTCAATGGTCGCAGTTGATGGTGAACCTTCACGAATTTCATAATTTCATGCATTTCTGCATACTAACGCTCTAAATTGCTCAAACGAGTTGCTTCCCCTCCAAAAGAATTTCGGAGACAAGGAGAAAGTGAACTTTTGAAACTATAAAAAATCATCGCCCTAAAATTATTTCGCACTAATTATATTTTTGCTACGGATGACGAAATTCGTCATGTGATAAAAAACAACTGACACGCCACTTCCGGTCTAGTATTTAATAAATATATGAGTTTATTTCTTATGTTTCAAAACATATAACATTCGAAATTGAAAGATTTACGAGCGGCCAGAAATGCAAAAAATTTACTTACTCTGTTCTACGTGACAATGTAGCGCTAGTGCGCAAAGATCGAAGGTGGTTAGTATATTCAATGTCTGAGGTGCGAAAACGATCCACAACTTGGTAGTGGTAGGTAGATACTTTGACCACTGAGACATACGCTCGTTATGTTATGTGTATGAAAAAGTTTTCAGAAAGGATACTTTATCTTCTTACCTCGTCTTTCTCGCCAAGAGAATTACCGTTTTCAAGACGGTAGCGTCGCACCACGTCCACTGCACTAGCGCCTTCCCCAGTAGCTGATAACTGAAACAAATATAATTGCGTTATTTCCAAATTTAGTCAATACAGAAGACAGAAAGTATTCTGTTGCTTTGAGGGAGTAAGTAATTTAATACTACTATATACTACTACTACTACTAACGTCGGAGATGTAATTCTTCGATACTCTATGTCTTAGCACTGACTTCAGAAGCTAATAAATGATGTGGAAAATATATTATTCTTCTATTAATCTATATTAATCATAAACTATTTTTTTAGAAAGTAATTTTGACTTTTATAGAAAATGACATCTAAATCTATCCTTGATTAAGAATAAAAAAGCAGATTCGTTGTCACCTCTAAGGGCTAAGCTGGAACGCATCGTTTCCAGTAAAAGAAGTCTCCGGTTCTCTACACTTACAAAATGACCATATTGGTCCGTGCGTTTTTCCTCATTCGAGCCGATCCATTCGAGCAAAATAATTACCACATAGGTATATAATTTTAACGAGGAATTTTATTTGTTTTTTACCCATGAAAATTATATAATTTTCAACCTTTTTGTAATTTTCTATATACGTTTTTTTACCTACCTATACATAGTTTTTACTGTTTAAGAATACTCCATTGCCTAAAATGGGCGACGTAAATTGTTTTTTTTTTGGACTAAGCCTCTTTAAGGAAAGTTGTGAAGATATCATTAAAATAGTATTATGACCATAATAAACACAACTTATACAAGTAAGAGACGAAATTGTTTTAATTTAACATATAAGTATTTTTAATCTCACGAGGCAAAATATCTAATTTTATCGTCGATTTCATTCACATGCTCATAGCATCCCCGGAGCCATCTTGAAATAGCAAACCATTCTACAACCCTTCTATTTCTGAGCTTGAAGTGTAACTGACCTTACCACTAGAATAGATCTACGTAGTGCACTGGTTTATATCGTACGGATGCCACTTATTTATTTATAGTGAATATAAATTGGTCTTTGCTCTTTTTAGTATTTGCTGTAGTTTTGTAATAATAAATATCGTATTATTTATATGCTACTATATAAAAAAGAAAATTAAAACTAATTTTCTCAAAAGTCTACTGCTAAACAAGGAATCTCATAAAACATGGTCCTGAGCTACCTGAATCCTTCGACTTCTTGTACATCTTACCAGGTTGTCACTCAATTTAGTGGAAGGCCACGCTACTCTCTGCTTACAAGACTGTTCTTCTTGCTATATGGATGGTCTATTTCCACTTCAGCTTACTTATCCTTTGGCTAATTTCGTTTATCTAGTTTTACTGCGGATGTCTTCGTTACGGATTTTGATGATTGCGTGATGCAAAGGAACTCGTGTAGCCGTCTCCATAGCACTATAGCTTCTCCTGTTTACTGGCAACACATAAGACATAAGAGTGTATTTCAACACACGGAAAACACTGTTGTTTTAAGACTATGTTGTAGTTTTCCAAACGCTGTCCAACCGAGTTGGATTCATCGATTGACATTTTGTTTGAAGTTGGACCCACCCGGTCTGATAATTTGTCATAGGTAAACATCCTCTTCAACAAGTTGGGGTGTAGTGTTCCCAACAACTATCGCTCTTGGCGTGACTGTGACAAGGACGTTATATTTTATTACGTAAATAAATTCTATCTTTATCTTTTTTTTATGTAGTATTCCAAGTGACATTTTTATAAAATTCTCCTAAATAAATTTTAATATTATAAAACGGTTATTATATCCACTTCAAGTGTGAGGCGACCCCCCACTAGATGGAGGGACGACCTATAAAGACATGCAGGAAGTCGATGGGTGCAGGTAGCTCGGGACCGAGCTTAGTGGCATTCTTAAGGGCAGCCCTATGGTAAGTAGTGGACTTGTGAAGATTTGTAATGATGATGATGATAATGATAATCCACCTCAATTTTGTATCGGAGCTAGTAGTGACAGCTTATTTCTAAAGTGTAATAATTAATTCATTAATTACAGCCCTTCTCAAGTCGACTGCTGAATATAGGCCTCCCACAAAGAATGCCACGAAGCACGGTCCCGAGCCATCTGCACCCATCGACTTTCTGCATGTCTTACCAGGTCGTCACTCCATTTAGTGGGGGCTGAACATAGACCTACCCAAGTAATGCAACAAACCATAAAAAATTAATGATATAAAAAAGTATTTTGTTTAAAATTTAATCATATTGAAACATCGAAACATACTAGGTACAGCAGTATTTTCCTGTTGGAGTTATTTTGAAGTCTTTCATTAATTCCATAATTACTTGTATACGTATACGTAATTTAAAAAAGAGCTTTCAAATATAAATCTTAATTTTTTTTTATAATAGAATAAGAGTGATAAATGAGCACACAGTCCATCTGATGGTGAGTGAATGTTGTGGCTTATAGAGATCTACATTTTTCTCGATTAAGAATCAAAATGCTGATGCGTTGACACCCCTGAAGATTAAGATGGAATGCCTTGTTTCCAGTAAAAGGGGTCTCCGGTTCTCTATACTCACCATACGAAACACAGCGGCATTAAGCTGCTATTTTACGCTGGTATTCTGTAAGAGCGTGGTCATACCCCGGTCTAGCCGACCCATTTGTGCTTGTTTTGTTTTCTAGTATTCTCTCCTATATCGTGGATGCAGTTTACAAACATAAATTGTACAAGACAAACATCCAAACTCAGAACAATTATTTGTAGGTCATACGAATACTTGTTCCGTACGGGATTCAAGCCCGCAGCCTACAGCGCTGCAACTCATTACTATGCCACTGCGCTACGGAGCCATGAAATAACTGCTACAACCATAATATAGCTGAATCATGGCTCTACCATATAAAACGGTGACATGGTGAATCATGAAATGATTTACTACAGCCCCCACTGACACCTTTTCTGTTATTTGGTGATCGCTTTGTGTTTATAAATTGTATATATATATATAGTAGATAAATGTAATATATATTTAGTACGCGCACGAATATAATAAAATATTGTTTGTCACATTTATCCGAGGAAGTGAGGTGGCCTAGTACTGTACACCGCTTATAAGTTTATAATATAATAATAATTACTATTATAAGTTTATTAATTTATATATAATTATGACAAGTGGTCTTCCAGTAGTCGAGATTTACCGTAATCCGTTAAGTTTTTAGGTTTGTATATTAAGCAAGTCAAAAATGAGATATTCGATAGCATCTTCCTGATAACAACTTACAATCTAATCAATAAAAAAAATGCGGCTGCCAACTACTAGCCTGCCAATCGTGGCAACTAGGCAAATATCGCTCCTATAGCTCAAATTATGTCCTTTGATAGGCTGTAATGATAATGATGATGATAACTTCTAACATATATAATATATTCTATTTAAGTTATTATATGATATGGTAAATATGATAAATATCCTAGTAAATTACATTAACACTATATTATATATGAATATTCCACAAATTAAAAATAATGTTTTAAATAAAATAAATAAAACCCAAATAGATGAAAGAATTTGACAGGCGCGGGAGACCAAAGACCAACATTTTATTTTATTTATTTTTAACTACCTAACATGAACTTACGTATACTAACTACCCTTAGCAAATAACTTGTTAAAAATATAAAATTATATTCAAACGACAGGCTAGACTGAAATTATATTTGAAACGTAAGTTAGAAGTACCAGCTCCGCGCTTGGCGCTGCCTAAATCGCATTGAGTTATAATTATGAGAACTCGTTTTCAGGAACGAATTTTAATACTCTATAAATTATACACTATAAAACGTTAACCGTCTTGTTACGTACGTGGTTTTTTGACAGTCTGGGGTTTAAACTATGATTTAAGAGGAGGCTTTTTCATTAAATAAGTCCCTACAGTATTCGTGATGTTACACATTTTCTGTAAAAAATTCCATACTTTACATTTTAGTTGGCACATTCTCGAGACTTCTTTTGTGAAACAGATTTAGTAGATTTTTTATTTTTTTGTAATAAGATTGAATGTTTGAATTGGAGGTTTTTTGTAATTTGTATCTAACGTATATTAAACCTTTGAACAAGTGACTTGAAGATTACTGAGTATCACACAGAGTGATGCATTTTAGATACAAAACCCAGTTTATACAGTTACGCATTTATATAAAAAATAAAAATGTTTGTTTTAGGGTCGAAAATCACTTTGATCTCAACAGAAATATTTCCATCACCGTATCTCCATCGACTAGAACCACAAGATGCATATAATCAGGTTTAGCTCACCTGCAGATCAATCACAAAACGCAATACCGTAAGTAGCATTAAAGCATTAACGCAACTACTATTGCTCACTCACAACACAGCCTTATTATCCATATCGACTTTAGCAACAAACTTGTTACCTAAAAGTAGCATCCATGTACATATATCATTGGCCTGTTGCGCTAAGACACTGAGTACATATATGGTAAATATACGGAAAATATTCGGAGATATTATTTAAATAATATTCCCGCATTACCTACATGAATCGTATATGTATTGAACTCTTTAAAGGCGTTCTTTACTGCTTCTATGGAATTGAAGATTTTGTTCACCAAAAAATATCTCAACTTCGAAAAAATGGACGTACGTTGGAACAAGGTTTGGAGAATATGGTGGTTGAGCAAGTGTCTCTAGCTTTAGTTCTACTAACTTTGTCAACGTCTGTTGAGTAGTATGTGGCCAGGAGTTGTCATGAAGAAGTAACGTAAGAGCATTTCACCAATCTGAGTTGTTTAAGTGCCAGTTTCTTCACCATCATTAGCACAATAACAATCTGCAATAACAGTAGCATCAGATGAAAATATGCTATTGTGAACGACACTAATTGTCTGTGTAAAATCTTTCGTTTCGGACACTGTTTGGCTTGGGCAACTGGATATAACCACTGTGATGAACACTTGCGATTATAGTATACGATCCACTTATCATCGTAGGTAGATTAAAAATTCTGTCCTTTCTATGCCAATTTAGCAAAATTATGTAAGCTTGGACGCGGGCCTCCCTACCCAGCTACCCAGTTCGTGAGGTACCTATTTTTCAAGCTCGCTCGGTTTCGAACACGGTACTCCGTGGGCTACTGATTCTGCCATGGAAATGCGCCCGCGCACTCATCACTCATAATGTGTGACTTCCTGGTCACTATAAACGCTCAAAAATAATTAATGCCCTGATTGCAGAAGCTATTCTGTGAAAATTATTGTAATCTTTTAAGTTCTTTGAATCGGTCTTTAGTTTTTATAAAAAGTCTAATATTACGTTACGTGAGTCTAATTTACCATTATACATTGTTATATACGTCCTCGTCCTTGAACAGAGGTTAATTGTCCGAATGTCGCTAATGTATATTATCGCACAAAGAGCACGTGCTGTGTTTGTCGCCGATGTTGATTGATACGTTCAAATTGTTCTAATGAAGTAATCAGCGTGCTCGATCGACCTTTATATGAACTTTTTTTGTTCTTATGTGCTATTAGGCCGACATTGTGTAATTCGAATCGTGTGATTCGTTTTATTTTATTTAATAAATTTTTTCGAGAAAAACGAAAAAAGTTACTGAGTAGTGTATATACTCGTATTACTGGCATTTGTAATATTATACTACACTGTTTTCGATTGGTTTTTTTGCTGTTTAAAGGTTTCTGTTTCGATTTCTTTTTTTAACTTACTGATTTTTGATCTTTGATTCCTGATCTTTCCTTTGTTTATTATAAATAAAAAACTTAAAGCAAATTTGTATGGATTTATGCTTAATGTGCGCAAAAAATAACTAAAGAACTTAAAAAACCTACAGAATAAAATAGGTGGTCGGCTTAAAAGGAATATGGTATTGTGTGTGTTTCATAGTACTAAGTCACGCGAACGCTTTTAGTTGTTTTGTTGTGAAGGCATGACACAATTTATGCTGTCAAATATAAAGCCTAGTATCAATCATGGTGGAAACGTGACCGATAACAAAGTTTAATTTCGGATTGAAATATACAAGCTGTCAGAGATTTCTTTTCAAAATAATTATTATACTTATTTATGAGTCGCTCGACTGGGTAAAAACTAGGTTTGTATAGAATATCAACGAAAAATAGTAGCGACGGCATGTTACCATCAGACAGACTGAGTGCACGTTTGTTACCATTGTTTGATGACTGTCAAAGGCATTGTGTACTCATTTAGAATAAATTATAGGATACCTAACAACTAGCAACATGAAATCTATTTTCATGATATAAATTTAAACTTTAAATTCTTATTTATATTTAAATTTTTGTTATATTATAAGCTACAGTTAATTTTATATTTTGTAATTTTAAGTGGAGAATGATAAAGGTTGTTTAGTCTTTCTCATCGAGTTCAAAAAACGAGAAGGTTCACCAATTTCTTAGAAATTACCTTTTATTTATTTAAATTTTATATGGCAGAGTCACGCTGTAGCTATATTATGTTTGTAGCAGAAATGGGTTGGCTCGACCGGGGAAGCACCATACTCTCACAAAATAACAGCGTAAAGTAGCAGCTCAATGCTGCTGTGTTTCTTATGTAGAGAACCAGAGAATCTTTTTACTGGAAACGAGACATTCATGCATGGCATGGTGACAATGCATCTGCATTTTCATTCTTAATAAAGGATAAATGTAGATGTCTATGGGCAACAGCATCCACTTACCATCAGACGGACAGTGTGCTCGTTTGTCAACTTCATTCAATAAAAAAAAATGGAAAATCCAAAAGTGCACGCCTCATGAGCGGTTTTATTTTCTTCATCGAAATTTCATTTCATTTTGATGAAAAAAAAAAATATCTTTTAAACGTCTACGAGCCTGATGACAACCAGGAATAGGGATCATCCTGAGGATAAATGGAAACTTATTCAGAGAGATTTATTTCATTTCTTTACGTATATTTTTCTGACACGGGACGACAAACAAGTGCACAGACTGACTGACAGCCATACTAATGATTTTTAACTACAGTTTTGTTAATATAACTAAACAAATGAATAAAAAAAGACGGTCTTTATAATTTAATATATTATTTAGTTTTCAAAACATCTCTTTATTATGGATTTAGTGTCTAAATGGAGACATATTTACAATTTTCTGCCGACTTCCAAAAAGGAGACGGTACTCAATTCGAAATTATTAAACTTTTAAAATTAACGTGCACCATCTTTTAAAAGAAATGGTTCTAACTCTATTTGTGTCCCATATACTATACGTAATTATTTACTAGAAACATGAAAACTAGCTCTGGCATTTGTCAAAGCTTCGTATGGTACTTGGAACTACTAACTACTAAATGAACTATGTCTGTGTTTCAGTTTCAGTGGAGTACAAAAGATCAGTATGTGCAAATTGAATTTCACTGGTTGCAGGGTACTGGATCTTTCATTACGACAGCTCTGATGCGAAGTTAATTCAAATTTTATTGCATACTAGCTGTTCCCCGCGAATTCGCCCGCGTGGAATTTATTATGATTGGATTTCATGGGTTTTCATTTTCTTGCGCTGAATCCTATTTACTTTTCTAAAATAAAACTCCTTATAACATCAGCTATCTGCCAGTGAAAGTCCCGTCAAAATCGGTCCAGCCGTTTCGGAGATTACCCGGAACAAACAGACAGACAGACAAAAATTTTAAAAATTGTAATTTCGTTATAAGTACCGTATATGCATTTAGTAAAAAACTGTTATTTTGACATTAGAAACAGACACTTAAATTTTCTTTAGTTTTATAGATTATATTTCCAGAATAGTTGAAAGTTTAATAATAGCGTTTGAAGTAACTTGAGTCAAAATAAAATCGTTTCAACATATTTTAAAATACATAACTTACTTTTAAAATAGTATGCGTTAAATTGTAAGTAGGTATTTTTTTAAATACTATCCTCCAGTGTATACAATTTAATTGAGTTCTTTAGACGACGCCTAATGAATTTGTACATATTCATTCGCAATAAGACAGCTTAATAATTTTTTTTTAAATAATGATTTTTATTTATTTTCAAGTATTAGTATTATATTTGTTTTTCAAATACAATTTTCACAATAAATTTATTTACAAAATATATAACACAGTATAAATAACACAGTAAGTAAAAAATATCAGACTAATTTAAAATGTAATTAAATATTTAAACGAAATAGCAATAATTTTCTGAATAATTACGTTTTGATCAGAGTGACCTGTAAAGTAAGTGCCCACTGCAACCATAAACAAAGGAGATTTTATATGCATTATGGCCCACGTGAATAAGGACTTAAACATAAGGTCCCATAGCTAGTTAATTTATTGACGCTCCATACTCTTAGGCTCGTAGTCCAGGAAATGAAGCTAAAAAAATGGTAAAAGTTCGCAATTTTTTCGTCCAGCACCGATTTGTACAAAAATTTGGGATTAGGCTTATTTCACCCTATAGTTCATTTTATATATTGTGCCGTTGTACGCTTTTTGTTTTTTAGGGGTGAAAACTACCCCTTATTTTCAAAAATTAAAAAATAACATTAAAAACCTAAATATGGGTAAAAGTAGTTAAATAATGATTGTTTCATGCTTTACGATACAATTTCATAATCTTTCAACCTACCCTTGTTAAAAACTACCCTTGAAAACATTGAAATTGTACACTGGTGAGGTAAATCAACGAAATATATTAATACACTCACACACGCATACACGTGACATTTTTTTGGTTTTGTTTGAAAGCTCAAACTAAATACTTTAAAAAAGATTATATCAGCTTACTTCGAATAATGCAACATTTTCTCGTTATTTCGCTTTAAATTCCAATTTATGCATTTGACTAAAAAAGCTAAGCATTAATTTGTATCTGTATCTCAGTTCATATTTGTCGTAGAAAAATTTAAAAAAATGCATTGTTTTTGTTTTTTTAAAAGCTACAGTTTGACTCTCTACACTTTTTTTGATAAAATGCATATTTTTAGAGTTATTCGCAAAAAAACATTTAAAAAAGTAGATTTTTTCTTCAAAAAACTGTTACTTTCAACTTTGAATAACTCAAAAAATATTAGTTGTTAGTTTAAAATGTATATTGTATTTTTTTCTTAAAATTACTTTTTCCGTCGATTCTTATAGTTAAAATGTAATGAAAAAATTCCACTCCCGAGATGGGGTGGCAACCACCCCCAAGGCTCTAGCGTACAGCGGCATGATATAGACAATGACCCTTGAGCTATTCCCTACCTTCTGTGAAAATTTCAAGTAAATCCATGGTGGACGAAAAAATTGCGAGCCAAAATGCTTCATTTCCTGGACTATCGATCACAATAATGTACACCCATTGCTGAATAACCGTTATAAAAATATTGCCTACGAGCACACACGCACACACTAATGGTAAGTAAATGTTGTGGCCCATAGATTTCTTTATCGAGTAAAGGAGATAAATAAACAAAAAATCAAACTGCTGGAGTCTGCGGCCCATCTCAATTAAAAATCAAAACGTAGATGAAGTGTCACCATTGAGGGCTAATATAAAATGTTATCAGTAAAAAGGGTCTCAGGTTCTCTGCCCTCATTATCATGCAGAGCAGCATTGAGTTGCTTTCGAGTGCGTGGTCCTCCCTTGTTTCAGTCGATCTATTCGTTCTGCAACCTGGCTGCAAATATAATACAGCTGCAGCGTGACTCTACCACGTTTAAAATTCTTCCCTACATCTATCCTCGATTTATTTGATTAAACCATTCTTCTGTTTCACGCTGGTATTTTGTACGTGTATGTTCCTAGGCCGTTCGAGCAATTTGGACCGCAGTTATAATAGGCTGCAGCGTAGCTTTACATTGTTATGAATGAATCACCATATCGGGCTGAGCCTAAGGAAGGCCTTTGGAAGCAGTGCCAAAGACAATATCACATTACATCGAGATTAGGAACCCCTAATTTGTGTTCTTCCGCAATTGTTACTATATTTAGGGTTTTAAACTGTCTTTCCTTATACAGAAGCAGACGAGGCATTTCAAAATGATAGAATATTGATAAAAGTATGAATATAAAATAGTACAGCAATAAATATTATTCTTAGAAGTACTGTGTCTCATCGTCTACCTAAACATATTATATCTACTTGCTATATTATCTCAAAATAAGGTAGGCAACCTCACATACAATTAGCTGATTACTAGTGACTGCTAGGTAATGTACCTTGCCTAATTGTTTCACTGCACAAACATATCCTAAAAACATATGTAACGTGATATGTCACTTATAGTGGGAGGATCTGTTTGGTGTAATTTCACAAATATTTTTGATTTATTACAAATGTATTCTTATTAAATTTAAACATTTTACTCATTATTTATTGTTATAATATTTATATAAATATATTTGTATAAATATTTTTATTAAATTATTATAATAATTATAATATTTTTGTTAAATTATAGTGTTTTCTTTTTTTTTAATAAGATAGAGAAGAATCTTTTTTTTTTAATGTAAAATAAGATATAATATAGAAACTTATTTTCGGCTGTTTATAAAAATGGATATGTAAAATTAATGTTCTGGCATCTTCGTGTGAAGCTAAGAAATTTGGTAAATTCTGGCAGAATACGAACAGACTGAATGCAAGGTCGAGTCTCTCAGCTCAAGTGCTTGAGGGGCGTGACTGGGTGTCAGTATATACAACCGAACCATGCAGGGTTAATTGTATGTTGAATGATGGTGACGCTGGGGACAGTGTGAATATGGGTGGTAGCCCGCTGCGCTTCAAAACCGATGACGTTAAATCAGCAATAAACAATATGAAGCGTGGGAAAGCACCAAGTCACAATGGCCTCAGCGTCGAACACCTCAGATATGCGGGTGTGCACCTTTACAGAGTCCTCAAGTTCCTCTACAACCTATGTGTTGGTCATGGTTACTTGTCTGATGCAATGATGAGGACAGTGGTCGTGCCTATCCTTAAGAATAGGACGGGCGATACAGCGCATGAAACCAACTACAGGCCGATATCCTTAGCGTCCATCTCAGCTAAGGTTCTGGATAGTCTGCTTGATACACAGTTAAGTAAGGCGGTTAACTTACATGATGCTCAGTTCGGATTTAGGCCTGAACTGTCAACGGAGAGCCCAATACTTTGTCTCAAGCAGACTGTGCGGTACTACACGGACAGGAAGATTCAGGTGTATGCGTCTTTCCTTGATTTGTCGAAAGCATTCGATCGTGTGTCTTACAAAATCCTATGGTGGGGTAGCGCGTTAAGTGATCCCTACAAACTAGAGTGTGCAGCGAGGCAGGGAGGGCTGACGTCACCCAAGCTGTTTAATCTTTATGCTAAGAGACTGATTGAGAGGCTCAGCAGAGCAGGTGTCGGTTGCTCAATAGACGGTGTATCGATGAATAATTTTAGTTACGCAGACGAGATGGTTCTGTTGAACCTCGCAGTCAGCGGGGTTTGAAAGCTGTTAAGAATTTGTGAATAATATGCCGAGAAGACTGGACTCAGCTACAACTAAAAAAAGAGTGAATTTATTGTCTTCAGAGGTAAAAACAAACCACGTGACTTCAAACCACGTATCCAGTTATATGGGACTCCTCTGAGACAAGTGGCTGAGTTTAGATACCTCGAACATATTGTAACTGAACGCTTGGATGACGACAGCGACATTGAATGAGAGCGCTGTCGGGCCGAGGCAATATGTTTGCACGTAGTACGATTCAAGTCAAGTTGACTTTGTTCAAAGCGTATTGCCAATACTTTTACACCTGCAGTCTGTGGACTGACTATACGTAGCGAGCCTACAGTGCTCTGCGTGTTCAGTACAACAATGTGCTAAGGGTGATATTGAGGAGGTCTCAACACTGCAGACTTCTACGCGATCATGCGCAAGCATGCCGCGTTAGTGATGAGCAGGCTATTGAGGAGCTCCAACACCCTTTTCGACGCATTGGCTGTGAAGCTAG
Organism: Parnassius mnemosyne; assembly: GCA_963668995.1. Classification (NCBI taxonomy): domain Eukaryota; kingdom Metazoa; phylum Arthropoda; class Insecta; order Lepidoptera; family Papilionidae; genus Parnassius; species Parnassius mnemosyne. The sequence goes on from CAVLGL010000115.1 coordinate 14,495,862, forward strand.
AGAGCCCGCTCTGGAGGAATTGGAATGGTGCTCATACCAGCACCAGGGGAGCCCCACCTGGTTTTCACTATGTGAGGCTGAGTTTAGGTTAAGTTACTAATATAGGATAAGTACCATTGCTACTAACATTTTAATATTAATTTCTATTATATTTTATACTAACATTGGATTAAGGTTTGTTTTACTAACAATCTATGACTATTGTTGGTATAAAGGATTTTATTTATTATTATTATTATTTATCATCTGCCCTTTGTCGTTCGTTAGATTGTAAATAGCTATGTCTACACCAGTGCGCTTTCATTTTCGCTTTCATGTTCATTTTGCATTTCACCTTTCAGTTCGTCTTGAATCAAGCGCTGTACCATAAGACGCATGCAACTTATCGTCTGGGTTTCTTGCTGGTTCTTCCCAGGACAGAGGGTTTTTTTTCGAACCAGTGGTAAAGTAAAAAATGACTTTAAATAAGAATTACACATGTAATGTATATTGAATAAAAAATATTCTATTCTATTCTATTCTATTCTATTCTATACCCGTGCGCTTGTTGCATGCAACTCGTCTATACCTCAAAAGTGACTTGTAGGCAAACCACGAAGTTTCGTAATTATCTTCTATTTCGGACGTACTTCTTTTCATCGTAACTTTTTGATGTTCCCCTGAGAAGTATGACCTCAAGCTGCTTATCTTGTTTTTCACCGTTTTTATTGTCGTTTTTATTTTATTTTATTTGTGTAATCTTTGTGCTTGTTGTGCCACAATACTTGATATGTTCGATAATCATCGATAAATTCTAATGTTTTAACTTTGTCCTCCGCCATTTTGCATGCGAACCCACCGGTGACGGATCAGCGTTCGCTAGAGGCATGCGCTGTTGTTGAACTAGTTTTAGCGCACGCACTATTGCATGCGCTATGGTTTCTCAAGCTTTCGTTAGAGGAAGACGCAAGATGAACAGGAAACGAATTGGTGTAGACATATCTAATAAATTGTCAAGTACAAACAATACAAAATTTACCGTAGTTAGCCTTTGAGAGCTAATACTAAAACATCATAAATAATGTTAATATGAATATCGAACAAAGTAATGTCCTTTAAGCATCTCACTTTAGGACACATGATGATTTATTTGTACTTTATCGAACCTTACATATTAAGTACAGGAACAAAAGGCGGATTTAATGCTAAAAGCATTCTCTGCCAGTCAACCTTAGAGCAGTGATGGAACTACGAAAGCGGTTACAAAGGAATATACACACATACATATATACATACGTACATATACATCAATATAAACAAATATATAAAGGACATTGCTCTGCGCCCATACATTGTTCGCCCTGGAACCAAGAGCATCGGAAAATTGAGTATTTTATTGTTGATCATTAGTAAATTCCTATTTGATCTTATTTTTATAGCGGATTAGCTGCATAATAGATATATTTCAAAAAAAGTATCAGATTTTGAGGTTATAATCGAACCAAGAATATTATGGTTTTTCATAGATCTGAGTGATTTTTAACAAACTGAAAAACGATGTCCTAAAACATTAAGATATTTTTAGTACTTATCTACATAACTAGGTATGCAGTTTTTGTTCTAAAGCCTAAGTATATGTAAGTGCAACGTATAAATGTATAGAATCTAGTTAACAAACCTGCTTTCTGAGCATTGGTTTTGAAATGAGAGATAATATTTGTGTGTATTAATGTAAAAATAAAATTGTATGTTTATAATGGCTGTTAGCATTTAGATGTCATTAGCATATACGGTACGGTAAGATACCAAGTACCTACCTAAATCTATAAGGATTTAGGCTGTCAGTCAAGCGTGGCGCTAGACATACCGTCGAACAGCGAGCGTATCAACCACGGTTTCAACCAAGTTTCAACAGCGCGCGCGTGAACAACGTGAATATTATCGACTATAACTATCTACTGCATTTGCAAGCGTGTGCGTCCGGACGGCGCTGTTCAAACGCGTGACTATGAAACCAGCCTTACCGACTTAGTACCTAATTAGTAGTATAAGTTGTTTTTACACCTACATTAACTTCATGTTTATTGTTCATCTTCTAAATTGGAAATTAGAACATTCTCTAAAAACTGTGCAGGGATGTCGATATTATTTTGATGTCTCGTAAAGCTCAAGTACCAAATAATGGCAGCAACCGATGGTTCTGCGTACAACGATGCAATTACAGCAATATTTCACGATTCCTTCTCTGTTCATCTTTCAACAATATTGTACCACCAGCAGAGCCGCAATTTACACAAAATACACATTCCAATGCGTATGCGTAAGTCCCGTTTATGAATGCTAGGTTATCGTTTGAGCGGTACACAGTTCCAAAAATCACAGCAAGGTAAGTCGTTCTTGAAAGCAATTAGAGTCCGTTAAAATAGCCTAGTTGTAATGTTCAATATATAGTCCCGAAAGTCACCACAACACCGCTACAACAACGACAATTATAATTGCAAACGTTAGAATCGACTAGTTAGTCTGTGATGCCAACCAATGTAATTTTGACGGAATGAGAGATGACAGTACAAAGTAGGCATGTCAATTTGAAATCGTTCAATCGATTGTTTATAGTAAAATAATCGATTTTCCAGATCGATATAGATCTGAAGAATCCTTGTCCGATGTCGATACAAAAACCTCTCGAATCGGACTTATTCAAGAACTAGATATATTTCAAACGATTCAAGAAATACTTTTGCATAGTTGGAACATCTGTTCCTTGTGACAGACAGAAAAACTGTTGTGTTCTGGGTTCGATCCCAGGGTCGGGCAAATTATTGTTGGGTTTTAATAACTTGAAGTTCCCACTAGTAGCACGGAGTATGGATTTGTGTCCGGTTTTTGGCAATACGCGCAGCCCCTAGTACACGGGACGTATAACATAAAAGTAACCTCTACCTACTCCTTCTGGGAAATAGAGGCGTGATGTTATGTTTATTAATTTAATGATGTTTCTATACAGTTACTTGTATTTACGGTAAATTATCGTCAATAATGTGCTGTGTCTATATTAGGCATGTTTGAAAATGTCGCGATTGATCAAAAATAGACCTGTTAATGCATGATTATGATGTTCGATTTGAATATTTAGTATGTTCGATTTGAATTGATTTGGAGATCGTATTTTTTCATAAGAGATTGACAAGTGACAAGTGACCATTTAATGACATCAAAAAAAGGAACGCCAAATACGATACGATTTATGAATATTTCCTAAGATTTATTATAGCCATACGTTACAAACAGTATTAAATACATCATCTTTTGTCATACGATAATATTAACACCCTAACAAGTATGACAATCCTACTTCTCTTATAGTAACACGTACGTCTCTACTCCTTCCATACTTGTAACAATATTAATAATAACATCTGTATCTAGTCTGTAATATTGCTCTTTTTAAAGAACACATTTATAATTAATGCAGTAACGATAAGTGTTTTTTTTTTAATATTAATTGTCGTAAACTCGTAAGTTATCGTTTAGTAAGACGTAAAATACACTCCTTTCTAAACGATTATTACAAAATCCTGAATCCTGAATCTTTACGAATATTTTTCTTCAGCATTATTCTAACTACCTATTCAAAATTTAGTATAACCTCATTCAATAGGTATATCCCCTAAAAGTATAAAAAAATATAAAGAAATGGTAATTCAATATTTTTATTGTAGATTCTTTTTGCAACTTTATTCGAAATAAATTCAAAAAACATACAACAGTTCATTAAAAATTCAGAAATCGATTACAATTGATTGGGCATCCCTAATCATTTTTCGACACCACATGATGTTTGGTTAAGATGGCGGCAATTAATGTTATTAGTCGAGTATAATACTTTTTAATGTTCATTTTTGCACGCAGCTAGTCCGTGTTATAAAAGTATTTGCAACTAATATAATAAAATAGAAAATTAATTATCGTGTATGTCCGATGCTTTTATTACACAGGGCGATTCTGGACATTGTCCTTTATATATTAAATATAATATAATACAAGATACATAAAGATATGTAATATACTGATGAAACTAATTACAACTATAATGATGACGGAACTTAACAGTCGTAAAGCAATTTTAGAAAATGATCTCGAACATTCTTCTCATATGTTTTTTTGCAGGTAGATTGTCTTAATTTTTCAGGCAGGTTATTCCATAGGCGCGCGGCTTGGACAGCAATAAAGAGAGCAAGAGTTTCCGATGAACGAAGCTGTCTGTCATGAGTGTCCCGTAGAAACTGATAATTTGGGTAGTGGTTATCGAATGAAATACGATGATAAAAAACTATGTTAAGTATCCTAATGTGTCTGCGCTGACGAATTGAAAGCCATTTAAGCTGATTGCGGAATGAGTATACATGATCAAACTTGCGAAGACGAAAAATAAAAAGGATACAGTTATTAACGATACGAGCCAGCTTATCAAGGAAAACCTCATTGAGATCAGGAAAACATACATCAGCATAGTCAATAATAGACAAAATAAGAGATTGCACCAGAGTTATATTTACCTTGACCGGAAGAAAGTTCCTGAGACGGTTCAAAGAACTGAGCTTAGTAAAAACACATCACAACTTCCATTCTGCTGACACCTGGATCGACCTTATAGCCGTCTCCTCCATTGAACACGTTGTCAATTATAGACAATTCCCTGTTTCTGGATTTTCATGGCATGACTTGCTTTTCCTGTCATATAAATTAAAGTCTCCCAAGCCTTTACCTGTGTCTATCGCTATTCGAAGTCTTGCTAGACTAGATATAGACAAGCTCAAGTGTGATGTGGATGTTTTTAACTGGTCATCTGTGTATACTGCTTCCACAGTTGATGAAAAAGTCGACTTCTTTAACAGCAACATATTAGGACTGTATAATGAACATGCCCTAAGCGTGTCATTCGACTTAAGCGTCATCCTGTTCCATGGATCACACACAACTGGGGTAAGAAGGGCTATGGCAAAATGCGACAGAATGTTTCGCACTTTTAAGAAGAATCGCACTGATCTAAAGTGGCAGGCATATAAAGCTGCGAGAAATCTTATGGTGAGAGCTGCTAAACGCTGATATATCCACAAACAAGTACTTAATTAATCTTCGGCTGATATATGGAAGTTTCTCAAAACGTTTGGATATGGAAATTTGCAATTTAATAATAATAACATCACCTTTTCTCCTGACGATTTCAATCGTCATTTTCTGTCTTCTCAAATAGTTTCTGATATTTCGAGAGCTAATGCTGTCTCATTTATATCTTCCATGCCTCCTTATTCTCATGAATATTTCACTTTTTCTCCTGTAGACGAAGGCGAGATACGCAAAACACTTTCTTCTATTAAATCGAAAGCCATTGGTTGTGATGATGTGAGTAGGGTAATGGTTATGCACGTGTTAGATGCTGTTTTACCCGTGATAACTCATATCATTAACTTTTAGCTGATGAATGGTGTTTTCACAACTCTCTGGCGTAAAGCCTTTATTATTCCCATTCGCAAATCCAGCGATTACAACGCTATATCCAATTTCAGACCAATTTCTATTCTGCCTTTTCTCTCTAAGGTGCTGGAAGCTGTTGCTCATAAACAGATTTCTTCTTTTGTTTTCTCAAAAAATATTGTTTCCCCTTATTAGTCGGGTTTCCGCCAAGGTCATTCTAATACTACTGCTCCTCTAAATGTGACGGAAGATATCCGAGAGGGGATGGAAAAATCAAAACTGACCGTCCTCATCTTAATTGATTTTTTAACGCATTTAATTCTGTTTATAATGATATCTTGTTAGCCCTGCTTTCTCATTTGAATATCTCGTCTTCAGCTCAGGAATGGTTCTCATCATATCTTCGAGGGCGCCAACAGGCCGTGCGCACTGGACATATACTATCTGACTGGTGTGATGTGTCTACTGGCGTCCCTAAAGGCGGTATAGTCTCTCCTCTTCTGTTTTCAATTTTTATCATTTTTATCACATTAAATCTCAAGTGCTCTTACCATCTGTATGCTGACGATCTGTAGTTATATGTGCAAGTGGAACCCTCAAACATCTCTAATGCTATCTCATTATTAAATGATGACTTGTAATACATCTCCGTATGATCCACTGTGTATGGCATAAACGTGAACCCATCTAAGTGCCAAACAATAATCTTAGGTAGTCCTCAATTATTATCGAAACGAGATATTCCCACCCTACCATCAATTAGGTTTAAAAATAATGTCATACCATTCTCTCCCCATGTAAAGAACCTCGGTCTGTACGTTGATGGTTGCTTAACATGGAACAAATACATACAGGAGGCGAGTCGCAAAACTACTGGAACTTTGCGATCTCTATATCGATTAGAAAATTTTCTTCCCACCAATACTAAGATTTTACTTGTCCAATGACTTATCCTACCGATTATTGATTATGTCGATGTGTGTTGCTCAGACCTGTCTCAACATCATCTCAATAATCTGAGTGGTGAGTTAGCTCTACGATTAAAATTCTTGGGATCGGACGGCAGGGGTGGCGTCCTTGCTGTTCACTACCGTTTTAACACCTATTTAAGGGTAACCAATAGTTCTTCTGTTTCCTCATAGTCCCAAGTCAATAGATAGTTCATAATTTTTGTTTTAGTTTCGTAATTTTGGGATCGCTTTAAGCCGTATGAATTGACTAATTTGTTGTACATGCGTGGGAATAAGAACAATCTGAAATGATGAGCGAAAGATGTTTTAACCAAGGTTGTGGGGATCTTAAACACTCTTTTATTTATTAAAGTATCAAATGTCGATAGTTTCGCAGCTTCCCTGTGCATACATGTAAAAACCCTCAGAAGATACAATCTACGGATACTTAAAACTTGAGCTTCTTTAAAGAGATCTGACGTATTATAACGCCTTGGTTTACCTGTAGCTATCTTCAAAACTGCCCTCTGGGCCCTTTCCAGCACTAGCAACGTAGAGGAGGCTATGCCACCCCACGCCAGTATGCAATAGCCAAGTACGAACTGACATAGTGCAAGGTAGACTGACTTTAAAATGCTGCCATCAGTAGAATCTCTAAATAGTCTCATTGTGTGTATCAGCTTACGGATCCTTGCTGATATCGCCGATATATGACTTTTGAAGTTAAGGTTCTCATCTATTATGATGCCCAAATATTTAAGGGAGCCGACCCTATTTATCTGGTCACAGTTACAATTAGGAGAGCTCACGAAGCCAAAACTACAGTTGTTATTGTGTACTTTAAGGTTATTGAAAAGTGACGGCGGCGGTTCAGACGCTGCAGTTTTATGAAAACAAATTAACTGCGTTTTTGAGGTGTTCAGTGTTAAGATGTTATCATTTAACCCTGAGGAACGCCAAAATATACAGATCTAAAATCGCTTGCTTGATCGCCTATTCGGACACATTGCTTTCTATCCGACAAATCGCTGGAAAACCAGTTTAAAGCCAGACCACGAATACCAAGAGCACTTAGTTTCTTAAGGAGGATGGGGATCGATACCGTGTCGAATGCTTTAGCCAGATCGAGTAAAACACCGACACAGGACTGAATAAAACATGCTTACAATTTATGAATACAAATTACTACACTCGTTATTATAAGTGTATATTTTATATTTTTTTATTTAAATGTAACTATAAAATATTATAAATAAAAAATTAAAATTAATGCAGTGAATTAAAAAATAACAAAAACTAAGCCTAAGACTAAATTTTTAAATTGATAATTGAGTTATTATTTTTCATTTCTTTGCGTATGAGTTATAATTTTCTTATAATGTAGTCATGTTCGTTGCTAACATTTTATGTATATTTTCCTTTTATTATGTTAGTAGTATTAGTCCGCAGTAGAACCAGAGTAACTGACATAATTCGAAGTAGTTAGTAATCTACTTTGAGGCACAACGGATGAAAAAGGAAGTATTTCAAGTGACAACCTCGTACTTGTCAACGCAGCGTAGGTCAATCCTGATGAGATAGACATATGGCCTGAATAGTTGTTCATGGAGTTGAGATGTAATGGAGACGAGTCGCCTTTGGGGAAAGCCTATGTTGTGTTTATATTAATGTGCTTGCATTTGTTTAGTAAGATCAATCTCAATTATAATTCAATTACCACAGACGTCCTTATCGCAGGAAGCGAGCAAATAATTATTGGAATTAGGGAATGAAACTAGAGTAAATATATTCCCTTCGTTATATTTTAATATAAGAAGTATTGGGGTTCGGGTAAATTGCTGGTTTTCAGCCAAAACGCCAGCGAGACAGCCTTTGATGGGCATCAAAGTAAGTCAATATTTGATGTCATTATCTTTGACATGAGCGTTGAGTTTTAGCGTTTGTCGTAAATTTGACAGTACGCGAGCTACTCGTATTTGATCCCCGCCAGTAAAAAGGAAATTGTTCATTGCAATTTTAAGTGCATATTTATTTATTCATTTATTTCTCAGACATGCAGCTTTTCTCGCGATGTTTTCCTTCACTACCGAGCACTTGGTAAATCAGCACTATATATAGATATATATATTTGGAAGAAATGTGAAGTCAACTAATAAGAATTAGGGCAACGTGTAATATTACTTTTCAATCGATTTCAAAAAAGGAGGAGGTTCTCAATTCGTCCGAATCTTTTTTATGTATGTTCACCGGTTACTCGAAGACGCCTGAATGATTTGGAATATTATTTTTTTATTTAAAAGTTGATACTTTTCATGTGGTCCCATATAAATTTGATTAAGATCTGACCAGTAGTTTTTGACCTCCCCCCCATCAACATGGTAGTAGAATTAAATAAAAGACTACCCCAGGAGGGTACCAGCACCCCTGGAGAATCCCTCGCTGAGCATCCACGACCAAACTACTTCACTTCTGAGCGTGGGTGCTCAGGCTGCCCCACGTATTCGGGGGATGGGGAGGGGGGGCAAAATTCCGCTCGCGACTAATGCTGCTCGGGGCAAGCGGAGCAATACAACCAAGGCGAACCCTGTCACGCTATCCGTGAATTTTTGCAACATCAGGGGACTGCATTCCAACTTTAACGCTGTCCATTACCATCTAGAGACGGCGAAGCCGGCCTTGCTCTTTTTAACCGAGACTCAGGTGTTCTCTCCGGCTGATACTTCATATCTCTCCTACCCGGGGTACAAATTGGAACATTCCTTTGTGCCCCGGGCTGGAGTTTGTGTATACGTCAGAGAGGACATCTGTTTTCGACGCCTCGGCAGCCTTGAAGGTACGGACCTGTCTATCCTATGGCTGCGCGTAGACAGCGACGACCATCCCCGCGTCTACGGGTGCCTCTATAGGTCCCATAGAGGTAATGCCGACACAGACCAACTCATCGACCACGTCCAAATGGCTGCAGACTCCGTGCTACAACAGGTCCCATCCGCAGAGATCGTGATACTCGGTGATTTCAACGCCCACCACGCTGAATGGCTTGGTTCTCGTTTAACCGATCATGCGAGTAGATCTGTCTATGACTTTGCTTTGGCATATGGTCTAACACAACTGGTTACTTCGCCTACGCGGATCCCAGATGTGGAAGACCATGTACCTTCCCTGTTGGACCTTCTGCTGATCTCTCATCCGGACGGATATCAGATCTCCGTTGATGCCCCTCTGGACTCTTCCGACCATTGTCTGATCCGGAGCACGGTGCCACTCACGCTCCAATCGCAGTTGCGATCTGCAGCTTGCCGCCGTGTTTGGCACTATAGGTCAGCTGATTGGGACGGGATGCGGTCTTTTTTTGCATCCTACCCTTGGGGGCGGGTTTGCTTCTTGCCGGATCCCAGCGTTGTTGCCGATTCTGTTGCTGATGTGGTACTTCAGGGTATGGAAATTTTTATTCCATCCTCTGTGGTACCCATTGGAGGCAGATCCCAGCCATGGTTTGGTCGCTCCTGTAAAATAGCATCACGCTATAAGCAGGAGTGCTACCGGGCCTGGACTGACGCATCAACGTCTCGGGATGTAAACACCAGCGCACTTAAAAAGAAGTATAATTCCGCCTCCAGGTCCTTCAAAAGCGTCATTGCCAAGGCAAGGTCTGAGCACATCGGCAGAATTGGCGAGAAGCTAGTTCGCCTTCCTTCGGACACCCGTGCATTCTGGTCTCTCGCCAAGGCTGTCCAAGGGAACTTCTGTCAGCCATCTCTTCCATCTCTGCAGAGAGAGGACGACTCACTGGCCCATGCCGCAAAAGAGAAAGCCGATCTGTTGTGCTCTCTTTTTGCGTCTAGCTCGACTCTAGATGACGGGGGGAACACACCGCCGACCATCCCGCGATGTGAGTGCTCCATGCCGGATGTGCGATTTACACAGTGCTCGGTTCGCAAAGCACTTTTCTCCCTGGACGTCAGCAAGTCGAGTGGGCCCGATGGAGTCCCTCCCATTGTGCTCAAGACGTGTGCTCCGGAGTTGGCACCGGTTTTAACGCGTCTTTTCCGGTACTCCTACTCCCAAGGCGTAGTCCCGAATTCATGGAAGACAGCTTTGGTCCACCCGATCCCTAAAAAAGGCGACCGCTCAGACCCGTCCAACTACAGGCCTATCGCCATCACCTCCTTGTTCTCCGAAATAATGGAATCCATTATAAACTGCCAGCTCATGAGGTACCTTGAGGATCACCAGCTGATCAGTGACCGCCAGTACGGTTTTCGTAAGGGTCGATCAGCAGGTGATCTTCTAGTTTACTTAACTCATAGATGGGCGGAGGCAGTAGAGTCCAAGGGGGAGGCATTGGCCGTTAGTTTGGACACAGCGAAGGCCTTCGATCGGGTCTGGCACAAGGCGCTTCTTTCGAAGCTTCCTTCCTATGGGCTTCCCGAGAAATTGTGCAAATGGATTACCAGTTTCCTTGCTGATCGGAGCATCAAAGTCGTAGTAGACGGTGCATGCTCTGATTTCAAGCCTATCAACGCTGGTGTTACACAAGGCTGCGTGCTATCACCAACGCTGTTTCTCCTGCATATCAATGATATGTTGCTAACTGGTAGCATTCATTGCTATGCAGACGACAGCACTGGGGATGTCTTATATACCGGCCGTGCCAATATTTCTCGGGAAAACGTCGCCGAGTACCGAGACAAACTTGTGTCTGAAGTCGAGTCTTTGCTTAACAAAGTCTCGGATTGGGGCCGACTAAATCTAGTCCAGTTCAATCCCCAGAAGACACTAGTTTGCGCGTTTACCGCTAAAAAGAACCCCTTTGTTGTATCTCCTCAGTTTCAAGGCACTCCCCTTGCTGCCTCAGCCAGTATCGGAATCCTTGGCGTCGACATATCGAATAGCGTGCAGTTTCGTGGTCACTTGGAAGGGAAGGCCAAATTGGCCTCTAAAAAGCTTGGCGTGCTCAACAGAGCGAGGCAGTATTTCATGCCGGCACATCGCTTGCAACTTTACAAAGCACAAATTCGGCCCCACATGGAATACTCTTCTCATCTCTGGGCCGGGGCACCTCAGTGCCAGCTCCTTCCACTTGACCGCATCCAGCGCAGAGCGATTCGAATCGTCGATGACCGAGTTCTTTCTGATCGGCTCGATACACTGACACTGCGTAGAGATATTGCATCTCTTTGCGTATTTTATCGCATCTATCACGGGGAGTGCTCTGAGGAATTGTTCGGACTAATTCCAGCCGCTCACTTTCACTATCGTACATCGCGACAAAACTCGCGTTACCATCCATACCATCTGGATTATTGGAGGTCCACCACTGTTCGATTTAGAAGAAGTTTTCTCCCTCGCACAAGTTCTTTGTGGCATCAATTACCACCAGCGAATTTTCTGAACCGATACGACTTAGGAACCTTCAAGAAAAGAGCTTACTTACACTTTTCTAAAAGGCCGGCAACGCATCTGCGATTCCCCTGGTGTTGCGGTTGTTCATGGGCGGCGGTAGTCACTTACCATCAGGTGAGCTGCATGCTCGTTTGCCCCCTATTCTAAAAAAAAAATTATTGGCTTCGACTAGTAAACGCATTGATGATAATCTCATTTTATTTATAATGAAGTCGGTTATACAAAATTTTTAAATTTACCATTTGTGTCTTTGGTATTATGAAAAGCTTTTTCAATAAACTACTATTCAAAATACAGTCTCTTGAGTATTTAGTCATTTTGTCATGGTAGCTCACAGGATTAGCACAGTCCTTTAAATTTCATTGTACGCGAGAAAACCGATTTCGATACCCGCTAGCACCAATGAAATTGTAATTAAGGTTCTGATTTACCATGTATTTGACCGTGAAGGTTAAGATAGTAAAAATACTTGATTGTTTGAGAAATTAAAATATTTCAAGGAGTATTTGAAATCCGCCAACAGTTGTTGGAGCACAGCAGCACCTTGCTCCGAAATCTTCCAGAAATGAGAAGAGGTCTGTTTTATTTTGCGTTTATGATGCGTTGTCAGCTCTGACCCAGTAACTATACCCTATACTCTTCAGGCCGGAACATAGCAGTGCAAGCTGTTATATTATGAATATTTTATGCTGTTTTTAGCGGCAGAAATAGGAAAGAGGAACCATCCTCATTCCTATTTCTGTCGGGTGGGTAGTAGATGGAAATATTTTTAGTCTCATATGCAGAAAAAGAGTTCTGTTTCCAGCTATAGTATCAACAGACTATCACTTGCAAATTAATTTATCATACTTAAATGATCTTCCGAAAAGTATTTATCACGAGCAGAACGTTCACCAATTTATATCACCCCTCTCTATACACGTCGTCTGTTGTTAATGATAAAATATTAAATATATGAATTACGTGACTAATCTAATGAATATTCATATTTTCAAAGAATCGTTCCAAATATTAGGCTGTTTATTGTAATTATTTTATGGTGTGAAGGTTAGATAACCTTAGACGAACCTTTACACGAATACTCGTAATGAATATTCATAAGAGCAATCGAAAGCCGTTGGTAGTGCCTAATAATTAGTTTAAGCTAAAGTACCCGTTCATGAGGAATGGGCTTAAAAAAAGGTAAAGAACATGAAATCATTCTTTTTCGACTTGTCTATTCAATTTAATTCAATTTATTTGCTATTCTTGTTGCATACATTTAGTCTTAATTATAAAAAAATTGTTCAATACAAGAACCCTGCAAAGGCACTGTAAATATTGATAATTAGTAATATTACATTTACTTTATAGTAATTTTTTATAAAATTATTTTCATTATTATTATTAAAATAATATTTACCATGTACTTAAATAATAACGAGATCATAAAAGCAACATAATATTTATTCCTATTTCCTAAGCACTAAAAAACTCTTGGTATTGCAATGATATCCTGAACGCCAGTCTGAGATTAGAATGGCTCTCTAGCACCTTAAGAACGGCAAGGCCCCGGGCAAGGATTGGTTTACAGTGGAGCTTTTGAAAGCAGATGAGAAACCGGTACTTGAAGTCAAGTTGAAGTTGAAGTGGGACTATTCCGGAGGCATGAAGCAAAAGTGGGTTGGTCTTGTTCTTCAAGAAAGGCTGAGCATGCTATACCTACTACATTTACAGGCAGAGTTAAAAAAATGGATACATAATCATTTAGGCACTTCCTCGTTCTATCCACAATGTTTGATATATCGTATGTAAACTGTTTTAGCATATTCAATTGTCTGGTTCCTTTTTGTTTTAATTTATTGTGACATTAGCTTTTTTTATAGGATAGGGTGATAAACGAGCACACAGTCCACCTGATGGTAAGTGGTTGCTTTGACCCATAGACATCTACATCTATCCTCAATAAAGAATCAAAATGCAGATGCGTCGTCACCCGTGACGTAGATGGAATGTCTCTTTGATTTTTATCTGGTGGATTATGTAACTCACTTTGCATATTTGTGATAAATATTTAAATAATAAAAAATCTCAAAAAAGGACTTCCATTTATATCAGATTTTTATAAAATTAAATAGAAATCACTTAAACTTTATTACTGTAATCAATTGCACTATATACGATGTCGTTAACCTCTTTATTTGAAAGCAAATATCGGAAATTGGTACGAAATTTTATTTTAGTCCCGGTCATTATTACCATGCTGATGACTGATCTATTTACATTGGCACGGGCTGAAATGTTGTTCAATGCACTCATTTCTAAATTGTTATTAAGCACTGAAAGATTATGTGACGACGCAATATTATTAATAATGAAAATAATTGTGCTTAAGTTGTGTTCATAATTGTATTTAAGCCGTCTTAATTTTTATTTATAACATTGTAATGCATTTAATAGGCATATAATTAAAATGCTTTCATTTGGAACATTAATTATTCATTAAGTTTACTGTAAACATACATAAAAAATTCAAAAACTTTAAATAATGAAAATAAAATTACAAGGGGATATTATTACAATCGTAAAGACAAAACATAGCCCGCTGAGCGACCTTGGGATTCCTCATACGGCTAGCAGTGAAGTACCACGTCTCAGATCCATAAGTCATCACTGGCAACACGCACTAGTTGTACAATCTCGTTTTCAAGTTATAACTGGTATAACTATAACTGACGAGAAGATGTGTCGTAATTTCCCGAACACTGCTCAGCCGAGTTGGATTCATCGATTGACCTTTCGGTTGAAGTTGGACTTACCTAGTCAGGCTGTTTGTTCCAGATAAACATACTCGTAAACAACTTCGAGCTTAGTGCTTCCTACAACTAGCGGCATAGGTGTGACATGGACGTTACACATGATCTTGTTTTGTCCATGTTCATCTTAAGACCTATCCGTTGGGAGGCACTATTGAGGTCATTGAGCATAGTGCTTAGATCCCATAGCGATTCTGCCATAACGACTATATCGTCAGCAAATTTAAGGTGAGTGATGTACTCGCCATTGATGTTAATACCGTATCCTTTCCAGTTCAGTAGTTTGAAAACGTCTTTCAATGCAGCGGCGAAGACTTTCGGGGATATAAAGTCACCCTATCTTACACCTTTCTCCAGGCTTTCTCTTAGTCCTCCTTAATTTTCCGCAGGATATATATGTGGTATATGGTACTAAAGCCTTATCGGAAACCAGCTTGTTCGGGAGGCTGAAAGTCGTCGAGACTTCATGCGGGACGATTTGTCATGACTCTCGAAAACAGCACGTAGCCGCTTAAAACAAAAAGGAACCAGACAATTAAATGTGCCAAAACAGTTTACATAAGATATATCAAACATTGTGGATAGAACTAGGAAGTGCCTAAATGATTATGCATGCATTTTTTAACTCTGCCTGTAAATGTAGTAGGTATAGCAAGTCTCCTTTATTTATTCATAAGTCTCTTAAAGTCTATTGCTGGGCATAGGCAGTGAATACGCCCAGTTTTTAAAATAATTTCTTAATAAAATCAAATTTTGGTTTTTTGAAAAAAAGTTATGATCGAAATGTTCATTGATAAATTGCCTATCCATTAGTGTCAATCGCAAAAATAAGTAATGATTACTTTACGAGGAATTGCATGTTATCCATAATTATTTCACAATTATGTGGTTTCGTTGTAAGGAGATTATTTTAATATTTATTCCTTTAAATATAATTGGATATGACTCTTATGGAATCAAGATTATGTAGAAATATAATGTGGTTTCTATTAGTTGATATATCTTTATAATAAAAAGTAGATAGCTCCTAAAAACTACACAAATAACGACTAGCGCGACATTTTGCTCAACCATGCGCCTTAATCGTTATGCTTGGCAGGCGGATTGACAATGGCAGTACCAGATGATTCGCTCTGTTGACGTCACTCCTCACCCCTGGTCTGCACATTTTACACTTGTCATAAAGAGATGGTTATATCACCATCTATCTGAAGTCATAATATCTGAAGGACTTGAGATTATCTTACGCTGCAACCACACGGCAACAGTATCTTGGGATAATATTTGAAAATTTTCGCCTTAGTAGTATATACCAGGATAATATTTAAAATATCATCATCATCATCATCTTATAATCAGAGCACACAGACACCAGTACTGCTCAAGCTAAACAGAATATGAATGATTTTTGATAGTACATATTAAAAAAACATTTAGGTATTTGAAATAATAATTATGAAATTTATATTGTTATTAATAAAATTATTATTTCTATTAAATTATACTATTTGATTAGAAATCCAACATACTAAATATATTATTTAAATAAGTTGATTTCAAAAACATACATAGAATATTCTGCCTTCACATACGTAGAATATATTTGTAAAGTAAAATACTTCAGTAGTCGCATTGGAATTTGCACTTGTATGTACTCGTACGTACTAGCAACAAGGTGCATTATTATTTTCATTTTCCTCAATATACTGTAGTTGAACCTTTGTTTTTAATTTTATTCTAAACCTCTTTGAAACATAACAATCAGAAAAAGAAAACAAAAGAACATTAACTCCCTTAGTTTAATATATCATATTATATTAAATCGGCCAACGTTAAATGTGGCAGTTATGACATTAATTCATATTTGTTCTTATTTTAATTTGCGAATGACAGCAAATTATATATAGTAGAGCCACGTTGCAGCTGCATTACTACGGTTGCAGGATAAATTCTCGGTACAATCAAGAAAGGACTAAACTCTAACATAATACGTTAGCGTTAAATAGCACCACAATGCAATTCTGCTGTGATTGTTATCTTACAGTAACATAACAATCAGTTAGTAGCTAGTTAAATTTATTAATAATCATAATTTTAATTCAATGCTTATTTCTTGCATTTGTTGCGGGAATTTAAGGCTCACAAACGCAAAAGGGAATGTTGGTGAATTGCTGAATACCGCAGCGTAAACGTGAACAAAGTTATAGTTCAAACAACTTCAATTCCAAATTATTGTACTCGTTAAAGTTATAAATTATGAAATGATTCGAGATTCAGCAACAAATACAAGATCAAGTAATAAATTAATTTTAAAAATTATAAAATTAATTAATTATTAATCGATTTATTGGTAGTTGTGGTAGAGGCAGAAAAGATGAGGCAGACCGCGTTCAAAAAGAGGTATTGTGTATTAGGTATTGGGTACTGTGATTGTTATGTTACAGTAACGACGCATGTATGTATCGATTCTTAATTGAGGATATTTGTAGATGTCTATGGGCCAAAGCATCCACTAACCTTCAAGTGGACTCTGTGCCTGTTTGTCTTCCTTGCTTGAATATAAAAAAAGTTCATTGTTCATCATCATGAAGCAGAAAAGGGAAGTCAATAAAATTGTTGCTGTATTGGGTCTCAACGTATAGTTCTTATTGAAAGAAAAAACTATAAATAAATAAAAAAGAAACGCGATTAAATCTGTAAAATTGGTTTAATTCAATGTGTAGTATTTGCATAAATATAAGAAATTATTAAATAAAATTATTAGTTAAATTTCACAACATTAACGATGGGTCGCTAAACTAAATATTTTGTTAGTCTAGACTGAATAAATAATTTATAGATCATCGACTCATCGAATATATGTTACCATTTTGACATTCAATCCCAGTTCAACGGTGAAGCGCTACAAATACAGAGTCACCTTTATAATCGAGTTTGTGGGAAGAAATTGCTTTAAGTACGTTGAGACAGGGATTTTTGTTCCATATTGTAAAGCAAATATTATTTGACGTCTCATGTATTAGTAAAAATCACAAAAATTGCCAACACAACAAACAATACATGTAAAATGGGGAACATTTCCAACAAGTTTTGAATACTACCTGGCTGTTTTCAACTGCACAAGAAACATGATTTTAACATGGTATGCGGTAAATGTACGCGCTACTATTGAGATAGACGGAGGTCTATGCTATTGGATGGGTCGATCTTCAGAGAACGACAAAGCTCTCACAGAATACCAGCATAAAATAGCAGTTTAACGCTGCTGTGTTTCGTATGGTGAGTTTAGAGAACCGGAAAACCTTTTTACTGGAAACGAGGTGTTCGCGCCAAACGCTAATTTCAAGAATTAACGCGAGAGGGCGCTCGGCGCGGTGCATTCGTACCGGTTTGACTTTCGGTCGTGCGTAGAACGCGCAAGCTCACCAGTCGTCTGTCAGCTGTGCTTGGGACAGCATGCTGTCATTTTTGTCGGGAACTCGGAATAATTAGGCGCGGCCAGTAAATATACGGTCTAGGATTTGTGACGCGCATTCCTGATGGAGAGCTTCCCAGGGACTCATTGTGTCTGACTTAGAATCTGCATAAGTGCATTCGGCAATATTAGCTAGTGCGGCCTTTGATATTCTAGAAATAACTGTTGCTACGCGAAACGGCGCGACGCGTGCTCTAATCCAAAGTCCCGAAACCTTTCAGCTCGAGTTACAAAACCGTTTTCAGTGCCTAGAAGACTGCAATGAAGTGGACGATTTGAATGACAAGCTCGTGGAAACTGTCCATGCGGTCGGAGCTAAGTTCTGCAAGACTCGCCGCAGAAGAACACAAAAACTCTCCGATCACACTCTTAATCTCATGGCTGTTAGACGGGAGATGAAGCTACATTCTTCAACAGACTTGACAGCATACAGGCATCTGAACAGACAGATCTCCAAATGCATGCGGCGGGACTTACGCAACTTCAATACAGCTCGTATTGAAGAAGCGATAGAGCGGAACCAAGGCTCCAAAATCTTTGCCAGAGATCTGTCTGCCAGAAAGAGCCAACTGTCAAAGCTGAAGACCGAATGTGGCAGCATCGTTTCCGGGACACCTGAGATTTTGAGTGAGATTGAGAGGTTCTATGGGTAGCTGTACACGTCATCGTTGGAGCCACACGCAAGTGTGAGTAACGATCCAAGAGCGAGTCTCATCCGACACTATTCCGAAGATATCCCGGACGTCAGTCTGGGCGAGATTAGAATGGCTCTCCAGCACCTTAAAAACGGTAAGGCCCCAGGCGAGGATGGAATTACAGCGGAGCTTCTGAAAGCGGGTGGAAGACCGGTACTTGAAGTCCTTCAGAGGCTCTTTAATTCCGTCCTCCATGGTGGCATTACACCGGAGGCGTGCAGCAGAAGTGCGGTGGTCTTGTTCTTCAAGAAAGGTGACAACGCTCTCTTGAAGAACTACAGACCGATTTCCCTTCTGAGCCGCGTCTACGTGCTGTTTTCGAGAGTCATTACGAATCGTCTCGCGCGCAGACTTGACGACTTCCAGCCTCCCGAACAAGCCGGTTTCCGAAAGGGCTTTAGCACCATAGACCACATACATACCCTTCGGCAAGTTGTACAGAAGTCCGAAGAGTACAATTTGCCACTATGTCTGGCGTATGTGGACTATGAGAAAGCCTTTGATTCCGTCGAAATTTGGGCGGTGCTGCAGTCCCTTCAGCGGTGCCAAGTTGACTGTCGGTATATCGAAGTGTTGAAGTGCTTGTACAGTAGGGCTACGATGGCTATCCGAGTACAGAACCAGAGTACGAAACCTATCCAATTGCAGAGAGGTGTAAGACAGGGTGACGTCATATCCCCGAAACTCTTCACCGCTGCATTGGAAGACGTTTTCAAGCTTCTGGACTGGAAGGGATACGGTATCAACATCAATGGCGAGTACATCACTCACCTTCGATTTGCCGACGATATAGTCCTTATGGCAGAATCACTGGAGGGCCTAAGCACTATGCTCAATGACCTCAATAGTGTTTCCCAGCGGATAGGTCTTAAGATGAACATGGACAAAACAAAGATCATGTTTAATGCCTATGCCGGTAGTTGTTGGGAGCACTAAGCTCGAAGTTGTTGACGAGTATGTTTACCTGGGACAAATAGTCCGACTAGGTAAGTCCAACTTCGACCGAGAGGTCAATCGACGGATTCAACTCGGCTGGGAAGCGTTCGGGAAGCTACGACACATATTCTCGTCAGACATACCTCAAAACCTTAAAACGAAATTGTACAACCAGTGCGTGTTGCCAGTGATGACTTACGGAACTGAGACGTGGTCCTTCACTGCTGGCCGTATGAGGAAGCTCAAGGTCGCTCAGCGAGCTATGGAGAGGGCTATGCTCGGAGTTTCTCTGCGTGATAAACTTAGGAATGAGGATATCCGCAGTAGAACCAGAATAACCGACATAGCCCAACGAATTAGTAAGCTGAAGTGGCAGTGGGCCGGCCATATAGCTCGAGGAACCGACAACCGATGGGGAAGAAAGGTTCTCGAGTGGCAGCCTCGTACCGGTAGGCGAAGTGTAGGGCGTCCCCCCACGAGATGGAGTGACGACCTGGTAAGACATGCAGGAAGTCGATGGATGCAGGTGGCTCAGGACCGTGCTTTGTGGCATTCTTTGGGGGAGGGCTATGTTCAGCAGTGGACTTGTGAAGGGCTGTAATGATGATGATGATGACGCGAAACAGTAGTGACCTTTGATCCGGACACTCCGTGTGCATTTTGTGCGTTAACCTTATACCCAACGAGAGTTAGTGGCTTCTGTAAGTTAGTTAATCGTACGATAGAGTTAATTGACTGTCATCGTGACGAACGAGGAAAGTGACTGTGGAAAACGCCGCGGAAGGTTCCCTCAATTTGGAGCGGTGTCGACGCCCGGGCTGCTGCCGACGGCCAAGGTCTACACATCACATCACCTTATTTCCCTTGCACTACACAACCACATGCGACCTGACCGACTCCGGAGGGACCAGTCGCCTTGGATATAGGTAAGTAAGCTCCGTCTAATATCCTCCCGGTCGACTGGCCGTAGTATAGAATGCTCCCCCATATAGTTTAGTGTAAGTAGAGATTTTCCACTTTGGCCTGGAGGAGGCCCGACCTACGTCTGCTCGTCGAAACTCAGCTGAATGGGCCCCTGATGATTTGACCCTTAAGGGAGCAGCCGTAGGCTGTAACACGAGGCATTCCGTCTTAGTCCTCACGGGTGATAACACATCTGCATTTTGATTTGTAATCGAGGATAGATGTAGATGTCTATGGGCCACAGCAACCACTTACCATCAGGTGGACTGTGTGCTCGTTTGTCACACTTATTCTATAAAAGGTCCCTGTAGGCAACATTACATCTGTATTTTGATTTATCATCGATGATATCGTTGGTGTCTAAACGCCAAATCATTTACTTAACATCACGTTATGAACTCGTTCGTCGGCCTTACTCGTACAAGTGTAAAAAGGCAGGCAATGTAATGCATTAACATAGGTGCACACAGCTAGACACAACTAGACGTAAAACTGAATCTGAATTTACGTATTTGAATACATTTTAAATCTTATTAGGATAAGAATTAAGAACCCAGAACTCGGGATGTCATGTTGTCATGTCATCAACACGCGATTAATTGTCTAAAATGAATTCTGTATATCTTTTTATATCTTTGTACGTCTTCTCACAAACACATTAAGTAACTTTTATATAAGAAAAATATACAGTACTAAAAAAAACTAATAAAAAGTAAAATAAAACTAATAACTTAAATTATCATACATTCCTACTGTGGTATCGTGCTAAGAACTTTGAGCGAGAAAAGAACCAGCCCTCAACAGTAGCGACGACAGTAGCACGTGGACCCCACGGACCGATAATCTCTACAGCAAATGGCACAAATATGTAGTCACCTCTTAGAGATTCATACAAGTAAGTCATTTATATCAGTGAACTCCTAAAAGAGAAAAAAGACAAAAATAGGATACGTCCGCTGTTTTTTCTTTTCCTTTCTTTTTTAAAGAAATCACACTAGGATATTTTCTGTATTGTGGGGACTTTTTGCAAAATTAAATTGCACATTGACATACATACATTCAGATTGGAAACAATTATATAAAGTCAGCACTTTAAATTTCCTATAACAGATTAATTTGTCCTCAAAGGACTCGTACACGTTTTGCTCCCTTGCCGGATTATTCTTTTAACAATTTCGGTAGTAAATTCATTCTCAGGAGGTGAAATACTATCGGAGTTAGGCGGTATATCTATCTTCTGAAGACTAAAGTGGAATCCTGCGTTACCAGTAAACAGTCCGGTTCTGGCCACTCACCAATCAACTAACACAACAGTATTAAAGTCCTTACGCCGGCAAGACATATAATTTGTGCTGCAAGCATATCGCATTTGTTTAAATAAAATTCATAAAAACTGAAACAAAGCTTTTGTATGATTGTTGACCATATTTACTTAGTAATGAAAAACCTTTAAAAAATTAGCTTCCTGATGCTAGCTGCGTTACATTATTCGCATAGTGATACAGAATATTTGTAATTGAGTGGTGGTTGATTGTTTAAAATCATTACAGCGGATGAAATGTGTTGGTTTTGTTTGTTACTGAACAAAGCGAAACGGTAGCTGGATTGTGGTTGACGCCAGTAAATTAGTTCAACCCGATGAATATGAAAAAGCAACGAACTGGAATTTTTTATACACTTAAAAGTGTAAAATAATTTTTTTATAAAAATATTAGATTTGCAATTAAAAAAGTATTCATTTTTTCTACATCAAAAATTGCGAAATAAAAACATTATTAATGAACATGGTAAGCAATGGCTATAAAAAAAGAGAGGAAATCAATTCTTATAACGTTAAAGAGAATATTGATAATAACCATATGATAAACGTAACTTAAAAAGTACTGAATAAAACTACTTTTACGGATTTTATCGCGTTTAATTAAGTCATTTTATATTCCCGACGTTTCGGTTGCTTTCCAGCAACCGTGGTCACGGGGGACTGAGATGATTGACGTCCCGATGTCAAAGTTAACCCGGAGTACCTTCAGCTTTTTAATTATTAATTTTGGTCCGATCTACGCAGAATGAACTAACTGTGTCTTGAAGTCTTGCAGTGGTATGCTTGGGTTTAGTTTTAATTTTATGAATTACAGGATCCCAAGCAGGTGGCAGTACCCAGCCTCCCTCTCTATTGAAATTAGGATGTTTTTTTAATTTCAATAGCCTCACGTATCATCCTTGGCAGGAATCGATGTTCTTTCGCGAGAACTTGTGGTTTATCAAATCTAATGTAATGGCGAGGGCCATCTAGGATATGATCACAAACTGCAGACTTCCCGGAACGTTGGTGCTTCACGTCAGCTATGTGTTCTTTTACGCGGGTTTTTATTGATCGTTTTGCTTGCCCTATATATGAGAGACCACACTCACAATCAAGCTTGTATACTCCTACATCTTGTAGAGGAATATTGCACTTGACGGATGGTAAGAACTGACTAATCTTCTTCGGTGGATTGAAGAATGTTTTAATAGAAGCTCGCTTCAAGATGTAGCCAATTTTGTCTGTGAAACCTCTGACATATGGTAGTACAGCAGGCACACGCTCGACTGTGGCCGGCTTCACTCGGTCACTGTGACGTAGGCGCGGAACCCGAAGCTTGTTGTCGTGCAGAACCTGCTTGACGTGCTAAAGCTCGGCGGCCAGGTGTTTGCTGTCACAGATCCCTCGTGCTCTCTGCAACAAAGATTTGCCCACGGTAGCTAACTGTGAAGGGTGATGGTGTGATTCACCGTTTAAGTATCGGTTTGTATGGGTCTTTTTTCTATACACAGTGTGACCTACGGTGTTATTAGGATTTCGAATGACTAACACATCTAGGAAAGCTAAAGAATTATTTGACTCTAACTCCATAGTAAATTGAATTTTAGAGTTTATGGAATTAAGATGTTCTAAAAATGCAGTTACTTTGTCTGATGGTAAAATTGTGAAAGTATCGTCTACGTACCGCTTGTAGAAACTTGGAGTTACTGGTGCAGTAAGCAGGGCTTCTTCCTCAAAGTTCTCCATGAAAATATCGGCGACAATGGGAGATACCGGTGAGCCCATCGCCACACCATCTACTTGCTTGTAAAACTGTTCCTTCCACAATAGATAGCCAGATGTAAGGCAATGTCTGAGTAATACTGCATATTATGCTGGCATGTTGTTTTCCTCTAGAGTTTCCTAGTTACAATTGAGTTGCAGTCTTCAACAGGTAGGCATTTAAATAGAGACTGAACATCAAAACTGACCATAGTTTCATTGTCAGTAAGACATAGGTCTTTTATCTCACTGACAAAATGGTATGAATCCTTAGTGTGTGCTCTTGTATGTCCTCTGAGTGGTGATAGTACTTTCGCTAAGTGTTGAGCCAATCTGTAAGTTGTCGAATCGATATGACTCACTATTGGACGTAATGGAGCGTTCGGTTTGTGTATTTT
Source organism: Parnassius mnemosyne (assembly GCA_963668995.1). Taxonomy (NCBI): domain Eukaryota; kingdom Metazoa; phylum Arthropoda; class Insecta; order Lepidoptera; family Papilionidae; genus Parnassius; species Parnassius mnemosyne. Next base: position 14,520,001 of record CAVLGL010000115.1, read on the forward strand.
TGGTAACCCATACAACTTCGGCGGTTTGGCACACGCAGGTATTATCGAATTAACGTATAGATTCAGTTTCTCGGAGTATTTCTTTATTAGATCGCTAGTTGTTTTAAGCGTATTAGTTGTAGGGTCTGTTTTGACCTTTACGTACGTACTTTCATCCGATAAAAGTTGTTGTATTTTAAAATTGTAATTCGACGTATCCATTATAACCGTAGCATTACCTTTATCTGCGCGGAGAATCGTAAGATCTGATCTGTTGCGTAAGTTTTTCAATGCAGTAAATTCATCTTTGGGAAGATTTAATTATTTATCATTAAATCTTCAATCTCACATTAAATCTTCCCAAAGATGAATTTACTAAAACTTTCTATTAAAACATTCTTCAAGCCACCGAAGAAGATTAGTCAGTTCTTACCATCCGCCAAGTGCAATATTCCTCTACAAGATGTAGGAGTATACAAGCTTGATTGTGAGTGTCGTCTCTCATATATAGGGCAAACAAAACGATCAATAAAAACCCGCGTAAAAGAACACATAGCTGACGTGAAGCACCAACGTTCCGGGAAGTCTGCAGTTTGTGATCATATCCTAGACGGCCCCCGCCATTACATTAGATTTGATAAACCACAAGTTCTCGCGAAAGAACATCGATTCCTGTCAATGATGATACGTGAGGCTATTGAAATTAAAGAAACATCCTAATTTCAATAGAGAGGGAGGCTGGGTACTACCACCTGCTTGGGATCCTGTAATTCATAAAATTAAAACTAAACCCAAGCATATCACTGCAAGACTTCAAGACACAGTTAGTTCATTCTGCGTAGATCGGACCAAAATTAATAATTAAAAAGCTGAAGGTACTCCGGGTTAACTTTGACATTGGGACGTCAATCACCTCAGTCCCCCGTGACTACGGTTGCTGGAAAGCAACCGAAGCGTCGGGAATATAAAATCACTTAAAAAACGCGATAAAATCCGTAAAAGTAGTTTTATTCAATGTGTAGTGTACGCGTAAATATAAAAAATCATTAAAAAGTACTATCATTACCTTTGAGTTACATAAGTGTAATTGGATATTTTTAAAAATCTTAAGGAAAAAATTAGATTCTTTTAATAGTTCTAAATTATATTATCATTGCAACCCATCATACGTTCCTCAATGCTGAATATTATGTCTTCTAGTCTTTCTCTCTCTTTGACAGATCGAATTTGTGATAGAAATAGATGTTGACATTTATATATCAATACGTAATTCGATACGTCAATGTCAAGGTTTCTGATGCTGCCTGAGGCTGCACAGGGACTGCACTTAAATTAAGGAGATACGAAAAAGGGATTCTTTCCAGTGGTAAACGCGCAAACTTGTGGAACATCAGCATTAATAGACTTTTAGTCGGAGCATGCACCATCTACTACGACCTTGATGATTCGATTTGCAATAAAACTGGTGATCCATTTGCACAATTTCTCGAGAAGGCCATAGCCCCCGCTTTGTGCCGAATCCGATCGAAAGCCTTCGCTATCCACTCTATCGCTAGGCCTCCCCCTTAGATAGATTATATTGACACCGCGTGTCTATGAGTCAGGCAAAAACCAGAAGATCATGAGCAGAGCGTCCCCAACGGAAATCGTATTGACAGTCACTAATGCGGTCTAGTGGTACTGAAGGTACCTCATGAACTGGCAGTTTAGAATGGATTCTATTATTTTGGAGAACAAGAAGGTGATGGCGATAGGCCTGTAGTTGAACTGGTCGGAGCGGTCACCGTTTTAAGGGATCGGATACACTAAATTTATTTATTTATTTTAAACTTTATATACTCATGTGGTATATAGGCGGACTTAATGCCTAAGGCATTTTCTACCAGTCTACGTTGGGATGATGCAGAGACAGAATGTAGTAGGTGTAATAAAAAGTTATTATGCCAATACTAAACTAAAATAACAAAAAAAAAATTGTAGTGTCTAATGTGTCTTTCATGAGTTTAGGACTACGCCTAGGGAGTAGGAGTACCAGAAAAGAAGCCTTAGGACCGGTGCCACCTCTAAAGCATACGGTTTAAAGCTTTTTGACGTCTAGGGAGAGGAGTGCTTTGCGCACTAAGCGCTGCGTAAAATACTCATCCAGCATGGAGCACACACACCGCGAGATGGCCGGTGGTGTGTTCCCCCTGTTATCGAGAGTTCTGTAAGATGCAAAAACAGAGTCTTAAAGATTTCACCTTGTGAGTCGTCTTCCCTGTGTAGGGATACAAGAGATGGCTGACAGAAGTTTCTTTGGACAACCTTGGCAAGAGATCAGAATGCACGGGTTCCCGAAGATAGGCGAACTAGTTTCTAGTTAATTCTGCAGATGTGCATTGATTTTGCCCTAACAATGTCTATTTTGAAGGACATACAAGCAGAGTTACACTATTTTTAAGAGCGCTGGTGTTTGCATTCCGGGACGGCGATGCTTCAATCTAGGCCCGATAGCATTCCTGCTTACAGCGTGATGCAATTTTACAGGAGCTACCAAAACATTGTTGGGATCTGCCTATCTATGGTGGGCATTACAGATGATGGAATAAAAAGCTCCATTTCCTCCAGTACATCATCAGCGATAGAATCAGCAACAACGTTGGAAGCATCTGGAGAGAAGCAAACCAGCCCCAAGGGTATGATGTGGAAAAATACCGCACTCTGTCCCAATCGGCTGACCTATAGTGCCACACACGGCGGCAGCCTGCAGAACGCAAACACGATGTAAGCGTGAGTGGCACCATACTCTGAATCAGACAATCGTCCGAGGATCCAAGAGCGGCGTTGACGGAGACCTGATGTTTGTCCGGCTGAGAATTCAGCAAAAGCACCAGCGTAGGCCAAGTAAGCAGCAGTGTCAGACCATATGTGAAGGCAAAGTCAGAAAATAGATCTCACCGCATGATCGATTAAGCGTAAACCAATCCATTCAGCGTGTTGGGTATTAAAATCGCCAAGGATCTTGGTCTCTGCGGATGGGATCTTTTGAAGCAAGGAAGGTAGCCGAACTCTTTCTGCATATGACGTTTTACGTTTACAAGGTTGTTGCCTTTTTTCCATACCATAGACACCTTTATTTATGTCTCATTAACGAAACAAAAAACAATGTTGATTAATTCATTTAGATAGACTTAGTAAAATTAAGGATTTGTGATTAATCCGGTTCGTAATACATAAATAAACCAATGAACGTTATAGAAGCTTCATCTGCAACTTACAATAAAAACGTAGTCGAATAAGGGTGTTACCACACCAATCGATCGACGTATATCGATGATTGAACAACGTTTTATCGACCAGTATTAATTGATCGACATCGATCCATGTTCATCAATGGCGTTGATCAACGATCGACCGATTAGTGCGGTAACACCGTAATGCGTAATTTCGCACTATCGTGGTAATTTAAAATATGTATATCGTGAAAAGGTCACTATAAAATCTACTTAACTTCAGCCGGTATATTTTTGCCAAATTTTTATTTTTTTGAAAAAACGTACCCCCACACTAGGATTTTCTCCTGTGTTGTGGAGGCAGTTTACAAACATAAATTACACAAGGACAAACATCCAGACCCGGAACAATTATTTGTAGGCCATACAAATACTTGTTCCGTGCGGGATTCGAACCCGCGGCCCCCTTATTAACCTTAAACATAATATATATTATATTATAATAACTCTAATAATAATATATTATATTTAATTTATTTGTGTTTGTTTAATCGACACTGGGTGTGCTTCACGGAACGTACACAGACGGCACTGCTACGATTGTATAATAACCGCAACAAGACCGCGGTCTGCCTCATCTTTTCTGGCTTTATCACAACTACGAATAAATCGATGAGTAATTAATTAATTTTATAATTTTTAAAATTAAATTATTACTTAATATTGAATTTGTTGCTGAATCTCGAATAATTTCATAATTTATAACTTTAACGGTTACAATAATTTGGAAATGAAGTTGTTTGAACTATAACTTTGTTTACGTCTACGTTACGGTATTCACCAATTGACCAACTTTCCCTTTTGCGTTTGTCAGCCTTCAGTTCCCGCAACAAACGCAAGAAATAGGCAATGAAATAAAATTACAATTATTTCAATACATTTAACTAGCGAAAAACATCGTTCTTTGAGTAAATTTATCAAATTCGTTAATATATGTCCAAATCACGATCTCTTTGTAAATATATCGACGGTCTTTTATAATTTTTCAGGAGAACAGTTTTATAAATTTTAAAGTTTCATCCGTTAGTACGTAAAGCTGAGTAGTGTAACGTATCTTATTCTTGTGCTATTAGTTAGGGTATTTATCTGTTATACAATTAATTTAAAGAATTGTTCTCAACTATAAAAAGTACTGGGAAATAGTAAAATGAAAAATTACATTCACTTAATACTTTTGATCATTATTTTCACTTAGTTCATTTGTGTAAAGTATATAATTTTCAATTATTATGGCATCATTAGAAATTAAAATAAATTTATTAAATATATTTTTTAAATTAATATAATTAATTTACTTAATACATATTTTAATAAATTAATTATTGACGGATCCGTGGCGCAGTGGCTTAGCAATGAGTTGTTACTCTGGGTGCCGCGGGTTCGAATCCCGCACGGAACAATATTTGTATGACAAGACGACATACGAGCGATCACGAGTAATCACAACCCCGCCGCGCCCGCGTCACCCGCGCTACCCGCCCCGCACTGCCTTTGCCTTTTCTCACCTAACTCGTTCTCGTGCCCCACAGTTAGTTAGTGACGATCGTAATTGCTTGCCGTGTGGGTTTGTCGCGTGTGATTTTATTTTTTTACTTACTCGCATTGCAAAAATGCCTAAGGAAAAGCAACCATTGCGGTTCAAATTGGAAAAGTATATTGAAGATTTCCCAAACCAATCCCTAACTACAGATGGAAAAGTACTATTTTGTAATGCTTGTGAAAAATCTATTTCCACTGAGCAACATTTTTTGATATCACAAGCAACACGTGTCTACTGGTAAACACAAGCAAAATATTACAAGAAAGAACAAATTTAAGCAACAGTTTTTTACTCATGCAGTCGCAAGCAGCTCCCAAAGTTCTACTTTCTCTAAAGAATTGTGTGAAGCGATGTTATGGGTAGATATACCCGTATGGAAATTTAATAATCCCACTTTTAAACAATTCATGGAAAAATACTCTGGCAAACGTATTCCTGATGAATCCATACTTAGGAAAAATTATGTGTCTGGTATTTATGAAAATTGTTTGGCTTCGAGTCGCGAATATAATGTAAAGGATGGCCCTATATGGGTTGCCATTGACAAAACTACAGATTCTCAAAACCAGTGCATTGGCAATGTGATTATCGGACGTCTAGATGAAGAAAATGCCAGCAAATCCTATTTATTGGCGTGTGAAGAACTTTCTAAATGCAACCACCAAACGTCAGCAAAGCTTTTCAATAATGCAATGAGTGTTTTGTGGCCTGATGCAGTTAAACATGAACAAGTTATCTTACTACTTAGCGATGCTGCTCCTTATATGGTAAAAGCTGCAGGTGCCCTACAAGTTTTGTATCCAAAAATGATTCATGTGACGTGCTTGGCTCATAATATAAATAGAGTTGCTGAATGCATAAGGTCTCAGTTTAAAATAAATTACAGTTTAGTATCAAACGTAAATAATTTTTTTTGAAAGCACCAAGCAGGATCTCAAAATTTAAAGAGATGCAGCGCCAGTGCTGACCCGCTGGGGAACTTGGCTGATAGCAGTTGAATACTATGCCCAGTATTACACTGAAATCAATACTATTATTTTGAATTGGAAAACGAAGCTGCTGCTATTATTTTATATTTCAATCTCAAAAGAACTTCTCCAAGATGACACTCTACGTAACGATTTGCTTTACATAAAAAGCAATTATTGCTTTTTATCACACCAGATAGAGGTACTCGGAAATTCTTCCATTTCTCTAAATGATACTTTGAAGATTATCGAAAATATCGAAAAAACGTTTTAGAATCAGAAGGTCCTGTTGCTGAAATAGCTAGGCAAAATTAAGCTCCGTACTAGAGTAATTTAAAATTAAAAATTTTGTACTGTCGACTTCAATATAAGTTATTAAGTATAACTCAAAAACTATTGGTCTGACCTTAATCAAATTCATATGAGACCACACTAGAAGTATCAGCTTTCATATAAAAAAAGAATCATCGAAATCGGTTCACCCAGTACAAAGTTATGAAGTAACACATAAAAAAATATATACAGTCGAATTGAGTACCGTCTCCTATTTGGAAGTCGGCAGAAAAAAGCAAAGGATTTCATACGCTAAAGAAAATTAACAGCATACTGTGTGGAACATTAGAAGGCACCATAGATGTGCCCTACTCACTTGCAGAATTATGCAAATTTAAATATGCTCCAATCAGATCCTGTGATGTTGAAAGATCATTCAGCCAGTACAAAGCATTATTTCGTCCAAACAGAAAGGGTTTTAATTTAGTAATTTTAAATTATGAAACAGAAGCTAAGTAAAATTGTATTTTTTGGTTTTTCTTAATAAAGAATCGTTTTAATGTATAATGTCGTTATCTTTTATTACACATATTTTTCCCATATTTTACGATTTTCAGTCCATGTTATATGTACATATTTTGATATTTTCTATACATATTGTTGCGCGCCACTATTAATGTCTTGTGCATGGCAACACTAGTTACACTAGCGCCATCTAGTGTCGAGTAGCAGAACTAGGAGAGTCAAGATCTTTCTAGAAACTTCGGGACCGATATGTACTCTAACATTCTAGATGACGCTACAGTAGAAGGTTCTGGAAATTATATGAGGCCCTATATAAGGCCGATATAGACCATGACCGAGGCAGTATTGAATTGGTGATACAAGACAATACTTCGAAGCGAAATAACGGCGAACTGTGTTTTATTATTAGCTAGTGTGATTTTAAGTTGTAATTAGTGTTGTGTTTATTAATTAAATAGTCAGTTTTGGTAATTCACTCGGCTTTTTTTAATTATCTCGAACCCCAAGCTCGTAACAATATTAATCCGGGCCCTACTTATTACAAATATAGAGTTTCGGTTTGGAACGAAAGAGATGGAATTATGGATTTCCGATAATTGCAGAGGATGCGGCCTATTCATTTAGAATCTTTGGCATTAAAAGTGTAAACCACAAAATTGTACATTTAGCACGTTTATCTTCTAGACCATCATTGAAAACACTACGGAAATATGCACCCGATATGTTAAGGCATGTCCCAGCCGAGGTGACGGCAAATTGCAAAATAAAGTGTCAGTTTAGCTCCGGCCTTGAACACCCTCACTGACGAAGATTCTAGTACCCGATCAGCTGAAACGTCAAGTTCTTCAGTCTACTCTCGCGAATCGTGGAAGTGAAAGGCGATGTAAAATGGCTGTAAATATAAAGAAGCTTCTTATCCGTGGTAGAGTCATGCTGCAGCTATATAAGTAGTATAATTGTAGCACGAATTGGTCGGCTCGACCGGAGAAGGATCACGCTCTCACAGAATACCAGTGTAAAATAGCAGTTTAACACTTGTTGTGTGTCGTATGGTGAGTGTAGAGAACCGGAGACCCTATTTACTGGAAAAGAGACATGCCATCTTAGTCCTTACGGGTGACAACGCATCTCCATTTTGATTCTTTATTGAGGATAGATGTAGATGTCTAGGAGTCAAAGCAAATTCGAATCATGTTAAAAGTCTCGCGGGGGCTTGGGGGTTCTACATTACCTGTCTGCTTCCCATAGACCACGTGAACTTTCCTACGTAAAATAGACACGTTTTTATTACGTGCACACTAGACTCGTAGAGTAGAGTAAAGCTCGACGGTCGCGATTTGCGTTTGTTGTGTTAATTCAATTAATACTAATTTATTTTGTATGAAAAGTGTGTTTTTATTAAAAAGTATCGATCCGTTCTGGTTTCGCACAGGTAATTTCTGGATCTCAATAACAGCGTCACCTATCAAATACATAAAAAGATTCATCAAAATCGGCAATTTTCAAGTATTTGCGAGACTAACGCACAGCATTTGATTTATTTATAGAGTATTTAAACATTTTGAGAAGTACATGACAGCTTGTATTTTTATAAGTTAAGCTATCAGACATAAAGGATTGTCACTGAAGGCACAAGCAAGTACTGCAGATAATTTTTGGATATTTTTTGGTTGAATAATTCTCACAGTATTTTCTATTGTACAGTACAAGCATCGGACGTACTAAATATTGCATCCATCATCAATTTACTACGGTTGGATAACAGCACAAATGATTAATTACATTGCTACAGTTGCCAAAACTATGAACCATGCTAATGCTTGGTTATATTATTGGCTTAAAGGATTATTTTTCAAAGACTAGCCAAATTTAACAATTATGTTCAAAATGTAAATACTGATTTGCAGTTTTTAAAATACGCGTAAATAAGATTTCTACATTTATTTGTAAATATCCGAAGTTGAATTTGATTTATGGGGATTACAACAGCGCGCGCTCGTGTGTGTAAGAGTCAATGCACGGAACTATTGCCGACTATTTACTTCCTTCATTTTCCTTTCATATTTTAAACGGGCTTAGCTACGTCATAATAAATAAAAAAAATTTTTTATGGTGTGTGGGATGGATGCTATGCAAATAAAAATTCTACACTCCACGAATTAAATATATTTTTTTACTCCCACACAAAAGACAGTTCAAGTTTAGACTATAAAGCGAGGGAAAGAGGTGAAGAATAAATGTAAATAATTAGTTGTAGAAAAAATAGCTGAGCTGGGAAGCCGATGATAGGTTGGCGCGATTTAAATAACGCTTACTCAAGCGGCGTGAGCATAGCGTCTAGCATTGAGAGCGTTTAAAACCGGACTGCATAGATAGGATGCTAATATTACTATATAGGGCACGGACTGGCTGGTTAATACTTAAGGGGCTACTCCCAGCGAACGACCTTGAGCATTCGGCCGGCCGACTCTCGCTACAATATATCGCGTAAGAAATATGCAAGACGCCACCTACTGTACGAACGTAGTATTATTTTTCAACATCAATAAACTATTTTATAGAAATACACACGGCGTACAACGATAAATGTATTTTAATTTTTTTATTCGGTATATTAGTTGCATTATATTAGAATTATGTATTCTCATATATTATCTAATTATGAAATTTTATAATTAATTATATATTAAAAATGAAGCATTGAAAATCGTGAGTTTAAAAGATACCTACTTACTATAGGTGAATAGATAGATAGCCCGCCTTTTGTACAAATATTTTGTGCAAGTGTCACGTATTGAAAAGTAATATACCTACCTACTAATTTTTGAACTGAGCACAATATTACAGTGTTTACCGTGACACTGTCTTGTCACGATAAACACTGTAATATTGCACCATTTCATAGTACCCGCGGTTCGAATATTTTTGTTACGTCATTGGTAACAAAGCGTACGTAATGAGGTCACGGTTAACACTGTCAGCTGTTGGCTTAGCTGGATGGCTGGGCGAGCGGAGGCAGGTACTTAGCGACGTAACGGTAAATAAAAAAAAACAGCGGGGAGATACGCTACAAGGCACCCTTTCGAATGTGTGCGTGCATAAAATAGTAAAAGTTAGATATTTATGAATGAAAGTTAAAATAATGCATTACCATGTATTTTGAATTTAAGAGTTAAGAGATAATAATGACAGAACGTTTGAGATATTTTTAATTAATTTTTCTTCACCATTTGCCTGTATTACTTTTACTGAACCTTCTCTGCAAATATGGCCGGTAATTGCAAAATAAACCTGTATAACATCACAGCTTATCTAGAAGCGATAACATAGCCATAGTCTAAAACAATTTAGAGAAAACGTTTCATTTAGTTACTATTACTTTTATTATTGCATAATAATAGATACCTCTAAGTTTTATGATTTGAAAGCATTAATTATTTTATATTTTCTAGTATAACTATTATTGGTCCAATTACTGTAGTTAACACATTAAAAATATCTTTTCTTAAAATAAATCTTAATTTTTGATCGGTGCTTATTTTGGTCTTCTTGCCTTTCTGATGACAGCCAAGAATGATAAAAATATGCTAACGTCTCACCAAAACTTTATTTCATTTTAGACTTTGCATTCCTATTTATCAATCTAATCCTACCCCAAATTTACCACTGGTTCTCACACAATGACACAAAGACGTGAAAATTGGAGGTTATGAGGATATTATATATTAACAGGTACTTAGTTTACGCCTGCCGTTAAGTATTCAGATTGGTGTCGGGCAGCAACCCTGCCTAATGTCAAAGATGCGAGACGTCTGATACTGCCTGTCCATCCGTCTACCAAGCGTTATGACTAAGGTCCTTTTTTAACGGTAGAGGCTAATGTTCGGCAGTAGAATTCTATGAGGATTTTATTTCAAGATAAAACTTCTTTCTCACGTCATTTAAATTTAATACATTAATAATTTTTTTAACATAATAATTTTTTATAACACAATACATATATTTTAGTCCGCTTTTATTACCTACGTGATGTTAAATGATGTTAGATGTATATAGACGAGAGTGCAGTAAAAGTTTTAATTACTTTTCTTATCTTCTTATATGATGAAATATCTTTTCAACTTGCAACAATAAAAAGTTCGTACTTGACCCAAAAACATATTTTTTCTACAAAAGGTTCTTTTTAATGTTGGTTTACGCATTAATGTTCATATTATTTATAAGTGCTTGGGCGACAGTTATATTTACGTTGGTAAACATAAAGGTGACGTGCTTATCCCCATTCACTCGGAAACTTCTAATTACGTAATTTGGCGCTAAATTTTGCCGACGCCTTGTTGCATGACCCACTTCTGTAACTTGTTATTCGTAGCAAAAATAAAAGTGGTACATGTTAGTAATGATCATTTAAGCTAGAAGGAAAAAAATGTATAATTTATACAAGATAATAATAGATACCTCTAAGTTTTATGATTTGAAAGCATTAATGAAGTGAAGAATACACAAATTAGGGAACTGTATTATGTGTACCTTTTGCGTCGCACTGACGCTGTTCATGAATTTGACACGGATGTGCCTCCTATTGTTTCACGTAATCATTTTGTGTGACAGAAATAGATTCGTTTGGGAAATGATAATATCTGACTATTACCAGGCATTGTAGAATAAGGTGAAAATGTAAGAAAATCCTTCAATCTTTTTGTTCTTCAACATATTCATCATCATCATTATAATCTTTGCAGCCCCTTTCTCAGTCACAAGCCCAAGGAAAACCACAATGATCTTGAAACACCTGCATTCATCAGTTTCCCGCATGTCTTACTCCATCTAGTGATGGGCTGCCCTACTTTCTGCTTACCGGTACGAGGTTGCCACTTTCAATACCGTTATTCGACATCGGTTGTCTGTTTTCCGAGGTATATAGCCGGCCCATTGCACTTAGCTGATTGATCCTATGAATTATGTTGGTTACTCTGGTTCTATAGTATATATATTTTTATTAAGGATTCTATTACGCAGATTAACTCTGAGCATGGCCCTCTCCATAGCTCGTTGAGCGATCTTAAGCTTCCTCATGTGGCCAGCAGTAAAGTACCAAAGTTTGCTCTTTTAAGTAAAAAAAATCCGGATTCGTCAATAAAGTCTAGATAGCGGCATATTAGGATATGGTACATACCTGCTCAACTGATCCATACTGCCTGCGGGAGAACACACCTCGACGTGAAATCAGCTCACTCGCTGAGGAACTGTAAACAACCAAATAATTCACTAAATTTTAAAATTATTTGAAATTATAGTAGCTTAGAGTTAGAAAACATACTAATATTTTTGATGCTCCTAACAACTCTTTGTTACACGTAATCAGTTGTATGGCCGACTAATAAATACTTCATTACGCTTTAAGGCACCTATATTTATAGAGATAGCGTATGTCCGCCGTGTCAGAAATGGTGACATTTTTATCTTTAACTTGTTGCTTTTATAGTTTCATTGTTCTCAGTCGTGGTCATCTAACACTTTTAAACACGTGTCTATATTTTACGCGGTAAAGCCACATTACTGTCAATTAGTCGGTTAGACCTAGAAGATCACGCTCATACAGAATAATAGCTTTAAAGAGCAATGTTATGCTGTCGTATTTCATATCGTGAGTGACAAGGTAAATGAAAACCCACTGAAGCTGGAGGAATACAAACTTCTTAGGCCTCAGAGGTGAAACGTATCAGCATCTTGATTCCTAACAGTAATAAGTCCCGCTGGGTGTCTTGCTGGTTCTTCCCAGGACAGAGGGTTTATTTTTCGAACCAGTGGTAAAGTAAAAAATGACTTTCAATAAGAATTACAAATGTAATGTATATTGAATAAAAATTATTCTATTCTATTCGAGAATAAATATGAAGGTGTCTATGGACTACAGAAGCGATTTATCATCAGGTGAACTATGCTTGTGACCCTTACTTGTCTGCTCCACTTTGTCTGATGGGCAGTAGCGTCTTTCTAATAACAACTAGAAAATAAAAAACTGCGTTTGCCAACCCACTTGCCAAGCGTAGCTACTATGGCAAGTATACCTTCTATGAGGCACACAAAGTATACCGCCTGGGATTCTAGGATCCACCTACCACCTAAGACCTACTTGCTTGCCGTGCCGCGAACTAGTGTTGGCCTACCATCGTACCAACGGCCATCATCGCCATCGGGCTTGGGCATCATTGGCATCTTCTGCTAGCTGGCTGTCTATGACCCTGAAGGAACAGTGATTGGACTTCGCTCCCTACGTCAGGCCAGTGATCCCCATCCTAGAACCTTACTTAGTACATGTGCGATAGTAAGATAAATAAAAATAATTAACTATAAACCTTAACTTTTTAAGCACCCACCTACTTCTGAACTATCTAACTGTACAGATGGTGTAACTATATAAGTGAAGATATTTAAGCAAAGTGTTGTAAATAGTACATGCAGAACTTGAGCCCATTACACCACGACCTAGTAGGGACTCCCTAAACCCCACCACGGAGTTGTTTTGTAGTAGCTATATAAAATCGGCTTCTCGTACGGACCAGTCCGTCGGAAGTCTTAAAATCCTTTATCTTGTTTTATCGTGTTTTTGTGAAGCTGGCCAGTGTTACATCGTGAAAAGGAATGTTGTTTTTGGTTTGTATACTTAATCTATTTTGGGGTTATCGTATAATGACGTCCTTCATGTTTAACTACGTGTGTGGTTATGAACGGCAAGTAGGTATTACGGTATGGTCGAAATGTAACTGCTACGCTCAATGTGTAGTGCGGTACGCTATTCTATCTCTGATATGGATTAATTGCATAATCAAATGAGCAAGTTGAACATCCACTCTCACAGTATAAATATTTTGACAATAACTTCATAATTAATGTATACTAAAAGAATAATCATTTTCTATTAATTTTCTATAGGATAGCTTATGAAATAACAAACAGAATTTAGACAAATTAGACTATTTGACTTTATTCTTCGCTAGAAACTAGCGAAGCGCAGATCCTGTGCTCGCTTCTCGTGTTTAATTAAGGGTAATTCGTCCAACAAGAGTTTTGACTTAGTTCGACATTAATTCTAATGTTATTAAATAAATATTAAATATTAAACTTTTCCAAGGTTTGTTTGCACGATTAAGTAATAATATAATATAAAGTATAAATTCAGTTTACATATTATTTAAACAAAAAAGTAAAGTCCCAAGCAAAGGCACAATTTTCATTTGCCTATTTATGGGAATAGAGGCCTGATCTTAGTTCCGATAAGGTTTAAGAAAGAAAGAGCAATTTATTTGGCACATTCAAACAATAACAGGTAGATTTATATATACTTATATAGAAATAAAAAAACATATCTGCAGTTTACACACGCGGTAGAAATGAAAGCTTCAAATGAAATGAAATATAAAATAAAAATATTTCACGGCAAATGATTCATTCAATAATATTACTTCAACCACAAGTGCGGCATATAATATAAGAAAGAGTTTAATTTTATAGCAAGTAAATGTTGAAATTCTTATTTTTAGACTAAATTTTACGGTATCAAATCAAAAAATATTTTCTTATGAGTATAATTGCTTCATCTACTTCATCCTATAGGTAAAGTAATTTTATCGAAAAAAAATTTAATGACTATCAAAGTGGTAAGTAAAATAGACGCTAGATAGCCTGAAGTTGTGAAATGTGGATTGTTATGAATGTATTGGAATCGGATATGATAATTTTATTCAATATGATTAATTTTATTTACTCCATAAATTTGATAATTTTTTATATTGTGTACATCAACAGCTTAAATTTATATTAACCATCTTTAAAGCACCGCACAAAAAAGACACTGATGGTAAGTCGCTACCCTAATCCCTAAGTCGTATCGATCCGGAAAAATCGCCGGTGGTAAACAATTCCACACATAAGTTATACGAGGAAGAAAACTCCTAGTAAAACGCACAGTCGTGGATCACCAAGCATCTAGTTGGTGAGGATGGTATCGCGAATTTTGACGCGATGTGGTTTCGTGAAATTTGGTGGCTGGAATTAATCCGAACAATTCCTCAGAGCACTCCCCGTGGTAGATTCGATAGTAAATGCAAAGGGATGCAACATCACTACCCAGCGCTAGTGAATCGAGCCGATCAGAAAGAACTCGGCCGTCGACGATTCGAACCACTCTGCGCTGGATTTGGTCAAGTGGAAGGAGCTGGCACTGGGGTACCCCGGCCCAGAGATGAAAACAGTATTCCATGTGAGGTCGAACTTGCACTTTGTAAAGTTGCAAGCGATGTGCCGGCATGAAATACTGTCTCGCTCTGCTGAGCACGCCAAGCTTTTTAGAGGCCAATTTGGCCTTCCCTTCCAAGTGACCACTAAACTGCACACTATTCGATATCTCGCCGCTGAGGATTCCGCTGCTAGCTGAGGCAGCAAGGGGAGTGCCTTGAAAACACACAAACTCGTGTCTTCTGGGGATTGAACTGGACTAGATTTAGTCGTCCCCAATCCGAGACTTTGTTCAGCAAAGACTCGACTTAAAACACAAGTTTGTCCTGGTACTCGGCGACGCGATTGCTACGCAGATGACATCACCAGTGCTGTTGTCTGCATAGCAATGAATGTTACCAACTTGCAACATATCATTGAAATAAGAAACAACGTTGGTGATAGCACGCAGCCTTGTGGAACACCAGCGTTAATAGGCTTGTAGTCAGAGCATGCGCCATCTACTATGACCTTGATGCTCCGATCAGCTAGGAAACTGGTGATCCAATTGCACAATTTCTCGGGAAGCTTATAGGAAGGGAGCTTCGAAAGAAGCGCTTTGTGCCAGACCCGATCGTAGACCTTCACTATGTCCAATCTAACGGCCAATGCCTCCCCCTCGGACTCTACTGCCTCCGCCCATCTATGAGTCAGATAGACTAGAAGATCACCAGCTGATCGACCTCGACGAAAACCGTATTGGCGGTCACTAATCAGCTGGCGATCCTCAAGGTACCTTTTGAGCTGGCAGTTTATAATAGACTCCATTATTTTGGAGAATAAGGAGGTGATGGCGATAGGCCTGTAGTTCGACGGGTCGAAGCGGTCGTCTTTTTATATTTAAAATTTTAAGTTCAGCGCTTGACATTCAATAAACCTTGTTATTTATCCTCTTTTCTTTGAAAAATTATCTAAATTAAGAGGCCTGATTGGTAAAAGAGGTACGGAATTCTTGTAAAATTTGATAAACAGCTTTTTACTACCTGAAATTATATTAATAATTTTCTTTCTTTTACATTGTTAATGCACTTTTATGATTAGTAGCGTTTAATGGAATCTGTGTTTAACACTATGTGGGGTGTGGTGGGTTTCAATTATGTCCCTTGGCATCCCGAAGGTCGGGCCCCTCTCCTCTTTTCCATTTGCCTATATCACGTAAAAATTCTTTTTTTCTAAGACTGCAAGTCCCTTAAGCGACTATGGCCCCACTGACTACTTTGTTTTTAGGTTATAACTATGACTATGACTTCTAGCCAAAAATTCATCCGTATAATATGCTGAAGCCAATTTCAACAAACGTGATATTACTGCATTTCTAGTACGTGGGTGTGAGAACACTGATCAGTTTACCAAGCATCGTGTGGTGTGAACTCAGATTTAACCGTGAATATTTCGAAATTTTTGTTCATAATCCACAATAATATTCTATAAAAAAATAACTCATCCGACTACATGAAACACCCCATATACCCATCGGGTATCGACCCGACATAATTAACTCTCTGATCGACAGAATACGCTTTTAAAATCTATAAGAGAAATATAGAACTTTCTAGTCCATTTCAGGTTATTCCACTCTTTCGACTGGAACTACTGTTGCTAGTACTGCATATGGAAAACCAACTTCAAACAAAGAAGGCCACAGACAAGGAATCGCAGGGAGGACTAAAATGAAATGACTTACTGCTATGCTTATACTGTCTAACTAGTTTCTAAGTCAGTATCTTCTTCGTTTTTATTGGCCTCTAAATAAATAACATAGCTCTCAGTGTGCAAAGTACTCCTCTCCTTGAAAGTGAAGAAATTGAGTGGGTCTGATGGAGTCCTTCGTATTGTGATGTAGACGGGCGCTTCGAAGCGAGCACCGTGACATTCTAAAGCGTCTTTTCCGGTACTACTACTCCCTAGGTATAATTCTAAACTTATGGAAGACAGTTTTAGTGCACCGGATCCCTAGAAATGAAACCACTCAGACCCGTCCAACTACAGGCTTATCACCATCGCATTCTTGTTTTCCAAAATAATGGAATCCATAATAAATTCCAAGCTCATAAGGTACCTTGAGACCTATCAGCTGATTAATGACCGCAGTAGTGACCGCATAAGTGACCGCCAATGCGGTCACTAATCATCTGCTTCTAAGTTACCTTACTCATAGATGAATGGAAGCAGTAGAGTCCAAGAGCCTCCCACTTGGACGTTACTTTGGACATAATGAAAGCCTTCGATGTGTTTTGACACAAACGCTTCTTTCGAAGCTTCCCGAGAAATTGTGCAATTGTATCATCAGTTTTCTTGCAGATTGGTGCATCAAGGTGGTAGTAGACGGTGCCTACTATGACTACGAGCCTATTCATGCTAGTGTTTCACAAGGCTGTGTGCTATCACCTGCGCTGTTTCTTCTGTATCAGTTATATGCTGCTGTTACTGATTGTAACACTGGTGATGCTTTTTACACCGGCCGTGCTAATATTTCTCGGGAACACGTCATCTAGTATCGAAACGAACTTGTGTCTGAAGTCGAGTCTTTAATAAACCAAATGTCGGATTGGGTACGGGACTTCATTGGGACTTCAGAAGACATAGGTTTGCACGTTTACCGTTATAACGAATCCCTTCGTATCCTTAATTTCAGGACACTCCTCCTGCTGCCTCAGCCAGCATCTGAATCCTCGGCATCAATATATTGAATGACGAGCAATTCCGCAGTCACTTGGAAAGAAAAGCTAAATTGGCCTCTAAAAAGCTTGGCGTGCCCAGCAGAGGAGTTACTAGGAGTTTTCTTCCTCGTACTACCTCTTTGTGGAATCGTTTACCATCGGTGAGTTTTCTGGACCGATATGACTTAGGAAACTCAGTAAATAATAGAGAGACGTTCTAGAAAAGAGCTTATTCCTTTCTAAAAGGCCGGCAACGCACCGGCAATCCCCTTGGGGTTGCAGTGGTGTCATGGGCGATGTCAACACTATCAGGAAAATTTGAAACCGTGGCGTATATATTCGTGGGATGGGCAGGCACAGGCAAAAAAAGCTGGTGAGGGGGGGGGGGCATATTCATAGTAAGCCTATTGCTGTCGAAACTCTAAATCAAGCACTGAGCGGTGCACTCGTTGCAGCGATCTAGTTTGAAGTGTATGAGATCACATCAAACGAAACCAGTAATTTGGGCGCTACATATTGAAATATTTTCTATTGAAATATGAGCTCAAGATTCACAGGTAGTACAGTAGTACGCAAACAGGTTTACAGTAGTACAGTAGTACGTAAATGCAACTACATAGATAACTTGAAATAGTCCATGACCTATGCATATAAAAATAAATTGAACTGTCTATCTGTAATATCGAAATAACTACCTTTAATTAAGCCCAAGGGGTTATTTGAATAAACATTTTAAAATTATGTCTGTCTATCTGTCTATTTGTCATTCCGGGCTAATCATCGGAATGACTTTACCGATTGTAATGAAATTTGACGAAAAGATAAAGAACACTTTTATAATTAAAGTTTATACGCGTTAGAGCCACTCTGCAGCTATATTATGGTTGTAGCACAAATGGGTCGGCTCGACCGGGGAAGGACTACGCTCTCACAGAATACCAGCGTAAAATAGCAGCTTAACATTGCTGTGTTCATATGGTGAGTATAGAGAATCGAAGACCCATTTTACTGGAAACGATGCATTCCATCTTAGTTCTCACGGGTGACAACGTATCTGCATTTTGATCCTTAATCTAGAATAAACACAGCATCCACTTACTATCAGATGTACTGGGTACTCGTTTATCATCCTCATTCTGTGACATAAGGTTCAGTAAAAACGAGCTAATATAAAATCTTTATTACTTAATACTCTTTAGGTATTTATCTTATGTTATTCCTTTAACGTGTTTCCTATTCTGAATTTTTATTATATGAAAATGATCTAATTTTGCGACTCAGAGACAATTATTAACCAGTCAGAACAGTGTTCCTTTAATCTTTTTAAAATTCTAAACCCGCCTCTACCAGAGCCCATTGCCCTATATTGTGTTGTCATTTTAAAGAAATTTTGCATAAAAATAAAAACATGGAAAAGGTTTCAAGTAGTTGATTAATATTATCATAATAACGACTAAGATGGAATGCCTCGTTACGAGCAAAAACGGTCTCCGGTTCTCAACACTCACCACCCAAAACATAAGAGTATTATTTTATTATTTGATTCAGGGTTGTATTCTGTGAGGACATGCTCCTAACCCGGTCGCGGTGCGAGGCGATGTATAGCTGCACTGTGGTCTATCAAATAAGAATCATCAAAATAAAAAATATAAAAATTCAGCCAGTAGTCCTAATGCCTGTCTTTATAAAAAGAATTAACGTTACTTATCTTCTGATTAAATAATTATTTTCCAAATTAAAAATAATACATATGAAACGGAACCTTATCTATCCTTTACATTTTCATGTTTCATTTACTGTTGTTCACACTTAGAGTTTAAGATTAATCAATGCGTTTTTAGGTGCCGTACTTGTCGTTGTGACGAGGCAAGGGTTACATTTAAACCGTTTGTTCAGTCAGACATTTTTTTCTAAACTGCGGTTTTTATAATCACACCCATTTCATAATATTATGAACAATCACAATAAAACATAAATTGCGTCACTCAAGAATGGTTTTGGGAAAAGCATTCTATTAGTGAATAATTAGTTTACAGAATCTGATCAGCAGATTTCTTTCAAAATAAACTTTCACACTTACACACCCTTCCATCTCTTTATAATATTATTATTATAATATATACATTGTAATGATGACGCATCATAGCTATGCTAGGTTATGTAAGGTATTAACAAGTTCTATAATTATGTACCAAAATGACATGTTGGTACTAAACCAAAAAATACAAAAAATCACAAAGTCTAGACCATATAGATATTATGAAGGCTAAGATGGAATGCCTCGTTTCCATTAAAAAGGGTCTCCGGTTCTCTACACTCACCATACGAAACACAGCAGCATTAAGCTGCTTTTTGACGCTGGTATTCTCTGAGAGCGTGGTTGTGGCCGACGTATTTATGCTACAACCATAGTTTAGCTGCAGCGTGGCCCTACCACATAAAAATATACGTACTGAAGCGAAGGTTTTTATTGCTTTACGTGTTAATGATCAAATGCCATTTTACTTTCTTTTTATATGATAAGGGTGACAAACAAGCACACAGTCCACCTGATGGTAAGTGGTTGCTGTGACCCATAAACATCCACAACTATGCTCAATAAAGAATCAAAATGCAGATGCATTGTCACCCGTGAGGACTAAGACGGAATGCCTCTTTTCCAGTAAATAGCGTCTTCGGTTTTCTACACTCACCGTACGAAACACAGCAGTATTAAGCTGCTATTTTACGCTGGTATTCTGTGAGAGCGTGGTCCTTCCCCGGTCAAGCCGACCCATTCGTGCTACAACTATACTACTAAAATAGATGCAGCATAACTCTACTATGTATAAAATTCCTCATCTCTAGAAAATGATCTGGATGTGTTTCTTAATATATTGGGAAATAAATCCCTGATTTCTTTAGAGATTTATCAAAAGCACTGGGTAGCTACCGAGAATATTTTGACGGTCGCTTAGTTGAATAACGGATTGGCTTTGACATTTTAATTAACAACTTTTGATTTTAACTCAGCGCATCAAAGTTTTGACGGAGCACTGCTCTTGTTTTGTTGCCTTGCCTTGACCGGGAGCCTGATGTTGACTGAGACATAACAACTATATTAAATTATATATGTATTTAAATTTTAACAGACATTATATTTACTTCTTCTACATGTTAAGTTTGAAAGTGAGTTTCTTGGAGAATTCACATATATCAGTGTTATTTTACTGCGATTTTCTCGGTTGGGAGACAGACAGTATCTTTATTGCTAACATTTTAATCGATTATTTACTGATTATATAATTGTTAATCTAGGACAGCCCTTAAGCCGCAAGTGGTCCAGTTTTGAAAACTCGTAATAACCCATGTATATTATGTTTTATTTATGTACAGTAACTTTTAAAGGCGTGTAAGAATATCCCCGTACCACACAACAACCCGTGTGTGTCAAAACAGGCGATAGAGAGAAACGAACCAGGAATTAAGCAGCAGCATCTCTCTAATAACAACTATGAAAAGAAAATAAGTTATAAAGATTGTTACAAAGCTACGCTGTGGAGAGAGCTATCTCTAGTAGAGGGTTAGCACATACTATAATGATTGAATTTTCAAACAGAACCAACCAATAATTAACCCACATGTTGAAATGTCACAAATGTCACATAAATACTTATTATCCTAGATAAATATAAACAGTCTAGTATTAAAGTCTAATCCCAATATTAAGGGAAGTCAAGATGGAAGTTAATCGAACTAATTGGCGATATACTGCACACTAGCTGTGCCCCGCGGTTTCACCCGCGTATATCACGTGTCTGAACCGCGCAACATGACATGACACCTAGTAAAACTTAAAAAATCTAAAATTTTCCTTCCCTTTTGTTCTTGAAAAAGAGGTTCTATTTATTTGCGCGAACGAAGCATAAACGCGCCGCCATATAACCGTATTATATGGCGCCGCGTTTATGCACCATTCGCGCGTCGGGTCGAGTGTAGAATTATTTGAATTTTTCATTGCCTCTTAAACTATACGTCCAAATAACATGCTGCAAAGAGCAAAGTTTATCTTAATAAATCTTGATGATGAAGTAACTTTCTTTCGTAAGGATTAATATTCGATTCCTTAATAATAACGCTCATAAATTACTTTTTAATTTTCAATAATTTTTTGTCACAAAATAACTTATTGTGGCTTATAGGAATAGGCATATACCTATTCCTGATATACCATATGGTATTGTGGGCTTTTTCTAGATGGAGTAAAGGTCGATATTTTTATATAACATTGTACTATTATTACGCCAACACTATCATTATGCCAGCAGATAAATAATTTCGGGAACGCTTTTTCTTCTGACTTGCTTAATAAAAATCAATATTTAAGGCTGACTGAGAAGTGAAGCCTAATGTTAGATAGTCTATACTACTCCACATTGATTTTTCTATAATATACGTGAAGAATTTTTAAAATTTGACTGGTAGCTCCAGACATTAGCGTGTTTAAGCGAACAATAAAACAAAAAAGGAATCCCGCTTTATTATATTAAAAAAAGTATAGATGGGTCATATTAAGCCTTAAATAACGAGCATGTACCGTAACAACGAAATATTCTGTTAGTTAATTTCTAGTAGAACATTCCAATATTTCCAATATTAGATAGGTTTTTTTTAGTATTTTTTTTAAGTGTATTGAATAAAACTAATTTTATGTTTTTACCGTGTTTAATTTTAGCTTATTTTCATTTCTCGACGCTTCGAGCTTTTATAGCTACTAAGTAACTAACGAGTTTATTTATTGGTAACTTAACTATTCGAGTTCTGATTAACAGTAGCTATAAGCGTATGCGTATTATTGCGACGGGTGGGAGAAAATAATTGTATAGCATACAATTGATTGTTCGAGGTCTGGATGATTGGTTTTGTGCAATATATTTAAGTAAAATACATTTACGACACAGCAGAATGTAGAAGTTTCCCGAATGATATATTTTAAGAAAAAATTAACAAACCTAAAGAAATAAATATTATACACAGTAGTTATGCATTCTGGAAATAGCCGTGATATTATAGCAACCCGTTGATCGTAAATTATTATGACTAAGAGTCTGATATTAGTAAGTAAGTAGCCATAATTTCTTAACAACATGTTGATCGTGAATTGTCCCGACTAAGATTTTGATATTTGGTCTCTCGTAAACATGTTTTGTAGTGTAATGTTTGTTACAAAGGACGCTGACTTAACTATTTAATTGGTATTGCTGGTCAAAGCAAGGGGCCATTCTTTCAGGTAACAGACTTGTTCTGACCACCCTATAAAAGCCGTTGCTTTTAGAATTATATTCGCCCCCTTTTCCCTAAAGAGGATCGCTTCCGATTCGGCAGAAAGGCCACAAAAGCCAATGCCAGTCTCACAGGTGGTGTTTAGTGGGTAGGCACTTAGGTTAGGTTAGTCGCAGTGAGTCCCACATAACCACGACAACCGGCTGTCGTGGTATGCTTAGAGCATTCACCACTTCCCCTCCTCGCTTTCCGGAGGGTAGCCCTTTCCATTGCATCTGGGCGCAAAAAAAAAATATATTGATTGTAGTCCTCATCGTAGTAATGTATGCACCTAGATAAGGAAGTCACTATTGCGCTGAATGATTAGTGGTTAGTTATAATTCAATAAAGTAATGAAATTGTATTTATTTATTAAATACAAGTCATTGAGACACAATTGTAGTTTTTAAAAAACTTTCAGTACCGCCCTAGAAACATTACTAGTGTATATCGCCATCTCTCGGAAACCAGAATGTGGCATAGGTTTTTCTGCCTATCATTCCGTCTGTCAGGGTGGATAGCATCTTCTCATCTTTTTATGCTACCAAGTAGAGGCACCCACTGCAATAATCCGGAGTTTGAAGCGTAAGACATTACACCAGATCAAACTAGTAATCTGGGCACTACATATTGATTTCCGCCTATTGGAATACGAGTTCGATCCTTTGGTATTAATTGATTAAAATAGTTCACAGTATTACACTATACCTCCATATATTTATAGTGAAATAGTCTATTAATTATTATAAGATTAGGAAGGTTTTTGATTTGTTTTCATTAAAACCGAATTAATTTTAAAATCTCAAATATTTTTGTTTTTATTATTATTATAAAGCCAAAAAATTATTAAAATATAATCATATCACTTAATACACTTTAGATATTTACCTTACGGTTATAAAATTAGTTTAATGTGCTCCAATTGATCTAATTTTGCGGTTGAGAGAAGATATTTAATAACCAGTCAAAACAACGTTCATTAAATATTTGTTTACATTTTCAAATTCCGAACCTGTCTCTACTAGAATATTTTGCCCTATTTTTTGTCTTCATTTTGCTAAAAATTTAACATAAAAAATAAAAACATGGAAAAGTTTTACAAGTATTTGATTAAATATTCAGACTAAAGTAACCTTGTAGTGTGGTATAAGAATGTCTACTCCCCCATATCGTCTCATGGGTGTCGTAATAGGCGACAGAGGAAAACTTAAACACAAAATGGTCACCAGCACATTCCTCATAGTTCAAAATAATAAAAAAGCTGCGGTTGCCAATCTGCGTGGTAACTATAACAAATTCCTCCGTATGAGGTAACCTATGGGGGAGGCCTATGTTTAGCAGTAGACTTTTATAGGTTGTAATCGATGGATGGATGGAAGACTAAAATATTTTTATACGGCTGCATTTTCAGATCTATTTCGATATTAACAAACACTCACGCCTGTCACCCAGAGGGGTAGGCAGAGACTACGGACTTCCATTTGGCGCGATCCTGACACACCTCTCTCGCCTCCTTTACATCCATTTATCTACGCATACACGCTCGTCGGTTAAGGGTACTCGTAATCTAGACCATTTTCAATGTATCGCCGATTTGGTTGATAAACCTTCGTACATCGTACAACATAAATTTGCTTTGGCATTCTTTCCTCGTTCATTCTTTCTACATGACCAAACCACCGAAGCATTTATTTCTTAATCTTGGTCACAACGTCATCTTGCAAACCACACTTTTCTCTTATCACACTATTTCTCACCCTGTCATTTAGATTCAGCCCTAACATACTCCTTTACTTTTCATTAAAAAATTATTTTCCGAATTAATAAGTAAAGGGAACACTGCATATCCTGTTTTTATGTACTTGATGGTAATCAATACAGAATTAATAAACCCCATAAAATTAAAGTATTAGCCTATAAATATCCCATTGTTGGATAAAGACCTCCTATAATTTTTGTGAGGGAAGTGAGAATGCCAGCTGTTTTATCTTTAAAAATTCGGCTTCATTACGATGGGATAATCCTTAAGGATCAACGTCTTTTGTACGGAAACTTGTTCCGCCGTTACGGATTTCATTATAAAAGTATTATGCATGGTATCACTTGATCCAAGACAATTAACTATTTCTAATATTAAAGTTCAAACTATGGACTTAAAACTAACGATAACACTTAATTTGCAGAAATAAATAAACACAATATTTATATTTTACATAAAACTGATAAATCGATTACCTAGGAACGTTTGATATACATACATAGGAATGAGAGTTATCTTATAAAGTCGGCGATGTAAGAAAAGTATAGGTAATTTGTTTTTCATTCATTACAAGCTATAAAAATCGGCTGCTGAACATAGACCTCTCCATAGATTGCATCTTAAAGGTGATATTTGCCCATCATACCTCTCTGAAATTGGATAGGTTTCGTACTCTGATTCTGTACTAAGATGGCTATCGTAACCCTAGTGTAGAAACAGTTCATCACATCAATATACAAACAGTCAAATTGGTACCGCCGAATGGATTGTAGCATCACCCAAATTTCGACGAAATCAAAGGCTTTCTCACAGTCCACAAAGTGGCAGATTGTACTGTGCAGTCTTCTGTACTATTTGCAGAGGGGTATGTATATGGTCTTTGGTATTTTCGGAAAACGGCTTGTACGGAAGGCTGGAAGTCGAAGCCGGAGTCCGCGTGCGAGACAATTCGTAATGACTCTAGAAAACAGCACGTAGA
Organism: Parnassius mnemosyne; assembly: GCA_963668995.1. Lineage (NCBI taxonomy): Eukaryota > Metazoa > Arthropoda > Insecta > Lepidoptera > Papilionidae > Parnassius > Parnassius mnemosyne. The sequence goes on from CAVLGL010000115.1 coordinate 14,545,534, forward strand.
GTGTCAGGAGTGAAATGTCTTTAGTTCTCCTTTGATCGCTTTTCTTAAAGAACAAGACTACGGCATTTCTGCTCCACCCCTCAGGAGTAGTGCCACTGAGGAGAACGGAACTGAAGAGTTTCTAAAGGAATTTAAGTAACCGGTTTTCTACCCGATTTAGGAAGCTCTGCTGTAACTCCATTCTCACCCGGAAAATCGTCGTATTCAAAGTGCTTGGTAAGCCATTCTAATTGCGCTTATTATATGTCCGAGATATCATAGGAACAGTGTTGGATGAGACTTGATCTTAGATCGTTATTCACACTTGCGTGTGACTCTAACGATGAAGCTGTCAGTAGAGCCTTTCAATCTTACTCAAAATCCCAGGTGTCCCGGAAACGATGCTACTGGATTCGGTACCTACTGATTTTAATAAAACTACTTATTTTTATCCTACACAATTAATTTTCATTACCCTTACTGATTTAAATAGCACGGTGGCGTTAATTTTTGAATTAGGGAAATGCATAGTATTGTAATGAGTATTGATGTCTTCATCACGAGTAGGTCTAATGTTTCACCGTAACTCAAATAAAAAATAAATAAATTATTGTAATTATTTAAAAATATTTCAAGCTTAGTATATATTCAACGTCAAAAGACAAGAACTAGATTCGTAAAACAATTTGTTAAACATTATGTGTATTGAAAATGTATGATGAAGGTTTTAAAGGATAATACAGAAGCGACAGGAAAAGAGAACTTTTGGTACGGATTCAGTAGCAATAGGCAATTTATAGGTAAAAAGTTGTTTATTTTTTTTTCACAAGCGTGAATAAGAAGTTCACGTATTAATGATTTCTTATATTTACGCGAACACTACACATTTAATTAAAACTAATTTTACGGATTTTTTCGCGTATATTAACTTATTTTACATTCCCGACGTTTCAAGCACTTTACAGCACCCATGGTCACGGGGGGGACTGAGGACTGACTAAATTCTAAAATTCAGTTCACAATGGAGTTAGAGGCAAACAATTCTTTAGCTTTTCTAGATGTGTTAGTAATTCGGAATCCTGATAACACCTTGAGCCACACTGTGTATAGAAAAAAGACCCATACAGATAGATATTTAAATGGTGATTCTCACCACTATCCTTCACAGTTAGCTACCGTGGGTAAATCTTTGTTTCAGAGAGCACGAGGGATCTGTGACAGCAAACAGCTGGCCGCCGAGCTCCAACACGTCAAGCAAGTTTTGCACGACAATAAGCTTCGGGTCCCGCGCCTACGTCAGAGTGAACGAGTGCAGCCGGCCACAGTCGAGCGAGTGCCTGCTGTACTGCCATATGTCAGAGGTGTCACTGACAAGATTGGCTACATCTTGAAGCGTGCTTCCATTAAAACATATTTCAAGCCGCCGAAGAAGATTAGTCAGTTTTTACCATCAGTCAAGTGTAATATTCCTCTGCTTGTGAATGTGGTCTCTCTTATATAGGACAAACTAAAAGATCCATAAAAACCGGCGTTAAAGAACACATAGCTGATGTGAAGAATAGACGCTCCGGGAAGTCTGCAGTCTGTGAACACGTACAGGATTGCCCCCGTCACTACATTAGATTTGATAGACCACAAATCCTCGCTAAAGAACACCGATTCCTTCCAAGGATGATTCGCGAGGCTATTGAAATCAAGAAACATCCTAATTTCAATAGAGAAGATGGCTGGGTGCTACCATCTGCTTGGAATCCCATAATTAATAAAATTAAATCCCAACCCAAGCATACAACTGCAAGACTTCATGATACTGCGTAGATCGGAACAAAAATTAATAATTTTTAATCTGGAGGTAGCCGTGGTTAACTATGACATTGGGACGTCATACACCTCAGTCACCCCCGTGACCTTGGGAGCTCACGTATTATTCACATTTATTGAAAATATTGTCAATGCACACCCGCCTCGTAAAAGAACGACAATTCTTTTAAACTAGCACCTCCTAAAACCAAATGGTGTCCCACCTTCGTTGCATATCGACAAGGCCAAGGGGAACACACATCTGCAGCCTCACGCCATCGCCATCTTCCGCCCCTCCTCAGGAGGTACTTCTCTTCCCTCTCCTACTCCCAATTTACTTATGTTCTGTCGCTGCACCAGCGGTGCGACCTCGACAAAATCGTGGAGAATAAGGCAATCGGCGCATTGCCATGTATTCAGGCCCCTTCCCTTAGTACTCAACGTGGGCAACTCAGTGCGGGATTGTCGTATTGGGAGGAGAGTAGGCCTTGGGTATTTGTTTAAGTTCTGTTTGTATAATTTCATTTAAATCGTTTGTTCAGTCAGGTAACTTTTCAATGATTCGGATTTTAAAATTATGCTAATTTCACACTAAATACACGATAACTCATAGATTATGTAACTCAGGAATAGCTTAAGGTTCAAAGCTACGCTAGGATATTATGTTGGTGCTAAACCAAACACCAAAAGAAATCACAAATCCGAACCAGATAAGTGCCGCTGTGGTTGAGTTATTAAAAAATAAATAGAACAAAGTCTGCAAAGTAAACTAGTGCCTACAGTGTAAATGTTGATTACTTTAACAATCCACACACATTAACATCCTTTTTGACAAAAAGGTGTGTCTTAGTAACTAGAATTAGATCAAAAACCTTATTGTTATTGTTTTCTTTGTTTTTCGCGATGTCGGTAGCTACAAAAATTCTACTTCGTAGAAGACTGTCCTATGTTAGTTTGACTTTGCCTGCTGTCTACCTGATACATTTGCAGAGCGTAAAAACCCGCGTTGTGAGGCGGGGCCTTTATTGCTTTACGTATTAAAACTCGAATACCATTTTCTTCATCACCTACTACCTTCTATCTACCTTCTTCATCACCATCTCCATCACTTACCTACCTTCTTTACATGGTAAAACCATGCTGCAGCTATATTTGTAGTATGGTTGCAGCACGAATGGGTCGGTTCAACCGGGGAACAACCACGCTCTCACAGAATACCAACGTAAAATAGCAGCTTAACACTGCTGTGTTTCGTATGGTGAGTGTAAAGAACCGGAGACCTTTTTTACTGGAAAAGCGGCATTCCATCGTAGTCCTCACGGGTGACAACGCATCTGCATTTTGATTCTTTATTGAGGATAGATGTGGATGTCTATGGGTTACAGCAACCGTTTACCATCAGGTGGACTGTGTGCTCGTTTGTCACCCTATCCTATATATATATAAAAAAAAACCATTAGAAAACGATTTAGATATGTTTTTCTATTGGGAAAAATAATCCATGGGACTATTAAAAATACTGGGGGCTACTGAGAATATTTTGACAGTCTTGTACCTGATCAATGAGTAAGTAGATGAGTTTGTATATTTGGGATGTGTGTTTAGCAGGGATGGTAGATATGATAAGGATATAGAACGACGAGTGAATGCAGGAAATAGAGTGAATGGGGCTCTACACTCCATTGTGAAAAGTCAGAATGTGTCCAAAAAGGCACGTATGGCAATTCACAATGCTGTGTTAGTACCTACTTTAATGTATGGTAGTGAAATTTGGGTGTGGCAGAAGAAGCACGAGAGTAGGATATGCTAGATAAATGGTGTAGAAATGCGGTCATTAAGGAGTACGTTAGGGATGAATTTGAATGACAGAGTGAGAAATTGTTTAATTAGAGAAGAGTGTGGTTTGCAAGATGATGTTGTGACCAGGATTAAGAAAGGAATGCTTCGGTGGTTTGGCCATGTAGAAAGAATGAATGGGGAAAGAGTGACAAAGCAAATTTATGTTGCAGAGGTGAACGGCATAGTCTGGAAGGGTCGCCCTAGGCGAAAGTTTATCGACCAAATTGGCGATATATTAAAAATGGGCCAAATCAAGAGTACCTTTAACCGACGAGCGTGTATGCGTAGGTATATGGATGTGGATGAAACGAGAGAGGTGTGTCAGGATCGTGCCAAATGGAAGTCCATAATCTCTGCCTACCCCTCTGGGTGACAGGCGTGAGTGTTTATGTACATGTATATGTTGTACCTGAATAACGGGTTGGCTTTGACATTTTAATTAATCGCTTTTGATTTTAATTTAGCGAACCAAAGTTTTGATGGAACACTGCTATTGTTTTGTTGCCTTACCTCGACCTGAATTTTCGCTTATCTGAACAGGTAACAAAGTATGTTGACTAACAAACATATCAACTATATAAAACTAGCTTTTCGCCCCACGGTTACGTTCAAGTTTTAACGTACACGTTTTTGATGAGATCGTATAATTCGGAGAGCTCAAGCTATCAAATGGAAACTTTCTCATATTTCCGAATTATAATGATCGCAGTTTTTAAGTTAGACTAAGGACTAATTAACTGATCTTCAACAAATCATTTTATGCTGTACGCGTATGGAACTCCTTGCCCTACATATTTGCTGTGGTCAATCCCTTTTTTTTCTTAAAAAATTTTTTCTTTGAACTCCAATATTTCACATTAAAAGATTCAGTTATTGAGTTGTTCTGTCAAGAAATGCTTAGTATTAGTCCAAAGTTAGAAAGATGGCGGTGATAATGACTAATAAATAAAAAAAGTGCTCAAACTGTAATCTGATTATTTCTGCTAGCTGGACAGGAACCTCTCCAGTCGTAGGAAGGATTTGCTTTAATCGCCACACATGGTAGGTTTTTTTATAGGATAGGGTGATAAACGAGCACACAGTCCACCTGATGGTAAGTGGTTGCTGAGGCCCATAGACATGTACATTTATCCTCGTTTGCGAATCAAAATGCAAATGCGTTGTCACCCGTGAGGAATAAGATGGAATGCCTCTTTTCCAGTAAAAAGGGTCTCCGGTTCTCTACACTCACCAAACGAGACACAGCAGTGTTAAGCTGCTATTTTACGCTGGTGTTCTGTGATAGCGTGGTCCTTCCCCGGTCGAGCTGACCCATTCGTGCTACAACTATACTACTAATATAGCTGCAGCATGGTTCTACCACGTAAAGATTGACGATTGCGAGTACTAGACGTGTTACACTTGCCGGCATATCCTGGATGTTTACTAGATGTAAAGTATCCAGGATATTTTACGTCTGACGTAATATGCCGCTGTTGGTCAGAAGACATAAGATTTTTCTGGCTCTTCCCATAATAGTATTTTACGACACCCAAGGGTCGAAATGAGGCGATGAATTCTCTTACTTACCTTTATACACATACACTCGTAATTTAAATCAGCCATATAGGTAGATCTCGATAAAATTATAAAAGCCCATTACAAGTCAAGTGTTAAACATAGATTTCCACAAACCATTTGGCCCTAAATTACTGTTTCCCACATGCCTCAATATTTCGGAACTAAAATACTGGAAAGATAAAGGGGTCGTACACCATGTTAGCACGTACGAGACTGTTTTTTTTTACAGATTTTCATCCTCTACGATTGTTGGTTCTAAGGCCTATAACGGCCCATTTTTTTAATAGGGTAAGGGTGACAAACGAGCACACAGTCCACCTGATGGTAAGTGGTTACTGTGACCCATAGACATCTACATCTATCCTCAGTAAAGACTCAAGATGCAGATGCGAAGTCACCCGTGAGGACTAAGATGGAATGCCTCTTTGCCTGTAAAAAGGGTCTCCGGTTCTCTAGACTCACCATACGAAACACAGCAGCGTTAAGCTGCTATTTTACGTTGATATTCTGTGAGAGCGTGGTCCTTCCCCGGTCGAGCCGACCCATTCTTGCTACAACTATAGTACTAATATAGCTGCAGCATGGCTATACCACGTAAAAAATTTGGAATTAATGTAGGTAAGCAAGGCCAGCTATTTCTTTATAGAATAAGAGTGACACAGTCCACCTGATGGTAATTGGATAATGTGGCCCTTAGACATCTACATCAATTCTCGAAGAAGAATCAAAATGCAGATGCGTTGTAACCCCTGAGGAGATGGAATGCTTCGTTTATAGTAAAATGGCTCTTCGGTTGTCTACACTGACCATACGTGACACATAAGCATTAAGCTGCTATTTAACTCTGGTATTCTGTGAAAGTGTGGTTCTCGGTCGAGCCGACATATTGGTTCTACAACGATAATATAGCTGCAGCATGGCTCTACCACGTGTAATTTAGCTCGAAGACCCTATAACTGACGGTGAAGATGCTTCTGGAATGGAATGGAAGCCTTTTATCGGTAAGCAAAGTATAGGACCGTTTCCACTAAATAAAGAGATGACCTGGAAAGACATGCCGGAAGTGGATAGATGCAAGTGGCTTTATTCCGTATTGTGTAGTATTTTCTTGGAAATGTCCTATGTTTAACAGTGGACTTGTAAGGGAATATAATGATTGTGATGACTCTTGTTCGTTTGTATATAGATGATGGGAATAATGAAAGCCCGCTCCAATATTTTTTGCTATTATTCAAAGTATTTCGGCTAAAACATGGTATTATTAGCATTGCAATACGAAACTTTTTTATTATAAATTTTTTAATGGAGACACTGGGCCCGCTTAAGATCCTGAGAAGAATAAATTTGCAGGTATAATTATTTGAATAATATCTTCGCAAAATTTATCTGATTCGTTTGCAATTCAAATTATTTTTTTTTCACTCTTAAGCCGAGTTTTAACTTAGGGGCTTAAATATCTACACAGGACACGTTCGATCCCTAAGTCTCGTAAGTACGCTCCAATCTTTTATATATTTCTGTCGCCAAGGAGAAGTGCATCCTCTTTTGTGTACTCGTTTAAAGTGAGGCAATGAAATTACAGGCTGCAAGTGTTCACAGGTATTATGTCGTCTAGTGGCGGGGTAAGAATAATAACTGCCTTATATCGTATAGTGGTAAAAGGTGACAGAGGGAAAACATTAGAGTGGCAGTAGCGTCTTTCTAGTGAAAACAAAAATTATAAAAAAAAAAACTGCTGTTGTTAATCCGCCTGCCAAGAAAAAACGACGTTGTGGTTGTTGGCGTCGCTAGCAAAAGAGTTTAGAAGTGAACAGGCGCCAAGATCCATAACAGTTCCAAAAAACGTTGTACAATACATTTCTATAGATCCTATGATAGAAACTGCTATAGGAAGTCGTATGTACTGAATTTTGTCCACCTCTTTCAAATAATTATGTTTTTGGTGGAATTCTTTCTACAAGACAAGATGCTCATGTTAAATAGAGAACTTTTAGAGATTAATAACGATGAAAAATATATCTTGACCTCTAAAATTTAAGTTGTTGAACACACACCCCGTCCTACACCAGTCGAGCCGACTCATTTGAGCTATAACCATAATATAGCTGCAGTGTGACTCTACTACTATTATACACAAATCTATAGAATATTCATACGATCGTAAGGGTATGTAAAACTTTGTACCCGTTTTAAGCATATTGCGCGCTCGAATGAGTGTGAAATTTGGCGTAGTTAAAGTTCGTATGAAGCAATGCAGAAAGTTAAGTGAAAGTGAAATTCAGCAATTTTTTTTCTTTAATAAATATTAATCCCCCCACTACTACCACCACATTATCTCCTGTATTGTGGAGCCAGTTTACGCACATAAGTTTCACAAAGACAAACATTCAGACTCGGAACAATTATGTGTAGGCTATACAAACGCTTGTTCCATGTGGGATTCGAACGCGCTGCCGTCAGCGCCGCAACTTATTGCTAAACCACTGCGCAAAGGTGCCGTCAGCTTGTTTAATACACATGCCTAAATATTTAATAAATGACGGTCGAATAGTAACTAGTTCTAATTATTGGAGACTGTAGACGATTTTTTTTGTAATACAAATTTACCAGTTAACTTATTCTTGGTATAAAGAAACATAGGCTTTTGCGCAAATGCCACCATATTTTATGTGATTTTTTTTTATAGGAGAGGGGGCAAACGACCATGTGGCTCACCTGATGGTAAGTGATTACCGCAGCCCATGAACAACCGCAACATCAGGGGAATTGCAGATGCGTCGCCGGCCTTTTAAAAAGGAGTAGGCTCTTTTTTTGAAGGTCCCTAAGTCGTATCGCTCCGGAAAAATCGCTGGTGGTAAACTATTCCACAAGGAAGTTGTGCGAGAAAGAAAACATCTTCTAAATCGCACAGTGGTGGACCGCCAATCATCCAGATGGTGTGGATGGTATCGAGAGTTCTGCCACGATGTGCGTTCGTGAAATTTGGCGGCTGGAATTAATTCGTAAAATTCCTCAGAGCACTCCCCGTGGTAAATGCGAAAGAAAATGCAAAGAGTTGAAACATCTCTTCGCAGGGCCAATGAGTCGAGCCGATCGGAAAGGACTCGGTCGTCGACGATTCGAGCTGCTCTGCGCTGGATGCGGTCAAGTGGAAGGAGCTGGCACTGGGGAGCCCCAGCCCAGAGATGGGAACAGTATTCCATGTGAGGCCGAACCTGCGCCTTGTAAAGTTGCAGGCGGTGTGCCGGCATGAAATACTGTCCTGCTCTGCTGAGCACGTCAAGCTTTCTAGAGGCCACTTTGGCCTTCTCTTCCAAGTGACTACGAAAATGCACGTCATTCGATATGTCGACGCCGAGGATTCCGATACTGGCTGAGGCAACAAGGGGAGTACCTTGAAACTGAGGAGATACGACAAAGGGGTTCTTTTTAGCGGTAAACGCGCAAACTTGTGGCTTCTGAGGATTAAACTGGACTAGATTTAGTCGCCCCCAATCCGAGACTTTGTCCAGCAAAGACTCGACTTCAGACACAAGTTTGTTCCGGTACTCGGGGACGTTTTCCCGAGAAATATTGGCACGGCCGGTGTATAGAGCATCACCAGTGCTGTCATCCACATAGCAATGAATGCTACCGGTTTGCAACATATCATTGATGTGCAGAAGAAACAGCGTTGGTGATAGCACGCAGCCTTGTGGAACACCAGCGTTAATAGGCTTGTAGTCATGCACCGTCTACAACGACCTTGATCTGCAAGAAAGCTGGTGATCCAATTGCCTAATTTCTCGGGAAGCCCATAGGAAGGGAGCTTCGAATGAAGTGCTTTGTGACAAACCCGATCGAAGGCCTTCGCAATGTCCAAACTAATGGCCAATGCCTCCCCCTTGGACTCTACTGCCACCGCCCATCTATGAGTTAAGTAGACCAGAAGATCACCAGCTGATTGACCCCGACGAAAACCGTATTGGCGGTCACCAATCAGCTGGTGATCCTCAAGGTACCGCATGAGGTGGCAGTTTATAACGGATTCCATTATTTTGGAGAACAAGAGGGTGATGGCGATAGGCCTGTAGTTGGACGGGTCTGAGCGGTCGCCTTTTTTAAGGATCGGGTGGAATAAAGTTGTCTTCCATGATTTCGGGACTACGCCTAGGGAGTAGGAGTACCGGAAAAGACGCGTTAGAACCGGTGCTAACTACGGAGCATACGTCCTCAGCACAATTGGAGGGATTCCGTCAGGCCCACTCGACTTGTGGATGTCCAGGGAGAGGAGTGCTCTGCGAACCGAACGCTGTGAGAACCGCACATCCGGCATGGAGCACTCACACTGCGGGATGGTCAGCGGTGTGTTCTCCCCGTCATCAACAGTCGAGTTGGATGCAAAAAGGGAGCCTAAAAGGTCGGCTTTCTCTTTTGCGTCGTGGGCCAGTGAGTCGTCCTCCCTGTGCAGAGATGGTAGTGATGGCTTACAGAAATTCCCTTGGACAGCCTTGAAAGAGACCAGAGTGCACGGGTTCCCGAAGGAAGGCGAACTAGTTTCTCGCCAATTCTGCCTATGTGCTCTGACTTTGCCTTGGCAATAACTCTTTTGAAGGACCTGGAGGCGAAGTTATACCTCTTTTTAAGTATGCTGGTGTTTACGTCCCGAGTTGCCGAAGCCTCAGCCCCGGCTTGATAACACTCCTACTTACTGCGTAATGCAGTCTTACAGGAGCGACTAAACCAAGACTGAGATCTGCCTCCGATGGGTACCACAGATGATGGAATAAATAGTTCCATTCCCTGTAGTACCACATCAGTGACAGAGTCAGCAACAGCGCTGGGATCATCCGGCGAGAAGCAAACCCGCCCCCATGGGTAGGAAGCAAAGAAAGACCGTATTCCGTCCCAATCCGCCGACCTGTAATGCCAAACACGGCGGCAACCTGCGGAACGCAACCGCGAGGAGAGCGTGAGTGGCACCACACTCCGGCGGATCATACAATGGTCCGAAGAGCCAAGAGGGGCATCGACGGAAACCTGATATCCGTCCGGGTGAGAGGTCAGCAGAAGATCCAACAGGGAAGGTGTATGATCCTCAACATCTGGAATCCGCGTAGGCGATGTAACCAGTTGTGTCAGACCATATGCCAAGTCAAAGTTATAAACAGATCTCCCCGCATGATCGGTTAAACTTGAACCGAGCCATTCGGCGTGGTGGGCGTTAAAATCGCCAAGGATCACGATCTGTGCGGATAGGACCTGTTGTAGCAAGGAATCTGTAGCCATTTGGACGTGGTCGATGAGTCGGTCTGTTTCGGCATTACCGCTATGGGACCTATAGAGGCACCCGTAGTCGCGCGGATCGTCGTCGCTGTCTACGCGTAGCCAAAGGATGGACAGGTCCGAACCGTCAAGACTGCCGAGGCGTCAAGAACAGATGTCCTCTCTGACGTATACGCAAACTCCAGCCCTAGGACACAAAGGAGTACTCCAATTTGTACCCCGGGTAGGATAGATACGAAGTATCAGCCGGAGAGGATACCTGCGTCTCAGTTGCGGTCAGAAAGAGCAAGGCCGGCTGCGCCGTCTCGAGATGGTAGTGGACGGCGTTTAGGTGGCAGGGGTCGCCTTGGTCTTGTTGCTCAGTTTGCCCCGAGCAGTTATTGTGTTGAGCGGAATTTTGCCCCCCCCCCCCCCCTCCCCAGAATACGCGGGGCAGTCTGAGCACCTACGCTCAGGAGTGGAATAGCATGGTCGTGGATGCTCAGCGAGGGATTCTCCAGGGGTGCTGGTACCCTCCTGGGGTAGTCTATGATGTAATTCCTCTAACATGTTTATGGGGGGGGGGGTGGGAATTAGGCCTCTGGTCACCTGCACTCAACAGACGAAACGCGGAAGCAGAGCTTCCACTTCACGCCGGTATTCTGTGAAGTCGTGGTACCAACCCGGCTCGAGCCGGCCCATACGTGCAACAGCTAAAGCAGCTGCGTGGCTCTACCACCGTTAATAAATTTCATGTAACCGTCATTAAATATTATGTTGCAAAACAGTTCTTTAGGTTACATTCATTTAAGACAGCTGGTTACGCTTACGACAGGAACATTAAGCTCAATTAAAATGAATGCACGAGCTTTTGAAAACCTTATTCAATGAAATCAAAAGGCAAACATAACCAAGTTAAATCTTTGAATTTATGTTCAGTTTCTGTGAGTGAACTTTACTAATAATTGAGGTCAAGGCTCATTGCTTTAAGTGCAATCAAATAGAAGATAGTTTTCCATCTCACAAAATTAGTAATGTATCTTAACATGTTATCTCTTTTATATAATAATTATTCTCGCAATTCGATCCGAATTTCGATCTCATAGACCTCTCAAACTATAAAAATTACTTATAATCGATTAATATTTAGGGCAAATATAATTTAAAGAATTATAAACAATAATTAAATAATCCCATACAGTTTCAGTTTAAGGGGTTATATACCTACATTATATGTTTGCTTAAATATCATCTTGTGCACTTTGCTAGATGTGAAGTTGACATTTGAATTAAGTGATGATTGACAAAATATTTAAATTTTTTTAATTTCGTATAATAAAGGTGAGAAAGAACACACTGCCCACTTTTCCTCTGATGGTAAGTAAATGCACACAGCATTAACCTATAGAATAGACATAGAGATAGATTAAGAATCAAAATTTAGATGCGTTGTCACCCCTGAGAACCAAGATGAAACGCGTCGTTACCAGTAAAAAGGATACATACGAAACATAGCAGCATCAAGTTGCTATTTTGCGCTGGTATTTTGTGATAGCGTGTTGCAGTTGACCCACTTGTGCTGCCATAATATGACTGCAACGTGATTGCAGTCATATTATGTTACGAACACCACAAAATAGTTACCACGTTAAGAACACCACAAAAACCAAATTAATTAAGACGCATAATCCATCCTAAAAGGTGATGAGGAACAGCATTATTACTACGAAGATACGGTCTGCGCTATGATTTACGTATACATTGTTATAATTATTTAGAAATCAGCTTTATAAAGTTAATTTTTTTGCCATAATCGCTACCCTTGACGATCGCGGTACCAGACGTCACGCATTGCACCGCTACTGCTCGTGACGTCTCACTCACCGTCGCAGGTCTAGGTGTTACATATTTTGGCGCGGACGTTCTTGTTAACGTAAGCTTTAACATTTTCTGTCTTTTCCCATAGTCACTCCCATAAAACACCTACAGAACGTAATGTGGTGATACAAGAGTCGCCACCACACAATAATGCATTAAAGTACTGATTTGGATCTTTAGAATAAGTGAATTCTCATGATTATCACCATTAGCCCGTTAATTACCCACCAATTAGCCACTCCTACGTGCGAAGAATATCCATTAACCCATATCGTCCCGTGGGTGTCGTAAGAGGCGACAGAGGGAAATTGAAACAGGTGATGGGCAACAGTATCCTCCTGATGACAACTCAAAAAAATTCTGCGGTTGATAACTCGCTCGCCAAGCGTGTCTACTATGGCAACATCTCCCCTAAGAGGCAATCTATGGGGGAGGTCTATATTCAGCAGTAGTACTTCAGTTCTAATTGTAATGGAGTTACCATACAATTATGTATATTATTTTTAAAAAAACACGTAATAATAATTTATAAAGACTTAAACTGTTAAACCGATACAACCTTCTAACACCTTATGTAATAATACCATTAGTCAAATTATTTTAAGCGGCTTTAATTAAGATTATGTTAAAATGATTGCATGCTTGTTTAGTCTAAGTGAATTTCACAGTCTGCACTTAGGATTCCATTACGTTCCATTACGTACCAGCGTTTTAAGTTTTATTTTGCATCTGTATCGGATCAACAATTTCTTTTTAATTCATTACATTTATTCATTCATCAAAGAAATATGTTGTATATCAGGTTGTATCGATAAAAACGCTAATGATTCTAAATTATTAAAGTAATGTAAGTATTTAACAAAAGGAAAATAGAACATGGCTTTACGTGGTAGAGACATGCTGCAGCTATATTAGTAGTATAGTTGTAGTACGAATGGGTCGGCTCGACCGGGAAAGGACCACGCTCTCACAGAAAACCAGCGTAAAATAGCAGCTTAACGCTTGTTGTGTTTCGTATGGTGAGTGTAGAGAACCGGAGACCCTTTTTACTGGCAATGAGGCATTCCATCTTAGTCCTCAAGTAACAACGCATCTGCATCTTGAGTCTTTATTGAGGATAGATGTAGATGTCTATGGGCTACAGCAACCACTTAACATCAGGTGGACTGTGTGCTCGTTTGTCTCCCTATCCTATAAAAAAAAAAGAAATGATGAACAGTATTTATACTTACATACTTAGGGTGGACTTTTTCTTGTACTGCATAGACTTATTATGATATAGATTCTGGCTCGACAGACGTTCTACTGTCCTTGCGAGTAGATGGCGTGGTAAGCTTCATTCCAAAATAAAATGTATCAATAAATTGACTACAGCGTAACCTATTAGGACCAGATTATGTGATTTTATTTTTTAGCAATAACATATTTTTGTGAGTATAAGTCATAGTCCAGAAATAAATAACCACCCAGCCACCTATTGGATCCTACCGTGGCCCTGAACTATTATTAATATTAATAATTTTTTTAGTGCACAAATATTTTGTACAAAAGGCGAGTTTAATGCTATATGCCATCCTCTATCAGGTAATCTTAGGCAGAACAGAGAGTGAGTTATGGACAGTTAGGTTGTCATGATTAAATTAAACAATTTATATAACTATCTTTGCTATTGAATATTGAATTCATCGACTTTGTGCGTGGTAGGTCCATGCCGCAGTTATTATGATTGTTGCACTAATAGGTAGGCTCAATCGGGAAAGGGCCACGTTCTCAAAGAATACTAGCGGAAAATAGTAGTTTAATGCTGCTGTGTTTCATATGGTGGGTGTAGAGAAATGGAGACCCAATTTACTGGAAACAAGGCATTCCATCTTAATCCTCAGTGGTGACAACGCATCTGCATTTCGATTCTTCATCGAGGATCGATGTAGATGTCTATGGGCCATAGTATGAACTTATTATCAGGTGGACTGTGTGCTCGTTTGTCACTCTTATCTTATAAAGAAACGTTCACTTGCTGGGTGTTATTGTTTCCTCAGGCCTGAACTTTGGGCAATTCATTGAGTTCAGCGCAATTCATTTGCAAGAAAATTAGGTGTCCTTGCATAGGTGCAGCGATATTTTACGCCGGGACAGTTGCTTACACTGTAAAAAGCGCAAATCCTATTGTGCATGGAATATTGTTGCCATGTATGTGTTGGTGTTGCAAAATGCCACCTAGCGGCTTTGATCCAAAGAAAAGGCTTACTAACAAGCTTATTGGTGACACCAATATGGTTAATACCAATCTTAACAATCTCAAGTACAGGCGCAAATTAGCCAGCCTTTCAATATTTTACAGGATACGTTTCGTAGGGTGTGCCCAGAACATGCATGACTCGGCTAGTCTCCACCCCTTCGTTGTCGACATATCACGCATTCGAAACAAACGGCTTGCTTTGCCGTTCATAATGCGTACACCAAATAAGAGGTATAATTTGCCAGCATGACAAGAGAATAGGCTTTTATTACGTGGATATTTTATTAAGTGCGCTTTACCATCTTTGGTTGCATTATCACTTGCCATCTGGTGGGACAGTAGTCAAGGACTGGCTTATAAGTAAAAGAAAATCTAACGCCATTATCATTTGAAATCACCGCTTTAAATTATTCAGGTTTTGTGGTCTAATGAACTTCGTCATTCCACGTTATTAAAACTTTATGTGTATTATAATGGAAAGGTGATGTTGTTTTTTTTATAGGAAAGGGTGACAAACGAGTACACAGTCCACCTGATGGTAAGTGGTTGCCGTGGCCCATAGACTTCTACATTTATTTATCCTCGTTTGCGAATCAAAATGCAGATGCGTTGTCACCCGTGAGGACTAAGATGGAATACCACTTTTCCAGTAAAAGGGTCTCCGGTTCTCTACACTCACCATACGAAACACAACAAGTGTTAAGCTACTATTTGACGCTGGTATTCTGTGAGAGCGTGGTCCTTCAAAAACACCTGAGCTACAACGCCATATTTGGCAAGATGGCGTGGTAGCTCAGGGGCCAGGCACTTATCTTAAGTTGTATGCAATCTAACAAGCGCAGATACTTAGGAAACTATTTCAATTTTAAGTGCTTATTAGTACAGTATAATGGCTTCTCCTAAAAAAATCTAATACATAAACATTATTTGCATTCATTTTAATTGAACTTAACGCTCCAAACGTAAACATGTTTTGCAACATATTTATTCACATAAAGTATGATGGCATTATTTTTGCTCAAAAGAATGTGTTTCTCTATACCAAGAATAAGTTAACTGGTACATTTGTATTACATAAAACGTGGTCTGCAGTCTCCAATAATTAAAATTGACTTAAAGGTCAGTTAAACGAAACGATATATATATGTAACATCGTACGCTATATTGTATCTGTCTCTCTTAGTAGATGGAGGAGAAGGATGGAGCTATTAGATACGTAGTAACTATTATATAATATGTGCTATAAGTGTATGTTAATTTCTTTGTAGGATACAAATCCCGCGAAGTAAGCACTTTACACAGCATAATTTTCACACTACAAGACTAGCGTTATTCTAGACGTATGTGTATTTTACGATTTCACTGTACTCATAAACGTAAAATGTGAACATTCATACTAGCCAGTCTGTGTAGTAAATATTATACGGTAGCTTAACTGGTTTTTTATTTATTTAAGTTCTTGATTTTTATTTAGGGTCTATTTCTATATTTTTCAAACATTTTCGTTAATCTTACATAGATAGACAGGATTTAGAAGTATTATAGACCCGTAATTATTTTTCTCTGCATATCCTGAATTGATAAAAAGATTGATTCTGCAAAAAGAATCGACCTCCATTAAAGCACTTAGGTTTTCAGCAAAGTTTTATTGAATTGCCCATTTTCGTAAAAACAAGGAATGAGGAAAAGATAAGTAAAGATAAAACTGGTTAGCTAAAAAATATATAAATTGTTAAACTCAATGACAAGGATCCTATCTATAGCTAGCTATCCACGTACAGATTTGCCCGAGAGATAGGCAAGCTAGACGTGCCTAGCGGATAGATCTGCTAATGCGGATAGAACTTGCCTAAATCCAACGGGTCGGACTAGTGGCAGACAAATTCGAACGCCAAATGTTCGTGTGTGCGTAGGAACTAATGTATCTGACAGATTGCACCTCAATTAAAACGCATTATCTATATTGCAATTATTCATAAGCTGAAAATTCATTCATTAATAAAAAAAATACAAATGGGTTTAGGATGGACAAATTCCTTAGTAGATTTACATGGCTATACCATAATGATTTCTTATATTTACGCGAACACTACACATTGAATAAAACTATTTTTACGGATTTTATCGCGTTTAATTAACTTATTTTATATTCCCGACGTTTCGGTTGCTTTCCAGCAATCGTGGTCACGGTGGACTGAGGTGATTGACGTCCCGATGTCAAAGTTAACCCGGAGTACCTTCAGCTTTTTAATTATTAATTTTGGTCCGATCTACGCAGAATGAACTAACTGTGTCTTGAAGTCTTGCAGTGGTATGCTTGGGTTTAGTTTTAATTTTATGAATTACAGGATCCCAAGCAGGTGGTAGTACCCAGCCTCCCTCTCTATTGAAATTAGGATGTTTTTAATTTCAATAGCCTCACGTATCATCCTTGGCAGGAATCGATGTTCTTTCGCGAGGACTTGTGGTTTATCAAATCTAATGTAATGGCGGGGGCCGTCTAGGATATGATCACAAACTGCTATACCATTTCACACCAGGCCGTTTTTCTAGCCATTGCTTCACACACACTCTTGTACGTTTTCTTTCTTCAATAAAGTTGAAATCACCACAGATTAAAACTAGATTTTGCTTTGAAAGTGACCTTACAGGCAACCCGAGACTACAAATGATGACCGAGAACATGTGTTTACAAAGTTACTAATCAAATCTGAAACACGTCCGTCGAGTAAATCTGTACTTGTATAACTAGCTTTTTTAGAGATGCGTCGAATTCCCTAACAACAACATAAATCCTATAAATATGTGTAAAATGTATCTGCGATATAATACTGCTATACTATATGACTATAATTGTGACCATCGACCATCGTATCAATAAATTAATCAATTAGATTAATGAAATATTAGATAAAACAAAAACGATTAATACTTTTTAGACAGTCATACCTTTATGTTAGCAATCACAACATATTATGTATGTTCAAAATACATATGTTTGTCCACAATATTGTATATCTGATATTGCATCCTAGTCCATCTCTGATTTAATCGCTGCCCGTTACATACAGTAGCGACGTATTGTTTTCGGTTAGGACGGGGGAGTGTTGGTAGTGTAGGTACTTGTGAAAATACATCTCGTGCGAAGTTGATATCATCTAGTAAACCACAACAAATTTTATTCGGTGTATGTACAGTGCGTGTTGCCAGTGATGACTTACGGATCTGAGACGTGGTCCTTCACTGCTGGCCGTAAGAGTAAGCTCAAGGTCGCTCAGCGAGCTATGGAGAGAGCTATGCTCGGGGTTTCTCTGCGTGATAAACTTAGAAATGAGTATATCCGCAGTAGAACCAGAGTAACCGACATAGCCCAACGGATTAGTAAGCTGAAGTGGCAGTGGGCCGGCCATATAGCTCGAAGAACCAACAACCGATGGGGAAGAAAGGTTCTCGAGTGGCAGCCTCGTACCGGTAGGCGAAGTGTAGGGCGACCCCTCACGAGATGGAGTGACAACCTGGTAAGACATGCAGGAAGTCGATGGATGCAGGTGGCTCAGGACCGTGCTTTGTGGCATTCCTTGGGGGAGGCCTATGTTCAGCAGTGGACTTATGAAAGGCTGTAATGATGATGATGATGATGATGTATGTACATATTATGCATCCATTCGGGTAACTTGAAAATATAATAGATAACGGATAGAATAGAATAGAATAGAATAATTGGTATTCAATATTGATTACAAGTAATTCTTATTGAAAGTCATTTTTTGACTTTACCACTGGTTCGGAAAAAAACCTCTGTCCTTGGAAAAACCAGCAAGAAACCCAGCGGGATTTTTCTTAAATAAATTTTAAAATGTAAATGGTTACAAAATATTTACAAAATTTATTTTAGAAACAGCTCGGAAGCTAACACTTCATTCATTCCCAAGGGTTATTATCAACCATATATTCATTTATATTATAAATAATAACCCATTTTATAAAGTTTTTGCTTGATTAAATATTTAAACTTGGTGATAGTATATATATATATATATATATATATATATATATATAATATATTGTAATAACCTTGTATATTTTCTGGAACTTTGTTGTAATAGCGTATACATTGCCCAAAAATGAATTAATGACTCTGTGGAGTCAAGTAACTGGCATAACTCTTCTTCTAAATCTTGTGCTTGTCCTAGTATTTAGAGAATGTACATTACTGTATTTTTCATAAAACTTTTTTATTTTTGTGGAATTTAATAGACAGTTCAACCCATAAAGAAATCTCCACTCCTTTTAAAATCCCATTCAGTGCAAATGTGTAATGTTTTTATGCTATTATTTGCAATAACTGCTCCGTGGCGCAGTGGCTTAGCAATCAGTTGTTGCGCTGGGGGCCGCGGGTTCGAATCCCGCACGGAACAAGTATTTGTATGGCCTACGAATAATTGTTCCGGGTCTGGATGTTTGTCCTTGTGCAATTTATGTTTGTAAATTGCCTCCACGACACAGGAGAAAATGCTAGTGTGGGGGTAACGTTTAAAAAAAACAACAAAAAAATGTGCCAATATATGCGTAGCGATAAAACAAACACACTAGCAACCACAGTTTCAGACTAAGCTTACACATTGCCGATTATGAATTAAGAAAAAGAAAGAACCGCGTCTTCGTGGATTCGAGGAGCCCCACGCAATGGGATAGAATGATGGTTTTCTTATGCCGCCAATACACAATACATTTATCATGTCATATTACACATAAACTAAATATATCACACATCCTGCACGTAAGGCTATTATTACATTCCCTAATTACGATAAAAAAACTTTATGAGTTTACCTTTTAAATGGATAAAATTTGAAATCAAACAAAGCGAAACAAATTTATTTTAAATTTTATAAAAAGTTTTAGCTTTGATTTGATAAAACGTCACTCAACCCCAGCCCTAGGAATCTCGCCTGTCGCTTTGAATACATACTCTTTACAACAAAGTCCCTGAAAATATACAGGACTTATCTATACTAAGAAAAACTGTTTTATAAGGGTAATTATGCTACTAAAGGTACCTACATGATTTATACTAACCTCTCGAAATGAGGTGAGCATTTAGAGACAGCATGGTAGCGACCATGCTGTTTCTAAATGTTTTTTATAAATTATTTTTTTAATGAGTTCCGTTGGGTTTCTTGCTGGTTCTTCTTAACAGAGATTTTTTTCTGAACCAGTTGTAAAAGCATGAATGAATTTCAACAAGTATTCTTGTAAGCTATATTGAATAACAATTATTCTATTCTATACTAGTTGCAAACTTTATCAAATTTTTCTTGGTTTATACAATGGTCATTCCTTACCGACAGCAGCTCAGCTAAAATTTCTTGTTCATGCACGATGACGCGCCAAATATTCTTCACCAGACTTAATGACAGACAAGACTGGTGATGAATATGTTCAGCTGTAGGTATAAGATCACCCTGTTAGGTATAGTGGTCTGCTTGGTACGTTGATTTCAATCTTATTGAGCATGCTTTGGATTTGTTTGAAAGACAATCTTTCAAGATTATGGAGCCTTATTCCACAGGTGATAGTTGAATAATACTCCATGGTATCACTTGCGGTGACTTGTACTCAATATGCCGTGCCGATCGCTAATGCTTGGAGGTTCAATAGATTAATAAATTACGTGGAATGTTTCTTTAGATATTTTTATTGTTATCTAAAATAGCATTCCTAATTTTTCATAATAAATTTTAAGTTTTACACCAACAAGCCCTTTATTCACGCTCTTTTTTTGATGTGTAACATCTAAGATAAAAATAAAATAAATTATTACTATATAAGTATGCTTGTTTACTAGACATTTTTGAGTAGTGTATAAATCTACACAACTAAAAGAAAAGAACAAGAACACTAAAAGAGTTTCTAATTAAATAACTAGATGGTCGTATGTGTATGTTGTATTATAAGAAGTTATTATAATATATTAATAGTATCTTAAATGATAACATAATTACTGTAAATTGCCTGATCTAATGTGTTTTTACCTGATTTATCTCAAAATTACATATTTATTAATATACTTAGTGATTAGCTGATTAGTTAATAAATATATAAATCTACCATTATTATCAATAATAGTTTTATATAAGATAATAGTTTATAGTTAATAGACCACAGTAACTAAACCGTGTGTGGTTACTACTGTAGGGCTAAAAAAATATCAATTTGTTTTTTTTAAATACTTTGAATAAATAAAAAAAACATCCTCAATTTGACGAATAGACATAGAACAATGCCAGGAGTGATCTAGGTTATATCGGATCCAAAAATCTTTGAGATTTATTTTTGACAAATTGGAAAATTGATAAATAAATGGTCTTTAATGATTACCTTCAATCTAACGCCACAATAATACTCAGGTGAAGCGGGAGCGGGAGGCTAGTAATTTTATAAGCAAAAGATAAATTTTACATAATGGATTTATTTGTGTCTTCAAGTTGCAGCTAGGTCTTGAATCTTTCCATTAATGGAATTAAAACACGCACGAAAAGTGAATTTAGTCATGCAATAAGGGAGAAATAGTTTGCAATGCAATTTTCTTTTTGGTTATTTCTTGTCTGAAATTTTATTAAAATGTGAATTGGAAAGGATTACTAAATTATCAGTAGAAATCAAGGAGTTATTTCTTAATAGTAACGTAGTTAAAACAATTTCACTTTTGATGATCAAGAAACAACTAATTTACTACTAAGTTCAAATAAAGTTCGAATCTAAACCGGTCGAATATTGGTACAAAAATACAAGGGGTGTTATTTCGGGTCGAGGCGGTATTTTCCATGTATCTGTTATAGTGGAGTACACACTCCCTTTTAAAATAATCGATGAGGACAATCGTGCAACATGATATTTATGAACACGTGCTGTTGAGGGGTGGTTCTGCAGAGGTTTGCTTTTTTATTTAAATCACATGCGTTTAATTGCCTAAATGTCTATTCCTTTTTACTTTTTATAATCTACAATTATTATCTAACAGGCGTTGGCTGTAAAAATGGTAAGGAAAAGCGGAACTGCGGATTTTATTTTGCCACTTCTTTTTGATCAGAAGAATTTTCAAATGCAGAAATAAAATTTGATAAATGAAATTAAAATTTTTAATGTGGAAAAATAAAGAGATTTTATTGCCCTACAATCTATTTTTTACATTTATTTTATGAGTATGTACGTTAGATCGAGCTGGCTAGAATATATGCGGAGTATTTAAGACTTTTTATTACTATTTTTTATAGCTTAAGGATGAAAAATTAGCACACATTTCACCTTAAGTGGATGTTGTGGCCGTGTATATATTCTCAATTAAGAATCGAGAAAGAAATGCAGTTGCGTTGTCACCCCTGAGGACTAAGATGCCCAATTTCAAGTGAAAATGTACTATATTAACGCACATATTTAATGTTTGATTAAATAATGGCGTTTTTCCTAACAGCTTTAAATTTTAAATAATACATCCCATTCATAAAAGTGGGAGCAGAGACTCTGTCAAAAATTATCGCCCAATATCAGTTTTGATTGCGTTGTTAAAAGTACTTGAAAAGCAACACTCGTTTAATGAAATATCTATCCCACGAAAAGCACAATGCATACCTGTTTTTTAAATTTAGCTAAGGCGTTCGACACAGTCTCTACTACTCTTAACATGTTAATAAAGAAGCTGGAAATAATCAGTATACGTGGCTTACCTCTTCAAATTTTTAAAAACTTTTTAAATAATAGTAATAATTCCAATCCGTAAAAATAGGTGACTATGTTAGAATTTTCTTACCAATTTACATATACCATCAAATGATATAATTTTTCGTACGCAGATGATCATATTCCAGGCAGCGACTTGCGCCAAAACACATTCACTTGCTGAAAAAGGACTTCATCAGACATACTTATGGCTAAATAAAAACCTTTTAATGTTTAACATTCAAAAATCTACATCGTCTATAAATAAATCCACACTAGATTCGAGATACGTTAATTATTATCCAATGAGAGTACTGCAAAGCCCACATTCGGGTTTCCTATCTACCGCCTTTTGCCTAGCATGTGCACTGTGGTGTTAACGGGCTTCTCTCAAGCTCGCAAGATACGAAAACTACCCCATCGCCTATATCTCGCGACATTGCTCCCGCTTTTGTGTGTTTTAGATATTCAACTATACAAGAACATAATAAGATATTTATAGATATTTGCTATAACGCTATATTTCGCGATAATCTGTGAAGTTTATATATGTGAAAACAGCTGACATCCAAACAACGTGGCCGCAGCCTTAGAGACACGAGGCAGATTAGCAGAATTCCAGGTGAGTGCACATGCATTCCTTCAAATCCTTCCTGTAGCCCAAATTAGCATCGCACCCTACAGACAATTAATTTACGTAAAATCATTCTTTTAATAGCACTGACCCAGCAGTTGGTCATTTAAACAAACACGTCATTTTTGTCCTCGCTAGGACTAGACCCATAGCTGGGTCTTCTCAGAGAATTAATTAGTTAACCAGTTACTGATCACTCTGGCCGGGATAATTTAATATTATCTACCACATAACTTAATTCTTAAAATGTATAATTGTAATAATGTTAACTTTTCAGCTTACTCCTGTCTACCATTACAAAAACCTGGTTGTATTAAATATCTGGGTATTTAACTCGATGAAACACTATCGTGGAATACACAAATGAATCTTTTATATGCAAAAACACGTAAGCTGATATGATTTTTTTATAAAATTAGAAATGTACTCAAATTAACATTGTTGAAAACGGTTTATTACACCCTAGCTCAATCAATTTTAAGCTATTGTACATCTATTTGCGGTAGAGCGTGCAAAACTAGAATTAGTAAGGTGCAACGCACATAGAGATCTCTGTTTATGGTAATTCTTAGAAAACCTTACTAATACTCAACACTCAACATATACAAGGACAATCAATTTATAAATTATATAAACGGTAAATGGAAAACCGCCCATTAGTACCGAGTAATTTATTACATCAAAAATTATCCGAGAAGAAATTTCAAACTTTTAATTTGGATTTATTTTCTCTCGACAAATAAAGAATTATGATATATCGTGAGATAAATTCACTTCTAATAAACTCTGGTCTTTAATCCAGTATCAATAGTTCGTTTTCCTCAATGCTAGCTCTTATAGAAGCGTTCTGCGGAGTCACAAAAACGTGACATGAAATTTTTATTCGCGTAATGACTTCGGACTTTTGGACAGCTATCGTTTAAAACTATCTGGAAATTATACCACAAACAATAGAACGCTTTTTTGAATGTTTTAATTACAAGACTTTTATTGACTTATAAAATAAAAAATACTATTGTAAGTACTACAATACTAGTACATTACGTTTAGTAATCAGATTTTCGAAGTCAAAGTAATAACTACAATTTTCTAGTTTGTAACTTTACAGAGTAGGTTGGGCTTGGACTTGAATGTTGTTTTTTTTGCTGCGCCAATAATTAAACAAACATACTCTCTGCTTGGTTTTGTAACACGCTTTTATTAGCTTCGTGTGTCTATCTATTCTGTCATTTTCACCAACTCGTAGACCGCCGACTGACTTTGAAATTTGCACTCGTATTAAGAACAATACAATAATTTAATAACTTTATCCTATTATTCCGATCAAGATCACCGGGATAAAACAAAATAATTGTCAGGATCAGCCCAGCTCATTATTAATGCGTATTGTTTAAGTTTTTTTAAAAAATTATTATGTTATTTTTAACCTTCAGATAATAATGAAATATTTACATCTTTTAATTTATTTGTTTGCGTACCGATACATTTTCAAATTAAATTGTTGTATAACCGTTTCAAAGGCATTAAATTGTTTAAAACTAATTTTTAAAGTGGTACATCGTATAAAATGCAGACGATGCACGTAACTCGGTGAAAATCAAATCACGTATATTGAAAACTCAGGAGAGTACAACACGATGCGCAAAAGATAAAAAAGTAGACAAAATTATGTTCAATACAATGCTGAAAAAGTCAATTTTGCTGTTAAGTGAATTACTGATGCTTAGACAACATACGACCATAGTAAATAACCTATCAAGGATAATTACTATATATGGATTATTATGTATTTGTTTGTATTCATATGCATTTGTGTCATTTATCAGCCTTATTTAAAAAAAGTGTTATATATATATATATATATATATATATATATATATATATATATATATATATATATATATATATATATATATATATATATATATATATATATATATACACATTTATTGTATTTAGTTATTTAAGTCACCTGCCACTAATTTCTCACCACTACATGGATTGACTGGCAGAGAATTCTAACTGGAATTAAGTACGCCTTTTGTAACCTTTTTATTGTTTAGAACAATAAAGTTTTAAATAAATAAATGTAATAGAAAAGCGCAGTGTAATTTGTTTTTTATCTTACAAACTTAAAAAGTTACGTAGCTATAAAAATGTGTCCACTGTTCATACATGTATAAAACGTCATTAAATATTATTGATAATGTAATACTCTCTGTGCGAGTTCAAGGAGTAAAATATTTTAATTTGCTAGATGAAATGGTTTCAATGCCTTCGGAAATAGTTTTTATTTTCTTTCAACTGATGTAAATTTTAATTCAAAATATATATGTTAAGCCTTTTTAAATTTAGAACTTCTTAATATTTCTCTGTTTTCAAATCCTCGATATTTATATATCTAGTTCTTCCATTCTCAACTACGGCAATACTTTCTTTTAGCACACAGTAACTCACACGTTTTCCTTTGCTCGAATCCAGTGCAACTGTTATGCGATAAGAATTTGGAAGATGAAGATTGTCTTTCACTTACCTTTTACGTAATAGAGCCATGCTGTTACTATATTATGATTGTAGCACAAATGGGTCGGCTCGACCGGGGTGGGACCATGCTCTCAAAGAATACCATCGTAAAATAGCAGCTTAATGTTGCTGTGTTTCGTATAGTGAGTGTAGAGATCCGGATACCCTTTTTACTGGAAACGAGCCACTCCATCTTAGTCCTCAGGGGTGACAACGCATCTGCATTTTGATTCTTAATCGAGGATAAATGTAGATGTCTATGACCCATAGCATCCACTTACCATCAGGTGGACTGTATGCCAGTTTGTCACGCTTATTCTATAAAAAAAAAAAACAGAAATAATGAGATAAATTTTCTGAACGTTATCTTAAGGCCTGAATTCTAAATAAAAAAGTGCTTACAGGTAAATAGAATAGAATATTTTTTTATTCAGTATAGTTCACATGTAAACATAAACAGTGGTAGAGCCACGCGGCAGCTTTTAATGTCGCACGGATGGGCCGGCTCGAACCGGGGTGGTACCACGACCTCACAGAAAACCAGCGTAAAGTAGAGGTTTATCTTTTTTTTTTTTATAGGAGAGGTGGCAAACGAGCATGCGGCTCACCTGATGGTAAGTGACTACCGCCTCCCATGAACAACCGCAACACCAGGGAAATTGCAGATGCGTTGCCGGCCTTTTAAAAAGGAGTAGGCTCTTTTCTTGAAGGTTCCTAAGTCGTATCGGTCCGGAAAAATCGCTGGTGGTAAACTATTCCACAAGGAAGTTGTGCGAGGAAGAAAACATCTTCTAAATCGCACAGTGGTGGACCGCCAATCATCCAGATGGTGTGGATGGTATCGGGAGTTCTGCCGCGATGTGCGTTCGTGAAATTTGGCGGCTGGGATTAATCCGAACAATTCCTCAGAGCACTCCCCATGGTAAATGCGAAAGAAAATGCTAAGAGATGCAACATCTCTTCGCAGTGCCAATGAGTCGAGCCGATCGGAAAGGACTCGGTCGTCGACGATTCGAGCCGCTCTGCGCTGGATGCGGTCAAGTGGAAGAAGCTGGCAATGGGGCGCCCCAGCCCAGAGATGGGAACAGTATTCCATGTGAGGCCGAACCTGCGCCTTGTAAAGTTGCAGGCGTTGAGCCGGCATGAAATACTGTCCCGCTCTGCTGAGCACGCCAAGCTTTTTAGAGGCCAATTTGGCCTTCTCTTCCAAGTGACCACGAAACTGCACGCTACTCGATATGTCGACGCCAAGGATTCCGATACTGGCTGAGGCAACAAGTAGAGTACCTTGAAACTGAGGAGATACGACAAAGGGGTTCTTTTTAGCGGTAAACGCGCAAACTTGTGTCTTCTGAGGATTAAACTGGACTAGATTTAGTCGCCCTCAATCCGAGACTTTGTCCAGCAAAGACTCGACTTCAGACACAAGTTTGTTCCGGTACTCGGTGACGTTTTCCCGAGAAATATTGGCACGGCCGGTGTATAGAGCATCACCAGTGCTGTCATCTGCATAGCAATGAATGCTACCAGCTTGCAACATATCATTGATATGCAGAAGAAACAGCGTTGGTGATAGCACGCAGCCTTGTGGAACACCAGCGTTGATAGGCTTGTAGTCGGAGCATGCACCGTCTACAACGACCTTGATGCTCCGATCTGCAAGAAAGCTGGTGATCCAATTGCATAAATTATCTCTGCGTTTCACTTGGTAAGTGCAGGTGGCCGGAGGCCTTTTTTACTGGAAATGAGGCATTCCATCTTAGTCCTCACGGGTGACAACCCATCTGCATTTTGATTCGCAAACGAGGATAGATGTAGATGTCTATGGGCTGCAGCAACTACTTACCATCAGGTGGACTGTGTGCTCGTTTGTCACCCTTATCCTATAAAAAAATGTGTAATTCTTATTGAAAGCCATTTTTTACTTTACCACTGGTTCGAAAAAAAACCTCTGTCCTGGGAAGAACCAGCAAGAAACCCAGCGGGACTTTTTTTTAAAAGCATATTTTACATTAATGGTTGGTACAAAATTTATTTTAGAAACAGCTTGGAAGCGATCACCTCATTCCCAAGGGTTATTATCAACTATGTATTCATTTATACCATAACCCTTTTTATACAGTTTCAGCTCAATAAAACATTTAAACTTGGTAATAGAGAGAGCCTGTACACTTTCCAGGACCTTGTTGTAATAGCGCATACATTGCCCCAAGAATGAATTACTGACTCTGTGGGGTCGAGAAATTGGTATCACTAGCTTGAGTTTGTTCCTAGTGTTGTACAGAATGTATATCACTTTTTTTTTCTAAACCTACCTTGGTTTTTGTGAAAATACATTAAATTTTCGTAAATATACTGAGAGGCCAAAGTTGATATATTTATTTCTTTAAATATATCTCTAAGAGACTCTCTCGGTTTTAGGTTGTAAATAGCTCTAATGGACCTCTTCTGTTAAATAAAAATAGTTTCTGAATTAGCCGCATTTACCCATAGCAAAATCCCATAAGACATTATGCTATGGAAATAACTGAAATAAACTAATCTAGTTGTCTCGACACTAGTGAGACCTCTAATCTTTTTTACAGCATAAGCTGCAGAACTTAGTCTGCTTGCTAGTTTGGACATATAGGGGCCCCACTGAGGCTTTGCGTCGAGAGTGATGCCAAGAAAAACAGTGGATTCAACAGGGCTTAGTTCTTTCCCTTTTAAAAACACATTGGTACTCAAATTTTTAACATTCGTTGTTGTAAATTTAATACATTTAGTTTTATTACCGTTTCCGATGGGGGTTATTGTAGAAATTGGTGTAAAGAATAAGAAGAAAGCATGGCTAGTCTACTTGGCCTCTAGTAATGATAAGGATATGAGAGAGAAGATGAAAGAAAGATATAAGCTGCAGAAAGTTCATACGAAAACATTGATTGAGGAAGTGCGTGAAAGGTGTAGAATGAAAGCGGACGAAAGATTGTCGCACAACTTTAAGGAGAACTTCAAACTCTTCTGGAAAGAGGTTGGAAGGACCCGAAGAGGTGCGACGGCCATAAGAATGAACAAAGTGCTTTCGAGAACCAATGACGTCCTCTCAGAAAAATCGGACGTCATGCAGCGAAGGAGCGAATTTTATAGAGAAATGTATACGTGTGATGATCTTAGTGAGGGATCCGAGGGTGACGCCGTGACTGGTACGCCAGACCCGGACCTCGATGACACTGAGGTCATCAGTATGAAAGAGATTGAACGTGCGATTCGAAGTTTGAAATGTTGTAAGGCTGCGGGACTAGACAGAGTTACTGCTGAAATGGTCAAGTATGGTGGGCCTCGCGTCTGGGATAGCTTTCATCTGCTGTGCAATTTGTGCTGGCGGACGGGGAAAGTCCCGGATGATTGGCGATCCGCAGTCATTGTGCCTTTATATAAAGGTAATGGTTCACATTTTGACTGCGGGTGCTATCGGGCGATCAGCTTGACCAGTTTAGCAAGTAAAGTTTACTCGAAGGTTTTGACACGTAGGATGCAAGAGAAATCGGAAAGATTTCTATGGGAGGCACAATGCGGATTTAGACCTGGAAGAGGATGCACGGATCAAATGTTTTCTCTTCGCATGATTACGGAAAAGCTTCTGGCTGCTAACCAGAAGATTTTCTGTGCTTTTGTGGATCTTGAGAAAGCATTTGATAAGGTTGTTAGGAAGAAAATGTGGGAACTGTTGCCGGGGTATGGTGTAGATGGTCGATTGCTAGCAGTTTGGGTGTGAAATTGGGTGACATTAAAGTAAATTGTCTGCTGTATGCTGATGATGCAGTGCTTATTGCACCATCAGAGCGAGAACTGCAGGCATTAGTCACGTGTATGAAAGAGGAATGTGAAATTAAAGGTCTTCGTTTGAATGCTAATAAAACTAAGGTTCTGGTATTTGAAAGGGACGAAGAGAGAAAGAAGTGTGAAATATGGGTGAATCAGGAATGTCTAGAACAGGTAAATGAGATTGTATACTTTGGGAGTGCTTTCAGCCGGGACGGAAGATGTGATTTAGATCCGGCAGCGACATGCCTGTCCACAGGCGTGTCGCTGCCGGGAACAAAGTTAATGGTGCCCTGACTGCGTTAGTCAAAAGGCAAGGCGTAGTGAAGAGTGCACGCCTTGCAATACATAACGCAGTATTGGTACCGACTTTGTTGTATGACAGCGAAACCTGGGTATGCCAGAAGAAGCATAAAAGTAAGTTGAATGCAGTGGAGATGCGATCTCTTCGTAAAATGTGCGGCGTTACCATGGCCGACCGAAAGCGAAACGAAGAGATTCGCAATATGGCAGGTTTGAAAGATGACCTTATCACAAAAATTGATAAGGGCGTGCTTCGATGGTTTGGGCACGTTGAGCGAATGAGTGAAGACCGAATGGTGAAGAAAATATATAGCGCAAAAGTAAACATTAAAAGGTGTCGAGGTAGACCGAGACTAACTTTTGAAGACCATGTGAGCAAATCGCTCGAAGAGGGGAGGGTCAAGAGTACTCGGATACCTAGACCTGCATGTATGAAGAAGATAATGAATCTGAAAGAAGCGAAAGAGGTATGTAAGGATCGTGACACTTGGCAATCTGTTCTCTCTCGCTATCCCGTCAGGGATTGTGCGTGAAGATAAGTAAGTAAAGTATTTCCGTTTAAATGTAGATTATTCACGTTAAACCAATGCACTGATTTTGATATAGCATTATTCACTTCGTCAGATTTAAATGTTTTACATTTAAGTTTAAAAATCAAGGAAGTATCATCAGCAAATAATACTATATCATGATTATCCCCTACAAGAGAAGGTAAGTCATTAAAATACACTAGAAATGGGAATGGGCCAAGAATGGAGCCCTGAGAGACACCCATTAGTACAGGTGACCCGGAAGAACTTTTACCATTGATAATAACTTTCTGCATTCTATTACTTAAATATGAAATAATAACTTTAAGCGCTGTGTTCTTGACACTATAGTACTGTAGCTTCCTGATTAATGTCTCATGTTGAACGCAGTCTAAGGCCTTAGAAAGGTCACAAAATATACCCAAAGCATCCTCTGAATTCTCCCATACAAAAAAAATATGTTTAATAATCTCAACTCCAGCGTCAGTTGTCGAGCGACCCCTTGTAAAACCGAATTGATTTTTATGGAGCATTTTCTTAATAAAAAAGAAACTTAACATCTGATCTAAAATTATTTTTTCAAAAATTTTACTAAAATGTTGGTAGTACAGAAATTGGTCTAAAATTGGCAGGGTCTAATGTACTACCAAATTCAAATAAAGGTTTGACTTTACTATATTTTATTAAATCAGGAAACCAGATTCGAAGCTTGTATTAAATATAGTGTCTTGATAAGGTGCTATTATATCTATTATAGATAAAATAACTTTCACGGAAATCCCCAATAAGTCAGCCGTTTTCCTAACATCAATAGTTTTAAAATATTTAACGATATCTTTCGGCAGTACTCTATGGAATTTAAAAGTATTTGAACAAGCGTTTACATTTTGTTTAAGCAATGATTTGGCGACAGTAGGAGAACAATTTAATGATTTAGTTGTCAAAAAAGGAATATCAGTAAAATGTTTCTCAAAAGCCAAAGCAACTTCTTGATCAGATCGAGTTAAATTATTGTTAATATTCAATTGAAAACCCGAGTTGCGCAGTTTGACCTTGCCCGTGTCACTATTTATTATTTTCCAAGTCATTTTAATTTTGTTAGATGCAGTTTTAATTTTATTACTTAAAGCCTTAGCTGTGGAGCACAGTTTTTTAAATATTTTAGAATATGTTTTAACATAATCTCTAAATATAGCACTACTATTATATGATCCTTCCTTATAAAGCTTATATAACTTTCGCCTACATTTATAAATTCCTACTGTCGCCCATTCATTAAATGATTTGCGACTGTTAAAAGAGAAAGTTTTAGAAGTAAATATCCTACTTAATTCACAAGTTATAATTTTAAATAACGTACCATACAAATAATTAGCACTATTTTTAAATGAAAGTGATGGAAGTCTTTTTATTATATTATTTCTAAACCTCTCCAAGTAATGTTCATTTATTGGAAAGATTCGCGTACAAAGACATTATTGAGTACTAATTTTCTTTATTAACGTTCATTTTTGGAGAAGTAGGAAAGACAATTCACGTAATATGTCACATGATTGGACACATTTGCACTTTCATTTTTGTGGAGGGAATCGGAGTTTTTTTAATTAGAGTGATAAATGAGCACACACTCCACCTGCAGGGCTAGCATGAGCGGGAGACATTTTATCCCCGGGGAATGGACAAAATGTTTAGTTTTATCCACCCTTCGAGCATGAGCACACTGGTGAATATAATATCCACAGTAGATAGATAAAATGGGTGAATTTGTATGAATATAAACTTTAAAACACGTCCAATGAACTAGGATAAAATTATCCCTTTCAAATGTCAAAAAAGCATATTTTTTTCTATTTCATTTGGCCCCATGCTGCGGACGGTGGATATATAATTATGTCTACTCATTATGTCAAACGGGGATATACTTCTCCTTTTCCCTGATGCCTTGCATTGGCATAAGGACAAGATAATTTTATCTCTTGTCGGTGGATATAAGCGGGGGATACATTTTTTGTTCCCAACCTATGCTAGCTGTGCTGATGGTAAGTGTGACTCATCAAGGCTCATAAACATCTACATTTAATTTAGATTAAAATTAAAACGTAGATATGTTCTCATTCATGAGAACCAAGATAGAATGCTACGTTACCAGTAAAAAGGGTCTCCGTTTATCTACACTCACCATACGAAACATAATGCAATGATTTCACGCTGATATTCTGTGAGAGCGTTGTCCTTACTCGGTCGAGCCGAACCAAGTTACTATTCTGAGCTATATTTGCGAATCACGTCAAATTATTTTTTAATTTCACAGAAATGTAAGTTTCCTGACGATGTTATTCCTCAGATGACAAGCATAATAAGATGGCATAAGCGCCTAATACCTAGAGCCCTCTAGTCATAAACTTCTTCAATTTGTCAGGATTTGCTTTGTATGGCAACACGCTCCTTTGGTGAACGCAGTAGCATCTTTATATTCATATCTAAATAAGGTAATTATATCTCGATAGTCCTTAGTCATTCATCTGGTATTATATCTAATATGTTTTTGAATACTCAATAATACATATATATCATATAATTATAATAGTCGTGATAGAGGCATGCTGCAGCTATATTAGTAGTATAGTTGTAGCACGAATGGGTCGGCTCGACCGGGGAAGGACCACTATCTCACAGAATACCAGGATAAAATAGCAGCTCAATGCTGTTGTGTCATCAGTAAATTCTTCCATTGTTTCAGGATGCAAGTACCGAGTACGATGAAGCTGTGAAACTCAACTAGTTATCAGCACTAACATCACTGAAAATAGATCAAATATTATTTTGCTTGAGCAATTGTCATTGCTAGACGGTGCATGACTCTTGGAATTTTAATATCATTTTAATGAACGAATATTAGACGTTCAATTACCAGTTCTCCTAACCGCGCACTGCGCAGTCAAAAAACGACCGAAATTATTTAGTCTCATAACGATCTTAGTTAAGGGACCTGGTACTAATGCCTGGACACTAATGCCTGGACACCTGGAAAACAATGCAATAATATACTATTTAAAATTACGCAAGGGTTTTAGTTTTTGGTTAAGACAGTTTTTTGGCCAATAAGTTGCAAATGTTTATGTTTTATTAATATTTATTTGTATTTACTTTTTTTACTAATATTTTTTAGTAAATTATAAAAAAGTAAATAAAAAAAAACTAAACTAGAAACTTAAATTATCATACATTTCCACTCCCCGCGGTACTACGCTGACTAGGTTTCCGTGAATTTATATAAAGTTTTGTGTATAATTTATTAAATATTTACTACGTATAGTTAATATAAAAACATAAATACGTTCGAATTTTAAAAGGTAATTTCAATCGAACGTAGCTTACGAACGTTTCAAACGTAACGTGGCTTGGTTGTAATATACACCTGTACACTTTTTGTTTTTAAAAAAACTGGCAAAGTGCGAGTCGGACTCGCGCACCGAGGGTTCCGAACAAATCTGTAGGTATATAAGGTTAAAATTATTAAAAATATTTATATTATATGATGTAACTAAAAATTTATGCTTTTCGCAATTTTTCCTTTATCTGTGCTATAAAAAACGTTGCTTCGTAGCAAATTTCAAGATTCTGAGTTCACGGGAAGTACCCTGTAGGTTTTGATTCCCTTGCGAATGTCGAAAATTTACGGCATAAACGGTTGCATCTTTTGATTGCGTTGGCTTAGAAGTTTGAACTTTTCACAGCTCTAAGTGACAGTAGACTTGAGCATTTGATATGAATTTCAGCTTGATACTTCCACGCGTTCCTGAGAAAAAGGGTCTTGACAGACAGACAGACAGATAGACGGACAACAAAGTGATCCTATAAGGGTTCCGTTTTTTCCTTTTGAGGTACGGAACGCTAAAAATGGCGATTTATTCATATATATGCACGACTATGAAATACTGGCCAGATCGAGAGTGAAGATCTTACTCTAGCGAAGCGTCTTATCGGTGGCAACCGTTGTTGTTTGGAGGGGATTTGAAATTAACATCATAGGGAAAGCGTACCATATATTTGCGACGAATTGCCAACGATCTGTTTATTATATTTTCTGGTACTTATGTTGTAACGCACGCATATTTGCGCCATCCATTATGAGTGGATCTGGGATGTTCCACTATCACCTACTTGTATATATTTGCAATAGGATTCAAAAGAACTAGCAATATTATAGGTATTCCTCTTTCGCCTACATATAATCTTCGAATAATGTGATGAAGGCGTGGTGCTGTGTCGATCGTTCTTGAATCGAAGTATGCCGCGGGCGGATTATTTAACGCGGCTGCCGACCGATATTTGATACGTGAGGGAAGTAGATTTATTTAAAATATTGCTTTGAAAAAAAAAACATTTTGTAGTAACAAGTGGTTAACTTTTTAATAGGTTGAGAGAAATGCCTGAAAGCTAAGCTTATTTTAATTGACTAACCTGAGTCTATTTGCGTGATTAATAAACCTGTTAAATTGTAGAGTTGCTTACATCATTTTATTTTGTGTTTTGATTATGTCAACAGCCATACCACGGCTGTAGCTCAAAGAGTGGGTGCGTCGCACGTGTGGTTTTGGTAGATGTCTAGTTTAGTCTTCGTTGAGATGTAACGGGGATGACTGAACATAGAGATGAGTGCTCGTAAAAATAAGTAGTAGTATACATTTTTTGCGTAACGGACGATTAAAAAGATTATGGCTCTCGGACATTTTATTTTGTGATGTAAAGTTTCCTTTGAATTGATTTAGTTGAAGTAGAATTAAGTATTGAAGAAGTAGCCGGAGGTATTTTCAAGCGTTCATACTCTTGGTCACTTGTTATTACTATTTGGTGACATTGTACGAATTGGTGCGTAGTTGTAACTACTATTTACTTGTGAGTCATTTAGGAGCGATGAACATCTAGGTATATAGTAGGCCTTTGTCTCGTAGAGACTACTCTTGGTCGACTTGGAACGACCTGATAGTCGTCTCTACAGTAGATCGCATCACAAGAAGTGATGAAGATAGGGTAACAGTTTGTTGCTAGTTACTCGTATTGCGGTATTGTGATATCTGTATGTAATCAAATGCATAACTTAATTGATTTCTTTGTGTCTTGGCACACTATACATCATGATTTTTTCTGGAAAACTTGGCGGGAAGAGTGACCAAAAGTGTTATTACTCCATAATTATTATTATACAAAGTATGATTTGTTAAGTACCCTTAACCTTGAGCATGTGTGTGCAGGTACATATTATGTGGACGTAAAGTAGGTGTTTTATCACGAGTATTGTTAATGCCGCATATGTCAACCGTGAGTAAAAAATTCAAAGCAATTTTGAATTTTAATCCAGACCATCCAAACTCGGATACAGAGAAAATATTGCACAAAATGTACACTTGATAGAAAATGATTTGATTTATTAATGCCATTAACAGTCGCGTTAAAAGATTATCCATCCACTGTGGTGCCCATCGGTGGCAGATCCCAGCCATGGTTTAGTCGCTCCTGTAAAATAGCATCACGCTATAAGCAAGAGTGCTACCGGGCCTGGGCTGACGCATCAACGTCTCGGGATGTAAACACCAGCGCACTTAAAAAGAAGTATAACTCCGCCTCCAGGTCCTTCAAAAGCGTCATTGCCAAGGCAAGGTCTGAGCACATCGGCAGAATTGGCGAGAAGCTAGTTCGCCTTCCTTCGGGAACCCGTGCATTCTGGTCTCTCGCCAAGGCTGTCCAAGGGAACTTCTGTTAGCCATCTCTTCCATCTCTGCACAAGGAGGACGACTCACTGGCCCATGCCGCAAAAGAGAAAGCCGATCTGTTGAGCTCTCTTTTTGCGTCCAACTCGACTCTAGATGACGGGGGGAACACACCGCCGACCATCCCGCGATGTGAGTGCTCCATGCCGGATGTGCGGTTTACACAGCGCTCGGTTCGCAAAGCACTCTTCTCCCTAGACGTCAGCAAGTCGAGTAGGGCCGATGGAGTCCCTCCCATTGTGCTGAAGACGTGTGCTCCGGAGTTGGCACCGGTTTTAACGCGTCTTTTCCGATACTCCTACTCCCAAGGCGTAGTCCCGAATTCATGGAAGACAGCTTTGGTCCACCCGATCCCTAAAAAAGGCGACCGCTCAGACCCGTCCAACTACAGGCCTATTGCCATCACCTCCTTTTTCTCCAAAATAATGGAATCCATTATAAACTGTGTCGTGAAGCGACAATTAAGAACAAAAGAACCTAACCTAACAACAACAAAACAACAAAAATAGAACAAAAACAAATAATTTATTTAAAATTTAAAAAGATATTTACAGTTTAATATGAAAAAATGAAGTATGAAGATGAAGATGGGTGACGTGAATTACAATTATTTCTAAAAAAAAAGGATAATAAAGATGATGAGTATTGAAGCGGAGCCCGAAGATCCAAGTGGCACACCGCGCTTGGTGGTGGTATTCGCTGCTCACGGATTATATACAGGCTGTGCCTGTGCTAGGCGCGCAGCGCCTGGTCTAGGTACACGCAACGTCTGGAGTAGGCACACGCAGCGCCTTTGAGTAGGCGCTCTCAGCGCCTGGAATAAGCGCTCTCAGCGCCTGGAGCGAGCACGCACAGCGTAAGTGAAGGCGTGGGCGTGGCTAGGCGACGACTTCAGGTGAAGGCAGAGGCTTGCAGGATCCCGGCGACTTCAGGTGAAGGCAGAGGCTTACAGGATCCCGGCGTCTTCAGGTGAAGGTAGAGGCAGAGCCTTGCAGGATCCGGCGACTTCAGGTGAAGGCAGAGGCAGAGACTTGCAGGATCCAGCGACTTCAGGCGAAGGCAGAGGCAGAGACTTGCAGGATCCGGCGACTTCAGGCAAGGCAGAAGCAGAGGCAGAGGCTTGCAGGATCCCGGGGCAGTGCGGCCCCGGGATAAGGCCTTTAGGAGATGCTTCGAGTTTGAAAGCTGAAGCGAGACTGAGTTTACTGGCCGATTGTTCGGCTTTTATACCTATTTAGAGAGAACGGAAAATTATTTAAATTAAAAGCAAATTTTTTGTAAATGGCCAAGAAGAAAAGAGTATTTATGTGGAAATATTGAATTAAAAACAACAGACCGGTAACGAATTTGAATAAAAATTGCCATGACAACCAGATAAACAACGATGTCAAAACATGTAAAATTTTGGTTTCAGGCTCGTAATAGAGAAACGGTAAGATTTAAGTGAAAAATGAGATATTATTGATATAGAAAAAAAGGTAGCGCACCAGCGCGCACGAAGTCCGAAATTGCAGAGTTACGGAGAACTAAATAAAAGATCGAGAAAGGTAGACTCCATCGACACCGATTTAAAAAGTGCTGATAGCGTGAAAATACGAAATGAAAATGATTTGTAATTGTGTTCTTATGGTTTAAAAACGCTACAGGATCCTATGGAAATAAAGGTGATGCAAAATATCCAGTTTTGAGGCGAATGTAGAAAATCAAAACAGAATGGAAAAATAAATTTAAAATAGTGTAAAATGATATGTAAGTAGCATAACACTACAACTGCCAGCTCACGAGGTACATTGAGGGTCACCAGCTGATTAGTGACCGCCAATACGGTTTTCGTCGAGGTCGATCAGCTGGTGATCTTCTAGTCTATCTGACTCATAGATGGGCGGAGGCAGTAGAGTCCAAGGGGGAGGCATTGGCCGTTAGTTTGGATATAGCGAAGGCCTTCGATCGGGTCTGGCACAAAGCGCTTCTTTCGAAGCTTCCTTCCTATGGGCTTCCCGAGAAATTGTGCTAATGGATCACCAGTTTCCTTGCTGATCGGAGCATCAAAGTCGTAGTAGACGGTGTATGCTCTGATTTCAAGCCTATCAACGCTGGTGTTCCACAAGGCTGCGTGCTATCACCAACGCTGTTTCTCCTGCATATCAATGATATGTTGCTAACTAGTAGCATTCATTGCTATGCAGACGATAGCACTGGTGATGCCTTATATACCGGCCGTACCAATATTTCTCGGGAAAACGTCGCTGAGTACCGGGACAAACTTGTGTCTGAAGTCGAGTCTTTGCTTAACAAAGTCTCGGATTGGGGGCGACTAAATCTAGTCCAGTTCAATCCCCAGAAGACACAAGTTTGCGCGTTTACCGCTAAAAAGAACCCCTTTGTCGTATCTCCTCAGTTTCAAGGCACTCCCCTTGCTGCCTCAGCTAGTATCGGAATCCTTGGCGTCGACATATCGAATAGTGTGCAGTTTCGTGGTCCCTTGGAAGGGAAGGCCAAATTGGCCTCTAAAAAGCCTGGCGTGCTCAGCAGAGTGAGACAGTATTTCATGCCGGACATCGCTTGCAACTTTACAAAGCGCAAGTTCGGCCCCACATGGAATACTGTTCTCATATCTGGGCCGGGGCACCCCAGTGCCAGCTCCTTCCACTTGACCGCATCCAGCGCAGAGCGGTTCGAATCGTCGACGACCGAGTTCTTTCTGATCGGCTCGATACACTGGCACTGCGTAGAGATGTTGCATCTCTTTGCGTATTTTATCGCATCTATTACGGGGAGTGCTCTGAGGAATTGTTCGGACTAATTCCAGCCCCTCAATTTCACCATCGCACATCGCGACAAAACTCGCGTTACCATCTATACCATCTGGATGATTGGCGGTCCACCACTGTGCGATTTAGAAGAAGTTTTCTCCCTCGCACAACTTCCTTGTGGAATCAATTACCACCAGCGAATTTTCCGGACCGATACGACTTAGGAACCTTCAAGAAAAGAGCTTACACCTTTCTAAAAGGCCGGCAACGCATCTGCAATTCCCCTGGTGTTGCGGTTGTTCATGGGTGGCGGTAGTCACTTACCATCAGGTGAGCCGCATGCTCGTTTGCCGCCTCTTCTATAAAAAAAAAAGCTAACTGTCTTACCGAGTTTAAGTTTACTAAAATGGCGTATCCCGTAGAAAAGAAGCCTCTTTGCTCATCATCCCTCATCGAAAATTCCTAAAACAATCATGCTTGATGAAGTTATTACTGGATTTATTATCTTAGTTTTATGTTCATGCAAAATATGATTTACATGGGGTACATTTTAAAGTTCAAATGTTTAGCGATGTACCGGGGAAATGTATTTTTTAAAACTTTAACATGCTATGAATTGAGAGAATGAGGGGCCTTTTTGTGTTCTAATGTGTTGATGAGTGTAGCAGTTTTGCTCTGAATATTGTGTGGTCGACAGAATTGGTGTTTGATGTTGATGGTTGGTTTTGTGTGAAGCTGGTCGAAAGGACAACGTCATACCGGGCCATACCGCGCGCGGTTGTTTGAAAGGACACATTCGTCTGGTCCAGGCTTATTGTGGAGTTACACTGGTCGAAGGGACGCACCCGTCCGTTCCAGTCAGGTTGGTCGGTGGGATATACTAGTTTACAGCTGTATGTGGTGGCTTGAGAGAAAGGTGTCGTCCGGTCTATGCGCGGTCGAAGGGACGCACGCTTTCGATTATTGTATGATTGAGGATGTTAGTATATTTACAAGAGGCTATATATTGTTAAAGCGTATATCTTCTTTCGATGCTAATAGTGCCGTGCAAGCTGTACAAAGAGCTGTATATCTGTGTGTGCTTAGTAGAAAGAGCCAGTTGTCCGATCTATATTGTCATATGAGATGAAGGCTAGTCAAAAGGACACCTTAGCGAGTGTTAGTTTACATGAGCTCAAACGTGATTACGTATGTATACGTATGTCTAGGGTTTTTGAAATTAACATCATCGGGAAAGCGTACCGTATATTTGCAGCGAATTGCTAAGGATCTGATTATTATATTTTCTGATATTTTATGTTTTAACGCACGCATATTTGCGTCATCCATCATGAGTGCATATGCGATGTATATATTTGCAATAGTATTCGAAAGCAAACGAAAAACTAGCAATGTGTTAACGACGGTCGAGAACGGCTATTAATGAAATTAAATTGAAAAAATCTCTTAATTCTACGACGTAAAAAATGTAACTGCGTTTGCCAAATGATTTTTTCTTCTACCGTTTCAGGATAAGTTTCCTCTAATCTCAGAAGAAATGGTGGAAGAAATTCGCATTTGAATGTAAAAAACGTAAATTTTAAGATATACTTTTAAGAGTCTCTTGAGTGCTTGTTTATTGAGTTGAAGTATAACAAGTTAAAAGGGTTAACGGAAAACGGATATCGATACAATGTAAGCATTGTTTCCAATAAACCCTTTGCTACAAAGCTTTTCTTTTTTGTTGAACTATTGTAACTTATTCACAAAACAAAAACCTTTAATTACATCATTTTTGTGTTATACATTATTTTGTGCTTGTTAATTGAAATGAAATGATTAGCCGTGTAGTGGCGGTCAAGAATACCACTACCCCATATCCTCCCGTGGGTGTCGTAAAAGGCGACAAAGGGAAACAGGCAGGAGATGGGCAGCAGCATCTTCCTGATAATAGCCAATATTACAATAAAAAAACTGCGGTTGCCAACCCGCTCGCCAAGCGTGGCAACTATGGCAAATACCCCCCTATGAATGTAACAAAGAGACGGCCCCCAGTCCCCGGCGGCCCCGCTATTCCTGGCTACGGTGGCGACCATGGTAACGGCGGGGCAGGGGGTGCTAAGAATCTCCGGTGGAGGTTCGGTTGCCACCTTAGACGACTCGACCTGGCAACGTACAACGCACGCACCCTGAGGACTGACGAGAAGATCGTGGAGCTGGAAGAAGAGATAGACAAGTTGCGCTGGCATATTATAGGATTATCCGAAGTCCGAAGAGAGGGGGAGGACACGGTAATCCTCGAATCCGGCAACTTGCTCTATCACCGGGAGGGCGACCATCTGTCCCAAGGAGGTGTCGGATTTATCGTCCACAAGTCTCTCGTTAACAACGTTGTAAAGATCGGGAGTGTGTCGACGAGGGTTGCGTACCTTATACTCAGAATCACCAAACGGTATTCGCTGAAGGTCATACAGGTTTACGCACCAACCTCGGCACACCCCGATGGGGAGGTGGAGGAAATGTATGAGGATATCTCTAGAGCCATGCATTCCTCCAAAACCCAATATACGGTGTTAATGGGAGACTTCAATGCAAAACTAGGCACAAGAGAGAACGGTGAGCTGAAAGTAGGGAAATTTGGAATAGGGCAACGGAACCCAAGGGGCCAGCAGCTGGCCAACTTCATGGAGAAAGAGGGACTCTTTATGATGAACTCTTTCTTCCAGAAGCGGCCCCACAGGAAGTGGACCTGGTCGAGCCCCGACGGTTCGACAAAAAATGAGATTGACTTCATTATGACGACCAGACGACAACTGTTCAGTGATGTCTCCGTGATCGCGAGGGTGAAAACTGGTAGCGATCACCGAATGGTTAGAGGCACACTGAACCTAAACGTTAAGTTGGAGAGGTCTCGTCTAATGAAGTCAACGCTCCGTCCCCCTCGTGCTCTGTTCCAAAGTCCCGAAACCTTTCAGCTCGAGTTACAAAACCGTTTTCAGTGCCTAGAAGACTGCGATGAAGTGGACGATATGAATGACAAGCTCGTGGAAACTGTCCATGCGGTCGGAGCTAAGTTCTGCAAGACCCGCCGCAGAAGAACACAAAAACTCTCCGATCACACTCTTAATCTCATGGCTGTTAGACGGGAGATGAAGCTACATTCTTCAACAGACTTGACAGCATACAGGCATCTGAACAGACAGATCTCCAAATGCATGCGGCGGGACTTACGCAACTTCAATACAGCTCGTATTGAAGAAGCGATCGAGCGGAACCAAGGCTCCAAAGTCTTTGCCAGAGATCTGTCTGCCAGAAAGAGCCACCTGTCAAAGCTGAAGACAGAATGTGGCAGCATCGTTTCCGGGACACCTGAGATTTTGAGTGAGATTGAGAGGTTCTATGGGCAGCTGTACACGTCATCGTTGGAGCCACACGCAAGTGTGAGTAACGATCCAAGAGCGAGTCTCATCCGACACTATTCCGAAGATATCCCGGACGTCAGTCTGAGCGAGATTAGAATGGCTCTCCAGCACCTTAAAAACGGTAAGGCCCCAGGCGAGGATGGAATTACAGCGGAGCTTCTGA
The DNA here is from genome assembly GCA_963668995.1 of Parnassius mnemosyne. NCBI lineage: Eukaryota > Metazoa > Arthropoda > Insecta > Lepidoptera > Papilionidae > Parnassius > Parnassius mnemosyne. The sequence continues at coordinate 14,587,671 of CAVLGL010000115.1, forward strand.
AAGCGGGTGGAAGACCGGTACTTGAAGTCCTTCAGAAGCTCTTTAATTCCGTCCTCCATGGTGGCATTACACCGGAGGCGTGGAGCAGAAGTGCGGTGGTCTTGTTCTTCAAGAAAGGTGACAACGCTCTCTTGAAGAACTACAGACCGATTTCCCTTCTGAGCCGCGTCTACGTGCTGTTTTCGAGAGTCATTACGAATCGTCTCGCGCGCAGACTTGACGACTTCCAGCCTCCCGAACAAGCCGGTTTCCGAAAGGGCTTTAGCACCATAGACCACATACATACCCTTCGGCAAATTGTACAGAAGTCCGAAGAGTACAATTTGCCACTATGTCTGGCGTATGTGGACTATGAGAAAGCCTTTGATTCCGTCGAAATTTGGGCGGTGCTGCAGTCCCTTCAGCGGTGCCAAGTTGACTGTCGGTATATCGAAGTGTTGAAGTGCTTGTACAGTAGGGCTACGATGGCTATCCGAGTACAGAACCAGAGTACGAAACCTATCCAATTGCAGAGAGGTGTAAGACAGGGTGACGTCATATCCCCGAAACTCTTCACCGCTGCGTTGGAAGACGTTTTCAAGCTTCTGGACTGGAAAGGATACGGTATCAACATCAATGGCGAGTACATCACTCACCTTCGATTTGCCGACGATATAGTCCTTATGGCAGAATCGCTGGAGGACCTAAGCACTATGCTCAATGACCTCGATAGTGTTTCCCAACGGATAGGTCTTAAGATGAACATGGACAAAACAAAGATCATGTTCAATGTCCATGTCACACCTATGCCGGTAGTTGTTGGGAGCACTAAGCTCGAAGTTGTTGACGAGTATGTTTACCTGGGACAAATAGTCCGACTAGGTAAGTCCAACTTCGACCGAGAGGTCAATCGACGGATTCAACTCGGCTGGGCAGCGTTCGGGAAGCTACGACACATCTTCTCGTCAGACATACCTCAAAACCTGAAAACGAAATTGTACAACCAGTGCGTGTTGCCAGTGATGACTTATGGAACTGAGACGTGGTCCTTCACTGCTGGCCGTATGAGGAAGCTCAAGGTCGCTCAGCGAGCTATGGAGAGGGCTATGCTCGGAGTTTCTCTGCGTGATAAACTTAGGAATGAGGATATCCGCAGTAGAACCAGAGTAACCGACATAGCCCAACGGATTAGTAAGCTGAAGTGGCAGTGGGCCGGCCATATAGCTCGAAGAACCGACAACCGATGGGGAAGAAAGGTTCTCGAGTGGCAGCCTCATACCGGTAGGCGAAGTGTAGGGCGTCCCCCCACGAGATGGAGTGACGACCTGGTAAGACATGCAGGAAGTCGATGGATGCAGGTGGCTCAGGACCGTGCTTTGTGGCATTCTTTGGGGGAGGCCTATGTTCAGCAGTGGACTTGTGAAGGGCTGTAATGATGAATGATGATGATTGAAATGATAAATAATAAAACCTTTCTGCCATTCTTGGATATTGTTAAGTGACAAACGATTTTATTGAGAGATATTTATTGATTGACCTATAGACATCTGTAACCAATTTCAGACAGTTTCTAGGCTCCGCAGCGCAGTCTAGCGCAGCTTGATTGCGGCGTTTCAGGACCGCGGGTTCAAATTTAGCCAGAGGAAAAAAATCCTACTGTGGAAGAAATGTTCTTTAGATAAAAAGAAAGCTGCAGATGCATTGTCACACCTGAAGATGGAATAACTCACTGCATGTAATTGGTTCCTCGTACTCATTATACGGAGCACAGCATTGTGCGCAATGCTGCTTGACGGTGGTAGTAATGGCTTATAGTAAAAAAAGTATAAGGTAATTAAATAACTAATTAATCCTAGTTATTAAATTATATAAAATTATAAAGTTTAAAGGATAAATTAAAGTTTTGTAAATTCAAAAATTCATCTTTCTAATAAAATAATATGTATTATTATCAGTACTTGTTTATAAACGTTTATATAATGATGATAAAAACGTATAAATAACATTATATACGTTTTATTATTATTTTGGTGTCGTATTATTTACTATTAGATAATATTGTGTATATTATTTATTTTATTCATTAGAAATTTGCGCACTAAGTTTTGCCTTCTTTATTTTTTGTCTTCTATAATATGTCAATATATTTTGGTGCTAGCTGTTCCCCGCGACTTCACTCGCGTAGAAATTGCTACAATTTGATTTTACGGGTTTTAATTTTTTTCCGCGGAACCCTAATTCTTTAAATAAAACAAAAATAGTCTTAGTTACTCCTTATAACGTCAGCTATCTGCCAGTGAAAATCCGCTCAAAATCGGTCCAGGCGTTTCGGAGATTAGCCGGAACAAACAAACAGACAGACAGACAAAAATTTTAAAAATTGTTTTTTAGTTATAAGCACCGTAAATCCTTTCATATGCATTTAGTAAAAAGCTGTTATTTTGTTATTATAAACAGACACTTAAGTTACTTACACTACTACACTTAAGTAGTACCTTTGTACGAACTCACTGTAATTTCTTCTGTATTTGATTGTGTGTACATAATTAATAAACAAAAATAAATAAAACAAAAAATTGGATCCCTTAGGCGCTATTTATCACATCAAAAGTTTTTCATAATCATTTGGGAAAAAAGATGTCAAAGAATTTGAAATAAAAATTACAACGTACCTTAACAAAATTTACTGTTAAGTTCATTATTAACAACTTCGAATACCTTAACTAAGCATTGTTTATTCTACCAAACATTTTCAAAGCAACTCAAAAACTCGTATCTTTCAATTTCATTTGAACATTGTTTCACCGTGCGACTACAGTGTGAATTGTACAGTGTACACCTGAGCTTCGTCGAGTGACTAAATAGTATTAGCAAAAGGTAATATAAAGGTACTATTAAGGTACTATTAAGTTCATTACTGACAGCTCTATATAATAGCTAGATAAACATTGTTTATTCGGCTACAGATTTTCTAAGCAACTTAAATACATAATATATATATTTTAATTTAATTAAGACATTATTTTATCGTGCTAAAATTGCACCTGAGCTTCGTGAAGCGATTAAATTGGTACTATTACTAGATTATTTTCTCTTTTGCTATTACCATAGTGATATTGAATACTGGTTTCAAGGGTAAATCGAAACGGTTAGAGGTGACCTGAACTGTAAGGGGAAATTATATTCAGATTTCTTGGGGCAGACAACCGGTGTTGTATGAAGAGAAATTTGCTGCTATTACACTGATTAGCGGTACCACTAGGAATAATTGATTTTGTAACATCACCATTTTATTAACTTAAAAACCGGCCAAGTGCGAATCGAACTCGCGCACCGAGGGTTCCGTACAAATCCGTATGTAAGTTTAAAATTATTAAAAATATTTTTATTACATGATTTAACTAAAAATTTATGTTTTTCACAATTTCCCCTTTATCTGTGATATACGTAAAACGTTGCTTCGTACCAAATTTTAAGATTCTGAGTTCACGGGAAGTACCCTGTAGGTTTTGATTCCCTTGCGAATGTCGAAAATTTGCGGCATAAACGGCTGTATCTTTTGATTGCGTTGGCTTAGAAGTTTGATTTTTTCACAGCTCCAAGGGACAGTAGACTTGAGTATTTGATATGAATATCAGCTTGATACCTTTACACGTTCCAGAGAAAAAGGTTCTTGACAGACAGACAGACGGACAACAAAGTGATCCTATAAGAATAAAATAAAACATAAGGAAGTAAATATTTTATTGCATGCAATCGCACTAGTCTCTTCTGTGTTTAAATTGAATGAAATATACTATAAATAATCACGTATTTTTATCCTTACTACATATAAATACCCATACTCATTTTCAACAAATCTAATACCACGTGATGTTATTGACATGACGTTTAAAGTGCTTTACTTCTGATACATTAACTTTCTGAACATAGTGATAACACAAACATTGGGCTATTTATATTATAAGAACAGTTGAAAGTCAAATGAAAAGTGATTTATTTTTATAAATTTGGTTTTTATGTAGTAAAATCAAAAATGTAAATAATAAACAATCGTTAATACACATAAGTTAATGAAAATGCGTTCCTAATGATTTTTTTTTAAATTATTGGGCGTCAGTTTTATTTGAAATTATTTTATATGGATTTAAGGTCTCAATTATTTCGAGTTTTTTACTTATTGCATAGTTAAAAATAATAACATTTAATGATATTTCATGCAATAATTTTGCAAAAAAAAAAATAATTGAGATTAACATACTGTATAATAAGAAAGATATTGTTTCTATAATAAGTCTCAGTGAAGTGCTTAGGTTGTCGTTCACGTCCAACGCCTCACCGCGCTGACGCTCGTCACAATTTTTACGATAATTATTTCACTTTTAATTATTTTACGTAGAATAAGCTTTTACCCACAGTGCCGCTCGCGTTTAATTTAATTAAAAGTTGTAAAACGCTTTATTGCAGAACACTTCTATAGACTAATATTTGGTCATAATTGCCCAGCGAAAACGTGAAAATTTTGGACCCCAGAAACACTAAAAGCTATATAGAGCTGACTATGGGAATGAAATGGCGTATCCAAATGTGATACCACAACTTTCAAGGTTTGACCGTGAGATTTGTTAATTGTCATTGAAAATGCTACTTTGAATGGGAATTGTAATCGCTTAAAATTAACAGTAGGTTGCTTGGCACAATACGAATGCGTGGCGTGAGTACAGTGGCTTCAAAACTAGAACGAGGGTATCTTCTCTGTAGTAATCAACTCGCCGGCCCAGTTTGCCGAGTATAGGTAAAAATTTTACAGCCTATATACGTCCCACTGCTGGACACATGCCTCCTCCAATTTCTGAGAGGGTTTTTAGGGCAAGGAAATAGAATAGAATAGAATAATTTTTATTCAATATGGATTATTACATAATACTTATTGAATGTCATTTGTTTATTTACCACTGATTCGGAAAATACCTCTGTCCTGAGAAGAACCAGCAAGAAACCCAGCGGGACTATTTTTTTAAACATATTTCACTTTACAATAATTTAGTTTTTTGTTTGTACAAATTTTAAATGACTTTTAAATAGAATCAGCATGGTGGCGATCACTTCACTTCAGGGGTATTTTTCACTCATGTATTCTTTGATGTTATAATTACCCTTTTTGTACAATTTTTCTTTAATAAAACATTTAAACTTATTTATTGACAAATTTTGTACATTTTCTGGGATATTGTTGTAAAAGCGTATACATTTACCCCATAAATGAATTACTCATTCTGTGGAGTCTAGTAACTGGTATTACAAGCTTGTTTGTTCCTAGTTTAGCAATTTATGTTTTTATGTACATACATTACATTTTCATAAATATATTGCGATGCCAAAGTTAATATGTTTATTTCTTTAAATTTTTCTCTAAGAAACTCATTACAATTTAAGTTATAAGTGGCCCGTACGGCTCTCTTTTGCAAAACAAACACAGCTTCGATGTCAGTCGCATTACCTCATAGCAAAATTCCACAAGACATCACGCTATGAAAGTAACTAAAATAAACTAATATAGCAGCCTCAACATTGGTGGGACTTCTAATCTTTCTCACAGCATATGTTGCAGAACTAATTCTGCTTGCTAATTTAGATATACGGGAGCCCCATTGAAGCTTCGCATCAATAGTAATACCAAGCAAAACAGTGGTATCCACAAGACTCAACTCCTCCCCATTTAAGAGCACATTGGTATTTGAATGTTTAACATCAGGTATTGTAATTTAATACATTTTGTCTTATTGCCGTTTAAGACTTCTAGATATAAAATGCCTTGCAAGTATGTATGAAAATGTCCCGACCGGAAAGTCCGTACTCACGAACAGATTAATGCAGCCAAGAAGTTGATGGAAGAAGGTAAATCTAAACGTACGGCAGCCGCAATAGTTGGTATTGATGAAAGCACTTTGAAGAAACTCACAGAATCCAAAGACAAATTAAAGAAAAAGAAAAATAAAAAACATAATAAAGAAAATAAGACAAGAGACACAAAACAATGCGCAAACTAGAAAGAAAAAGAATTCTACTGTCCCCTATGTCGAAAAAAGTATGAAGATCCTCCTATAGTAGAGTGGATTGAGTGCAATATTTGCAAGTCCTGGTGGCATTTACTTGTGACCTTTGCGTAGTAGATTGAGATTCCACCGTGCGCACACTTAGCCGACGCTGCGTACACTTACCGAAAGCGTGCGGATCCTTACCCGTTGATTGGGGAAAATACCGGCATTTCCCATGTTGATAAAAGTTTTAATTACACGTTACAATTATAAGAACAGTTAAAATTTTATGTTTTGTTATTGTTTAGAAATATATAAATAAAGTTAATAAATGCTGATTGGTTGCAAAATATATAACACAGTTTCATTCTGGAAGTAAATTAGTTACTTGCTTACCTGCTATTTTAAATAGTAAAAGAAAACAGAGATGAAAAATCAAGGAAGCAGAGTAAGCGAATATCTAATTGTTAGACTCTTAATTACAGAACTCAAATTAAATCATAAAAAAAACAATTCAAAATGAAATCCTTTTACTGGAAACGAGGCATTCCATCTTAGTCCTCACGGGTGACAATGCATCTGCATTTTGATTCGCAAACGTGGATAGATGTAGATGTCTATGGGCCACAGCAGCCACTTACCATCAGGTGGACTGTGTGCCCGTTTGTCACCCTTATATTATAAAAAAAATCCCAAAACAACAACACTTATGAGATATATCGTAAATATTAAAAAGGATAACAAGAATTCCAGTAACTTTTACACCATGTTCGTTACCTGCTGTCACTATAACTTGAGACACTAAACATTTATTTATTTAGATATTTACCACTTTTATTTATTACACAATACAATTTGTTCGTAATTAACAACTATAACTTAAATTTGCGGTGGAAATTATCAATTACAATATTTATTTCCAAGAAATTAATTGGGAGCAAATTATTTAACTACTTGTTACCGGGTTTGCCATAGAGAAAAAAAAACAAGCTAATGTCAACTGCCCCAATGAGTGTTGGCGAACTTCACATGTCTTCGAAATATTTTTCCTCACGATGTTTTCCTTGACTGCCGAGCACCTAGTAAATCAGCACTTAAAATTACAATTTAAAATTTCATTGGTGCCGTCGGGGATCGAACCCAGCTTGCTCCAGTACTGGGAAATTTACAGCGAGCGTTTAGCCCCGGAGCTGCCACCATGTTGAGCATGGGTAAAATATTCCAAATAGAATGTATATGTATACTAACTGACGCATTTCTGGTAAGAATATATTTAGAAAAGCCTGCAAACAGCTGTGCACGTAAGAAGTTTGTTGATGTAATTTCGCTTGAGTGATGTTAAACTAAATCAATTCTTAATGCGGAAATTCACAACCCTACACTAACGAGATCCCTGTAGAAAGTTCTCAAGGAAAAGCGCCGCTTATTCAGTTAGCGAACAATAAGTTTGAGTTAACTAAACACCGGTAGAGCTTCGTCATGATATAAAACAAAAAGTAACCGAGAAAACTCTTCTGCTGTACTTAGGATAAAGATACAAAAAAACATCGTTTTGTGCGTGAATTTCTTATTATATTAATTATATAAATTTTCTAATAGTATATATATATCATCATCATTACAGCCTTTCATAAGTCCACTGCTGAACATAGGCCTCTCCCAAGGAATGCCACAAAGCACGGTCCTGAGCCATTTGCATCCATCTTAATATATATACTATTAGAAAATTTATATTAGAAAGAGCTTTCTTTATAGGTTAGGGTGATAAACAAGCACACAGTCCACCTTTTGGTAAGTGGTTGCTGTGAATCATAGACATCTACATCTATCCTGAATAAAGAATCAAAATGCAGATGCGTTGTCACCCGTGAGGACTAAGATTGAATGCCTCTTTTCCAGTAAAAGGCTCTCCGGCTCTCTACACTCACTATACAAAAGTAGTGTTGCGCTGCTATTTTACACTGTTATTCTGTGAGAGCGTGGTCCTTCTCTGGTCGAGCCGACTTATTGGCGCTACTACTATACTACTAATATAGCTGCAGCATAGCTCTACCACGTATAAAGCTTGGACGCAATCACCTCATTTCCAGGGGTTATTATTAACCACATGTTCATTTATATTAAAATAACCCTTTTAATACAATTTTTGTTTAATAAAATATTGCAATTTGGTAATAGAGAGCTCTTGTATATTTTCTGGGACTTTGTTGTAATAGCGTATATATTGCCTGAAATTAATTACTGACTCTGTGGAGTCGAGAAACTGGTATGACTGGAAGCTTGTGTTTGTTCCTAGTGTTTACGAACGTTGAAAACTACTTTTGTTTTTGTGAATATACATAAAATTTTCGTAAATATACTAAGTTAATATATTTATTTGTTTGTTATATAAATAGTTTTAACATAAATTTTGAATAGCTTTTCGCTTAAATCATATTTATTTGAAATATATATACTCTCTAAAATTTTATGCGCTATAACCTATACGTTTGTTTTTACTACTTATAAAATTAGCACCTAAAAACTTCTCCATTCTTTCCTTTATGGTTAGAATGATATTGTAATATAAAATTGCTATATGTAGGTGTTTTAATATTTATAAAGTCTCTACTATGAATGACACTTGAGGTTAGCTCTTGTATACAATATCGATGACCCGTTTTTCCAAAGCTCATCTTAATTTCTCACTACAGAGTAAAAATACGCCGGCCAGTGCTTGAGTCACGTAATGACCTTGAGTAAAAAACTAACGGTTAAAAATTTGTATATTTAATTTGGTAATTTATTAACCCTATTCAATAACATGGTTGATGGTTCCGAGGCAATATGACATGGCAATGAGTTACAGCGCTGAGGCCAGCAGATTTGAATCCCGCACGAAACAAGTATTTGTATGGCCTAAAAATTATTGTTCTGGATCTGGATGTTTCTCCTTGTAAAGTTTATATATATTCGGAGCGTCACCTGCCGAAAACGGCAGAACAACTGAACCGAAATTTGCTGGGAATGATAGTTTACGGTATATTTATTCCTACGATAATTAGTCATTTTGTCACATAAGGTACCTGCGGGTAATAAAGCCTAGCTAAGGAGAAATCGAAAATAAAATCAGAAATATCTAATTTGGTCTACAGATTTTAATAAAAATCCTTAGTTTAGTACAGTTTTTCAAAGTATAAACGAATATTTGTGACATTTGCCATAAAGAAAAACAAAATTAAGCATTTCGAAAAACCTTGCTAGTAGGCCTTATTTTACTATGGTAGGCTAATAAGGCCTACTGGTTTAACGAACTCAAATAATCTATTTATACGTAATATATTTAATATTTGTGATCAATAATGCCACAAGTGCAGCAATTAAGACTTAAAATTCTAAAAAAACATATTGCAGCGACTAACAGTACTTAAAGTCATTACTATAATGATGAACAAAGTGACAAACAAACTCAACCTCGTGATTATCATCAGTGCGTAGGTTGTGTCTCGAGATGAGTTGAGTATTGGGTTGAGTTGATAATTGGGTTTATTGTTGGGTTGAGTGTCCTCCCAACCAAATTTATGTCACAGCGGCCAGTCTCAACGGAGACTAATCCATCAGCACATTATAGAATTATAGTATCCGTAGGTATGCGCAAGCAAAGGTGCACTCTCTATTCCCTCACAATCATCAAATCACAATCTGACACGGTCCGAGAGAGCTTAGGTGCAGGACCAATAATTTACACATAAATTAATAGCTTCTAATGTCAAAGCCTTAATTCTTCGACACACTTTCTCTTTGCGTTGTTTGGACAGCTGAAACCAGACCTTTTTCTGACTACGACATTAGTTTAATAATAAAATCGTACGATTTATTTGCAATTATAACATTTTAAAAGTTATATAAAATTCATAATAATACAAAACAACTACACAAGAAAAAGGAGAATAATAAGGCCTACGGTGAAATTTAGTAGGCCTTAATAACCGACGACCAAGTATTTAAGTAAAACCAAATTAAAAAATCTTGTCCACGAACGTTCTCAAATCTTCAAGATCAACAAAGCATTTATTCATACTGATAAAGATTACGATTTTAGATAGCTAAGTGTAATATTACAAAACATACCTGCGTTTTATTTGGACTGATTTTTATTATTGGTGCAGTGCGGTCGTATCTTATGATAGATATTGCAACTCTGGTGGCAGGGCGCGGGGTAGCCCGTCTCTTCAAACTTGTAGAGACATTATCGTGTAATAGAAGTCTGTTATTATCTCCTTAAGCGAGTGCGGTTATTATAAATAGGATTTTGTACCTTATTAGCCGACAGGCCTTATTACCCGCAGGCACCTTAGTTATTAAGGCGCTTCGTCCGAACATGTTTTTATTATTTATTTATTTAGTCGTACTGATATTTCGTATGATTACTTTTTACAGCTTAATTCGGATGGTGCCATGTAAAGTAAGCTGTAAAAAATATTATAGATGCAAATTATCCAGGACGGAAACAAGAAGCACCGTCGCAGAAATACATGTTCCGTGCAGAGTTCAAACTCGCGACCCTCAGCCCCGTAACTACTTTCTAAACCACTGCTCCACGGAGCCATCACCAACTTCCTTCACTATATTCAAACTGTCACCATATTTCTTTGTTCCGGGCACTGTTTGGTTTAGGCATCAGGAGGGGTCAGTAGCCTCGAGGGAAGCCAATCGACCAAGCTGGTTAATAAATGTTGGTTCTCAGCACGCCCGTCAGTGGCGCTGCTTAAGGCCTCAAGGTATACCCATTAAGGTATTTACTGTGATGAATGCTTGCGATTGTCTTGTATCTTATAGGATCCACTTCTCATCGCAAGTAACCATTCGACTCAAAATTCCCTCCTCTCTGTGTCAATTTAGCAATATGATTAAAGCTTAGAAGCGGTCCTATCACTATCACTAAACTAGTGAGGTGCCCTTTTTTAAAACTTCTATATTTTGCCGATTTACCGCGAAATGATCAATATTATTTTGAAACTAACATCAAAAGCTGACACTAGCTCAAACTTATTTTGAGACTGATCCGCTTCAACTATCGCTTCATTTCGATGTTATCAATTTTCTTCTGCTAGCGTCGACGAGGTTCATTGGTAGATCTGAATTTCCCGAACGAAAGAGATTGCGTCAGTGATTTGCCATAGTGGTTAAAATTGAATTATTGTTGTACATATTTTCTTCTGATTTATTTTCTTTGAAAAATAACGATGGATCACAGTTGCAAAGAAGAATTTGATTATTAAATCCTTCAGAGAATCTGTATATAAAGAACGATCAACACGCGCATAGTGTGATACGTGACTTTAAAAAACCTTTCGTTTATTACAAAGACAGTAATTTTGAAAGTAGCTGTAAATTTTAAAAATATATTGTTACGAACATGAGTAAATAGTGTATAAATGATTAAATATTGATTACTATATCGCTAGATATGTATTATATATGTATCTAGCGATCGTTGGGTGCATAATATAGATCCACCCTGACTTCGCATTACATCACAAAATGAAAAGCTTATATTTAAATGCTTCACTTCGAGTAGAGTCAGCGCTGAGTTGATGTGGTGTGCTACGGCCCTAATAATGTTAATTATAGAAGAGGGATAGTCTGATTAAAGATATTTAAAGAGTATCACGTCTCTCATTGACTGTCATTTTTCATTGAATGTAAGGTATATTAAAAGTAAACATAAAATTCTCAATTTTTAAGATCTTTTTTTTATAGGATCAAGGGACAAACAGGCACACAGTCTACCTGATGGTAAGTGGTTGCTGTGGCCCATAGACATCTACATTTATCTTCGTTTGCGAATCAAAACGCAGATGCGTTGTCACCCGTGAGGACTAAGATGGAATGCCTCTTTTTCACTAAAAAGGGTCTCCGGTTCTCTACACTCATCATACGAAACACAGCAGTGTTAAACTGCTATTTGATGCTGGTATTCTGTGAGAGCGTGGTCCTTCCCCGGTCGAGCCGACCCACTCGTGCTACAACTATACTACTAATATAGCTGCAGCATGGCTCTACCACGTAACAATTTTATTAATATTGATGTGGCATTACGAAGTCAACCGTTCACAAAAACCTTCAAGCTAAAAGTGAAAGAAACAATATTAAATAATAAGAATGACATTTGAAATATTACAAGTGATATTGAATTAAACACGAACTTTCGGGACTAAAAGGAAATATTGATTTTTTTATGGGTGACTTAAAAAAATCTTGATATTCATATAAATTGAGTTTAGGTTATTCTTTTGAAGTGAAAACTTCTTTAGAATCGTTGTGACTTGAAACTCGATGAATCCAGCGAACTGTCGAATAAGCGGCATTGAAAAGAGTAATACATCTATAGTATTTAGCATGTGAGAGAATGAGATAGAATACAGTATACAGCGTTTCCTATTATATCGGTCTCCTTTTCTGAAGGTTTCAATTCTGCCGCGTGTGAACTGCACTCGTATTTTTTTTTCTCTAAATGTCAACCACATATGCACGTGGCGCATACAATCTTAAAATGGATGTGAGAACCTTGGCAGTCGAATGGTTTAAAAAAATTGTAAACAAATCATCTATACATTCCATTTTATTTATTAGGCATGAAAACACACCAAAATCCTTATTCTTATATGGTCAAGTTGCCTCAATAATTATTACCTTTGACCCAGTTTCTGTTCCTTCATTAACAAAAAAATATCATAAATTTATGACGTAAATTGGCGTCTTTCTTCTTTTCATTCCATTCCATACAGCCTATAAAAGTCCACGAGTTGGCAACCGCAGTTTTTTACAATTTTAAGTTATTATAAGAAAGATGCTGCTGCCTATATCCTATTTCAGTTTCCCTCTGTCGCCTCTCACGATACCCACGGGTCGATATGAGGTACGATACCCACGGGTCGATATGAGGCACGACACCCACGGGTCCATATGAGGTACGACACCCACGGGTCGATATGAGGTACAACACCCACGGGTCAAGTCGATATGAGGTATGACACCCACGGGTCGATATGAGGTACAACACCCACGCGTCGATATGAGGTACGACACCCACGGGTCGATATGAGGTACGACACCCACGGGTCGAGTCGATATGAGGTATGACATCCACGGGTCGATATGAGGTACGACACCCACGGGTCGAGTCGATATGAGGTATGACACCCACGGGTCGATATGAGGTACGACACCCACGGGTCGATATGAGGTACGACACCCACGGGTCGAGTCGATATGAGGTATGACACCCACGGGTCGATATGAGGTACGACACCCACGGGTCGATATGGTGTATTCTTACACCGCCACAACACGGTTGTTCTTATTTATTAGCGCATAAAAGTGCACTATGCGACATAAGGCCTTCTCATTATTGGCATATTTACCTTAATCGCTATACTTGGCAAGTAGATTGACAATCGCAGTGCCAGATGCCTCGCAACTTTGATGCTGCTGTTGGTCGCCGATTTGTGTATAGATGGTATTCCGCCACCCATCGGAAACCTAAAGATTATTTGGACATTTCCCGTAGTTGCCTCTTACGATATCCGTGGGAAGAACTGGATTGATGGATTCTCTTACCCCACCTAATTAATTAATTCTTTCTTAATCAATACCCTAATTAATTAATTGCTTTTTTAATTTATTTATTTTAACTTAATTCTTCCCTTTCACGTCCACTATCGGACAACCTCGTTCGGCAAGTCGCCCACCCTTTCCTTGTTTACTTACCACGCATTCGGACCAAACGCTTTTTTTACGCAAAGACAGTGCGATTTACCATCTAAGGCTACATCACCACTTACCACTAGGTGGGATTGTAGTCAAGCACTGACTTATAATAAGTAAAGATAAAAAAAAACGATTTCCTACATCGTCCTTCATGCGTACAGCGAGGAAGTAGAATAAGTTGCCAGCATCTGTCTTTCCATCCCATTATAGAGTAGGTGTCACCTTCACGATCACTGAGATTTCACGAAACAGTTGTGGATCGTATTGTAACTATTCAAGGTAATGCGATTAATTTAATGGAGTCAAGTGTGACTACTAAATGGAATTCCATTTCTATAAATAAATCAAAGCTGGTGAGTTGATGTGAGAAACAAAAATAACAACAGCCTTCTATATAGTTTAAACAGAAATGTATATATTGCATATAAGTGGGAACGTTTTAGTACATAGACGTATTCTACTGGAGTCCACGACTAGGCAATCGACTCTCTGGTTACAAAATGAGGAGCTTTTCTGGTTAGACGGAACAACAATGTGAGTAAGAATTGATGCGATTTTATTAAGATGATCATCTATATTGAAGTGTCTGTTTGTAATGTCAAAATACTCGTAACAGGTTTTTACTAAATGTTGTTAGTAAATACGTTACTTACAACAAAAACATAATTTATAATTTTTTTTGTCAGTCTGTTGTTTGTTCCGGCTAATTTCCAAATGGCTGGACCGATTTTGATGGAGCTTTGGTGGACATTGGCAGATAGCTGATGTTATAAGGAGCAACTTGGCCTACTTTAATTTTAGAAAAAGAATTAGGGTTCCGTGAAATAAAATTAAATCTCTAGATTACACGCGGGCGATGTCCCGGGAACAGCTAGTATTTAATAAAACCAAAAATTACACCAGGAAAAGCGTTTATCGTTTTATATTATAGATAACAAATAGAGTAAAAACGGACGTATGTATTCCAAAGTTCGATTTCACAATAGCTTTGCGTTTTTTTTTTTTTTTTTTTTTTTTTATAGGATAAGGGTGACAAACGAGCACACAGTCCACCTGATGGTAAGTGGCTGCTGCGGCCCATAGACATCTACATCTATCCTCTGTTACAAATCAAAATGTAGATGTGTTGTCACCCGTGAGGACTAAGATGGAATGCCTCATTTCCAGTAAAAAGGGCCTCCGGCCACCTGCACTCACCAAGCGAAACGCAGAGGTAAATCTCTACTTCACGCTGGTTTTCTGTGAGGTCGTGGTACCACCCCGGTTCGAGCCGGCCCATCCGTGCGACAACAAAAGTTGCCGCGTGGCTCTACCACTGTTATTATATTAGTGCTAATAACTTGCCGAGGACGATGCAGTTTACAAGTTGTTTGATTAGTGACCTTTAACAGTTTCCCCATTAAGGCTTCTATTGCATTTCACGCTGCAGGTATAATTTAGGTTTTTAAATATATGTATGTCTATAACAGTTAGAGAGTCTATCGTAATTTGACTGTCGCAAAACACGATCCAAAACCAACTTTTCGCTAGCTACGCTTTTAGCGTTAGTTAACAATTTAACAGTATGTCATCATCATAATTACACCCTTCACAAGTCTAGTGGTTAACATTGAGGAAGCCCAAGCGATGTGGAAAAAAACGATATGAGGAAGTCGATAGGTCCTGAAGACCTATCGACTTCCTACATGTCTTATTAGGTCGTCACGACCTGATAAGACATGCAGGAAAGGAATTTTGTTCTTCTTTTTAAGTTTCTTCAAATTATATGGCTGGCCTATTGCCACTTCAGCTTACTGATCCGTTAGGCAGTCTTGTCAGTTGCTCTGGTACTGCGGTATCCTCATTTCAAATTGAATCAGTATTAATTACATACATTTGTTATTAATAATTGTCTATTATTCGTAATTAAGCGCACGCTTAAGTAATGAGTTGTTGACAACTTCAAAAGCGATTATTTTGATCAAAATCAGCTAGATGCATGCAGAAAAGTTGTAATTTTATAGTGCATTTATCGAAATAATTGTAATTGGAAATTTGCGCTTTTCGTGTTTTCGTTTGATGGTGTTGCAATAAATCATTTGCGGTCAATAAATAATGTAAACACATGAACAGTAAAGAAAGTGCTATTATTACCGACTTCTGTAGAACTTTCGTAATAAAAAGTGTATAAACTCATTGTGAAAGCGGTCGTACTTGAAACATAAAGAACCAAATACATTATGTAACACTATAAAAACTTATAAACTGGTTTATGAAAGCCACTAAGATCCCTTACCAACATACGAATAGTTTTATTGACTGGGACTGGGACAGGGAGTGAACCACATTTTATTATAAATTGTCTTGTTTTAAGCTACTCCTCCGCCGACCACAATCCATATCCCTTAGTAGTGAGAGATGACTATGATGAAGGCAATAAACATTTTATGAAATCTGATACAAAATCGGAGTCAGAGAAGTTAGAATCTGTGTCTATCTTCTCAGACTCCAACTGATCCCAGATTAACGAAGAAGATCGGGTGCTAGGTTGTAAATACATAGACCGTAAAATAAGGAGAAGACCCAAAGGCTAAGTTACACAGGCTAACTAAGATTGTCAATTCACTTGCCAAGCGTGGTGACTACTGCATTTAGTAATGAAACAAACAATACCATTTCGAATTAAACTAATATAAATTTGGTTGCGCTGCCACCCCACAAAATTTCAATTTAGCCTACACTGCGTCACAAATTTTGATGTCAGACTGTCAGTCTCAGGTGATTTGTTATAGAGTTAGATTATAGACAAGTTATAGAGTTTTCGTTTCTTATCTTCTCCTCACTATACGAGCAACAGCCAGTTCCTCACCCGAACGTATACCTACTGTTAGAAGTATTTATACTTGCTAACAGTCCTGGCGGTAATTTCGCAAGTCGGGATAACGTCAGAGCTAAGGATACTATATAGCTGTGCAGTAATGCAGTTTGAACCCCAAAATGGTCATCGGTGCTCAGCGGTTAGCGGCAGGCAGTGCTGAGATGTGTCCGGAATTCGAATCACAAACAAAGCTTGTTGGTATGATCATTATGAAAATAAGTATATCTGCCGTGAACCTCCCAAAGGTTTGAATAATAAGAGAGTCTTTATAGTTACGTAATCGTTTAGCAGGTGGATGGCTTTTAATGATCTAAAATATCAGTTAAACTGCGTGTTATATACGGATATAACACAAAATTGTAAAAAAATATCTTTTAGCACTAAGTGTTTGGAAATTGTCGACTGCGAACAGAACATGATCGGCTGATATAATATATTCTATTATTAATTATGTTTATTTATTTATTCTTACATTTACTAATAATATAATGTTAGACGAACTTAATACGATAAATCGTGTTTCTTTCTTTCTCTTCTCTTTCATCCGGAAATACTTAAGATTTTTATTTCCGGGTTTAAGAAACGCTATCATAAACTGTGATGATCCTACTGAGTATACCATGTCATAGTCATGAAATTGTTATATTGTCATTGTTTCTTATTGAGTCTGCAAAATTTAGATTATTCAGACGTCTGGACGTGAAGAAAACTGAATTACAAATTTCCATGCCATTCATACATTTTTTTTATAGGATCGAGTAACATACATACACAGAAACATACTGGTCAAGCAAATTTAAACCTTGTAATAAGAGGATTTACGGCACCGCGTAATGGCGATGAAGTAAAAATTAAAATTAAGTATCTCTTCTCTACATAGTATAAAACAAAGTCATTCCCCGCCGTCTGTACGCTTAGATCTTTTAAACTACGCAACAGATTTTGATGCGATTTTCATCAATAAACAAAATTATTTACCAAAAAAGTTTTTATATATAAAACATGCATATTATATACTATATAATTCTTCTGTCCATGTGTATGTGATTGAACTCCTCCTAAACGGCTGGACCGATTTTGATGAAATTTTATGTGTGTGATTAAGTTGATTAGAGTTTAGATTCACAATTGGCGTTGACCGTGCGAAGCCAGGGCGGATCGCTAGTAGAAAAATATTTTTCAAGTTCTACAGCTTGAGTGGAACTTCAATTTAAAAAGCGGCCAAGTGCGAGTCGGTCTCGCCCATGAAGGGTTCTGTAGCTGCAAGTAACATAATTTACGATTTATGACGTATTAAAAAAACTACTTACTAATTCTCGTCCAAATCAATTTTCGGTGAAAGTTTACATGGTAATTTACATCATATATTTTTTTAGTTTTATCATTCTCTTATTTTAGAAGTTACAGAGGGGGGGGGGGGGGGCACACACATTTTACTACTTTGGAAGTGTCTCTCACGCAAACTATTGAGTTTAGAAAAAAATGATCTAAGAAACGTCAATATCATTTTTGAAAACCTATCCATAGATACCCCACACGTATGGGTTTAATGAAAAAACATTTTTGAGTTTCAGTTCTAAGTATGGCGAACCCCCAAAATTTATTGTTTTTTTTTTGAGTGAAAATCTTAATGCAGTTCACAGAATACATCTACTTACCAAGTTTCAACAGCATAGTTTTTATAGTTTCGGAAAAAAGTGGCTGTGACATACGGACAGACAGACGGACAGAGAGACATGATGAATCCATTAGGGTTCCGTTTTTTGCCATTTGGCTACGGAACCCTAAAAAGCATAATCATAACAAGTGTCTTAAAATTAAATTCCTTTATAGACTAGACTGCGTGGGTTATAAGAAATAGATTTAATTTGTACGAGACGAAATTTAATTTGTTTCCTCCTTGAGTTTATAGAACTTGAGTTTGAGTGTTCCAATTGAACACATTTACGACATACTTATCGTTTTTTTTTATAGGATAAGGGTGACAAACGAGCACACAGTCCACCTGATGGTAAGTGGTTGCTGCGGCCCATAGACATCTACATCTATCCTCGTTTGCGAATCAAAATGCAGATGCGTTGCCACCCGTGAGGACTAAGATGGAATGCCTCATTTCCAGTAAAAAGGGCCTCCGGCCACCTGCACTCACCAAGCGAAACGCAGAGGTAAACCTCTACTTCACGCTGGTATTCTGTGAGGTCGTGGTACCACCCCGGTTCGAGCCGGCCCATTCGTGCGACAGCAAAAGCTGCCGCGTGGCTCTACCACTGTCAAAATCTATCGTTACGTTTACCTCAAGACTTAAAAACAAGAGCGTACATTATGTGCGTTTTGTCAGTAATGACATAGAGATGACAGAAACGAGGCCCTTCACTGCTGGTCGTATGAGGGAGCTCCAGGTCCCTCAGCGAGATATGAAGAGGAGCTATGCTCGGTGTTTCACTACATGATAGACTTCGTAACCACAATAACAACAAGAGTAATGGACACAGCCCAACGGAACAGTAAGCTGAAGTGGCAATGGGCCGATCATAAAGGGCTCTATGAGGCAAATATGATTGTTCGTATGTTCGTCGTTTCTACGCAACTATGCGTAAAAGAGGTTTATCGCTGGTACACAGGGTTAGGGTTAGCTCATATAGCGTCTTTAGAATAAGTGACAGTTTGTATTGTTGTTATCTGCAACACGGTTATAAAATTCATATTATGTTCAACAGCTAATTGACTGCCAGATATACATATGCATTATATTTAATTACTTTAATTGAAATAAATGATAGTAATAGAATAATCAATAAAATTTTTAGTTTCGTTCGAATATAAAAGTAAAGTAAAGTTACAGCCTATATACGTCCCACTGATGGGCATAGGCCTCCTCTCACTTCTGAGAGGGTTTTAGGGCAAGGAAGTGTCCGCCGCGCTGCCCCAATGCGTGTTGGCGGACTTCGAAATATTTTATTTTTATTTTATTTTGTTTAGCAGTATTTCCTCATGATGTTTTTCTTCACCGCCGAGCACGTGGCAGAATATTAAACATGGTTGTTAAAATAGGTATGTAATGATAATTTTATGACGTAAATAATAGTAGTATGTAAAAATATGTCCTGGTTACTTGAAAATTGAAGTAAATTAAATTAAATTAGCTCGAAGAACCGACGGCCTATGTGGAAAAAAGGTTTTCGAATGGCAGTCTCATGCTCAGGACCATGCTTTGTGGTATTCCTTGGGGGAAGCCTATATTTAGCAGTGGACTTGCAATGGGCTCAAATGATGATGATGATGATGATGACAAAATGGGTAAAAGGTATTAAAATGGCGATGTGTAAGATAATTTGAATTTAAAGTTAATAAATGAGAAATTACATAACTATGTACTTGAACAATTGGTTATATTAGGTACATTTTATTCCTTTTATTATTCTAAAAGTTATTCGAATGTAAAACCCTAACTAGGTATCTATATAAAATATAAATTATGTGTAATATAGGCAGGAGCACTTAATCATGCAAATACATAATCAAGTGCTCATGCATATTTATTTGACATTTAATTTGGAATCAGTTACAACTAATTTAAATTAGTGAATGCGACAATAGAGGCAATCTCTAGCAATAATAAGAGTTTAATTAATTTAGAATGTAGACCAAAAATAAGTAATAAGAATTGTTTACACATGGTACATCAAAATTTACAAGGCATGATGGGCAAAGTGGAAGTTGAATTGTTTTTAAATAGTAACAACATACATATCCTTTGTATTACTGAACATTGGCTAAAAGATTATAATTTAACGTTTAATTTCAGAAATCACCAGATGGTCAGTTCCTTTAATAGAGAAAAAAGTTTGCGTGGTCAGATAAATCATTATTATATAAAGAACGTAAGGATATTGTGAGCCTCTCTGTTGAGTGAACTGTAGAAATGGCTTTTGTCGAGCTCGAGAACCTCATTGTTGTAAGTATTTACAGACCCCCATGTGCTACTTACGAATATTTTGAAAAGATTGTGGAAGAAGTTTTGCTCAAACTTAGTAAACAGAACAAGTCTGTTGTAATATGTGGAGACTTTAAAATCAATCTCCTTGAAACTTCTTCCATTAGTATTAAGTTTAGCTCATTATTTAAATCGTATAATCTTGTTAATTTATTCTTAGAACCGGCACGTATTGCTGGGCCTAGTCAACCATTCTAAATTTAAGTTCAGATCACTGTGGACAGTTAGTCTCATTGTCTTACTTATAGAAAAAACAGAAAAATGAGAAAATTGTGTTTGTTCCAATAAATGAACATCGTTTGGAGAGGTTTAGAAGTAACATGCAAATTTAACGTATGTTCACAAAAACAAAGATAGTTTTAGTGAAAAAACATATACACTGTGTAAACCCTAGGAACAAACACAAACTAGTGATACCAGTCTCTCGACTCCACAGAGTCAGTAATTCATTCTTGGGCCAGTGTATACGCTATTACAACAAAGTCCCAGAAAATATACAAGTTCTCTCTATTACCAAGTTTAAATATTTAACTAAACAAAAACTGTTTAAAAAGGGTTTTTTCAATATAAACGAATACGTGGTTGATAATAATATATAGGGGAGGATATTCAGCAGTGGACTTTAATAGGCAGTTACGGTGACGGTACAGTCTGGCGATGAAAACTGTATCCCTTTCAGCTGATCCTGCTCCAAATTTAGTAATTATGTCACGGCACTGTTCTACGCGAGCCTTTCTCTGTGCATCTGTGAGTTTTTTCGATACCCAAAACGAAACTATCCACCCCACAAAAAAGAGTTCATGTTAATTCTCGTCAATGCTTCCCGATCCAATCTGCAATATGTGCTGAATCTCTTCATACGTAATTCGTCTATTTTCTTCAATAAAATTTTTCATTGTTAGCACGTTTGACTACCGTATTAACCGTCAAAAGGGCGACCACTTCTTTCTAACGTCCCTGAAGGTCAGTCGACCGTAATGAAATTTGTTATACCAGCGGTACACAGTTGCCTTTATCCATAAATGCCATTTGAAGTCTATCAAACGATTCGTTCGGCTTTTTATGTAAAGCAACATTTGAAACCGTAAAAATTCATTGTTCGAAAATATTGAAAAACATTTTTAATATTGTGTTTCATGTTTTATATAATAAGTTAAAAATATCGTGTATCATTTTTCAATGAAACACAATATATAAATTAAATAGGATATTTCAACTTACCTTGTGAGATATGGAAGGAAATTTCAAATTGGAATATTTGTATTTTTACTTGCTAGTAATCGTGCGGGTTTCAAGTACAGTATTCAAAACTAATCGCACAAATTACTTTATCGGCACTTTTGATACGGAATGTCGAAAATTTGTAGTTTTCAGACATTTTCCTTTGTAAATGCCTAATGATCTACCATGATGCCAAGTTTCATTTTCAGTTTCTAACTAGCCTAGAAGTAGCTTAGGTTTTTGATGAGTGAGTCAGTAATTAAAAATGGCACTTTTCAGACATTAATAACTCAAGAACTACAAAATATAATTATATGTAGTATATTAATTTCGACATTCCAGATGTTAAAGGTTTTTTAGGTACGTAAAATTACTAGTGCGTAGGAAGGCCTAAAATTTACCCGTGTTACCACACTAATCGGTCGATCTATCGATCAATGGCATCGGTTGTCGTCGATCGATGTCATTAGTGTGGTAGCTTCAGCTGATCAACGGATACTGTAAAGATAGACTGATAAAGCGTTGTTCAATCATCGATCGACAATTAATCGATGTGGTTGTGGGCTCGTCATCAGTATCTTTCAAGATTTATTCAGAAGATTACACGTTATTGTTGGCCAGTGCGCTCTTGCTCGTATTATTATTACGGAGACGCAAACGTAGAAGACTTTTGATCCGACGGTTTTTTCAGGCCAGATATTGTTTATTTCATCTAGACGACATTTTAAATAGCGGTTTTTTGGATGCTTTTCGAATGATTTACTGGTGGTGGCTCCCTTAATTGCGAAATTGGATACTAATTACAGACAGGTTGGTGGAGTGGGGCGGGTTCTCGAATAATCAAGCAGCTCAATCGACGTCGCCTAATCCATTACATTCCACATGGGGGCTCGAAAGTGGCACAAAATGATAAATATACACATTGTTGGTAGATTGCCCTTTTCTTTTCCGAATTCGGCCGACACGCTGCCCTGTGTCTATTTACAGGGATTTTTATAAATAAGACCATGTAAGTGTATAAATATTTAGTAAACTAAGTCGATCGTAAATCGCTAGTGCGAAAAGGTTACATGGGAACATTTACCCTCTGGCACAGAATACTCAATAGTAAAAGGTAAAGAAGCATCACTACGTAATGCCTCTGGTTATTTGCGTGCATTGACTTCTAGTAACAAATAAAAGTTTCCGTCTTACAGTCGCTACAAATGGTATCGGATAAAGAGTTTGTGAAATGTGTGTGAAAGCACGAATGCTTAAAACTTAACTTGTATTTCGAGATTTTTATATAAAATATATATTTGAGATTTACTTAAAAAAAGGGTATTAATAATAACCGCTCATTTCTGAAACGGTTTTTTGAAAGCCAGCTTTACGCGTCCTCCAAACATTACATAAATTGTACAAAAACCTACAAAAATTTTATGTAATAATGTACAGTAACCCCCCCCCCCCCCTCCCCCCCTTTACCGGCCTTTACAACCCTATTGCTCACCTATTATGATGATTGGATAAAAAATGTACTGCGCATCTAGGGTTACCATATTTCTTTCAGGATTTTTAGACTCTTCTCAGAATTGCGGCTGGATTTTGCAAATCTCATGAAATCTCAGGATTTTTAGAACTTTCAATATAATACAGCTTACGTTTTAAAGATCTCTTTAATAAAAAGTTAAACAAACTAAAACATAATTTTCCTTTTGTCATAATTCCACAATTAAAATCAAATCATATTTATCCAAGTAGGTACTTAAACAGTTTTATCATACTTAATATGTGAAGATACCTTTTTAAGTAAGGTTTTCTTCTCAAACTAAAAAAATCTCAGGATTTTTAAATGGAAATCAGGCCTCTTCTCCGGACTTTTAATTTTTTCATCTAGTAACCCTATGCGCATCGTTATATCGGTGAATATGCTTGTGATCTCGTGCCGTATTATTAAGTGTTCGTGAAGCGCGGTTAACTATTTGCCTGGTTCCTGTGCCGATTGGTAACATACTACCGTTTAGCCTACTAACATCCTTTTGCATTTACTAAATATAATTTCCTTCACTTGCATGTCTAAGAGACATGCAATCTCTAACAAATGATATCTTAAAGAGAGTAGATTAACATATTACAAGAAATATTTCATGGCTAGAGTTAAGAAACAAAATAATAATGTGAAAACTTTTGGAGAAAATTTTTTTTTCTACATATTTATGAAATTTTTAATCGTAACAAACAACTATTGGATATAAAACAAAAGAACGAAATAATTATTTTTATTAATAAAAAATATTCGTTAATGTATGCTATTCCGTAGGTGACATAAAAAGAGCGTTTTTCAGATAACAACATAAAATAATTTAAAAAAAAACTGTGGTGGAATGTGTTCAGTTAGTAAATGTTTTATAACTGTATTTATTATTTAGACGAGTAACAATTGTGTGAAGTAATGTTGTGCCCTTGTTACAGGTCAATAATTATGTATAATGTAATAACAGAGGATATACTAATGTGATATTCATTTAAAACACCCTCCTTCATATTCTCTACTTTCTAGCGGTTTATAACAATTTATACAAGACACCATTACTAAATAGCATTTTTTTGAAATAGCTCGAATATCGACCACAAAACATACTTATGGAATTTACACGTGTTCGATAACAAATTTATATAAAACAAAACAATCGAACGGTGAACCATTTAAATATATTCGCGATACGTGTTCTTTTGGGATAGATTAACACCTCGATAACAATTTGTGGCGCCATACAACTTTCGTTTTAATTTTGTTTGCAAACATGCAAATATCGTGCACGAGAAATTTCGCTTTATTTTAATATACCGTAATAAATTTTCAGTTCATTCTAAGATAGCAACGCGCCTTGGCTTTGCCTGGGTAAGATCTATTAACTTGGCTCTTTTAGATTTCTAAGACAATCAAAGACCATTTGTTTTATCAATTCTTCGTTTTTTTTTTAAGTTTCTACGTTTTTCGCATAAAATATAATCTAGATCATTTCTGTCATTGTCCTCTACCTGATCTTTTCATAATAATCGGTTTAGCCATATCTAAGATTAGTCCTGACAGATAGACAGACAGACAAAAAAATATGTTTATTATGTTGAATTGAATGCAAATAACACTCCCAGCACATTATAAGGCAGTTATCTCGATATGTTACTACACATATACAATAATATACATATAGTTAGATTTTTAGAAATGAATCTGATTTATATTTAATTATTTTAAAGATAAAAAAGGAAGAAGTAAAATACACCACCACCGTTGATAATACGTGTACGAAATACGCGCGATACATGTATTTCGTTTCTAAAGATGGCATCCTTAGGTGAAGTAGACTGTGCAGTGGCTGACCGGTAAGACTTAGCGATCAATCACCGCTATTATCAACAGTGGTGTATTTCCTAATGTAGTGGTGTTGGAATTAGTTGTGACAAACTAGGTAAGACACATCATTTTATACCGCCTTAAAAAAGGAGACGGTACTCAATTCTTTTTTTATTTGAAAACTGGTGCTTCACATGTGGTCTCATATAAATTTGATCAAGGTCTGACCAATAGTTTTTGAGTTATTCTTAATAATTTATATTGAAGTCGTTTGTACAAAATTTTTAATTTTAAATTATATTTTTTATGGTAAATAACGATGTTCCATGCTGTGACCTCAAAGACACTCAGTAGGCTATGGAGAGGGTGTTGGTGTTTTAATGCATAATAAAATGTGTAAGTAGGTTATTTAAAACATAAAAAAGCAATTTCTAAGGACTTTATCCTTTTTAGTAATTTTAATGGGGCTGTGTGCATTTTTCCGCCCAGGGGTGAATCTAGATTAGTACCAATTTCTTACCTAATTATATACGGCTGTGTGTGGCTTAAACCTATTTACCTTAACAACTATTTCTGCTACCAAACAGCAGTGATTGCACTGCTGTGTTCCCGTATAGAGAGCCAGTATAATTACAGGCTTTTACGAGGGTGGCACTGAAAATTTTGGGAATCAAGGAAGTGACACAAATTTACTATTTAAAAATGTATTTATTGTTTTTCGAAGTATTTTCCGCGAAATTTGACACATTTTTCCATACGATGGAACCAATCATTGAAGCAACCATTCCATTCGGAAGTTGGGGTCTCCAAAATGGCCGTTTTGTAGGCGTCCACAGCTTCTTCAGGTGATGAAAATCTCTGTCCACGCAATTTATTCTTTATTTTAGGGAAAGTATAGAAATCATTAGGGCTTAGGTCGGGGCTGTACGGCGGATGGTCTAATAATTCTATGTTTTCTTGCTCTAAAAACTCTTTTGTTCTGTGTGCGGTGTGAGAACTCGCATTGTCGTGATGGAGGATGATGCGGCGGTTGCAGTTCTCTTTACGAAGTTCAGAAACGACCTGTGGCAAACAAATGCTAGCATACCATTCTGCATTAACCGTTCTTTGTTCTCAAAAGGGGAATAGTCGTAACATGGCCGGTTTCGGAGACAAACATGGCCACCATTTTTTTCGCAACACTCCGTGAACGAACAATTTTTGTTGCCTTTAACTCATTTTCGAACACCCAAACTCGTGACTGGTTTTTTGTTTCGGGTTCGTACTCGTATATCCAGGATTCGTCACCTGATATGATGTTGTATACACCATTTGAGGATCCTACGTTGAATCTTTCGAGAGTTTTGACGCACCAAGTAACGCCAGCCTCTTTTTGCTCTTCACAGAGCGAATGCGGTATCCATCGGGAAAACAACATTTTACACCTAATTGTTCATGCAAGATTATTTGTATTCGACTCATGCCAACGTCTAAAGTTGCCTGAATTTCGTGGTATGTCACATGTCGATCTTCTTCAATCAGCTTACGCACAGCATCAACGTTTTCTTGGGTGACTGCAGTTTTTGGACGACCTTGACGGGGATCATCACTGAGCTTGAAACGTCCACGTTGAAATTCAGCAAACTAGCGATAAATTGTGGTTTTGGATGGGGCTTCATCACCAAATGCAGAAATCATCCGGTCAACACACTGTTTTTGTGTTAAACCACTTCGAAAGTCATAATAAATCATCGCTCTTGAATTTTCTCGAGTGAATTCCATTTTCTCAACGACTAAACAAGTTTGACAAAACCTTGTGACAAGACCGAGAATCTTTTTTTAAATAAATAAATGGTATTCGATTTTTAAAACTAAGGACTTTTCAATTAAAAAAAATGTAATATGACAGGAACAGTGGCAATATTCCATTCCCGATACTTTTAGTGCAGCCCCCGTATACGTGGTAGTGCCATACTGCAGCTATATTAATTGTATAGTTGTAGTACGAATGGATCGGCTCGACCGGGGAAGGACCACGCTCTCACAGAATACCAGCGTAAAATAGCAGCTTAACACTGCAGTGTTTCGTATGGTGAGTGTAGAGAACTGGAAACCATTTTCTGCCGACGTCCAAAAAGGAGACGGTACTCAATTCGACTGTATGTTTTTTTTATATGTGTTACCTCATAACTTTGTACTGGGTGAACCGATTTCGATGACTCTTATTTTATATAAAATCTGATACTTCTCGTGTGGTCCCACATGAATTTTATCAAGGTCAGACCAATAGTTTGTGAGTTATTCTTAAATAACTTATATTGAAGTCAGCTGTACAAAATTTTTAATTTTAAATTATTACTGGAAAAGAGACATTCCATCTTAGTCCTCACGGGTGGCAACGCATCTGCAGTTTGATTCTTTGTTGAGGATAGATGTAGATGTCTATGAGTCACAGCAACCACTTACCATCAGGTGGGCTGTGTGCTCGTTTGTCACCCTATCCTATAAAAAAAGGCTGTGAGGCATTTCACATTAGTCCTCAGATGTGACAACGCATCTGTAGATTTCTTTGTTTAAAGTTTGCTACAAGTATCTATTGACTGCAGTAACTACTTACCACCAGGTGAACTGTAAGTTCGTTTTTTGTACCGACTTCAAAAAGGAGGAGGTACTCAATTCGACTGTATGTTCTTTTTTTGTGTGCTACCTCATAACTTTTTTCTGGCTAAACCGATTTCGATGATTCTTTTTATTTGAAAGCTATTGTTTCTCATGTGGTCCCATATAAATTTGATCAAGTTCTGACCAATAGTTTTTATGTTATTCTTAATAATTTATATTGCAGTCGATTGTACAAAAATTTTAATTTTAATTATTTTATATGAGAGGGGGACAAACGAGAATGCGGCACACCTGATGGTTAGTGACTACCGCCACCCATGAAACACTGCAACACCAGGGGAATAGCGTTCGTTTGTTACTTCACTTTTATAAAAAAATATTTACAGGTGGCAGGGTTGACAAATACCGGGTGTTTGTGAAATGCTCCCGAAAACGAAGACAGATGGTAGTACTAATCATGTTAGTACAGTTAAATGAAACGATTATTTCATAAAAAATCATGAAAATACTTCAACATAAAACCAGCAGTGAAAGTTAAAATAAAATCAGCTGACAATGGCGTCAATATTCTCGGGGACGAACTCTTACGTGTCTCGAGATAGTAGTGGAAAGCGGTTCGATTGAAGTCCCCTGATGTTGCAGAAATTAAACCTATTTTTTTCCTATTTGATGATAACAGAGAAAATATAACACACAGTTTTCAAGAATCTTTAAATTAAATTTATGCTACACTAACACATATAAAAAGCAATATAAAACATTTTGAAGTTTCGCAACCAAACTCATTAGATAACCTATTCAAAACATGAAGTAGTTAATAATAGGTTTAAATTAAATTGGAAGCTGTTGGTGAAAGCAGATATTATGTCTAAAGGTCCTTTGGTATTTACGTGAATACATAATCTTAAATGAAAGTGGTCTGTCCTCTATTCATTTTCCGGTACAATAAATAACTGGTCCAATTGATGTTATTCTATGGGTACAAACGGGTATAAGGGTATAGGTTTCAAGTACAAATAAAAAACATCATCATCATCGTCATCATTATAGCCATTGACAAGTCCACTGCTGAACATGTGCATCCACCAAGG
The DNA here is from genome assembly GCA_963668995.1 of Parnassius mnemosyne. Lineage (NCBI taxonomy): Eukaryota > Metazoa > Arthropoda > Insecta > Lepidoptera > Papilionidae > Parnassius > Parnassius mnemosyne. Next base: position 14,616,544 of record CAVLGL010000115.1, read on the forward strand.
ATTGCCACTAAGTTTTTTTTTATAAGATACAGTCCTGAGCCATCTGCATCCATCGACTTTTTGTATATCTTACCAGATCGACTCTTCATCTAGCGTGGGGCCGTCTTACACCTCGCCTACGGGGCCGCTCTACGCGAACACTATGCCCGAAGTTGTCGACGTGTATTATTACCTAGGACAGATAGTCTGACTAGATTAGTCCAACTTCGATGGAGAGATCAATTTTTTTTTATAGAATAAGGGTGACAAACGAGCACGCAGTCCACCTGATGGTAAGTGGTTGCTGTGGCCCATAGACATCTACATCTATCTTCGTTTGCGACTCAAAATGCAAATGCGTTGTCACCCGTGAGGACTAAGATAGAATGCCTCTTTCCAGTAAAATGGGTCTCCGGTTCTCTACACTCACCATACGAAACACAGCAGCATTAAGCTGCTATTTTACGTTGGTATTCTGTGAGAGCGTGGTCCTTCCCCGGTCGAGCCGTCCCATTTGTGCTACAACTATACTATTAATATAGCTGCAGCATGGGTCTACCACGTATAAGATTAAACTCGGTTGGTCAGCGTTTAGGAGATAACGGCGCGTCTTCTTATCAGGTATACCTCAAAACGGGAAGCTGAAAACTCTTACCACAAAATTACTGCCTCCACGATAGAGGAGAAAATCCTAGTAACGGTAACGTTTTTTTTTTCAAAAGAAGATAGTACCGATATCATGGTAACGAAAGACATTGTTCAATATAGGCTAAAAGACATATTTGTACGTTTTTATTTAATTATTATAAATTAATAATAATTTTTAAAATTGACACACCTAAGATACAGCTGATTTGTTTATTGGCATTTGCGAAAATATAAATTTTTTGAGCTTAGTTATTTTTACTTTTTTATTTTTTAGTTTAATTATAAGATACAGCTGATTTGTTTATTGGCATTTGCGAAAATATAAATTTATTGAGCTTGGTTATTTTTATTTAAGTTTAATTAAGTTTAGTTTAATAGTGGCTAGTAGTCGCCGAGGGATTGAAATTCTACAAAATATTTTTTTTTTCTTTCTTTAAAAACGTTACCCACACACTAGGATTTACTCCTGTATCGTGGAGGCAGTTTACAAACACAAATTGCACAAGAACAAACATCCAGACCCTGAACAATTATTTGTAGGCCATACAAATACTTGTTCCGTGCGGGATTCGAACCTGCGGCCCCCAGCGCAGCAACTCATTGCTAAGCCACTGCGCCAAGGAGCCGTCAATTTACTCCGTGCTTAAACATAGTGGTTGAGATAGTTGTCTGAAAAATAAAAAATAAATATATTTCGAAGACATGTGAAGTTCGCCAACATGCATTGGGGCAGTGCAGCGGACACTTTCTTGCCCTAAAACCCGCTCAGAAATGAGAGGAGGCCTGTGCCCCAGCCGTGGGACGTACATAGGAACGTACACTTTTTGCTATGTGCGAATGTTTGACCCTCAAATTATAATTAATTTCTATCATATATCTATATTCTATCATAGAGGGAATCCTATAATAAGAACAAAATTCTTTTACTTGTACCATATGAATGCATAAAGAGTTCGTCAAAATATATTTTACGTGGTATAAAATAAGATAGCTATATTATTAGCACCTTTTTTCTTTGCCGTTTTTCTATTCCATAGACACCTCACACCTCTAATGATGTGCCCTTAGCCCATTAGCGAAACAAGAAACGTTGTCGATACATTTAGTCTATGATTTAGTACAATTATGGATTTTGATTAATTCGGTTTGTAATACTAATATTAACTGACATAACAGTTAATAGAAGTCATCCCACTTCTCAAATATCTTGCAACAAAAACGTTATCGAATAATTCGGAATGTCGCAATATCATGTTAATAAAAATTTATAGAGTTAATGAAACTAATTTTACAGATTTATCGCTTTTAATTTTAACATTTTAACTTTGGACGTTTTGGGTGCTTTACAGCACACATGGTCACGAGGGGCAACTGAGGTGTTTGACGTCCCGATGTCATACTTAGCCCCGCTACCTTCAGTTTTTGAAATTTAAAAAGTTAAAATTAAACGCGATAAAATCCGTAAAATTAGTTTCATTTAATTTGTAGTGTTCGCGTGAATTTAAAAAATCATTATAAATAGTGAAATGGTCACTATAAAATCTACCTATATTTAATCAGTATAATTCCGCCAAATTATTCATTGACTTAGAATGGGTTTCACAGGGAATAATAACTGTAAATACGTAAATAAGTACCCCTTTGAAATATTTTATTTATTTGTATTTGTCTAAAGACACCGAGTTTGCTTCATGGAAAGTACACAGAGGACACTGCTACGATAGTATAATAACCGCAACAAGACAGCGGTCTGCTTCTACTTTTCTGGCTCGTATCGTCACACATAATACTACTACGTACTACATAATACTATAAGGATGTCATTTTTCTAGTAGAGCCTTAGAGCCCTAGAGTTATCACATAGTACGTATATAACTATGCAAAAAGCCGTTATCCTTAATACATGCAGAATTGTTCGCAAATTTCTCTCAAATGTAGCATCATTTCAAGATAATATGGATACTCGTATAATATAAATTTTATCCTTTCTCTAACACTTGGCCGTTGGCCCATGTTACAGGAGATCTATTTACCTTCTAAAAGAGAGAACTAATAAATTCGGAAAATAATAATAATTCATTTATTTCCAACAAAAAATATCCATAGCGTAAGTAGTTACTAAATGTTTTCTTATATCTAGTGTTAGTAACATTTGGTTGACGACACAAGTATGAAACTGCACCATTGGTGGCAAGAAGCCAATCTACAAAGCAGTATGTAGCCGTATCCAGTGAGCCAACATCGGCAAGTCCAAGCGGACAGCCAGCGCACGCAGGATTGTGTTGAGGCTGCCGCGCACGCGCCGAAGTAACGGGGCACAGCGCTTGCGCATGACAGCAGCGAATCCATCCGTGTCAGTTTCGGCGAACATGGCGAAGGCGCTGCTGTAATGCGGCAGGCCCTTCAGCACCTTGAATGCGTTATTATATTGTATGCGCAGGTCGCTGTCGTGTAAAAGGACTGGCAATAAGCTTTAAGAAGCGTAACCTTAACATGACTAGAACATCGGGCAAATCTGCGAGCCAACATGTTGCAGCGGAGAGACAGCGCCCTCCTCTCTCTTTCAATATCTAAGTTGCTTTTTGATCCTCCGTGAGCCTGTGGCCTGTGTAAATACTTAAAATACTCCACCTTCTTTAAAGCAGTATCACCTAATGTAATATTCAGTATATTAGTGAAACGCTTATATATAATAATATAATGAATTATGTACGTTACAACGTAAACTAAATAATAGAGATCAAGCATTAACAGGTCAAAGGCCAAACTTATGTTCGTAGATCGGAAACAGTTCCCCACATGGAGCTATAAACTTTAAGACATAGAATGTGTATACATGAGTTTGATTATCTTGGCCAACTTGTTCGTAAAAATGGCAGCTATGACATGGAGAGGCATATCATATTTCTGAACAGTTTTCTTCTTTATGCTTTCGAGACTTGAGCGGAATATGCAGCAGACAGGAAACACTAGAGATGTAGTGTCGGTGCCTGTTGCTGTGTATTATTCAAACACTACAACAAACTAATGAATGACAAATGTTGCGAGAAAATAATTGAAGAGCAACCACTTGCTCTATGGATCAATTAAATAAAAGAAGCACCGCACTTGCGACTGAGTCGAATCAAGAACACTTGTATCTTCTCCTCCCACGCTATAATAGTCGTTATTCTTGCCTTAGAATGAATATTCAAAATTTTATTACATCTCGTCGATGTTCTAAGAGGCAACTGTAATAGGGTAGATCTTGTGACACTTGACAGGTGTCGATATAACTTGTTTATGTCGTTTGTAGCTGGTATTTACACTCCTGATGTTAAATTCCGAAATTGGTGACAAAAAGCTGCTGCTTTTTGTGCTTTAATGCTTTAAAGCATATCTATCCTTCTTTGGAAGAGACCTATGTCAAAGTTGAAGTATTTTTGAATTTCTTTCTTTTTATCTATAATTTAAAAAATATAAATTTTGGGATTGGTAAAAAATAATGACTACTTTTAAAATAAAACTCAATAAGTTAGTGTAAATGAAAAAGCTTGTAATAATATTGTTGTGCAAAAAAAAATACATTTTGAGTACGACTTTTTCAACCTTGTTGACTATATGAATATTTGAAATTTGTATAATATAATACTTTAAATGACAAAATGGTTAGGTTATCAGCCAACTGATTCATCGGTTCTGGACTCTTCACGGACTGAATCAAATTTTGTACAAATTCGAAGCTGTTATTTTTTCATTTCTTTTTCATTGATTTTTAGTGGATGAACATATTGTAACAAATGTTGTCTTGAATATGTGATTCCGTTTACAAATTGAATAGGATAAATGAGAATGAAATGAAAAAGAAATCTCTTTGTTTATCGACGTAAGAAATTAAAATTGTGTTTGTCCAACGACAACGAGTTTTTTTTTGTCCGGAAGCGAAACGGGATTTTTTTATTTATGAAAAATATATGTTTACATGATGAAAACTATATGTTTACATGACATGTAAACATATATTTTTCATAAATGAAATCAAATTTGAAATTATAATTTCCATCCATGTTTTTTTATAAAATTATAAATTCCAAAAGGTTTTTTTATAGGATAGGGTGACAAAGGAGCACACAGTCCACCTGATGGTAAGTGGTTGCTGTGACCCATAGACATCTACATCTATGTATCTTCGATTACGAATCAAAGTGCAGAAGCGTTGTCACCCATGAGAACTAAGATGGAATGCCTCTTTTCATGTAAAAAGGGTATCCGGTTCTCTACACTCACCATACGAAACACAGCAGTGTTAAGCTGCTATTTTACGCTGGTATTCTGTGAGAGCGTTCCCGGTCGAGCCGACCCATTCGTGCTACATCTGTACTACTAATATAGCTGTAGCATGGCTCTGCCACGTGTATACGCTTATTGTGTACCTATCTCACATTACATGGACCCTTTGCACAATCCGGGCATGCAACCTACTGTCACCTTGTTAAATACCACCGTATTTAAATGTTTTTCTCTCGTAATAATAACGAGATTATAAAAATAACGAAGGTAACTAAGCGTGCGTCATGAACGATGTGCGAAACACAAATTACTTATCTGTTTTAAAGCAATGGAATGGTCATGGGTAATCGTCAATGACGTCATGAGTAATGACGTCAGACGTCATACAAACAATATAATATTAGAGGTAGGACTCTGGATTACTCATTGCGCATACACTCGTGCCAAAGTAGTCCTGGCCAAATAGCATCAGTTAATGTCATTTGGGTTCAATATTTAATTAAATGTTTTTAATATACCTTAAATAAACCGTAAAGTGGTGGTGTAAGAATATCTACTACCCGATACCCAATTACTGGTTTAGCAATATTATTACGTATACTGATCAAATGAGATTGCTTAAGTTCGCTCTGCGAGTGAAGAGCGCTATGTTCGTTTCTTTGTATGATAGAATCCGTATCATAGATATCTCATATATTGCAAATATAGCAAAATGTTACAGCAAAAGATTTAGTAGTTTAGTTAAATTTAAAACTAAGACTATCGTATTATAAGAAAATATAGCTGTTGACTTGTGAAGGGCTGTACGTTAAATATTTCATGCGAAAATGTGCAGCAGCTGTTTGCATTTCAAACTACCGTAGGTCTAAGGTTCTTTTTTTAATTTGTTTTGCTTGTTTGTTGTTCTAGTTTGTTCATTAGCCAAAATACTAGGTATTGACCGGTTAGTTTTCTATAAGTATTGTTTACCTTAATTGTTACAATGTTTTTGAGCTCTTCGACGGATACGTATTAAATTAGTGTTGGCAACTTTATTACTGGCAACACCGTCCGCTTCTCTTCGTGCGCAACTGAAGAAATTGGGAAGGGAAATGTTATAAATATGGGTGCATGATGTATCATGATTCTTGGGCATTCTATTTTGAGAACACGCGTCGTGCTTGTCAAAGTGAAATTGAGTATCGTGAATACAAAAACTGAAATTGAGAAGATTGTGTTACATCTTTATTTAAAATAAACTGTTTCTATCTTGTTAACATTAGTGACTCTATATTCAACGTAATTGGTAATGTTTTGCAGCATTTAAAAAAATAGCTCATAATATACGTATTTCACTCTTATGTTAAGGAACACTATATTCTTAGTATTCTTTGTTGGAGTCGATATATTTTATTTAAGAAAGTCTTACGCCCCTATGAGGCAATCTATCAATGCGTTCTATGTTCAGTGTATTAAGTGACCTTTTAGTAGACTATGGAGAAAAGTAAGGCATTTTTTTCTCTTTGATCTTTTTCATTGCTAATAAGAATAAATCTGTGTCGGGTTTATCAGCTCCATTCGTCCCTAGCGATGCACATGAGTTAATATTCTCTTCTCACCCGTCTTCTTAAAAACGTGTTCAGCAATGGAATTAGAAATAGGACGAAAGAAATGGTGAGATAATTGGATTTGTAACAATATAAATTCATTTTATTTCTTTATATTTCAACCAGCTGCGCCCCGCGGTTTCAACTGCGTGAAATAATATACTCTTCTCATTTTATGTCGCGTTCGTGGTTGTGTTGTAATTAAAAACCATCTTCTCTGTTACAAATATTAAAGGATATTAATATTGGATATAATTCCTCATAATAAATGTATCGGGACAGTGCTTCGTATCGTAATTGAAAGCCGACATATTACCATGAGTTGTAATTCAATTACGAACTCTAGATTTAGACTTTGTTGTTTTTGTCTCTGCTCAGCAAGTCTCTGTAAAGGCTCAACGCTAGATTCTTGCGAGCTCATGAAATTTTATTATTTTCCTCGATAAGCCGCTGCAATCATTCGGCACTAAATTCTATAGCACACAATCGTTTGCAATTCTCTCTGATTGTCAAGAGAATTTTTATTCTTAAATGGCCTCTGAAACTCAAATACTCTCAATTATATCGAGTATTTTGGCTGTCTTCAACTCGTCTCGATGACTGTTGAAACATTTGTGACTTTCTTCTTGTTATTGACACTTTCTACATCGGCAAAATATATTCAGAAAGTATTTATTTTGTTGGAAACTATTTATTAGAAGAAGAGAGAAGTAATTCTTGATAAAACAAACTTATATAAAATTTAAATGAATTGAATTAAAAATTGAAATATAGGTGAATATTTAGTTCTCTTGAATAAATAAATTTGGGTAATTTTTAGGTATTTAGGTACTTTGTTAGAAATAAAAAATAATGTAATATTTAGGTAGTTAAAGTAAAATTAAAGTTATAGCCCCCTAAATGCGTTCCACTGCTGCTAGCCTCCTTTTATTTTTAATAGGGGCATATCTTCAAAATGTTATTTATTTTTTAGTTATTTCTTGTGTTTTAGTTTCAGTGAAATTTTGTTTGTCGAATTTCAACATGTTTTTTAATCTAGGAAACTACCGTTACAGAATTTAAAATTAAAAATGTTGTACAACCGACTTCAATATAAATTATTAAGAATAACTCAAAAAATATTGGTGAAACCTTGATTAAATTTATATGGGACCACATGTGAAACACCAGCTTTCAAACAAAAACAATCATTGAAATTGGTTCACCCAGTAAAAAGTTATGAGGTAACTAACACACACAAAAAAACATACGCGTCGAATCTAGTGCCGGCTCCTTTTTGAAGTCGGTAGAAAATGATGTTCTTTTGTCAAGCGAAGAAATTTCATACTTTTTTTGTAATTTCTAAGACCAATGATTGTAGTGACAATGAAACAACAGAGTTCAGATGACAACTGTCTTTATTCATAAAGGCGGTTTCCTAATATATAATATTTTAAGACTACCCACAACACCTTCCCCTTAAAGAATAAGTTTTTAACAAAAGTGATCTATTTTTAAATAATCTTACCAAGAAAGACATGAATAAAAAACTTACTTAAGTACATTTTTTTTTTTACCATAACCTTAACCTTTTTTTTTTTTTGAATACAAAGGATTAATTAAACCGGTTATTTTTTGTTTTTATTTACTTTACTTCGAGTGAGAGGCGGAGAATAATTTTCATTAACTTCAATATTTAACATTGTCGGTTCATATTCATCGTTCGAAGAATATTCCTCATTTTCACTACTCGTAAAAGTAGTTTTTGTTGTCATTGAATTATGTTCTTTATTCTCATGTACTATTTGTGCTGACTTTCTATTTTCTTGTGTTTTATCTTTTATTAGATGTCTGCGATTGGGGCGATATACCATTCCTCTTTTAGTTTCAATAAAATATGAGCGGGGAGTCGCCGCTTTTGCAATGATATGACCTGGAATTTTAGAATTATTTTTTTCTATCATAGTCACCTTATCGCCAACATCCAATACAGGTAAAGGCTTGGCACGTAAATCATAATACATTTTGTATTTATTTTGTTTATCTAGCATAACTTTGTGTTGACTCTCATTATTTACATGTCCTATTTTTAAAAGGTCTGGGTGCACAGGTAGCCTGCATTTTAACCTACGACCCATCAACAGCTGTGCGGGAGAATTCAAATTATCGCGAGGCGTATTTCGATAACTTAGCAAATTTAAATAAAAGTCACTTCCACTATCTATGGATTTTTTTAATATCTTTTTTATTGTTTGCACGGCTCTTTCACTCTTACCATTTGATTGTGCGTAATTGGGTGATGACGTTATGTGTTCAAATCCCCACTCCACCGCAAAGTTTTTAAATTCCCGACTTGAAAATTGTGGACCATTATCGCTTATTGCAATATCTGGTATCCCATACCTAGCAAAATTTTCTCTCAGTACGTTTATGACGCTTTTAGAATTAGTTTCATGTAACAATGCTACTTCCGTAAAACATGAATAATAGTCCACAATAATCAGATATGATTTTTTACCATACTGAAATATGTCTGTCCCGATTTTACTCCATGGTAAATTTGGAATAGAAACAGCAATCATCGGTTCCTTACTCGAGTTATTTGAATTCTCTCGACACACTACACACCTATTTACATATCTCTCTATATCATAAGAAATCCCTGGCCAGAATAGCACTTCACGTGCGCGCCTTTTACAGCGGTCTATCCCTAAATGTCCATCATGTATAATTTTTAACATTTCGGTTCTTAAGGAACTGGGAATTAATATTTGTTTGTTTTTAAATATAACGCCATCTACACAAAATAAATCTCCTCTCATTGACCAATAATATTTTAAATTATCTTCAATGTCTCTTTTATATTCCGGCCAACCCTGATTTATATATCTCATTAAAAGTTTTAAGTTATTATCTTTCAAAGTCTCATTTTTAATTACACTTAATTTTTTATGTGAAACAGGCATGTTAGAAACTATCATATGTACTTGACATAATACATTATCACTCACTTTATCATTATATAGTTCTGGAATAGGAGCACGTGACAATGTATCGGCCAAGTACATATATTTTCCAGGCTTATATGTAACTATCAAATCATAACATTGTAATCGTAAAATCATTCGCTGTAAGCGTGCTGGTATCGAATCTAAGGGCTTTTTAAAAATGCTTTCTAACGGTTTATGATCTGTTTCAATTAAAACATCACTTTTACCGTAAATATATTGGTGGAACTTTTCACACGCAAAGAGAATAGCTAGCATTTCTTTTTCTATCTGCGCATATCGTGTCTGTGTGTCGGTGAGTGTACATGAAGTATATTCAATAGGTCGGCCGCCCTGCAACAGCACGGCTCCTAGCGCTACACTGCTCGCGTCCACCGAAACTACAGCCGGTTGCGATACGTCATATAAAGCCAACACGGGTGATTTGCTTATTAAATATTTTAATAAATCAAACGCATTCTGTTGTTCACTCTCCCAACACCATTCTGTGTCCTTTTTCAATAATCGAGTAAGCGGAAAAATACGCTCAGAATACTTAGGTATAAACTTAGATAAATAATTTACGGCTCCTAAAAATCGTTCTAATGATTTTCGTTCTTTTGGAGTTGGCATATTTTTTATTGCTTTTACTTTTTCTAAATCTGGTTTCATCCCGTTTTTGTTAAATATATGACCCAAGTAAGTCACTTCCTCAACGCATATACGACATTTATCTTTATTAAATTTTAAATTAATTTCACGAGCCCTATTTAATAATGCATTTAAACGCCTATCATGTTCGTCTTTATTTCGTCCCCAGCATATTATATCGTCTATAAAAGAATCTACTCCATCTAAATCCTCTATTAATTGCTTAATCTTAGCATGAAACACCTCTGAAGCGCAGTTTAACCCATAAGGTAATCTTAAATACTGATAGCGCCCAAACGGTGTACTAAAGGTGCATAAGTCTGAACTCTGATCATCAAGTTTTATTGCCCAAAAACCTGAATTTGCGTCTAATACTGAAAAGAAACTAGCTCCGTGAATTTTAGTGGCAAGTTCCTTAATGGTTGGCAGTTGGAAATGTGCACGCTGTATAGCATTATTAAGAGCTCTCGGGTCTAAGCAAATTCGCAATGTTCCGTTCTTTTTTGCTGCAATTACTATTGAATTAACCCATTGTGTTGGGTGAGTGACCTTTCTAATGACTCCTAAGTCAGTCATCCTGTTTAATTCTTCTAATAATTTATCACGTAATCCTAGAGGTACTTTTCGCGGATCACAAACTACAGGTTTAACTGATTTATCAATAACTATATGGTACTCACCAGGTAAGCATCCTAAGCCTTCAAAAAGATCCGAATTTTCTACCAAATTAATGCCGTAAACCCGTTGAATTAACCCTAGTTCCGAACACGCTTGTCGACCCAGCACACTTTCACAATTAATATTTGCTATTGCGAATTTTAAAACATACATTTTACTTTTATGCCACCATTTAAGATGACAAACTCCTCTTATCGGAATAACATCCCCTCTAAACGACTGTAATTTCATTTTATTATTATTGCATATCATTTCCGTGTCAAACCCTAGCGTTAAAAATCTCTTATAACATAACACATTAATGTCGGCACCGGTATCCAGCTTAAAACGTTCAAAGCCACACTCACCTCTTAATACCTCGTACCAGTCATCGCCGCCGATTTTGTTCTGCGTTTTATCCATTAACACAGATACATAAAACGACTCACAATCATCATTATTAGATTTTTCTGTATTCACTTCTATTTCATACATTTTTTTAACACTATTTTTACATTTGCACATCCTAGCGTAATGGCCGTAGTTACCGCACACATAGCATTTCACCGAAATAGCTGGACATGAATCTACATCAGTACACTGAGCACCACAACGCGGACAAGGCGAAGTCGCGGTCCCGCCGTGCGCAGCTCGCGTGCCGCGCCGGCCGCCGCGCCCGCCGCTGCGTCCGCCACCGCGCCGCTCGCCGCCGCGCATCGCCAGCGCCTCAACGCGCACGGGCCCGCAGCTCGCCGAACTGCCGAAGCTACCTGTTTCCATCACACGCTTGCTGTCTGTTGACATTTCATCAGCTTGACATATTTTAATTGCTTTCTCCAGAGTCAATTCATCTGTCCGTAACAACCGGTCCCTTACAATTGTGCTCCTTATGCCGCACACAATACGGTCGCGAATCAACTCTTGCTCTAAATTTTTAAATTCACAGTTTTTACTGAGTAACTTTAACGCTGTTACATATTGATCAATAGATTCTCCAGTTTCTTGATACCTCGTAAAAAAATTATATCTCAATAATGTTATATTAGATTGAACACCGAAATACTCGTCAAATTTTTTCATCAATATTTCGATGTCCTCACGTTGCTCTTCTGAATCGAATGTAAAAGTCTCATAAACATCAAATCCATCTGATCCAATCAGATTAATGAGCAAACTCGCCTGTATGCTTCCCTCTTCTTTGTGCACCCCCGATGCTTTAAGAAAAAGATTGAATTGTACCTTCCACCACTTCCATGCATCAGCCCGGCCGACGGGGCTGCCATCTAAACTCAATTCGGTTGGTGGTCTTGCATGCTCCATCCTTTACACTTAATTTAGAATACAAATTAACGTTATTCAAACGTAAAATCCAAAACTATTTAGGTATTTTAACCGCTGCCACCATGTAGTGACAATGAAACAACAGAGTTCAGATGACAACTGTCTTTATTCATAAAGGCGGTTTCCTAATATATAATATTTTAAGACTACCCACAACATTAATATTCTTAATAAGAAAACGAAAAGACTATAACACGAGTATAATAGGAAAATACTACTTTTACGTGGTAGAGCCATGCTGCAGCTATATTAATAGTATATGTAGTTGTAGCACGAATGGGTCGGCTCGACCGGGGACGGACCACGCTCTCACAGAATAGCAGCGTAAAATAGCATCTTAACACTGCTGTGTTACGTATGCTGAGTGTAGAGAACCGTAGACCCCTTTTTCTGGAAAAGAGGCATTCTATCTTAGTCCTCACGGTTGACAACGCATCTGCATTTTAATTCGCAAACGAGGACAGATGTAGATGTCTATAGGCCACAACAACCACTTACCATCAGGTGGACTGTGTGTTCGTCTGTCACCCTAATTCTACAATAAAAAATATTGTTTCCCATTGTCGCCCCTTACGACACCCACGGGATGATATGGGCTAGTGGATATGCTTATACCGCCACTACACGGATTAAATTAATAATAATATAATAATATAGTAAATTTCATATGAAATAGCTTCAAATAATAAGGAAAATGTTTGTCGCGATTTATGGAACTATTATAATCTGAATGACAGGGTGAGAAATAGTGTGATAAGACAAAAGTTTGGTTTGCAAGATGACGTTGTGACAAGAATTAAGAAAGGAATGCTTCGGTGGTTTGGTCATGTAGAAAGAATGAACGAGGAAAGAGTGACAAAGCAAATTTATGTTGCAAAAGTGAACGGCAGGGTCGGGAAGGGACGCCCTAGACGAAGGTTTATCGACCAAATCGGCGATACATTAAAAATGGGCCAGATTAGGAGTACCCTTAACCGACGAGCGTGTATGCTAGCGTGTATATGGATGTAAAAGAGGCGAGAGAGGTGTGTCAGGATCGCGCCAAATGGAAGTCCGTAGTCTCTGCCTACCCCTCTGGGTGACAGGCGTGAGTGTTTATGTATGTATGTATGTATGTATAAACGGCTTATAGCTAATAACGGAAGTTAAAAAAATATGCAACTGAAGATTTTGAAATTATTGTTTCACATAATATTTTATTCTTAAAACATTAAAAATCAGAAACAGATGCAAAAATATTAAATTGTTTAAAACATAATTTTAGAGAATATAAAATTTTTGAGAATATGAAATAGAATTTATTTAACCACAGAATTAATACCCTTGAATTGATTGGATTTAGCTTTTTATAACTTACCGGTGTTATTCAATGACATGAAAGAAAAAATGCGCAAATAGGTCACATGTAACATTAATCCACTTTGTTTCCGGGTTTATGTCAGTTCTGATCAGTCACAAAAATTGCAAAGTGCGTTACAAAAAAGTTTACATCACGGATATAACCTAAACCAAGTATAAAATAAACTAAAAACTATTTACACACAGACAAAACACAGACACAAGACAGAGAAAAGATTTATTACTATTATTGTAATGTTCACAAGATTGCATTTTATATTTTAATTATTGTATACTCATTGCGTAGATGTTATAAAATTTGAAAAAGGAAGGATTTTTAATCTTTATAGAGCAAGATCCCAGGGCCACCAGATGTCACTTATTTTCTGACGATATGTGTATGATTGAGTAGTGTTAGTATGTACTAAGATCGTCTACCTACCTGCTAGCTTGGGCAGTGCGCCGTTTTCCAGGTATCAGGTAATCAAGGTACGTAAAAACATTACTACCCTCACGTTAATTCTCCGAGCTTATTTTTTACGTAAATGGTAGATAATATCGTTAAAAATCAGTCATAAATACTCCCAGACACTTTCCGTCGACAGTATCGCTTTATAGACGCTTTAAAGCTCTCAAAAACTTACGCAATTTCACTTATATTCCGAAGCTCAATTTTTTCATTCCTGTCACTCTCAGTAGTGAATCTCGTTGCGGTAAAACCATTTAAATAGCTCTGTAAACAGCTCATCTACCTTTAGTTTCTCAGGCATTTTTAACTTTCCATAATGGCCACTTTCGCCAAACGAATAGAGAAGTTGCATTTTTTTTATAGGATACGGTGACAAACGAGCACACAGACCTGCCGATGGTAAGTGGTTACTGTGACCCATAGACATGTACATCTATCCTCAATAAAGACTCAAGATGCAGATGCGTTGTCACCCGTGAGTAGTAAGCGACTGTAGCCTAATGGCAGGGTGCGGACCGCAAAATCAAAAGGTTGTGGGTTCGAATCCGCCATTCGACTACTATATTGAACCACTACTGACATAAACATTTTAGCTTGTTAGTAGCGGTTAAAGGAAATATTAGTAATGTTAAATTGCTATTATTTAAAATACATGTGTGCAGTTCACACGGGGTACAAGTGAAAACATTAGAAAACTAAACTTCGAGAGAATGAGACGAATGCAGGGTTTCAGGAGTAGAATACTTGTAGGGTTTATTTATTGTTACCAAGTGTAAAAATAATAAATCAAGATAATATTTTCTTTACTTTCTATTTTTAACTGTTAAAACAAATAATATAAAAATTTGAAAAAATTAACCAAATCGAATAAAATTATCATATTATCGAATCCATTCATAACAATCCACGATTTCATGACTTCAGGCCATCTAACGTCTATTTTACGTATCACCTTGAAAGTTAATCGATTTTGTTCGATAAAATTAGCTTATCTATAGAATGAAATAAATGGCGCTATGATTACAAAGTCATTTTATTCGAAAGAAAATAAATAATATTTTTATTTATTACACTAAAAATTAGTCTTAAAAATAAGGATTGTAACTTTTATCTTATAATTTATACAGCACTTGGGGTTGAAAATTATCCTATTAATTTGCCGATAAATATTTTTATTTTATATTTCATTACATTTGAAGGTTTCACCTCTACAGCGTGGGAACTGCAGATATGTTTTTTATAGAATAATAGTGACAAACGAGCTCACAACTTAATTGATAATAATTGGGTGCTGTTGCCCATAACACCTACTTACATCAGAAGTTGATATTTTACGCTGGTATTCTGTGAGAGCATGGCCCTCCCCCGGTCAAAGTGATGCATTTGTGTTACGACCATAATAATAAAAAGCATAATAATATAAACAGATAACTGCAGCGTGGCATTACTACGTTAGAAAATGATTGAAAACAAAATTTGTAATTGTTGTTGTCTTACGCATGTCTTGCTTATTGGAGTAATCTGCAGCAGTGTCCAGTTTCATTACGAGTAAAAGTTTACGCGCCATTAAAACCATTAACTATGCCTTAGTTCGAAGTTCAAGGCGCGTTATTAGCATGTCTTTTGGCAGATACTGTAAAAAAGAACGTAGAATTAAACCATCGCGTGTTTTACTGGATTGATTCTATGATGGTTATTCGAACGAAGTTCCTTATCGCACAGTACGAATTTGACGGATGGGGGCTAGGCGAGAAAAAGTGTAAGATTTTTCCGCCACGACACCCTTTCTATAGTGCGAGCGGAGCGAGATGGAATAATATCCCTCTCCCTCGCACTTTTTCTTATCTTGCCATGAAATAAGTATTTTATATTGATGACAATGGGTAGTAATTCATCTATTTCTATTTGTTAATAAATAATATAATACGTTTATCAATAATAATACACTACGAAAGGAACTTCGTTTCAACCGAGTGTTCCATATTTTATATTAAATTCTTTGTTTTATATTTCTATTATCACTTTCGAACCCGATAATTTAAATATTTATATTACTGTTTGATATTACTTTTTTGTTTAATTACCTATGTTATATAATTTAAAAAATGTATTAATATATATGTATATATATTAAATACAAAATTAATTCTATGTGTATATTATATAGCATGATTGTGCGATTTGGGTTTATCTTTCGCTAATACACAATTTTGTTACTGGGAATTCATTTAAGGTATAAAGCTACCACCGCTTTAGCCACCGTTATCATTGTTGCTTTAATAAAAAAGAAAACAAGTGGTTAAAAAGACTGGTCAAAGAAGAGAACGTACTTGGGTCAGGTTTCGGGTTGGGCAGCGCTCAGAAAAAGATATTTACAATTTTAGATTATACACATGCGTCCTCAATACTTTACTTGAAAAACTGAAAGTAGAAGATATTTACAAATTCTTAATAAAAGGTATCTCTGAATGAATGAACACGTATTCAATTATATTTTATCACAGTCGACTCCATATATTTCAAAGTGTAGAGACTAATTTTGTACTTTCAATGTTTCACTTAAACGTCTGACTTTTCGATGTCATTTTTCTGTCCCCGTTGAAGTTACGTCATCATTTTCGTCAGCATGTAGTCAAATTGAATCATAAACATCATACACATATGTTTATAGGTAATTATTTGAGATTTTCATTGAGTTATTATGTTTAAGTACATTATACTTCAATGGAGATTTTGAGAGATTTCAATAAAATGTACAAACTAAACTGTCATAATTTTCCAATTTTTCCATGAATCATATATCTATTTATTAATCATATGTCTATTTACATATTATGGTAATGTAATAGCTGCATTTATATATTGGGTACTAGCTATTCCCCGCGACTTCACCCGCGTAAAATTTAATACAATTGCATTTCATGGGTTTTAATTTTTTTGCCTGGAACACTATTTTTTTTTCTCAAATAAAAGTAACCACAGTTATTCCTTATAAAATCAGCTATCTGTTGGTGAAAGTCCCGTCAAAGTCGGTCCAGCCGTTTCTGAGACTAGCTGGAACAAACAGACAGATTGTTTTTATTGTTATAAGTACCGTTTATACTTTTATATGCATTTGGTAAAAAGCTGTAATTTTGATATTACAAACAAACACTTCAATTTTATTTATTTTTAGTATTGTATTTCTGATATATATATAGTTATATAGTATATATAGTTATATAGTATATATAGTTATATAGTATATATAGTTATATAGTATAGAAGATAATATATTATGAAATAATATATTATGTACCTATATGACCAATATTTTCATATATTTGCCGAAAATTGCTCAAGGGACTTGTTTACAATCTACTGCGCAATTTATAGGATTCATATTATTTTGTTAGCTTAGATTTCATAAATATGTTGAAGTAATGCATATTATGTAAGGATATAGATGAAGTACGTATATTGAAGAAATAAGAATGATAAAAGAGCATACAGGCCACCCGATGCTAAGTGGATTGCGTGGAAAATTTATAGATGAAGGTGTCTACACTTTTATTTCTAAATTTATTTTATATACTAGCTGTTCCCCGCGACTTCGCCCGCGTGAAACCCATGAAGGGGTTTAAATAAAAAATTGCGTGGAACCCTAATTCTTTTTCTAAAACAAAAGTAGTCTAAGTTACTCCTCATATCATCAGCTATCTGTCAGTGAAAGTCCCGTCAAAATGGGTCCAACCGTTTCGGAGATTAGGCGTAACAAACAGACAGACAGACAGACCGACAGACAGACAAAAAATTTAAAAATTGTGTTTTTGTTAATAGTACAGTATATATGCCGACTATGCCGTCGGCATAGTCGGGAAGGGTCGCCCTAGGCGAAAGTTTATCGACCAAATTGGCGATATATTAAAAATGGGCCAAATCAAGAGTACCTTTAACCGACGAGCGTGTATGCGTAGGTATATGGATGTGGAGGAAGCGAGAGAGGTGTGTCAGGATCGTGCCAAATGGAAGTCCATAATCTCTGCCTACCCCTCTGGGTGACAGGCGTGAGTGTTTATGTATGTATGTGTATTATGTACAGTATATACTGTCCATGCGGTCGGAGCTAAGTTCTGCAAGACCCGCCGCAGAAGAACACAAAAAACTCTCCGATCACACTCTTAATCTCATGGCTGTTAGACGGGAGATGAAGCTACATTCTTCAACAGACTTGACAGCATACAGGCATCTGAACAGACAGATCTCCAAATGCATGCGGCGGGACTTACGCAACTTCAATACAGCTCGTATTGAAGAAGCGATCGAGCGGAACCAAGGCTCGAAAGTCTTTGCCAGAGATCTGTCTGCCAGAAAGAGCCAACTGTCAAAGCTGAAGACAGAATGTGGCAGCATCGTTTCCGGGACACCTGAGATTTTGAGTGAGATTGAGAGGTTCTATGGGCAGTTGTACACGTCATCGTTGGAGCCACACGCAAGTGTGAGTAACGATCCAAGAGCGAGTCTCATCCGACACTATTCCGAAGATATCCCGGACGTCAGTCTGAGCGAGATTAGAATGGCTCTTCAGCACCTTAAAAACGGTAAGGCCCCAGGCGAGGATGGAATTACAGCAGAGCTTCTGAAAGCGGGTGGAAGACCGGTACTTGAAGTCCTTCAGAAGCTCTTTAATTCCGTCCTCCATGGTGGCATTACACCGGAGGCGTGGAGCAGAAGTGCGGTGGTCTTGTTCTTCAAGAAAGGTGACAACGCTCTCTTGAAGAACTACAGACCGATTTCCCTTCTGAGCCGCGTCTACGTGCTGTTTTCGAGAGTCATTACGAATCGTCTCGCGCGCAGACTTGACGACTTCCAGCCTCCCGAACAAGCCGGTTTCCGAAAGGGCTTTAGCACCATAGACCACATACATACCCTTCGGCAAATTGTACAGAAGTCCGAAGAGTACAATTTGCCACTATGTCTGGCGTATGTGGACTATGAGAAAGCCTTTGATTCCGTCGAAATTTGGGCGGTGCTGCAGTCCCTTCAGCGGTGCCAAGTTGACTGTCGGTATATCGAAGTGTTGAAGTGCTTGTACAGTAGGGCTGCGATGGCTATCCGAGTACAGAACCAGAGTACGAAACCTATCCAATTGCAGAGAGGTGTAGATAGGGTGACGTCATATCCCCGAAACTCTTCACCGCTGCATTGGAAGACGTTTTCAAGCTTCTGGACTGGAAAGGATACGGTATCAACATCAATGGCGAGTACATCACTCACCTTCGATTTGCCGACGATATAGTCCTTATGGCAGAATCGCTGGAGGACCTAAGCACTATGCTCAATGACCTCAATAGTGTTTCCCAACGGATAGGTTTTAAGATGAACATGGACAAAACAAAGATCATGTTTAATGTCCATGTCACACCTATGCCGGTAGTTGTTGGGAACACTAAGCTCGAAGTTGTTGACGAGTATGTTTACCTGGGACAAATAGTCCGACTAGGTAAGTCCAACTTCGACCGAGAGGTCAATCGACGGATTCAACTCGGTTGGGCAGCGTTCGGGAAATTACGGCACATCTTCTCGTCAGGTATACCTCAAACCTTGAAAACGAGACTGTACACCCAGTGCGTGTTGCCAGTGATGACATACGGAACTGAGACGTGGTCCTTCACTGCTGGCCGGATGAGGAAGCTCAAGGTCGCTCAGCGAGCTATGGAGAGGGCTATGCTCGGAGTTTCTCTACGTGATAAACTTAGGAATGAGGATATCCGCAGTAGAACCAGAGTAACCAACATAGCCCAACGGATTAGTAAGCTGAAGTGGCAATGGGCCGGCCATATAGCTCGAAGAACCGACAACCGATGGGGAAAAAAGGTTCTCGAGTGGCAGCCTCGTACCGGTAGGCGAAGTGTGGGGCGTCTCCCCACGAGATGGAGTGACGACCTGGTAAGGCATGCAGGAAGTCGATGGATGCAGGTGGCTCAGGACCGTGCTTTGTGGCATTCTTTGGGGGAGGCCTATGTTCAGCAGTGGACTTGTGAAGGGCTGTAATGATGATGAATGATGACAGTATATACTTTCATATGCATTCAGTAAAAAGCTGTTATTTTAACATTACAAACAGACACTTCAATTTTATTTATTTGTATAGATATAGATAAAAATATTTCTGTTTATTACTTCTGTAGAATCCCAAAATACCCATATTTTTTATAGCATAAGGGTGACAAACGAGCACACAGTCCACCTGAGGGTAAGTGGTTGCTGTGACTCATAGAAATCTACATCTATCCTCCATTACGTATCAAAAAGCAGATGTGTCGTAACCCGTGAGGACTAAGATGGAATGCCTCGTTTTCAGTAAAAAGGGTCTCCGGTTCTCTACACTCACCATATGAAATAGAACAGCGTTATGCTGCTATTTTACACTGGTATTCTGTGAGAACGTGGACCTTCCCCGGTCGAGTGGATCCATTCGTGCTTAAACTATACCACTAATATAGCTGCAGCATGGCTCTACCACTTAACAAAAACGACGAACCAAAAACCATGTTTAGAATTTTAAGAACAAAATACTTAAAATACATCAAATAGGGCATTTAACAATTATTATCATCATTACAGTCCTTCACAAGCCTAAGCACAGAAACAATTGTTGACCCTTTGGGTTACGTTGCCCTATTCCGAATTTCCCTATCTTCAATTAAGCAAGTTTCCAATTAACGGCAGGTTATCCCATTATTGGCTATAGTAAACTTAACTTTAAATAGTCAAATTACTTAATTTATGTCCAGAAAAAAAATGTCATATGTTTGTCAAATTGTCAAATGTTATGTTTAATCAGTGATATTAAAGGTTCAAAACAAGATTGATTTACTTTGCTTGATCGAAAAAAAAATCCGAAACAGTGTCGATTTTAAAACATTTTTTTCTTTTTAATCAATCAATTGGGGATTTTCAATCAATTGGGGAGGCCTATGTGCAGCGGTGGCCCATTGTTCTTTAATGGGATGAAACGGTAACTGAACAACCTCCTTTTGTTTCATTAATAAAACTAATTGATTGGTAAAACTTCCATAAATGATATTATATGTGCATTTTATGCAAGAATAAAAGTAAAGTACTAAATAATAAAATTTAAATCCGACGAAATAAAGAAATCCTACCTAAGCTATAGCATGTATTTACCAGTGGTTCGCGCCGCATCGTGAATAAATAGGTCGTGCGTCGCGCTAAATGGCATGAGCTGGAAAAGCGTTATAATTGCCTACAGGTCTGGGATAACCTGCCCTTAATACCGTATAACTTGGGTTTTGCAGGAATGCTTATCTCTACAGATATCCTTATACGTCACTTCCGCATCGAGATGTGACTATACCTGTATATACCTTCAATAAATACAGGTTGGCGATTCTAATAAGGTCCGCAATCCTAGTGGACACACTCCCAACCTTTACAACGTTGTTAACGAGAAATTTGTGGACAATAAATCCGACACTTCTTCGAAACACCTTTTGATGATAAAATAAGTTAGCGAATTCGAGGATTACTGTCCTCCCCCTGTCTTCGGACCTCGTATAATCCTATAATATTCAAGCGCATGTCTTGTCTATCTCATCTTCCAGCTGCAGTATTGAATATATCATTAAAATTAAATTAAATTTAATATTAATATTTTACTTCATGGAGAAAGAGGGACTCTTTATGATGAACTCTTTCTTCCAGAAGCGGCCCCACAGGAAGTGGACCTGGTCGAGCCCCGACGGTTCGACAAAAAATGAGATTGACTTCATTATGACGACCAGACGACAACTGTTCAGTGATGTCTCAGTGATCGCGAGGGTGAAAACCGGCAGCGATCACCGAATGGTTAGAGGCACACTGAACCTAAACGTTAAGTTGGAGAGGTCTCGTCTAATGAAGTCAACGCTCCGTCCCCCTCGTGCTCTAATCCAAAGTCCCGAAACCTTTCAGCTCGAGTTGCAAAACCGTTTTCAGTGCCTAGAAGACTGCAATGAAGTGGACGATTTGAATGACAAGCTCGTGGAAACTGTTCATGCGGTCGGAGCTAAGTTCTGCAAGACCCGCCGCAGAAGAACACAAAAACTCTCCGATCACACTCTTAATCTCATGGCTGTTAGACGGGAGATGAAGCTACATTCTTCAACAGATTTGACAGCATACAGGCAACTGAACAGACAGATCTCCAAATGCATGCGGCGGGACTTACGCAACTTCAATACAGCTCGTGTTGAAGAAGCGATCGAGCGGAACCAAGGCTCCAAAGTCTTTGCCAGAGATCTGTCTGCCAGAAAGAGCCAACTGTCAAAGCTGAAGACCGAATGTGGCAGCATCGTTTCCGGGGCACCTGAGATTTTGAGTGAGATTGAGAGGTTCTATGGGCAGCTGTACACGTCATCGTTGGAGCCACACGCAAGTGTGAGTAACGATCCAAGAGCGAGTCTTATCCGACATTATTCCGATGATATCCCGGACGTCAGTCTGAGCGAGATTAGAATGGCTCTCCAGCACCTTAAAAACGGCAAGGCCCCAGGCCAGGATGGAATTACAGCGGAGCTTCTGAAAGCGGGTGGAAAACCGGTACTTGAAGTCCTTCAGAAGCTCTTTAATTCCGTCCTCCATGGTGGCATTACACCGGAGGCGTGGAGCAGAAGTGCGGTGGTCTTGTTCTTCAAGAAAGGCGACAACGCTCTCTTGAAGAACTACAGACCGATTTCCCTTCTGAGCCGCGTCTACGTGCTGTTTTCGAGAGTCATTACGAATCGTCTCGCGCGCAGACTTGACGACTTCCAGCCTCCCGAACAAGCCGGTTTCCGAAAAGGCTTTAGCACCATAGACCACATACATACCCTTCGGCAAATTGTACAGAAGTCCGAGGAGTACAATTTGCCACTATGTCTGGCGTATGTGGACTATGAGAAAGCCTTTGATTCCGTCGAAATTTGGGCGGTGCTGCAGTCCCTTCAGCGATGCCAAGTTGACTGTCGGTATATCGAAGTGTTGAAGTGCTTGTACAGTAGGGCTACGATGGCTATCCGAGTACAGAACCAGAGTACGAAACCTATCCAATTGCAGAGAGGTGTAAGACAGGGTGACGTCATATCCCCGAAACTCTTCACCGCTGCATTGGAAGACGTTTTCAAGCTTCTGGACTGGAAAGGATACGGTATCAACATCAATGGCGAGTACATCACTCACCTTCGATTTGCCGACGATATAGTCCTTATGGCAGAATCGCTGGAGGACCTAAGCACTATGCTCAATGACCTCAATAGTGTTTCCCAACGGATAGGTCTTAAGATGAACATGGACAAAACAAAGATCATGTTTAATGTCCATGTCACACCTATGCCGGTAGTTGTTGGGAACACTAAGCTCGAAGTTGTTGACGAGTATGTTTACCTGGGACAAATAGTCCGACTAGGTAAGTCCAACTTCGACCGAGAGGTCAATCGACGGATTCAACTCGGTTGGGCAGCGTTCGGGAAATTACGGCACATCTTCTCGTCAGGTATACCTCAAAACTTGAAAACGAGACTGTACACCCAGTGCGTGTTGCCAGTGATGACATACGGAACTGAGACGTGGTCCTTCACTGCTGGCCGGATGAGGAAGCTCAAGGTCGCTCAGCGAGCTATGGAGAGGGCTATGCTCGGAGTTTCTCTGCGTGATAAACTCAGAAATGAGGATATCCGCAGTAGAACCAGAGTGACCGACATAGCCCAACGGATTAGTAAGCTGAAGTGGCAATGGGCCGGCCATATGGCTCGAAGAACCGACAACCGATGGGGAAGAAAGGTTCTCGAGTGGCAGCCTCGTACCGGCAGGCGAAGTGTAGGGCGTCCCCCCACTAGATGGAGTGACGACCTGGTAAGATTTGCAGGAAGTCGATGGATGCAGGTGGCTCAGGACCGTGCTTTGTGGCATTCTTTGGGGGAGGCCTATGTTCAGCAGTGGACTTGTGAAGGGCTGTAATGATGATAATGATGAAATTAAATTAAGCAATAACGATTTTGTATTCACTAAGTAAAAAAAAAAAATCATGAAAGAGAATACACGTAGTCCACATACCATTACTACTGACAGTAGGTGCCTAGGGTTTCCTAATGTGCAAGACATTACTTAATATATCTACTTCTTAAGTGTATTGAATAAATATGTTTGTTGTGTCTGATCATTTCAAGTAATCGAATCTTGGATAATATATGAAACATTAAACATTTGAAATACAGTTTTGATTTTTAATGCTTAAATATATCGAGTCCACTGTTACACATGACGCGGCATACTTAAATCATTTTAATTAAAACTTACATTGCATCAATGCAAGCATTTTGTAAGAAACACTGCCTAAAAGGAATAGTACGAAATTAGAACAATAGCGGACGTTATAAAAATACGTACAATAATTAACAGATCCGCTAACCAACCGTAGCCTGTATTTGTGGAAAACACATTAGTTCTGTTTGTTTATCTGATCACATTGTAATTGCAAACGTGCCTCTACGTACGTTACAACCAATACGGGCAACAACGAATTACTTTCTCTATGTCTAAATATGTAAAACCCCTATATTATGCGATACAAACAAAATAAATAGAATCTAGCATCACTTTGCAGAAATCCATTATATTTCTTTAATATAATGAACACAAACAAACATATAATTCAGGCAGACCATATGGTCTATCATCCATTACGTAGTAGATCCAGTGCTTGAGGACGATGACGTAAGTTTTAGTTTCTGAAAGTTATTTGAAATCTAAATTACACCACATTAATAGATCGTACCGAAGCGAAGCCGGGAGGAATGCCAGTTCATCATCATCATCATCATCATTACAGCCCTTCACAAGTCCACTGCTAAACATACGCATCCCCCAAGGAATGCCACAAAGCACAATCCTGAGCCAACTGCATCCATCGACTTCCTGCATATCTTACCAGGTCGTCACTTCATCTAGTGAGGGGTCGCCCTACACTTCACCTACCGATACGAGGCTGCCACTCGAGAACCTTTTTTGCCCATCGGTTGTCGGTTCTTCGAGCTATATGACCGGCCCCTTGCCACTTTAGCGTACTAGTCCGTTGTTTTTTCTGCTGTTTTTTCTTCATTTGCCTATATTACTTATTCTGAACCTTTATTAGGAATATATATATCTTTATATACGTGTCACGTTGTTTGTCCGCGATGAACTCCTAAAGTACTAAACTGATTTCAATTAAATTTTGCATACTGTGTGAAACTTGGTCCAACTTGAGAAATAGGATAGTTTTTATCCTGTTACTCGTACGAGTAAGTGACACTCAATACTTTTTTACTATCTTTCTAGTGAAATTTTGAAAACAACTTTATCGATATATGATTTTTCAAATACCAAATTACGGAAGAACATAGAAACGGGCATACGCATGAGAGTACGTAAATACCTATCGATCAAAATATTACTTTCCTTTGGGACGGAACTAGCTAAAAGAAAATTTAAAACGTCGCACTAACGAAGAGAAATCTGCAGAGACCATTCCAATGAACAGGTACGAACGTTAAATCTCGAATGAAGTAAATAATTTAAAATAAAAATCTTAGAAAAAAATCGCTACAAAGCTATATTTTGTAGCAGTGACCGACCTCGTATTACATAGCTAGCGAATAGGTCGCGAGGGTGCGCTTAACGATCTCATAGTGGTTCCATTAATACCGACTGTGATCGCTCTAGATTTTTAAATGAAGAGATATTTCTTTTTCATATTGAATTAAGTCTATAATATTTTAATTATAAATGACAAGCCTTCAAATGTGACAGAAGGAAAAGAAATAATGTGGACTGCAGAGTAGTAATAATCTCATGCGTTGTCTTATGGCGATAAAAGCGAAGACATTAAATACCATACACATCATATACCATGGATGTCGAAACAGACTACTTACAGAAATAAGAGATCTGGTGACCTCCGACAAGTAGTATAACAAACTCATGTCTATACAAATATCCAGAACGGCGACGGGAAACTTCGTCAAGGGCGAGACGTGTGCTATCACTAATTTGCCACCTAATATTATATCATATATTCACTCCTAGATATAGGCATTTTAAGAATTCACTAACTGAAGTAAATGCTACTCCCTGGCCTCAGATGCGTTGTTACTTCCGAGATCTCAGATATAATGCCTCACAGCTGGTAATTATATTAATTACGGTAAAATTATTATTACAGTAAGTAGTAAAGCTTTTTACTCAGAAGTTCGTGTAAGTATTTCTATATCCCAATTATACGCCCTTTAAGAGAAAACTAATTTCCTCTTAGGGTGCGTACAGATTAAGTAACATGTTGTGTAGCTTTTGTTTTATAACACGTCCACATTATGTAACATTGTTTTTCAACATTGCAACATATAACAACACTGTACACATTAGAATAACAATGCAATAAAACAATGTTATATGACATTGTCGTTTGTCGTTCTGCCGTTCGAGTTATATAACGTTTGTGTCAAGTTATATAACACGTTTTATATCATTCAGCCTCCAAATTACTGAAACATGTTATATAACAATGTTTTATAAGTTGTTATGTTATATAATGTGTACGCACCGTTAAAGGCCGTAGCTGAATAAGGGAACACACGGATTTTAGCTTGATATTTTTATACCAAATAACAACTTGTACTGATAATATTCCAAACAGTTTATTTTTCTCCGAATCTAATTATTATTTTTGAGTGGTTTTATAAATATTAATCTACTAGCATAGATGAATTTATGTATAATAAATTAGGTACGTTTTTTATAGAATAAAGGTGACAAAAGGGCAGCACACAGTCCACGTGATGGGAAGTAGATGCTGTTGCCCAAAGATCATAGATACATTTATCGTCGATTAAGAAACTAAATGCAAATGTTTTGTCACCTCTGAGGACTAATATGGAATGCCTTGTTTCCAAAAAAAGGAAATCTCGTTCTCTATACTCACTGCTAGCTGCTATTTTACGCTGGTATTCAGTGAGAGCGTGGTCCTTCCCCGGTCGAGTCGAACCATTCGTGCTACAACCAAAATATAGCTGCAGCGTGGCTTTACCACGGTGTAAGATACTAATAATTTGCCCCATCTTCAATACAACGCCAAGTTGGTCGATAAACTTCCGTTTCAGGCGTTCCTTGCCGACTCTGCCGTTCATTTCTGCAACATAAATTTGTTTTGTCACTCTTTCCTCATTCATTCTCTCTACATGACCAAACCACCGAAGCATTTCTTTCTTAATCCTGGTCACAATATGATCTTACAAACTACACTTTTCTCTTATCACACAATATCTCACCCTAATTCAAATTCAGATCTAACATACTCCTTAATCACCGCATTTCCACGCCTAACTTTCAGTACCATACATTAAGATAGGGACTAACACACCATTGTCATGTGCGCCTTTACTTTAATGATACATTTTGACTGCCCACATAGAGTGAAGAGTAATTAAATATAATAATTTGGATATATACTCATTCATTCATTACAACCTTTCAAAGTCTACTGCCGAACATAGGCATAGATTGTCTCATTTGGGGATTATTGTCATAACTGCCACGTTTGGCAGCCGGGCTCTCAACCGCTGTTTTTTTTTATTTTGAGTTGTTATCAGTTAGATTCTGCTGCTCATCATTTTTCTTTTTCGCCTTTAAAGACACCCGACGTAAGATGATATGGGGTGATGAATTTACCTTACGCCATCATGATACGGCTATATTCATATATTATTATTACGGGTCAAAAAAATTGTATTGCAGTCACTATTACCATTTCGTCTTTAAAATTTTAGGTATTATTATATTAAAAGGGTAGCATCAGGAGGACCTCAAAACGTGGAGATATTAAAATGGGATTCATTAGAACAAATCCCAGATCAAAAGTTTAAGAGAATGGAGAAAATAAATATAATCTTTTCTATAGGGAATCGAGGGTGTTTTTCTATAAAGACTGACTACTAGATTAATGTCATTTAATTTCTAAAAGTTTTAAACTTATTCTAAGGTATTTTTCCCGCGTGACCGCTAAACGAGATAGCTTTAATTCCGATACCATTCTGCGCGTGAATTTTAAAGTCGTAATTAACTTAACGGCGGAAAATTATTGTAATGTGGCTGATTTGCCAAAGTATAAACTTTAATATATCTTCATTTATCACGTTTCAAAGTCTCTAGAGTTGGTTGCTATGGTTTTTAGTAGAAAGTTGTGTGTATGTATGAACGTAGGTAGGTTAATTTTTGTCTCGAATATCGCTGCACCAAAAAATTATATCGACGTCGGACTAGTTTCATTTGACACCCATATAAGTAATTAAGACATGGTTTGCTTTTTATTAAAATTTAAAGAGGTACAATACTCTGTAAAGAGGTAAAAATCTAGTCTAATTACCAGTGGAGTAGCGTGCCCTGTATCAAAATTTGTCGGGGGACCCAAATGAAGGGTAAAGATTTTTCACAAAAGGAACAAAAACTCTCGCATTGAATTAAAATAATTATGTATTGATTGATTATAAGTTATTACTTATAATACTCCTAGGAACTAAGCTAGCCCAACAATTCAAACCAACATCCTGTCCCATAGAAGTCCTTAGAATTTTTGCTTACATACGTTCGGGGCCTCTGTAGCCCAGGGGCCCCGTATCATAGATACGGCTGATACGGCGGTAGCCCCTAGTAATTAGCCCCTGCTAATTACAGAATATGAGGCAATCCATCATCCATGCGCTGAAGAAACTACTTACTATCCTGTGGACTGTAAGTTTGTTTATCACTTGATTTCATTAAAAAAAAAACAACGAGTTAAGAAAATATGAAATTATGTAATAAAAATATATTGTTATTATTTTATCTTTCATCTTGTAAAAGAACTAAACATTGTGTTTTATATTTTGCAGGTCCATGCGTCATGCGGCAATTGGAGCGAGAATTAGGTCATACATATTTGTCATTTCGGCTCGAGGCGTCAAATTGCCGGCTATGTGTTAGATCGTAGCCACCTCGTTATGATACCATCATACTGTAAGCACGTTACGTATACAAGAGGCTCTACATTGTAGTAAAGTATAGAAAACCTTGACTCAAATAGTACAGAAGTACTATTTCTTCTATTATTTTATAGGTTTATTTCAAACTAGGCGAATGTTACACATGTACAACTAGTAATGTGATGTGATGTTGGTGTAAAGATTTGATCAACTCTAATTCATTTTAAGCGTATACAAATGTAAGGAAATATAGTAAATGACTGAGGAAAGAAATTGCGATTGCTAATTTCCTTGCAGAGCGTGTTGATTACGTAAAATCCAATCTTTATTGATTACTTTCAACATAAGCGTAGACAGGTATTGGGCTAAAGTCATGAGAACGACACTAAACCTTTCTTAAATATAATAGGTTGGGTAAAGTAACTTCAATCAACCAAAGACAATGCTTTTTTTTAATACTAGACTATTCATAGCCCTAGAGAAGAAGAGGCGAAGAAGAGCGTAAATAAGGAAAGAAGCTCATTCATACTACCGAGTGGAACTGAAGTGTTACTAGCTGATTGTCCAAAAAATCAAATTGATATTTGCTACTATGTGGCCCGATGAAATAAAGCTTAAACTAAAAAGTAGTAGACAAAAGTAAACTTTTTATAAAGTTGTGGCGGTGGAAGGAAAGGGGGAAATCTCCCGCCGGGCAAGGTGTTCTGCCCGGGGAGCGGCCAACGCTGCGAATGGTAGTTCGGAGCTATTCTATATATACTGCTATAATTTTGGATCTTTGTTGGCGCGATTTAGGCTTCGATGTGTTTCGCTTGTGGCGCGACGACATCACCGCCACAAAGTTATAGCAGGACTGTATATACATCATATGTCCTTGAGATAACCTGAGAACGATATATTCCTTTATAACACGAATTATGTACTTCATACTGAGGTCTCTAATCGCGTTTAAACTAAGTCCCATATTCATCCATGCTTATTAGTCGAAAGTTATTGACTTGACTGAAGTTAATTTAACTTACTACATACATTCATTTGCGATGCCAGACCTAGCTTTAATACTATTCATGTCCGGCTTCTGTTAATTAGTTGCTCCAGTCAAAGCTCGCTAAACCCATTTAGAATATCAATGAAATATACATAACTAGAAATACACTACAATGTAATCTATCTATATACACCTATATCATTTATCCGATTACGAGCAAGACATGCCGTGCACAGCTAATGTTATATAAATGTTATATATTTACCTAATTCGGTCAGGGGGTTCTCATGCTGGTCTACCTTTCCGGTGATCCTGGTATGGAATACGGGTACGCGACCCCGGCTCCCCGAGCTACTGTTATTCTCATACCTTTCCTGCCGAGATAACAGTATCCTTACACCTATGCTCCTACCCCCCAAACTTCTTTTTCCTTTTCCCAAAATGGTAGCTTCCTCTACCAGCAATAGCATACCCAAAGAGGGTTGGTGTCAGGCAGGCGGCCGACTGTAAAACTTTTGCCAAATCCCATGCAGTAAATGAATAGTACGAGTTGTGGGACATATGACAGGGCTAGGGCGTACCCCGCAGGCGACGCGCAGGGGCAGCACCCGGCTCCTGTGGGAAGTGGGCAAGGGTTGTCGCACCTTACGGAGCGGGTGCGACGTAAGAGGCGAGCCCGGAGAGAGAAGAATGTCAGAGTGAGGTTTGCAAGCTGGAATATAGGTACGATGACTGGAAGAGGAAGAGAGTTAGCAGATGTTTTGAAACGACGAAGAGTGAATGTTGCCTGTTTGCAGGAAACAAAATGGAAGGGCAATAAAGCAAGAGAGATTGGGGAGGGATACAAGTTTTATTATTGTGGAACTGATGGGAAGCGAAATGGAGTAGGAGTTGTGTTAGATAGTGGAATGAAAGAACGAGTGACAGATGTGAAAAGAGTAAATGACAGAATGATAGTTGTTAAATTAATGATTGAAAACAAAGTAGTGAATGTTGTAAGTGTGTATGCTCCGCAAACAGGCTGTGAAGAGAGTGTGAAAGAGAAGTTTTGGGAGGAATTTGATTGTATGATGATGGGAATACCTGAGCGTGAGGATGTTTATATGGGAGGAGATTTTAATGGACATGTAGGGAGATTGAATGACGGGTATGAAAGAGTACACGGTGGATGGGGTTACGGAGTGCGGAACCGTGAGGGGGAAGTTCTTCTGCAAGCAGCATGTGCTTTCGACCTGGCTGTAGTAAACACGTGGTTCCAAAAACGAGATCAGCATCTTGTTACTTATAAAAGTGGCCACCACGCGACACAGATCGACTATCTCCTGATAAGACGGAACCAAATCAAGAGTGTAAAAAACTGCAAAGTGCTTCCAGGTGAAGACTTAGTATCCCAGCACCGAATTCTGCTGGCTGACATCTGCTTAACTGTTCGCCTCAACAAACATAAGGATCGTCCCCCACCCAAAATAAAGTGGCATTTGTTGCATAAGGAGGGGTATGCAAGTGAAATTAGAGAGCTAGTTGTAAACAAGATGATAGAGATGGGTGATATGGAAGGAATGAGTGTGAATGAGTGCTGGAAGGAAATGGCTGATTGTATCCGAAGTGTGGCAAGGAAGGTGTTAGGAGAAACAAAAGGGAAGCGTATGATAGATAAGGATGGGTGGTGGTGGAGTGAAAGTATTAGAGAAGTTTTGAGAGAAAAGAAAAATGCCTTTAAAGAATGGCAGAGCGTAGAAGACCAGAATGAATCCATAAAAGAAAGTAAGAGAGGGGCGTATAAAGAATGTAAGAAGAGAGCGAAGAAGGAAGTTGCTATTTGTAGGGCAGAGGCGCACGATAAATTATATCGGTCCCTTGAAAGCCCCGAAGGTCAAAAACGACTTTTTCAAATTGCAAGAGCGAGAGAAAGGAATGGAAGAGATGTCTCACATGTAAAATGTATAAAAGATGATTCTGGAAGGATTTTGACTGACGATGAAAGTATAAAGAAGCGATGGAAGGAGTATTTTGAGAAATTGATGAATGAGGAGAATGAATGGAATGGTATGCTTGAAAACCCACCAGTGAATATGGGCTTAGTGAGAGAAATTAGTGTGGAAGAAGTAAAAATGGCTGTTAGGAATATGAAGAATGGGAAGGCGGTCGGCCCAGATGGAATACCAGTAGAAGTGTGGAAGTTGCTGAGGGCGGATGGATGGAAGTGGTTGAGTTTATTTTTCGGTAAATTGTTGCAGGAAGAACAAATACCTGAGGAATGGTGCAGTAGTATACTGGTTCCCATTTTTAAAAACAAAGGAGACGTTCAAAACTGCAGCAGTTACCGGGGAATAAAGCTCATGTCACATACGATGAAAGTCTGGGAAAGAATAATAGAGAGAAGAATGAGAGAAGAGTGTGAGATAACACAAAACCAGTTCGGATTCATGCCCGGGCGAGGTACGACAGATGCCATTTTCGCATTACGCCAATTGTGCGAAAAGTACAAGCGCGTGCATAAAGATTTGCACATGGTTTTTGTCGACCTTGAAAAGGCGTACGATCGGGTTCCCCGTGAGGTCTTGTGGTGGGCGTTAAAGATGAAAGGTATGCCTGGGAAGTATGTGAGGTTGGTCCGTGCTATGTACAGAGCATCCCGTACATGTGTACGATCTGCCGCGGGAACTACGGGCAGTATCGATGTGGCGGTAGGGCTGCACCAAGGGTCGGCACTGAGCCCTTACCTCTTCCTACTGATTATGGACGCTTTGACGTCGGACCTGCAGGATGAGGCACCCTGGTGCATGCTCTTTGCCGATGACATCGTGCTTGTCGGGGAAGAAGGCATTGAGGTACAGAGCAGACTGACGGGGTGGCAACGGAGGCTGGAAAGTGTTGGCCTGAAGATCAGCAGATCCAAAACCGAATATCTGTGCTGTGATTTCGGCGGTCTTTCCAGTCCTGTACCCATGTCGTTGGATGGCGCTATACTGCCTATCTGCTCAGATGTCAAGTACCTCGGTTCCTTCATTCAAGGCGACGGCGGAATAGATAGAGCTGTGCAGCATAGGATTAACGCAGGGTGGATGAAATGGCGACAGGTCACAGCCACAACGTGCGATCCCCGAATGCCAATAAGGCTGAAGGGGAAAATTTACAAATCGATCATCCGACCTGTCGTCATGTATGGAAGTGAATGCTGGGCCGTCAAGAAGAAGGATGAAAATAGACTGCATGCGAATGAAATGAGAATGTTACGATGGATGTGTGGTGTGACAAGGATGGATAAGATAAGGAATGAGTATATAAGAGGAAGCCTGAAAGTAGCGCCAGTGGTAGAAAAGGTGAGAGGAAGCAGATTGGCATGGTTTGGGCATGTGATGCGGAGGAATGAAAGTCATGTCACAAAACGAGTGTTGAATATGAATGTGGAGGGACACACGGGCAGAGGAAGGCCGAATAAAAGATGGATCGATTGTGTGAAGAGTGATATGAGAATGAAAGGAGTAAGTATGGAAATGACGGCTGATAGAGAGGAATGGAACAAAAAGATTTACTGCGCCGACCCCAGATAATGGGAAATGGTTTAGAGAATGATGATTTACCTAATTTATGCTATGGTAAATGGATAATATATAAAATATGGTAAATGGATAATATATATACCAACCTATATTGAACGACATCTTTTGAATTATTTGTGACATTGTGTTGAACAAGTGGTAAAATTATAAATTTTGTACAGCCGACTTCAATATAAATAAAATGACATGTAAACATCATCAATGTAGTTGAAGTCAATTAAATACGCATTATTAAGGATAACACAAAAACTACTGGTTAGATCTTGATCAAACTTATACGGGGCACATGAGAAGCACCAGCTTTCAAATGAAAAAGGGTCATTAAAATCGGTTCACAAAGAAAAAAGTTCTGAGGTAACACATACAAAAATACAGTCGAATTGAAAACCTCCTCCTTTAATGGAGGCCTTTTAAAATACACATCTGAACTAGCTACAAGCCAAGCGTAATTATTTTTAAAGTAAAATATGTAAAATAATTCGTTGCACTGCTGGACACGGACCACGTGCCATACCGAGAGAGTTTCAGGTTAAGAAGAAATCCCTCGCAGTGCCCCAATGTTATTGGCAGACTTCATTTTTCATCTAAATATTTTTTTTTATCTCAGTTATGCAGCTTAATAAAAAGTGCTTAATGCCCTGAACTAGCACGGCTTTTTTAAAGTAATATATTATAGAATCATATTGTACAGACATATTTAATGTCAAAGTCATTAAGTTTATTAAGAGTTAAGGAATAGCTTGGTTGCAACTATAATTACGTTCCTATTATATGTTTAATATTAGGACACGTGTTTGATAATGGTATGTATTTTACTAGATTTCTACTTGCAACTTCGTCCACTGGATTTTGAAATAAATAAGAATTTTGCCCTTGGTAGCAATAGGGAAGATCTCTTGTTGGGAAAGATGTTCAGCCCAGGAAGCAGCCAGTGCTCCGAGTGGGGTAATATGGAGCTTGTTCTATATAAGCATAGTCGTTCGAAAACATCGATAGCGTGGTTTCTAATTTTGTGATGCGATGATATCGCCGCCAAAAAATTATTCATAATAGCCAAACACCTCTTTTTAAACACACTTTGCTGTGTTCCTTTTTGTGGCTAAGATGATCTGAATACTGGCGAAACTCAACTAAAAACATGCCATAAAAAAACACCGCATGAAAAGCAGTTTTCTTTAAGTCAACTCCGACCATATTGTTGTATGTTCTTAGGATTTATGACGGTGATGCGAAAGCACAGATAGGTAGGGAACTTTAATTGTAAATACATCTTATGGTATTTAAAAAGTCCGAAGGAATTAAGGGATTTTTTTTGTTCATACGTGGTAGAGCCATGCTGCAGCTATATTATGGTGGTAGCACGAATGGGTTGGCTCGACCGGGGAAGGACCACGCTCTCACAGAATACCAGCGTAAAATAGCAGCTTAACGCTGCTGTGTTTCGTTCGCTGAGTGTAGAGAACCGGAGACGCTTTTTACTGGAAATGAGGCATTCCATCTTAGTCCTTACGGGTGACAACGCATCTACATTTTGATTCTTAATCGAAGATAGATGTAGATGTCTATGGGCCACAGCAACCAATTACTATCAAGTGGACTGTGTGCTCGTTTGTCACCCTTATCCTATAAAAAAATGGGAATTTTTAGTTCCTTCTCCAGGACCAGCCCCGGTAATTACTGTGGCAGCTATAATATTGGAGTCTGGTTTCATTACACAATTTTGTTGGATTAAGATTTCTGTACAACATTACAAGTGCTCCAACTGTAACAGTAAGTATATACAGTTGGAGATAAAGTTTTAAAGTATTTAAAAATTCTGTGGCGTAGTGGACAACGGCATCGAATTGTATAACGGAATCAAAAGATTTGTATTCGAAAATTTGGTCGTCGAATTTGTTAAACAGTAAATCATTAACCCTCGATCACTCGTGTGGTTTTTAGCCTCCCGAGCAGGCGCGGGGTGCGCAGGGTGCCCTACATATTCCAACCAGAACTTATCCATGGATACCATGAACGATAAAACTTTGATAAGCAGCACTTAGTCATACTACAATAATGAACCTTATTTTGTCACTATTATTGGGGTATTGAAAGTATGTATATTTTAAGAATCATACTAATAATATGATTGGGATAATGTAGAAAATGTTATATACGTACTACATAAGTACACATCTACTTAGTTTTTTCGAGATTCAATATATAAAATTGCAGAAAATAAATTCGTTAATTTGATTTAAAAATAGATAGCTCTATTTCTCGGTATGTAGCTGTCAAATTTTGTACACTAAAAATCGTTTACAACAGTCACCGCTTATACTTAACCATTGAAACTAATTCAACCAAATAGCTAAATACAAATTTTCATAATCTTTCAAAATCTACTCACATACACACACTCACGTAAGCACACACATATACGCACACATGCACACATACACACACTCGCAGGCGTGCGAGCGCGCGCACGCACACGCAGATGTACGCGCAGGAGCATGCTTACGCACGCACACACACACACACACACACACACACACACACACACACACACACACACACGTACACACACGCATACACATACGCACACTCACACGCACACGCACACGCACACGCACATGACCTACTTGCATTTTTAGCCACGCAATTTGAGCCACGTTGTAACTATAATAGTTGTAGCACGAAAGGGGTAGATCGACCGGGGAAGGACCACGCTCTCACAGAATAACAGCGTAAAATAGCAGCTTAACGCTGCTGTGTTTCGTATGGTGAGTGTAGAGAAACGGAGACCCTTTTTACTGGAAACAAGGCATTCGATCTTAGTCCTCAGGGGTGACAACGCATCAGCATTTTGATTCTTAGTCAAGGATAAATGTAGATATCTATGTGCCACAGCAACCACTTACCTTCAGGTGGACTGTGTGCTCGTTTGTCATTCTTATCCTATAAAAAAACATTGATGATAATTACGAAAATAGTGTTTTGTCGCTTTTGATCACAGAGATATTTTTCATTGAATAAAACTGATGAAAATTTTCAGTTATAATCCAAAAAATAGTATTTTAAATTGCCCATCTACATGTAAGAATCGACTTCCTGCATGTGTAACCGGGTAGTCACACAATCTATCATCATCATCCCCGTTATGAGGCAATCTATGGGGAGGCCTATGTTCAGCAGTGGACTTTTAGTTGGCTATAATGACTGATGAATAAGTCTTATTGGAATCTGGCACATCTTATTGGAATATGGCATAGATTTATGATTTAACGCATGTGTGTACGTTGTATTTATCTTTTTTTTAAACGGTACCTCCACTCCGTTGTAGTTTACATACATACATTTCACAAGGACAATCATCCAGACCCGGAACAATTACTTGTAAGCCATACAAACTACTTGTTCCGTGCGGGATTCGAACCCGCGGCCCTTAGCACTGCACCTCAATGCTAAGCCACTGCGTCACGGAGGCTATGAGGCTATGAATATACACATTTATATACATTTATACATATATATCTATATACTTATGTGTGTATAATTTGACAACTCATGTCTTGTTCACTGTTTACGTGCTAATTACATTGTGATTATTCAAACAGAGTGACAGTGGAATATTACGTTAACAGTGGCAGATTTAATCAATAAACCTATTACCGACTCGCCCCTATATTACGCGACGTGCCTTGCAAACCTACATTTGCCTTTTATCGGTTCACCTTCATACTATATGTATAAATGAAGTACCAATTGTAAGCATACCTCTAAGCAGGCCTATCTATAATTGCTCCATAAGGAAGTATCAGTGCAAGGCTGGTCAAAGTCCATTACGATGCTCTAGTCCTACTAGGTGTGGTCCCTATGATTTTGAAATGTTTTAACTCTAACCGCCTTATTCCAAAACACGGACTTAATATAGTACTGGAGTTAGTAATATATTTAAACCATAAACTAAGAAAAACGTTATTACAAAACGAAGATTATCTCTGGTTCAAGGATTATCTATGGTATTAAAGTTAATCTTTCGAGACCCCTAGTTTAGCTATGGTACTAACCTTTCTATATAGTTTGTGGTACTCTACTCTATACTAACCTCAATTTCGGTACTTCTTAATTTGAGGTGAGCGTTGTTTTCATTTGGTGTTATTAAAATCGTTAAAAATGGATATTAACATGATTGACTTGATGGATCTAGAAGATTTGGACATGCTAGACACTACTCGGCGACTTGATAGACATCGACATCGTGTGAATCCGTTTGAATTGAGTGACGAAGATTTTAGGTATAAGTATAGGTTCTCAAAACGTTTCGGAGAAAAAATAGTGGGTATCTTACGTGAGGATTTAGTGCACGACCCTCGAGGATGCCCATTGAGTCCTGAAATTCAAGTGGTTTGTGCATTACGCAACTGGGCTCGCCATGAAGTAAGTGCTGTTTATAATCTTGGTGGGGTCAATGTACCTAACATTACGCTAGATAAAAAGCCAGATAATACATATTATTGTTTTATTCGTAGATTCAAGACGATACAGCTGATTTACATGGTGTGTCTCAACCAGTAGTAAGTAGGACATGTAAAAAAGTAGCGGAAATTTTGTCACGGAAGTCCCGAGAATTTATTAAAATGCCTACTACTTTAAATGAACAGCAGGAAACCATTAGGAAATTTCGCAGTATTGCTAATTTTCCTACAGTAATTGGCGCAATTGACTGTACTCACATACGAGTAAAGAAAGTGAATGCTGATGGGGGTCAGTTATATATTAATAGAAAAGGATTTTCTTCAATTAATGTACAGGTAATATACAAATATTTTAAATAGCTGTGATTGTCTCTTAATAACTTTACTTTATCATAATAGAAAATAATTTGTTTGACTATCTTATGGTAATAAATATATATTAAAATAAACCAGAAAAACATAAAGTACTAATGAGCTCTTATTTTACAGGTGGTTTGTGACGCTGACCTGAAAATCATGGACATTGTTACCAGGTGGCGTGGTAGTGTACATGACTCCAGAATATTCCGAGAATGTAGACTAAAACAGAGGTTTGAGGCTGGTGCATTCTCTGGAATATTACTTGGTGACAGTGGCTATCCTTGTACCCCTTACCTATTTACACCGCTGCTGAACCCCACAACACCACAAGAAGAAAGATATAATAGGAGCCATATCCGTACCAGGAACACAGTGGAAAGATGTTTTGGTTTGTGGAAGCAACGGTTTCGTTGCCTATTAAGAGGTATGTTTGGAGATATTGAAACAGCAAAAAAAACAATTGTTGCATGTGCTGTACTACACAATATGGCCATCGACATGAGAGAAGATGTGTTTTCTGGTGAGAGAGATAGCATTGAACAATATTCATCTGAACCTATAGTACAAAGATATATTGCACCATCAATAAGGGGAAATATTAGAAGAAGACAGTTTATTGAAACTCATTTTCAGTAGGTAAACATTTTTTTTTACATATTTATATAGCTATTTATAATTAAAATTAATAATTATATTTATAAAATTGTCAATTTTTTTTCAATTGTCTAAAGCTATGTATATATAATTTATTTTATTTTGTTATTCAGAGGCCAATTTTGGCTATAAAATTACATTAAGGATCAATAAATGTATAAGACAATTATAATAATATTTCTTTTTGATTTCAGAGATAATACCCATTTATAAAGGAAAATATTTCTGCAGAGCCGTTGTCAGCTGTCAAAGAATAACGACTACATATTCACCAATATGAAATAAATTCAGGGGAGTATTGTGATAATATTTCATTTATTGAGCAAAATGCTTTTATTTAGGCTATAAATGATTGTGTTTCAGGGAAAGATGCGGGGTACAGCACATTCCACATCAATATGAAGCTATATTATATAAAGATTTAAGTGCTTTAGAGATATGTTTAGATTTTTTAATAAATATCGTCCCTCCTCTACATTCACAGCCAGATTTCCTTTCCAGAGGTGCAAGGGTCCACGGGGAGTAGGACTGTATGATGACTAAGTAATTAGGTTTAGTTTTTTTTATTATAGTTTTTTACTATTGTATATTATATTTCATTGTTATGTAAATAAAATGCATATTAATTATAATTATTTATTTTAATTATTAATAAAAGATGTACAAATATTTGCAGCAATTTAGTACCTGAAAATAATTGTTTCATATATGAGGATATTTACAAACATGTATCTGATATAGTCTCAAATATTTAGTTTTTTTTATAGGATAATGGTGATAAACACAGTCTACCACACACACACATACACACACACAGTCCATCTGATGTTAAGTAACTGCTGTGGTGCATAGACGTCCACATCTATCCTCGACTACAAATCAAAATGCAGATGCGTTGTCACCCGTGTGGAGTAAGATGGAATGCCTCGTTTCCTGTAAAAGAGGTCTCTCTCATACAAACTTTGTACAAAAATTTATCGAAAATTTGTCAATAAACAAGTTTAAATGTTTTATTAAAGAAAAATTTTATAAAAAGGTTATTATAATATCAAAGAATACATAAATGAGAATATTGGAAATACTGGAATTGAGGTGATCGCCACCATGGTGGTTCTATTAAAATTCATTTAAAAATTGTACAAATAAAATTATTGTTAAGAGAAATATGTTTATAAAAAAGTCCCGCTGGGTTTCTTACTAGTATTTAGTCTTTCAATAAGTATTCTGTAATAATCTATATTTAATAAAAATCATTCTATTCTATTCTCATTCTATAAACTCACCATAATAAACACAGCAGCATTAAGTTGCTATTTAACTTGTGTTTTTCTGACTTTCTAATAAAAATATTTGTAACTCTAATTTTCTAATTTTTAGGTTAGCTATTTTAATATTGTATTTATGTTCCTCTTCCATCATTTCCAGTTGTCTTTTTTTAAAATCTGTGTTACTTTTTACAATTGTTTGGTGTACATCTTCTCTTCTGTAAAATGAAATGGAATAC
This sequence comes from Parnassius mnemosyne, assembly GCA_963668995.1. Taxonomy (NCBI): domain Eukaryota; kingdom Metazoa; phylum Arthropoda; class Insecta; order Lepidoptera; family Papilionidae; genus Parnassius; species Parnassius mnemosyne. The sequence continues at coordinate 14,656,988 of CAVLGL010000115.1, forward strand.
TTAATGTAAGTTTTGTAGTTATTTTAGAAATTTACAAAGTATTCTAGAGTAATAAAAGTGCACTTAACCTTGTACACCAATTAAAGAAATATTTTTTAATTATTTTTAAATCAATTCATATTAAACTTTGCTTTTAATATTTGAAAACATGAAACAATTTTCAGTGTTTAAATACTAATTTTCACATTTTAAAAAGTATGTAATGTATCAGACTATGTAATTTTTTCAACATACCTATTTTGCAAGCTATTTTTCCTGTTTTTAATTTTTGTTATACCCCTAGTAATAATATCTTTATTGTTGGTTATTTTCACCATTTTGGCACTTTCTTCTGTATCTGTAGTTGGATCTATCTCTAAAAATTAATATAAATATAACAGTTTTAGAAAATTAACATTTATAATATTTACAAACTTGTATGCATATGATTGTAACTATAATAATAATATATTTTGCTTTTTAATAAATATTCAATCAGTATTATTTACCTTGCACATATACAACATTGGGTTCTGGATTTTCTACATTTTTAACTATAGCTGTGTCTGTTTTTTCAAAATTAAGGCGAGGCTTAGGGTCAGCAACTTCTTTTGATGTTGTAGCCACAGTCACTGGATCCTAAAATAAATCATTAAAACATTTATTAACATGTTTTCCTGTCACCTGTCATCTCTATTTTGCCCTTTATTGAATCAGGTATTTTCTATGTTGTAGAAATATTATTATGATCCAAGACAAAAGGTAATTTAATAAATTATTAATTATAATACCTAATAGACAAAAATAGAAAATTATAATCGGACTGTGTAGATAATCTAGTAAAATGTGTGTTATGATATTATATAGACCACTATATATGAATTTGTGACATTTCAATTTTGAATATAATTAATTATAAAGAAATTTATGTTAAATTGTTACTAAGTATATTAAATTTTGAATATTCGGAAAATAATTTTGGATTGTAAATTGTATGCTTTAAGAGTAGATTTCAGAGCACTACTTAGGTACTAAAGTAATGGAAAATAAAGTTCTTTAATTTTAATTAAATTTGTAAGACATGTAAGTAATTTTATTTACCACTGCATCACTATCATAATTATTTACTTCAACGATAAAGTCGTGAGGGGCAATGGACATTATTTCCAAGTCCTCAAGAGAAGGTGTAAATAAAATGCATATAATTTAGCACACAACTTCGTTCTTTTCCAAGATAATTTCAATTCACCATCTGATCGGCGTTTACCTGTTATCTCATTAAATCTAAAAAAAAATACGAAATCACGTAAACAATACCATACCTATTTGTACACATAACAAATGCGATAAGTACTTACTTATTAGTTATATTCTTCCACTCTTTTATTTTTTGAATATTTACCGATGTTTTTGTCGACTTATTCTCTATTATATGTGCTGATTGTGAAATAAGTGTACGTAATATTTCCTATAATAATAAGAACATTCCTTTTAGTTGAAATAAGGATAATAGGAGGATAAGAGTATTGCTACGTACTGACAAATTTCGATATTTCACTAACTTTTTCTTCAGAACTCCAATTTTCACCCCGTTTTTTCTTTTGTTCCATTATTATATAAATATAACTGTAATAGCAAGTACTTAATTAATTATTAATAATTTAATTTACTTATTATAAGGCTGCAATATAAACTATTTTGAACGTCTCAAATCCCGCGCTCGCGTTACCTCTGTAATTCACTACATTTCACGCTAGAGTTGTTAAACTGAAAACAACTTGATATAATCAAAAGCGCGTCAAAAGTATATGTCGTGCTTGTTCAATAGATTTTAACGTAAACAAATAACAATGTATGATATGTTTTTGTATTGATGGATAATTATTTAAGCATAATTAAATGTGAAAATAATATTAATATTTTATGAAACCGAACGTTGCATTGAATGAAACCTGTATGAACGAATGATAGAGTGTCATTTTTTGTTTTTTATCTGTGAATGATATTTAATATAATACTAACGTTGGTATTAACTGGTCCTCGGGTAGTCTGCGTTTTGTAATAAGCACACGTTTTAGTGCTGGTATTAACTAGAATATTGTAACAAACCTGGACTTCTTACTCCTAAACTTAACCCAGTACTAAAACATTTTTTTGGAATAAGACTGTAAGACATGCAGGTTTACGACCATATCCATGTTTTCTTTAGCGCTAATAAGGACAATTATATAATAAAGGTTGCTCCCATGGTATAAAATAAGATATGATATGGCTAGGTAGTATTTGTAACCTAATAAAAGTGAGAGAAGAAAGGAATAATATGACTTGTATAAACTCGTAACAGTTCATGCACCAAAAAGGACACCACTCTGTACTTGCTAGCTTGCTACAGCATGAAACGTTCCAGATCTGTGAGACTGTTGTGTACAGAAATCCTGTGATATGACCATGTTTAATATTTAGTGTAATATTATTAATATATAGTATTATTGCTTATTATTTGCATAAATTAATAGTTGATTTTAATTATTAGATATAAAAATAACAAAGTGAAATCAAACAAAAATTAAAATAACAAAAACGATTTGGTACAAGATAAAATAATAAAGATAAAAAATAACTTCTACATATACTTGGAAGAGCCATATATTAGTAGTATAGTTGTAGCACGAATGGGTTGGTTCGACCGGGAAAGGACTACGCTCACACAGAATACCAGCGTAAAATAGCAGCTAAATAATGCTATGTTTCGTAGAGTGAGTGTAGAGAACCGGAGAACCTTTTTACTGGAAAAGAGGCATTGCATATTAGTCGTCACTGGTGATAACGCATCTGCATTTTAATTCTTTATTGAGGATAGATGTAGATGTCTATGTGTCACAGCAACCACTTACAGCTCATCCGGTACCTTGAGGATCACCAGCTGATTAGTGACCGCCAATACGGTTTTCGTCGGTGTCGATCAGCTGGTGATCTTCTGGTCTACCTGACTCATAGATGGGCGGAGGCAGTAGAGTCCAAGGGGGAGGCGTTGGCCGTTAGTCTGGACATTGCGAAGGCCTTTGATCGGGTTTGGCACAAAGCGCTTCTTTCAAAGCTGCCTTCCTATGGGCTTCCCGAGAAATTGTGCAATTGGATCACCAGCTTTCTTGCAGATCGGAGCATCAAGGTCGTTGTAGACGGTGCATGTTCTGACTACAAGCCTATTAACGCTGGTGTTCCACAAGGCTGTGTGCTATCACCAACGCTGTTTCTTCTGCATATCAATGATATGTTGCTAACTGGTAACATTCATTGCTATGCGGATGACAGCACTGGTGATGCTCTATACACCGGCCGGGCCAATATTTCTCGGGAAAACGTCGCCGAGTACCGGAACAAACTTGTGTCTGAAGTCGAGTCTTTGCTGGACAAAGTCTCGGATTGGGGGCGACTAAATCTAGTCCAATTTAATCCTCAGAAGACACAAGTTTGCGCGTTTACCGCTAAAAAGAACCCCTTTGTCGTATCTCCTCATTTTCAAGGCACTCCCCTTCTTGCCTCAGCCAGTATCGGTATCCTCGGAGTCGACATATCGAGTGACGTGCAGTTTCGTGGTCACTTGGAAGAGAAGGCCAAATTGGCCTCTAAAAAGCTTGGCGTGCTCAGCAGAGCGGGACAGTATTTCATGCCGGCACACCGCCTGCAACTTTACAAGGCGCAGGTTCGGCCTCACATGGAATACTGTTCCCATCTCTGGGCAGGGGCTCCCCAGTGCCAGCTCCTTCCACTTGACCGCATCCAGCGCAGAGCGGCTCGAATCGTCGACGACCGAGCCCTTTCCGATCGGCTCGATTCATTGGCACTGCGAAGAGATGTTGCATCTCTTTGCATTTTCTTTCGCATCTACCATGGGGAGTGCTCTGAGGAATTGTTCGGATTAATCCCAGCCGCCAAATTTCACGAACGCACATCGCGGCAGAACTCCCGATACCATCCACACCATCTGGATGATTGGCGGTCCACCACTGTGCGATTTAGAAGATGTTTTCTTCCTCGCACAACTTCCTTGTGGAATAGTTTACCACCAGGGATTTTTCCGGACCGATACGACTTAGGGACCTTCAAGAAAAGAGCCTACTCCTTTTTAAAAGGCCGGCAACGCATCTGCAATTCCCCTGGTGTTGCGGTTGTTCATGGGCGGCGGTAGTCACTTACCATCAGGTGAGCCGCATGCTCGTTTGCCCCCTCTCCTATAAAAAAAAAAAAAAAAAAAACCATCAGGTGGACGGTGTACTCGTTTGTCACACTGCACTTATAAAAAAATCACGTTCTGAAGTGGCATAGACAAATTGAAGCCCTGACTGACTTCAGAAGATAATATGAGAAAATTAATATTTTTTTAGTTGTTTTAATTTGGTTTTAACTTTTAAATTTTTTTATTTAAAGTTGAGACGTGGTCCTTCCCTTCTGGCCATATAAGGAAGCTCAAGGTCGCTCAGCGAGCTATGGAGAGGGCTATGCTCGGAGTTTCTCTGCGGGATAAACTTAGAAATGAGGATATCCGCAGTAGAACCAGAGTGACCAACATAGCCCAACGGATTAGTAAGCTGAAGTGGCAAGGGGCCGGCCATATAGCTCGAAGAACCGACAACCGATGGGTAAAAAAGGTTCTCGAGTGGCAGCCTCGTACCGGCGGACGAAGTATAGGGCATCCCCCCACTAGATGGAGTGACGACCTGGTAAGATATGCAGGAAGTCGATGGATGCAGGTTGCTCAGGACCGTGCTTTGTGGCATTCCTTAGGGGAAGCCTATGTTCAGCAGTGGACTTATGAAAGGCTGTAATGATGATAATGATGATTTAAAGTTAATGTTTTACCCTTTTTCCCCTCAAAAGGGAAACACATCTATATTATAATCTAAAGAATATCATGTGTGGTCATGATATTCTTTAGATTATAATATCATCTAAATAGTTACATTATAAAATTTTCATCACCTACTTCGTCATCCTCAAAGGTGGTCTAAGGGTGGATAAGAAAGAGGTTTTCGGAATTCTAGTTGTTAATGCTTCACGGCTGCTATAGGTGGCGATTACTGGGTAAACCAAATAGATTATGACATTTCTTTAACTCGTAAGCCAATGCTCGACTACAACTCCACTTGGTAATAAGTGGCGATGTACCTCTAGATGGTAAATCGCAATGTCTTAGCATAACAAAAGCCTATTCACTTCTGTATTGATGACAAATACGTTATAATTGGAGGAAAAGCTAGATGCTGGCAAACTATTTCACCATTTCTCTGTGTTGTACATGTGTTTGAACGCATTACGAACCATTTAGTACGAAGTTAAAATGCGTGGAATGTCAAAAACAAAGCGGTTAAGATTCGCCGTACATCTGGTTGTCGATGGCGGGAAGGGAGGAAGGTATTAAATCATGTAATTCCTGTACCTACTCGCAAATGTATACTACCTACTTTACGCTTGAGCTCGAGACCTGAAATCGGAGGCACCAATAAAACTCTTAGCATGCACAGCTAGGTGGCATTTTGCAGCACCAGCTCACATGTGACAGCAGTACTCAATGCACGACCGGACTTGCGCTTTTATGGCAAAAAGCCGCCCCGGCGTGAGGTACCACCGCAACTCTGCAAGGACACCTAGCTTACTTACAGCTGCATCATTATCGTCATTACATCAGCAGCACTTTTTTATAATGGTGATAATAAAATAGTAGACGAACTCATTGAGTAAATATGTAAGTAATAAAATATTTATTTAAATACGTAACAGATGAGTTGGGCACTAACTGTTATACATATATTAAAATTTATTTAGTAATTCAGCATCGGCTAGTAGTGTTATAGTTAATATCAAGTATTCTGCAAGTAAAATCATACTGTACGTATAATATTTTTTAAAGTATAAAGATCACAAACGATTACAAGATCCGTCTCTTTTTTTTATAGGATCGAGTGACAAACGAGCACACAATCCACCTGATGTTAAGTGGTTGCTGTGGCCCATAGACATCTATATTTATGCTCAATAAAGAATCAAAATGCAGATGCGTTGTCACTCGTGAGGACTAAGATGAAATGCCTCTTTTCCAGTAAAAAGGGTCGCCAGTTCTCTACACTCACCATACGAAACACAGCAGTGTTAAGCTGCTATTTTACGCTGGTATTCTGTGAGAGCGTGGTCCTTCCCCGGTCGAGCCGACCCATTCGTGCTACAACTATACTACTAATATAGCTGCAGCATGGCTCTACCACGTAAAGAAATCTGACGGTAAGTGGATTCTGTAACTCATAGACACCTACATCTATTCTAGATTAAAAAACAAAATGTAAATACCAGGGGCAAAGCAGGACTAGGATAGAATTTCTCGTTACCAGTTAGAAGTGTCCACATTTATCGTTATTCACCATAAGAAACATAACAGAATTATACTGCTATATTACGCTGGTAATCCGTAAGGGCGCCGTTTTCTTTGGTCGACCCATTCGTGCCGTAGACAAAAGCCCTAAGTAGCGTCAAATTATTTATTGATTGGAAACTCAGACCAATAAAAAAAGATAGACGGAGCACTGCGCACATTTCAAGTGACGCTGAAACTAAAGTAATATCATGCTCAACTTTAGCGTAAGGGTACGCACTTACGTCTACATAATATGCATCTACAATCATTTACCAACAACTAACCAACAACATGGTTCTTGGTGTATATGTGTGCGCTAGTTTACGAGCTATTAAAAAAAAAGATCTGTATGTGAATTCATTGAAGAAGTTGAGCGTGAGTTAGATATTTTAATTTTTGAAATATTACCAATACTTTTATAAAATGAGTGCACTTGAGTCCAAAGCTAAATGAATATTTGTGAAACATGTAAATAATTGGTTTTATGGCGTTGGATGTACTGTATGAGAAATGGCGGAACAAAGTTACAAATCGTGATCCTGTTGATGAAGCACTGTTTATTCATCATCATCATCATCAGCAACATCATCATAACAAACCTTCACAAGCTTACTGCCGAACACGTTGAAATATTTGTTCATATTAATGCACACAAAATTATTTCAAAACTTCACCTTGCCGTTTTTGATTCGGCCATTTTAAAGTTGCCTGGTTTAACAGCACTTTCGTTCCTTTCTCTTCCGTCTTTTTCACTATATGAGATTATCTTTTGAATCTCTATTGATCGCTAAGATTAGCGATTGCAGTCTAGATGCTTCACACCTTTGACTCTGCTTCCCATGACCTGCTGTCCAGATATTTAAAATATAGCATATACGAGATTATCTACCTAGTCTGTCGGAAGCTATGTGGTTTTACTGATCTATATCTTATAGTTACTTTTGATTACCTTGTAGGTCTAGTGATCGTAAGCGTCACTACTGGTAGCTCCGGGTTCTAATCCTGGGTTTTAAGTTATTGAGTAATTCTGTCAAGAAATTCTCAGTAACACCCAAAGTCAGGAAGTTGGCGGTGTTTCTGCCCCATGCTTTAGAAAGCACGCAAAGCCGTTATTACGGCGCCTGATATCTCTCCCGTTGTATCGAATTTCCGTCACATTGAACTATGAGAGTTAGGGTATAGAGATTCCACCTTTGTTTGTGCACACACTCGTGCACTATAACTTTTTAATTTGATGTATTATTCTCTTTTAAGTTGAAACTGACCGCCATGACTGAAATTCCATCTAGAGGACCAAGTTGCTTTACACGACACCCACGTTTCGAAATAATAGTAATACACCATGTACATATGCCTTGCATTTGTGACGCTACACACGTCAGAAATTATTTTTTTTTTATCTTAAGTTATGTACCTTTTCTTTGAGGTGATTCTGAAAATATTGAGGTAAAAAGTAAATATAATAAGAAATTCGCTTACCTAAAATACCAAGCGTAAAAAATACAATCAATATATTGCCTCGTATACTGTTATTGAGTGTTTGTAATTTCACGGTAGAAAGGAGGGCTCGCATAAGGTTAATTTCTGGGGCAAAAAGAAATTTACATTTTGATATTGAATAAAATCCACATTCAAAATATTTAAGCCACACACTAGGGTTTTCTCTTGTATCGTGGAGGCATTTTACGTATACAAATTAAAGATGGATAAACAACAAGACCCGAAACAATTATTTTTGTAGGCTATAATAACACTTGCCTCGTATGGTATTTGAACCCGCATCTCTCTATATAATTTGACTTCTATATAATTCTAAGCTTTACTTTATAACATCAAAAATTAAAAAGTATTTACAATCGATCAGTTTTAAATGGAAAGATAGGAATATTGAAATTTTTTTCTTGTTTTTAGAAAATAACTTATAATAAAACTCCGACTGGCTGGCTTAAAACGACATATTTATTGTCCGCCGTTTGTCCCTTCAGTAGGAAATAGAGTAAAAATATAAATAAGTTTATGTCCCTTAAAAGATCCAAAAGATAACATTTTGATCATCAGCAGAGCAGATCATCATTGATATTGTTATTTAAGTAAGCATTGCTAGAAACCACGTTTCTATGTTATCAACTCTAGGTATAATAAAATATTCTAGACTCAAAGTATGATAATTTAAAATTAAAAAATTTGTACAACCGACTTCAATATAAACTCTTAAAAATAGCTCCAAAACTATTAGTCAGACCTTAATCAAATTTATATGGGAAACACCAGCTTTGAAATAAAAAAAGAATCATCGAAATCGGTTCACCTAATAAAAAGTTATGAAAAAAGCTTGTAGAAAAATTTACTTCGCAAATATCCGCGTTATAAAATAAAATGATGTGTCTTACCTAGTATGAAGAGCACCTATTAATTATATTAAAAAGTTATGAGGTAACACACAAAAAAAACATACAGCGAATTGAGTACCGTCTCCTTTTTGAAATCGGTAGAAAATGTTCATTGCCCCTTGCGACAAAACGCCCTTGTTTCGTTATGGCACTTATAAAAACACTTATAATGCGTTGTACCAAACATAAAACACTTAGATAGCGAAATTTATCCACGAATTTCGCTTTCTAATTTTTCTATGGCTATTCATGACTTCCATGATATTCGACATAACGCATTTCGGCTGAGCACAAAAAAGTAGAACGAGGAGCTAGAAATATTCCAACGGGATGAAATAAATAAATGATACCAATCAAAATCGATTAAAGCTACATCTGGGCAGTTGTCAAATCGGAATTAGTCGGTATGAAATCTCATTAAATAGTTCGGAATAATTTATAAATAATTAATATGTACGCGGCTTTTGGTTGGCCCAGGAGAGAAACATTGCTACTGCTTATGGTTTTGTTATTTCAACTGACGGTAACACCCGCCCTAGTGTTTAATTACAGTTGTAAAAATTTATTCCCGTTTTTTTAATTACTGTAATGTTTAGAGACTCATATTCTATTTACTCGTAATTAACTAACTTTACAAACACAGGGCTTTTCTTCATTTCCACAGCGTTGTGGTCGCATTCATGAAAGCCACGAGAATTTCGCTAAATGGTCTTTCTGTTTGTCACAACGCATGAGTGTTTTAATGTGCCTTAAAATACGAATTTTGCGATGTACTTGTTACTTAAAAGGTATTATTTAGCACAAACACACTCGTATTGAGTTAAAGTATTATTCGTGCAAATGCTTGAAATTTGTATTTTTATATGTTTTTGTAATCTAATGTACTTTATCTAGGATACCGCAAAGAATTCGTTATGGTTTTAGTATTTTTCTTCAATCTACTGGTAGGACTCCTTTTCTGCCTAAGAGTCCATCGTGGTAGGTGCCATCCTCTTGCCTATTTCTGCCGCCAAAGAGCCAATTTCTTTCTGTATTGAGAATGGGCCCACCACCGTAACCAGGCGTAACTTAATGAAACACATGTCGATTTATTCCTTTTAACCAATAGATTACAATAGTAATATTAGTTTAAGCATATCTAACGGGAATACTGAGTAATCAACAATTAAAATATGAATATCACAATAACCTAAAAACAAACTAAAAGCGATTGTCTAGTCGTTTTCACCAGTATTATAAGTTAAAATAGTGCACTGGTCAATAATTAATAGTTACATTTTCATAAAATCTTTAGGCCGTTTACTATATAATAAATTGGTATCTTTTTTATGTGTAATATATATTTTTTAATATATTTATTTACATAACATAATATACAATATTAAAAATCATAAAAAAAATTTAAACTAGAAACTTAATTATCATCACTTACTCTCCGCGGTATCGTGCCAAGAACGCTGGCCGCGTTTCCCCGCTGAATGGCTATACTTAGCCTTTGAGCGAGAAAAGAACCAGCCCTCTTATCACCAGCAGTATAAATTAAATTAAGTTACGTTAAAGTTTCTAGTGGGCCCAAAAACGAGATTGTCTCCTTTCAATGTGTGTACTATTGTGTTTCGGTCTGAAGAGTATAGAGATCCAGAGATTCATATTTACAGGCACCTTAGTCCTCAGAGGTGAGAATGCATCTGTAGCCTTCCTTGTTCAAAGTTGGTTGCAGGTGTCCATGGACTGCAATAGCCACTTACCGTCAAGTGGAATGTAAATTCATTTTTACATCAACTTATAAAAAATATAATTTTTATTTATATATTTATATTTCGTATGATAATCGTTATTATTCTTAGAGTATTTACAAACATAGCTTGCTTATAAATACTGTAAGTTATTACTACTTCACTAAAGTTGGTAAAATTACTTTGCCTATATCCGCGCAATGATATAAAATGATGTCTTACCTAGTTTGAAAAGCACCTCCCGCCCTCACTCAATTTTTAAAAAAATACTAGTAATGCTATTAAACATTACTAATATTCCCTTTAACCACATTAATATTTTTGGTTCACGACAGTAGTCGAATGGCGGATTCGAACCCACGACCTTTTGAGCTGCCTTAGTATTAGGCTACTGACGCTTTTCCATAGCGTTGTGGTCACATTCATGAAAGCCACGAGAATTTCGCTACATAGTCTTTCTGTGTTTGTCACAACGCGTGAGTGTTTTAATGTGTCTATCCCCGTCATCACTTATTCCAACACCACTACTCCCAACATCACTACACTAGGAAAGATAAACCACCGTCAATAATACGACACATGTTTCGCCTCTACACGAGGCGTTCTCAGGTGAAGGACACTGCGGTTGGTGATCGCCAATATAATTTTTACCAACTTTAATATAATTGATTTTCGCAAAATAACACCTGATTCTTTAATTATTACTACTTCATTTTTAATTAACTTTGAGTTTTTATACGGTAATAATATAATGTACCAGTTTAATTAGAATCCTAATAGTGATATTAAATGTCGCTGACATTAATTGGTTTTACAACTATTTCAAATATCCTTGCCTTACAACAAAGCTGGATGAAATTGTAACAACGTTTTAATGTAAAGTTGGGAATTAATTTAGATACTAAGTCAAATAATTTAAAACGGAGGATTTTATTGTATCAATATTTGCAAATGATTAATTTAAATGTAAATTTACGCTACTAACTTCACTAATCATAGCTTTCCTTGAAGTCCATGATTATAATAGAATAAACGTTGAATAGAGAAACATTTCTCCAAAGTTATTTATTCGCATTATTTGGTAAGACTGTTCATTCAAAAGGGTATCAAAATATATTATACACTGTATCGTAAACTGGTTTCACGAGAAACTTTAGAGGTGTGAAATATATTACATGTTACTTCTTACTTACATAGGGAACTTACTTAAATAGACATCCCTCAAGTTGAGAGGAATTGTTGTAATCGTCGTGCCTGATAGGCATGTTGGCGATCAAGACACTATTTGCCGTCATTGTTGTCTGAGAATTTGTGGTCTATATCATGATACGAGTTATTTTTTTATAGGAGAGGGGCAAAAGAGCATGAGGCTCACCTGATGCTAAGTGCCTACCGCCGCCCTAGAACAACTACAACACCAAGGGAATTGCAGGTGCGTTGTCGGTCTTTTAAAAACGAGTACACTCTTTTCTTGAAGGTCCCTAAGTCGTATCGGTCCGGAAAAATCGCCGGTGGTAAAGTTTATATAACACTAGCTCGCCAGGCAGACGTTGTTCTGCCCTTTCCAACGACCCTTCCTATAAAAATCCTTAAATCCGCAATAAAAAATTTTGAGGGTCATTTAGCGGGATAAAAACTATCCTATCTCTCAAGTTGGACCGAACTGCACATAAAATTACAAACAACAGCATACAAAATTTCATTTAAATCAGTTCAGTAGTTTAGGAGTCCATCGCGGACAAACAACGTGACACGTGATATTTATATATAAAGATATGTTAAAGGCTTAATCTTACGTGTGGTAGGTGTATTCATTAACAATTTATATATTTTATACCGTTCCCGTATCCGTGTCGTTTCATTAATCAAATTTATTTTGCGGTTTGTTGCATCTCATTGCCAATTTATTTGGTGAAGTGACCCACTTTGTGCTGTTGTTGAAAATAGGCCAGTTGTATTAAGCCGTTACGCATCTCTTCTTATTTCCTCGTAAACTTTAGCGTATAACACACAGTAATGTACTACTTATAACTTGAAATAATATTAATTTCATATAAAATATATTGATAATAATCTTAAAAAAGCTATAGAATAAATTCTAAATTTAACTTTAAATACAACAACCTAGGTTCAAGTTACTTTAGCTATATATGTAAAATTTGGTGGTAATGGTGTAAGAAATCTTTCTAGCATTGCATTGCCTGTTTTCCTTGTTTCCATGCATAGCGTCAATGACTATAAGTAACATAATTTAAATAATAAAGTAGACCTGTTCTTTGCTGCGGAGACAGGGCAAACATGGCTAACGCTCTGTCTCGGCGAAAAAACAATGGGATATTCCATTGGTACATAGTATGCAGAAACATTTGTTTCATAATTTCCATGGTGACCAAGATGAGGCTTGCCTTCTAACTGTTTCAACTAAGGAATCTAGTCACTGGTTACACGCTTCACCATCAAGTAATCTCGGCACATTGCTTGACGGGGAAAGCTTGCGTATCGCCATAGAAATCCGTCTAGGAGCGGCAATTTGTCAACCACATCGGTGCCCCTGTGGTAGCAACGTCGACGAGCTTGGTTTCCACGGACTTTCTTGTAAGAAAAGTGCAGGTTTGTTTTTCCGTCACGGTTTTTTGAACGATGTCATCTGAAGAGCTTTTGTCTCTATAAATTTTCCCTCGGTTTTAGAGCCTTTAGAGACGATGACAAGAGACCCGACGGAATGACTTTCGTCCCTTGGGAGAAAGTTGAATCCCTAGTGTGGGATGCTACTTGCGTAGACACTTTGGCGGCCTCTCATCCCAAGGGTACCTCGTTTATAGCCGGGGCGGCATAAGAGGCAGTTGAATTAAATAAGTGGCGCAAATATGAGTCTCTGAGAGATGACTACATATTTGTGCCATTTGCTGTAAAGACTATCAGTCCGTGGGGTCCACGTGTGGTGAAGTTTCTAAAGGAACTGTATACGTGACTAGTATTCGCTGCTTGCGATATGAGAACTAGTTATTTTCTCGCTCAAAGGCTAAGTATAGCCATTCTGCGAGGAAACGCAGTCAGCGTTCTTGACACGATACCACGGGGAGTAGGACTGTATGATTATTAAAATGTTTAGTTTTAGATTTTTATTATTATAGTTTTTGATATTGTGTGTAACCTTTTAGCAAGATTTAATTTCATATTTATGACAACCTTCATATATATTCTTCAAAAGTATTTTGGACACACATTAATTAATTGGAAGTAAAGACTATAAATGAGTTGGGGGTGGCTCGAACTTCAGGCATAGTCAGTTTGAATAGCATGTAGAGGATCTCATGGGGTCATGGTTGAATAGGGGTAAAAAGTTCTCATTACACTCCTAGGGAGTCAAAATGGCCAATAACCAAAAAATTGGGGGGTGGCTCGAACTTTTGGGATAGTTAGTTTGAATAGCCTATCATATAGAGGATGTCAAGGGGGTCATGGTTGAATAGGGGAAAAAAGTTCTCTTTACACTCCTAGGTGGTCAAAATGGACAAAAACAAAAAAAAAGTTCTTATTTCGGCCGTAACTTCGCCTCCTTCGGAGGTTCTTACACAGTTTTTACTTCCCGCATCCCACTTGTTACAAATGCAACATGTCGTTTGGGCAACAATCAAAAAATTTAAATAATACGATCAATAAAGAATAGGAATAAAACGATCATCATCATTATCATCGTTATTTTTCAATCACAAGAACACTCGAAGAACTACATACATACGCACTAGGGGCTAGGCGCATTAATGAACGTCGTATAGTCGATGTTTAACCCAAATTTGATCCCTGCCGGCACCAATGAAATTGCTAATTGCAATTTTATGTGCTGTTTTACCACTAATTCAGCGGTAAAGGAAAATATCGTGAGGAAATCAGCATGTTTGCGGTATAAAATATTTCAAGAACGTATGAAGTTTCCAACATACACGCACACACTAGGCGGACTAATTACTCCATAAACCACTTAGAAACGCGAGAAGGCCTGCTGTAACTTTACACTTTTTTAACTATTAAATTTCATATTTATATTCCATCACATTCAAGATATTCACGGCCTCGTCCGTTATTCGTCAGGTGTGGGTTTGTGTTTTGGTGTATTAGAATAGATTTTTCGCTATTTCTCGGTATCCTAGGTCTCATGCACCGCAACCAAATGAGATTTGTACCTAGAAAAACGTTTTACCTAGTTTAATTGAGGAATGTGTACTTTTTATTTGTTTTTAACTACAGAAAAAAAAATTCCTCCCTTCTCTTTTCTTCTTCTTCGATATTCCGCGCGTCCGAACCAAACAATTTGCTTCGTATTTCGTTATTCGTACAACAAAGGGTTGGATTCTTTTGCTGGCGTACATCTTCCCGTCCGATTACAAACTCAAGGTAAGAGTGAATAGGCTTTCGTTACGTTGAAGTAGAGCAACATACCACTTTTGGCTTAGATCACATACCATCGATAGATTTTAGTCAAGTGATATATTGATCTCTATATATATATATATATTCTTCATATTGATCGCATGGCAATTAAAATCTAAAATCTGACAAGGCGTTTGGGTAACCTGTATTTAAAAAAAATAGCATATAATTTCAAGATTTCATGATACTGTAATCTTATTCTACATAGATCGTATCAAAATAATTCATTACAAACAGAATATAGGCCAGGCCCGTTTAACAAACTACTGCCCAATTTAGGAAGATAGATACGATCTGTAGCCTTATAAGGAACGTCTGCTTGGACGAAAAGGTTTGCCATTTGACTTTGTAGTACTTAAATCGACCGCGTCCATAGGAGAATGACAGCAGCACGATATCTTTTCAAGCAGCGATAGTTCTGGCTCGCTCTTCGCTGTTGGCTATACTAGCGGACATGGATATGAGGTTTTATTACTATGATGTAATCTCAAGCCATTGTAACAGCATTGCCTGTATTCTCAGGGGATGGTTGAGCACCAGATACGAACGTAACTTCTAGTCGTGTTTTAGCAGGAGATCCCGTGGCCCTACGGCGACGTTAGAGACGGCCACCGTGGTGTTACAATTGCTAGGAGTCCAATATAACCTGTGCTTTCTCCCTTAATGTAGGTTATCCCTATAGGTTAAGTAGGTAGTTTTATTTCTAAATAATGTGCACAACAGACGCTGTTTCAATTTATACTTACGAAGTTTACTAAATTTCTAGGTATTTTGAGTTTTATTTAAATTTTAGATTATGTAGTAAAATTTGTTAAAACAAGAAAAACGAAGTACAATACAAAGGATTTATAGTAGGTACAATGGCGTTAAATTTATGTTAACTAGAACATATTTCGTGTTAAATATCTTAGTATAATCGCAACGACAATTTTAAACCTAGTACGATACTACAAATTTTATATTTTTAAGCGTGACACACTTTCATATCTTCATAGTTTTTAGTTTTTTATTCTATGTAAAAAAAACTTGTTAGTAGTCAATTTAAAAAAAATATCCGCAGTTTTTTATAATTTTTGAGTTTATATCTGGTAGATGTTTCTGCCCATCTGTTCCAAATTTCCTCAGCAACATCCTGATAAAGTGAAAACAACTCGCGTGGCAATTACGTCAGATATCCCCCTAATGAATCAATCTATGGTGGCGGCTCATATTCAATAGTAAGCTAGGATAGGCTGTAATGATAATTATGAGACACAATATAACAAAATGTATTTTTAAATAACTTTATCATCCATACCATCCATCCATTATAAGAAAAACTTCTTCAACAATGTGACAGGTGACCTGTTTTAAAATATTTGCATATTAAATACTTTAGACAAAAGAGTACAACATTTTTGAATGGATTTTTGACCAATAGTCGGTAGTATATTAGTACGTGTAAGTGTGATTAGCATCACGGTTAGCATCATTTCGGATAAAAATAGACATTACACTCTCACACCTGCTATATAACTGAGGTAAAGTATATATTGTTTTTTTTTTTAAATATAGGATAAGGGTGACAAACGAGCACACAGTCTACCTGATGGTAAGTGGTTGCTGCGGCCCATAAACATCTACATCTATCCTCGAGTACAAATCAAAATGCAGATGCGTTGTCACCCGTGAGAACTAAGATGTAATGCCTCATTTCCCGTAAAAAGGGTCTCCGGTTCTCTGCACTCACTATACGAAACAGAAGCGTTAAGTTGCTATTTTACACTGGTATTTAGTGAGAGTGTCGTCCATCCCCGGTCGAGCCGACCCATTCGTGCTACAACTACACTACTAATATAGCTGCAGCATGGATCTACCACGTGTATGCAGCATGGCTCTACCTATTATGTAACTGGCTGAATAATATTAAACGTTTTTATGTTTCTCCCTCCTTATATTGCTGAAAGGATTTAATGGAACATTGGAAGAGAGCACGATAATGAGAAAGAGCTATTTCCACACCTTCCCTACATGAGCGAACTCCACGTGAGCAATGGAGCGAAGTCAAGGACAACAGCTAAAACATACTTTTTAAGAAAATATATTTTCTTTTTTTTATACCTCATCAACTTTTGCTTCTAAAATAAATTTCCCGTTTCTCGACTAACATAAGTGTACTTGTTTCCTTAATGGACTTTAGTATAAAGACTTACCATGTGTTGCCTATCACAGTAATTAGATTTGCATATTAAAATATACATTAACGTTATATGGTATTATAAGATCGTGCCACTGAAAGAAATTCTACAGCAGAACTTTCTAGAAAATTTCTTTGTCAACATAAAATTATTTTTATTTATTTATGATGTTTTGTGATTCGCGGCACATTTAATTGCAACACTTTACAGTTACTTAGCGATAAATGTGACTTTAGCGATTATTGATATTTAATTATTATTTGATTGGTGACACCTTGACATGAGTTGATAGATATAGTTAAAAAGGGCTGTTCAAAACAAATAATACTTAACATATTATTTTTGTATACCAATATCAGTTAAATATTTTTTTCACCTTTATTTAATAAATATCCGAAAATTCGAAATATATTCTTGGATGATTTATATGTCTATATACAGCACCTTTAAATGAACGATTCACATTAAATTCAGTTCTAATGTCTCACGTGCCCTATATTAGTCTAAACAACGGTTTCAGCAATTATTGTGGCCCATAAACACCTAGATATATCATCGATTGAGAATCAAAATCCAAATGCGTTCTGGACTTTGATGAAGTATCAACGACTACAAAAACGCAGTATTATCCTGCTATTTTACGCTGGTATTCATAGAGAGCGTGATCCGTCTCCGTTAAAGCCAACCAAGTCGTGATGCCGTCATATTATACTCGTAGCTGCAGCGTAACTCTTTTACCACGTATTAGTATGTCAATAAACAATTACGACCACATACAGGTTTTTAAATCCTATTGTAATTGTCGATTGGCAAGTATAATCTAACATCAACTAATTATTGCAACGAAGTATGGAGGGTTTGGCGGATGGGAGCTAGGCGACAAAAGTGTGAGATGTTTTCGTCACTACCCGTTATGTCATAGTATAGACGGCCTTGGGGGCGAAATATGGAAGTGAGATGGAATAATATCCATCTCCCTCGCACTTTTTCTTATCTTGCCATGAAATAAATATTATTTTATTTCAAATGACGCTTCATTTTAATAGACGCTAGTAATTCATTTATTTGTATTTGTTAATGAATAATATAATACCTACGTTTATCAAAAATAATATACTAAGCAAGGAACTTCGTTCCAACCGAGTGTTCCACGACACTCACGCATTTTTTTATTAAAGGTTTTAAATTTAATAGAGAAATCTTTATATTAATTTACACTTTTACTATTTTCATAAAGAGACGCTCCGGCTTCGTACTGGTGGTTTCTGGATCTCGACAACAGCGCTATCTACCAGGTTCAATTGTGAATCTAAACCATTCTCGAATCAACTTAATCACACAGACAAAATTTTATCGAAATCGGTCCAGTCCTTTAGGAGTTCGGGCACATACACACGAACGGTAGAATTATAACATAACTTTTTATTTATTTCAGACAT
The DNA here is from genome assembly GCA_963668995.1 of Parnassius mnemosyne. NCBI lineage: Eukaryota > Metazoa > Arthropoda > Insecta > Lepidoptera > Papilionidae > Parnassius > Parnassius mnemosyne. The sequence continues at coordinate 14,675,546 of CAVLGL010000115.1, forward strand.
AATTAGTCCATATTAAGTGTAAGTATATTTGCAACAATTTTACATAGTAACTATGTTAGTAATGTTAGTATTTATGCCTACATAATACATTGGCGCTGGAAGCTCGTCGCCTGTATAATACCCACAGGCTGCTCGAATAGAATGATTGGCAGAATGCTTTGAAAAGAGTGACTTCTACGTCATCAGTACATCTGGTAAACCTGCGGGTAAGCATATTGCTCCTAACCGCCAGCGGCCTACGCTCCTTCTCTGTATCACAATCATCGCTTAAATCACTCGCTATAATGTGACCAAGATACTGAAAGTATTACCATATTTAGGGCTATACATTGAGGTATACGGGAGGGACAGGACGCGGCCGCTGTTTAGGTACTGTAAAAAGAATTTCACTCCTTTTCGAGTTGGACTTCAAACCGTGGTCCTCCGCGTATTTCTCGCAAATCGACAGTAATTTCCTTAACCCGCTTAAAGTTGGACTGAGCAGAACCATGTCATCTGCATAGCTTATATTATTAACTCATGTCTTGTCAATATAACAGCCAACATGTGTGCTAACCAGTTCCATGATAAGCTGGTTAATTTATAAATTAAATAACAACGGTGAGCTTAAACCACCATGTCTGACACCATATTTTAATCTATATTCATCTGATAGCGTACCCGGCCATCTCACCTGGTTTATACATAAGTGTAAAGATACTTCAGCTGTTTTAATCAAGTGAAGGTATTTTTTTTATTTTTGTTGTTCTAACGGTGATATTCCTTAACTTAAGTGTTGCACTGCATCGTAAGAGAACGTTAAGAGTTATCAATGTTCCAAATAAAATACATCGTGGCCTTCAATAGATGGACGTATACTATTTCGTATTACGAATATATAACAGATGTAAATTAACAAGACCGGCGACGGGGAGCAATGTTAAATGCACGAGACATCTGTTACTGAAATCGTCAATCTATCTGCAAAGCGCAGCCATAATGGAAACGTCTATCTATAATGGGAGAATTTTATTTCCAACAGTGGACTATTATAGGCAGATAAGATAAGAACTATTATATACTTAAAAATGTGTAGATATTTAAAATACTTTAGGATAATTATTATAATATATTGTAACTTCAGGCTCAGAAAGGCTAGATCCCAGAGCCGTAAAGCCAGTTATTAACAAGAAGTAAAATACGTTACTATTTTTTTAAAGGGTGACGTGCACACAATCCACCTGATGGTAAATGGATGGTGTAGCCCATACACACCTAAATGTATGGTCGATTAATAAAAGTATATTGTTTTTCACATCTGTGAATACATATATAGAATATAGAATGCCTCGTTACCAGAAAAAAGCGTGATTAGTTTTTTCCACTCACTAGACAAAAAGAAGCAGCATTAAACTGTTATTTCACGCAGGTATTTTGCGAGAGCATGGTGCGTACGATCCGACCCATTCGTGCTGCAACCATAAAATAACTGCAGCGTAGTTCTACCGCGTTGTGAAAAATTTATAACATATTAATAAAACGTCTAATTTAGTAATGTAAAGGAGTAGAATAGTTTGTTGTTATTTCAAATTTAAAACTATATTTAATTAAAAAATCTCAAGGGTTGTTTTACATATTTTAACCATTTCAGCCAATTTTGCACTTCGTGATTCGGGTAACGTCGAAATGTTGTCGTTGGTATAATTCATTATAATACCGTTATCATTAAGGTATGCATGTATTGATTCTAACATTATCATTATAATTTTAGCCCGTCTCATGTCTACTGTTTTGACAAATGGACACTTGCAACGGAGTCCGAACAAAAACCGTCACTGACACGTTGTTATCCAGCAGACCACGCTGTTATCCGCCATATGCTGTTTGGTGGCAGAAATAGGTAAGAAAGTACCAAGCCATGGACTTACGAGGTAGAAAAAAAGCCCTGTTACCACTATTACCACTATACAGGCTTTACATAACATTTTATAAAGATTATTCGATATAACATCAAAATTTTGTCCAAATTATTAATATAAGCTCAGCTTCGCACCTAAAAACGACGACGTAGCTGATAGTTATATTTATATTATGTGATCACTACTATTATTATATAACCTTTAATTAAGAATGCAGCTCTAGAATTTTATTAACTATGGTATTGCTTTATAGTAGGTTCTCTCTCTCTCTCTCTCTCTCTCTCTCTCTCTCTCTTTCACTCTCTCTTCACTGATCTTTTATTCAGATTGAAAGACAAATTTTGTCGGAAATGATACCGTTGGGAGCACAAATGTTGAGGTAGTTACGAAAGTTTCTGCACGCGGAACATCCCGAATGACACAAAACTATGTATAATTACGAAACATTTAATGAGGATTTCATTTTAAGAGTTTTAAAAGAAATCCTTATAATACTACTCGAATTTCGGTAGATACAAGTGTATTATATATCAGACCGTGTAGTGGCGGTGTAAGTATATCTAATATCAATCTCATGTTATCCAGTGAAAAAGTAAATAAAATTAAAAAACAGCGGTTGCCAACTCGCTTGCCAAGCGTGAAAACCATGGCAAATATGAGGTACGGCCCTATAAAGCAATCTATCGTGGAGGTTTATGTTTAGCAGTGGACTTTAATAGGCTGTAGCGGCAACGGTAAATTAGATAAAACCAAGTAAAATCAAAAACTTAACAAAAACTCTAGAAAAATATCATCCACAAGATCATTTCCTTATAGAATAATATCAAACGTTATTTTAACTATTTTAGAGAGAGCTAGTCTAGTGCGGTAAGGAAGCACAAAACAATTTTTTTTACTGTTTTTTATAGGAGAGGGGTCAATCGAGCATGCGGGTCACCTGATGGTAAGCGACTACCGTCGCCCATGAACAACCGCAACACCAGGGCAATTGCAGATGCGTTGCCAGCCTTTTAAAAAGGAGTAGGCTCTTTTCTTGAAGGTCCCTAAGTCGTATCGGTCCGGAAAAATCGCTGGTGGTAAACTATTCCACAAAGAACTTGTGCGAGGAAGAAAACATCTTCTAAATCGCTCAGTGGTGGACCGCCAATCATCCAGATGGTATGGATGGTATCGGGAGTAAAGATATCGGTATGAAAGAAAATATCAAACATGAGGACCATTTATATTTGAACATTACATAAATGAAGAATTGTATTAAGACCCATGAATATAAAAAGCAAATAAGTTTTATAATATGCAGTATTTTTAAAATAATCGACAGTGACCATTCTCTTTACAAATTTTCCGATTTCACAAAAAAAATATTGAAACCTTTTCGCATAAAATATAGAATAGATCACTCTTGGCATTGCACTTCATCTCTTTGTGAGCTTTTTTCACACTCGGTTTAGCCATTTCACATACCGACATACAGATAGATTTTTTATATAAATGCTTATTCGTATCTTAATGGCATGAAAATAAGTCCCCGAGCTTGTTAAAGGCAGTTATTTTGATATAACAGGCAGACACTTTAATTTTATTTATATATATAAACTAGCTGTTCCCCGCGACTTCGCCCGCTTGTTATTTGGGGTTTTGATTTTTTTGCGCGGTACCCTATTTTTTTTCTAAAATAAAAGTAGCCTAAGTTCCTTCTTGTGACATCAGCTATCTGCCAGTGAAAATTCCGTCAAAATCGGTCCAGCCGTTTCGGAAATTAGCCGGAACAAACAGACAGACAGACGTACAGACAGACAGACAGACAAAAACTTTAAAAATTGTATTTTTGTTATTAGTACCGTATATACTTTCATATGTGTTTAGTGAAAAGCTGTAATTTTGACATTACAAACAGATACTTCAATTTTATTTATTTGTATAGATCCGCACCGAGCCGTGCCAGATAAAGGGATAATAGTTTACCCTAGACTTTATAGCAAATGGTGTTCGATAACCGTCGGTACCGAAGAAATTGTTTCTTGCACTTTTAAGTTCTGATTTACCACGTGCTTGGCGATAAAAAAATCGTGATCGTAAACAAACCTGCACGTTTGAGAAATAACAAAAAAATACTTCGAGTATATCTAAGGTCTTTCAACACCCATAGAGCACTTGCCCTAAAACCTTCTCACAAATAAAAGGTTTCCTGATACGTAGTTGTTTTCTTACTTGAATGATCTAATAGTAGAAACGTAATGTGAAAGCAAACCAAAAGAAACCTAGCACTATTCAACCGAAAGGATTTTCTTAGGGTTACGTCACGAACTTACTGTGAAATTTATTGAGTCGTATACCATTTCTTATCAAGATCGATTTGGACTATTTTCTTTACGTTGAGTTGTTTGTTTTTTCATTTAAGTTCAGAACTGTCACAAGAGTACAATCAAAGTTGCGTGATGATAAAATCTTCATAATGTTTTACGTAGCACCATTGTCTTTATTGCCGCGCTTGGTTGACATTTTAATAAAAACAATTTAATTTCTCGCTTGGCATCCATGAATTTACAACTTACATAAATCCGCTAAGGTGCGTCGCCATATCGGGGTTATTGAAACGTCATACGACGTAAATACTTGGCCGCTATAAGTTGCACGACCTTTATTAAATACCTTAATAGATTATAATAAACATGTATGGTTACAAATACACATAGATGACCTTTAGCTTCTATTATTAAGAATGCGTAAACTCAAACCAAAAATAGAGTATCGTATAACGTGACCTAGGAATTTTTAGATTATTATTTTATTTATAAATTTAACCGTGTAGTGCTTGTCTAAAAATATCGACTACCCCAAATAGCACCGTGGGTTTCGTAAGAGGCGACAAGTTATCTAAATAAATAAATCAGTCTTGAACAAAGTTTTCTAGGTTACAAAGCCGATAGTCTTTTTTTTATAGGGTAAGGGTGACAAACGCGCACACAGTCCACCTGAAGGTGAGTGGTTGCTGCGGTCCATAGACATCTACATCTACCCTCGATTACGAATCAAAATACAGATGCGTTGTCACCCGTGAGGACTAAGATGGAATGCCCCGTTTTCAGTAAAAAAAGGTCTCCGGTACTCTACACTCACCATACGAAACACAGCACTGTTAAGCTGCTATTTAACGTTGCTATTCTGTGTGACCGTGGGCTTTCCCCTGTCGAGCTGACCCATTCGTGCTACAACTATACTTCTAATATAGCTGCAGCATGCCTCTATCACGTAATAATATAAATCAGTAGACACAAAATTAAAAAGACAATTGCGTATTATGTAAGAAAAATTTACACATATATACATTATCATTCTGTTTACAAGATTATAAATTGACACGCGTAATGTATAAAAATGTATGTCAATTTAGATAAATATTATACTAGAGAACTGCGTAGCACATATTAAGTATCGGCGAGTGTAAGTAGTGACGGTATTAGACTATTATCCATTACCCAATACCATCTCGTGTGTGTCGTAAGAGGCGACAGAGCAAAACAAACCATATAATTTAAAATTAAAACATTTGTACAACCGACTTCAATATAAATTATTAAGAATAACTCAGAAACTATTGGTCCGACCATATGGGAACACACGTGAAGCACCAGCTTACAAATAAAAAAAAGAATCATCGAAATCGATTCGATCAGTAAAAAGTTATGAGGTAAAACACATAAAAAAACATACAGTCGAATTGAGTACTGTCTCCTTTTTGAAGACGGTAAAAAATGGACGGCAGCGACTTCTTAATAACAATTAAAAAATTACGAACTGCGGTTGCGGACCCGCCTGCCAATCGTTGCATATATGGCAAATATCCCCCCCCCCTCCATATGAGACAATCTATGAGAGAGGCCTGTTCACTGGAGTTTTGATAGATTTTACGTGGTAGAGCCATGATGCAGCTATATAATAGTTGCAGCGCTAGTGGGTTGGCTCAATCGGGAAAAGGCTACGCTCTCCCAGAATAACAGCGTAATATAGCAGCTTAATGCTGCTGTGTTTCGTATGGTGAGTGTAGAGAACCGGAGACCCCTTTTACTGGAAACGAGGCATTCTACTTAGTACAATTTGATTCTTAATCGAGGATAAATGTAGGTGTGTATGGGCCACAACATTCTCTTACGACCAGGTCTCTTACGGTGAGGATCATCTGTATGGTCGTTTGTCACCCTTATTCTATAAAAAAAACTTTATAATTATCGTAGACTGAATTTGAATACAAATAATTATTAATTTACTATAATGTGTTGTGAATTACATATTTACATACGTCAACTGATTAAAAAATATGTTATAATTTTGCATTCCTTTTGTAAAATATGGCGTAATCTGTACTAGGTATATATTTGTCACCACATTCTGTATTACCGATATTTGCAAAATAAAGAAATCCATTTATTCATAGCAATCGTGTGATAAAATAGGCGGTTCGGCGGTGAAGAAATACTTTTACATATATGTAGTTAATTCGATAACCTAATAAGCAGCTCAATGAACCCTTTCAATCAATGTGAACGCACAGTAACGCATCTGCATTTTGATTTGTAATCGAGGATAGATGTAAATGTCTATAGGCCGCAGCAACCACTTACCATCAGGTGGACTGTGTGCTCGTTTGCCACCCTTATGCTATAAAAAAATATTATAATTTGCATTCCTTTTGGTAAAATATGGCGGAATCTGTACTAGGTATATATTTGTCACCACATTCTGTATTACCCATATTTGCAAAATAAAGAAATTCATTTATCCACAGCAATCGTGTGATAAAATAGGCGGTTCGGCGGTGAAGAAATACTTTTACCTATATGTAGTTAATTCGATAACCTAATAAGCAGCTCAATGAACCCTTTGAATCAATGTGAACGCACAGTATCTTAATGCTCGGGCTCGGCATTAAAAATATTTTTCTTAGGGATGAAACCTATCTAGACAAACTTGGAAAATAAAACATTATCCAAATAAAAATATCAGCCAGATCGTTACTGTCACCGAAAAACTAATTGCGCATAAACACACACACACACACACACACAATAATAAAAATATGTAGTGGCAACTATACGGCAATCTATGGACTTATATTAGGCTGTAATGAATGGATACACGATGTACATATGTACAAGACTACATAACTTAGAATAGACGGCTCCGTGGCTTAGCAAGCATATTCTAAGTTATGTAGCTTGAGCTGTTCCGGGTCTGGATGTTTACTTTTGTGAATTTTATTATTTAAACTGCTCCCACGATACACGAGAAAATCATAGTGTGAAGGTAAAGTTTAAAATAATGAATAGAAAATAAGAGTCCTTAAAGACGCCATTAACATAAACAATTTTAAGATTTAGACTTACATGGCGCTGCTGGCTCTTCTGTGGAGCAGTTGCAGTAAACTACTATCACCAACACTGGAGCATAAACTCCGAGAGCGGGTGCGTCGCTCTCCACGCTCTCCTCGTTCGCGCCACCTCGTCACCAGCGACTCCAGGCACAGCATCGCTTGACCATCGCAAACCATTCGTTTTACGTACTGCCAACGTTGATTAGGGCAATAATTCTCACGCCTTTAATTTTATTTTTAATTATTTAACCTTGTTTTGTATGCTACCTGTGTCAATTTTTTTATGTCTTTTATATAGTACTTTATTCAACTTATGAATTAAAATTGCCTCATGGACGAAAAGTTTCGTAATACACTTTATACAAAGGCCGGTAATTTTTTTTCTAATTTACACTCTACATCAAATTTACACTCTTACACTTAAACGTAACTTTGTTACCTAGGTCTTGAACTTAAACAGAAGTTTAACACGTAACACAAACCTAAGGCTGCAGATATGTCATGCTAAAACCGAACTTATCGACGGACAAAAACATCAGTTACGTCATACCGTAGCCAAGCTCAAAACTAATAGAAATTAAAATATGGAATGACGGTTTGCTCGAAAATCGTTTAATATTTTAAACGTATCCCGATAATGTTAAGTTTTTTTTCCCGCTCAAAACGTTCTTGTGCGACTGAGAGACGCGCCGTTCACAAGCGCTACGTCCCGACTAAAGGGCGCTAGTGGCTAGTACACGGTATATCGTTAGACACTCAAGCTCAACGTTTTGCCACCCTTAAAACCGCCCTTACTATTGAGTATTTGCGCAGGTTTTGTAGACGAAATATGTCATTGTCAAATATGCTGACAAACTTTATGCGCAAAGACGGGTTGGAATATGCGGTGAATTCGTGTGCAACTGCAGCGAATATGTAAGATCTGCATCGTCGCATTGCAACTAAAAGTAATATCACAATTGATTTTTAAAATCTTCTGGAAAAATACACAGACTTCAACGAGTATAAAAATTAATCCAAGTTGCGTTTAGTTTAAATATATTAGATTTTTGCCGTAACAAATCGATGGTACGTTTTTTTATATTACAAACGAGCACACAGCCCACCTGATGTTAAATGCATGCTGTCTCCCATAGACATCTACATCTATCCTAGATTAAGAATCAAAATGCAGATGTGTTGACCCACCTGAGGAATAAGATGGAATGCTTCGTTTCCAATAAAAAGGGTCTCCGTCCGGTTTTCTACACTCACCATACGGAACACAGCAGCATTAAGCTGCTATTTAACGTTGGTATTTTGTGAGAGCGGGGTAGGTCATATTTACACAATATAATTGTTTTCTCATAGATGATTTGTCTATACTGCATGCTAGGTACAAAAAAATAGAGCACTTAAGTTAGTAACAAATTTCATTTATGGACCAGAACGACTTATGTTCCCGATATATTATGATGGTTTAGTGCCAAAAAAGGTAAATTACAAGGTGTAGTCGAGGTATTAATAAACTTTATATTTTTACACTGTAAGAACTTTACGAAATCAATACGGATTAAAACCGAAGTAAAAGCGGAGTGAATGTAGGGTCGATGCAAAATGGGTGATTTTGGTCCTATCGTTTTTTACGTTAGAATCTCGGTTAGATAAAAAGACTATCGAACCTTTCAAAATTAATATATTTTTATATGTTTCTTCAACGTCACATAAAGCGGACATTGCCTACTATATATTCACGTAATGTTCAGACTGCTCAGCTGCGTCACATAAAACGCACGGCAATACTTTACTATTGAATTTTGTTAGGCATAAACACTGCACATATATGCCTGCTATAGTTATTTATTATTAAACAGTTTGTTATGTTACATATAAATAACTAGTACGGTTATTAAAATATGACTTCAAAAAACTGCACTATGCTTCGCGTCATGCTTGCGAGGCAAGTCAAGCATGACGCTAATCTACCGTTCACATTGAGAGACCAATTTCCAGCAGTGAAATTTGACGGAACGAAAATGATCACAATATTTTTTTTTATTTAATCTTTATTGAACCAAACAACCCCGTGTAGTGGCGGGTAAGAATACCCACTACCCAATATCTCCCCGTGGGTGTCGTAAGAGGCGACAGAGGGAAACTGAGGCAGAAGATGGGCAGCAGCATCTTTCTGGTAACAGCAATACAACAATAAAAAAACTGCGGTTGCCAACCCGCTCGCCAAGCGTGGCAACTTTGGCAATATACCTCCCATAATGATAGTTACGAAGGGACGGCCCCCAGTCCCCGGCGGCACCGCTATTCCTGGCTACGGTGGCGACCATGGTAACGGCGGGACAGGGGGTGCTAAGAATCTCCGGTGGAGGTTCGGTTGCCACCTTAGACGACTCGACCTGGCAACGTACAACGCTCACACCCTGAGGACTGACGAGAAAATCGTGGAGCTGGAAGAAGAGATAGACAAGTTACGCTGGCATATTATAGGATTGTCCGAAGTCCGAAGAGAGGGGGAGGACACGGTAATCCTCGAATCCGGCAACTTGCTCTCTCACCAGGAGGGCGACCATCTGTCCCAAGGAGGTGTCGGATTTATCATCCACAAGTCTCTCGTTAACAACGTTGTAAAGATTGAGAGTGTGTCCACGAGGGCTGCATACTTTATACTCAGAATCATCAAACTGTATTCGCTGTAGATCATACAGGTTTACGCACCAACCTCGGCAAATTCCGATGAGGAGGTGGAGGAAATGTATGAGGATATATTTAGAGCCATGCATTCCTCCAAAACCCAATACTGAATAAATCCTCCAATACCCAAAACTGCAGAGAGGTGTAAGACTGGGTGACGTTAGATCCCCGAAACTCTTCACCGCTGCTTTGGAAGACGTTTTCAAGCTACAGGACTGAAAAGGATACGGTATTAACGTCAATATCGAGTACATCACTCACCTTCGATTTGTCGACGATATAGTCCTTATGGCAGAATCGGTAGAGGAACTAAGAACTATGCTCAATGACCTCAATAGTGTCGCCCAAAGGATAAGTCTTAAGATGAATATGGACAAAACAAAAGTCATGTGTAACGTCCATGTCACACCTATGCCGGTAGTTGTTGGGGACACTAAGCTCGAAGTTGTTAACGAGTATGTTTACCTGGGATAAATATTCCGACTAGGTAAGTCCAACTTCGACCGAGAGGTCAATCGACGGACTCAAATTGGCTGGGCAGCGTTCGGTAGATTACGGCACATCTTCTCGTCAGGTATACCTAAAAACTTGAAAACAAGATTGTACAACTAGTGCGTGTTGCCAGTGATGACTTATGGTTCTGAGACGAGGTCCTTACAGATGGCCGTATGAGGAAGCTCAAGGTCGCTCAGCGAGTTATAGAGAAAGCTATGTTCAGAGTTTATCTGCGTGATAAACTAATAAATACGGATATCCGCAATAGAACCAGAGTAACGAACGTGGCCCAATGGATTAGCAGGCTGAAGTTGCAATGGGCCGGCCATATAGCTCGAAGAACCGACAACCGATGGGAAAAAAAGGGTCTCGAGTGGCGGCCTCGTACCGACGGATGAAGTGTAGGGAGACACCCCATTAGATGAAGTAATGACCTGGTAAGACATGCAGGAAGTCGATGGATGCAGGTGGCTCAGGACCGTGTTTTGTGGCATTCCTTGAGGGAGGCCTATGTTCAGCAGTGGACTTGTGAAGGGCTGTAATCATGATGATTATGATGATATAATATGACTTGGTATTATTTATCGGTTTTCATGATTTAGTATTATTTATTCGAAACTTAATATTCAACAAAGTGGCCGAATGATGATGATGATTATGATGAACCAAACAATACAGGATCAAAAGGCGGACTGAATGCTAAAAGCATTCTCTGCCAGCCAACCTTAGAGCAGTGATAAAACTACGAAGGTGGTTTCAAATAACATAATATATAGTATATAATATGTATATTCATATATATATATATATATATATATAATATATATATATATATATATATATATATATATATATATATATATATAACTAAAACAGACATAACCACTATAATAATGATGGAGCTTAGCAGTTATGAAGCAAACAGTTTTTTACGTGGTAGAGCTATGCTGCAGCTATATTAGTAGTATAGTTGTAGCTCGAATGGGTTGGCTTGACCGGGGAAGGACCACGCTCTCACAGAAAACTAGCGTAAAATAGCAGCTTAACGCTGCTGTGTTTCGTATGGTGAGTGTAGAGAACCGGAGACCCTTTTTACTAGCAAAGAGGCATTCCATCTTAGTACTCAGGGGTGACAACGCATCTGCATCTTTCTTTATTGAGGATAGATGTAGATGTCTATGGGTCACAGTAACCACTTACCATCAGGTGGACTGTGTGCTCGTTTGTCACCCTAACCTATAAAAAAAAAGACAGGAAATGAGCCCGAACATTCGTCTTAAATGTTTGTTTGCAGGTAGTTTGTTTAAACTTTTCAGGTCTAAAATACCTTGGGTTAAGGTACGAAAAGATAAACCCTTGTAGCTTAATTATACACTGCAGATTCTTAGCCGTATGGTTCCGAGTGAGTGTCATGAGAGGCGAGTAGTAGTTATGTGGTAGATCCTTGCTGCATGTATATTATGTATTAGAACAAGAATAGCTCGGCTCAGTCGAGGTAATGCTGATGTGTTTCGTATGATGAGTGTAGAGAACCGGAGACCTCGTTTTGGATATGAGGCGTCCATTTAGTTCTCAGGAGTGTCAACGCATCTGCATTTCGATTCATAATCGAGGATAGATGTATATGGGTGACAGCATCCGCTTACGATTGGGTAGACTATGTGCTTGTTTGTCATCCTTATTCTAAAATGTAAAAAATACGATAATAATAAATTAAAGGCTCCATAGCCCAGTGGCTTAGTAATAAGTTGCACACTAACGAGCGCTATGGGCCGCGGGTTTGAATTCCGCACGGAACAAGTATTTGTATTCCTACGAATAATGGTTCCGGATCTGGATGTTTGTCCTTGTGAAATGTATGTATGTAACCTGCCCCCACGGTACAATGAAAATCATAGTATGGAGGTTACGTTTAAAAAATTAAAAAATCAAGTAAACATCTAGACTTTAGATAATCTAGATTTATTGGCCATACTAATACCAATAGTTTTCCATGCAAGATTCAAACCGGAGGGCACAGTACTACCAAGCCATTTAAAAGACTTGTTGCTAAAAAAATAAAAATAAAATATTAAAATACAAGTCTTGAAATAAATTGTAGTGTTAAGCTTAGACTGATTTGATCTAACTTCAATTGGATTAGGCATAATGTTTACTCAAACGGACTTGTAACAATAAAATTACTTTGAACTGTCGCAAATGAAATACGTGACTCTCCATCGATAAAATTTCAGCCTTAGTTTTTTGAACGCATCAGTTCAAATAAATCCAAATTACGATATATCGGATTTATTAAAAGACAGTTCCCATAATTTACAGAGCAACTTTCACAACTAGATACAAATTGTAATTGTGTATCTTTGTTTAAATTGTTTATTAACTTTTTCTAAAAAGGCGTACTGCGTGGTGGGATTCAAAACCCGGTATGTCAGCCCGTTATAGTCTCCTACCGCACATCAACCTTTCCCATTTTATTAAGGACTGGCTGGTACGCGGCGCTTTGCTGGCGCAGAAGAAATATTAGTGGAAATATTGCTTTAAATTTGGAAGAGTCGAATTGTTTAATTAGGAATGATAATACATTTATTAAATAGAAATTGAATGATGTATGACTTTCAAATAAATCTGTCAGTACTGTAATATTTTTTTATAAGATAAGGGTGACAAACAAGCACACAGTCCACCTGATGGTAAGTGGTTGCTGCGGCCAATAAAAATGCAGATAGTTGTCACCCCTGAGGACTAAGATGGAATGCCTCGTTTCCAGTAAAAAGGGTATCTGGTTCACACACACTATACGAAACACAGCAGCGTGCATTCTATGAGAGAGTGGTCCTTCCCCGGTCGAGCCGACCCATTCGTGCTATAACTGTACTACGAATATAGCTGCAACATGGCTCTACCACGTATAAATATAATTGTATTATGGCTATAACCTTCGCGCAAGTGCAAGCAATAAGTTGACAATTTTTTCCGCAATCTGATGAACGGTATGGCGTAGACAATACGAACAAACAAATATTAATTTTTATATATTACATTTTCTATAGTCGCCATGCTCGACGTATTGGCATAATTTAACTTGCTCCCCGTTGGCAGCTATTTTGGCATATAAATAATGATATAACCATATGCTCTTACCGAACTTTCTCATACTCGCCTCTTACGACCCTCTCGGAGAATGGAAATAGGGTGATGGAGCCTATTACGTCGCCACCACACTCAATATACTATAAATATTTTAATTGCATAAAAGTAAAATTTTGCGGATCTAGCTATTTCCTGACTGTTCCTGTATACCTGTATCCATCGCTTCTCGTGTGAATCATGATTTTTTGAACGTTTGTGCGATATACATGTAGCCTGATGAAGATGATGCCTCATTTAATCATTTGATTTTTGAAGCCAGCTTTGACTCTATTCGGACAACATGTGGGTCGTTTATTACAGATTGTGAAAAGTGTCACCAGAAGATTGTATCTTAACTGAAAAAGGTATCTAAAAAATCCAAACTGTTGGCGTTATTATGTGTCCCGAAGGAAACATGATGTAAGAAAAATATCTTTATCTAATAAAAATGCGAAAAATGTGGCTTTTCACACCTTTTAAATTTGAGGTAAATTTATTTTTATTGTTTGGGTTTTTATTTCATAAGTAGTAAAAGGCTTTACTTGGTATGATATATAAGAAAAAAGACATGCGTGAGTGTCGTGGAACACTCGGTTAGAACGAAGTTCCTTATTATTGATAAACGTATTATATTAATGATTGACAAATACAAATAAATGTATTACTAGCATCTATTAAAATAAAGCGTAAAATACACTATGACACGGGGGTAGTGACGAAATAATCTTAAACTTTTTGTCGCTAACTCCCATCCGCCAAACCCGTACCGTCAGATAAGGAACTTCGTTCCAAAAATAATCCTTGCTTCAAGAAACCCTTTCACAAGCTACAATTAAAGAGATGTAATCGTAAAATTAGTTCTATCCGAATTACTTACAAAAAATTAAATACAAAAAATAATCATCTGGATGCGAAAAAATATAAGTATTTAATACGCACCAACAACAAGCAACAGGAAGAATGTAGTATCATCTGTTCTGACAAATTCGGTCGATAAAAATGCAGGCCAAGTCAACGTACGCTTTATAGACAAAACTTGCCAAAATGTTTCCATTCAAGGGATACCATTAACATTTAGATATAAACGCCAGATGTTTTGTTTTAGCTTCTAAATGTTATAGTAATTTAAATTTTGTTGTGGAAATTTTTACTCGACCGCGATATAGCAGTAGTATAATATCTATGTGTGTATGTACGTATGTTCGTTTTATATACCTTTGGAGAAGAATGTGTGTTAAAGAGATGGAAAGAGTATTTTGAAAGTTTGTTTGAAAGAGAGGAAGTGCAGGTACAGCATCTGCCACCTTCCACGGAAACTAATATAAATGTTGATGAAAATGAGATAAGCATGGATGAAATAGTGAAAGCGTTGAAAAGTATGAGATTAGGTAAGGCTGCAGGGTATGACAGGATTACCGTCGAGATGCTGAGGGCTGGACAGGGCCTGGTGGCTAGTCAGCTGTATCGCCTTTTCAATCTGTGCTGGCGAAATGGGCAAGTACCGGGAGACTGGTGCAAAGCCGTAATCGTGCTAATCAAAGGGAAAAGGGTCACGGCAGGACTGCATAAATTACCGCGGTATAAGCCTTCTCAGCGTCGTCGGTAAATTGTATGCGAAAGTGTTGATTGAAAGGGTTGTGAATGAAACAGACGAGAAAGTATGGGATGCACAAGCGGGATTTAGAAAGGGAATGGGATGTACGGATCAGGTCTTTTCCTTGCGGTGCATAGCCGAAAAGTATTTGGCTAAAAACAAGAAAGTCTACTGCGCGTTCGTAGATCTATAAAAGGCCTATGATAGAGTGGTGAGGAATGAATTGTGGTCGGTGTGAGCAGTATCCTCATACGAGCAATGCAATCTCTTTATAGGGTTTCTAGTGCTTGTGTAAGGATAAACGGGGCATACACTGAATGGTTTAATATCGAAAAAGGTGTTAGACAGGGATGTGTAGCGTCACCGTGGCTGTTTAATCTGTTCATGGACAATTGTTTGACAGATTTAAAAGAGAATGAAAGTGGGTTGAGAATGAATGAGTTACTCGTCAAATGTTTTCTCTATGCTGATGACCAAGTATTACTTGCGTCTTCGGCCGAGGAGTTGCAGGAGATGGTAACTGCTATGAGTGGAGCTTTTGTTAGAAAGGGAATGAAGATGAATGTAAGGAAGACGAAAGTGATGGTGTTTGAAAAAGATGAGGCAGTGACAGACTGCAATATTGTGATTGAAGATGAACAAATTGAACAGGTGAAAGAGTTTATGTATCTGGGTTCAAAGTTTACAAGAGATGGAAAGTGTGAAAGTGATATCGAAAGAAGAGTGAGAGTGAGAATGGAGCTTTGCACTCCTTTATGAGCAGTCGGAAGGTGTCTAACAAGGCTGTGCATGAGGGGGTGTTGGTTCCGACACTCATGTACGGAAGTGAAACTTGGGTATGGCAGAAGAAACATGAAAGCAGAATAAATGCAGTTGAGATGAGAGCATTAAGAAGTATGATAGGAGGTAAACTGAGTGACAGGATAAGAAAGAGTGAGATAAGGAAACGTTGTGGTCTGAAAGAAAATGTAGTGACAAAAATTGAGAAAGGTATGCTGAGATGGTTTGGCCATGTCGAGAGAATGAATAAAGAACGATTGACGAAAAAAGTGTATAAGGCGAGTGTGAATGAAAGTGTTGGAAGGTGTAGACCTAGGCGGACATTTCTAGACAAAATCAGGGATCTCTTGAAAAAAGGCCAAGTCAAGAGTACCCTAAGCCTTAGAGCTTGTATGAAGGGAATAATGAAAGTGGACGAAGCAAAACAAGTATGTAAGGATCGTAGCAAGTGGAAAGAACTGGTCTCTGCCTACCCCTACGGGAAAGAGGCGTGATTATATGTATGTATGTATGTAAACCAGTTGTTAATTAAAAAAAAATTATTCGTCTTGCAATAATTATGGGCGTTCGCGTAAATATGGCTACTCTTTTATCGGTCAAAATCAGCAACCTAAGAAATATTATATAATATTACTAAAAATAATGTGCTTATCCCGTGTAGTAGCTATTATTTATTCTATGGTAGTGTAAGAATATCCACAACCCCTTATATACCCGTGAGTATCGTAAGAGGCCGACCGGAGGGAAACTAAAACAGGAGACGGGCAGCAGCATCTTCCTGATAACAACTAAAAATAATTAAAAAACTGCGGTTGCCAATTCGCTTGCCAAACGTAGTGACTATGGCAAAATCCTCCATAAGAGGCAATCTATGGGAGACGCCTATGTAGACTTTAACAGGTTGTAACGGTAACGGTATGCTATTTCATACAATTAACTATTTCTTCCGCGGCAGCAAAGCGCCGGGTACAAGCTAGTCCTTAATAAATTGGGAAAGGTTGATTGATGTGCCGTAGGTGACTGACAACCGGATTTCGAATCCCATGACGCAGTACGCCTTATGGAAAAAGTTAGTAAACAATTTAGACAAAGGTACACAATTACAATTTGTATCTAGTTGTGAAAATTTATCTGTAAATTATAGGAACTGTATTTTAATAAATCCGATATATCGTAATTTGGATTTATACGATACATGTATATATCGTATTAATTGGTAACAATAGTTCACTGAATTTTTCCTTTTTTCGATAAAGAGCATTGTCAAACTATATATAACAGTAGGTACTTAACATCTGGCACTGCAATCATCGATCCGTCTGCCAAACGTGACGATGGTGGCAAATCCTCCCTACAACGGGATATGCTCATGTCCAGCATTGGACTTCTGCATACTGATAAAGTTGAAGTACCTAGGTTTTTCGTTTTTTAAGTTGATTATCTTATTACAAAAAGTACGTAACAGTATGCCATTTAAAGAAATAGTAATATAATTTATTACTCGCATGATTTTCTCACTCTCTCCAACTTAGGTTTCAGAATAAATGGCTAGTAATTCGCGGGTCTCGGGTTCAAATTTTGGCTTGAACCAAAATTTATGAAACACCAAATTTTTGTTTTTAGGATTGTGTGCGTTGTTTAGGTTTGTTACAGCCTATATACACGTCCCACTGCTGGGCACAGGCCTCCTCTCATTTCTGAGAGGGTTTTAGGGCAAGGAAAGGTACGCCGCGCTGCCCCAATGCGTGTTGGCGAACTTCACATGTCTTCGAAATATATATTTTTTTCTTATTTGTCAGACATGCAGGTTTCCTCACGATGTTTTCATTCACCGCCGAGCACGTGGTAAATCGGCACTTAAAATTGCAATTAACAATTTCATTGGTGCCGGCGGGGATCGAACCCGGGTTTCTCGCGTACCTACTGTGAAACTTATAGCGAGCGCTAACCATCTGACCTACCACGGCTGTTTAGGTTTAAGTATAATTATTTATCAACTGTTAAATAACTGTTGATTCATTGTGACAAAAATGTATAATTTGAACTTCTCATTTCGGAAATGGAATTATTTTTCTAATGGTATTATTAATTATAGTTAAACACATAACAGTATATGTGCGTCACCGTCCACCTAGCTGTATTATTATTAATACTTTGTGATTTTTCTAACTTCTCTGATATGAATCTCATTTGTTATCCTAAATAAAGATTTATTATTATTATTATTATAAAATATATGTACGGAAAAAATGTATCCTTATTTACAATAGTAAAGTAAAGTAACAACATATTTTTTTTTGTATTATTTAAAAAAATTCCGGCTGGGTTTTTGCTAGTTTTTCCCAGGAAAGAGTTTTTAACAAACCAGACGTTAAAGTAAAATATGACCTTAAATAAAAAAAAGTATTTAAAATCCACATTAAATAAAAAGTATTATTTTCTCTTTTTTCTTCTATTCTATGCCATACTACTCTCTTTTACTCTATTCTATATACTTCTCATTGCTGGGCACAGGTCTCCTATCATTTCTGAAAGTATTAGGGTGCAATTAGCCTACCGCGCTGTTCCAGTTCGTGTTGGCAAATTGCACATTGGTGCCGGTGTGCATTTATAGCAAGCGGCTTAGCTCACGGCTCTACTTCTACTACTAACCCATTATCACAGAACACCACGTGAATTCATATCGTCATGTGATTTCGAAGGGGGATACAGAGTGCAAAGAGCGGCGAGCCACTCGGACCTATAATATTTAACCAAAATATTATAGGTTTAGATGAGAAAATGATTTATTATAGGTTTAGTGAAAGAAGTGATAGGTGGTTAGTCCAAGATCCCATTAGTTGTCTTTTAGGACATGCTAGGCAAATAACACGGTCGGTACGTACTTTTTTGCTATAAATCACACATAAACATGTAAGGCACGTGAGGGTAATATTGTCAAGTTAAGCTTTGCCGCCCTTTAAAATCAAAACTACGAAGAGGACAGAGACAAATACACAGTGTCGTATACTGTAACTAATATATTAAGAAAAAAATAACAAACAAGCCTTAGCAATGATTAGGAACACTTCGAAAAATCATCTTAAAGAAAACTCACTACACTACCCAATATATGTACTAAAATCGACTAAAATATTTACTATATATCAACTGTCAAAATGACGTTGATATAGCGGCGCCCTTTTGACCCTTTACTATTTGAATGAATTATGAAGAGCTGTCGTACCACAAAACCATCTATGCAAACAAGGCTGTATTTTTTGAGTTATAAGAAAGTGACCATATTAACCGGATGGCCATATTACCCTCACGTACCATAATCCAGATTAACATGGAATGCCTTGTTATTAGTAAAAAGGCACCATACAAAACACAACAGCATTATGTGACCTGCTATTTTATTCTGTACAAGCCAAAGTCCGTTACCGTTAGAAATATTTTGGCACGCTGCATTTCGTGTTTCAAGCGAGCAATTGTCAATTGGCTGCAGTAGCCAGTAGTAGTTTACCAACTTCCCGGCGCCCGGGTGAACCGTCGCCAGTGAACTCATTATTCTGTGTGAAAAAAGCAACATAAAAACAATGAACCTCACAAATGTTACTAAATGAATTTAATATTATTTTTGAAGTTAGACCTGAGATAATTAATTCATATTGTTTTATAGCTGCCTCATCGATCATCTCTCAAGACACTTTTAACCGATTTAAAGAAAAGAGTAGATTCACAATTCGACTGTGTTTTTTTTTTGTATTGTGAACTGACTTTAAAGAATTATAAACCATTTTTTACTAAATAGGTTATAATAATCATTTTTTTAATAAATTGGTTATACTTAAGTGGTGGTCCCATATATATTTCGAGAAATAATTACATCATAGTAATTACATCATATTTGATACTATTTATTAATTAATTTTTAAAGCTTAAGTGAATAAAAAACAATGAAATGTGTCACTATTTATTTGTTTGAAATATTGTTAGGTCATTATTTAAAAATGTACATAATAAAACATAGTTATTATTCAATATATTTATGTCATAATTAGATTTCTAACATACCTACTTAACTCTTTTCTCAAATTCTATACCCACTAATGTTTTGTATACGTTCCATTTTTTGTTATTTTATTTACTTTAAATGATTTCCAAAAATATTGTATTTCGTATGCCCAGAGGGTAGGACATAGTTGAACTTGATTATATAATAATGTATCTAACATCTATGTAATACCTATGATCCACGAAATAAATGATTATGATTATGATTATGAAAAAAAAATAATTCTAACCCACTCCAATTTTCAGTAAGCCGTAAGTGTTCTTTGGCAAATTAGGAGATAATCTATACAAATAAATAAAATAGAAGTGTCTGTTTATAATATCAAAATAACAGATTTTTACTAAATACATATGAAAGTGTATACGGTACTTATAACAAAAACACAATTTTTTTAATTTTTGTCTGTCTGTCTGTTTATTCCGGCTAATCTCCGAAACGGCTGGACCGATTTTGACGAAACATGATGTTATAAGAAGTAACATGGGCTTATTTTATTTTAGAAAAAGAATTAGAGTTCCGTGTAAAAAAATTTACTCTCTAAATCACACGCGGGTGATGTCGCGGGGAACAGCTAGTATTTAATAAAACCAAAAATTACATCAGGCAAAGAGTTTACCGTCTTATATTATAGACAACATATAGAGTAAAAACGGACGTATGTATTCCACAGTTTGATTTCACAATAGCTTTGCGTGTGGCGGTATTAGTGCTAATAACTTGCCGAGGACGATGCAGTTTACAAGTTGTTTGATTAGTGACCTTTGACAGTTTCCCATTAAGGCTTCTATTGCATTTCACGCTGCAGATATAATTTAGGTTTTTAAATATATGTATATCTATAACAATTAGAGAGTCTATCATAATTTGACTGCCGCAAAACACGATCCAAAACCAACTTTTCGCTAGCTACGAATTTCGAGTTACTTAACACTTTAACAGTATGTCATCATCATAATTACACCCTTCACAAGTCTAATGGTTAACAAAGGCCTTCCCCAAGAGATGTGAAAAAAACACGGTCCTGAATATCTATCGACTTCCTGGATGTCTTACGGAGTAACTTAGGCTACTTTTCTTGTAGAAAAAGAATAAGGGTTCCGCAAAATTAAAACCCTAAATTGAACTCGGGCGAAGTCGCGGTGAACAGCTGTTTTAATGTAACTTTTTAGAAAATATTGATTTTGTGATTTTCTTTAGTCCACGAGAGAAAAAAGGTTTTAATAAAAAGTAAAAGCCTTCTTCAAAGAACTAAAAGGAATAAAATAATTTCACGTTTCGAAATCAAAACCCCGACTTCCTTTATTAGCACCGACATCGGAATGTTAAATTATTTCATACTTTTTATTTTTAGTGGAGATGCTACGAATATTCGGTTTCTATTCGGTACTCAGCCTATTCGGCCACTTTGTTGAATATTAAGTTTCGAATAAATAATACTAAATTATGAAAAGAAGTCATACTATATCATCATAATCATCATCATTACAGCCCTTCACAATTCCACTGCAGAACATAGGCCTCCCCCAAGGAATGCCGCAAAGCACGGACCTGAGCCACCTGCATCCATCGACTTCCTGCATGTCTTACCAGGTAGTCCTTCCATCTAGTGGGGGGCGCCCTACACTTCGTCCGCCGGTACAAGGCTGCCACTCGAGAACCTTTCTTCCCCATCAGTTGTCGGTTCTTCGAGCCGACAACTGATGCCCGGCCTATTGCCACTTCAGCTTACTAATCCTTTGGGCTATGTCGGTAACTCTGGTTCTACTGCGGATATCCTCATTTCTAAGTTTATCATGGAGAGAAACCCCGAGCATAGCCCTCTCCATAGCTCGCTGAGCGACATTGAGCTTCCTCATACGGCCAACAGTGAAGGACCACGTTCCAGTCCATAGGTCATCACTGGAAACATGCACTGGTTGCACAGTCTAGTTTTTAAGTTTTGAGGTATACCTGACGACAAGATATGCTGTAATTTCCTGAACGCTGGTCAGCCGAGTTGAATCCGTCGAATGACCTCTCTGTCGAAGTTGGACTTACCTAGTCGGACAATTTGTCCCAGGTAAACATACTCGTCAACAATTTCGAGCTTAGTGTCCCCAACAACTACCGGTATAGGTGGACGTTAAACATTACTTTTGTTTCGTCCATGTTCATCTTCAGACCTATCCGTTGGGAGACACTATTTAGGTAATTGAGCATAGTACTTAGGTCCTTCAGCGATTCTGCCATAAGGACTTTAACAGTGGTAGAGCCAAGCGGCGGCTTTTGCTGTCGCACGGATGGGCCGGCTCGAACCGGGGTGGTACCACGACCTCACAGAATACCAACGTGAAGTAGAGGTTTACCTCTGCGTTTCGCTTGGTGAGTGCAGGTGGCCGGAGTCCCTTTTTACTGGAAATGAGGCTTCCATCTTAGTCCTCACGGGTGACAACGCATCTGCATTTTGATTCTTTATTGAGGACAAATATAGATGTCTATGGGCCGCAGCAACCACTTACCATCAGGTGGACTGTGTGCTCGTTTGTCACCCTTATCTTATAAAAAAAAATATATCGTCGGCAAATCGAAGGTGAGTGATGTACTCGCCATTGACGTTAATACCGTAGCCTTTACAGTCCAGTAGCTTGAAAACATCTTCCAATGCAGCGGTGAAGAGTTTCGGGGAAATGTCACCCTGTCTTACACCTCCCTGCAGTTGGATAGGTTTCGTACTCTGGTTTTATACTCGGATAGCCATCGTAGCCTGTCTGTACAAACACTTCAGCACTTCGATATACCGACAGTCCACTTGGCACCGCTGAAAGGACTGCAGCACCGCCCGAATTTCAACGGAATTAAAGGCTTTCTCCTAGTTCACATACGTAAGGCAAAGTGGCAGATTGTATGTTGTCTATGGTAGTAAAGCCTTTTCGGAAATCAGCTTTTTCGGGAGGCTGCAAGTTGTCAAGTCTGCGTGCGAGACGATTCGTAATGACTCTCGAAAACAGCACGTAGACGCGGCTCAGAAGGGAAATCAATCTGCAGTTTTTCAAAAGCGCGTTGTCCTTTTTTGAAGAACAAGACCACCGCACTTCTGCTCCACGCCTCCGGAGTAGTGCCACCATGGAGGACGGAATTAAAGAGCTTCTGAAGGACTTCAAGTACCGGTTTTCCACCCGCTTTCAGAAGCTCCGCTGTAATTCCATCCTCGCCCGGGGACTTGCCGTTTTTAAGGTGCTGGAGAGCCATTCTAATTTCGCTCAGACTGACGTCGAGAATATCATCGGAATAGTGTCGGATAAGGTTTGCTCTTGGATCGTTACTCTCACTTACATGTGGCTCCAACGATGATGTGTACAGCTGCCCCTAGAACCTCTCAATCTCGGCCAAATCTCAAATGTCCCGGAAACGACGCTGCCACACTCGGTCTTCAGCTGGTTCTGTTTGGCAGAGAGATCTCTAGCAAAAACTTTGGAGAACTGATTCCGCTCAATTGCTTCTTCAATACGTGCTGTATTGGAGTTACGTAAGTCTCGCCGTATGCATTTGAAGATCTGTCTGTTCAGTTGCCTGTACTCTGTCAAATCTGCCGAAGAATGTAGATTCATTTCCCGTCTAACAGCTATCAGATTAAGAGTGTGGTCGGAGAGTTTTTGTGTTCTTCTGCAGCGGGTCTTGCTGAACTTAGCTCCTACCGCATGGATAGTTTCCACGAGCTTGTCATACATATCGTCCACTGCATTGCAATCTTCTAGGCATATAAATCGGTTTTGTAGCTTGGGCTGAAAAGTTTCGGGACTCTGGATTAAACCACGAGGGGGACAGAGCGTTGACTTCATTAGACGAGACCTCTCAAACTTAACGTTTAGGTTCAGTGTACGTTTAACCATACGGTGATAGCTACCAGTTTTCACCCTCGCAATCACTGATACATCACTGAACAGCTGTCGTCAGGTAGTCATAATAAATTCAATCTCATTTTTGTCGAACCGTTGAGGTTCGACCAGGTCCACTTCCTGTGGGGCCGCTTCTGGAAGCAAGAATTCATCATAAAGAGTCCCTCTTTCTCTATGAAGTCGGCCAGCTGCTGGCCATTTGGGTTCCGTTGCCCTATTCCAGATTGCCCTAACTTCAGCTCATCGTTCTCTCTTGTGCCTAGTTTTGCTTTGAAGTCTTCCATTAACACCGTATAGTGGGTTTGGAGGAATTGTAGCGGAATTAAACGAAAAACTTCCCGGGGAGGGTACCAGCACCCCTGGAGAATCCCTCGCCGAGCTTCCACGACCAAGCTATTACACTCCTGAGCATGGGTGCTCTGGCTGCTCCGCGTATTCTGGGGGAGGGCAAAATTCCGCTCGCAACTAACACTGTCCACTACATCTAGAGACGGCGAAGCTGGCCTTGCTCTTTTTAACCGAGACTCAGGTGTCCTCTCCGGCTGATACTTTATATCTCTCCTACCCGGGGTACAAATTAGAACACTCCTTTGTGCCCCGGGCTGGAGTTTGCGTATACGTGGAGGATCATGCACCTTCCCTGTTGGATCTTCTGCTGACTTCTCATTAAGACGGATATCAATATCACGAACGCACATCGCGGCAGAACTCCCGATACCATCCGCACCATCTGGATCATGGTCCACCACTGTGCGATTTAGAAGATGTTTTCTTCCTCACACAACTTCCTTGTGGAATAGTTTACCACCAGCAATTTTTCCGGACCGATACGACTTAGGGACCTTCAAGAGAAGAGCCTACTCCTTTTTAAAAGGCCGGCAACGCATCTGCAATACCCCTGTTGTTGCGGTTGTGTATGGGGCGGCGGTAGTCACTTACCATCAGGTCAGCCGCATGCTCGTTTACTCCCTCTTCTATAAAAAATCTTGGTTGGGCAGCGTTCGGGAAATGACGTCACATCTTCTCGTCAGACATACCTAAAAACTTGAAAACAAGATTGTACTCGTACAACCAGTGCGTGTTGCCAGTGATGACTTATGGATCTGAGACGTAGTCCTTCACAGATGGCCGTATGAGGAAGCTCAATGTCGCTCAGCGAGTTATAGAGAGGGATATGTTCGGGGTTTCTCGGGAAATGTGGATATCCGCAACAGAACCAGAGTAACCAATGTAGCCCAATGGATTAGCAAGCTGAAGTGACAATGAACCGACCATATGGACATAGATGCGAAAGAAAGTTTCTCGAGTGGCAGCCTCGTACCGGCAGGCAAAGTGTAGGGCGGCTCCCTATTAGATGGACGATAAGGTAAGACATGCATGAAGTCGATGGATATGAATGCAGGTGGCTCAGGACCGTGCTCTGCGGCGTTCTTTGGGTGAGGCCTATGTTCAATAGTGAACTATGTGATTATGAACATTCGGCGCTTCGGTCGAGAGCGTGACCGGATATTCTGTATTTGGTATTCGGGAAAACCACTATTCGTGGCATCTCTTCTTTTTAGTTCTTAGTAGCATGAAGTTGAAATTATAATTTGACATTGAGATAGTGGTATAGTAATATTGCAAAACACCTAATAGTCCCTGGCTCATTAAAACCTTTTGCATAACATATTAGAAACCCTCTTGTATAAAAATACTCTGCATTAAATCCAAAGAAATAATGAATTTAAACAATTTTTTTTTGGAGTTTATGGCCTGGTATCTAGACCTTTAGGCCAAGTCTTAAGTATTTTTATTCGGTTTATTATAATTTCCCCAAATGATTAATTATTCTTCATAGTTCACTGCTTCACAATATGTTGATGCGTCACATTCTGCAGCCCTTGGGAGATTTTGACGGCAACTTGAGCCAGCAGACAGCTGACAATTGGCGATGGTATCTAAAGGCGCATATGTAGACAAACAGCTTATCTTGAGAATCCATCACCATCAGAGCACTTGTTTCACCGTTTCCACTAATAGTTCACATGCGTAGACAGTTAATACACAAAATCGCACCACTTTTACATATCAAAGTCCACTTCAAACCATTATTTAAACAATAACACAGGAGCAGCAAACCGACGCCGGTCAAGTTCCCGCCAAAACTCAATTTAAACAATTTTTTTTAAATACCACAGAGTAGGTACGGAGTAGCCACAATGCCGTGTTGCCGGTTAGCCCGTTTAAATACCAATTGTAATACTGGCACTCGCATGGCTGAACTTAGAAAAATACCAGTATGGTAACGAGAATTTCGACATCAGCGCCACCTACCGGATATAATCGTAAATCTAAACCATCCGGGGACCCACTCAAACACACAAACAATTTCATCAAAATCAGTCCAGCCATTTTCGAGTTATTACGAGAAAGCGCGGCAATTGATATTTGTATAATGAAAGTAAGAAAACATTTCCCTTCTGAAGATATAACTGCGTAAATCGGAATAAGGTTTATTTTCAATAAGAGAGATATCCCGTTTCCTTTTTATCTTGAACAACCGGACAAATAAGCACGGCCGGCTGAAGAAAGATAAATGAATAAGTAATTACTGTGTCTATGTGTTCTGATGAAAGAGTACCCAGAATTCATTATAATATCCTCTCTCTATGCGATAAACAACTTTGATGTTCATTCGACCTTATTATTATTGTGAAGTTTCAGCGTTGCTGCCAATTTGTATATGCTTATTTTGTACGAGTAGAATAATATGCGATGAAAAATTTTATCTGAGATACGAGGACAGAGTATTAAAATACATTATTCATATATACAAAGTTGCATTCTGCAACAGTATAATATGAATCATCACTTATTACTCGTTTGTTTATTTTGTTCCTCAGGAATGATTCTAGTTTATATCAATTGACTGACCAAATACACGAATTATCTTAGGATTAATAAATGATGATTCTTACTAAAAACTACATATCAAGGTATCTCATATCATCCTGTGGATATTGTGAAAGGCAACAGAGGACAAATGAAAAAGGAGATGGGCAGTAGAATCTTGCTGATAGCAGCTGAAATTCAATAAAACACTGCAATTGGCAACCCGCATGCCAACCGTGACAACTATGGTTATATATTTTATATTTATTAATTAGATATATATTTTATACGTGGTAGAATCATGCAGCAGCTATATATTGGGTGCAGCACGATTGAGTCGGCTCGACCGGGGTAGGACCACGCTCTCACAGAATATTTGTTTAATTACCACTGCTATTTTACGCTAGTATTCTGTGAGAGCGTGGTCTTACCCCGATCGAACCGACCCATTCGTGATACAACTATTATGAGACTACGATGAGATAATATGTTACTACGAACATATTATCTCAATGGATACAACCATAATATAGCTGCAGCGTGGCTCTACCATGCTTACATAATGAATATAATATAATGATATTGATGTTTAAAATATTAGAAATTATATAGGTAATTATCTATCTAATATTATATTAATACGTGAAAAGGAAAACTTTGTACCTCTTTTTAAACATATTGCACGCACGGAGAAGCGATTCGATATAATTAAAGTTTATATGGAGAAGCGAGTGTAGAAAGCTAAAATTAATATATATATATATATATATATATATATATATATATATATATAATATGTGTTACGCGTACGATAAATTAGATTAAATAAAGCATACATTGTTTACGTCGGTTACTGATCATGAAGTCCCGGGTCGAGCCAATTATTGTTTTTATTCTGTCATGAACTACACAAAATTGGCGGTGTTTTACCCCCGTGCTTTGAAAAGCTGATAAAGCAGTTGGTCCTTCGCCTGATCTCTCTGCGATCGTGTCGAATAACCGTCCCAAAGGACTATGAACTATGAGTGTGAGGGAATAGAGAGTGTATTTGTGCCTCTGCGTGCACTCGGGCATTGGAATCCTGTCCTACGTAGATGGCTAGTCTTCGTTGTGACAGACCACTGTGGCTGAAATTCAGTCTGGAGGATATTATTATTATAACGCAGACATAATTGTGGATATTAATATTATTTCATTTGTTGGCATCCATAACTTTGGTTCATACTGCAAATACCTATTTTAAGTACAATTGTAATAAAAAGACAAGTACGAGCAATAATATGTTATAGAACATATTTGTATTTTATATAATGCAATTAAAAGTAAAAAACCTAAAAATTTATGAATTACGATCGTATTTCGACCACTAGGCGACCTCTAGTAAATATAAATTCTTAATAAAAAAGTATGCGAATAAATATTACTGAGATGATTCCGTAGTGACAGTTCTTGAGCTGTTAATCTAGCTATACTAGTTCTAGAACACTAGTTCTAGAAGTGTAGCGACTGCTAAAACTTCCTGATTTCCGGGAGGGATCGAGAAAGTTTGTTTTCACGATGGATAGAGAAAGAGGAATGGACAAAGCTAGAGCTATGAGAGAGATATTGAAGTAGAACGATGTTTGGTAATTAGACCAGGTGTACTGAAATATTATGTACGGATTGGAAGGCAATATGATAGAATATAAGGTAATGAATTAGTTATAACGGCTCTAAAAACACGTTAGATAAATTACGCCACTTTCGAATGAGGTAAAATCTAAAGAGTAGAGGGGAATACGGAATTTAAGGAGGGGAATGTTTATTTTTGAAATATAATTTTTATTTTGTTTTTATTATATTATTAGATTATTATGGATAAACTAAACTACGAATATTCCTAAAAATAAAAGAATTAAAGAGAAAGATAAGAAAAGTGCAAAAAAATAAGGAGCAATTTATTTATTTATATATTTATTTACACTTTATTGCACCTTAATAAAAGGATTACAAAGGGCGGACTTAATGCCTTTAGGCAATGACTGAGGCATTGTTTTATTTAAATTGGTATATGCACTAGAAACTGAATACTTTATAATTGAAACACAACTTTTCACTTATGGTCACACTGTGTGACAAATTACTTTACCTCCGTCCTAACTAGCGACATCTGGTGAGCGTAAATTATTAGCCCATATTGTGTAAGATTCATTAAAAAGATAACGCAACATATTGCTAATAGTAATAAATTAAAAAGCTAGGTATATTGTATCTTTCTCCTACGTACTTGCTATACATGCTACATATAACTGTGCTTATTATTTATAATATCATGCACAGATAAGCGACATCTTTCTTTTTGGCAATACAACTATTACGAAGTAAAAAGAAAAGTGCCCTCTATGAAATATTTATTAAACTACGTCAAATACAAGGAACATAAACCTAAAACCCTACTTAGTTCGTATTAAGGTCGACAGATGGCACAAATACCTTGTAATAGTTTGAAGTTTTTATGTTCAGAAACATATTAAGACAATTATAAATATCCTATGAAACTAAATAAATTTAATTATTTTGGTATTAATTAGTAAGTCATAAAAAATTTCGTTTTAAAATTAAAATTAACTAAATTATTTCTCATTCAAAACACGTATTTCAAAATGCATGATAGTTACTTCAAATCAGCTTTTCGAACGTTACATATATTTTGACAGCTGTACAAATACAAATACAAAGTGCGAGAAATAAGGTTTGTTGTTGTGAAATATTCCTTGATAATAATATTTTAAAACAAAGTATAATTAGTGTGCTATGCTTTTATCTTAATATATAGTTACATGTGACAGTATATCTATATCAATAAATTTATACATATACAGATACACCTATACCATTATTTTTAATTATTTTATTACTGAAGATAAATATACGTTTACTTTCGAAATATTCAAAGTACTTACCGATTTGACCATCCTTCAAGGGAGCTGCTTCTATATTCGGGTTTGCACTTTTTGTTATGGACATTATTTATTTTACTTTTTAATTTAACGCCCAATTTCTTTGGACTGGTTAATACTATGTTTGACATCATGTTATTGTAATGGTTATATTGGTCAGTGCTTTAAATCGTAGTATCTTTGACATAAAACATTATAATTTTTATTTAGGTGCACGATGGAAGTAACCGACCTCCAAGTTTCTGAAACTGATGGTGAATTCGCCTTTGAGACTGACCACTTGGCACTACGAGGAAATGAAGATTATTGCAAACTATTGAAGTACATCGTTAGGTTAGAGGCAATTAAAATGATGGCTTTAAAAGATATTGAGGATTTAGCTGAAGCACAGAGAAAAGCCATGGAAGACCCATTGCAATTTGTTCAAGACTTAAAAGATGATAAAGTTAAATTTCCTGCTAGACATAAAGTTCCTGACTTACCCAAAATTGACTGGAATAAATATGGTATAGATATATCATTGGATTGCGAGGATTCAACTCTTGTTAAAGAAGAAAATGATGCCACCACAAAAGTAAGAGGTAGAAAATTCACTGATAATAAACCTGAGACATTCAACCAACTTTGGTCATGTGAGGAGCAGAAGCGACTCGAAGAGTTATTAGAAATATATCCAGAGGAGCCAATTGAAGCAAGAAGATACAAGAAAATAGCACAAGCTTTAGGAACTAGAACACCCTTACAGGTTATGAGTAGAATACAGAAGTATTTTGCAAAATTAGCTAAAGCTGGCTTGCCCATACCTGGTAGAGCGCCAAAGAGGATAGTCAAGGATAAAAATCAGTCCATTTTCTATAAAAAGTCTACGTTTTTCCCCCAGCTTCATGTGCCTGTGAAAATGGATGACCCACTGGATAGTACTGAGGTGTATGATGGAGCTTCTACAGTGGATACCAAAAGTGGTACTAAGTATATGTTAGAGTTATTAAAAGCTGCGAAGGAGCAGCGAGTACTGGATGAAACATCACCTGTATATCAGACAAATACCATGTGTGTTGGATGTCAAAAGACTGGATTTTTGGGTGCAAGGTGGACAGATAATGCTGGTACCGATTATTGCACGGATTGTATTGTAAAACTTTTGCCAGCAGAAAAACTAATACCTGTTAGAATGGTTTTGTAATACTATTAAATAAATGTATTTTCAAATCTTTTCTTCTATTTATTTATTATAAAAACTAATGAATTAAAATTTCAATCAATTAAATTTAGAGGAGTTTTTAAATTTTTTATTAAAAAAGAATTTTATTTATTTTATTTTTCTGTTTTTTTAAAAATAAAATAGTATAGTAAGTTTATAATGGATAAATCGAAAAAATAAATATATACGAAATCTGCATCACAATGCTGCTGTAATATATTGTGAAATAGTGATTGAAACATTTATGAATGCATTTTTCCTTTCTTCTAGAATAATATTTATAGTTTTAAATTATTTAATATTGTTGCATCATTTTAAAATAAAATTATAAAGTTACAAAAATTTAACCTGTTATTAGTCTACTGATATATTATTTAACATTAAATTGTTATAAATATTAAATAAATCACTAAAATCTGAGAATTTTACATACACAGAGTCAACACTGAAATCACACTGCAACACTAAATTAAATAATTAATAACGGTTTAATTTCACAAATTAATTATTGTTTAAATTTGATAGACAGTTAATTTAAAAGTTAAAAATAGCTACTACGCACTGTACTCAAAAAACATATACTTTTTCTGCAAAAATATCATGAATTCAGCATGAAATATGCCGGCTTTCAGCCGGCGCCGGCTGTCTCGTAACAGTGAGGCAACCGCTGTTGTAGCGAGCGACTGATGAAGAATCACTGGCCTGGAACAGTGAACACGTCCCGCACCCAACTAATGCACTGCCCTGTATAGCTAATCTACCTATAGTCTTCGAAGGGCGACCTGCAACTTGTAAATATCGGAAATATATGATGTACTTTTCTTTATTATAATTAAATCAAGTTTTTGTTATGACTTTTTGAATTCGTAACGTGAACCCAAAAAGTCTCAATTATTTGTTTTAGCTATGATCCGTCTCACTGCTAAATCTCCTTCTATTTCGTCTGAGATTTTTATACGTAATCCATGTATTATAAAAACCTCAGATTAGTCAGCCATGTTGTCCCAATGCGTATTGGCAAACTATCGTTATCACCATTATTACAGCTCTTCACAAGTTCTCTGCTGATCAAAGGCCTCTCCCTAGGAAGACCACAAAACACAATCCTGAGTCACGTGCATCCATCGACTCCATCACACCATCTAGCGGAGGGATGTCCTTCGTTTACGGACTTAACATGACCTTTTATTAAAATGGACTTAACATCTCCATAGTTTGTTTTTATTTCTCTGGCGTGCAGATTTCTTCACAAAATTTTCCTTCACCAATCTATATATATATATGTCGTCCGTTGATAGTAAGATTTGTCATTATAAAAAATGCATCTCGTGCGTATCGAGGAGGCACCTATGGGATATGCCAAAAAGATGTAATAACTATCGATAAATGGTGGTATACCACCTTGTTTACGCCAGACGTATAATATCCAGACCGGCACGGAAAGCTGCATCAAAGGTGCGAGAAATTTGATCTGCGATCGACTATCCGCTTGCCAAGTGTAGTGCAAAGGCGAATACTCCCTACAACGTGGGAGACCTATATAGATACTTTTTAGAAATTTAACGGATTGGTCCCTTTATTATTTACAATGTGCTCGACAGTAAAGGAAAACGTTGTGAGAAAACCTGCATGTCAGACCAATTAAAAAATGATTCGAAGATATGAAGACCAACAACATGCATTACGACAGCGCTGTCTACACTACCTTACCTCAAAATCCTCTCAGAAATAAAGGGAGCCCTGTCCCAAGAGTGGGACGTGTATAGACTGTAACTTAAGGCTTAAGACCATCGATCACTAATAAAAAAACTAGATACACAATCAGTGACAAAAATGTCCTTACCGAATGAGCGCCCACTCGAACATTTGGGTGTGCTTTTAATTTGTAAGTACGGAGCTTTGTGAATACAACTTTAGGCAATGCGTTTAAGGTTGAATTAACATTAATATATATTTATTTCAACTAGAATTACGTCAAAACAATTGGCGACAGTTTTTTCATGGGATTGTACATCTAGTTTTTTATTAGTGATCGATATTAGGGTTCGATACCCACCTGAAATTGTTAATTGCAAACCTAAGTACTGATTTACCACGTGCAATGCGGTGAAGAAAATCAGCCTGAGAAAATCTGCATTTCTGATAAAAAGAAAAAAATCGAATATGTGAAATAGGCCAACACGCATTGGGTCAGCGCGGCGGACATTTCCTTGCCCTAAAACCCTCACAGAAATGGGAGGAGGCCTGTGTCCCGCAGTGCGGCGTATATAGGCTGAAACTTTAATTTTAACAGTAGTAAAGCAAGCATACGCTGGACTGTAGCCGGTTTCACTCAATCATTGTTACGTAGACGCGGGACCCGAAGCTTGCTTGCTCTTGTTCGTCCGACAAGTGCTTAGTCACAGATCTCTTGCACTCTTAAAAATAAATATTATCCTATGATAGCTAACTGTTCTTCTAGTTCTTTCTTCTTTCTTCTTCTTCTTCTGATAGCTAACTGTGATAAATGGTAGTGAGATTCGCCGTTTCTATATCGATTAGTATTGTAGGTCGTTTTTCTATTCAACTATGATTCCGAATTACTAAAACATATTGGCAAGCTAAACAACTATTTTCTCTAACTCTATTGTGAATTTAAATTTATGAAGTTGAAGTGGTCTAAATATGCAGTTTCTTTGTGTGATGGTAAAACTGTGCAAGTATACGTACCGCTTGTAAAGTTTTATGGATTTACAGGCAAAGTAAAAAGGGGTTTGTTCTCTAAGTCCTCCAAGAATAATTATATCAGCGACAATTGTTAACACGTACGTACGTATAGGCAAGCCCATGGCTACTTCATCTACTTGCTTGTGAAGCTCTTCCTTACAATAAATAACAAGAAGATGTGAGGTAATATCTAATGACTGCATATTCTGCAGGCATGTTATCTTCTAGCTTTGGAGTTACAATTATTGAAATGCAGGCATCAATATGTTCACTATTTAAGCTTAATAGACTCATTGTTATGTTACTTTTCCCAGACCTTCAGTTTTCACAAAGTTAAAACAAAGGAAGTGTTATTGTTGCTTGTCTTTATGCTTACGTGTATTTTGAGGATGTATGGATGTTTGTTACTCTTCTTCGCAAAAACTACTAAATGTATTTTAATGAAACTTTCCAATAATATAGCTCATACATCAGAACAACACATAGACTATAATTAATAAGGATATTGTATAAATTGGTCAAAATATAACGATAAGTGTTAAGTCGGAAAAAACCTGTCATCTGCGAGCTATTTTGGCGTGCGGTGCAAAAACTCTAAGAGTTACGTAAATATAATGTACTGTAAAATTGTTTCTTCTAAATATTTCTACAAAAAAGTCCGCAACAGTATATACCTATCTTTTATGTGTAAGCCATTATTACCAAAATAGTGAACCATAAATACAATAAAATTTGATACTTTATTTCCAATGCACATTTTGCAGTAACAAATGGATTTTATCAAAATAAATAATTTAATCGCTTCTGATGTTCAAAGTATATAACTTTTGTCTTTTAAACTACGCAATTTGGTCAAATATTTTAAAAGTAACGACGATATAAAATTATGCGATCAACGTGGTCGGGCGTACCGAGGGAAAACATCGCTCATCGCCGCAAATGTATCTCTTCACGCTTAAAACTCTGAACCGATTTAGATGAAATTTAGTATCGAGATAGTTTAAGTCCCAGTGAAGGAAATAGAATAGCTTTGATCACGGAAATCATCCCTAAATAGGGTCATGTAATTTACTATGAAAATGCGATAATTGATGGATCACCTATGGTTTAAAGTGTAATATCTACGCGGACGAAGTCGCGGGCAAAAGCTAGTTTAAAATAATTCCTATATTAAAGTCATTAATACTACTCTATTAAGCTTTTTGTATGCCGTGCATTATCTAGTCACTATCTATTAGTGACACAATTCTCGCAAAAGCATTTTATGCAGCTTGTTCGTCACACTACAAATAAGTAATCACCCCTAAACTTACCTATTTCCGCTTTTGTTTTGATACACTGAAAAATAATATTGTAGTTATTAACATTTGCTTCAAAATACAAAAACTTAAATATTTTTTACAGAAGTAAGAGTGAAAATTAGCACAAATCCCACACTTAAGTGGATGATGTGTCCCATAGACACCTACATCTACGAGTATCCTTTTGATTAAGTACTTCGAATACTATGGACTAAGTGGAATGTCTCGTTATTAGAAAAAGGGTCTCCGGTTTTCGTCATTTACAACACGAATCACAGCATTAATATGCTACTATTTCATGCTCATATTTTGAGTGAGCATGATCCTGCCCGATCAAGCCGATTCAACCATAACTAAATCATCCAATTAAACGCTATAGCGTGACTCTATTATGTTGAGAATCAAAAAAATTTATTCTTACTTTATAGACCGAACTTTATTTTTTTATAAGATTAAAGTGACATATGGCCGGCCCATTGTCACTTCAGCTTATTGATCCGCTGGGCTATGCCAGTTCAGTTGTACTTATCCACGCTGAGTGAGTTGTCGGTTCTTCGAGCTATATCACTCACATACAACTCACCCTGACCATGTGATCATACCGATGGTAAAGAAAAGTTCTCGAGTGGCAAACGCAGTGTTGGCAGGTGACCGCCGACCGGATGGAGTTAATACCACTATGAAACACGCAGGCAGTCGATGGATGTAAGTGGCTCTTGGCCGTGCTTTGTGGCAGTCTATTGAGGCGGCCTATGTTCAGTAGTGGACTTGTGATTGGCTGTCTCTAGTAGTACATACATACATTTACAATACAACTGATTAAGTGATTACTGCAGCCCATGGACAACTGCAATCAACCTCAAATAAAGAAGGAAAAGGCTACAGATGCGTCGCCACCTCTGAGGAACAAGATGGAATATTCCATAGCCTTGCAATTATATATATATATATATGTGTATATATATATATATATATATATATATATATATATATACATATATATAGAATATTAAGTCCAACGAATTAGTGAGCTGAAGTGCCAAAAGGGCCGGCCATATAGATCGAAGAATCGATAAGCGATGGGGAAGAAAGACATGCAGAAAGTAGATGGATGCAGGAGGCTCAGGACCGTGCTTTGTGGCATTACTTGGGGGAGGCCTATGTTCAGCAGAGGACTTGTGAAGGGCTGTAATGTTGATTATATGGCTCTAAACTGGCCAGTGTTTACAAGCGTGTGTGCGTGAGTTACGTACACATGCTTAGCGGTTGCTATGTCTTACACCAGTGTCATTAAAATAAAATGGGGGAAAAAACTATAAAATTATGTCATGTTAATAAATCATGTTATAATATTTTAATATGGCGCTTTCAATTGTGTGTTTAGTTATCTGTTGAGCTAGAATCTGAATTTTTTTGTATAGAAAAATATAATCAAATAAAAATCAATTACGCATTTACAAAATATGTTTTATTATTTAACGTATGGTGTCGACTTATAAAAATACTAGAGGTTGGCCGGCGACTTCGCCTGCGTTACAGTTAAATAATTTATCCTAAGTTATCTTAAAAGCCATGTATCCAAATGGTTACATTCGATTTTGACAATTTATACAATACTATTTAGTAATACTATATAACCAGACTGCGCGGAAGCTGTAGGCTGTAGGCTCAGCCGAAGAATTTTTGAAACATACCCACATACACATACATACACCTCCATCTTTGGTGTAATTCCTCCTTCTTGTGCAGTCGGGTAAAAATGTACATACATCCGCTTTTAAGACAACTATACGGGGAAATTCGCAATCCAAGACTGGCAACACCAACGCGTTGATTTTGTGAAAAAAATATAAATTTATTACTTTTGTTTTCGTAAATTATTATTAGTTTTGAGTTACTTACTGATGGTAGGAGATTTTGTTAGTTGCTTGTAAACATTCTTTGTAATTTCTGCAGATTTTGATCGCACAACTTGTAATTTTCACCAAAATAATGTAACGCAAAAAATGAGCCGTACGTTGGCGTTACAGTTGACAATGAGGAGCGGGAAGCGCTTTAGAGGCTAATTGTTAGCTGATATTTTTATCGACGCTTTTGAGCCGCCGTTACTCTATATAGAGTAAATAGTCTAAGGCTAATAAGCTAATAATACTATTAAAATTTCTTAAAAACTTGAAATTTAAGTTAGAATTAGAACGTTTCTTCAAGCAACGTTTATTTTTTAATGAACAACTTAACAGTACCTACTTTCTTCATTTTGCTGTGTCAGTATACGAGTAGTTAAAGATTGGTTAATATTTCATCTCATCAATACTTTTCTTTCATTTATTAATGACGCTGTACTTTCATAACAACGTATCCAGTCTGTGCCATCAGATAAATTATTTGTCGATAATTGATTATATTAATAGATATTTTTGTTCTGATAACATTGGTTAATTTCTTTTCTAACTCTGCTATTTTAGATAATAAAGTTAATAATAAGGCTTCATATGTTGCCACTCGCACCGTAGTTTTTTTTTATAATGTCTCTCCATTACCTTTAAGATGGAGGACCCAAAAAAAAAACAAAAATGGTGAATTTTTGCTTAGCCACAGAAATAGGTAAGAGCGTGATAGATACTTTCTCGTATGAACAAGGCGGAAGAAAGAGCGAGACCACGTTATAAGAAATTGAAAAAGATATATGTATATCTGTAATATTCATATTGCAACATAAATCTAAATTTTATGTAAGAAAATTTCTGTAATGGTGTAACCATGTGATGTTTACACAATGCCTGGTCATTAATCAAAATATTTTATCGCGGCTTACATTAATCTTAGCGTAAAATTTAGGGTGAAATAAAAGCGGTAAAATATTATGCAAAGTAATAAATAAATGATTAAAATGTCTGGGGACAAGATATAATATTAACACCCACACAACTAGTGTGCGCATTGTGCTTCGTTACGTTAATGTGTGTGAGAATTTATTTTAAGTTTTAGAATCGTTACATACATATTATATTATATGTTTGTATTTTAAGTCGATTTAAGAAATGCAGCCGTTCGATAGAGAGTAATAGTGTTCTGTGTGTCAGTTCCTTAACTCAGTCCGTTAAAATATATATAGTTCAATTAACACGTTTTATCAAGAAAGAATTTTTTATTTTTTTTATTTTAAAAAACGTTACCCCCACACTAGGATTTTTTCCTGTGTCGTGGAGGCAGTTTACAAACGTAAATTGCACGAGGACAAACATCCAGACCCGGAACAATTATTTGAGGGCATACAAATACTTGTTCCGTGCGGGAATCGAACCCGCGACCCCCAGCGCTAATCACGACTCATTGCTAAGAGGCTGCGCCATGGAGCCGTCAGATATACAATACAATCTATTTCTTATTGAAAACAATCGTTACCCAATATCAACATTTTCATAAATTGCACATAAAGAAACATCCAGACCTGGAAAAATTATTTGGCAACACAAATTTTATTCCGTGATGGATCCCAACAACATACATTCTTTTCTAAATCTGTGATTCGATACCACGGCAGCGCTTTAGCCAAACGTCATCGCTGCTTGGCCACCACACCACCGAGATTTGAATTCTTAACCAAAAGTCAGGAAATAGAATAGGGACCCTTTGAACATTAAAGTGAAATGCCACGTAGTTCTTAGGTTGTATTTTAGTATTTCATCATCATCATCATCATCATTACAGCCCTTCACAAGTCCACTGCTGAACATAGGCCTCCCCCAAGTAATGCCACAAAGCACGGTCCTGAGCCTCCTGCATCCATCTACTTCCTGCATGTCTTTCTTCCCCATCGGTTATCGATTCTTCGATCTATATGGCCGGCCCATTGGTAATTTTTTTTTAAGTTTAACGCTACCCAGCTGTGTTGAATCCGTCGATTGACCTCAAAGCATTCGTCAACAAATTCGAGCTTAATGCTCCCAACAACTACCAGCATAGGTATGACATGGACGTTAAACATGATTTTTGTTTTGTCAATATTCATTTTAAGACCTATCCGTTGGGAGACACTATTGAGGTCATTAAGTATCGTGCTTAGTTTCTCCAGCGATTCTGCCATAAGGACTATATCGTCGGCAAATCGAAGATGAGTAATATACTCGCCATTGATGTTAATACCGTATCCTTTCTAGTCCAGTAGCTTGAAAACATCTTCCAATGCAGCGGTGAAGACTTTCGGGGATATTACGTCACCCAGTCTTACACCTCTCTGCAGTTGGATAGGTTTCGTACTCTGGCTCTGCACTCGGATAGCCATCGTAGCCCTACTGTACAAACGCTTCAGCATTTTGATAAACCGAGAGTCCACTTGGCACCGCTGAAGGGACCACAGCACCGCCCAAATTTCGACGGAATCAAAGACTTTCTCATAGTCCACATACGCAAGACAAAGTAGCAGATTGTACTCTTCGGTCTTCTGTAAAATTTGCCGAAGGGTATGTATGGTCTATGGTGGCTTTAGCTTTTCGGAAACCTGCTTGTTCGGGAGGCTGAAAGTCGTCGAGTCTGCGTGCGAGACGATTCGTAATGGCTCTCGATTTTAGTATTTATATTATTATTTTCTGAGTATGTGGTTCTTTCTCTAGATGCGTCAACTCAGTTTCGACTAAGAAACAGGATCTAGTCGTAGAATGGCACTAGCACGTTATATATTGCAATACAATTACTGTTCAGACTGTATGATAAGTACAAATGGAATATTCTTATTCATGTGTACACCTGGATTCCTTAATACTTACAGTGGAGACTCCGACGTAATGAAATCCGCCCTTTCTGGTAACATACACAAATACATCTCCCCAATACCTAAAAATGTGTTTGACTATGAAGCCTTATTTTGAATTATTATTATTAACCTTATATGAAGGGCATTTTGACGGCTCCGTGGCGCAATGGCTTAGCAATGAGTTGCCGCGCTGGGGGCCGCGGGTTCAAATCCCGCACGGAACAAGTATTTGTATGGCCTACAAATAATTGTACTGGGTCTGGATGTTTGTCCTGTAAACTGCCTGCCTGCCTGCAATTTGTGTTTGTAAACTGCCTCCACTATACAGGAGAAAATCCTAGTGTGGAGGTAACGTTTTTAAAAAAAAACTAAAACTAAAAACTTATGGGCTTGTTATATAACTGTTATAAAATGGTATAAAAATGTTATGTAAATTGTAATAACAAACAAAGTTACAGTCCAGCTGATGGTAAGTGGCTGCTGCAGTCCATGGACACCACTTACAACCAACTTCAAATAATGAAGGTTACAGATGGGTTGCTACCTCCGAGGATTAAGTTGGAATGCCTAACATCATGTGATTATATTGACTCTCTAAACCCTTCAGTCAGGGACACAGCCGTGCACGCACTGTGATTTGGCAGCAGGAAATTTTTTTGTTATCCGCATTCATCAGATTTGATTCACAGAAGGTTACTTCTGTGAATTAAAGTCGAATAAGTGTTTCAAAACTTTATCATTCCGAGATAACTTGGTAACTGTCAAGTTTTAAATGTAATTTAACTAATGAAAATTGATAAAGAGAAATGTTTAATAAAATATCATCCTAGTTAATCTAATTGTTAACTCACTAACTTTACTAAAGGGCATTTTGACGTACTATTTTATTAAAAAATTTTAGGACATAAAAAGTTCGCATTGCATCACCTTCTCAAGAAAAGACGAAGGCCTTTGCCGGACGTATATAGGTTCCCAGGACCTATATTTAAATATCTGCCGAGTGGTGGCAACTTTGAGATATACTAAATCGAGTATGATTATAGGCTGTCAGGCATTCCTTAGTCCTCTAAGTTCATCATCATCATCATCATTACAGCCCTTCACAACTCCACTACTGAACATAGGCCTCCCCAAGGAATGCCACAAAGCACAGTCCTGAGCCACCTGCATCCATCGACTTCCTGCATATCTTACCAGGTCGTCACTCCATCTCGTGGGGGGTCGGCCGGCCCACTGCCACTTCAGCTTACTAATCCGTTGGGCTATGTCGGTTATTCTAGTTCTACTGCGGATATCCTCATTTCTAAGTTTATCACACAGAGAAACCCCGAGCATGGCCCTCTCCATAGCTCTCTGAGCGTCCTTGAACTTCCTTATACGGCCAGCAGTGAAGGACCACGTCTCAGATCCGTAAATCATCACTGGCAACACAAAAAAAAAAAAAAAAAAAGTTTATTTCAATAGCAATGACAGTTGTTTTCTTACAATCAAAGGTTGGGGCCAAACCTTTTAAGTATTATATATACTTGTGCCAGGAGGCCCCGCTCTTCCATAACTAAGTTTAATAGTTTTAAAATTTGAAAAAAAAATATATATAATAATAATAAAAGAAAAACAAATAGTCTTAATAGTATTAGTGTGTGCAAACATGCGGAGTTTGTGTGTGTGAGT
Organism: Parnassius mnemosyne; assembly: GCA_963668995.1. Lineage (NCBI taxonomy): Eukaryota > Metazoa > Arthropoda > Insecta > Lepidoptera > Papilionidae > Parnassius > Parnassius mnemosyne. Next base: position 14,716,878 of record CAVLGL010000115.1, read on the forward strand.
GTGTGTGTGTGTGTAAGTAGGTGTGTGTGTGTGTGAGAGTGTGTGTGTGGGTGTGTGTGTGTGTGTGAGAGTGAGTGAGTGTATTTTTAATTCAGTTAGTTTCTTGAAGCATTAATTCTATATCATGATTCCTCATTTCTAAAAGCCATTTACTTACAGTTTCCTTTATTACGGAGGATTTTAATTGAAAAATACCAAATTGTCTATTTAACTTATTATAAATGAATACAGAATATGCAGAGTATTGACGTTTGGCGAATTTAGTTTTTACAATATTGGCTATTGCAACTCTATGTTTTCTTCTCTTATGTAGAAGTAATTCAGACCTAAATGGTAATGTTTTGTGCAATTTTAGAGAAGTCAACAAAATGTACAATTTTCTCACAGACAGGAGTTCACAAAATTTATAGAGTTCTTCAGTGGGGTATCTAAAGGGTTTATAGTACATTACTTTAAGGAGGCTGCGCTGACTTCTTTCAATTTCTAAAAATTTTGTTTTTGTTGCACCTCCCCAAACGGGGATGCAGTAGCCTATTATAGATTGTGCCATAGTGATATAAATTTGTGTGATCAATTTTTTTGTTGTTGCATGTCTAAGTTTTTTAAATATCCATATTAATTTTCTTACTCTGTTGCTGGTGTATTCAATGTGAGAATGCCAGCTTAGTCGCTGGTCCAAAACAACACCTAGGTACTTAATAGATTGGACTCTATCAAGCACCGCACAAGAACAGTTGGCAGTATCTTTATAACTACACTGATGAATTCTTAGAGCAATGTTGCTAGCAGGTTGTGTTCTATTGGTGATCGTAAAACATATATATTTTGTTTTAGATTCATTAAGAGTGAGGAGGTTATGCTGTAGCCAATTATTAACCGATCTGAGACCAAGTTCGGCGCTCCAAAAACTGATTCCCAAGTTGAACCCGTGAAGACCAATGCAGTGTCGTCAGCATAGGAAAATACCCGACCATTTTCTAAGTTCATCTTCGTGAGATCGTTTATGTAAATGAGAAACAAGGTGGGGCCCAGTACACTCCCCTGAGGAACACCGAAAAGAACCTCAGCTTCTCCACTTATATGGTCCCCAATCTTCACTTGTTGCTTCCGATTTCGCAAGTAGTCTTCAAATAATTTTAATTGGACCCCTCTCATGCCAGTTGCTTCGAGTTTACGCAGAAGGATAGGGAAGTTAACAGTATCAAATGCCTTTCTGAGGTCAAGAAAAACAGTGAGACATTTTTGTCCTTGGTCTAATTCCTTAGTGATAAAGGAGGTTAAAGCTAAGACTGCATCCTCTGTTGATTTTGCACGTCTAAAGCCGAATTGAGTTTCTGAAAGAATGTTGTATTTCTCTAAGTAGTTTATTAGACGAAGGTTTATCAGTTTTTCTATGATTTTTGAGATGGCGGGTAGTACGGAAATAGGCCTGTAATTGCTGACGTCATCTTTATTCCCATCCTTATACACCGGCGTAACTATAGATTTTTTGGGAGGTGTTGGGAATACGCCTTTATGAAAGCAAAGATTGGCTAAATGGCTAATTACGGGAACTACGTGTGCTCTAGCTAATTTGATAAATTGAGTAGAAATATTGTCCCAGCCAGGAGCGCTGTTGGGCCTGAGGTTAGTTATAATTTCATCTACTTCCACTGGATCAGTATCCAATAGAACAAAAGATCTAGGTTGAGATGCAAGTCTAGGCAATGCATATTCATTTTGGAAATCGGAATTACTGATTCGTATGTCCTCAGCCAACTTTCGTCCAATATTAGCAAAAAAATCATTTACGTGATTCACAGAGTCCTCCGGGGTAGATTTAGCATTTAATAAATTATTGTTTGATGTTTTGTCAGAATTTGTATTAGTTATAGTTTTAATTGTTTTCCATAATAACTTTGTATTTTTCGTTACTTTAGCTAATTGTATTTTTTCGTATTTTCGTTTTAATTTTTTAATAGATTATTACAGTAGTTACGATATCTTGTGTAAGTGATCTTTAAAATTTCATTGTGTGGTTCAGAACGTAGTTTTAATTGCATTTTGTTCCTATTCCTAATGCATCGCAAAATGCCTAAGGTAACCCAGGGCTTAATAGTGCGTTGGGATTTGGGAAGAATTTTTAAACTTTTATGTTCTTCTAGAGATTCAGACAGCCATTTTATTAATGTTTTGATCAATGTATCAGGATCCTCACAAAATAACAAACTTGTGATATTTTTCTGTATAAGTGTAGTGAGAGCATCGTTATAGTCAATAAATTCTACATTTTTTGAACAATGTGTTTTTTGTTTTACTTTACTAATTTTCATAAATATGCTGTAGTGATCAGTAGTTGTGGTATTTAAGATTGCTATAAACGGAGATATTTTGTTTTGGTCTATTTTCAACATAAAATGATCCAGACAGCTCTCGCCTCTAGTTGGTATAGAATGACCAGAAAGTATTCCATGTGTTGATAACATATTTAAATAGAAAGATCTATTATTATTTTCATTGCATCCTTCATTAGGTTTTGGAATTAAATTTATGTTAATATCTCCTGTAATCATTATGTTATGATATGTCTTGATGGTTTCTAAGTGAGTGTTTAGGGAATTTATAAAATTTGTTGCATTTGAATTTGACGGAGAGCGATAAATGCATAAAATAATATGGCCAAGTATATTTATCTGAATGCAAGATGCATGAACTAGTTTCACTTCTTGCATAGTAGGTTTAAGATTACTCTTTACATAGGTCACCACTCCGTCATTTTGATTAAGGTTAAATTTACTTGCAAGCAACGTATATCCAGGTAAGGTGGGTAAAGGTTTATTTTGGTTTAGTCTGCACTCCGTTAGCACCAAGACATCTACTTCAAAATTTAAGTGTGAGAGTGTTGCTTGAAAGTCATCAAAATTGCAGTGTATGCTTCTAATATTTTGCGAGATTACTGTTAGATCATTCCTGTTAATATTTACATATTTTGTAAGATCCTGTATGTCACACCTGGTGGAATTAGCTATATTAGTTCCGTCTATGTCTTTCAAAATTTGAGATGTGCTATCCATCAAGAGATTCGATGTATAATATGCGATAATGTGTTATAACTAGTATGTAGGACGTGAATTGATTTATATATTAATTTATTGGTTTTTAAGTTTTTATGTAGTGACATTGGAATCGGTTTGTTTTGGTATACGAGTAGTATGTCTGTTGGGATCAGCAGACTACATGTGTGCGGGAGAGGTTGTATGTTTGAGTGATTGATATTTCGGATGTTAGTGTGTGTGGGTAGATGATGTGTAAGTGAGGGTAATAGTGTGTTTCTTACATTAACAAAATCTATACAATATTTTACCTTAGGATTTATAAAACTAAAGAAGGTAGAACAAAATCTTAATATACTGTAGAAACGGCCACATGCGATTGATGAGAGCGAGTCTAGTCATTTCTCAGATAACAGTTGTTGAATTTGAGCTTCATTTTTTATAAGTAGTATCTTCGAATTGTCCTCTTTTCTCACGTAGACCTTTCCATACGCAGTCCAACAAAATTTATAAGAATTTATCTTAGCCATGTCACGTGCGAGGAAGAAGAGACGAGCAGCCTTAGCAGTCAACTGTTCCGAAACAAAAATAGGAGTATCTTCAGCAGTGCGCAGACCCAGGTGTTTGGCACAAAGCTTGGTTTTTGTTCTTGTATTGAAATTTTTACACATTTTCAAAAAATCATTTTTTAGCATTGTCGAGGAAGTCTCTACTATGACAGGAGTGTTTTGAATATTATCTCTCTTTCCTCGGACTCTGTAAATATCTTTGATGTCAGATTTCGTGATTGAATAACCAATGGTGTTCGACAAATTTATAACCATATCTATGAGGTCTTGCTTCGCTTCCAAACTCTTCTTTGGTACATTTTTAATTTCCAAATTTGCTTTGCGTCTGTCTTTTTGCATATCTTCAATTTTGTCTTCTAAAATGGTTATATATTTTCGATCTTCTTTTATCTGCTCCTCTAACTTCTCTATTTGTTTTTGAAACTCCTTATTCTGCTCTGCCAGAAAAGTGATCGAGCTTTCGATATTCTGATTTGTTTTTTGTATATCTCTGAGTATATTCGCATTTTTTTGGAATTCAAGATTTTGAGTATTTATTAAGGTATTGAACATACTAGTCATTTCTTCTCTTAGTAAAGCAAGGTTTGCAGCGCCATCATCACTCCTTTTTCTCTTGTTTCTGGTTGATATAAAATTTGGTGGAGTAATATTGTGTTGTGTGGGTACTTCAAATTCTGAGTCAGATAATGACTTGTTCATGTTGGCCAATATGTACTAGGATATGATACGTTGAGAGGAGGTCTGTTTAAACCGTGGTAAGTAAAGATGGCGCTGATCTTGTGGGATGGTTTGATAGTTGGAAGTGCCAATCAAAAATTTCAGCAAAATTTTGAGGGCAAATTAGTAATATATTTGACTGTTATGTACTAGGAGACCATGCGGTGAAAGAAATTTAATTAACTTCGTAATAAACGAAAACAATGTTGCTTATTTTGTAGGAGGGGCTAGTCCATTATGGGAGGTGCTAATTAACAAGATGAGAGCGAATAAAGCCGAATATCTGCCGAACTTAAGTCACTTGTGCTTCTTAAGAAGTACTAGGCAAGCATAGCGTAAAAAAGTAATTTCACTCACGGTTTGAACAGTTACTTTGTTCTTCTGCGATCCTATTTTAGAGTTTTGTTTTTTTTACACTTAAATTAGATAATTTATATAAAATTTCAAAATAGGATGGTTCTTTAGACACGTTTAAACTTTACGAACGACGAAGAGGAAGAGGAACACGCACTGGTTGTACAATTTCGTTTTAAGGTTTTGAGGTATGTCTGACGAGAAGATGTGTCGTAGTTTCCCGAACGCTGCCCAGCCGAGTTGAATCCATCGATTGACCTCTCGGTCGAAGTTGGACTTACCTAATCGGGCTATTTGTCCCAAGTAAACCTACTCGTCAACAACTTCAAACTTGGTGCTCCCAACAACTACCGGCATAGGTGTGACATGGACATTAAACATGATCTTTGTTTTGTCCATGTTCATCTTAAGACCTATCCGTTGGGAGACACTATTGAGGTCATTGAGCATGGTGCTTAGGTCCTCCAGCGATTCTGCCATAAGGACTATATCGTCGGCAAATCGAAGATGAGTGATGTACTCGCCATTGATGTTAATACCGTATCCTTTCCAGTCCAGAAGCTTGAAAACGTCTTCCAATGCAGCGATGAAGAGTTTCGGGGATATAACATCACCCTGTCTTACACCTCTCTGCAATTGGATAGGTTCCGTACTCTGATTCTGTACTCGGATAGCCAACGTAGCCCTACTGTACAAGCATTTCAGCACATCGATATACTGACAGTCAACTTGGCCCGCTGATGGAACTGCAGCACCGCTCAAAATAATACGGAATCAAAGGCTTTCTCATAGTCCACATACGCCAGACATAGTGGCAAATTGTACTCCTTGGACTTCTGTACAACTTGCCCAAGGGTATGTATGTGGTCTATGGTGCTAAAGCCCTTTCGGAAACCGGCTTGTTCGGGAGGCTGGAAGTCGTTAAGTATGCGCGCGAGACGATTCGTAATGACTCGAAAACACCACGTAGACGCAGGCTCAGAAGGGAAATCGGTCTGTATTTCTTCAAGAGAGCGTTGTCACCTTTCTTGAAGAACAAAACCACCGCACTTCTGCTCCACGCCTCCGGTGTAATGCCACCATGGAGGACGGAATTAAAGAGCTTCTGAAGGACTTCAATTACCGGTTTTCCACCCGCTTTCAGAAGCTCTGCTGTAATTCCTTCCTCGCCTAGGGCCTTGCCGTTTTTAAGATGCTGGAGAGCCATTCTAATCTCGCTCAGACTGACGTCCGGGATATCTTCGGAACAGTGTCGGATAAGACTCGCTCTTGGATCGTTACTCACACTTGCGTGTGGTTCCAACTATGACGTGTACAGCTGCCCATAGAACCTCTCAATCTCACTCAAAATCTTAGGTGCCCCGGAAATGATGCCGCCACACTCGCTCTTCAGCTTTGACAGTTGGCTCTTTCTGGCAGACAGATCTCTGGCAAAGACTTTGGAGCCTTGGTTCCGCTCGATCGCTTCTTCAATACAAGCTGTATTGAAGTTGCGTAAGTCCCGCCGCATGCATTTGGAGATCTGTGTGTTCAGTTACCTGTATGCTGTCAAATCTGTTGAAGAATGTAGCTTCATCTCCCGTCTAACAGCCATGAGATTAAGAGTGTGATCGGAGAGTTTTTGTGTACTTCTGCGGCGGGTCTTGCAGAACTTAGCTCCGACCGCATAGACAGTTTCCACGAGCTTGTCATTCATATCGTCCACTTCATTGCAGTCTTCTAGGCACTGAAAACGGTTTTGTAACTCGAGCTGAAAGGTTTCGGGACTTTAGAATAGAGCACTTCATTAGACGAGACCTCTCCAACTAAAAGTTTAGGTTCAGTGTGCCTCTAACTATTCGGTGATCGCTACCAGTTTTCACCCTCGCGATCACGGAGACATCACTGAACAGTTGTCATCTGGTCGTCATCTCATTTTTTGTCGAACTGTCGGGGCTCGACCAGGTCCACTTCCTGTGAGACCGCTTCTGGAAGAAAGAGTTCATCATAAAGAGTCCCTCTTTCTCTATGAAGTCGGCCAGCTGCTGGCCCCTTGAGTTCCGTTGCCCTATTCCAAATTTCCCTACTTTCAGTTCACCGTTCTCTCTTGTACCTAGTTTTGCATTGAAGTCTCCCATTAACACCGTATATTGGGTTTTGGAGGAATGCATGGTTCTAGAGATATCCTCATACATTTACTCCACCTCCTCATCGGGGTGTGCCGAAAGTTGGTGCGTAAACCTGTATGACCTTCAGCGAATACCGTTTGGTGATTCTGAGTATAAGGTACGCAACCCTCGTCGACACACTCTCGATCTTTACTACATTGTTAACGAGAGACTTGTGGACGATAAATCCGATACCTCCTTGGAACAGATGGTCGCCCTCCGGATGATAGAGCAAGTCGCCGGATTCGAGGATTACCGTGTCCTCTCCCTCTCTTCGGACTTCGGACAGTCCTATAATATGCCAGCGTAACTTTTCTATCTCTTCTTCCAGCTCCACAATCTTCTCGTCAGTCCTCAGGGTGCGTGCGTTGTATGTTGCGTCAAGTCGTCTTAGGTGGCAACCGAACCTCCACCGGAGATTCTTAGCACCCCCTCAAAGTTAATCCTTAATAAAAGCATAATGTTGAATTAAGGATACATAGTTTTAGCCTATTTAATTATTCTTATGTTGACATACACTATAACCTATTTTTTATGATAATATTATTGTAGTAAACGAACTAACAGTCCACGAGAGTCCACGTGATTGTGACAATGAGAGCTAATCATCTGCTCACCAGATGTCACTAGTTGGGACTGAGGTTTTTTGTTACATACTGCCATTATTAATTTAGAGGGCTTTAAATAAAAGTTTATCGGATTTTAGTCTATTTGAATATACAAAACAATTACTGTGGTTTGTTGCACATTTTTAACTCTACACTAACCGCCTTTTGGCTCCATCATTTTAAAGCTCACTTTTTAAAAAAAAATCTACATGATGCCTATTAAAATTTACAACAAAATTCCCTTCATCGTCATCTTCTCCTTCTCTTTATAAAGCGCTAAAATCATGGCTATTTGATAAATGTTTATATAGTCTAACATAATATTTTGAGATAACATAATACCTATGTATATAATTAATTATAAATTCGTCAAATTTATTATATTAACTTAATATTTAGTTTAAGGAAATCAATGAATATGTACATTTTATTTCTAAAAACACAGTAAGTTAAATGGTAATATTTGCATATTTATACTGTAGTGTAATTATAAAAATAATAAAAGCTTCACTAATCGCATATAATATTTAATATGAATTATATAACAATAGTGTAATAATTCAATTAATAATTTATGAACAATTTATTGTATAAGAATTCAAGAATTCAAATAGAGTGGACCTGTATATGTATTTAATATTTAATTGTACATAATATTTGAATTCAAAAATACTGTTTGTACATAATTTTTAAGTAATGACGAAATAATTTTAAAATGTATATCCATAAGGTATATGGATAATTGTAGGCTTAAATGAAATTGTTTTTAAAAAAATCTTACACTTAGCTGTATGTGTAAGACTGTCGTTTTTATTAATTAGTGTAGTGTGTGTAGTGTGGTGGCGGTGTGAGAATATCTCCTACTCCATATCGTCCCGTGGGTGTCGTAACAGGCTACAGATGGAAACTGAAACAGAAGACGGACAGCAGCATCTTCCTGATAACAGCTCAAAATAATAAAAAGCTGCGGTTGCCAACCTGCCTGCCAAGCGTGACAACTATGGCAAATAACCCCTCCCTGTACGAGGCAATTTATGGCGGAGGCCTTTGAGGTGTACTTTTGTTAGGCTGTAACGAGTAAAAGAAATATAAGTATTATATATTGATAGATAGTCTGTCGAGTGCTCAGAAAAAACGATTCTTTAAAATAGGCCAGACCTTTGTTTGATTAATAGCTGCCCTAGATGGTATTTACAGCTGGCATCTCTCCCGGTTCAGTGACTGCCTCTCTGATTTCAACGACTGGTTGTTCTGACATCAATTGTGGTAAACGTTATAAATGAATAAAGAAATTTCTTATTGTGACAATTTAAACGATATGCGAATAATAAAATCTTCATTTTACCTTGTAGTGCATATCTTTTATTAAATGAATTTGTTTTAACCGTGTAAAATAAAAACAAATGCTATTTTCGTGTGAACTTGATAAAATAATGACTTTTTGTTGAGAAACAAAAGTATATAGAAATAGTTATTTATACCTATTAGTGAATATCTAAAAAAAAATGAAAACCTACTAGATTAATAACATAAACAGTTGATTTTAACTATTCCTATTTAAATCTTGTATTTAAAGGACTATGTTTAATCGGTTTGTTGGCAGCCTTCTAAAAACTAGAAGATTTGGATTTGCCTGTATGTTTTCTTTTTGTATAAATTGTAAGTATTATTCAGATAATACTTACACATTATACAAAAAGAAAACATCACAGAAACCATCTCAGAAATGAGAGGAGGCCTGTGCCCAGCAGTGGGACGTAAATGACCTGCAACTTTTACTTTACTTTTTATCCAGATGGCCTTTGCAACATTTCTCCCAGTTTGAATTTGTATCAGTGTCGGAAGATGAAGCAAAACGATGCTATCCATATCTTCTACTGTGTCGGGAAACGGTAAAATTTCTTCCACAATGATAATTATGATTTTACCTTGTATTTCTCCCAATTACTCACATATATAACTTTTCATTATCTTTCTTCTGTTTTCCATACTCGTGGAACACATTGTTCCTATAGCCAAGGTTGCTAACCCTACATTATCTTCTGAATTTCGACATATATCTATATTACCATTCTCTAAACTACTTGAACATATTGTGCACAATCAATTCTCTTCTTATCTTAACTCCAATAATATTTTAAGTACATTTCAATCTGGATTCCGGCCCGGTTACAATACAGCAACTGCTCTTCTTCAGTTAACTGATGATATCCGTGGAGCCATAGATCAAAAACTATTAACAGTACTAGTTTAATTAGATTTTAGCGGGTCCCTTAGTTCTGTTGACTTTGATATCCTCCTTAATATTCTTCAGACTATTAATGTTTCATCTTCAGTCATTCTTTGGTTTGATTCCTATCTTCGGAGACGCTCATAATGTATCCGCTCCAATGACACCTTATTCCCACTGGTGTAATTTTATTGCGGGTGTACCCCAAGATGGTGTCTTGTCTCCTTTACTATTCACCGTTTCTATTAATAGTATAACGAAATTAATATCCTCCGACTTCCATTTTCATGCAAAGGATTTACAGCTTTACCTCTTGTGTCCTCTCCGTTGTTTGTGTGTAAATAAATATTACGTGATATCTACGTTAATTGTGAACCAATTTTGAATCTTTTTCTATTAAATAGGTTACACTGTAATTATTTCTTATGTTTACGCGAACACCATACATTTAAATCATATTTTACGAATTTTATCGCCTACCTATATTAACTTATTTTAAATTCTCTACGTTTCGAGTACTTTACAGCACCCTTGGTTTCACCAACTGAAGTGTTCGACATCCCAATGTCATAATTAAACACGGCTACGTCAGTTTAAAATTATAAATTATTGATCTATTTTTTAATTTTTGGTACGATTTTGGTGCGTAGATCGTAAATTTAAAATAATTCAAAATACGCGATATAATCCGTAAAATTTGTGTCATTTCATCAAAAAATAAAGTTTTAATACAAGGTAAGAGCCGATTTTAAAGAACTTAAAAGCATAAAATACACATTCTAAAGTCGCGGCTTTAATTCTTCTGTAGACTGTCTTAGCACCATCTTCCGTTCTTTGAAGTCGGCTTTTATTTTTTATTAAAATAGATTTTTTTAATATTAGCTAAATTAATACTAGTTTATTATTTATAATTACTAATTTTTTTGCAGGTTTTTACAAGCGGCTCTGTCGGAATTAGTACCCGAGTAATTGCGGTCTGAGAGTTTTTTTGGGGGATTTTAACACTTGGAGATAAAATACTCATGCTGAGGTGTACGGTGTACCACAAGGATCCAGATCGGTTGCTCTACACAATGTATAAAAATGATAAACAGTTTTATGTTTATTAAAATAGTAACTTTCGACTATGTGCAGGAGATCTTAAAGTTTATCAAAGTGTAAATACTTAATGATAGTAAGAAGGTCTTAACTAGCTATCTTACTGTTGTTCAGCCAATAAATTGCAATTGAGTCTTTCTGAATGTTAATCTATCTCTTTCAAAAACGTAAACATTTAAATTTTACGTATCTCCTTCTTTTAAGTATCTAAGTATATTTGGTAAAAGATTAAGGCATCCTGTATGACTCAGATAATGAACTTAACGGAACTAAAGCGTACGGTCTTGTTGCACGAAAATGTAATTGATTTAAAAGATCCTCTCCTTACTTACTCTTTTCTACCGACTTCAAAGAGGAGACGGTGTTCTATTCGACTGTATGTTTTGTTTTATGTGTGTTACCTCATAAATTTTTCCTGAGTGAACCGATTTCGATGATTTTTTTTTATTTGAAAGCTGATACTTCATATGTGGTCCCATATAAATTTATTTATCATTAATTGATCAAGGTCTCATCAATAGTTGTTGAGTTATTCTTAATAATTTATAATGAAGTTTATTTACATCATTTGTCAGACCAAAAGTTGAATATGCAACGCCAGTAGAGAACCCCTATCATTTATTGTAAGCTTTTTGGTTTGCAAACCCTAAATGTTTCTACGCAAGGTCTTATTATTGCAAACTATTTCAAAGTTTTAAATTTAACTCTAAATACAAGAAGATTATACTTTGATCAAATTCTTTTATACAAAATAATTCAAAATGATTTATGACCTGTGAAGTATAAAAGAGGGCCTTAACATCAATCATCTGCGTGAGCTTTGTTCGATTTGATGTTTTTTAGTATTTTTTATATGATAGGGTGACAAACGAGTATTCAGTCCACCTGATGAAAAATGGTTACTGTGGTCCATAGACATCTACATCTATCCTCGTTTGCAAATCAAAATGCAGATGCGTTGTCACCCGTGAGGACTAAGATGGAATGCCTGTTTTCCCGTAAAAAGGGTCTCCGATTCTCTACACTCCCCATACGAAACACAGCAGTATTAAGCTGTTATTTTACGCTGGTATTCTGTGAGAACGGGGTCCTTTCCCGGTCGAGCCGACCCATTCGTGCTACAACTATACTACTAATATAGCTGCAGAATGGCTGTACCACGAAAAAAAAAAACTTGTATATCTTGCACTAAAATATACAATGGCACTACCTTGTAAGAGAAGTGTGTGACGGTTCCCCGCTAGATGGAGTGACGTTGTAGTAGAAGATGAAGGAAGTTGATGCATGCAGGTGTCTAAGGAACGTGCTTTGTGGCACATTCCATGAGGGAATCCAGTGTTTAGCAGTGGACTTGTGATGGGGTGTAATGATGATGACGATGATGATAATGATATTAAAATACTAAAAGATGAATAAATATATAATAATATTAATAATTGTTACGGCCTACATCTGCCCCTGCAAACGTCGTCTTGGCTGGGGCCCATAGCAGCTTCCTCGGCCGAGTTCCAGGCTGGGTCAAATTTGTCAAATTTGTCAAATTTGGGCATGAACAATAATATTAATATATAATATTGTTAATAAACCAAAAATGAACTAAGTTTTAAGACCCTATTATAAGTAATAAATTTAAATTAATTGATGTAGTTAGTAATTTATAGTGATGTCGATTACCCTATTGCAGACCTTCAACTTAAAGAAATAATAGCACAAAATTTAAAAAGTAATAATACGCAAAAAGATGAATAAAACGAAGTTTTCAACAACATCATTAATTTATGTGGTTCGAATTAAATCAAGGTAGCTTTAAGGTCGATTGCTTTTATAAGATCTTAAATTTTTCTTCATCCTTAATTTAAGCCTTTCATCTACAGCCTTCTATATTACAATATCACACTGTTATATTACAAAAGATATGTTAAACACCATTTTACAGGCTTCTTTTTATCCGACTGTCTAAGAAGTAGGGTATCTAATGTTTTTCGAGTGTATGTATGTATATATGTATGTATGTCCATTTCCTTAGTATAAATTAGGTGTCGTTAGATTGGACTTAATTGTGGGGGTGACATAGGCTATATAATTTATTATATTGTATCTCCAAATATAAAAAGTGAGGGGAAGGTATTTTTTACGCCGTCGGATTTTTAAATCTGTTTTAATCATTATGATTCTTCAGTGAGGTGTCTTTTTAATTTTGCGCCGTATACACAGAGGTCCAAATATCGTACGCATAGATTATGATGAGCATTTATAGTTAACTGATCAAACATTTGTGTAATGTAAGTATAAGTCATGTTATGTTCGCTTGCTTGATCGTATATATTTAAAACGACAGCTTAGCATTAATCTTTTGTTTACGTGGTAGAGCCATGCTGCAGAAGCATGCTATGAAGATTCCGTACTCTCGTTTACTCTGTCATAAAGTTGTATTAAAATAAAACATTGGGCCTGGATTGAGGAGATTTATATTTTAAGTAATTACACGTGGTAGAACCAGCTATATTAATAGTACAGTTGTAGTACGAATGGGTCGGCTCGACGGGGGAAGGACCACGCTCTCACAGAATACCAGCGTAAAATAGCAGCTTAATGCTACTGTATTTCGTATGGTGAGTGTAGAGAAGCGGAGACCCTTTTTACTGGAAAAGGGGCATTCTATCTTAGTCCTCACGGCTGACAACACATCTGCATTTTAATTCGCAAACGAAGGTAGATGTAGATGCTTATGGACCACAGCAACCACTTACCATCAGGTGGACTGTGTGCTCGTTTGTCACCGTTATACTATAATAAAAAAAATTCAGATCTATTAATCAAAGAAGTAAAGTTTTAAAATATATTTTCATTAGAAAGTACGAAGGGAAACATAATATTGCCTATCTTATCTACCCCATATCATCCCGTGGGTGTCCTAAGAGGCGAAAGGGAGAAATAAATCAGGAGATGGACAGCAATGTCTCCCTAATAACGATTAAAATAAAAAGACTTCGTTTGCCAACCCGCTTGCCAAGCGTAGTAACTATGCAAATATCCCCCCTATGAGGCAGTCTACGGCGGAGGCCTGTATTCAGCAGTGGACTTTAATAGGCTGTAACAATAACAGTAACTTATAATAAGAAAAGAAATATAAAAATAAATATAACGGACTTCTGAGTTTAAACTTAAATTTTATTACTATTATATTAATTTTTTGCTAACAATTGAATTATTATGGATCTAGAATAGTTATGGGCCTAGAAAAAATAGTCCAATTAGGTAAGTATTAAGTAAGTAATTTCGTGCAAACAGCTTGTGTATTTTATTAACATACGGTTAAACAACTAACTAAAATTGATAACATTATTTAAGTAAATTAAAAACTACTTAAGTCATTATTATAGTGTATGCTGTTACTTCCTCCCCCCCCCCTTATGTTCCTGGTGCGCCTTACCTAAAAAGGAAAATGGGGAGGAGAAGTCCTCTCCTGAGAAGGGGCGGCCGGCGCTGGATGGCCGCGGATGTGTGGGTAATCGTTGCCGTGGCCCTGCCATTTTGCGGCGAAGGTGGAGTTTTAGTCAGTGAGAGTCCGACGTGAGTAGAGACGGTGGGTATGCGTAGGCATTTCCTCTTGTAAAAAAAGTAGTCACTATACTTAGCTTAAGAAACTTTTCTTTTATTTGAGATGTCATTGTGTAAGTTGACTGTTAGTAAGCCATAAAAAAAAAACTTCGACCGATTGACGGATTCAACTCAGTTGGGCAGCGTTTGGGAAATTACGACACATCTTCTCGTCATTCAATGTAATTTCATGAAATCACCAAAATAGCTAACTAACAACAGAATAGAATAGAATCATTTTTATTCAAAACTAGCTATTCCCCGTGACTTTTCCCACGTGTAACTGTAGGTATTAATTTTTTTGCGCAGTACCCTAATTCTTTTTCTAAAATAAAAGTAGCGTAAGTTACTCCTTATAATACATCTGCCAGTGAAAGTCTCGTTAAAATCGGTCCAGCCATTTCCGAGATTAGCCGGAACAAACAGACAGACAGACAGAGAGACAAACAAAATTTAAAAAATGTGTTTTTTTTTTAGTACCGTATATACTTTCATATGCATTCAGTAAAAGGCTGTTATTTTGATATTACAAACAGACACTTCAATTTTACATATTTGTATAGATGTATAGATTGATTAAATGTAATTCTTATTGAAACTATTTTTTTATTACTTTTATCACTTATTCGAAAAAATGCCTGAAAAGTCTTGGGAAAAATAAGCAAGAAACGTTTTTGAAAACAGCGCTTTAAAATTAATTAACTATTTTATACAATTAGTACGAAAATATTTAAAAACAGTATGAAACAACGCTGCGTCAGTGCAGTCGGCTTCAATGCAGTTCACTCGCCTTTGCTTCTTATAGCGAAAAAGTTCACAATGGACAGAATCACGAAAAACAAGATAGTCGATTCACTGCCTGCGCTGAACTTTATACGGTTAAAACAAGTATAAAGTTTCGTTCGGTTTGCTTGTATACCAGGAAATTTAAGCGAGCGACTGCTTACCTAAATGTATGTTTGTACATATTATGAATATAATATTTGAGAGCATACTTTGTATTATTTTAGTATCTTGTTTTTCTGTTACTGATTTTAATGCTTTATCACTGCCCTAATTAACTTGCAGATAATTATTTTAACATTACTCCTTTGATTCTAGAACGTATACTTACAACATTCAAAAATAATAATTAAATAAATAAGGGTAATTATTTTATTTAAATCCATTAAATAATAAACAATACGTAAAGTTTAGATATATACTTACAACGGAAAATTATCAAGAAATTTGTAGTTAATCATTGTAACAATCTCATTCATAGATAAATAAATATGTATCTCATTGATTTTTAGCCGGTAAAGGTTCCCCGTTTGATAGCGTTGGAAATTACGACGGAAAATGTCTGTAAATTTAGACTTTTTGTTATATTTTTTTCAATATAATTATAAAATACCTTCGTTAAATATACAAATGTTTTTTCTTTTTAATTTCTTGTATTCACATGATAAATTAAATTTAAAATAGGAAAAGCTAAACTAAACTGACAGTCATAAATCACAATTTGGATGTTTTTATATTTATTATACCTTATACTGATAATGCAAACAATTTTTAATTACGTATCTTGTCTGAATATCAATTTAAAAAAAAGAAAAAAACATGCGTGAGTGTCGTCGAACACTCGGTTGGAACGAAGTTCGTTTCGTATTATATTATTATTGATAAACGTATTATATTATTGATCAACAAATACAAATAAATTAATTATTAGCGTCTATTAAAATTACCACTTAAAATATAATAATATTTCTTTCACGGCAAGATAAGAAGAAGTGCGGAAGAGATGGATATTATTCCATTTCGCTTCCTTATAGCCGCCAAGCCTGGCCTATACTACGTCAGAAGGGGTCGTGACGGAAAAATCTTACACCTTTTCTCGCATTGCTCCCATCCGCTAAATTCGTACCGTCTTATAAGGAACTTCGCTCTAAAAATGTTTATAATTACAATTTACAATAACGAAAAAAGGCGCATTTCAAATTGTATAACATTGTATACGAAAAAAACAAAAATTTTTAATTAGGAAAGTAACGTATAACGCAAAATAATATGTTAAAAATTAAGTTCTAATTTAATGCCACAAAAGTAGTGACGGACATGTGCAAAAAATGAGTGGCTTACATAGTGGTACAATACTCGTAAGATATTTGATGCTCCTTTCAATAACTAGAAAATCCCTTCAATGTCTAAGCTTACCTTAAAATGTCTCAACTTACTTGTTATTATCATATACGAGTAAAATCCTGAATTTTTAGGAAAAGTATTTTTAGTGAACTAGCTTAATGCGCTTTTTTCCGGAAAACTAACTCAACTTATTAAATGAGCGGAAAGGAGTTATTAAAGCATATTAAATTACTAAAGATCTACGCAGAACGAGCTTACAGTATCTTGGATTCTTGCAGTAGTATGCTTGGGTTTGGATTTAATTTCATTTATTATGGGATCCCAAGCAGATGCTATCGAACAAAACTTCATAATTTATTTTAAAAGTTGAAAGTAGCCTTCGTTAACTATGACGTCGGGACACATTAGTTCCCCCCGTGACCGATGCGTGCTGAAAAGTGCCCGAAACATCGGGAATTAACAAAGTTAAGCGCGATAAAATCCGTAAAATTAATTATATTCTTTGAGTAAGCTCTATATTAAATATGTGTTTAAATAGGTAAAATTTTACAATGTATATAATTTAAAGTTATCGCTTCGAAATCTTTCCTTAATGTTTGGAGATACTATGTGTTTAAGAATTTTTAATTGAAGCATAATTGCATTGTATAATTTTAATTTATGTATGTGATTGAGATATGTTTTAAATGTGCGCCCATAACTACTGAGCCCGTATTGTATAAAAGATTCATCTAATGAGTTATAAAGCATTTACTTAACTTTGAAGGGTATGCGGTTCTTAAGAATTATAATATTCGATAAAATTGCCTCAGTATTCTATATAATAGTTCCAATCGAATTAGTTATCTCTAACAAGACAAAGACATGTCTGGATGTCCACAGTTTCTATGAGAAAACAGTCACATATAAATAGAAAATGCAAAGGGATGCAACATCCCTACGCAGCGTCAGTGAATCGAGCTGATCAGAAAGAACTTAGTCGTCAACGCTTCGAACCGCTCTACACTGGATGCGGTCAAGTGGAAGGAGCTGGCACTGGGGCGCGTCGGCCACGAGATAAGAACAGTATTCCATGTGAGGCCGAACTTGCGCTTTGTAAAGTTGCCAGCGATGTGCCGGCATAAAATACTATCTCGCTCTGCTGAATACGCCAAGATTTTTAGAGGCCAATTTGGCCTTCCCTTCCAAGTAACCACGAAACTGCACACTATTCGATATATCGACGCCAAGAATTCCGATGCTAGCTGAGGCAGCAAGGGGAGTGCCTTGAAACTGAGGAGATACGACAAAGGGGTCCTTTTTAGCGGTAAATGCGCAAACTGGTATCTTCTGGGGATTGAACTGGACTAGATTTAGTCACCCCCAATCCAAGTCCTTGTTCAGCAAATTTGTTCCGGTACTCGACAACGTAATCACGAGAAATATTAGTACGGCGGACGTATAAGGCATCATCAGTGCTGTCGTCTGCATAGCAATGAATCTTATCAGTTTATAACATATCATTGATATGCAGAAGTAACAACGTTGGTGATAGCACGCCGCTTTGTGGAACACGACCGTTAATAAGCTTGTAAACAGAGCATGCACCCTCTACTACGACCTTGATGCTCCGATCAGCTAGTAAACTGGTGATCCAATTGCACAATTTCGCGGAAAGCCCATAGGAAGGGAGCTTCAAAAGAAGCGCTTTGTGCCAGACCTGATCAAAGGTCTTCGCTATATCCAAACTAACGGCCAATGCCTCCCCGTTGGACTCTCACTGTCTCCATTCATCTATGTTTCAGGTAGACCAGAAGATCATCAGCTGATCGACCCTGACGAAAACCGTATTGGCAGTCACTAATTAGCTGGTGATTCTCAAGGTACCTCATGAGATGTCAGTTTAAAATGGACTCCAATATTTTGGTGAACAAGGAGGTGATGGCGATAGGGCTGTAGTTGGACGGGTCTGAGTGGTCGCCGTTTTTGGGATCAGGTGGACCAAAGCTGTCGTCAATGAAATCGGGGCTATACCTTGGTAGTAGGAGTACCGCAAAAGACGCCTTAAAATCGGTGCCAACTTCGGAGCACACGTGTTCAGCACAATGCGAGGGACTCCATCAGACCACCCGACTTGCTGACTTCCAGGGAGAGGAGTGCTTTGTGAACCAAGCGCTCTGGAAACAGCACATCTGGTATGGAGCACTCACACCGCGGAATGGTCGGCGGTGTGTACCCCCCGATAGTCTATCCCCATCGATAGTCGAGTTGCACACAAAAAGAGAGCCTAACAGATCGGCTTTCTCTTTTGCGGCATGGGCCAGTGAGTCATCCTCTCTGTGCAGAGATGGAGGAGATATCTGACAAAAGTTCCTGTTCACGCCCTGAGTTGCCCCGACAAAGGTTGACTGGACTAGGGCCCATGAGTAATCCCATCGACGGGCAACAGAGGACGGGGCCCAGCGGCCTATGGATAAATGTTCAAAAAACGGCTGACAAATAAGCAAGCACTTACCTATTTCAGGAGGTAGGGTTGACCACAGGGTACCAGTCAGGTGATAAGTGAGGTGTATGTAAGTTTGTGTTAGAAGTGTGTGTATGTGTGACCTGACGGCCCGATTTAATCGGACAGAAGATCCACAGGAGCTGTAGTTCTCCCAATGTGCGCTCCCTCCAGTCGTAGATCACCAATTGACTTCTGCCTTCATTTCACTATTTCAGTTTATCAACTTTATTGTACACTATTTCAATCTATCAACTTTATTGTACATTTAATTGACTTCAAAGTCAACTAAATTCCCATTAATCGTAATCAAACACGTGACACACGGCACAACTAATGAACGGTTGATCAAGGTTCAACTTCCGTTCTCACTTAGCAACAAATTATTTCTAGAAACCGAACGCGACTTCTCTCGGGTCGCAAAGTTCCGCATTCCACACAATGAACTAAGATTCTTTCGTACGATATTAACAGGCCACTCAAGCAAATTATATATTGCAAATGCGCTTCAAAATGCAATCACTATACAAATTGACGGAAATTACTTGCAAACAAAGGTAAGTGAATTTAATCACTCAACACTTAGACAGGCCTCGTTATTGCGTAAACGCACTAAAATGATAACTCAAAATAGAAGCGATCTTAAAGTGACCTCACGAGTCTAACGAAGAACCGGCGTCCGCGCAAACAATTTATTTTTCTAGACTCAACAAACTCCTCGTCGTTGCATAAAATTGCTAACAAAACTGACACTATTTAGAGGTTATACGGTACGCGACCACGCCGTTCTAGTGACTGCACTGCATTAATCAACTTCCGACGCGCCACAATTACTCAAACTCTAGTCCATCAAAACCAAAACTGGCCGCGCGCCACCGATCCAGCGGTCGCAAACAATTCAACTAGTCGACAGAGCCGCTGCGGTCAAGCTACTGTCGCTAGCTCACGAGACCGAACGCTGCGAAGCGGCATACCGCCCCCCCCCCTGTGGTACTCACGTCACCGCACACCATCGGGCGATGCGCTAAGTCAAACGCTATTGGATGCAGTTTCAAATGCCCATGTTTGGGCCTAAACAAACCCCCGTCCCGGACATAAGGACCTATGTCCGCGAGCAAAATGGCAAACGGGATAGGGTCGCGACGGCGCGTTGCAAGACCGAATCTCCAACCAAAACCTCGGACACCCTAGGCACCCCATCAGATTTTACAACCGTAACCACCGCCTCAAAAATACCGCCTCAATGTGGGCAAGCCGGAGGGTCGAACCTCCACTGGATGCCCTTCCTGGACATCGCAGCACCTAAATAAGTCCTGTTGCTGGACAGAAATTCGACGACCTCTTTCAAATATCTCTTCGTGCCCCTTATAATTCGTTCCGCAGTCAGACCGGATCAGGTCCACAAACCGCGACGCGATACGAAGCGGCCCAGCATGGCCACAAAGGCTTCAGTGCTAAGGGCACTTACAAGTTCCAAATGAACGGCCTCAGTGGAGAGGCACACAAAACGCACAGATAGTCCTTAGTATGATTTTTCACGCAAGTAGGCATATTCAAGCCATCTACCATATAACCATTTACTGAATTTCAATCTAATAATATCATAACTAGCTAGCTTTTTCAAACATGTAGTTCTATGCTTATATTTCAACCAAGTTTCAAAAGTAACAATACTCAAACCACTGAATTAACGCAAACAAATTAATTTACCGATGCACATAGATCAAAACAGACGAATTAAGCAAAACAATAAACATAAGAGACAGCCCTATTCCTCTTTCCAAATAAATATCTTCGACAATGCCAACAAAAATGTGAAAACAAAGAGAGGATTGATTTTTATTTCATTCGGCACAAATAGTGTTACTCAATTTCAATTTTCTTTTCAACAAGCAAACATAATGATCAAATATCTTTACAAAACATATGCACTCGTATTTAAGGAGTATATTAAATTCACTTTTTTACTCACAACCGCTACAACTATGAAACATTTTGCGGAAACGCAAAGTATTTTTTTTTATAGGAGAGGGGGCAAACGAGCATGCGGCTCACCTGATGGTAAGTGACTACCGCCGCCCATGAACAACTGCAACACCAGGGAGGGAATTGCAGATGCGTTGCCGGCCTTTTAAAAAGGAGTACGCTCTATTAAAAGCACTCGACCAAAACCAAATCTAATACTCCTTGACAGCGTGATTCAACGCTCCAGGGGAGCCCTAGTCTTCCCACCAACAAAGTGGAGGCCACACCGCGTTGTAAACCTGAATCCAACAGAGCGCGAACCGCTAAACGGTCGCCACTCGCGTTGTACGCCTTCACTGAGCCCGTCGGCAATAGAACAGTTTGACGAGTGGACTATTGACGGCTCAAAGGCTCAGTGGAGGCGGCTGTGGTGGGAGCTAGGGCGGCAGCCCTAGCGGCTGCCTCCATCAAAGGGGGGACGGCGGTACCCCAGCCGCGGCCACTCAGCTAACGGGGGTGAGAAGGGTCTACCTGACTGCTGAGTGGCCGTGAAGTTCCTCCCCACACGCTGAGGGGGGGCGACGACACCCCCGCCCCTGGGGGAACGACTCCTCGACTGGTCAGAGGAGGGACCCCTTTCAAACCTAGGGGCTCGGTGGCTGGCAGGCGAGCGCCGAGCGTCGCCCGACAGAGGGCGTGGCTGAGCGCCTCCGCCCGTGGGGGTCGAGGGCCTGGCAGAGCCCCGAGAGGAGACGCCGTTCGCACCCAGGCACAAAACTACGTGGTGATTGCCCTGGCAATGTGGACAGGGCCGATGGTGCGGGCAGTCTCGCTGGAGGGGCCTTTCCAAACACGAGTAGCACCAGCGGCGCTCCTTGGCGATAGTTCGCCTAGCCGGTACCGGCTTACCTAATAGCTTCGGGCACGACGTCACCCGGTGATCGGATGCTCGGTAATAGGAACAGGGGGGCGCCTCCCTGGCCACTAGGCCACTGTAAGATGATAGGGAGCGGCGCCCTCTCGCGGGAGCTCCGATCGGCCTTAGGGGGGGTTGACGACTACTTGCCCGGCGGATTCCGCCTCTCACTGGGCACGGCTCGTAAGTTGTCAACGGTGCCCAACCTTCACATGGCTGGGATCTGCCTCCGATTGGCACCACAGAGGATGGAATTAAAGTTCCATAACCTGAAATACCATAACAGCCACAGAATCAGCAATAACGCTGGGATCGTCCAGCGAGAAGCAAACCCGCCCCCAAGGGTAGGATGCAAAAAGAATACCGCAGCCTATCCTAATCGGCTGACCTATAGTGCCAAACAACACAAACAGACTGCAGAATGCAATCGTGACGTTAGTATGAGTGGCACCAAACTAACGACAAGACAATTGGTCCGACGAGCCTAGAGGGGCATCGACGGAAACCTGATATCCGTCCGGATGAGAGGTCTGCAGAAGGTCCAACAGGGCAGTTGGATGATCGTCCACATCTGGAATCCGCGTAGGCGAAGTAATCAACTGTGTAAGACCATATGCCAAGGCAAAATCATAAACATATCTCCCCGCATGATCGGTTAAACGTGAACCGAGCCATTTGGCGTGGTGGACATTAAAATCGCCAAGAATCACAATCTCTGCGGATGGGATCTGCTGTAGCAAGGAATCTGTGACCATTCGGACGTGGTGGATGAGTCGGTCTGTTTCGATATTACCGATATAGAGGCACCCGTAGACGCGGGGATGGTCTTCGCTGTCTACGCGCAGCCATAAGATGGACAGGTCCGTACCTTCTAGACTGCCGAGCATTACGCAAACTCTAGCTTGGGGCACAAAGAAGTGTTCTAGTTTGTACCCCAGGTAGGAGAGATATGAAGTATCAGCTGGAGAGTGAGTAGAAGTGTCAGGTGGCCCTGAGTCTCAGTTAAAAAGAGCAAGGCCTTGAGCAGGAATCGCCTTGGCCTTATTGCTCCGCTTGCCCCGAGCAGTTTTAATCGCGAGTGGATTTCGCCCCCCCTCCCCCTCCACAATACATGGGGCAGCCTGAGCACTCATGCTCAGGAAGAGTAGGATAGCTTGGTGGTGGATGCCCAGCGTGAGATTTTCCGTCACCAGGGGTGCTGGTAACCTCCTGGGGTAGTTTTCTATTTGATTCCGCTACCATGTCAGGAGAGGGGGGAGGATTGGGCTCTGGCTACCTGCACTTACCAAGCGAAACGCAGAGGGAAGCCTTTACTTCACGCTCGTATTCTGTGAGGTCGTGGTACCAACCCTGTTTGAGCCGGCCCATCCGTGCGACAGAAAAACTTCCGCGTGGCTCTACCACTGTTAAGATTGCTCTACCACAGTTTGGTTTAATAATACCAAACACCAAATTTTAAAAATTTGAATAACATTGATTTTTTAAATGGAGAAGAACTAAGCCTTGTTGATTCTACTGTTTTTCTTGGCACCACTCTCGATGTAAAGGTTCAGTGGGGCCGCCTTATATTTAAATAATTTAAATATTGTAATTTATTGTACCGCTGGGTTTCTTGTTGGTTCTTCCCAGGACAAAGGTTTTTTCCGAATCAGTGGTAAAAGTAAAAAGTTAGTTTCAATAAAAACTATTTGAAAACTATATTGAATAAAAATATACTATTCTAATAATTAGAACAAAGAATATTAAGTGGCCACTTTGTACTGATCCTGAGTGGTTCTATGTTCGTGATTAAAACTTTTTTACACAAATATTATAACATTTCTAGATTAAACTTCTTTATAAAATTCTGTAGATAGATTTTCAAATATTTTTCACTCAGAGTTTTATTTAAACCAAAGAGTATATGTATACATAATGAATACGTTTTAGGTTAAACATTGGGAGCTCAAAAATATAAAAATTGCTGTGTTTGGAGAGATTACTACTAACGAACACACTGTGCGTTTTTGTTCTAATCGCTTTTATAATTGAAACTTCGTCTTGAAGAATTAACCACGAGGAAGGTTAATAACAATGAATTTAAAGTATTGGTGGAAGCTGAACCTTATCGAACAACCGAGGAAATGGCGTCATGGTTTTACGTTACTTTACCCACAATATTGCTTCATTTGCATCCATTGCTAAAATAATTAAAAAAAATCTCAAGAAATATGGCTTCATGAATTAACTGATGGACATGAGTAAGTACAAAAATTAAGAGATTTTGTAGAGAATTGTAGCGTTTGGTGAAAATTGTATTTTGGAACAATGCCCAAAAAAGTGAAAATCACCCATAGAAAAGTCACAGTAACTATTTGGTGGTCACATCAAGGTGTAATACACTATAGCTTTTTGAAATTCTGCGCATCAATAACAGCAGATTTCTGTTGTGAAGAAGTACTTGGAAGGGAAGGCCAAACTGGCCTCTAAAAAGCTTGGCGTGCTCAGCAGAGCGAGACAGTATTTCATGCCGGCACATCGCTTGCAACTTTATAAAGCGCAAATCCGACCTCACATGGAATACTGTTCTCATCTCTAGGCCGGGGAACCCCAGTGCCAGCTCCTTCCACTTGACCGCATCCAGCGCAGAGCGGTTCGAATCGTCGACGACCGAGTTTTTTCTGATCGGCTCGATACACTGGCACTGCGTAGGAATGTTGCATCCCTTTGCATTTTCTATCGAATTTACCACGGTGAGTGCTCTGAGGAATTGTTCGAATTAATTCCAGCCGCCAAATTTCACGAACGCAAATCGCGTCAAAATTCACGATACCATCCACACCATCTGGATGCTTGGCGGTCCACGACTGTGCGTTTTACTAGGAGATTTCTTCCTCGTACAACTTCTCTGTGGAATTGTTTACCACCGGCGATTTTTCCAGACTGATACGACTTAGGGACCTTCAAGAAAAGAGCTCACACCTTTCTAAAAGGCCGGCAACGCATCTGCATTTCCCCTGGTATTGCGGTTGTACATGGGCGGTGGTAGTCACTTACCATCAAGTGAGCTACATGCTCGTTTGCCCCCTCTTCTATAAAAAAAAGTGCGAACA
The DNA here is from genome assembly GCA_963668995.1 of Parnassius mnemosyne. NCBI lineage: Eukaryota > Metazoa > Arthropoda > Insecta > Lepidoptera > Papilionidae > Parnassius > Parnassius mnemosyne. Next base: position 14,741,815 of record CAVLGL010000115.1, read on the forward strand.
ATGATGGCTTTCAGAAATATCCTGATTCATTAATCGATCTTTGTCATTATTGCTCTAGGATAACGCAAAAATTCATACTGCTTGACAAACCGTTATAAAATATCCAGTCCTGCAGTTCGAAACCACACATCATCCTTCGTTTTCGCCAGCTCTAGCCGTTCTCAATTACCGTATTTTCCCCAATTTATTCTCAAGAAGCGATTCATAATAGCATAATGTCCAAATTCACAGAGTTCTACCGCAAAGGCGTAAATGATGGTAGAAATATAATATAGATAATGAGGGTAAATACTTCGTTTAAATAAATATAAGTATATTTTCTTAGAAAAAAAGGTGTTTGAATTTTTCATTATTTAGAGTACAATTCTGAAAACACAGCAGAGTAGGTCCCGAAAAAGATTTGAATGAGATTTTGTTTTCGATTCGACCTCTTTTTTGTTTCGACTTGACTAAAAGCTTACCGACCCAATTCGAATCGAAAAACAAGATCGAAGTGTGAATCGAAGTGACTTAGCCTTAGCGGCCAGCCTCCGCAGAGTCTACTTCACGTGAAGATGCCTCGTATAGAGGCGAAACACGTGTCGTATTTTCGAGAGTGGTGTGTCGTGCTTAGTGTGCTGGTACTGGGGGTGGTAGTGCTGGGATTAACAGCGACGGGTATAGTGCGCGCAATTGAGGGAGGGTGAGAGGTCGTTAGGCGGTTGATTATATTAGAGTTAAACTCCTAATGCTGATAGAGATTATTTCTATTCTAAAAAAAAAAAAACTTTACTTCTTAAATATTTTTACTATGTAATGATTTCTTATATTTACGCGAACACTACACATTGAATAAAACTAAAATAAAATAAAATGTGAATAGAAAAAAGACCCATACGAAGGTGTTTGCTACCTGGCCGCCGAGCTTCAGCACGTCAAGCAGGTTCTGTACTACAACAAGCTTCGGGTTGCGCGCCTAAGTCACAGTGACCGAGTGAAGCAAACCACAGTCGAGCGTGTGCCTGCTGTACTACCATATATCAAAGGTGTCACAGACAAGATTGGCTCCATCTTGAAGCGAGCTTCTATTAGAACATTCTTCAAGCCGCCGAAGAAGATTAATCAGTTCTAACCATCTGTCAAGTGCAATATTCCTCTACAAGATACAAGAGTGTACAAGCTTGATTGTGAATGTGGGTTCTCACATATAAGGCAAACAAAGCGATCTATCAAAACCCGCGTATAAGAACACATAGCTGACGTGAAAAACTAACGTTCTGGGAAGTCTGAAGTTTGTGATCATTTCCTAGACGGTCCCCGCTATTACATTAGATTTGATGAACCACAAATCATCGCGAAAGAATATCGATTCCTGCCAAGGATGATACGTGAGGCTATTGAAATTAAAAAGCATCCTAATTTCAATACAGAGGGGGGCTGGGTACTACCACCTGCCTGGTATCCTGTAATTAATAAAATTAAAACTAAACCCAAGCCTACCACTGCAAGACTTCAAGACACAGTAAGTTCATTCTGCGTAGATCGGACCAAAATTAATAATTAAAAAAGCTAAAGGTACTCCGGGTTAACTCTAACATCGGGACGTCAATCACCTCAGTCCCCCAGTACCACGGGTGCTTTAAAGTACCCGAAACGTCGGGAATCAATAAAAAACAAGTTAATTAAACGCGATAGAATCTGTAAAAGTAGTTTTATTCAATATTATGTTTACTATGAACATAAAAAGGAAACACTATAGAGAAAAATCTATCCGTTGATGGTGCTTGTGATTACGAACGCTCGAATCTTTTTTTAAATAAAAAAAAATACAAGTGACAAACGGTAAACCGACTGTGTACTGTATCGAAAAGAAGCATTCCATTTTAACCCTCACGGGTGGTAACACATCTGAATTTTGATTCTTTTTTGAAGATAGATGTAGATGTCTATGGGTCACAGCAACCACTTACCTAGGTGGACTGTGTGCTCGTTTGTCGCCTTATGCTATGAAAAAAATGCTGTTTGGCATTAGAAATATAGGTTAGAGTTAGTTTAGGTGGTGCTTACCCAGGCAGAGGCCTAGGCAGAAAACGTCCTACTACCTAGAGACTAAAGACTAACGACCCATTCCCGTTTCTAGTCAAATATAAAAACAGACATTATAAGCATTATTGTAAATGTAGATTTTTTTTTATAGGATAAGGGTGACAAACGAGCACACAGTCCACCTGATGGTAAGTGGTTGCTGCGGCCCATAGACATCTACATCTATCCTCTGTTACAAATCAAAATGCAGATGCATTGTCACCCGTGAGGACTAAGATGGAATGCCTCATTTCCAGTAAAAAAGGCCTCCGGCCACCTGCACTCACCAAGCGAAACGCAGAGGTAAAACTCTACTTCACGCTGGTTTTCTGTGAGGTCGTGGTACTACCCCGGTCCGAGCCGGCCCATTCGTGCAACAGCAAAAGCTGCCGCGTGGCTCTACCACTGTTAAAGATACGAAATTAAAGCAACATACGGCTTTTATTTGAATTGTTAAATCAAATTCTTGTTGCGGTTGGAATTAAATTTGAAAATTTCCTCCCGTATATCACGTAAGAGGCGACAGAGGCATCAGAGAGAAAGTTAAACGCTAGATGGGCAGCAGCATCTTCCTGTTAACTACTTATTAATAATAATAAGAACTGCGGTTGCTAATTCGCTTGCCAAACATGGCAAATATGGCGAATGTACGCCATATGTATATCTATGGGGGAGGTCGACGTTTTGCTGTGGACTTGTAATGGGCGAATCGGCAATAATGACGTAGTACAAAGATGCAAGAGGCACCAATCGTTTGTGTGCTAGTATCGATTTCAGGAGCTCGAATTACAAGTAAAATTTGATTGTTTGAATCTACTCGAACGTGGGGAGAGTAGGCCTGGGCCAATTTTTGAGTATCGGGTTCTTGTTACAAGTCGATGGTGTAAGATGTTTGAAAATGTAGATTTATTGTGATACTTGTAATTATTTATAGAAATAAAAATACTTAAATAATTAAAAAGCAGTTGAAAAATCCGATAAATTAATGCAGTTTATAATACATCTGTCAACTTAATGATATAAATAAAAATATTTAATTCATTTAACTATTAGTAATAATAATAACAGAGTTTAAACAAATTTTAAGGAGTTTTGCCATTGCGGTTTAACTTATGTAGTAAATACTGCAATGTTAGGTGATATTCGTTCATTATTTTAGAAAAAAACCAATAAATATAAAAGAAAATGGTGTATAAAAAAGCATAGCCCATTTGAGTTGAACGCTGGCTGTTAACGAAAAAGCTAATTGCCCTATTAAACTGGCTGTTAAAACTGTGGGGCCGCAACACCCACACATAGGCGTAAGTGTTGTAAAAATATAAAGAAAATTTTACAGATAAAAATGTACAAAAATTAGTACGTACTTATGGTTTGCCTCGTCAGCCTTTTTAAAGTTCACAGTTTTTTTTTAATAGAATTAGGTTTAAAAATGAGCACACAGTCCACGTGATAGTAAGTGGATGCTGTGGCCCTTTGACATTCACATTTGTTCTGAACTAAGAATAAAAATGCAGCTGCCTTGTGATCCCTAATTATGGCTTGAATTTGGTACTCGTACTCACAATGCTGGACAGTCGTCTGTGTTATTAGGGTCTAATTTTTTTTTGAAATATCCCCATCAATCAGTCATCAGAGCCACACCCATCAAACAGCAGGATGCACTATACAGCTGAATCTTAGAGAAAAATTGCTAAATTCGTCCTAAGTCCCCCTTGATTACTATTTATCTTAGTTTGCTACATTTTATTATTATATCATTCTATATACTCAACAATGTAGAAAATAGGACTGTCACGTAGACGGGAATATCACAGCGAAGCAAGTATAGAACGAACATAAAGACACGTTATTTCCGACACAAAAGAGAACGTCAACAACTTATAATGGAAATTTACACTGTTATTACATTTCATATTATAATTTATTTACTTAAACATCAAATTCTAAATGTGGAGATATAAAAATATGTTCACGCAAAAGGAAATGGCTCAATTTAAAGTTATAAATATATTGATAATTATTAGCTTTTTGTCCCTCGGTGTAAGGGTAAGTGTATTACACCCGTTCAAGTTATAAAAGTCATGAACCTTCTAGCGTAGCATTCGTTGTAAACAATTCTTTGCGTAATAAGCTTGTCTGGAGAAATCGTTTTCAGAGCGATAAGACCGCCCGTTGTACTTGTACCTTCTTTATTTATTTAATGGGTGGAGTCAATGGGTGGAGTGAAAATGTATGGAGGTTTATTATTTCGTTTAATTTGTGGTAAAAACTTGCCTATGTATAAGATATTGAAGTAACTCTTTCCCTGTCCCATGAATCATATATGAACATTTGTTTAACTATTCTGTCTATTTCGCGGACAGGGAAACTGTTAAATGTCACAATGTCAGCACGAAGACTTTTGAAAAAAAAATAGGTAATTTCGTTCATTTTTCACAGCCTCATTCATATGTAGGATGTAATCCCTAATAATTTATTGGAATAGTGTTTTGTATGTTGTATGAAGGCTTTATTTTATGTAATAATTGAAAACAAAGTATAAACATTTGAATTTCACGGAGCCCTAAGACATTAAAAAAATATTATTGCGTTTAGTATTATAAAAGGCATCATCTGACGTGATGATAGCCTGGCCTTTATAAAACCATATCGTTTTTCCTCTCTGATTTAAGTACGAGAAGCTTTGGTTACGTACTTGATGTAACGATCCACGGATGAGCAAGAGAAACTAGTGCTATAATCTCCTTCGTAAGGCTAGAATATATAAACTTTTAGTTAAAGGTGACTCAGTAATCTGACTATTGTGCTAATTAATAATATCCGAATGAACGGTAGTATTGAAATTAACTTATGTCCTGGCAAATAGAGAACACGACGGCGTTGAGCTGATTATATACATCTTCAATGCATGGGAGAATTCACAGGATGCTTTGTGTATATTCTGTGACCTACACACGGCGTTAGATTGTGTTTACCATGAAACATTAATCAGAAAACTTCGACACTATGGTAAAAGAAGTGATGCTCTTAAATTAATTATCTCATATTTTAAGTAATAGAGCTAAAAAAGTTGTCATTAATTATGAGTTCTTTCGGGTTGATAGTACAAAAGGGCGTGCCTCGGAGCTCAATCCTAGGCCCCTTTCTGTTTCTTGTGTATTTTAATGACTTACCTTACATAGTAGGGGAAAATCATGATATAGTATTATTTGCTGATGACACTTCATTAATTTTCAAATTAAAACGACTAATATTAGAATAAGACGAAGTAAATTATGCTATATCTAAATTAGTAAATTTGTTCAATATTAATAATTTGCATTTAAATGGCACTAAAACTAAATGTATGAAATTCATAAGTCCAAATGTCAAACAATTAAATACTAATGTAATTTTAAATGGGAAGGAACTGAGTCTTGTCGTTACCACCATTTTTCTTGGAATAACACTAGACGCGGAGCTTCAATGGAGCCCCCATATATCAAAATTAGCAAGCAGACTTAGTTCTGCAGCATATACTGTAAAAAAGATTAGAAATCTTACCAGTGTGGAAACAGCTAGACTTGTTTATTTTAGCTATTTCCATAGCATAATGTCGTATGGTGTTTTGCTATGAGGACACGCAGCTGACACTGAAATTATATTTATTTTACAGAAGAGGGCCATAAGAGTAATTTATGATTTATAGCCTAAAGAGTCGCTGCGACAAAAATTTAAGGAAATTAATATATTAACTTTGGCCTCTCAATACATTTATAAAAATGTAATGTACGAACAAAAAATAAGAGAAAATTCATTCTGTAAATAATAGAAACAGACACAAGTAAGTAGTACCAATTACTCGACTCCACCGATTCAGTAATTTGTTCTAAGTGTACGCTTTTACAACAAAATCCCAGAAAATATGCATAATTTGACCTGCTCAAAGCTTAAAAACTTTATCAAACTAAGTTTGTATAAAAAGGGTTATTATAATATTAAGGAGTTTATAGTAGAAGTTAAAGTTACAGCCTATATACGTCCCACTGCTGGGCACAGGCCTCCTCTCTTATCTGATAGTGTTTTAGGGCAAGGAAATATCCCCACAATGCGTATTGGCAAACTTCACATGTATTCGAAATATTTTTTTTCTTATTTCTCGGACATGCAGGTTTCCTCACGATGTTTTCCTTCACCGCCGAGCTCGTGGTAAATCAGCACTTAAAATTGAAATTAACAATTTCATTGGAGCCGGCGGAGATCGAACCCGTGTTGGTCGCGTACTGTGAAACTTACCGCGAGCACTAACCACTAGCTCTTAATTAAGGAATTTATGGATGATAATAATCCCTGGGATGAGGTGATCACGACCAAGCTATTTCTCTTTTTTTTGTGTTGTTAATTGTGTAACATTCCTGATTGTAAGCTATTATTTAAAAAAAAATCTCGCTTGCTTTCTTACCAGGACAGAGGTTTATTTTCTGAACCAGTGGTAATAAAATAAAAGAGTGACTTTCAATAAGTATTATTTATAATCTATATTGAATAATAAATGTTTCTGATTCTGTTTAACGGTAATGGTTCAACTGTGAGAACTGACACTTACCTATTTTATGTGTTTAGAAGCAAAAGAAAAATTATTTGAAATATTTTTAAAAACTTTTGCATTATCGAACATTGACATGTTTCGAGCGTTTCTTTCAAACCTTTTTTCTATCCGGGGCATCGCTAAATATAAATCTAGATAAAATATACGCATTTGCTTATTGATACTATCATCTCACATCTTTTTGCGGGTATGCCATAGTGAACTTTAAAAAAAATTTTTTTCACTCCACCCTTGTATACGCTAAAGAATTATATTATATTATTTGATTTAATAAAAATGCACCAAAATAGTTTACAATATAAGAATACTCTTAGCTTACATGCACTATTTTTTTCCATTAGGGATGAATGTGTCCTAAATTTTTTAAATATATTTTACGTAGTTTCTAATGAAATAAATCTTATAATAAGGTTATTTACAAAGACATAAAAATATTATCTCTTTGGTCATCAAACATTTAATCAAAATATTCTAGAATTGTCAAAAATACTGAAACACGTATTTCTTAGTTTTAAATCTTAAGCCTAAATACTTATACTATGTGTACCTTATATAATAGGCCTCATCCCCTTTGAGGTGGAATTTAAAAAAAATCTTAAACACGTATTTGTTACTTTTCAACTGAAATCCTAAATAACAATTCGTCGTTGACGCCGCAAAGGGGCGAACCTCAATTTTTCTAAAAAATACAGTAGAGCAAGAAAACATTTATTATTCATAATTTTAACATTTATTATTTTTTTCCATCAGAAAATTAAATATATTAGACTTAATGGAAAACTACAAATAAGATTAATTTTCTGATGAAAATGCTAGTAATCGGGGAATAATAAATGGTTTCTTGCTCTCCTGTAATTTTTTGAAAAATTTAAGTTCGCTCATTTGTGGCATTAGCGACGAATTATAATCATCGATTATCCTTTTAAGGGATAAATAGGGACAGATCTTTGTATTTGAATTAGCTCAGCATATTATCAGCTGAAAGTTAAAACACCATGTTCCTCGCACACTTGTCTTAATACTTTATATTTAGATTTTCGAAAAATCAAAATAATATGCGTATTTCATTATTTTAATTCAAGAGTCTATGTATACAAACATAAACCTCTTGCTCTCGTAAGGGGTTGTTTTAAAAAATCGCAAAATACTTCCCACCCTCAACCCCCTCGCCCTTCAATAAAAGGTTGTTTAGAAAAACTCAAGGGTTACAACGTGTCTGCATTTTGATCCTTAATGGACGATAGATGTAGATGTCTATAGTATACAACATTCACTCGCCGTCAGGTGTAATATGTGCTTGTTTATCACCGTTATTCTGTATAAAAAAAACTTGCCTGGAAAATCTATTGGCCTTCAAAAGATCATGTCTAACCATGTCATATGTATGTGTACCGAATACCAGAACTAGGTGGAATGGATCTGGGTAGGCCTCTTACCAATTTTTGCCGCTAAGCAGTAATGCTTGTGCAGCTGTGTAACCGGAACACGAGTTTAAAGGATATAGGAAGATAGAATAATAACAAGTTGTGAGGTATTCCACCTTTGTCCTCAGAAGTTAGATGTAGGTGTGCGTGGGCTACAGGAGCAAATTAATATAAGGTGGACTATAAGTTTGTTGGCCACTTCAGTTAAAAACCAGCCAAGTGCGAGTTGAACTCGCGCATGAACGGTTCCGTACTGTACTGGCTTGCCTTCCTAACCTTTCTATCACATCATTCCTTCCAATTATATGCAAAATAAAACTTATGGCGCCATCTGTTGGCTGACAACAAAACAAGTCGACGCGATCGATACCCACATATAATCAAGACTCAAGACGAACTGCATCGGTAATGGCTGTTCTTGTCTAAACCTTACAAAATAAAATCAATGTAATTAAGTGTTAGTGAGTGTGCCGGGTCGACCCAGCTGTGTGCATAGACTATATAATCACGTAGGAGTGTGGTCAAGGAAGACTGAAGCCTTCCACATCCGAAGATATTGTTGAAGCCAAGTTGAAGTTGATCTCCGCTGCCGCTCACCGTGAGTTTACCTACTTCATTTACCCTTCCTGGTGGGCCAGACTAATTTTCTCTCACTGTAGGTAAATTAAGTAGCAATTACAAATAAAATTAATTTTATTTTTATCTCAAGTAGAAGTGTCGCGATTACTACAAAAACGGAGTTCAATCCGCACATTTTCTATTCTAACTGTTAACACGTACCATCACACAGGTTTCTAGGGGAGTCCCGCTATAATTTTTAATTAATTTTTATTTTTATTATTTTTTGTTACAGCGGCAACAGCAATACACACTCTGTAAAAATTTCAACTGTCTACCTGTTACGTATCATGAGATTCAGTCCGCTGACAACAGACAGACGGACGGACAGCGGACGTTTAGTAATAGGATTCCGTAGGTTACTAAACTAAATAAAGAAATATCAAGAGCGGTGATGAAAAACAATCAGAGGTGTGTACTAAACTTCTTGTTACTACCAATCCGCCTGCCAAACGTTGCGATGAGGCAAATTATTTCTATTTAATAGATTATAGGAAAGTTCATGTCAATCAATAAAATATTTACGATTTAAAGAAAAAGTAAAATGACAAAATAAGTTAAGATTCATAGACATTTGCTTTTAAGATGAAAGCCCCTAAATAAATAAGAAGAATGAGAAGACACCTACATATAAATAAAATTTCATGTGAACAAAACTTATTTAATCAAGCATATTTGTTTTTAATTTAATTCGAATTTCCTACGTTTCAAGTGTTTTGCCTGTAGTACCGGAGGGGCTGATGAGTTCAAGTCCCGCCGTCATAGTTAACCCGGGTTACCTTCAGATTTTAATTTGTGAATTCTTGGTCTGATTTACACATAATTTAAAATTAAAATTTTTGTACAACAGACTTCAATATAAATTATCAAGAATAACTCAAAAACTATTGGTTAGACCTTAATCAAATTTCTGTGGAACTACATGAGAAGCACCAGCTTTCAAATACAATAAGAATAATTGAAATCGGTTCACCTAGAAAAAAGTTATGAGGTAACAGACATAGAAAAGAAAAATATCGTCGAATTGAGTACCGTCTCCTTTTTGAAGTCAGTAGAAAATAGCTTACTTATTTTGAAATCTTGCAGATATCTGTTAGAATTTAGATTTAACTTCAAGGTTCACCGCATTCTAAGTTGATAGAAGCATTCAGCTAGTTTATTTCACAATATGTTTAATTTCATTATTTATATTCTTAATTTTTACAGCCTCCCTATAAATCATTGTGTTCAGATACCGGTGTTCTTTTATGAGAATTTGCGGATTATAAAATCTGGTGTAATGACTGAGACAATCCTGACCATGGTCATAAACTGTGTACTTCAAGATACTTTATCACAGATTATAGACTGGAAGCAAGTTTGGTAGTGATTTCATTGTAAAACACAAATAAAATCATCGAAACTGAAGGGTTTGAACCTGCTAAAGCGTTAAAATGCCAGGCGAGAAAATCGAATAATAAAACATAAAAAAAATAAAAATACTACTATATAAAGAATTCTTATAAGAAGGATTAACCTAATCGGTTTATGCTCGCTTTCAATCTGAATGGATTGTAAATTACCAACAATTTAAAGAACGACTGGCAGTTGCGAAGTTTGTAAGGTATAAGTAATTTATCCTTGTCACTTTATGAACCCATTACATTACGCTTTAGCCGGTAAAGATTTTCGCTTGATAGCGTTTGATATTGATTAAAATTAATATTAGAGAATGGAAGTCGATTTAATTTAGTAAAGCTATTTTACATAACTAACATTAACTTGACTTGTAGGCGGTGTAGGAACGTCCACTACTCCCACCACAATATCCAAAACACTAGCTAAGTGGGAGCTTCGCCAACAAAAGAGTTGACAACTGACAACTGCCAAGTTTCAAGGCAGTTGGTTTCTTTAAATTAGAGCCAAAGGAATGTACAACGATTTTTAATAAATTCAAAAGATAATTTGTGACGTTTTTTGATGTGGCATTCATAACTTAGGAAGCTGCAATGCCGTATAGTGACAGCGTAAAAGTATCTACTACTTCGTATCATACCGTCGGTGACGACAGAGGTGACAAAGGAGAAACAAAAATAAAAATAAATATATGAACAATCCCTATGAAACAATCTACAGGAGATTCCTCTATGGTTCAGAAGTGGCCTTTTGACAGACCATAACGGTAGCGGTAACAATAACTTTACATCTATGTTATAATTAATGTCACTTCTTGTATTCTGTTGAATACACTGCGTTACATACCATAATTATATACGAGTACGTTACATGCGTATCTTCTATGAAATGGCTATTTTCTTGTGTATTCAGCATCGATCACTAATAAATAACTAGATACACAATCAGTAATAAAAATTATTCTTACCGAATGAGCGCATTGTGAATACAACTTTAGGCAATACAATTGATGATGTTTATTTATTTCAACTAGAATTACGTCAAAACAATTGGCGACAGTTTTTAGATAACTTTTGCATGGGATTGTGTATCTAGTTTTTTTATTAGTGATCGATGGTATTCAACTATTACAATGCCTTTGTACGGCGCGTATTTAAAGCTATGAATACAAATATTAGATGTATATTAATATATATCATGATACATTTTTGAACAACAACCCGCCACAACCCGTCTGGGAAGCGTGGCAACCATGGCAGAATCCCTCTTAAGAGGCAATTTATGGAAGAGGCCTATGTTCAGAATTTTATAGGCTGTAATGGCCTGAATGGATGAACAGAATAAATTTAAAAGTATTATATTATGTATTCTTATATAAAACCTTGTGTGAAACGCTCTTTTATTAATGAACATCGCAAAGGAATGTTCCAGATTAGGCCCGTTAATTAAGTTCCTTTGTATAACCACATAGAACGATGTAAGTGTTGAGTCAAAGGATATGCTGTGTGCTAAATTCACTTCCATTTTTTAATTAAATTATTATTATGCATTTAGAAAGAAAATAAACTGGAATATAAATCATGGTTTTATTTTTCATATTGAATAAAGTCTTAATAAAGCCTATAAAATCCATGTTCTGAGCAGAAAACGATCCCGCAGCTCGCAGCGTTAAGCCACAGCGCTATCGATCCGTCAAAGTGGTGTAAAATAATTTAACAACTGTCACCGTCATGAGGTGGCCTGGAAAATTTTGATGCGATTCACAGATGGTAAGGTTAGCTGTTTAAAATAAATCTGCTTAAACACTTAAATTATAACACCTCATTATCGTCATCATTACCACAATCCTTCATAAATCCACTGCTAAACATCCTCCTCCAAGGAATGCCACAAAGGCGGGTCCTGAGAAACCTAGGTCCATTCCTGCATCTTTTACCAGATCGTCTGGGAGCCGTCCTACACTTTGCTTATACTGTTACGAGGCATCCAATTGAAAGACGGCCTATTGTCATTTCAGCTTATTAATCCGTTGGGCTATATCGGTTATTCTGTTTCTACTGCGGATATCCTTATTTTTAAATCTATCACGCAGAGAAACTCCGAGCATAGCCCTATCCGTAGATCCAAATTATTATTAAATTATTCGAATTCTTGGCCCAAAAATACCTTGTCAATAAATTTAACGGAATTTTTAAGCTAAGAAAAGTATGTTTAAAAAACTAGGTCGTTTATTTGTAAAAGGCATTTTATTCTGAAGAAAACCTAAAATAGTTTTCTTTACAGTAATATTAACTTTTTAATTGACATTTCACAAGTACTAAACTGCTTAGAAGTTAGATTTAGAGTCAATTTCAATTAGGACACTTGCAAATTATTTACAAAGTTTTCTTTGTCCTAATTAAGAAAATGAAGGAATTATGATGACGCTTGTTGCTTGTATATATTTATAACATTTACCTTTTTTAGTTAAAAGATGGAGCCAAAAAACTCATCTGGTGGTAAGTAATCACTACAGGTATGATTCCAAACACGCTGCAGTGCTGCCGCATATATTCCCTACAGGTTTATATGAGATTCCTTACAGGTTTATTTGAGACTAGCTGTTCCTCGCGACTTCGCCCGCGTGTTATTTGGGGTTTTAGTTTATTTTTTGCGCGGAACCCTAATTCTTTTTCTAAAATAAAAGTAGCCTAAGTTACTCCTTATGACATCAGCTATCTACCAGTGAAAGTACCATCAAAATCAGTCCAGCCGTTTCAGAGATTAGCCGGAACAAACAGTCAGACAGACAGACAGACCGACAGACAGACAAAAATTTTAAAAATTGTGTTTTTGTTATAAGAATCATATATACTTTCATATGTATTTAGTAAAAGGTTGTAATTTAGACATTGCAAACACACACTTCAATTTTATTTGTTTGTATAGATTACATTCCGAGCGCGGCAGCAATACAGCGGCAGCACTGTTGCGCAACAATGCCACATGAGTGAAGGCAATGTCGCCCTGCCGCCGCGACAGACCAGTAGCAGTGTTGTAAAAGTTCCCGATTTATCGGGAGATCTACTGATTTTAATTAGTATCTCCCGATATCCCGATTTAGCGACCGTGTCTCCCGATTTTTTTGCATATTCAACGTAATATTCTAAATACGACAACACTAAAATGAACCTTTAACACAAAATCTATGTACGGGGACTTCCCGAAATTGCTCGCACCACGTCCTATGGGATCTATACCTATAACCTTATTTAGTTTTTAACTTCGCGGTATACTTAAAGCATATTGCATTGAAACATCTTAAAATAGAGTTCATTATTGTCTGGTAAGTATACGGGAGAGATCCATAAATATTACTTTGTTCGGGTTGTTTTACGAATTAGGTAGCTTAAGCCATGTATATATAGTGTTGTTCGTTAATAGAATTGCATACACTAATTACTTGCCTTCTTCTGTTGTGTTGTGAACTGTTGTGCTTTATGTACAAATTTGTTAGAGAGCAATAGTTATCAAAAAATTAATTTAGAATAGCGTTTGCTTCTAATTTGTATGAAAGAAATTAAATCGCTCAGTGAAAAAACAGAATAATTTTGGACAAGCGTGAGTAGCAAAAAATATATAATCATTAAATTTTAGTTTAAATTATAAAAGCATTATTTTGATGGCAAAAGAAAATTTGAAATAAGTAAGAACGACATCTAAAAGAACCTGTTTTATGACATTTCTAAACCCATGGATGTAAATAAAAATCTCCCGATTTCTCCCGATAATTAGCTGGCGAATCTACCGATTTTTTATTTTTCACTTTTGCAACACTAACCAGTAGTGACGCATCCACCGCAGTGATAGTGTCTATACGTGAATGCTGATAAGTAAATTTGCAACAAATATATGAATTCCTCTGATTCCGAAGAGGAACAATAAATTACTTGGTGACTCAGTTTAATTAAGTAGGTCATCCAGTCCTTTACGATAGCAGTCATAGTAATTATCGTAATAATTTATTTTTAAAAAGACAATATATGTAAAGATATATCACACAAAATAAATAAAAGTTGGTGTTCAATCAACTTGAATCGAATTGTCAACTCAAAGAAACTGGATGAAAAAACAGAATGGAATAGAATAGAATAGAATGATTTTTATTCAATATTGATTATTCCATAATACTTATTGAAAGTCATTTTTTATTTACCACTGGTTCGGAAAATACCTCTGTCCTGGGAAGGACCAGCAAGTAACCCAGCGGGACTTTTTTTTAAACATAATTTCACTTAACAATAATTTTGTTTATACAATTTTAAATGAACTTTCATAGAACCAGCATAGTGGCGATCACCTTATTCCCAGGGGTTATTTTCATTCATGTATTCCTTAATATTATAATTACCCTTTTTGTACAGTTTTTCTTTAATAAAACTATTAAACTTGTTTATTGACAATCTTTGAACATGTTCTATACATTACAAACTTATGTTTGTTCCTAGTGTTTAAGGAATGAACATCCTTATTCTTATTAAAGCTATTTATGTTTTTATGTACATACATTACATTTTTATAAATATATTGCGATGCCAAAGTTAATATTATGTTTATTTCTTAAAAAAATTCTCTGAGGGACTCTTTACAATATTGGTTATAAATCGCCCACACAACATCGCAACACCACGAAATAACGCAACACTGCCACCTTGCTCGGGATCAACGCGGCAGGCAGCACTGCTGCGCAGCACCACAGTGCCAGCACCACAGTGCCAGCACTGCCGCGGCAGCACTGCTGTGTGCAGCCGAGATTGGAATCATACCTTAATGTTCATGAAAATTTGCAGCACAGATGCTTTATTGAAAGAGCTCTGTTTTTTGTTTTCGAGGTCCATAAACAATATTTATTTTCACGGTTATAAACAGTACAATTATAAAAAAAAAACTAAATATCAAAGTTACTTTTAAGTTTTAAAATTGACGTTTTCTGCCAACTTTCGATTGTATTGATATTGTTTCTAAACGTTAGAATTTTTTGGGTTAGTATTTTAAATTCGATGCTGTTACGCAAAAAGGATTAATGGCATCCAATACTATTTTTAAGAAATAGACACTGGTTTTGTAAAAACGGTTTAGATTTTTCCTGGCTAAAAAAAATTAAATAGGAAAATGGTTTTAATAATTTGAACATGTTACTGACCGGTTATAAAAGTTCCGTGTTATTTAAAAAAGGTTTTTACGGTGGTAGAGCCACGCAGCAGTTTTTGCTGTTGCATGTATGGGCCGGCTCGAGCCGGGTTGGTACCACGACCTCACAGAATACCGGCGTGAAGTAGAAGCTTTGCTTCTGCGTTTCGTCTGGTGAGTGCAGGTGGCCGGAGGCCCAATCCCCCCCCCCCCCCCATCAACATGGTAGCGGAATTACACGAAGAACTACCCAAGGAGGGTACCAGCACCCCTGGAGAATCCCTCGCTGAGCATCCACGACCATGTTATTCCGATCCTGAGCGTGGGTGCTCAGGCTGCCCCGCGTATTCTGGGGAGGGGGGGGGGAAATTCCGCTCAAAAGCATTACTGCTAGGGGCAAACTGAGCAAGAACACCAAGGCGACCCCTGCCACGCTATCCGTGAATTTCTGCAACATCAGGGGACTTCACTCTAACCTAAACGCCGTCCACTACCATCTCGAGACGGCGAAGCCGGCCTTGCTCTTTCTGACCGAGACGCAGGTTTCCTCTCCGGCTGATATTTCGTATCTCTCCTACCCGGGGTACAAATTGGAGTATTCCTTTGTGCCGCGGGCTGGAGTTTGCGTGTATGTCAGAGAGGACATCTGTTCTCGACGCCTCGGCAGTCTTGAAGGTTCGGACCTGTCCATCCTTTGGCTACGCGTAGACAGCGACGACCATCCGCGCGTCTACGGGTGCCTCTATAGGTCCCATAGCGGTAATGCCGAAACAGACCGACTCATCGACCACGTCCAAATGGCTACAGATTTCTTGCTACAACAGGTCCCATCCGCAGAGATCGTGATCCTTGGCGATTTTAACGCCCACCATGCCGAATGGCTCGGTTCACGTCTAACCGATCATGCGGGGAGATCTGTTTATGACTTTGCCTTGGCATATGGTCTGACACAACTGGTTACTTCGCCTACGCGGATTCCAGATGTGGAGGATCATACACCTTCCCTGTTGGACCTTCTGCTGACCTCCCATCCGGACGGATATCAGGTTTCCGTCGATGCCCCTCTCGGCTCTTCGGACCATTGTCTGATCCGGAGTGTGGTGCCACTCACGCTCCCTTCGCGGTTGCGTTCTGCAGGTTGCCGCCGTGTTTGGCATTACAGGTCGGCGGATTGGGACGGAATGCGGTCCTTCTTTGCATCCTACCCATGGGGGCGGGATTGCTTCTCGCCGGATGATCCCAGCGCTGTTGCTGACTCTGTCACTGATGTGGTGCTACAGGGAATGGAACTATTTATTCCATCATCTGTGGTACCCATCGGAGGCAGATCTCAGCCTTGGTTTGGTCGCTCCTGTAAGACTGCATTACGCAGTAAGCAGGAGTGTTATCAAGCCTGGGCTGCAGCTTCGGCGACTCGGGATGTAAATACCAGCACACTTAAAAAGAAGTATAACTTCGCCTCCAGGTCCTTCAAAAGAGTTATTGCCAAGGCAAAGTCAGAGCACATAGGCAGAATTGGCGAGAAACTAGTTCGCCTTCCTTCGGGAACCCGTGCATTCTGGTCTCTCGCCAAGGCTGTCCAAGGGAATTTCTGTAAGCCATCACTACCATCTCTGTACAGGGAGGATGACTCACTGGCCCATGACGCAAAAGACAAAGCCGACCTTTTAGGCTCCCTTTTTGCGTCCAACTCGACTCTTGATGACGGGGGGAAAACACCGCCGACCAACCCGTGGTGTGAGTGCTCCATGCCGGATGTGCTGTTCTCACAGCGCTCGGTTCGCAAAGCACTGCTCTCCCTGGACATCCAGAAGTCGAGTGGGCCTGACGGAATCCCCCCAATTGTGCTGAGGACGTGTGCTCCGGAGTTGGCACCGGTCCTAACGCGTCTTTTCCGGTACTCCTACTCCCAAGGCGTAGTCCCAAATTCATGGAAGACAGCTTTTGTCCACCCGATCCCTAAAAAAGGCGACCGCTCAGACCCATCCAACTATAGGCCTATCGCGATCACCTCCTTGTTCTCCAAAATAATGGAATCCATTATTAACTGCCAGCTCATCCGGTACCTTGAGGATCACCAGCTGATTAGTGACCGCCAATACGGTTTTCGTCGGGGTCGATCAGCTGGTGATCTTCTGGTCTACCTGACCCATAGATGGGCGGAGGCAGTAGAGTCCAAGGGGGAGGCGTTGGCCGTTAGTCTGGACATTGCGAAGGCCTTCGATCGGGTTTGGCACAAAGCGCTTCTTTCGAAGCTCCCTTCCTATGGGCTTCCCGAGAAATTGTGCAATTGGATCACCAGCTTCCTTGCAGATCGGAGCATCAAGGTCGTTGTAGACGGTGCATGCTCTGACTACAAGCCTATTAACGCTGGTGTTCCACAAGGCTGTGTGCTATCACCAACGCTGTTTCTTCTGCATATCAATGATATGTTGCTAACTGGTAACATTCATTGCTATGCAGATGACAGCGCTGGTGATGCTCTATACACCGGCCGTGCCAATATTTCTCGGGAAAACGTCGCTGAGTACCGGAACAAACTTGTGTCTGAAGTCGAGTCTTTGCTGAACAAAGTATCGGATTGGGGGCGACTAAATCTAGTCCAATTTAATCCTCAGAAGACACAAGTTTGCGCGTTTACCGCTAAAAAGAACCCCTTTGTCGTATCTCCTCAGTTTCAAGGCACTCCCCTTCTTGCCTCAGCCAGTATCGGTATCCTCGGAGTCGACATATCGAGTGACGTGCAGTTTCGTGGTCACTTGGAAGGGAAGGCCAAATTGGCCTCTAAAAAGCTTGGCGTGCTCAGCAGAGCGGGACAGTATTTCATGCCGGCACACCGCCTGCTACTTTACAAGGCGCAAGTTCGGCCTCACATGGAATACTGTTCCCATCTCTGGGCAGGGGCTCCCCAGTGCCAGCTCCTTCCACTTGACCGCATCCAACGCAGAGCGGCTCGAATTGTCGACGACCGAGCCCTTTCCGATCGGCTCGATTCATTGGCACTGCGAAGAGATGTTGCATCCCTTTGCATTTTCTTTCGCATCTACCATGGGGAGTGCTCTGAGGAATTGTTCGGATTAATCCCAGCCGCCAAATTTCACGAACGCACATCGCGGCAGAACTCCCGATACCATCCACACCATCTGGATGATTGGCGGTCCACCACTGTGCGATTTAGAAGATGTTTTCTTCCTCGCACGACCTCCTTGTGGAATCGATTACCATCAGCGATTTTTCCGGACCGATACGACTTAGGGACCTTCAAGAAAAGAGCGTATTCCTTTTTAAAAGGCCGGCAACGCATCTGCGATTCCCCTGGTGTTGCAGTTGTTCATGGGCGGCGGTAGTCACTTACCATCAGGTGAGCCGCATGCTCGTTTGCCCCCTCTCCTATAAAAAAAAGGTAAATAATGTGATTACTGCGGGTGGGAAACTATTCCGCAAGAGATATTTTCGTTAGCATGCCCAGGCGAATGCGAGCTGTGATTTCAGCGCGAGGGGCGTCACAAAAAATTGTTTTATTTAAAGATTTAATAAAACAAACATTTAAAAAAGTATTCACTACATGTTGCTTGTAAAGAATTTAGATCTCGTATATATAGTAATACAATATTTGATGAGGTATCACAGCGAAGCGTAACCTTGTTTAGTTACGTATCCCACAGTGACACCTTTTCATCTCTGTTTTCTAGGAAACATGAACAAATATTAGATAGATAGATTACATTAATCCACGACATAGATAATAAAACATGCAGTGTTTAATTTAGTGCAATAAATGAAATGAGCAACTTTTTATTTTTATTTTAGCGCATGCAATTTAATTTATTAATAGATTATTAATAGATTGATTAAAAAAAAAGAAAAAAAAATAAAAAAAAATGTATATTGGGATTTTAAGAGACCGCTCCCTTCGCAAGATTGCACTGCTCGTTTTCAATATGCTTTTGGGTGGGCAGTTACCCATTTGAACATCGTGAGGCATTGGTACGTAGTTGAATGTGGTCGTGTTTTCTCCATGATAGAATTGGTGAAGTGTCGGCCGTCAACTGTGATCACTGAGGAAAATGTGCCTACTTTAAGGCGACTAATTGAAGAAAACCGGTGCTTCACCTATGAGGAAATTCAAAGATTTTGGTTAATCGTATACAAAATCTAAAGTTTTTAAAATGAAAATTTAAACGTTTTAAAACTTTTTGGCCACTGGATTCCTCATCAACTCACCCCAGAACAAAAATGAGCTCGAGTTGATTGGCGTAAAAAATGTCGTTAAAGTATAATCACGGACGTTCAACTGCTTTGTATGAAATTGTTACAGGAGATGAAACATGAATATATTCTTACATTTCGGAAACAAAGCAATGGTCTTCTGTATGGGTTTTCAAAGACGACAACAAACCAACAAAATTGAGGTAAGCAAGAAGGGTGGGCAGAAAAATGATTGCGTTTTTTTCTTCCAGACAGGTTCTATTCACACGATTCTACTTGATGAGCGAAATACAGTGAATGGTAAGTGATAGCGTAAACAAATGGTGGTACCATTTGTTTGTGCAGTGTCTGAAAAAATTAGAGGAAAATTTCCGAGAATTCGTACCCCATTGCACATGCTTCGGTGCACACCGCAATCAAGATAAAGTCCTTATTGGCTTCTGAAAAGGAGGAGCTCGTGACCCGTTTCGCACATGGTCCAGATGCGATGCACCATGCGATTTCTTTATTTTCCCAAATATCAAAGGTTTGATGAGAAATTTGACATTTATGGAGCCAGAAGAGGCCAGTTTTAATCCAGCACAAGAAAAACATGCCCTGAGACCAATGGTTCTGTTTTCAAAATTTTTTTTTTTAATTCTTTAAATCCGTCTAGTTTATTCAGAATATTTGACTTCGTACTATTACAGTATGTTTGAGCTTCGTTTTAAGCAAATGCGTTGCTTGTTTTAGGAAGCTCCAATCTTTAAAAAATAGTTTGAATGAATAATAACTTAAATTAATATATTTAATAACCTCTTAAACGTTGTAGAGCCATGCTGCAGCTATATTAGTAGTATAGTTTTAGCACGAATGGGTCGGCTCGACCGGGGAAGGACCACGCTCTCACAGAATACCAGCGTCAAATAGCAGCTTAACACTGGTGTGTTTCGTATGGTGAGTATAGAGAACCGGAGACACTTTTTACTAGAAAAGAGGCATTCCATCTTACGGGTGACAACGCATCTGCATTTTAATTCGCAAACGAGGATAAATGTAGATGTCTATGGGCCACAGCAACCACTTACCATCAGGTGGACTGTGTGCTCGTTTGTTACTCTATCTTATAAAAAAACCTCTGAAATAAAAAGAGATGATGATCTTCAAATTGCTGAACTGGTTCTCTTGAAACATAGCTAAAAACGCTCCCAATTAAGATACCTTTCAAACGAAAAAAACTTAATCAAATTCTGTTCATTCATTCAGAAGCTGTGATGCACAGACAGACACACATATACACACTACAAACTCATAACACCACTCTGTTTTCGTCGGAGGTTACAACTATGTTTAAAATGTGATGGAGAATGCTTTGAAAAGGAGTAAATATAATATTATACACATGAGTTTATCAAAACTCGGTCTTCCTCACGTATCACTTATTTTGAATATAAATTTGTTCATTATTCAAATATATACTACTAGGCTGTTACCCGCGACTTCGCCTGCGTGTAATTTAGGCTTTTGGTTATATTACTCAGAACCCTAATTCTTTTTCTCAAATATGAGTAGCTCATCAGCTGATCAGCTATCTGCCAGTGAAAGTCCAGTCGAAAACGGTCCAGCCGTTTCGGAGATTAGCCGGAACAAACATACAGACAGACAGACAGACCGACAGAAAGACAGACAAAAATTTTGAAAAAAATGTGTTTTTGTTATAAGTACCGTATATACATTCATATGCATTTAGTAAAAAGCTGTTATTTTAACATTACAAACAGACACTTCAATTTTTTTTGATGTTTTTAGATTTTTAAGCAAAAAAAATTATTGCACACAACGAATTAGTTGTAAAACTTAAATATATTCAGTCTTAACTGCACTGCGTTTCTTTGGAAATATGAGAAATGCACTTAAACCTAAACCTAATTATTAAACGTTCATTATTCACTTTCCTTCTTTGTGATCGCTGGTACCTTCATTTTGATCCTTTATTTCTTTGCGCACCGGGCTAGTTTGTGCTATCGGTACCTTTCTTTCACCCTTAATCGATTCTGGAACCTTCCGGGGCGCTGTAATTGTAAGAACACTGTCCGATGACAACTTTAATTCCACCATTTCGGGTAGAGTATCTTCAGGTACCTTCTTACGAACTGTCTTGAAACATAGCCGTGTTCACCCTTCTTCTCTTCGTGCTTTCCTTCTACAACAATATATCCGTTTGCAGTCTTCACCGATATTTCTTCAGGGGCAAAATGCTGAACGTCCAAGTTGATTTGTAGTTTGTCTGCATCAGCTTTGATACTAGAACCGAGATCTATCGCGGCCGCTGCAAGGTTTAGCCATGGTCTATAGTATTCTTTAGTAAGCAATGGTCCAGCAGCAACGGATAGAAGGTCATCGGGGGTCAACGGCAACGCGAAATGCTGGTCTAAAAGTCGACGAGGACATCCGACACCGACACCCCAATCATCGAATAAGTATGGTAAAAGAGACATTTTGGTTGGTCACTAGGACTTAAGATTTTCTTAATGGTTCTGAAATACTCCCGTTCTATTTATTTATTTGTATAGATTTTGTATATGGTATTAATGCTATTTGGGAACGATGGGGACTTTTCACATTTCATTTCATGTTTTTTCTAATATTGGTACCAATTTTTAGCTCTATACGAACTATTATAATCTAACCTCTATTTTTTGAGCTGACCGGACCTAAATATTTCGTAATTTACACTTCTTGGCGTGTATGTCGTTGTATATATATATATATATATATATATATATATATGTCTTTTTAAGAGGTTATATTGTGAAATATCTGTGATTTCAGATATTATGTAAGTAAATCTTTTATTAATGCTGTCCGTGATTTATGTAGATAACTCTAAAAAAAATTATAAACAATATGTAAATCTATGATTTGACTATGATTGGTTACAATTAGTTAATTTTTTTTTATAGGAGAGAGGAGACTACCGCCGCCTATGCACAACCGGAACACCAGGGGAATTGCAGATACGTTACCGGCCTTTTAAAAAGGAGTAGGCTCTTTTCCTGATCCATCCAGGTGGTATGGATGGTATCGCAAGTTTTGTCGCGATGTGCGATGGTGAAATTGAGCGGTCGGAATCAGAGCACTCCCCGTGGTAAATGCGATAAAATACGCAAAGAGATGCAACATCTCTACGCAGTGCCAGTGTATCGAGCTGATTAAAAAGAACTCTGTCGTTGACGATTCGAACCATTCTGTTGATAACTTGTTTTTTTTTGTTTGAAAAACACTTCAAGTTCGGAAAAGTGGACGAGGTTTATTATAACAGTGTAATTTGTCCCACCAAGAAACGATTAGCGGGGAAAAGTAGACGAACACATTTTAAAGAGACCACTTTGTCCCACTGGTGGGAAATTTGGTGAGAAAAAGTGGAATAAACCCCTTAAAGAGTTAAAACACATTAAAAAAGTTCGAAGCAGCATTAGGTTAACTTTCTTACGTCTATATTCTTTGAGAGTGCAATCTTTCCCCGGTCAAGTAGATACATTTATACAGCCGTACAGCTGTGTCTAAGATGATGATGGTTAAATAAATTTTCAATTAATTTATAATGAGCGGTTAAATTAATGAAATGCCACAGAAATAGATTAAGAGGAATAGATTAGGAGATGCCAAAGTAATTATTCTACATCAGTGCCCTACTTGATGGATTCGTTTACGTGTATAGCTATTCAAAACTGTAGCAACGTAAAGATTACTTCCTAATATAGGCCGTAATTTAGAAGAAATTGGTACTTTTATTTGATTACTTTTAACCGACTTCAAAAAAAGAAGCAGGTTCTCAATTCGACTGTATTTTTTAATATGTGTTATCTCAGAATTTATTCAAGATGAAAGGAGTTTGATGATTCTTTTTTTATTTGAAAGCTGGTGCGTTTCATATGGTTTAATATAAATTTAACCAAGATTGGACTAGTGGTTTTTGAGTTATCCTTAATAATGCGTATTTAATTGACTGCGATTACATTGATGATGTTCTCATTTTATATATATTGAAGTCGGTTGTACAAAATTTTTAATTTTACCATTTTATATTTTATTAACCTCTGAGAATTAAGTTGAAGCCCCAATACTAGTCAAAAGGGTATCGGGTTCTCGTTTCTCACCATATGAAATACAGCAGCATTCAAACTGGTATACTGTGCAGGCATGGTCTTTCCCTACAGCGTGATTCTAAAACGTAACACAAACTAAATAAAAATACGAAATATGGCATCATCTTCATATCTTATTTTTTCATCTTAGATTAAAATTAACAGTGTATAATATACATACGATCCAGTTTGTGGCCACATATATATCTCTTTTTAACATGGGTTATGAAGCAATTAGGTTTGAAGTTTGGAATTATTACTGTTCGGAAACAGGAAATATTTATTGACAAACTATTCACATTTTTGTAAAATATCAAATTATAAGAGAATAAATTTCATTTACATTACAAAAATATAGCACCATAACATGCAATAGATGTGCGATAGCGCTTTACCTTGCTCTTGAACATGAATAAAAGCTTTAATCAATCAAGCAAGCACTTTCGTTGCATAAATTAATCCTAGGCTAGAACCAGAACACGAATATGAAATAAAATTTATTCAAGTTAGCACAAGTAGTCCAAAGGAAAACAATGAAATATTATTTATTAAAAATGTGATCATTTTTTATTTTAAGGAATGTGTAATATTGTAAATTTATTTTTTCAGTATGGCAGGGACCTATTTCTCGAAGATTCAAAAAAGAAGGAGGTTTACAATTTGGCTGTATGAGGTTTTTTATATGGTTGCGCGATATTTTCGTCAATTGTGAACCAAATTTGATAATTGTTATATAGCAGTTTAATTTAATTTTAATTTAACATTATATGTGGTAGAGCCACGCTACAGCTTTATTACAGTTGTAGCACGAATTGGTTGGCTTGACCGGAGAAGGACCACGCTGTCACAGAATACCAGTGTAAAATAGCAGCTTGATGCTGCTGTGTTTCGTATGGTGGGTGTAGAGAATCGGATACCCATTTTACTGGAAACGAGGCATTCTATCTTAGTCCTCAAGGGTAACAAACCACCTTCATTTTGATTCTTAAATGGATAAATATAGATACCTTTGGACACAGCATCTAATTACTATCAGGTGGACTGTGTGCACGTTGATCACTCTTATTCTATAAAAAAAGAACATTTTAATTTAATCTATATAGATTTAATTAATAAAGTCAAATTATATTAATTTTTATAATCAGGTTATATTATTCAGGGGTAAACCCATACAAATTTGGGGTAAAATCAAAGAGATATAAATTTAAATATTATTTAGATCTCACGTAAATGTTGTTTAAAAATGTATAATCTTATTCATGGCTTATTTTAACAAATTTTAGCTCTTTTGGTTTTCTTAGCCCATAACAGACCCCGTGCTGGACAAAAGTATTTTTGAAGTAGAAGAGTTTTCCCCAATTCCTACACATTCATGCGGATTTTTATACTCACTAAAATCCTTAAGCTTAAAACTTAACCCATATACATTTAGAGAAAAATCCACCGCAAAATGGTGGTAAAATAGGAGATGTAGTTTTATAGGACTTAGACGACATTGAGAATGTGGTATTACTTAGCACACTTAAACAAAGGTCTCAGTCTTCCATATCACGTCTTAGCACCCACTTCATAATGTGAAACAAGTTATTTATTTATTTTTTTACCACTAAAAATAATGTGAGGTCTGCTTTTAAGTGTATAAAGTGTTTTTTCTGTAATTAAACTACTTGTCCAAAAAGAATATTATAGACTGCTAGGTTTTCTTGTTTGGTTCTACGCGGACGAGATCGCGACTAAAACCTTGTTAATTATTAATATATTAGCATAAATTATTTAATAAATTAGGTTCTATTATTTCTTTCTGTGTGTTGGTAAAAGGCTACAGAGGGAAATACGAGTAAAACAGGAGATGGGCAGCAGCGTCTTTCTGATAAAACTTAATAAAATAACAACTCTATGAAGCAATCTCTGGGTGAGGCCCATATTCAGAAGTGGACTTTTTTTGGTAATTGTAATATTCTATTAGGTACTTACTTATACTTTTGTATAACGTTTCAACCAGACGAAAATTCTATCGAAATACTGGCTTACATTTGGAAATTAAAAACATTAAATGTTTTAGATTACGTAAAGTTAAATGTAATTACAAGAGAGAAAGAAAATGGAGCTACGTAAACACGATATTGAGCATTTTCAAAATTAATTAGAACAAGCAAATACAAACAAGTTTCCTGTGATAACATTGTCCCCTTATATGTTACACTGTCGATGTTGTCGAAACATTAACTTCGGTTCAGCAAATTCTATGAAAATGGGAATTCTCTTGTGTATCCACATCGAGCACCAATTAGAGTAAATTGGACAGACCATCCTACCTAGTTCATATGTCAAAGCGACAGCTGGCTGTAAAAACTAATATTGATTAACTCGTGTTACTTCATTCTCCTATTCCTATGGGAACTTAATTCAATAATATTAATGCAAAATCAAAAAGAAATAAATTTGAATATTCTTTTAAAAATATCACGATTTTTTTTCTTACGTGGTAGAGTCATGCTGCAGCTATATTAGTAGTATAGTTGTAGCACGAATGGGTCGGCTCGACCGGGGAAGAATACCAGCGTAAAATAGCAGTTCACCGCTGCTGTGTTTCGTGTTGTGAGTGTAGAGAAACGAAGATCCATTTTACTGGAAATGAGGCATTTCACCTTAGTCTTTACGGGTGACAACGCGTCTGCATTTTGATTCGTAATCGAGGATAGATGTATATGTCTATGGGCTACAGAGACCACTTACCATCAGATGGGCTGTGTGCTCGTTTGTCACCATTATTTAAAAAAAGTGATCTTATTGACGGTAATAAAACAGTACCGCTGAAGTGAATTTTATTTTTTGTCTTCAAATTTAGCTCATACCAATGTTTTTATGTGTAAAGATCACTTAAATGTAAGTAATATTTAACTTTATACATACTAGATAGTGGCTAAATATCGGTTTTTATATAAAGTTATAAAATCTTTAATACCTAACCTCTTAATATGGCTTAATCTTACAGCATAATTTGGAAGGATCCTTTTCAACCAAACCCCACTGGCTTTCAAATGTTTTCTTAAATGTTGTTTAACTACTTTTATAGTTTAATTTAATTTTTTAATTTACAAGAAATTTCTAAGTATATATTAACATAACCTAAAATGAGATTTTACAAAATTTCTGAATGATGATTATACATAAATGTTTGTAACAATATAATTCCTACGTGGTACTTAAACTGCTGTTTTCACATTCCTATATTCCGCAGCATAGTAATCAGCGTTATTCTTAAAGAAATCTGCAACCATAAATCCGTCTATCTTAGGTAGCTTGCTGTTATCGGCCCGCACAAAATTTGATTCCATTTTCAAATTCAAAACGAATATTTATGCCGCTATTTATAGATTTCAGAAATAGCTCAAAGATCGAATATAGCACCCAAAAACATAGAACGCGAACTACAGTCAGTCAAGGCAGATATGTTTACTCGTGTGTGACGTCCCCAAAGTTACTACCAATCACAGGGCATTCCCGCCGCAGATAAAATTTCTGAAATTATTATGTTTTATTTTTGTTTATTTTGCATAAAATGTACATATCTTAGTTTAAAATAAAGTGAAATATATTTTTTATGCTATTATCTGAAAGGATGACCACAATTTGTAGTATAATTTTAAAGTTGTCAAATAGCCTATTACTAAACTTATGCACTAACACTCACTAAAACCCTAACATACTCACTAAATATGAACCTTATCTGATCATTATAATTTTGTGAGCACGTTTAAATTATTAAAGTACATTTTACCGCGATGCCGTGTGGTTACGCTTAAACGTGCAAAACATCTGGTGCTGCGATTGTCAATACACCTGCCCAGCGGGACGACTTAGGCAAATCCACCTTGCGATGAAAGAGGGTCATAATATTCAACTGTGGACTATATCAGGCAGAAGGCAATGAAGAAGGTCAGTCATTTATTATATCTCTCATTTTTGTTATATTAGAGGGATACGATTTCTCCTTTCAACCGTTATTTTACCTTTTCCGGTAGATGACGTGACGAGTGTTACTTTGAATTCACTCTGGACTTTTATCAGTGTAATTAAAAAAATAATTAAAAGGCTAATGTTTACAATCCCAGTTTGGGTAACTTTTAATTGGTAATTTTGTTTACTCACATTTCTCTTTTTTATTTCTCATTGTTGTAGTTAAAGTTTAATAATTAATAATAATTAAGTTTTTATACGTGGTAGAGCCATGCTGCAGCTATATTAATAGTACAGTTGTAGCACGAATGGGTCGGCTCGACCGGGAAAGGACCACGCTCTCACAGAATATCAGCGTAAAATAGCAGCTTAATGCTGCTGTGTTTCGTATGGTAAGTGTAGAGAACCGGATACCCTTTTTACTGGAAAAGAGGCATTCTATCGTAGTCCTCACGGCTGACAACGCATCTGAATTTTAATTCGCAAACGAAGATAGATGTAGATGTCAATGGGCCACAGCAACCACTTACCATCAGGTGGACTGTGTGCTCGTTTGTCATCCTTATTCTATAAAGAAAAGTACGAAACGTTCGCTTGATAACATAGGTAGAAATTACAGATTTGAGCAACTTCAATTCTGCCTACAGAGTTGTCAGTAAGTACAATTAAGTACACACTTTACAACGCTATTTTTGACAAATGCTGCCTGGAAAATAATACGTTAAGGTATGCTATTACTCAAACGAGCTGGCAATTAGTGCTGCCAATAAACAGTATATTTTCCACTACTGTTAATACTATATAATTATTTATGACATGTTATTAATGGCATCGTATTGCTGATACCCTGGTCGATGAGCCTTAATTTTTAGTTATCTATTTCTTATAATAAATTCACAAATTTTAGGCCAATGTTCAGTAACACATAACGCCTATTCACAGAATATAAAAATAAACTTAATTAAAATCTTTGTCAAAACATTGTATTTGTATATGAACAATCTTAAGTATTTAATTTTCATTTCTTATTATTCCTTATGTTAACTTTGTTTACCTTTGTGTTATTCTTGCAATGGCAAGAGTTTTCCTTTGTTGTCTTTTGTTTTTAATTCCAATTTATTATAATGAATGTCAGTTACAGACAGCTCAATATAATCACCTTTACTAGCCAAGTTTTTGGCTAAATTTTAGAAATATAATGACAGCGATACTGCTTTTTAACTTCTAAAATAATTTAAAAAACAATACGGTTGACCCCGCAGGCTATTCCTAAAACTTCCCGCTTAGTTTCGAGGCAACGCTTGAAAATTTATTTATATTTTTTATTTTTTGAAAATCTTTGAAACGGATAGATCGATTGACTTGAAAATCTAATGAGTTCGTTGACTCAATGAACATTTTCGAACGCCGTGTCGGCCGTCTCGATTGGTTGATTCGTTCTAAAGATATCGTAGGATAAATTAAAAAAACACACACTTAAAGTTACACGCACCCACACACGCACACGCACACGCAAACGCACACGTATACGCCCACGCACATACACACGCACACGCACACGCAAATGCACCCGTCGAACTGCCGGACGTCCAGCTGGGAATGGTCGGAATTGCTTCCTAGGATATCAAAACGTGGAGATCTGATGAAAACTTGCATTCTCAAAATCGGACCGAAATATATAACGAAAAAATTATTAATTTTCTAAGTAGGAAGTTAATAATATTAATCTTTTATAATTATCAAATAAAAATTATTCTTCGAGCATCGAACTACGAAGCATGTTTCCCATTCTAACTAAACAAAAGCACACAAGCAAACACACAAAACAAACAAAAGTGCACAGCAAGAGAATGGAATAATTTGGCAGCATCTGTCTTTCCATCCGATTACAATATATGTGTCTTGAAAGCAAGAACGAAAAAAGGCTTTTGTCAAGCTAAGTCAAGCTTAGTGCTTTTCCATCTTCAGTTGCATTACCATTTACCATCAAAATGGGATACAGAAACCGAAACAGAAACTTTTTTATACAATATAGATTATAAATAATACTTATTGAAAGTCACTCTTTTGTTTAATTACCACTGGTTCGAAAAAAACCTCTGTCCTGGGAAGAACCAGCAAGAAACCCAGCGGGACTTTTTGTTTAAATAACAGCTTACAATCATGTATATTACACAATTAACAACACAACAAATTTTTAGCTTGCTAGCGATCACGGATCACCTCATTCCCAGGGGTTATTATCATCCATAAATTTCTTAATATTATAAATCGTATACATCGCCCCAAGAAAGAATTACTGACTCGATGGAGTCGAGTAACTGGTACTACTAACTTGTGTCTGTTCCTAGTATTTACAGAGTGAATATCACTTATTTTTGTAAAACTACTTTATTTTTGTGTACGTTTATTAGATTCTTATAAATGTATTGAGAGGCCAAAGTTAATATATTAATTTTCTTAAATTTTTATCGCAGTGACTTTTTAGGCTTTAAATCATAAATTACTCGTACGGCCCTCTTCTGTAAAAGAAATATAATTTCAGTGTCAGCTGCGTGTCCCCATAGCAATATACCATACGACATTATGCTATTCTAGCTGTTTCAACACTGGTCAGATTTCTAATTTTTTTTTACAGCATATGCTGCAGAACTAAATCTGCTTGCTAGTTTTGGTATATGGGGGCTCCATTGAAGCTTGATTGTGTGATTCCAAGAAAAATGGTGGTATCTACAAGACTCAGTTCCTCTCCATTTAAAATTACATTAGTATTTAATTGTTTGACATTTTGAGTCATGAATTTCATACATTTCGTTTTAGTGTCATTTAAATACAAATTATTAACATTGAAGCAATTTACTAATTTAGATATAACATTATTTACTTCATCATACTTTAGTAATTGTCGTCTTAATTTGAAAATTAAAGAAGTATCATCAGCAAATAATACTAAATCATGTTTATCCCTATGTAAGGTAAGTCATTAATGTATACAAGAAACAGAAAGGAGCCGATGATTGAGCCATTTGTACCATCGACCCGGAAGAGCTCATACTGTTAATAACAACTTTTTGCGTTCCGTTACTTAAATATGAAATAATTAATTTAAGAGTATCACTTCTTACACCGTAGTGTTGAAGTTTTCTGATTAATGTTTCACGGTGGACACAATTGAAGGCCTTGGA
Source organism: Parnassius mnemosyne (assembly GCA_963668995.1). Lineage (NCBI taxonomy): Eukaryota > Metazoa > Arthropoda > Insecta > Lepidoptera > Papilionidae > Parnassius > Parnassius mnemosyne. The sequence continues at coordinate 14,772,554 of CAVLGL010000115.1, forward strand.
TAGGTCACAGAATATACCTAAAGCATCGTCTGAATTTTCTCATGCATTAAATATATTAAATATATAACAAATAAATTTAAATAAATATCTTAATAATTTAAATATCAGCTCAACATCGGCATCAGTTGTCGAGAGACCCCTTGTGAAACCAAATTGATTTTTATGAAGTAAATTATTTATATTAAAGAAATTTAACATTTGATCAAGACGATTATTTTCAAAAATCTTACTAAGTGTTGGTAGGACAGAAATGTGTCTAAAAGTGGCAGGGTCTAATGTACTACCAGATTTAAATAAACGTATTACTTTACTATGATTCATTAAATTAGGAAACACACCAGATACGATATTAGTATTAAAAATAAATGAGGCGCGCTTGTATCTATGATAGACGCAATAACTTTAATGGAAATCCCCCACAGATCCGCAGTTTCCTTGACATCAATAGTTTTAAAATATTTTTGTACACGCGTTTACATTTTGTTTAAGTAATGATTCGGTGACGGCAGGAGAAGAATTCAGTGACTTAGTGGTTAAAATCAGAATGTCAGTCAAATATTTCTCAAAAAACATTGCAACGTCTTACAACAACTTAACTGGTATTTTGAATTGTGAGAGTTGATTTTACCAGTTTCGCTATTAATTATACTCCATGTCATTTTAATTTTATTAGAAGTTGTCTTAATTTTGTTGCTCAAATGCAAAAACTTGGCTGTAGCGCACACTCTTTTAAATATTTTTACACATACCTTAAATTCAACGCTAGGATTATATGACATTTCATGGTAGAGATCATATAACCTTTTTCTGCTCTTATGGACTCCTACTGTCGCCCATTCATTGAATGACTTCTGACTGTTCAAGGAGAATGTTTTAGAAGTGAAAGTATTATTAAATTCATTGCAAATAAGCTTAAACAATGTTCCATACAAAAAAATTAGGATCATTTTGGTATGAAGGTGATGGAAGTTTTTCCACTGTGTTACGTCTAAACTTTTCCAAGCGACGTGCATTTACTGGAACAAACACAACTTTCTCATCTAATTGCTTTTTGTGAACATAAGGTAACGAAAGTAATTGTTCACAATTATCAGAACTTAATTTTTAAATTATACGTTTATGCAACGGCTTAAAATTTGTAAAAATGTTATCTATACACGTTGCACTAGATTGAGCAATAATTAAAAATAAATTAAAAAGACCATATGATTTAAACAATGGTCTAAATTTAATATTGGTGGAGGAAGCTTTTAGGAGATTGGTATTAAAGTCTCCACATATTACAACAGATTTATTCTATTTATTAAGCTTAGCAAAACTTCCTCCATAATTTTTTCAAAAGTGTCGTATATAGAACATGAGGGTCTGTAGACGCTCACAACAATGAGGTGCTCAAACTCAACACATACCATTTCTACAGTTCGCTCAACAGAGGCTCACAATATCTTTACGTTCTTTGCATGATAATAAACCATTTCTTTATAGAAAGAACTGACCACCTGGTGATTACTGAAATTAAACATTAAGTTATAAGCTTTTATCCAATGTTCAGTAATACATAAAATATGAATATTGTTGGTATTTAAGAACAATTCAATTTCTAGCTCTTTGCCTATCATGCCTTGTATATTTTGATGTATCAGGTGTAAACAATTTTTATTATCACTCTGTGTAGTCATACAATTAAAGATTTGTAAGCTACATTCTAAATTATTTAAATTATTATAACTGCTAGAGATTACCTCTATTGTCTCATTTTCTAACTTAAATTACTTGGAACTGATTCCAAATTACATATTAAGTCATTATACTGCTCAAAAGAAGCAGGAGTCTGTGTAGCCAAGTCCTTGGCTGAGTTAATATATAAACAATAAGATAGCACATTTGATATTTTCTTTATATTTAACATTATTTACTTCATCATATTTTAGTAATTGTCGTCTTAATTTGAAAATTAAATAAGTGTCATCAGCAAAAAAAGCAGCAACGAAGTATAATAATAATACCATATTATTAGTATGTAACGTATCTAATACTGTATAAGATTCGGCCGATAGTTGACTTCATGAATACTGCTTTTCAAAAGAGGGCAAGGGAATCTTTACCACAAAGTATGAATGAATGTATGGTGAAATTAAAAGCGTGTAGTAATTTGAAACAAGCCCGTAAAAAGGACTTCAACAAATGGGCGCGTTGCGATGGTAACACTGGCTATGTTTATGAATATGAAATATAAACTGGGAACAAGGACAACGAAACAGAGTTCGGATTGTGAGTTAGTGCAAATAATATCTGTAAAGTATTAATTAATGAAGACATGGATAATGTTCATATTGCTTACGACAATTACTTTTCTTTTACTGAACTAATGCAGTTTATTTGAACAGAACATATATTCGACAGCGACAATCCGGTCTAACAGAACTAATTTTAACTAGAAACTGAAAAATGAGACTTCCAAAAAAAAGTCGACGAATACAAAACTTAGTAAGTGGCAACATAATTCGAAGGTAAACAAAAATACTATATTATAATCATATTATTGTAAAATAAAAAAGGCAAATATCTTAATTCGCTTTTTTATTTTCTTTTCTCGGATATAATAAATTCTTTTGTTCATTCAAGATATAATTTACTTTATATTTGACTATAAAGGAAGTAAATTTATTGTATAAAGAAATAAAAAATTTAAATTAGTAAAACTACTTTTACGGATTTTATCGCGTTTAATTAACATATTATTTTTTTTGACCATTTTGGGACCATGGAGTCCCCCGTGACCACGGGTGCTGTAAAGCACCCGAAACGTCGGGATTTAATAAAAATAAGAAAAATAAGTTAATTATACGGGATAAAATACGTAAAAGTAGTTTTATTCAATGTGTAGCGTTCGCATAAATATAAGAAATCATTAAATTAAAATTAGCTCAAGTTGTTTCAAATAAAGTACCTTAAATTAATTTTCAAGAGGATTTACGTTCTAATCCAAATAGCAGTAAAAATTAATTGTGTTCGCGTCTATAATTAAGACAATTAAGCATGGGATAGAAAACGGATCTCCTTTCATAAGATAATTTCATCATTTAGTTAAAGTGTGTATTTTGACATTAATTATTTATTGTTAAGCAAACAAATAAAAATCAAATTAAATGCTTAAATGGAACTTTGCACTAATACTAAGTGTCGACGACACGTGGGGTAAGAAAATAGTATGGCTAAATAGCTACAAAAACTAAAATGTTCTTTATTTAATCTCTGAATAATATGCATATTATCCATGCATTTTATTCGTCAACTTTTCTGCACAACAATAATAATAACTTTACCCAAAAAAAAAAAACGACAACATAACGAGTTTTATAATTTTATGTAAATTTAAAATATATTTAACATCATAACAGCGTAAGATAATCAATCATTGTATTTCGTTCCATGAGTGGCGTAGGAGGCGACTGGGAAATGTCAGAGCAATCTTATGGTATTCAACAGATGTGGGTTTTACCATCGCATTTATGCCGTATACACAACAACTCAATTCGGTGAGTAACATCGTCAAAAATTCCAGACGTACAACGATACGGTAAAATCTTGTTACAATGCCTCATATCGGATTATTACTTGCTGACAAAGAAGAAATAGTAGATTTACAAAAAACGGCTTATGATTCAGAAGCGTAAAGTGTCATTAGTGTTGAATATTTTTGCACGGAAGCGGATTATAGTGAATTGTAGTGATTGTTGCAAAAATGATTTTTCATTATGAACTTATGTAATGTTGCCAGTAACTTGTATTGTTTATTTCATCGATTCGATCAATCTAACTACTAGATGGAGTGACGACCTGGTAAGACATGCAGGAAGTCGATGGATGCAGGTGGCTTAGGACCATGCTTTGTGGCATTACTTGCGGGAGGCCTATTTTCAGCAGTGGACTTGTGAAGGGATGTAATGATGATGATGATGAACTAACTAACGTGCATTGTGACAATCTATTGCGGAAGCCTATAGTGGGCTCCTAGATCCGTGGTAGCTCAGAGCTAACGCCGTGGTAGCTCAGGAGCTAGAGCCGCGGTAGCTTAAGGCTAATCGCTTGCTGTAAAACAAGAGCAAACCCCGGATGGATCTCCGGCACCGATGAAAAAGGTAATTGCATTTTAAGTAATGATTTACCACGTGCCCGGTGGTAAAGAAAAACATTCTGAGGAAATTTGCATGTCTGAGAAATAAAAAAATATATTTCAAAGAAATGTTTAGTCTGCAAACACATATTGGGGTAACGCAGCGGACAATTTCTGGTCCTAAAACCTTCTCAGAAATGAGAGGAGGCCTGAGGCCCAGCAGTAGGACGTAGTAAATAGGATATAATTTTAACTTTTTTAATTTTATAGTGGGCTCGTAATGGTAATGATAATTATATTTTAATAATATATTTTATTTTTTATAGGATAAGGGTGACAAGCGAATACTAAGTCAACTGATGGTAAGTGGTTGCTGTGGCACATAGACATCTACATCTATCCTCGATTACAAATCAAGATGCAGATACGTTGGAAGTGGTGAAGACTAAGATGGAATGCCTCTTTTCCAGTAAAAAGGGTCTCCGGTTCTCTACACTCACCATACGAAACACAGCAGCATTAAGCTGCTATTTTACGCTGGTATTGAGAGCGTGGTCCTTCCCCGGTCGAGCCGATCCATTCGTGCTACAACTATACTACTAATATAGCTGCAGCATAGCTCTACCACATCGAAAAATTCTATCATGTTTAATTAATTTCATTAATAATACATTATTAGTAGTTTTGCCGTACAGAGTTACAAAAGAAAGAGAAAACTCACGTTATCTTTCCTTGGTTCGACGTACAGAAGAAAAATAACGCTAACAGCTGTTCCGCTCCTAATAACAAATTACCACTGCTGCCTAACCTTATAGGTGAGGCAACAGTGGAGAATAATTTGTTGTTAGTTAGACAGTTACAGCCTATTACATAGTTAATGATTGTCTTTTCTGTTCGAAAAAAATAAAAATATAACCTGTTAATAATTTATTAAAGACTAGCGTCGTGGCTTCACCTGGATAGGATTTATTTTTCGGATAAAATATAGCCCAGATCATGGCATTGCTCTCTATCTGTTCGTAAATTACCATCCATCGGTTTAGCCATTCTGAAGATTAGCCTGGACTAGCAGACAAACATTTTAAGAATGGTTACTCATATCTTAATGGTATGCAAGTAACCCCCTCCGCTCAATAAATGGCTTCAATTATTTTATTTATAGGGATTTATACATTGATACCTAGCCCTTCATTGTACGCCAAAACAAAACATGAACGAAAGAACAATAAAAAAGATTCACAATGCATAGATACAAGTGTGAAAATAATTAATAGAATCAGGTGTTGTCTAGTTCTCTAGTTTCTGTAATGTTAATGCTGTTAGCCTATGCGGCTCTTACAGCTTCATCAAACTTAGAGCTCTTAGAACTCAGAACTTAGAGATCTATAAAAAAAGGGAGGGGGTAGATTATTTATTTTAGTGCAACGTTGCGGACGAGACGTCGCATTAAAATCGATAATCACGAGGGAGTAGGATAACATTGTGTTCAGTGATCACATCATCATCACATCCACATATTTCTTGATGTCGTCGAAAACCGCAACATGACATGGGTGAGCTGTCTATCCGCCGTCCGAACAAATGGCCGATTGAAACAATCAAGTCACATAAATGAGTGTGAATATAAAATTATGCGCACTTTTTTGTGATCTCGAATTTTATTTGCGTCCACCAATAACGCCTGTTGTAACATAATAATATTATAATTATAATGAATATGGTAACAATACTTCCTCTTTACAAAAAACTTTTGAAAGGAGGCGACTAGCCTTGTGAGATGAATACACCGACTAGTGATTCCTCACCAAATGAGGGGTATTTCGTGAGTATCTCGCTAGATAAAAGGAGGTACTCCCTCATCCTCAAATAAAATAGAAGAGCAACCCATGACTACTTCATAACATGTTTTGAGTACCTAATCTAACGGTGCGTACACATTATATATAACATAACATGTTATAAAACGTTTTTATATAGCATGTTTCTGTAATGTGCATGTTATAAAAAGTGTTATATAACGTGACACAAATGTTATATAACTCGAACGGCAGAACAACAAACGACAATGTCATACGACAATGTCATATAACATTGTTATATTGCATTGTTATTCTAATGTGTACAGTATTGTTATATATTGCAATGTTAAAAACAATGTTACATAATGTGGACGTGTTATAAAACAAAAGTTATACAACTTGTTACTTGATCTGTACGCACCCTAATAATAAAAGCTTAGTCGGCACAATTCGTGATCAACATGTTGTTGTAAAATTATGGCTACTTGCAAATATCATGTTTACAGGTAATCCAATATCAAAGTTTAGTCAGGACAATTTGGAATAAACAGGTTGTTATGATATTACGGTTACTTTCAGACCACATAAGTACGTCCTACGACATACGTAAGCGAAACCTAATAACACAATACAATTGTTATACATATAAGAAAAAATAAAGTTGTAAGGAATGGAAACTAGTATTACATAACGTAATATTCTTATTAGAACTTATAAACAAGTTTTAATAAGAAAAGAAAAATGCTATTCTTTCTTTGTAAATTAATCCTCGAATTTGACTTTATTAATTTGGCAAATTAATTTCGTAAACATCCTAGCTGGATGTAGTCAAATTCAATTACAACTAAAATTAATTTATAGGAGGATTCAAGATCTACTTTAGATATAATAAAGTACTGTGCTATCCATAAAAAACTATAATAACACAATAGAATGGCTGTCAACCTTATTTTGTACAAGAACCGGTGTTATCGAGGGCACACATACAAGCGGTTACGTCGTATTATCACTACTAGAAACAAAATTCGGTCATTGGCCATACAAATTTCAATAAATAAATGTTACAAACGCATTTACATAAAATCAGACTTTATCCCAAGGCAATAATAACGGATTTACAAAGAATCTTTACAGACCGTCTCTTTCTGAAAAGAAAGTGAAGGAATAACTGTGTTGACAGACTGAGCAAATTTGCACATTTTAGACTTTTGATCTATGTTGAAAATCATCATTAAAAAAATTGGCAATAAGTATTATTTTTTTCTGAGGCTGTGAGGCTAAAAATCCACAATAAAAATTAGTTTTAAAAAATTATTTTGCCTATTTTTGTCATTCTCATGTAAATTTATGTCATAAAATGTAAAATATGAAGAGTCGAAAACCCGTTTAACAATGCTTAAATTATTAATTATTGTCCTGTACGTGTCTTGCTCGTGTTATTTTACTGGAGTTTTGGAAAAAAATATTATTATTATTATTTTTCACCAAAACTCAAGTCAAATAACAGCCTGATGGCAGAATTTTTTTACAAAATTACTTTTATGAATTGTTGGAAGACGTAAACATAGCTGTACGACAACAAATGATTTTTCAAAATAACGGTGCTTCTTGGCACTACGCAAGACAAGTAAGACAGCATCTCAACGAAACTTTTCAACAAAACCGATCGAATGGCATGCACGTTCGACAGACCTAAACCATATCGACTTTTATTTGGGGATTTTACAAGGAGCTGGTGTACGTGCGGGAAGCAGATAATGAAGGATAATTGATAGAAAATCTGGAAATCGCTGCAAGAAAAATTAAAAAAAAACTCATTCACGTTCTTTCAGACAGTAAAACATAACTTTTTAAAACGCTGTCATCTTTGTATTGAAATACGAGGGCGTCATTTTGAAAACTTGCTGTAATAAGGAATTAAAATGATTAATTTTGACAATTTTTTTTTTGTTATCATACAAAAATAAGCCCAAATAACCTAATGAATAAATTACACCTTATTTCTTTAAATTTTTACAAATTATCATCTTATTATCATCTTTACCGGCCAACTTGTGTACATTTGAATGCAATCGAGAATTTTACACTAAAATATGCCGTGCCGTAAACTTAAAAAAAATTTTTGGATTTTTACCTTCGAAAGCCAATTACAGCGAATAATTGCCAGTTAAGTACCAATTTTTTTATGTTTTAAATAGCTTAAGAATATGCAAAATTTTCAAAGTCAGCTAAAATCTATGGAAACTCCTTTTTGTATTTTTAAATTAAGGATGAAAGTTTGAGGCTACCCCCACTAAAAACTAAAATTCTTACTTTTGAAGCTTTTTTGAGTAACTTGCAGGAATGTTAGGAAATTTATTATTTTATGTGTGAAAGTATAATTTAAAGCAATCATGTCAAAAGATAAAAATCTGAAAAATAACTACGACAAAAAAGATATGAATATTTGAAGCCCCACCGGCAGAAAACACTAAAAAAATACAAAACAAATTATAACTCGATTTTGTATGATCCAAATACACGATCCAAATAAACATGTTGTTATCTATTGTTTAATGTTGTCAATTTTAAATTTTATTTAAGGAAATATAAGATAAAAACATAATCCGCTGCCAAAATGTATTGCAAAAAGAAAATCCTATATTTATATTTTAATGCGAAAGTCTGTCCAGCTTCCATGACTAAACTTCCGAAATGATTTTGATAAAATTGAGATGGTTTGATGTCTCGTTAAATTAAAAAGGTAAACTATCACAGCTAAGTAGGCTTTACAAACTTGGTCATTTTTAGCCGTTAAGCCACGAACTTGGGAGAAAAAAGCTATGAAAAGAAATGTTGAGCCATTCTACCGATTTTGCCGATATGTGGTATTCAGATAGCTGGAAACATTAAAAAATCTAAGCTACCTTTTATCCTCAAAATTTACTATAGAGGACGCGGTATGACCGACTTCCACCCGGACGAAAGCGACGAAAGGACGAAATTTCTTTATTATTGATTGTTTTTAAAATGAGATGACGTTGCAATGAACTAAAAATTACCTAAAATAATAGTCTATTAAGTTGCCGTGTAGTGGCGGTTAAGAATATCCACTACCCCATATCTTCCCGTGGGTGTCGTAAAAGGCGACAAAGGGAAACAGGCAGGAGATGGGCAGCAGCATCTTCCTGGTAACGGCAAAAATACAATAAAAAACTGCGGTTGCCACCCCGCTCGCCAAGCGTGGCAACTATGGCAATATACCCCCCATGATGAAAGTTACGAAGAGACGGCCCTCAGTCCCCGGCGGCCCCGCTATTCCTGGCTACGGTGGCGACCATGGTAACGGCGGGGCAGGGGGTGCTAAGAATCTCCGGTGGAGGATCGGTTGCCACCTACGACGACTCGACCTGGCAACATACAACGCACGCACCCTGAGGACTGACGAAAAGATTGTGGAGCTGGAAGAAGAGATAGACAAGTTACGCTGGCATATTATAGGATTATCCGAAGTCCGAAGAGAGGGGGAGGACACGGTAATCCTCGAATCCGGCAACTTGCTCTATTACCGGGAGGGCGACCATCTGTCCCAAGGAGGTGTCGGATTTTTTGTCCACAAGTCTCTCGTTAACAATGTTGTAAAGATTGAGAGTGTGTCGACGAGGGTTGCGTACCTTATACTCAGAATTACCAAACGGTATTCGCTGAAGGTCATACAGGTTTACGCACCAACCTCGGCACACCCCGATCAGGAGGTGGAGGAAATGTATGAGGATATCTCTAGAGCCATGCATTCCTCCAAAACCTAATATACGGTATTAATGGGAGAATTCAATGCAAAACTAGGCACAAGAGAGAGCAGTGAGCTAAACGTGGGGAAATTTGGAATAGCGCAACGGAACCCAAGGGGCCAGCAGCTGGCCGACTTCATGGAGAAAGAGGGACTCTTTATGATGAACTCTTTCTTCCAGAAGCGGCCCCACAGGAAGTGGATCTAGTCGAGCCCCGACGGTTCGACAAAAAATGAGATTGACTTCATTACGACGATCAGACGACAACTGTTCAGTGATGTTTCAGTGATCGCGAGGGTGAAAACCGGCAGCGATCACCGAATGGTTAGAGGCACACTGAACCTAAACGTTAAGTTGGAGAGGTCTCGTTTAATGAAGTCAACGTTCCGTCCCCTTCGTGCTGTCCAGTCCCAAAACCTTTCAGCTCGAGTTACAAAACCGTTTTCAGTGCCTAGAAGACTGCAATGAAGTGGACGATTTGAATGACAAGCTCGTGGAAACTGTCCATGCGGTCGGAGCTAAGTTCTGCAAGACCCGCCGCAGAAGAACACAAAAACTCTCCGATCACACTCTTAATCTCATGGCTGTTAGACGGGAGATGAAGCTACATTCTTCAACAGATTTGACAGCATACAGGCAACTGAACAGACAGATCTCCAAATGCATGCGGCGGGACTTACGCAACTTCAATACAGCTCGTATTGAAGAAGCGATCGAGCGGAACCAAGGCTCCAAAGTCTTTGCCAGAGATCTGTCTGCCAGAAAGAGCCAACTGTCAAAGCTGAAGACCGAATGTGGCAGCATCGTTTCCGGGGCACCTGAGATTTTGAGTGAGATTGAGAGGTTCTATGGGCAGCTGTACACGTCATCGTTGGAGCCGCACGCAAGTGTGAGTAACGATCCAAGAGCGAGTCTTATCCGACATTATTCCGATGATATCCCGGACGTCAGTCTGAGCGAGATTAGAATGGCTCTCCAGCACCTTAAAAACGGCAAGGCCCCAGGCGAGGATGGAATTACAGCGGAGCTTCTGAAAGCGGGTGGAAAACCGGTACTTGAAGTCCTTCAGAAGCTCTTTAATTCCGTCCTCCATGGTGGCATTACACCGGAGGCGTGGAGCAGAAGTGCGGTGGTCTTGTTCTTCAAGAAAGGCGATAATGCTCTCTTGATGAACTACAGACCGATTTCCCTTCTGGGCCGCGTCTACGTGCTGTTTTCGAGAGTCATTACGAATCGTCTCGCGCGCAGACTTGACGACTTCCAGCCTCCCGAACAAGTCGGTTTCCGAAAAGGCTTTAGCACCATAGACCACATACATACCCTTCGGCAAATTGTACAGAAGTCCGAGGAGTACAATTTGCCACTATGTTTGGTGTATGTGGACTATGAGAAAGCCTTTGATTCCGTCGAAATTGGGGCGGTGCTGCAGTCCCTTCAGCGATGCTAAGTTGACAGTCAGCATATCTAAGTGTTGAAGTGCTTGTACAGTAGGGCTACGATGGCTATCCGAGTACAGAACCAAAGTACGAAACCTATCCAATTGCAGAGAGGTGTAAGACAGGGTGACGTCATATCCCCGAAACTCTTTATCGCTGCATTGGAAGATGTTTTCAAGCTTCTGGACTGGAAAGGATACGGTATCAACATCAATGGCGAGTACATCACTCACCTTCGATTTGCCGACGATATAGTCCTTATGGCAGAATCGCTGGAGGATCTAAGCTCAATGACCTCAATAGTGTTTCCCAACGGATAGGTCTTAAGATGAACATGGACAAAACAAAGATCATGTTTAATGTCCATATCACACCTATGCCGGTAGTTGTTGGGAACACTAAGCTCGAAGTTGTTGACGAGTATGTTTACCTGGGACAAATAGTCCGACTATGTAAGTCAAACTTCGACCGAGAGGTCAATCGACGGATTCAACTCGGTTGGGCAGCGTTCGGGAAATTACGGCACATCTTCTCGTCAGGTATACCTCAAAACTTGAAAACGAGACTGTATACCCAGTGCGTGTTCCCAGTGATGACATACGGAACTGAGACGTGGTCCTTCACTGCTGGCCGGATGAGGAAGCTCAAGGTCGCTCAGCGAGCTATGGAGAGGGCTATGCTCGGAGTTTCTCTGCGTGATAAACTCAGAAATGAGGATATCCGCAGTAGAACCAGAGTGACCGACATAGCCCAACGGATTAGTAAGCTGAAGTGGCAATGGGCCGGTCATATAGCTCGAAGAACCGACAACCGATGGGGAAGAAAGGTTCTCGAGTGGCAGCCTCGTACCGGCACGCGAAGTGTAGGGCGTCCCCCCACTAGATGGAGTGACGACCTGGTAAGTTATGCAGGAAGTCGATGGATGTAGGTGGCTCAGGACCGTGCTTTGTGGCATTCTTTGGGGGAGGCCTATGTTCAGCAGTGGACTTGTGAAGGGCTGTAATGATGATGAAGGAGGCGGTACTACTAACTTCGTTTAATAAATAAAATAGTATTTACAGAATAATACAATTTACAAAAAGTTTGTGTTACAGTAACATTTAGAAATTAAACCAGGCCATAACAATTAAACACAAATTCATAATCATTTAACGATTTGCTTACTTTCGTGTTTGCCGAAAATTTTCATAGCACGTTTTTGATATTTTGTATTGATTAATTGTAAAAAGCTTTTTCATTAACCTTGGAAATATATGTATTTGTTTAACAATTGCCGTTTGGTATTGTAGCAACTCATATTTTCAACAAGAAATGATATCTTTGATATATTTTTAAATAAATATTTTACATATGATTTCTTTTAGTATATCCATTTGGTTAAATATAATCTCAGGAAATAGTTATTAGAAATAGCCTATGAGTGACTACCACTTTTCGAGCTTATACTTCGTGGCTTAGAGCCACTACATTCTCAGATGCTGAATTAACCATTTTCACAAGATCACACTTACCAGTGCTAATGTTAGGTATACAATTTCTTAACGTGGAATTGCATTGTTCTTCAAATATCTTTTGTGATGTATGGATAAAAAATATTAGTTAAGCCTTCCGTGGCTTCTATCCATATTTTTTATGTTCAAAACTCAAGGAAATCTTTAAAAATGGTTTATGTAAATAAAAATACATCCTATCTTATCTAAAAAAGTACCAATAGCAGTATATAGTACAGTATTGGTAAGCCAACACCAGGCAAGAGCAAAATCGGAAGATAAAGTATAAAAATACATTTTATGAAATACATTTTTTACTTTTAACACAAAACGGTATCTACCCAACTCTTTTTGGGTGATTGGGCTTGAAATGAACATATAGTAGTAATGATACGTAACCAGAAGATAGAATCTAAAAACGTTATTGAACATTTTCAATGATATCTATAGAGGGAATAAAATTACAATTGTATAAAATAATGTTATAACAATTTACTCTTAGCTCATTAAATTACTATTTTCACCCTATTCAATCGCATCTGTTTAGCTTGTCATTATATCAAGTCCAATTTTAAAAACGACAATTTTGTTATGTTCCCAGTACTGTTGTTATTACAAATAAATATATTTTTATATTTGATTCTAATATTCACAAAATATAAATTGGTTCGACTTACTGGTGAACGGATATGCCACTTTTATTCAAATTGGCCATTTTCCCGACACGTAATTATCACACAAATCGGCATTTTTGAAATAAATTGCACCTATACGTAGTGGTTATATTCTCTTTGATTGCACCCAGCAACGCTTGACACAAAAATTGGGCAATGACTGTGACGTCAAAACTTATACACTTATAGGTATGAATTGACATATTAGTGGCTACACAGACATCGCCTACTTCCCTTTTCTATTTTGTATGTATCATAGTATTCTATGGTGCTATCTTTCACTAGATCTAATTCTAATTAACTAGCGCTGCGCAGACCTAAAATAAGTTATTTCCTGGCTTGCTTCTCTATGCTGTCACTTACACTCAAGGGACGATATGGGGTATTGGATATTATGTTAGATATTAAACATTTCTGAACAGCATTGCCAGTGGGAATTAGTGTTGCCAATGCTATGCCAATTACCGTATTATACAACAAATGGACAAATATTTCTAAAAAGCTACGGCCTACGGCTGCATCTCCATTGCCGTAGAATAATCTATGGCATTTTTATTGCATGTCTTAATGGTGGAGTTTTTATTCATTTATAGAATGAAATTACAAATTTTCAATAGATTCGTTAAAAAGTGAAGCCAGCCCATGCCCGAAGGCAATTTACAGAAATCTATTCTTAATTGCTTCCAACAAAATTAGACATTAATATAAAAATTCATCGTGAGCGTCAGAACTTCTGGACTATAAGAGAAATTTGATGATTGAGGAATATCAAATTTTAGTACCTAATTGGTACTATTTGGTACCTAATATTAAATAATTGGTACCATGTTAAATAACGTCGTGACGTGACGTCTGAACCAAATGTATTTTACGTAGTTGTAGACCTTCTATTTTATCTCTTTATCAAGATTTCCTACCTAATTGTAACATATAGATATATTTTTTCAAATTATTAAAATACACGAGTAAAAAGTTACGAAAAAATATTTTCGTAGTTGTTTTATACAGAATGTTTGATAGAAGAAAAGCTTGTTTAAAAATTCGTAATGTTTTTATATTGGGTTGTTGGTTTGTTTAGATATATCAAGTATGATTCTAAGCAAGTAGAATTAATACTAATCAGTAATCACATTTTGCATCAATGGGACCAAAAATATATGTTGAAGAGTGACCATCGTGTAAAAAAGTGACTAGCCTCCATAATATCCCATAGCGCTCATCACATCAACCTCGATCTAAAGAATGCTTTTCTATCTAAACTTTCGGGCCACGTCAAACAAAAAATTCAACTAAATAGTTCCTAGTAATTCCAGTATAAACATCACTATTTTAAAAAGATAGTTTTATTAAAAATAGTTATACATTCTATAAATACTAGGAACAAGCACAAGCTAGTAATACCAGTTAATCGACTCCAAAAGTCAGTAATTTCTTCATGGAGAAATGTATGTAAAATATGCAGGATCTATCGCTACAGCCAATGACATAAATTATATGCCATAGCTTCCAAATCTCTCTAATTGGCGTCAGTTACACGTTTTAGGCATTTTTAAATAATTTTTAAGTTTATTAAAATCCACTGAGTAGTGGAACTAATTTTTTATAGGATAAGGGTGACGAACGAGCCCACAGTCTCCACCTGATGGTAGTGGTTGCTGTGGCCCATAGACATCTACATCTATCCTCGATTACGAAATAAAATGCAGATGCGTTGTCACCCGTGATGGCTAAGATGGAATGCCTCGTTTCCAGTAAAAAGGATCTCCGGCTCTTTACACTCACCATACGAAATACAACGGCGTTCAGCTGCTATTTTACGCTGGTATTCTGTGAGAGCCTCCCCCGGTAGAACCGACCCCCTGTTCTACATACAGCACCAATATAGCTGCAATATGGCTCTACCACGGAAAAAATATAGCTGCAGCGTGGCTCTACCATGTAAAAGTTGTACGTAATTGTACGTTTTTATTAAATTTGTTCTATCGTAGAACTAAAAGTACTCGTAGAACTAGGTGGACAAAGCTATGTTACGGCATATTTGTTTTTTTTAATAGGATAGGGTGACAAACGAGCACACAGTCCACCTGATGGTAAGTGGTTACTGCAGCCCATAGACATCTACATCTATCCTCAATAAAGACTCAAGATGCAGATGCGTTGTCAGCCCTGAGGACTATAATGGAATGCCTCTTTGCCAGTAAAAAGGGTCTCCGGTTCTATACACTCACCATACGAAACACAGCATCGTTAAGCTGCTATTTTACGCTGGTTTTCTGTGAGAGCGTGGTCCTTGTGGTCGTGGTCCTAGCTGCAGCATGGCTCTACCACGTGTAAAACTGTACTTGTACTTTTACAATTTACACATTTAAGTAATTCTATATATCTAATTGCCGTGCCAGTGCGTTCTACCTGTGCTTACATATGATATGATTGCCTGGTTGTTTTAGTTATGTTAATCTATTATTGGGTTTTTCTGTCGAGAAATCCTCAGTAGCAGCCCGGAGTCAAGCTGTATTTCACTTGCTGTATTTCACCCCCCATGCCTCGAAAAGTACGTAAAGCAGTTGGTACCGCGCAGCTGGCTAATCTTCGTCTAGGCTGGCCGCTATTTTTATACGTGGTAGAGCCATGCTGCAGCTATATTAGTAGTATAGTTGTAGCACGTATCGGAACGGTTCGACCGGCGAAGGATCACACTCACAGAATACCAGCGTAAAATAGCAGATTAACCCTGCTGTATTTCGTATGGTGAGTGTAGAGAAACGGAGACCTATTTTACTGGAAACGAGGCATTCCATCTTAGTCCTCATGGGTGACAACGCATCTGCATTTTGATTTGTAATAGAGGATAGATGTAGATGTCTGTGGGCTACAGCAACCACTTACCATCAGGTGGACTATGTGCTCGTTTGTCACCCTTATCTTATTAAAAAAAAACTTCATATGTCTTCTTTCTTAATTTCTCAGACATAGAGTTTCAATTAAGCTTAAATAAGTGTTTCAATTAAATCAGCAATTAAATTAATAATTTCATTGGTGCTGGCTAGTATCAAACCCACAGTCACTCACGTACTGTGTAATTTACGGCAAGCACTTAGCCCTTGAGTTACCATCAAATCCCCAGATAGATTTCTTGTTCTTTCTTACTTACTTACTTACTTATCTTCACGCACAATCCCTGACGGGGTAGCCAGAGAGAACAGATCGCCAAGTATCACGATCCTTACATACCTCTTTCGCTTCTTTCAGATTCATTATCTTCTTCATACATGCACGTCTAGGTATCCGAGTACTCTTGACCCTACCCTCTTAGAGCAATTTGCTCACATGGTCTTCGAAAGTTAGTCTCGGTCTACCTCGACACCTTTTAATATTAACTTTCGCGCTATATATTTTCTTCACCATTCGGTCTTCACTCATTTGCTCAACGTGCCCAAACCACCGAAGCACGCCCTTATCAATTTTTGTGATAAGGTCATCTTTCAAACCTGCCATATTGCGAATCTCTTCGTTTTGCTTTCGGTCGGCCATGGTAACGCCGCACATTTTACGAAGAGATCGCATCTCCACTGCATTCAACTTGCTTTTATGCTTCTTCTGGCATACCCAGGTTTCGCTGCCATATAACAAAGTCGGTACCAACACTGCGTTATGTATTGCAAGGCGTGCACTCTTCACTACGCCTTGCCTTTTGACTAACGCAGTCAGGGCACCATTGACTTTGTTCCCGGCAGCGACACGCCTGTCCACATCTAAATCACATCTTTCATCCCGGCTAAAAGCACTTCCCAAGTATACAATTTCATTTACTTGTTCTAGACATTCCTTATTTACCCATATTTCACACTTCGTTCTCTCTTCGTCCCTTTCAAATACCAGAACCTTAGTTTTATTAGCGTTCAAACGGAGACCTTTAATTTCACATTCCTCTTTCATACACGTGACTAATGCCTGCAGTTCTGCCTCTGATGGTGCAATAAGCACTGCATCATCAGCATACAGCAGATAATTTACTTTTATGTCACCCAATTTCACACCCAAACAGCTATCTTTCAGCTTTTGTAAACAGCTGTCGAGATACAGTATGAACAGCCAGGAAGACATGACACAACCCTGTTTTACGCCCGTTTGGACGCTAAACATGGGTGACAGGTCATGCCCTAAGCGCTCACAGGCTTTACAGTCACAGTAAAGAGACTGCACAGCCCTTAGCAATCGACCATCCACACCATACCCCGGCAACAGTTCACACATTTTCTTCCTTACAACCTTATCAAATGCTTTCTCAAGATCCACAAAAGTTCTTTCTTTAAATTACTTTTTACAATAGCATCGTGGTGAAATATATAATAGAGGGGTCTCCTTTTAGCCCACTTAAAAAAAGGAGTAGATTTTGAATTCAGCTGTATGTTCTTCTTTTGTTTATACATTATGCGATACCTTCTTACATTGTGCATTGTTTTATCAGACATGTTATACATAGGCTGCACTAAAAGTATCGGGAATGGAATATTTCCACTGTTCCTGTCATATTAAAATCTTTTTAATTGAAAAGTCCTTGGTTTTTTTAAAATTAAATACCATTTATTTATTTAAAAAAAGATTCTCGGTCTTGTCACAAGATTTTGTCAAACTTGTTTAGTCGTTGAGAAAATGGAATTGACTCGAGAAAATTCAAGAGCGATGATTTATTATGACTTTCGAAGTGGTTTAACACAAAAACAGTGTGTTGACCGGATGATTTCTGAATTTGGAGATGAAGCCCCATCGATAACTACAATTTGTCGCTGATTAGCTGAATTTCAACGTTGACGTGTCAAGCTCAGTGATGATCCCCGTCAAGGTCGTCCAAAAACTGCAGTCACCCAAGAAAACGTTGATGCTGTGCGTAACCTGATTTAGGAAGATCGACATGTGACATACCGCGAAATTCAGGCAACTTTAGGCATTCGCATGAGACAAATACAAATAATCTTGCATGAAAAATTAGGTGTAAAAAAGTTGTTTTCCGATGGATACCGCATTCGCTCTGTGAAGAGCAAAAAGCGGCTCGCGTTACTTGGTGCGTCAGAACTCTCGAAAGATTCCACGCAGGATCCTCAAATGCTGTATACAACATCGTATCAGGTGACGAATCCTGGATATACGCGTACGAACCCGAAACAAAAAACCAGTCACGAGTCTGGGTGTTCGAAAATGAGTTAAAGCCAAGAAAAATTTTCACGGAGTGTTGCAAAAAAAATGGTGGTCACGTTTGTCTCCAAAACCGGCCATGTTACGACTATTCCTCTTGAGGGACAAAGAACGGTTAATGCAGAATGGTATGCTAGCATTTGTTTGCCACAGGTCGTTTCTGAACTCCGTAAAGAGAATTGCAACCGCCGCATCATCCTCCATCACGACAATGCGAGTTCTCACACCGCACACTGAACAAAAGAGTTTTTAGAGCAAGAAAACATAGAATTATTAGACCATCCGCCGTATAGCCTCGACCTAAGCCCTAATGATTTCTATACTTTCCCTAAAATAATGAATAAATTGCGTGGACAAAGATTTTCATCACCTGAAGAAGCTGTGGACGCCTACAAAACGGCCATTTTGGAGACCCCAACTTCCGAATGGAATGGTTGCTTCAATGATTGGTTCCATCGTATGGAAAAATGTGTCAAATTTCGCAGAGAATAC